>CM037852.1:222874098-224191598 GCA_021234595.1 Delia radicum | reverse complement strand
GTTAATATTTTTTTCAATTTGACTTTTAATAAAGAATTTTTATTAAAAATTCTTTATTTATTTTCAATAAAAATTCTTTATCAAAAGTCAAATTGAAAAAAATATTAAAAATTCTGTAATGTTAAATTATATTTTTAGTCGTGAAAGCTAATAATCAGTTGCCTAACCCAATATTACATTCCAAATAAAAATTATTACGTTCCACAAAATTTTAGTGCAATTAAAATTTTTTTTTGATTTTTCTGGTATTTAACCGTGGCCTTCCGATTAATAGTCCTCTGTATTACTGATTGCTGCACAATCGCTTTTAATATCCATTGCCTTATTTGCTATTAAAACATTTGCAAATTTTATTTTAATTTAAAAAAAAACTTTTTGTGTATGCCTTTTCCGAGATTTTGAACACGGAAGTTCGGAGTACAAGGCACATTTATAAATGTTGAGTGCTAAATTTGAATTTAAATAATTTGTTAGGAAAACAAACATTGTCTCAATTTTGTTTACCAATACTAATCATTAGTTGCTTCTATAAACAATGCAATCCATAATTCGGTTGGTACTACTGAACCTCTAATTTAGTGGAATATTTGATTGCGAATACCGTATTTGCAGTAACCACTTTTGATTATCCCCAATTTTTAAAAAAAATTTGATAGATGGTACCAATTCTCTTGTATTATCACACAATTACTAACCATATACCAATAATTAGATAAATGAAGGGCTTATTGTAAAAACTTGATAAGCCACATTTAATTTTTAGTTTGTTTTTGAATTTTAAATTTTAAAAAGATGCAGAAAATATGACTTTTCCAGGACTTCTATACTCAAGGTACTTGCAATAAGTGTTTAAGCAAGACTTCTATTAAATATTAATCAATGGATGTCTAGAAAACAGCGAAATGTTGCTTATCAAGTTTCTACAATAAGCCCTTCAAATGTATTTGTAGTTCCTTTTCCCCCTTTTTAATTTCCAGTACAGTATTTTTGCTTTATTAATCGATTATTGGTAGTTAAAAATAAAATAACGTCCTATCAAATAAATTTTAATGGCTTCGACCAACTAATTCTTTTTCTGTGTGTAGCAATAGTGACCAGTGTGGCTCTATCCACCTCAGTCTCTCTCAATCTGCCATCTATTGATTTGTTCATAAGCTCGCACCGAGCAAATGAAAACATGTTACAGAAAATTAATAGTTTAAATTAATTTTTATCATGTTTTTAAAAAGTAATTTAATAAAATGTTTATTTATATTAAATAGTAACGATAAAATCATTAAGATAAAATTAAAATATATAAAATTTTAATAGATAATAACAAAATATAAGCAAATTAAAAGTGAGTTTTTTAAGCAACAATTTTTTATCAACATGTTGCAATTATTTTTTAGTGTAAAAAAATTTATTTTCTTTTGCTGCCCGAGATCGGTATTTTGTTGCTGAGAGGCGTAGGAAGTGTAGTCTCTCTATTTGTATATACTCTTTGTATTGACTGACTAACAAGCAAACTGGTCATTGTTATCAACAACAATGGCAGCAACAATAAAACGTGTTGAAAAAACTTTATACATTTGATATAGAGTACGAAAGTAAAGTACAATTGAACCTAGATTATCCGTGTTGCGCGGAACCCGACTCAGCACGGATAATCGAAAACACGGTTAATACAAATTATTTCTTTTCCATGATTTTAATTCTTTGTATGCACTTAAATAAAAAAACAAGTAAATTTCTATATGCTTCACGGGTAATAGAGAAAAAAAATAAAAGCACGGATAATAGAGATAAAACACGGTTAATAGAGGTATAAATCAAACATCCATTAACAGATGTACCCGGTTAATCGACTACCGGATAATCTAGGTTCAACTGTATATCGTTGATATTTACTTCTTTTATATACAGTGGAGTTCGGTTATAACGAACTAGTAGCGACCGTAAAATTTACTTCGTTATAAGCAAAGACAAACATTTTCCAAAAATTATAGAAATTTCTGGATTTTTCCTTAAATTTTTTTAATTTATTCTTTGCAATATTGAAATTATTGTTGCGTTAATAAGTTTCATAAAATTTTTTAATTCTTTAAAAAAAAATTCAAGCAAAAAGCTAACGTTTTTAAAATTTGAAGTACAGTTTTCATAAAAAAAATTATAAAAAATTGTAGATTTGAGAATTATGTGCTCGTTATAAGAGTAAACATTTTTACACTCATATAAAAAAAGGCCGTAGTTAAAAATTCAGCTTCGACAATTGAAAAAAGTACACTCTAATTAATTTCTGTTGAAATTTACCCAACTTATAGTAGGAAACTATACTCCTACTATAAGTTGGGTAAATTTACTCTATGTGTCTAAATGAAAAAAAATACACACGTTTCGTGTAAGCTGGTCAACAAAAATCGTGTAAATGTACTATGCAAGTGCGTAAAAATATATTCAAATTTAGAAATAAATGAATAATTTCACTGAATTTTTGAGTAAAAAACCATGCTTTACTTGTAAACATACGGATAAAATGCGTAAAAATAGAAATACATTTTTATATGCGTAAGAACCCCCTAAAAATCCGTATATTTACCTTGCGGTAAGAAAGAAAAACAGACCAAAAAATGTTTCAAATAAAACAAAGAATTAATTTTTAGAAATAGTTTTATTAATGTGTTGTATAATAATAAATATAAAATATAAATATAACATAAATATTTGTATATATGTGGTTGTACATATACAGAGCTTCAAAGATTAATTTCTATTTTGAAAAAATCAGATCGAATTTTTTAAATCGAATGATTTTTTTCTTAATCAACCGCAGAGAATTCATTATTTCAATTCAATTCAATTCAATCAATTTAGCTAATTCGATATTATCAATTATTGAATTCAAGCATTGGGAAGTCAATTGTTGGGAATTCAATCATTGCGAGTTCAATAATTAGGAATTCTATCTATTTTTTACTCAATCGATTTACAATTTTCCAAAATCAGCGAAACTGAAAAACACCGGCAGAATTAAAAAAAAAAAAAGCTAAAATTGAAAAAAATATCGTTAAAACGAAAAAAATCCCCAAAAATTTAAAACAATCTCCAAAATTTAAAAAAACGCCAAAAATGTAAAAAATCACTTAAATTAAAAATATCAACAAAATTTAAAAAAATTTCCAAAATTAAAAAAAAATCACTAAACGTTACCAAAATTGAAAAATCATCAAAACTAAAAAAAAATCGCCAAAAATAAAAAATATCGCCAAAAATGAGAAAAATTGCTAAAAAAAATGAAAACATCGCCAAAATGAAAAAAACTTCAAAATTTAAAAACGGCAAAAGTAAAAAATCACGAAAATTTAAAAAAAAAATAGATCAAATTTTTGAAACATACTCGATGTTTCGAATAAATACTCTTTTTTATCTGCGATGCTTACTTTTCGAGAAAAACGCGATTTACGAATCCAGCCAATCAAATCGAAATTTAGGATCGTTGTAGGGGTAATGGCGTTAAGTTTTGAACAATGGCGCAACCATTTTTCCTCCAGATCCATTAGTTTTCGAAATACGTACCTTTTAAAAACTGACTAAATAAAAACCGTCCAAAACTCAAAAAATAAAAGACCTACTGGAATTGCACCGGTGTTCAAAACTCAACCCCAATACCGGTTCTAAATTTCTTAGATGGCGGTTTTCTAATTTTAACGATTTTCTTTTTTAATTTTTGCAGATTTTCTTTGAATTTTAGGGATTTTTCTAATTTTTTACGATTTTTTTAAATACTAGCGATTTTTTTGCGATTTTCTTTAAATGTAAGCGTTTTTTTTTTAATTTGAAGATTTTTTTTTAATTTTAGCGATTTTTTTATTAATTTTAAAGTTTTTTTTAATTTCAAGTTTATCGATTTTTGGCGATTTTTTCAATTTTGGCATTTTTTTCAATACTGGCGATATTTTTAAATCGATTGAGTAAAAACTGACTGAATAAATCGAATGAAGAATTTTATTCTTTAAAGCTCTGTACATATATTATATTTTGAAAATATTTTTCCACAATTAGGCTGCAAACACTTGGAAATAAACTATAAACTAAACACTTTCACAAATACTATAGTTATACATTTTTTTTTTCATTAAAATTCTCAATAAATTAAATTTTTTAGATTATTTTGGCTTTTTTTAATTTGTTTAATTTTTTTCAATTTAAAAGTGTCAAAATATATATTACTATTATAAGTTAGTATATTTACAAACTTTGTGCGTAAAAATTTTATTTAACAAAATAATACTACGTTTAGGCATAATGTGTTTTATTGTAAACACATAATTGGTAAAAATACTGTAAGTGGTTATTATTGTATATAAAAGTGTGCGCAAAATAGTTTTACGCATTTTTATGTATAAATTTACCGAATTTTGCGTAATAATACATGAAACGTTACTCGTTTTATAGTAGTAAATTTGCAATCATTTTTTAGAGTGTACCTAAATTTGCGCCAGCAGAATTTTGACATTGAGAATTACGTTCTGCTATATTTAGGTAACCTAAACTTTAAGTAAAAAAGTTAGTTAAAGAACAATAATTTGTAAGCAAAGCTGTTAAAAGGAAATGAAAATAAATCAGTTGCAATCTGCAACTAAACGTTAGTTGATTAAAACTAGGTAGAAAATTCAGTTAACTTACAAAAAATTAGAAGAATTTTGTTTAAAATAAATGCTGCTGAAATAACTATCATTTTGCCATTTATTTATTTAATGAAAACAAATTAGATTTCATTTTATTCTTTTATAAATTACAAAACTCAAAACACTATAAAAATTTACTTAATATCGTTTTATTTTTTACTTTTTTATGTCATCCTTGCTTGTTGTTGTTTGCTTTGTTTTTCTCTATTAATGTCATGTTGAATTGTTTGAAAATATCAATGGGCTGAATAAAAAGAAAAACAATATTTAGTCATATTCACATAAGTGAATATATTTTTAATTTAACTAACCTTATTATTTAATCAATTTAACTATATTTTAAAATTCAACATTATACATATTGTTTTGGGCTTGGCTTCCTACAAAAAAAAAAAAAAAAAAAACGGATACACATTTGCAAAACAACGACTGCGTTTATTTTTCGGGATCATTCTTATCTGTCTTTGTTTCTAAAGGGTCCGCCATCTAACGTTTTTTTTTCAACTAGTGCTTATTTCGTGAATGGTAACACTTAGCTCATGTCTGATTTGACAGATAATTAGTTTTATCCTTCCGCTGAACGAATATGGTCCGTATGTTCGTTATCTTGTGAAAAAAGAGAAAGAAACTGGCATCCTCATCGATAAACCAAAGCGTGAAAAGCCAAAAACAGTGCGTTCACCCGAGAATATTGCTGCTGTGGCAGAAAGTGTGCGTGAAGCGCCATCAACATCAATTCACCGTCGTTCTCAACAATTGAACATTTCGGAGACATCATTGAGACGAATTTTGCATAAAGACCTTGGTATGACGCCATACAAAGTCCAATTGGTTCAGGAGTTCAAAAAAAAAAAGTTATTTGACGGACCGGTGACAACGAAAGAACTAAATGTTGTGTTATAAATCTATTAAAATAGTTTATTCAAATCTCTAAACCTCAAAAGTTTAGCTATAAAGTGTCTTTTAGACGGCAAACCAGCTACGAAAAGAAAATAAGGATTCAATCAACAAGCGCGGAATTAGCTTATTATAAAAATTGGCCAGTTTAAAGGTGTAGGATAGGTCTTAATGAATTTTGGATATGTTGAAGAGAAAAAAAATTTAAGGGACCCGTGTTTTTATTTATCTACTCAACCTCATGGTTAGGCGTTACTAAGTGGGGTCAAGAATGCCCCTATTTTACGTGTTTACCGTTTATTTCGTTCTATTTAGAGTAACTTTAGACAAATTCGGTATGAAATGAAAGTCTAAAGGCTTTCAAACATTTTTGTTGTTCAAAATAATGGGTTTTAACTAATATTAAATCTGGCGTTTTATTGAATAATTTTAGTTGTATTAAGCTAAAAATAATGCATAATAATGCCTATTTACACTGAAAAAAAAGTAGGCACCAATAATGGAATTTGAAAATTCAAACAACCTCATTTTTTAATTCAAATTTATTTCCAACAACATTTTTTGTTTTATATGCTTGTAAATTGTAGTTTTTCATATAAAATTCTTTTAAAACAAAAATTCAAATTTACAGAAGAAACAACAAAATGGGTGTTTGTATTTACAAATCATCATTGTTGGCGCCTATTTAAAAAACTTTTATTTATATTTACAAAAATGTTCTTTGAGGCAGGTTGAATATTGCAAAAGGGATTTTTGTAATATATTTCTGTGAAATTTAATCGAGGGGTGTCTTAAATTGTTCTGATATTCGAAATCGTTCGGTTTTTATGCGACTTTTGCCGAAGAAAAAAAAATTTTGAAAAGTCGAGAATATATAATAGTATAAGCCGCTATATGCAATTACATTTTTTTTTTATAATATTTCCCATTAAACGTTTTCAGACGAACTCCTTTGGACATCTGTATGGAACTAGTGTAACTAGAAATAAAAATGTTTGAATTTCATATTTTTAATTAATATTTTAAATTGAAAATGTAAATTTGGAATTTCTATTATATTTTTTTAATAATAAATACAAATTATAAATTGTGGACTTAAAATCTTTCGAAATTTGTTAAAAAAAAAAAAATTAATATTTTAATAAATTAATAAATTAAACTTCAGATTTGTATGCAAATAAAAAAAATTAAATCTGCTATATAAAGCAAGACAAAACGGTGATTTTAAGTTTGTACGAAAACATGAATTATTGAATTTTGTTAAAACTTAAAAGAACTCCAAAAATATTCTTCAAGGTTTCTTAATTTTAACTTATTAAAAAAAGTATTTGTGATGTCATATGGCGTGTTGCTAATTAATAAATGATTTTTTTTATCGAGTTTTTCAAGCACAAATTATGTCATATTGAATTATTTTGTATCGAGCGGAAAATAACGAGATCCCAGGAAATTTGACGAAAAAATATGATAATGAAATAGTCCGGGAAAACAAAAACCCTAGTTGGTAGCACTGTTTGCGTATTTTGTAATATGATAGGCTCCATGGCGTATACTTGATATTTAGTTATGTATATAAATATTCCACATACGCACAGTGGGGTAACTATTAGAAAAAAATGGTAATATGCAGTGCAGCGACTTGCAAGTACCAAAAAAATCGAAAATATAAACTTAAAATATGCAGTGAAAAATCCAAAATATGCATTTAAAATATGTACTTAATTTGAATAATGCAAAAAACAAACAAAAATATCCACTTAAAATAAAATAAAAATATGCACTTAAAATGTGTGGCTTTTTAAAACTTTTTAAAATATGCAACAACAAATCGATGCCGTTTTGTTATAAATTCTTTCGATTTTGGGCTACTCACACATGCATTTTCGCTGCCTGATACTGAGAGAATAATCTGCATATAATTACTGAATTTTTGCATGAAATCAATTAAATTGCTCTTAAATTCGTATATTGAAAGTTTTCATTAAATTAATGCCAGTTTTTATAAAGTTGTTCGAAAAATATCATTTTATTCATAAAGAAGATTCATTAATAAACTGCTTTCATAAAAATTATGAAGCTTTTCATTAATTTTAAGAAATGTTCGTTTATTTTAAAAAGAAATGTTTCATTGATTTACTGATACATTTTATTTATTAGTTTTTGTCTGAAAAAATGATCCGGCAGGTTTAAATCAAATTTAAAATTGTAAAGGAGGTGTTAGTCTTTATTGTGATTGGGTCACCCTGTTTTAAAGCAAAAAGTTATGTATCACTAACGTGACCAACCGTTCTTAATTAAAAAGCGAGAATCGGCAGCCAAAACAGCGAAATTTTTGTGCAAAAGCGGAATGGTAGAAACTTTTTGTCAAAAAATCCACATTTTATCAAATTTCTATTTTTCAGTAATAATCGTTTGAAAAAAGAAATCTGTAACAGACAAATTACGCAATAAGTATATGAAAATGACACACCAAAACCCGTGGACTCGTAAACTTAATTTTGTGGCGTAGAATCCAGTGCTATACTCCGTTTAAATAGGTTAGGTCAAAATAAAAAGCTAGTTAAATTTTAAGCTTGCATTGACTCAAACGATTTGTTGTGTCATGAGTTTTGGTGTGTCATTTCAAAAGTTGAACTTTTACTCACAGTGTGTTATGGAGAAATGCCTTTCCAGATTTGTTTTTCTCAAGGAATTAATTTCTGAAAACAAATTTCTGAGTTAAACTTAATTAAGTATTTCAGTTGTCAGCTAATTTTTTGCACTTATCCGGAAAGTTTTTAAATCATTTGAAGGGCTTATAAAAATTCTCCCAAAACGACTTCCTAGTTTAGGAATGGTAATGGCATATCATTATTTTTTTGGCTACCAGTAAAAATAATAAAGACATACTAATAACCAGGAACCGGAAGTTCATGAAAATGCATGTTTTTTCCATAAGTCTTAGAGCCAGGTAAACAAAAAATCTTTGCGAACACAAGAATTTGCGTTAAAATATGTATATGTATATGGCCCTAAGGGCTCGGTTAAATAAAATGAAGAAATAAAAAAAAAAAAAAAAAAAAAAAATGGCATCGATTTGTCAGTGCATATTTTTGCGTATTTGCCATAAATGCATATTTTGATTTAAGTGCATATTTTTATTGCAAATTTTTACTAATTTGGCTTAAAATGCATATTTTTGTGGCATATTTTTATTAATTTTGCTTCAAATGCATATTTTTGTTGAATTGTTTTTAGTTTTTCGTGATAACATTATTTTCAATTTTATATTTCACCAAGCACTAGCAGCACCACGTACGCAGCTTTTAAAGCAAAGCAAAATAACAAAAATCGCGCAAAGGGAGGCACTTAAAATTAATTATTTTTCATGTTTTTAAGCAAATTTAATTTGTTTTTAAAAATAAGTTGTATTGCTTAACGCATACGTTTTGCTGTTTCTCTTTAATTTAAATTTGCTTATAAAATGTAAGAGGACTTTTATCGGGTTTGTGCAGCTTGAATCCTCTTAAGTCAACTGAGATTGAATTAAAACTTTATTTTTTGTTTTGTTTTATGTTTTGTTTTTGATTTTAGTAAAATTATGAAAAATAAGTGCATATTTTTTTTATTTTTAGTGCAAATCTTAAGATTTTTAATGCATATTATGGGCTCCTAAAATACACATTTTTAGTGCATAAATTTCCTGTCCCTGCTAATAAATAGTTTATTTTTCCATTATTTCAATACAAAAACTAATGCCTTTCCCATAAGAACTTATTTTTATCATCATTTAAAATATAAATTAATGATCTAAAAAAATGTTGAAAATCTATACAGATCACTTGAGAATTAAAACTTAAAAATAAAGTTTAAAAATTATGAAAATTAATAAACGTAAAAATATTGTCATCTATATAATGAAATCCTTGATTAAATCTACAAAAATAATCCAAGAAATTGTTTCATTAATATCATGAACGATAATTCTTTCAGCCTTAAAGATTTTTTTTATTACAGCAATTACTTCAAATCCATTTAAACATTACTTTTGAAAAATTTTCTCTTTGGGAAAAAATGGCTAAAAGCAATTTAAAGAACATTAAGAAAAAAATGTTCAATCTTATAAATGAAACGCAATATTTCTGGTTAGTACAAGCTCTAGTAACATTTTTTTGTTTTTTTTTAGAAATTAAGTACGTGTGTCACAGGGTCTATTAATTCGCATTTTTTATTTTACTCCAACCGTTTCGGAATCTTAACATAAAAATAGAAATGCTTCTAAAATGGAAACGAAAAAAATACAATAGTTTTACAAATGAAATCAGCCTCAAGTTATGAAACAACATAAAAATATACTAAAAACAGATAAAAAAAACAAAAACCGGAAACAAGGGAGAAAGAGAAACAGACATAAACATATGTGTAGCATAGCCACTCTAAATACAACAGTACACACACACATAGAGACTTATGTATAAAACAATAGAGAGACAAATAAATACAAAGTTAACATATGAAACAGAGAAGAATGATTGTATACAGACTCATGGTTTACACATGTGTGTATGTTTTCATGTATTTTACACACACAAATAAATATCTGTTTGATACACCCACACTTATGTTAGAAAAATATATGGGCTTGGTAAAGAGTGTAAAGTAGTTTACAGGGAATAATATGTTTGTGTGTGTACTTATGTGTTTCTTTGCATGTGTGTATGTATGTAAGTGTGCATAAATGATATGTGTGCTGTGTTGTTTTGGTATGTTTGGCTGTGGCAAATAAATCAGGATAAGTGAGCGGCAAATGCAGCGCCTTCATTAGTGTACGACAAATGAATATTAAATAGTCCTGTTCCAGCTACTAATTTTCTACTGTGAGTTTAAATATAGTTGTTTAGTGAAATTTTTTATTTTAGTTCTTCTATTTTGTATCACAAAATCCTACAATGTTTAACGTTATACGCACTATGGGGTATTTTTACATAACAATTCGAAAATTTTAGATTAAAAAATATTTAACAAATAAATATTAAATAGAGTGTTTTTGGTATTTGTACACAAAACTACCCAGCAAGAACAGTGACGGTCATATGACCGGTCAAATGACCGACACTGCTGATGGAAATATCCATCAATGCGTAGAACAAAGTTTCTATCATTTTCTTAAGGGCAATATGAAGAAAGTGATGGAAACTTTGTGTACGTGTGATTTTGCATCTCCCTCTAATTTATAAATTCATAAGTTAGAGGAAGATGCAAGATTTGCATGTGTTAGTTTCGGTCATCCATTTCTTGTAGGGTAGTAAACCAATTCTCTAAGAGGTTTTTGGACGGTTTCCGTCTTTAATTTAATTGAGTGATGTTTTTTCTATTCGAACATTGCCAAATGTTCGTCTGTTGTCCGGGGTTGTTGTCTTTGATAATAACGTAAAATGCTTAAGTCAGTAACACAAAAACGGTGAAGATTCAAAATGTTAAACCAGACGTATTTTGTTTTTTTTGCAGTCACAAATTGCTTTCAGAAACTGTAAGTGCTAACCGAGGAAGTGTAAATAAATTACTGGTAGAACACTTGTTTAACGCGCTGCCAGCGTTTTCTAAAATATCAGTGGTTAATCAAAAAGCGTGGGCAAAGAAGTGTTTTCCAGTGATATTCAGTCAGAAATTTGCAACGGCTCAAAAGTCTCCACTGGTAGAGCATTTATTTTATAAAAATTATGTTGCTTTGTTAAAAAAATGTTTATAGTTAGAAGGTTCTGAGTTCGATCCCGGTTTCCTTTTTTTGTAATTTTTGTATACTTTTTTATATTTTTTAGATGTAAAGGGTGGTTAAATTTCAAGGGCCGATGTTGATTTTGAATAAAACACAAACTATTTTGGAAATTATTGTAATTTTATTTTATTATGATATATTGGTATTACTCAATTATGTATGGAACAAAATATCGGCCAAATGGGCGCCGCGACCACGGCGGCACACCTCCATCCGATGGTCCAAATTTTCGATGACGCTGAGGCATAATGGAGGTTCTATGCCGTTAATGTGCCGAATTATCTCATCCTTTAGCTCTTGAAATGTTGCTGGCTTATCGACGTACACCTTTTCTTTCAAATAACGCCAAAGAAAAAAGTCCAACGGTGTCAAATCACATGATCTTGGCGGCCAATTGACATCGCCATTACGTGAGATAACACGGCCATTGAATTTGTTGCGCAAAAGAGCCATTGTTTCGTTAGCTGTGTGGCAAGTGGCACCGTCCTGCTGAAACCACATATCGTCCACATCCATATCTTCCAATTCGGGCCATAAAAAGTTCGTTATCATCTCACGATAGCGAACACCATTCACAGTAACTGCCTGACCGGCCTCATTTTGGAAAAAATACGGCCCGATGATGCCGCCAGCCCATAAACCGCACCAAACAGTCACTCTTTGTGGGTGCATTGGTTTTTCGACAATCACTCTTAGATTCTCATTCGCCCAAATGCGGCAATTCTGTTTATTGACGAATCCACTGAGGTGAAAATGTGCCTCATCACTGAAGATGATTTTCTTCGAAAATTGATCATCCACTGTTGCCATTTCTTGCCACCATTCTGACCATTCACGACGTTTGGAATGGTCAAGAGGCTTTAGTTCTTGAGCCAATTGCACCTTGTAAGCGTGTAAATGCAAGTCTTTATGCATAATGTTCATCAACGACGAGCGTGAGAGGTGCAATTGTTGGGCACGACGACGAGTTGAGGTGGACGGCTCTTCAGCCACACTATCGCGAACAGCAGCAATATTTTCTGCAGTACGAGCTGTACGAGCATGCACTGGTGTTCTCACATCTTCTACAGACCCGGTTTGCTCGAATTTTTCCACGATTTTTGCGATTGTACGCACATTTGGACGATCAAATTGAACAAAAAAATCACGAAGTCTGGATAACTTTAACACGTTGTTGGATTGTGTATCTCTCCATGGTTCAAATTGAGTAAGTCTGAAATAGAGAAATGTCAAAAAAAATTCGGAAAAAAACTTGGCGTTTAGGTGTGGTTCACATTCAACATCGGCCCTTACAATTTAACCACCCTTTATATATTAAGATTTTTTCCTTCTGGAAAAGTTCTTTAAATCCAACTTTTCTTGCTTTCCCAATGTAGGCAAGTGTAAGTCTATTTGAGCAACCAACGGTTACCCAGCAGTTATGATTCACTAACGTTTTAAGCTATCAGTTATTATATGTCTTGTTAGCTCAGTGGGTAGAGCTGTCAGCTGCCAATCTGGCGGCCAGGGCTCGAATCCCGACAAGACCAAACCAAACAAATTATAAATGAACATTTTTGCAATTTTAGTTTGAAAAATCTATTTTCAGACCACATATTTTATGGTTTTTCCAACATTTTGACAATGTAGGAAATTTTGTTTACTCAGTGCATTTGCGACACTTTTTGAACAGACCGACCTTTTGTCTAATGATTTTATCATTTTAGGATTGGGAAAGCACTTTTACCACCTGTTAAAGTGTCTTGGTGGTCCGGTTGTGTTTTTCTAAATGGGTTATTTTAAAAGATAAAAAATATACAATCTATATTTTTAAAATTTTTAATTTTATTTATTTTTAATGACTGACTTAACATTTAACAGCCTACAACCAACTCTAGAGCTGGGAACTTGAATTTTTTGAAATTCCTTAAATGTGGGGCAAAATGCTTATTCTATTGAAAGCCAGCCCAAACCCCTTTTCTTAGAAACGTGAAATTTAAAATGTATGTTCCCAGAAGTATGAGCTAAATACCGCCGGAACGTGATAAAATAGAGGATTCAAAAGCAAAAAATCTCCCCTGAATCTGAGGATATGTAGAAAAACTCCCCAGAAAAACTCAGAAAATTTAATTTCTCTGTAAAAAAAATGTCTTTACAATATAAGCAATTTCCTATAGAAAAACAAAAAAAATTCGAAGGGTTCCCCTAGAAAAAATTTAACCAGAAACAGACTTGTTACCGTTGAAAGCATCTGCGGATTTTTCTACAAGAAAATGCCCGTTAAATCAAATGCTTTTCCCGTGGAGAAAAAATTGAATCTAGGTTTTTCTGTAGAAAAAATTAAATAGAAACTGTCGAAGTCTCTTAATAAAAATGTTAACGAAATCTGAAGATTTTCTCTAGAGAAAAGTTTCTAGTTTTTTTGTAAAAACTGGAGTGTTTAGAAAAATTTACTCAAAATATGATTTGGGTTCTATAGAAATATGTATTCAACATATTTTCAGAGTCTGATGACTTTTCTACGACCCTGAAGAATTTTGCCTACAGGTAAACACTTAAATCATGTAGGCTATTTTTCTTGTAAAAACGATCAAAATGTATGGACTTTCATTCTGTAGAAAAACACTCAGTTAGAATATTGTTTTACATCAAGTCCAAAATTTAATATGATATTGTGATATTATAGTGATATTAGATTTTTTAGTTGCTTTTTCAAAAAGTTTGATCATGTCCATGATAGACAGTACAATTGTTTCATTGGTATCACACAAATCTTTAGTTGTCCGCAAAAGAATGCATTAAATGGCTTAACTCAAACGTAGACATTACATACAACAGACAAAATCAACTTTATGAGAATTTGTCTGCCTTAATGTATTTTCTCATAAAGTTGATTTTGTCTCTTGTCTCGGTTTGAGTTAAGCCAATTATCTATAGTTTTCTTTTGCGGACAACTAAAGATTTTGATACAATGAAACAATTGTATTGTCTATCATGAAAATTACCAACCTTTTTGCCAAATTCACTTTCAAATTTGTAAATTTAAGAATCACAAATTTTAGGTTGAAAAATTAGTTCAAATACGAATAAAATTTGTTCTTCTGGTGAAATAAGATAACTAAGAACTTTAGCTAACAGACTTTCGAACTAACATTTTTTTTATTATTGTACAGAAAAAAGTTTAGATTAGATATATTTCCATAGAAACCCCGAGGTTGTGGAGACTAGAAACTTCCACATATTTTGAAGACATTTTTCTTTAGGAAAGTACAATTTTCTATAGAAAAAAGTCGTCTGATTCTGAAGTTATTTTCAATAGAAAAATGTTTAGAATATGAGTGATTTCTATATACAAAATCGGATTTCCTGAGAAATTTTTCTTTTAAAAACATTTGGGCTAGTAATTTTCTGTACAGAGAATATCTTCAAATTCTGAAGACAAAAGTCTTTGAATTTCAAAGACTTTTGCTAAATAAAACACTCAATTCAAAAGACTTGTTGTCATAGTAAAACATATTCTGAGAACTTTTTCCTGTAGAAAATCCCTCGTGTTTTAAGGGAAATACCTTAATTCTAAAGATATTTTCTATACAAAATATCTTTCGAATTAGAAGACTTATTACTAGAAAAACAATCAGATTCTTATTAATTTTTGCTTCAGAAATTTCTTATTGATAAAAACACTTAGATGCTGATGAGGTTTCTATAGAAAAAGTCTTGAGATTTTGAGTATTATTATTTCAGATTCAAAGGACTTCTTCAAAGGACTTTTCCGATACCAAACTCGTAAGATTCTTTGGTCACTTTTATAGAAAAAAATTCCCTTTTTAGACTCTTCGGAACTTGACAACTTTTCCTTTAGACTCGCTATTATTCTGATAGTTTTTCCTTGGAACAATTCATATTTTTGAATTTTTCTTTATTTTTTTTTTTTTTTGTATTTTAATCTGTTTTCAAAAACAATTGACATTTATTAAAAAAAGTTTTAAATTCGTAAAAAAATAAAGTTAAATTTGTTTACATTTTGGGTGGGCAATACCCTGTTGGCAATACCCTGTTTACGGCTTACTGAATAACATTTTCAACTTTTTCCTTCTGTAAACAAAGCGGAAAGAATCAGAATATAATTAGAATAACGATTCAACAATTTCAAAAGTCATTCCAAAATATAGATGTTTGGACTCCATTTTAAAATAACTCTGCTTTATAAATGTCATATTCCAGTTAATTTTTTAATTATCAAGAATAATCTTTTCACAAAATAAAGTTCAACAGATTTCAGGACCACTGTTTAAAAATATAAAAATTTACTTATCCACACTCAAATATGCATATTTAGTCTGAAGAAGGATGTTGCTAGACAAAGGACTCAGTAGTAACATGTTTGTGAATGTGTCCATATGTATATGGGTTTGTAGATGTGTGTTTGTATAGGTTTTTAATAAAAATTATAAAAAACAAAGTAAACAGACGGAATGGGAATGGGAAAAGCAGAATAAGAAGAAACCAACTCAGCACTACTAACACACATACAATAACAATTGAGTTTAGTTTATTATTGTCGTGGGACCTCTATTGTGGTAAAAGGACAGACATTACTCTCGGTCGGTCTTTCGTTCGTTTGGCTGGATGATTTGTTTAAAAACATAACAACAACAAAAGCGCTAGTTCTTTTTTTAATAACGGAATATACATTTCGTTCAAATACATTTTTACTATCCTTTTCCTTTGTATTTTATAAAACACAAATACTTTTGCATACCAGAGTCTTGTGGACTTTCTAAACTGTAAGTTATAAATGAGCTTCTCAGAGGCCAAAAGAGCCAAATCCAATTTCTTCAGGTTTTTGTGTTTTTGCTCCGGATTACTCTATTTACCACAAACTTTTCATATGCATAAACATTTTTTTTTTTTTTAATTTAATTTTATTAATTCAAAAAATATATGTATAACAAATTTTTTTTTTTTTATTAATTAATAATCATATAATTACAAATTATATACTATTACCCTAACCGAGCACTAGCTACTATGGCTTTCAACGCGTTGTAGCGAAAACAGACCAGTGCCTCTGGTGGGAATCGAACCCACGACCCCCGCACTGATAAGCCAGCACGCTACCAACTAGCCTACCGGGGCGCACATAACAAATTTAATTATCGCCTCAGCGCCTTAAAGGCTTTACAGAGGCTTCAAGGCAACTTTACATATTTACAAGATAAAAAATAAAATATAATTCATTAAGTTATTTATAGAAGATTTCATAAATGCAAACATAATATGGCATATAATTAGATATGTATTTACACCATTTGAAAGATTACATAAATGTTTAATATTTTTAAGAACTTGAATATTCCGCAAATTAACCGGTAATCGATTATTTTCAAGTGGTCCAGCAAATGCAATGCGCTGCTTAGTTAGCTCCAGACGACATCTCCCAGAGCTCAAGTTTAAAGCTTGTCTGGTATTTATTTGTGTACGTACCGCATTTTGGGTAAACTGTATGGGATGATGAACATTTCCTCTAATGGTTTTAAAAATATACATTACAATTTTATGTTTATAAAGACCGCAAACTGGTAACACACTTTTAGCATGAAATTTTAAAAGATCCATTGTGAAGTATCGTATTGGTAGGTTGAACACTAGCTTTAGAGCTTTATTTTGAGCAGATTGCAGAGAGTTTAGCGAAGAATTTTCTCTACAACCGTAAATAATTGGTAGATAAGTCAAATGGGAGTGTATGAGTGATTTATAAATAAGCATTTTCACCTCACAGTTAAGTTTATTTTTAAACTTATAAAGAACACCGATTGCAGACGAAATTTTCGATTTGCATACCTAAATATTTCACCATATCCGATTCAGCTATCGGAGTACCATTGATACACAAAAAAAACTAAAAACGGGTTTCAATTAAAAATTTTATTGAATCAATTAATATTTTAATTGATTTTGCACATACCACTGAAATGATAGTATTAACTAAAAAAATTTGCAGACAGTTTATTAAAACTCTTTCAATTAAAATAATAATAATATCAATTAAAAGAGTTATTTGATTATTAGTATTATTGTTTTTCTTTACAACCTCAATTAAAAAGTTTAGTTAAATTGATTAAAACTTTAATTGAAACTTGACAAGAAAACTGGTAGTTTTAATTGAAAACTCGTATTTTTTTATTTTTGTTATATGCCCCCCATTAAATAAAAAAAGAAAAGTAGGTTTTGTAAATTAAATTGACATTTTATTTATAATAATATTAAAGCTTTTTAATATAAAAATGTATTATAAGAAAACAAATAAAAGTAAAGACAAAATTTTTGTTTTTTCTTGTCTTGTCTTGAACTTTTTCTTGTAATTGAGTTGCTTTCTTAAAAAAATCACACACAACTTTAAAATTATAGTTTAATGACACGTATACTTATTGAAAATTTAATTATTTACAAAAATAATATTTTAATTGTCCTTTTTCGATAAGGTTTATTTAAATCCACATGTGCACTTTTATTACCACAAAAAAAACACGAAACTAAATTAAGTTTTCGTGCGTACACGAATGTCTCTCAAAAAGAGTGTTGCAAACTCTAGTTAAATAACTACGATTTTGCGTGTATTTGAAATCGGTAAACAATTCAACTTATTAAAAGTTAATCATTTGCGATTTTTTTTTCTTTTTATTTACAAATTAAATAATAAATTGATATAATTAAACCTTTGTTTGATTATTTAATCTAAATAATATAAAAAAAAATAGTTTGCCAAATTTTCAAAAATTTTGTTTACATGTATGCATGCATATATCTTCTGCGTACATAAACAACTTTCCGTTAAAATTTATATTTTTAACATCGTTTATATAAATTTTAAATAAAATTGGCCCAAGTACACTACCTTATGGAACTCCATAGTTCACTGGTAGCTGCTACATTCGCCAACCTGCACAAACTGCGCTCTGTTAGAAAAATAATGTTGAAAAAGTTCTAAGGTTTTATTCGCTAGACTTTGTTTTT
Source organism: Delia radicum (assembly GCA_021234595.1). Taxonomy (NCBI): domain Eukaryota; kingdom Metazoa; phylum Arthropoda; class Insecta; order Diptera; family Anthomyiidae; genus Delia; species Delia radicum. The sequence continues at coordinate 224,173,283 of CM037852.1, read as the reverse complement.
ATTAATTTCCGAAGCCAGTTGAGCCAAATCCAATACTAGTATTTTTTGATCAGCTATATCTCAGTCATTTCTTATCGCATCTAAACAATACAGGGCTCATTTTGTTGGTAGTAGAGTCTACTTTTTGACTATGTCCCCTAAATTTCACCATTGATCAAAAAATAAATTGAAAACTTGTTTGTTATGTGCAAGCTCCACCTCTGGTGGATATTCAATACACGTTTTTTGTTTTTTTCTCCTTTTTATATTTTGTTTAGTTTATAAACAACACAGGGGGAGTAAACTAGACTGTACTTTGTCTTTTATACAAGTTTGATATAATTTATTTATTTTTTGTTCAATGGTTATAATCTTTAACTTCAAGCTCATATATTAGTTCTCATGTAGTGAGTAAACTAGTTTATATGAATGTTTGATGTTTGGCATGGGATTGTTACCGCTTTCAAAACGTGTTCTGATGATGGGAACCCAGAAAATTCCCGAAATAGATATATCAACATATCCCTGAAAGGGTCAAATAATAAATTTGAAAACAAAAAACTCTATAGATTATTTGTTAGGACAATATCCTAATAAAGAAATATAGAGTGTGGCCCCCACTCTTGAATAATTTTCATTTTCATTGCACAATTAAAGGTCGAAAAAAACATAATTTTTATTTTTAATAAAAATTATATCCCATATTCACTTTTTATATTTTGAGAAATTTTAGAAAAATATGAAAACTTAAAGAAAATTACTAAAAAAAAGTAATTTTCAAATTTTCGGATGAAAATTGAGACAACTGCAATACTTGTCTAACTTTGATTCGCTATATCTCAGACATTTCTTATCGCATCTGAACGATCCGTGGCTCATTTTATTTGTACTAGTGTCTACCTTTTACTTAGACCCCCTTAATTCATATATATTATTTATAAATGTATTTTGAATGCAATTGCATTTTTTTAGATAAGGAAATATTTCGAACTTTAAAATAATTACTTAAATATTAATGTAATTTAGAATCTTTACTACAGCTTCTAATATTCACTTTTTAGTTGCCCAAAACATCTATTTTTGAAAAATTTTAGAAAAATATTAAAACTTAAAAAAACTTTATTCAGAAAATTATTTTAAAATTTTCAAAAGCCAATCGAAAAAAATTTATACTTTTTAATGCAATAGAATTTTTTGAAATGCATTTTGAAGCTATGGAAATACTTTGAATTTTAGCTGAGTTGCAATTTAAGTTTAGTTGATATAGCGCCGGGAATTTTTGGAAAAACGTTTAAACGTCTCAAAAATTATTCTAAGGGAGTTGGCTCTATTGGCTACTGAGAAGCTCATATAAAAAAACAAAAAATACAACATTTTAAAATGTAACCTACCATTTGAGACTTTGTATATTAACTCTTATAATATACACTTACAACATTTTTTGTTTTTTTTTTTTTTTTGTTTATATTGTGGAAAATTCAAACCAAGCAAAATAAAATTGTAACGCTTTTTGGTAAAACGTGCTAAAAATATTTATTTTTCTCTTACTCCAACTTATGTTCAAAAGTGGATGACATATGGGCATTTCCGTAGTCACATACGTTACCAGTCGCACGGTTCAATGAGGGCATTTCAAAAAGTGCTATAAATCGCATATTGACCGAAAATTTGGAGATGAGAAAGGTGTGCGCAAGGTAGGTGCCGAGTTTGCGCACAATAGAACAAAAACAGTAGAGTGTTTTCACAGCAAAAAAGTCGAATTTTTGCTTCAATTTGTAAACATGGTTGATACATGGGTTCACCACTTCACACCTGAGATAAAAGAACATTCAAGGCAGTGGACTGGAATGGGAGCACCGTGTCGAAAGAAGGCGAAGACAGTTCTATCTGCAGGCAAGGTCATGGGATGCGCGTGGGATAAATTTTATTGATTATCTTCAAAAAGGAAAAACAAACACCGGCGAGTATTATGCTTACTTACTGCAGCGTTTATGTGATGAAATTAAGGAAAAAAGGCCGCATTTAACGAAAAAGAAAGTGTTGCTTAACCAAGACGATACACCAGTTCACACGTCGTCCAAAATCAATAAATTAAAGTTCGAATTACTTTATAATGCACCTTATTCACCCGATTTAGCTGCCTGGGATTATTTTCTATTTCCAAACTTAAAAAAAATGGTTTGGTCGTAAAATATTTGTCAACAATGAAGAGTGGAGTATGCGGTTGGTAGCTATTTTAAGGAATATCGCTGGGAAAAGCTAAAAGAAGATTATGTTGAGAAATAAAGAAAAATTTAAGCGAAAGTAATTTTTTGAGTGTAACAAGATATTGCATTGATATTTTTTCTTATTTAATCAAGAGTTTGGTCAAATAACTAATATTTTAAACAAAAAAGTGCCCTCAAAAAAGTCGAAACAAATTTAGATTTACACATTTTTTAAGGGGACTATCTCGGGAACTATAGGAGATAACCGACACAAGTAAGCATGTTTTTTGTTGATCTGAATGAGAATGGATGAAAAACAAAGAAATGGCGATCACTCAAAGTTTTTTATGCAAAAAGTACCCTACTTTGTGGAACCATATTGCCGCCCACGGGGGGTCTCGGAGATTCAACATTGAAACTTAAACTCTATATGATGTCACTTATTCATGTTACAAATTTCATTGCAATCGACCCACTGGCCTAAAATTTTTGTGATATATTCCACTGTACAATGTTTTCTATCGAAATAATTAAGCCCCTTTAATTCGAAATTGTACATTTTTTACAATTTACTCCTAAAAGTTGATCGTAACTACACACAGAGAAAAATTTTACTATTTGCCAACTGAAATTTCGGTTATTACGAATTTCAGTCGGTTGGTATAACTGAACATTAGTTTTCACTACAAATTTCGATTAATTTAACTGAATTTTAGTTGCAACACCCAAAATATTCTGAAATCTATCCTTGTTCTAACTGAATTTATTAGTTGTTACTCGTAGTATGAAAATATACTTTTCAATTCGGTTGTCACTTTCCTTCTCTGTGTATAAAGGCAGCCAGCCTAGCGCATTATAGGGTTAAAATCTAAATACAGTTGAACCTCGATTATCCTGGTTGCACGGGACCGGACTCAGCACGGATAATCGGATAACAGAGGTAAACACGGTTAATAGAGGTATAAATCAAACCACCAGCATGCCGGTTAACAGATGTACCCGGTTAATAGAGACCCGGATAATCGAGGTTCAACTATATTTTGTTTAATTATACTTTTATTTTGTATCCACTCTTTCCTTTGCAATAAAACAAAAAAAAAAAAAAAACATCCTTAATTAAAATTTTGTTTTATTTTACTTTCTTTGCAGATTGGGAGCGTGAGGCAGTCTCAAAAGCTGAAATTTTACGTCTCATTTATCAGGGTAGATTTTTACATTGTAATGTAACCTTGGGTGCACTGGGACTACCTTTGGGCAAAACGACTGTTATGCATTTAGTACCGCGTGATAATTTACCCGAACCCAATTCACAAGGTGAGTTGTAAACTTTTTCTTTTGTTTATTCACCGTAGAAAACTTTGGCAATTAAAATTTGTTTATAAATTATATTTAATTTTCTTTTATTTTATTTTATTTGTTTTAGATCAAAGACAAAAAAGTAAAGGTGGTTCCAGTAGATGCTGTTCAACGACTTGCTGTATTTTGTAACTAAATTATAGACATTAGAATTTAGTATGAATTAAAATTAAAAAAATATAAATTATAAAACAATTTTATAATTTATGAATTAAAAAAACAAAAACAATAATAAGAAATAAATTTTAAAAATATTTAATAAAAAAAAAAAAACACAAACAAAAAAATTGAAGAAATTAAATTCAAATTTAGCAAATTAAAAAAACTTAATTTAAAATTTGTTCTGTATACATTACTACCAACTTACATACATACATGCAAACATAAATATTTAAAATTTAAATACATAAATGTTTTTAAATTTAAAAAAATTAAAAATAAATTACAAATTACTAAGAAAAAAAAAAAAAAAAAAAAAACAATGCAAATACAACAAAAACTAAAAGCCAATGCTTTAATGGTTAAAACATTACAAAACAAATTTAAAGCAAATATTTATTAATTTAGATTTAAAATATTTCATTGTATGTACTATATTACGATTAAGATATTTATGTGAATTTTTTTTATTTAAAATTTTTTTCTGAAAAAAAAACTAAATATTAAAACAAAAACCTAAAATATATATAAAAAACAAAAGAAGTATTTAAAAAAAGTGTGTAATATTTAAAAAAAATATATAAATTTTATGTAGATAATTATGTTGAAATTATTTTTAAATGTTTTAAGCCTTTTAAAAAAATTAAATAGCTAAATTATAAAAAAATAAAAATATATATATATATTTAAATAATACAATAAATAAAAAGAAAAAGATATGAAATGAAAACAAATTTGAATAATAAGTTATTGATTTAATGAGTTTATTGCAAAATTTTGTAAAACTAAAATACAAATGTTAGATTATTTCTCATATTTAAATTCGAAATCATTGGCGTTACTACATGAATCCATTCTATTAAATGTCTGACATAGAAAAACATAGAATTATAGAATTTTTAAAGTTGATATAATTTAATTAACAAAAAAAAAATCAATTATGCAAATGGCCATTATAGATAGACATCTATAAATTTTTAAAAATTGTATAAGAAAAGCTTTCCTGTTTGAATTAAAATATTTTGAAGATCGAGTACATAGGTACTTGAATTCAAAGGATTTTGTTCCTTAATAGTTATAAGAAGTGAGAGCGAAAAAACCCGACACACATTTTCACTAATTGTGTACGATTTTGAACTTTTTTTCTTGCCAGTTTATGTGTGTAAAATATTAAAGAGATCGGCTCATTATTTCGCTTTCAAAGGGAATCTAAACAAAAACTTAGTAATACACCCCTGTTACGGCTTTTAAATCAGAGCGAAAGTGAAAATTTTAGAATTTTTCGGTGTAAATCAGAACGTTTTTTCCTATTTTTTATTCGTTTTAATTCGTGTAAAAAAGACTGGTCGAAAGTAAAACGAATGCCCTTTTTTCTAAAAAATTACAATTTCAAAAATGGTGCTTAATAATAAAAATTTAGAACTTTTTTTTACTTATTTCTGATTTTATTGTATTTTTGGCTGTATTGTTTATAATCTAAAAAACTGTTTTAAAAAACATTTTTTTGTTTTGATAATCTAAAAAACACTCAAACAAATTGACAACAATGTTAGAAGCATTTCTTAAAAGCATTTTACTTTCCATATCGCACTTGATCAACAAGAGGGTATTAACTCAAAATTTTGAAAATATCACTTTTTCAAGAAATCAACTAACAACATCAATATCTATCTATTGTAAAAATTTCAACGTATTCCGACTACTCTTTCATCTCGAAAACCACTTTTTAGTGATTACCTTTATTTCAACAAAAAGGTATTATTTCGAGTTAATACAAAAGTTCAAATAGAAATGAATCGTATATTTTCATATTGAGCCTGTATTCATGTTAAAAATAATCAAACTGTTTTATTTATATTTGGTTTTATTTTGAGTTGACACTGTTTTGTTGATAAAATTTGTTTTATTCTATAAATTTAAATCGATAAAATTTCAAAAAAATGGTATTAACTCAAAAAATTGATTTTTTTTTGCAATGAGTGGTAAAATTTAAAACAAAAACAATGTATATATATTTTCAAATGGAATTTGCTTATTATTTTACGTTTGAATTTTTAAATTCTGTTAAAATGTGGCCATAAACAGTTTTTTGACTATACTGAAAATTTTAAAATTTTGAGTTAATACCCTTTTGTTGATCAAGTGCGATATGTTTTTTATTTTCCATAAGACCATATGTTTTTGGCACTTCGATAATAATTTCGAAAAAAAAATCGAGCTTTCGAAAGCTTTTAGGATTTGAGAACACTAAATTTCAATTTCGTGTGATTTCACAAATTCGTTCTAATTGCAAAACGTTCTAAAGTAGAGACATGGCCGATAGAGTTTTTTTTGCATCTTTAGTGCCCTACACTGAGAGAACTATCCTCACTTCAGTAATATATTTCTTCATAGCTTTAATAAAAGTTGTCACTGGAACTTGTCCATTGAAACTTTTCATAGAATCTATGAAACAGATTTCATTAAAGTAAATGTTTATGAAATGAAAATCTTTATAAAACTAATGAATCATTTTGAACACGAAACAGTTTCATAAAATTTTTTAATATTAAGAAGTTTCCTATAATTTATAAAACTCTTAATGAACGTCTTGAAAAATGCATTGGAACAAAGCCAATGAACAGCTTCACAGGATTTTTTAAACAATTTCATTGAAGTCCACAATAAATAAAAGGCTGCAATGAAATAATTAAGCACATTTTAAAATATGATGAATACTTGATAAAAAGTCGATATGAGTCTTCTTTAAAAAATAAATTAAGATAATGTAGGGTTTCAATTGTTGGACAAATTGGACAAACATATTTTGTCTAAACTTCAAACATCTCAAAATTTTTAACGGAATTCTTGTATTGCTAGTTATTTTGAATGACACTGATATCCTTACCATCAAATTTGGTCTGGGTCTAATAAAAGTTGGTCTCCAGATTCGAAATCTTTTACTTCGGAGATCAAAATCTTTGAATCTGGAAATTTGCAGTTTCAATAATTTTTTTTAAAAGCACCCACCTCTAAATAACACAACTAAATTATTAGCTGGTTGGATTTTTTTCACTAAAGAAAATTTGACTAATTTGGGACTCCATAAAAAAAAATACTAAAATTTATAAAAACAATAGTTTTAACGGTAATACATGTTTATTAGATGATAATTAACGAGATAAATGGCATAGAAAAAAGTAACAAAAATAAATTCAACTACAAAATTACATATGAGGAAGCCACTGAGGGAAAAAAGTTTCATCAAATTTATGAAAATGTTTCATAAATCGTGCATCATCAATTATTCATCATATTTATGAAGTTTTATTGGATATGATGAAGAGTATCATAAAAATTTATGACAAATGGTTCATAAATCTTCTTCATTTCATAAAAAAGTTTAAAAAACCTTGTGTACATTTAGACACAGACGTTTCATTTGAAATTAAAAAAAAATAATTTGCAATTTAGATTTTCTATATAAAATTCAGAAACTATCATTACATCAATTGAAATTCAGAAAATTTAATCAGTTCATTTGTTCTAAATTTTGCATGGAATATAGCGAATATAAATTTAATTTTTCTAAATTTAAGTGCAAATGGAAATTCTTAATCTCAATTAACGTTTTTAAGTTCCAAGTGAAAATTCTTAGCTTAAAATTATTTTTTCTGAATTTAAATAAAAAATAGTATGCACTGACATTTTCTGAATTTAAATTTGAAATTCTGAGTGTTAATTGATATATTCTGACTTGCAGTTGCAATAATAATGTATTAAAAACAAATTTTGGTTATTGGCTGTAGATTTTATTGTGTTTGTACCAAAGAATTTTTTTTCATTTCATAAAAATTTATAAATTTGATTCGTCATATTTATAAAGCTTTTTATAACATGTATGAAGCATTTCATGAAAATCTATAAAATTGCATAAATAAGACGAAGAAGCTTGTCATCAATTTGAAATTTTATGAAACAGTGTCATCACATTTATCAAGTGATACATTTGACGAAAATCAATGAAGTTTATCATCATATTTATGAAGATTTTCATGAATATAATGAAGCTTTTTCTTTCAGTGCATAAAGAAAAGTTCTTAATCCTCTTCTGAATATTCTGAGTTGCAATAAATGCAGGCATAAAAGCTGGCGTGTTGCAGTTCACTAAATAGTTAGAATTTAATGTCCGGTATACTCAAAGAAAAAGCTTCATCATATTTATGAAGTTTTTAATAAATATGATGAAGCTTTTTCATAAATAAGAAGAAGCTTTTTCTTTGAGTGTACCGGAAATTAAATTCTAACTATTTAGTGAACTGCAACACTCCAGCTTTTATACCTGCATTTATTGCAACTTGATTCCAATAAAATTTCAAATTTCTCGGGTATTCAAAAATTTTTAGATTTTTTATATTTATCAACCGATTTTCAAAAATTAAACTTTTTTGTAATGTTCTCATGTGGGTTATCTCTTAAAGTGCAAAATTTTGCATTGTTGGAAAAGGCAAATCAAGTCCGATTGCTTTAAAAAGTGTTGGTAATATTAAAACCAAAAAATGTGAGTTTAGTAATTTTTTGGTCAAAAAGGCAGCAAGACTCTTTTGCCTCCAGATTAAAAGTTTCTTCAGGAACACATATAGTTTCTATACTTCTCTGAAAGACTTCTAAATATAGTTGCGTTTTATGGAAGTTATTGTTCTCCCCCTAGACCCCTCCGAACTTGACCACATTTTTACTCAAATTTAAACTTTAACTTACTTTTTCTCTGTGTGCACCAACGAAATTGGAAAATGAAAAACAAGGGCAGGCCTTTAGTAATATATTTCTTTAGTAATATATTATTATTATAAGGACAACTTAGTTTTAAATTTCATTACAAGACGTTCAAATATTTTACTGCAAAAATAAAAGTTTAAGATTTTCAAAAAGGTTAAATACAAATTTTTTGACGGATATCCGAAAGTTGTTTCCGATTCGATCAAAACTTCTCAGCTTTAGATTTGATTCCATGAAATTTTGAGCAAATCGATTATTGTTTAGACATAGTTTACCTACAAAGTTTATTTTGCTATAAACCATATAAAATCTGCGTTTATATGAGAAAATTATTTTAAAAAAACAACTAACAAGGGAGTTATCCCGACCCGGACCGGCAAATGCTAATGAACTTCGAATACCTCTCCCTAACTCTTTGATTTTTGGATTTTATAGCATTGTTCGACTCCATTGGACTCCATTGGATAGTGCTTTTAAGAATTGTGCACCGTAGTTGATAAGTACCTATAGCTGATTGCTTTTATATTTAATTGATTCTATTACAGTTTTTAAATTTGTTTTTGCTATTTATATTTATTTTTGAGTTTTAAACATAAATTTGTATTTAATTTAAAAGCTCCAAGCTCAAAAAACTGAGATAAAAACATATTTTCAAAAATTGAAATTTTTGTATGAAAATAGTTCATGGAAAGACATATAGCAAAAATAAATCTGTTGAATTTTCAAATATTTAGTTATATTTAAGCTAAATTTTAGTTAATTGAAAGTAAAAAAATAATCTGCAAATTTCAGCAAAAACATTTACTAAATATTACTAGACAAAAAAATCATTAAAAAATGTGAAATTTTTTAAGTTTTTTTTATTTTTTTTTGTAATACAAATAAAAGTCTACCCTTATAAAATCAGCAATCTAAAGTTTTTTAGCAAAAATTTTTGTTGATTTTAGCAAAATAAATATTTATTTGCATTCTACTAATTTGAGGTAAATATAGCAATATTACAGGTTTAATATTACAGGTTTTGTTTGCTACATTAAGTCTACAAATATTTGGTAAAAGTTTTTGCTAATTTTACAGAGTAAAATGCTATTTTCAATAAACAAAAATTCATATCGAATATAGCTAAAGTTTCATAAAGTTAACAGATTTATTTTTGCTGTTCTTGTTTTATTAATATTTAGAAAAAAAAATCTGTTAAATTTATCAACTTTTTCTGCAAGGTATTTTTTAACTAATTTTAAGTAACTTTTTCTGCTATTTTACACGTTTATTTTTTTAAGTGTACGAGTTCATAATAATCGGGTTTGGTTTGGATCATACGTTGGACTAATTAGTTGAATGGACCAATTAATTGATGATTTCATTACAATTTCATTGATACCAAATGTAATGAAATTATTTTCACTAGCATTTTTTTAATAAATGATAATGAATGTAAATCATTTGATTTCATTGAATAATGGCAATGATTTTAAATTTCATTACCATTAGTAATTTATCAATTAAAGGAAACAAATTATAATTGATAAGATTTCCAAAAACTTAACAGATAAGATCGATGAAATCAGTGCTCCACATGAGCATTAAATAACCCCCATAATACAAATAGGCTAGGTGCGGAAAAGATCCCGAGAGATTCATTTACCCATTTAATTATTGCGATAATAGAATGAAACATTTGTCCAAAATTTAACGATAAGGAATGAAACAGGGAGCGGAACATTTAACATATTCGTATTATCGGAACGTGTTTCTTCGGTCAAGTTTTGCAAAAAAGTTTCCCTTTTTGCAATATCTCGCTTAGTTTTCGAGATACTAGCAATTTGATAAAATTAGGTTTTTTTTAATTTCCAGTATCTACAAAACTAAGCGAGATAGGGCAAAACGGACAAAAATGTTGCTGTATGAGAGTATAAAAACACTCTTACAATATAAATAGGCTAGGGAAAGCTCCCGAGTGATAAACTTTAATAAAACAGCCCCAGGGTGATTTTTTTACTTATTTACGTGATAATTCAAAAAAAAAATGCTAGAATAATAAATAGTCAGTTAGTTAAAGCAACGAGGATCCTTTTCGTTTTCCGTATTCAGTGTTCAATTCTTATCAATCTCCGTTCCATTCCTATGTAAAGCAATTTATACCCCACTTATTTTGCAAGAGTATCAACACAAAAATAAAATGTTTATTATGATGTGAGCAAGATTATTCATACAAAATCTAATGCATGTTTAACCCCACTTTTTTAACCCTAAAACGAGATATTGGACAGTTAAGAAAATAGGTGTCTCTTATTTTTGCTCCTCCAAAATATATGAACAGCTCATTAAAATCTGCATGTTCGGGCCCATATACCTCTAGTTAGTGAAATTTAATCAAAATCTTAGAGAATTTTAAAAAAAAATTTCTAAACATATTTTTGAAAAATAATTAAAACATACCCAGTAAAATAGTAAAATCCAAATAACAGATTGCAGAATAACTTCCCAGTAAAATAGTAAAATCCAAATAAATGGTTGCAGAACAGCTAATACTGTATTAAAACAGGTTCTAATTTCGGTTCTGCAACTGGTTCTTTTTATATGGGGTTTGTCCTATTTGCAATAGGTTCTTTACCTCCAAACAAGAACAGGTTGCTTTAGAACCGGTTCTAGAACCAGTTATATAACTGGTTCTGGGACAGTAACACCTTACATTTCGACTCCATGGAACCTGTTCTAGAACCGGTTTCATGTAACCGGTGGTAAAAAAAGTTGTTCTAGAAGAGGTTCAGATGTAATCTGTTTTAAAAAATTTTGCTGGGTTATACTGTATTATAACAGGTTCTAATTTATGTTCTACAACTGGTTCTTTTTATATGGACTTTGTCCTATTTACAATAGGTTCTTTAACTCCAAACAAGAACAGGTTGCTTTAGAACCGGTTCTAGAACCAGATATAGAACTGGTTCTGGGACAGTGATAATTTATATTTCGACTCTTAGAAACCTGTTCTAAAACAGGTTCCATGTAACCAGTGGTAAAAGAAGCTATTCTAGAACAGGTTTAGAGGTAATATGTTCTAAAATATTTAGCTGGATACTTTTTGGCTTGTTTTTGAAGACAAAACGAAAATTTTTTTTGTAATACTATAAAATATATTTCTAAAAATAAGTCAGAAATTGTATCAAAACGTTTTTTTTTTAATGTTAATAAACCAAAATTTATAAAATGTTAAATTTTAGCAAAAAAAAAAATGCTAAATACTAATGTTTTTTATTTACATGATCTTTAAATACCTTTTCTACTACACAGAGAGAATATTAGTGGGTGAAAAATAATGAAAATTTTCAGTAAACTAACGAAACTTTCATTCACAACGTGAACGAAAAATTTCTTAAAATGAATGAAATGTTGTATGCCTTTTATAAAACTACCCAAGTAGAAATTACCAACCGTACCAAAGAAATAGCAAACCACAGCTATTTTTGTAAAACCCACCGTGTTAAAAATTACTAAAGGTACAACTAATGTTTCACTAGGAAAACACTATTTTGTTTGCCAAGCACGTGCTTTGCCAGTAATACCAGCAAAAATTCTTTGCAAATATTGTTTTTAAAAATATTACAACCAATTAGAATAATTTTTATTTTATTATGTTTTACACATTTCAAAATGATGTATAAGACTAAGGGCGAACTGTATTGCTGCTTTTTAAATGTGTTTTATTAGACATATTCCTCAAAATTAATTTAATTTAAGCTATTTTAAAAGTACCAAACTTTTTGAATCGCCAACATTATGCCAACGGTGGCAAGTTCGTTTAAACCAACTGTTGGCTACTATTATCAATCTGGTAACAGAACAATGCTGTCAAGATGGTTAAACCCATAGCGGACCGTCGCCGACGCTTTGCCAACACTGTGCCGATTGTATTTTTCTACCTGGATAGTTCTTTAATGAAACTTCTTCATTGAGTGAATGAAACTTTTAATAAATAAAATTATATTTTTCATAAAACTTTAAGAAAATTTTACATTGCTTTAATAAAAAGTTTCAATGGACGAGTTCTATTGCAACTTCATTGCTTTTATGCAAAAATACATTGATGGCAAGCAGATAAATCTCTCAGTGTCACAAATTTTTTTGAGTGTATTCAACGTATTGGATAGCTAATATTTTTCTTTATTCCCTGCAAAAGATCTCATCATTAGGTCTTATTTAGTGTTTGAGTTATAGCGATTAAAGCCATTAAAACCCAATTAGCAGATATGGTTGCCATTTAGTTTTTATTATTTTAAATCAGGGGAAGCTTGGAACTAAATTTGGATAAGATATCTGAAAGAGCATCGAAAATCCTAAGCAGTTGGGTTTCCAACCAAACTGGACCAGTATTTCTCAAGAAAAGACATAATTTGAAAACTCAGAAAAAAGTTTTGGTTTTTGTTAATGTTAATGTTTGTGTCTTAAGTCTTTTGATTTAATATGCATATTTACTGGTGTTAGAGTTTCAGTTAAAAGATTTGTCTATATAATTAAATTGAGATTTTACGAGATCTTCCGAGAGAGAGATCTTACATAGAGAAAGTCTGTGAATTTATTTGTGATTGAATTCTTCTTTGTTTGTTTTTGCAACACCACAACAAATTATAGTTATATAAAATTTTGTTAAAAATATACAAAAAAAAATTTAATTAAATTAGATTTTTCTTTGTTTTGAATGTCTTAATAAAACGTATTCTGGAAAATATTTTAAAATTATGTTTTAAGTATTGTAAAAATCTGTTCATCAGTCTAGAGAAAATGTTATTTAAAAAAATCTGAGAGATCTTCATTGACTACTATGTTCCATGGTTTTATTAGAAAATGTTTTCTAAATTTACACACAGAGAAAAATTTTGCTATTTGCCAACTGAAATTCTGTTACTACCGCTCAAATTCGGTTATTACGAATTTTAGTCGGATGGTACAACTCAATATTAGTTTCCACAACAAAGTTCGGTTAATTTAACTGAATTTTAGTTGCAACACTCAAAATATTCAGAAATTCAAAGTAAATATCGTTGCACTAACTGAATTTATAAGTTGATACCATTAAAATACACTTTTAAATTCGGTTGGCACTTTATTTCTCTGTGTGTAATATTCACAGAACTATTTTTAAACTTAAAACAAATTTTATATTCTTCAATGTCCTGAAATATTTTAATTAGCATACATTTTCGATGCGCTTACAATGTTAACCTTCGCACTCCCAAAGCTTTTCACATATCGTCCCCTAAAATCCAAAAGGCCGTAATTACACTTTTTAGTTTTTTACTCTGTGTGTGTCCATATGTATTAGAGAATTCAATAATTTCTTATTCAAACAAAGTGCGAACCTGAGAAACAAGCCGATTTTTCAATTTTCGGCTTAAAATGTGAGCCGGCTAAAGCGGCAGCCGCCAAATTTTTATTTGCGCCGCCAATTTTGTTACCATTTTAATCAGTCGTGTTTGGTTGTAAAACGTGTAAAAAATAAAAAAAAATCACAGAAAGAAGAAAAAATTAAAAATAAAGAAAAACTGCAAAAAAAATTTGATTTTTACTTTAATAAAAGTATGGAAAATCTTGAATCTTCAGAATCTGATTCTGAAAAAGTTCTCGTTCTTTCAGAGGACCAAAATTATTATCGAAGATAATATAAAACAAAAAAATGTAAAAGATTACGCCAAAATTAGTGTTAGTTATAGCAGTGGCTCAGAATGCTGGAACCTTTTTGGGCATTAAGAAATATCAAATAATAAAGTACACACAGAGAAAAATTTAGCTGTTTGCCAACTGAAATTACGTTAATTCGACTCAAATTCTGTTATTACGAATTTCAGTCGGTTGGTACAACTGAAAATTAGTTTTCACAACACAGTTCGATTAATTCAACAGAATTTTATTTGCAACACCTAAAATATTCAGAAATCTAATGCATATATCGTTGTACTAACTGAATTTATAAGTTGTTAACATTAAAATACACTTTTCAATTCGGTTGGCATTTTGTTTCTCTGTGTGTATTAGAAAAGCAAAAATTTTGCAAAATTTGCTTGGACACCAAAACAAGTTATGCATATACCTCAAATACTTCTAAAGACGCATGCATAATTTAAGGGAAATTCGCATTATTATTAATAATTAGCCAACCCAACTTAATTAAATCTTTATAATTAATAACTTGTGCATTAGGGTGATAACTTTTTTTTGACAAAATTCTCCCCAGGGGTTTTCTAATGGCAAATATTGTATTAATGATAAAAAAAACTATTTCAGTTCAATTTGGTAAAAAACCCGTACGCACCGACAGCGATTTCTAAAATGCCTTTAATATATATTTTTTAAATTTTTTTTAATAACAATTTTTTTAAAATATGGTTTATACATATGTAAGTAAGCAAACTTGGAAGAAAACTATTCCATTGACTCGAAAATGGACTTTACTATTGAAATCAGCATGCCTTAATTATATAGATGTGATGGTCAGACGTTGAGGCATCAAAAAAAGTTTTTTTTTTAACTTTGTTTGATTCGAAATTTTAACGCGTTTGGTGTGTACCCTTTTTTAACGATAGCGAAAAACTAAAAACGCAGTTCTTAATATTTGTCCATGCCCTACACGATTTTGTCTGGGGAGATTTGATATTTGCAAAAAATGCAAAAAGTTATTACCCTATTGTGCATATGCTTGGAAATAGTTTTTCTTTTTTGTTGATTACTAACAAGATCTGATGAAAAATATAGCGATATATCACTAGATTTTATCTAAAAATCGTCAAGATAAGAACAGTTAAAAAACAATATTTTAAGCCGACAATTCAGCCGCCGCCGGTTTTTTAACCTAAAAGCCGCCGCCGTCGTAGCTAAAGCGGTTGCGCCGCCGCCGCCGCCGAAAATTTAAGGTCGGCTTGTTTCTCTGGTGCGAACATTGTTATATGGGCCAATCTAATTCACGCTACAATTTCAGATACAGTTCTCAAAATATTATTCTATTTTGAATAAAAATTTAATAAAAGCTACATTTTTAAAAATTAATTATGCTTTCTGTACTATATAAAGGCAATTCTTATACTAAATTGTGATAAAAAAAAAAACAATATTCTGAAACAATCACCTGGGTGGGTTTCAGGATACGACGTAGAATATTAAAAAACTAAAAAAATAAAATAATTTTACAGTTTAACAGTATTTTTGTCGAAAGCATTTTTGTTTTGACCAAAAATAGTAAAGTTATCAATGATTGAAAATCTACAAAAACCCACCCGGGAGGTCTTCAGTAGTGCGAAGTTTAAACGAAAATTCGTTACTTTCTTCAAATAACTTGTAGTTTACCATTAAGTTTAAATAAAAGAAACAAATATTTAAACCAGGCCAATTATGAAAACTATGTTTTAGCTATTCCATCATTTATAAAATTCAATGAAAACAAAACAAATTTCAAAAAAAAAATCATATTTTAATAGCAAAATTTTGTTAAAGAAAAGTTAAATAAAAAAAAATTATCAAAACAAAGATATCTGTTAAATATTTTAAACTTACAAAAGTATTTTAAAAAATCAAAAAAACTAAAACCTAATCTTTTTCAATAAAAGATTGAAAAATAATATTAAAAACGGCATTACAAAAAAAAACTAATAAAACCACAAATTAAAATACTAGCCACTTTAAACAAACAAAATAAAAGAAAATATACAGTTAATAAATAAAAAAACATAAAAAATAGTAATAAAAACAAAATAATTAAGGTAAAATTTGCTTTAAAACAAATACTAAAATATTTGCTTGATTAACATTAAAATAAATTACAAATTACAAATTACAAATTACAAATTACAAATTACAAAAACAAAGGAACATAATGTTGTTGTAATATAAAAATCCTTTTTCGTAAAAAAACAAAAAAAACACTTCTTTAAAACATAAACTCATATTACATCAATAATATAAAATCATTTTTGAATTTTCATCTATTTAAGCAAAAAAAAAAAAATGAAAAAACTGAATTAATAATAATTGGCAATAATAAAACGATATTTTGTAATTTTCTGTATGTAAATTTATTTTACTTTTTCGGATCTGTGTATATTATTTCTTTTTTCAATTTATAAATGTACCATAAAATTTATTTAAATAAAATTTATAAAATTTCGATTAGTTAAAATTTAGTTATATTAGTTTGTTAAACTATATTTTTATTATCTTACTATTAAAAGAAAATATATATATATATATTTAATAAACAAAAAAATATAAAAAAAAAAAAAATAAAGAACCAACATTAATTTATTTCAAGGTTTTAGGGATAGAACATAACACCCTTACACGGAGTCCACATTAGATATTAAGTTGGATATAATATGTGCAGGGACGCCAACAGAATAACGGAATTAAATTATGTATGTTCATATTAATGTTTAGGGTGGAGAATACGTATTCATTTTTATATCATGTCTTCTAATAATTTTTTGTTTTGAGTTGAGTAAAGACGTTTGTTTATTCATTAAATTTGCAACTATGCGATTACACTCATAATAATCTATAGGTAAAATACACGAAAACCGTTGTTCATTTTACGAAAGTTTTGGTTATTTTGACATTACGAAAAAATTTGTAGAATATACAAATCACATTTCGTAAAGTTTTGTAAAAACTTTTTTTAAATAAAAATGTGGTGCATACCTTACGGGTTTATTTTAAAATTAAAAAAAAAAAATGTAATGGTGCCACACCAGAATCGAACTCACGATTTCAGTGACGTCCTGCTGTGTTGAAGTAGACCTCTCTACCATTTGCACCAAAGTAGCTGATGCAATACAACAAACTAAAAAGGAACTTAAGTCGAAAATATTATGAAATTTTTATGAAAACTATAAAAATATGCTACAAATATTTATAAAAAAAGGGAAAATGGCAATTAAATATTTTTATTATGTTTATTGAACTAAATAAAATAATATAATTTTTTTTATAAATATATCAAATAATATATTAAAAAACAAAATATAAAAATAATAAAATAATAATAATAAAAAACTTAAATAACAATTTCAAACTAATTGCATTTTATTATTAAATATTTTATCTTTTTAAATATTTGTTTTATTGAATTTCATACTAAACCCGGCAAATAAAGTGGAAGTAGTGTTTTCGGGTCCTCTTTAACTTGTTTTAGGATCCTCTTTATTAAACAAAATACAAAATATATATTTATATTTATATCAAAACATAAAAATAGAAATAATGAAATAAAAAAATAAAACATAGAAATTTAAAAACATTAATAAACAAAAAAAAATATAAAAACTAAAAAAAAAAAAAAAAAAATTGTCCTGGCCAGGAGTTGAACTCGCAACCTTCTGATTGCAAATCCGACCTCTAACCACATTAACATCCATATGTAATATTTGTAACATTACAAATTTTTGTACAATGTACTAAAAAAATATTACGAAATCATGTTTGTATTTTTTACGAAATTTGTAAATTTATATAATTTGTTTTATACAAAAGTTTTGTAATATAAACAAAATGTTTGTACATTCTACGAAAAAAAAATTACGAAAAATATATTTGTATTTTTGAGCATGGATTATTATGAGTGTACCACTGTCAGTGATTGCACAGAAAATTTCATATAGACCCAATCGAACAAATAAAAACATAACAAATATTACATTATTCAAAAAAAAAAAAAAAACAGTGTCACTGACGAAGGTTCAATACCAGAAACTGCGCAGTCTGATTCAGAAAATTGAAAATTTACAATGTAGTTATGATTTTTAGAAAATACACTCATTCTTCTCTACCACGCCTTTCACAATTAAAATATTAATTGATTCGATTAAATATTTGTTTAGAAACAAATTTTGTTCAAATCAAAACTTTTATTAGATATTTTAGGTTGATAATTTTTTCTGTGTATTTAATTAAATTATAATGGTTTATGAATTTAAAGTGTAAAATATTAAAGAATTAGCTATGAAAAAGTCAAAAAACATTATAAATTATTTCGGGTCGACAATTTCACTTTATTTTTATTTATAAAGGCAAACATATTTTCACAAAGTTTAAATAAAATACATAAGTATTTAGAGGCAAATGAAATCTTTAAAAAAACTTTGTGCTACACTCAAAAAAATAAGTTTGTAGAAAAGTTAGTAAAATCAGGCATACTATTTTTCAGCAATTTTTTTGCTTAAATTATGTTTTAAACTAAAATTTTAGTTATACTTATTCAGCACTTAACTGTTTTGAACAAATGTCTTACTAATATTTTACTAATGTTTTACTAATTTATTTTGCTAAAAAAAATGTGTTGATTAGCACATCAACCAGACTGAAAGATAAACGCAGAATGAATTAGATGTCGCGGCATATCACGATGTAGTAGTGACAAGGAAAATTATACTAAAAAGTACAGCTCTAGTAAGACATAATATAAAAAAATTAACCATGGAATCTGTTTTTCATACATAAAACAAAATTGTGGATTAAAACCACTTAAATTTTGCGTCGTCACCGGCTTGTGAAATTAATTGTCTATTAATTAAATAAAAGACAAAATAAAATATTTACATTTAATAAAGATTAAATGTGTATTTGTAAACTAAATGTTTATATATATTAATAATCTTGTGTGGTCAAATTGCAAACAAATATGCAAAAAGTAAACAGACTAAAGCGAAAGATAATTCTCTGCGGCATGTGCGTTCCTTTTAAAGATTATTTAGACAATAATTGATGTAAATAATACAAAGATAATCTCGTTTATGTTTTATATAATTATTTCTATTGTTTTTAGATATTACATTAATTCATATCGTCAATTTGGGAGTATGAACATTTTTATATTTTGTAACGTAAATTATTTTAAACAGAATCACTAAGATATGTTTTATGATTTTCAGCAAATAAATTAACTAAAGTATAATTTTTCTAAAAATTTTTTGAGTTTTTTTCAGTCTACTAATATTTAGCAAAAATTTTATTAATTTTTAGCAAGGGTTATTTAATTTCTAATCTACTAAGTGTTAGCAAAACTTTTGCTGAATCTACTAATTTTGTTGCTAAAAATCAGCTCGCTGATTTTCAGCAAAAGATTTTGCTGACATTAGCAATTTTTTTGCAAGCACCCTCCTGACTAAAATTTTGCTGACTCAGCAAAATTTTTTGCTGACTTTACTAATATTTTTATTTGAGTGTAGTTATATTACCTCATTTTTGTGTAAGAGGTAATCCAAAATTTTGATAGTTTTGGTTTTTCGACTATAAAAAGCGTAAAAAAATATTTTAAAAAACGTGAAACACAGTTTTTGTTTTATATCATTTCATATCATAAATACACATTTTCGTTTTAATAGGAGCTCGAGCATTTAAAGGTTAAACATACTATTTTTGGGTTGTATTTATGTATTGGTAAGAACAAATTTTTATAATACCTAAACCTATTAATTTTTAATGCGTTAGTTTTCGAAATTCACTCTAAACCTATTTTGGCTCATATCGTCTAAAGTAGGCAGCGAAAAAAAATGTTCACTCAGAATATTCTGACAGTAACTACATGTAGGTCATTTGGGTAGTAAACAGTAGTAGCTGTTTTAACTGCTATAGAAGTAATTTTTCTATGAGAAAAAAAAAACACTAATTTAGACAGTCATTTCAAAAATTAACTAACCAAAAATACTGTACTTCAGTAACAGTTGTTTTCAGTAGTTATTTTAGAATTTTAATAAACAACTACTAAAACAGTAATTTTGCAGTAAACAGTAAATTTTTGTTAGTTATTTAAAAAAAACAACTAAAGAAAAATACAGTATTTTTGTTGTAGTAGTTATATTAGTATATTAATACACAACTTCCAAAACAGTATTTCTGCAGTAAACCGCTAATTTTTGTTAGGTTTTTAAAAAATATAGAATTATTATTAAATTTATTATTAATATGTACATAGTTTGCAAATAATAATAGAGTTAAGTAGAAAATTTCATTGGATCTCCAATGAATTAAAACGTCATAACTGCCCAATGTATAAACGGTAATAACAGGTCAGTACTTTTCTCACTACCAGTAAAGACACCAACTTACTCTCTGCATTACTTTAACACAAATAATATGAACATACTAATAACTAGTTATTTTTACCATTATATCAATACAAAAATAATGAGTTACACATAATTACTTATTTTTATCATTATTTTAAATGATCTAAAAAAATTTGAAAATCTATTAAGTAAATATATAACTATGTACTTATTTTTGATATTTTGTAAGCTAGAAAGTAATGACATTTTGTGCAAGCAAGTCATTTATGTCTATCAAGTATAACATGTCGAGATAGCTCAGTTGTTAGAGCGGTTTACTAACAACCGGGAGGCCCGGATTCAAAGCTAGAGTGGGCATTAGGGTAATAACTTTTTGCATTTTTTGCAAATATCAAATCTCCCCAGACAAAATCGTGTAGGGCATGGACAAATATTAAGAACTGCGTTTTTAGTTTTTCGCTATGGTTAAAAAGGTTACGCACCAAACGCGTTAAAGTTTTGAATCAAACAAAGTTAAAAAAAAAAACTTTTTTTGATGCCTCATCGTCTGACCATCACATACACTCATAATAATCCATGCTTAAAAATACAAATATATTTTTCGTAAATTTTTTTTCGTAGAATGTACAAACATTTTGTTTATATTACAAAACTTTTGTATAAAACAAATTATATAAATTTACAAATTTCGTAAAAAATACAAACATGATTTCGTAATATTTTTTTAGAACATTGTACAAAAATTTGTAATGTTACAAATATTACATATGGATGTTAATGTGGTTAGAGGTCGGATTTGCAATCAGAAGGTTGCGAGTTCAACTCCTGGCCAGGACAATTTTTTTTTTTTTTTTTTTTTTTTTAGTTTTTATATTTTTTTTTTTTGTTTATTAATGTTTTTAAATTTCTATGTTTTATTTTTTTATTTCATTATTTCTATTTTTGTGTTTTGATATAAATATAAATATATATTTTGTATTTTGTTTAATAAAGAGGATCCTAAAACAAGTTAAAGAGGACCCGAAAACACTACTTCCACTTTATTTGCCGGGTTTAGTATGAAATTCAATAAAACAAATATTTAAAAAGATAAAATATTTAATAATAAAATGCAATTAGTTTGAAATTGTTATTTAAGTTTTTTATTATTATTATTTTATTATTTTTATATTTTGTTTTTTAATATATTATTTGATATATTTATAAAAAAATTATATTATTTTATTTAGTTCAATAAACATAATAAAAATATTTAATTGCCATTTTACATTTTTTATAAATATTTGTAGCATATTTTTATAGTTTTCATAAAAATTTCATAATATTTTCGACTTAAGTTCCTTTTTAGTTTGTTGTATTGCATCAGCTACTTTGGTGCAAATGGTAGAGAGGTCTACTTCAACACAGCAGGACGTCACTGAAATCGTGAGTTCGATTCTGGTGTGGCACCATTACATTTTTTTTTTTAATTTTAAAATAAACCCGTAAGGTATGCACCACATTTTTATTTAAAAAAAGTTTTTACAAAACTTTACGAAATGTGATTTGTATATTTTACAAATTTTTTCGTAATGTCAAAATAACCAAAACTTTCGTAAAATGAACAACGGTTTTCGTGTATTTTACCTATAGATTATTATGAGTGTATATATATTTAAGGCATGCTGATTTAAATAGTAAAGTCCGTTTTCGAGTCAATGGAATAGTTTTCTTCCAAATTTGCTTACTTACATATGTATAAACCATATTTTAAAAAAATTGTTATTAAAAAAAATTTTAAAAATATATTAAAGGCATTTTAGAAATCGCTGTCGGTGCGTAAGGTTTTTTTTACCAAATTGAACTGAAATAGTTTTTTTTATCATTAATACAATATTTGCCAATATCCCCAGGGGGAATGTTGTCCAAAAAAAGTTATCACCCTAGTGGGCAAATTTTATTTTTAAGAAATTTTTAATAAAAAAATATTTTTTTTTTAATTTAGTTTTTTTCTTTAATTTATTTATAGGCTCATTATTTTTTTTCATACTGGTAAACATATTTTTCTCTTTTTTGTAAGGTGTTTAGTAATAATATGTAATAAATAAAAGTAAAGAGATTTGTAATGACAATTCTAAGTACATGCCGTTACCAAATATGTACTTATATAACCTCTTATATGTTAATGCCTTTCTACACTGGGTGGGTTACCGTTTGGAACTTAACTTACTTAACATTTACAGTAACATATAGAAACAATTTATTTTGGTTGTAATCGATAGAAAAAAAACACAATTTTCATTAAAATATATATTTTAAAATAACGAAAAAATAACTGTTGAAAACAAAATGTTTATTATTTAGCCATTTTAACGGTAATTATCTTTGTCGCATTTTAAACAAAAATTATCTTTGTTTTAACTGTCATTTGCAGTAGATTTTACTGACAAACTTTTTTGGGTGTAGTACAAATTAAATTGCAAAAAGGCTTAGGCCGGTTATAGTGTTAAGCTTTAATATCGTTAGTTTTCAATAGTTCAAACTATTTAAACAAAAAGGAGCTCATTATAAACAAATAAAAATTTAAGAGTGTGTGGTGAACTACAAAAAAAAAATATAGTTTAATTTTATACTTTGCAACTTCAATAAAGGTCTTTAATCAAAAAAAAAAAATAATAATGAAAATTATCCTTTTTAATTAAAAATTCCTTTTAATTTTTTCATTTATGTTGATTATTAATTGTAAAACAATCAAAATATTTATACTGCACAAAGTAAAACAAATAGAATATTTAATAATGTTTACACACATTAACCATAATATTTTTACAAAAAAACATAAAAAAAGTATATAAATACTAAAAGCCAATGCGTTCATAAAGTATTTGTTGAGTTTTCATTAAAATGTTTAATCCTAAACCTGCGGAAGATCCAAAATATCATATACCCCGTCAATGTATTTGGTTGAAAATTAATGGCTCTTGGCCATTCCATTATAAGCCAAATACGGATTTGTATACATCAGACAACATATTTGGTTTATTGTATACAATTTGGTCTTGGTATGTCATTTGTTCGGTGGGTATAACTATTGCTTTTCAGACGGCATTTCTAATCAATAATTTTGGTGATATTATGATGACTACGGAAAATTGTTGTACCACATTTATGGGAGCCTTAAACTTTATACGTTTGCTACATTTACGTTTACATCAGAAACAATTTCTTGAAGTGATACAACAGTTTGTTGATGATATATGGATTGTAAAGTACGTAAATAATTTCAAAGATATAGTTTAATAATTTCAATTTAAAAGCGTAAGCATAGAATAAGGACTAAAAAATGACAATAATTTGATTAACTCTTTAATTGAAAACAAACTCAACTCACTCAAAAAAAAAGGCATTTTCGGATTTTCCAGAAGATTTTCTGATTTAAAAAAAAATTCACTATAACTGTCATAATCTAGACTAGAACTCGACGATATATAAATTTCAGAGCCGACATGAATATTGCAAAAAACGTTAAAATTCGACTAAAGTAAAGTTACTAGGATTGTCACTCGAATAAAATTTATTCGATTAATCGAACGAGCAAAAACAAATTTCGAACGAACAGTTTTAAAATCAAGATTTTTGAATAACGAATAATTCGAACAAATTTTGACGATTAATCGAATAAAACGAATAATTTTTATTTTTCATTTAACAATTACTATATTTGTTCCCTGAAGAAGTCACCCACAAAGAAAAGTCATTAAATAAAAGATCAAAGAAAATCATTACAAAACAAAAAACTGTAGTTTTTCATGTTTTTTGCAGTAATTTTTGAAACTCATTTATATTGTAATTATAAACGACACTAAAAAAAATATATATTAATGTGATAGAATTGGTCTCAATAAATTTTACTATATATCAGGGATGATAAATGGGATTTTCAAATAGTACCAACCAGCATAAAAATAGTACTTTTTCAACCCTCATAGTACTAAATACAAGTTTTTATTATAAATTAACGTTTTTAAAATTTATTTGTATATAAAAACAAAATTTAGTTGATTTAGTTGATTACAGAATTTTTAAAAATTATCAGACTATTTCTTAAATTCACCTTTTTTTGCAAGGAAATATATTTCATTACTCATTCGATTTTAGAATCACAATGCAAATTTGAAGATGTTGGCAATGGCCTTTTTTCAATTGTACTTTCAGATATTTATTTTTCACTTTTCGAACACTTTTTTTTTTACTCGAACTCAAATAAAATCATCTTTAATCAATTCCATTTACAACGATTGGATCTAAATAAATACATTTGATAAATGTTAATTTATGAATGGGTAATTGAATTAAATGTTGAATCTTGAAGTTTTTAAAAATAGAACTGTTGTGTTGTTGGAGTTGTACCTCTGAGATTATGTATGCAAGAACAAAAACACCGTGTATTGAATAAAACTAATCACAACAAAACACGACCTGACGATAGATCAGTGCGCTAAAGCGCTCTGTCTAACGTGTGGTGCGAGTGCATGTGGCATTAGAAATCAGTTTACTATACCACGGTCAGTGATTGCACAGAAAATCTCATATAGACGCAATCGAACAAATAAAAACATAACAAATATTACATTATTCAGCAAAATTGAAAAATTTAAAATGTAGTTATGATTTTTAGAAAATACACTCATTCTTCTCTACCACGTCTTTCACAATTAAAATTAAATAAAATTGCAATTGTGTGAAAAAGACGTTAAAATTCAAACTCAATCTTTAATTCTTATTTATATGTAAATAGTACTAAAAGAGTCAAAGAAGTACCATGGTACTTTTCCGGATCAAATAGTACCAAAAAAAAAATACTATAGTACTAACTTTATCATCCCTGCTATATATAATGATATGTTTTGCCATTGTATATAAAAGTGATAGCATTATTTTTGTTTAATTGTACCATATACACTTACATATGATCATATATGGTCATATATCAATCTATATCTATTTCATATCTGATATAAAAGACATGCTAATATATAACATAGGATACAAAGAAAAATTATGTATATTACGCCATATTAAAAAAATTTTGTAAACTAAGTATAAGATATGAACATATATCGTATATATATGATGATATCAAGTTCTATATGAGCATATAGAAACTTTTTTCATCGGGAAGGTACAAAAAAAATTCAAATAAATCACCTAATATTACAAAATTGTTTAATCGCCCCTGTTAAAAATCGACATATATGGATTACATACATAAGCACACATGCTTCATATATGTCCACATCATTCATACATGATTCATATGTGTTCACGAATGAATCAGGGGTGATAATTTTTTTATTAATATTGGGTTTTTACGTCAATTCGGAACAAAAACCTTCCGCATATACTATTTATTTTAAATAGTATATTACGTTGTGTATGTGTGTTAGAATGGCAGCTAATTTTTAATATTTGCAAAAAAAATGCATAAAGTCATAACCCTAATGTACATAATTTTGAATAGTACACTCAAAGGAACCGCTTCATTATATTTATAAAAGGTTTCATAGATTTTCGTCCAATATAACGTTTCATAGTATTTATGAAACATTTCATAAAAGACAAAATCAATTTCATCATATTTATGAAATGCTTCACTATATATATATGAATTATATTTTGTATTAGTAAGGATTTCATTATTTTTGTATAGAAAAAAGTTAATAGAGACCACGATATGGCTATTTTAGTTCTTGTTGTTTATGAAATGAATTTCATCAATATTGATGAAATTGTTACATTGGACGAAAATTTATGAAACTTATTCTGGTTTTACTCTGGGTGTAGTTACTAGGATTGTCATTCGAATAAAAATTATTCGATTAACGAAAAACGAATAATTCGAATAAACTTTGACAATTTATCGAATAAAACGAAAAATTTTTAAAAATACAATTTTTAATTGAAATCTTTTGGAAAAAAAATTTAGGAAATATCGCTATATCCAACTAAAAAATTGGTAAAAAATAGATAAGATATAAAAATAGTAGTGTCCGACCGAACAGTTCGGCCAAAAAACTATATTTTGTCGGTTTTTTGATATCTAGAGGCAATGATGACAAATTTTGGTATTGGAAGCATGTTTGTTGAGCCGATTTAATTCGATTTTGTGTATAAAATTTAAGAGAAAAGCCGAAGTTTAGCTATAAAGTTAAAAGTTCGGCCGCCGAACTATTTTCGATTTGGCCGAACTTTCTGAGGACGAACAGTGAATTCATTGCTTAATTACAGACTTTTCTTCATATTTGACACTCAAAATAGAAGCTAATCAGCCCAATAAACATTTTTTCATCCGCCAAATTTGTCCATAATGCTTTAAAATACCGAATACAGACCAAATGCATTTTCTGGCCGAACTGTTCGGTCGGACACCAAAAACTAGTTTAACAATTTTGCAATAAATCGCTAAATATTTCAAATGTTTTAAAACCTGTTTAAAAATAACCGAAAAATATTCACTTTTTTTGCTTAAAAAATAAGATAAGCCGCAGAAAAACATCAAAATGTTCTCTAAAACTTTGCTTTTGATCTGAAAAATGCAAAAATAAGTTTCTTTCTTTAAAAAATTGCTTTAAGATCAATATATGAAGAAATATGGTATTAAGAGAAATCTTTTAATCAGATAAATATTTTTTAAAATTGATGCCAAAATTCATAAAATTTTATGTTGATAGTCTAAAAACCTTCTATTATATATGTATGTATTTTAAAAATTATTTTTATTCGTTCGATTAATCGAAAAACAAATCACTTGATCATTCGATGAAAACAATGTTTAGTCAAATTTACTATACTTTAGTCAAATTTTAAATTTTTTTCCAAAATTATGCTTCGTCGAGTTTTTGTCGAGTACGACGGCTATGGTGAATTTAATTTTTTTATTAAAAATTACCTTTTCTTACAGAAAACATCATCCCCTCATTGCTGCTGAGTGCTCACAAAAAATGCGCATTTTTCGCATTATGACCGTCTTATTAAGCTGTTTAATTTCGATGTATTGTGTGTTACCTTTAATTACACTCTTCTTTGATGTGGGTTTAGAAGCTAATGAAAAACCATTTCCTTACAAAATGATATTTCCTTATAATGCTCATCATGGTTGGCGTTATATAGCCACCTACATATTTACCTCGTATGCAGGAATATGTGTGATAACCACACTGTTTGCAGAGGATTCAATATTTGGTTTCTTTTTAACTTACACCTGTGGCCAGTTTGAAATATTACATGAACGTATAGATCATATTGTAATTGATGCTTATCATTTGGTACGAAATAGATACGACGAAGATGAGATACAGATACAATATATAAAATTGTTGAATAAAATTGCTTACGACCACAATAAGTTGATAAAGTGAGTATGAATCCAATTTTGAAAGTTGCATCGAAATATATTATTTTTACCGCTACTATGAATACTTTCACTATCTTTGTGAACTACACAACTATTTTCTTGATATTTGATACGATTCATTGATGTGGCTTCCCAGAACCCCTTCTCACTCTTAATTTAGCTTAGCAAATAAAACTGTCCTTTGGCGTTTTTTGTGACCAGACACCCACTACAATTTAGTTATTTCGTCACTCTCACCAATATTACTACCTTGGGCATCTCTGATTTAAACCATAGATGCCCAATGTAGTAGTATTGGTGAGAGTGACGAAATAACACTGGAAGAAAACAATTTGCTATTCATTTTATTTAGTCGTCAACGAGATTGCGACGAAAGCACATGTGTGGCGGGTGTGATATATTTCGAAATAAAAAGATTCTTCGAAGTGTTTATAAATTTTCCCTCAATTAATCATTGTTCAATTTGCAATTAAAAAGTAATGAAATCTTCTATGTTGATACTCTTATTGCAGTTACGCAATAAAAGTATATTTCTCAAACTAGAAGAATTCAGCTTATTGCGTTTTTTTGAGCAAATATAATTCAAATCTGAAAATATTTGTTCGCAAAGATACGTTGAGGGAAATAAAGATAAACACTTCAATGAAATCTTCTTTATTTCAGGATATATTGTACCATCCAGATTTTTCCAGAATTCTATATTGTTAAAATTATCCGGCAAATCTAATTCACTTCGAAGTATAATAAGTTCTGTTTGGATTGGAAATTCGTACTTTAATATATCGCATTTAAAAGGGTTTTGAAAAATATCCAGTAAATGCTTAATATTTTCAAAATCCTTAAACCTGTCATTAAAGTTATTAAAAAGCGTTTCTAATATTTCCAAAAGTTCCAACTTTTTCAAGATTTTCTCCTTGTCGTAAATAACAGAAGTTTTCTGAAAGTCCGAAAAGTCTTCAGAATCAATTTGAACTGCAAGTAAAAATAGCTGAATTTTAAAATCTGAAAGAATTTTAAACATATCCGAAATTTTATTATCTTTTCCCTGCAGCTTCAAATTTAACTCATTCAAAATGTTACAAATGTCTGTTAAAAACGCCATGTGTAAAATAAATTGACAATCTTTTAAATATTCTTTCTGCAAGTGTAGTTTGTCTCTCCCTCTCAACATGCTGATTTCCTATTGGTTGATTGACAATCAAACAAAAGAGCGTAAGTATACGTGTGAGTTTAATTTGCTAATATCAGCTACTACTGGGCATCTCTGATTTAAACTGTCACTTTTAGTAATTTGTATCTTCTTAGTTACCTGAGTGTAACTGTTCTCTAAATTTATATAATAATAATTTTGCACCACATCAGGGCTATAACTTATTTTTTTGAACATTTTTTACCAATCACCACGTGATGGGTAGAACTCAAACCATTTTATACCACTCCTCGATTCCGTGGGAGCTTTTAGCGAAATTTGGGAGAAAGATATAATGATGCCTCAGTAACCTTTTTCTGAAGTTTCTGTAAACTTATTGCGCCCTCTTGACGCTTTGTAAGTACTCAACGGGTTAAGATTTTTTCGGAATACCTAATA
This sequence comes from Delia radicum, assembly GCA_021234595.1. NCBI lineage: Eukaryota > Metazoa > Arthropoda > Insecta > Diptera > Anthomyiidae > Delia > Delia radicum. Next base: position 224,143,796 of record CM037852.1, on the reverse strand, counting down.
ATTTTGTCTAATTTGTTTGCTTTCGATATATATTAAGGACATATTCCCACTAATTGGGACTTTATTTACTTTTATTTTTAGCATTTTTTACTATTGTATTAATGTTATATTATGGCTGGGGAGCCAATAGATTTGTGGATATAAATTAAATTAAAAATTAAATTAAAATCACCATAGTGCACCGGTTAACTGTATTATTTCTTTAATAAAAAATTCTCTTTTAGATTTTCAAATCGTTTGGAAAATTTCTTTAATCCCATATTATTGGTTAATTTTACAATATCCGCGATATTAATATGCATGGTTGGCTTTCAATTGGTAACTGGAAAAGATATGTTTATTGGTGATTATTTCAAATTTATTGTTTACATATCATCTTCACTATCACAACTCTTTGTTTTATGTTGGAATGGTGATGCGTTAATACAACATGTATGTATGAGGAAATTATTTTAAATTATATTGTAAAATTTATTGAAAATATTAAAATTTTTAGTCTACAGCTACTGCTAGCCATTTATATTGTTGCAATTGGGAAGGTGTAAATATGCAAATATCAAACGCTAAAAACAAATATCAAAAAATCAAAGAAGCTGTTAAAAACAACAAAAAACTATCTAAAAGATTGGAAGAACAAAATAAATGGAATGAATTGCGTGAATGTTACTATTTTCCAGCCAATAAACATTTTAGACAAAATTTAGAAATTATGATAATGTGCAGTCAAAGACCAGTGAAAATAACAGCATTAAAATTCTCCACACTATCTTTGCAATCGTTTACGGCCATATTAAGTACATCAATGAGTTATTTTACTCTCCTCCAAACAGTTTACAACGAAAATCAGAATGATATACAAAATTAAAAGTTAATGTAGTTAAAAAAACTTAATAAATTTATTTACTATGTACAATAATAACAATAAATTTTGTTAATTCTATTCACAGGTTACAGTTTATGTGTTGGTAAATGTTTGTATCTCTGTTATACGGGTGTGGCAGTTTCTTCTTTAGCTTCTGTTAAGGCTCGGGCTTGATGTGTAAAGACGGGTACATTTATACCCTATTTATTGTATTATTTCAAATATTTATTAATTTTATAAAATTTTAAAAAATAAATTCGATTTAAGTACAAACCTGCATTTTAGCTGATCTTATGAAGGCTTTGTTTGATGTTACCGTTACAGCTTTCATTTGCATGCCAAAGGCAAAGATAAGTAAACTTCTTTCATTAATTTTTCCACTATATTTAATTGTAGCTAGTTCAGTGGGTATTTCACTGACATCTGGTAAAATTTCTATACGTCTTGATAATTCTTGGGCTCGTTGTTTTTCTAGTGGACCAGCGAGAAGGGCAACAATGTCTTGAAAAGATTTATGAGCAGTTGAACAGCATATTAAACGTTTATCTGGAAATTTAAAACGAATAAATAATAAATACTAAAAATGTTTTCTTCTCTGATTTCCGCATAAAATTATAATTTCAGCAACATGCTAAAACGTGGTAAAATTATCAATTACGTGGGAATGAAAAAAATATCTTTTACAGATGAATAATTGCATTAGACCCTATACAGAAAACAATATTTCCCTGCTTTTTTCAATTAAATCGCTTTGTTGAAAATTTTAAAAGCTATCAATTAAAAATTAATTGAATCAATTAAATATTTGCTCAAATTCAGAACTTGCTTGACATTTTTGTATATTATCGTTTAAAAGCAAACATCAACAAATTGTTATTGTTTTTTGTAATATTTATGTAGTTGTCTTTTATAAATGCTAATATTCAGTGGTGTTAGTAATAAATATTTTAGATTCATTTAAATTAGATTAGATATTAATTCTTTTTAGTTTTATTACTTTATTAAGTTAAATTAAGTTAAATGATTCTTAATTCTAAACTATTAGTTCTTAATTGGCTGGGGAGCCAAAACAGTTAGGTTTGATTTTAAGTGAAATGATTTATGCGTATAATATTCTGTTATTGTATATATGTATGTATTTTTTTAGTTTTAAGTTCTTATTCAGGATTGTTATTGCTATGTAATACGTTTTTTGTTGGCCTGAAGGGATTTTGTATTACAATATGGATTTAATTCAACAGAACTTTAGTTGCAACACAGAAAATTTTAAGATATCGAATGTAAATATCGTTGTTCTAGCTGAATTTATAAGTTCTTATCATTAATATACACTTTTCAATTCGGTTGGAGCTTTATTTCTCTGTGTGTATATACATTAGGGTGACAATGAAATGTATGGGCAAATTTTTTTTTCATAATATTAAAGAATATCGCGCAGATTATTGTGCCACTTGGTCTAAAACTCACATGCTGAAAATTTGAGCCAAATCGGATAACTCGATCACGTGCACCTTTGAGGTCAAAGTTTAAATTTTGTGATATTCAGTATATTCAGCTGTAATGGAGCTAAAATAATGCTTGTTATATTTGAATTATACCCAAAGCTGAGCGAATTACTGTGCCATATAGTCTAAAGTGTGCATGATGCAAAAATTAGGCAAATCGGATAACTCTAAGCCGTGCACCTTTGAGGTCAAAGTTCAAATTTTGGGAAATTCCTTATATTTTACTATAATTGTTCTAAAATTAGTTTTGTTTCCGTTACGAATAAAAAAATTAAAGAGGACTTTCCTCGTAATGACTACAAAGAGTTCCTGGAACTAATAATTATATTTTTTGGTGGAAGTCCTCCTAGTGGCATAACATTTTTTAAACCAGGTGCTCTTCATTTAGCCAGATGGATGGCTAAGGTAATATATTGCCTTAAGATATTGATATTTCGCAATCAATTACAGAAATTACAGAATTGGAAATAAATGGTCTAGTTGAAGTAACAGGTTTTATTATAAAGTGTTACGCGTTTTCCTGGTTCCATTTATATAAAGCCGAGCAAGCTCCCTTAAACGACTTAGTATTTTTGAGAAATTTGGAAGATTATTCAAAAATAAATGTACAAATTGCAGATAGAGCCAAATCTAAGTTTATTAATCACCTGTATTTCCTTAATGAAGAATGTGTTTCATTCAGTTTATTCGATGATAGAATAGACATAGAAACTAAAACCAAAATGACCGAAAAAATGTTGACGTTAATGGAAGATGAAGAGTTGGAGGAAGGAGAAGAAATTTTGAAAAAGTTTTTAATTAAAAAAGAAAATCTTAAAACTTTTTTGCTAAAGATAATTCATCAATTTTGATAGAACTAGTCTCTAAAAATACGAAAAAACTTTTGAAGAGATTCCAAATTTCAATAAATTTTTTACAACAAGACCCAAGTACCTGGAAAGATTGTGAAGAATATAGAAAAGGAAAAGATATTATTCAAAAACTAAAGATTGTAAATGACTGCGCCGAGCGAGGTATTAAGCTTGTTTTAGATTATCATGAAAAGATCACAAAAGACGAAGAACAGCGGCAATATTTATTCAAAGTAAGATATTTTTAAACTTAACTAATTTAAATAATTATTGTGTTTCTTTTCAGGTTGTTCAAAACTATCGACAACAGTATACAAAGCATGCTAATTTACAAAATTTAAGAAATGAGTACAGTTAATAAAACTTATTGCAAAAGGACATTTACTTTATTAATATTAAAAACATAATTTTATCAAAATAAAACTTAAGGACTTTTGCTTCTTTACGAAACATATAACTTTTTTTTTTCAATATTGGTTTTGAAGTTTTGTTTTTAATTTTTCATTGTGACAACCGAAGCACAGCAGGGTAAACCTGTCTGTTAAAAATAATGGTTTTGTGTTTTAAAATTTATGTTTTACACTAAAAAAAAAATGGATTTAAGGCTAACTAAGAAAATGGGTAATTTTGACCCCCGTATCACAAACGGGTTAAATTTACTGAAAATATTTCTGAATATTTTTTAAAATACTTAAGATATCAATTTTAATCAACATACGTAAAAAAGCGATAATTTTAGAACAATTATAGTAAAATATAAGGAATTTCCCAAAATTTGAACTTTGACCTCAAAGATGCACGGCTTAAAGTTATCCGATTTGTCTAATTTTTGCATCATGCACACTTTAGACTATGTGGCACAGTAATCCGCTCAGATTTGGGTATAATTCAAATATAAAAAGCATTATTTTAGCTCCATTACAGCTGAATATACTGAATATCCCAAAATTTGAACTTTGACCTCAAAGGTGCACGTGATCGAGTTATCCGATTTGGCTCAAATTTTCAGCATGAGAGTTTTAGACCAAGTGGCACAATAATCTGCGCGATAATCATTAAAAATCGAAAGTTGATTTTTCATTGTCACCCTAATATACATATATCGGAATATATTAGGATGAAAAATGAAGTATTTGTTAAGGAATTTGTTTAACCTTTTAAGTGGATGTTTTTGTGATTTCAAGTTTAAGAGTTCTACCTTAATGGAATTCCATAGGTCATTAAAGGTGAAATTTCTTCTTCTTTTAAATCCCATTTATACCAAGATTTTATAAAAACCCAAAAAATATATTCAATAAATTAACCCATACCTCAAAAAAAAAAATATTTTAAATTTCAGACTTTTTGCCTAAACCGTTTGTGCATTACGAGCATTTTTGTACCTCCTAGTAAACATTTTCTAACACCCAGTTTTAGCGGATGTCTGCACCATAGATTCATAGGTTTATGCTGTGTGCATGGACAAACCAAATTTAAGAACATGACTTTGGCGGCATTTAGGAGCAAATATGTTCACAAATAACATTACAAAAGTTCCAAAATATTTCTAAAAATACTCTCTATACAGATGTCTACTCGTGTTAATTAACCACATACCGAATTTCCAAACCGGTGATATTTTCCCCTTTTTGGCCCTCCTCATGGGAATATCCTGTCAATACAGATATCCGCCCACATAACAAATAAACTTCACAAAAGTTATTCCAACTGTACTGAAAAATAAGTCTTAAAATACGATTTTTTAATGAAAAGTGTGTTATATATATTTTATAAAGAGCCTCTCTCTTAAAAAACACAACTTTTCAGGAGAGCCAAAAAACTGTTTTTTCGCGTTTTACTTGAGTTATTAAAATTCGGTATTCTACAATATTTTTTAAAGCAACACATATAATTGGTTTTTAAAATGTTGCATTATTGGGGACTTTATGATAGATAGAGGGTTTTGCTTCTCAAAAATATTCAATGTTTATGTATGAAAATGATCAGATAGTGAGTTTTGCATTTTAATAAAAATAAATTATTTTAACTTCATTTATGCCATTTGTCAGTTTTTAAGGTGATTTATTTAAGATAACGGCTAGTAATACAACATAAGATAAAAAAATTAATAATAAACAATATGAAACAAAAAGTTATTTTTTTTTTTTTTGCTTTTTTTAAGTTTTTTTGGAGTTTGATTGGAGTAAATTATCGTAAAAATAATGGTATTCCGGTGGTATTACGCTCTTCAAATCTTGTAAATTCTTCTACTTATTTGACTGAATTGATAGTGAACCAGAATATAGAGGTATTGGTTCAATATGCCCTGTGTAAGGTTGAATACGAACAGGTAGATCCATGTAATCTGTATCAAAATCTAATTTATATGTTATGTTACCATCTGGAAAATATAAAAGAGATCTTACATTAGACACAGTAGGATCGTTCTTTACTCGTCCTGGTCTAATGGAAGAAAAACTAAATTTTAAACTTACCATTACGCGACACTAATATTTTAATTATGATTATTAATATCATATAAATTATTTTTTTTTAACAATAATATCGTAGATGACACTTTAAAAGTAGACATTTTTTTTAAGCAAGTTGCAAGTTTAACCATTTATTTTTATCCCATGGACATTATATTTTCCAAAAACCAAAATTTAAAATATTTTCTTTTTAATTCAATTCAGAATCGGCTTAAGCTATTTTAATTAACGATTAAAAAATGTAAAATTCATGTTCAGCATGCAAAGAAAAATAGTAAGAAAACATGTATTGCAAGAAGAAATTATTCCAAAAAAATATTTGAAAATTTATTATTTGAAAAGATAGAGGGTTTTGCATTCAGAAAAATTAATTGCGTAAGAAAGAGAAATAACAAAAATGCAAATAAAACACCAAAAAAAAATATTTTTGTATTTAATAAATAATATTTTTACTAATTCCAAATTTCCTTCTGATTGGAAAATTGCTAAGGTAATCCCTATTAGGAAGAAGGATTCTCGTCACGAGTTTAGACCAATTTCGTTGGTTCCTGTCTTGTCTAAAATTGTTGAGCACGTTATTAAGCATCAGGTTATGATGTTTTTGAACGAGAATAACTTGCTTAATTCTTTACAATCAGGTTTTCGTACAGGATATAGCACGACTTCGCTTTTAATTGGACTCACGGACTCTATTAGACGTATTGTGGATAAGGATAATGTGGGAGTGTTGTTATCTCTAGATTTGTCTAAAGCCTTTGATAGTATTAGTCATGCGATCTTAATACATAATAGAGGTCTGCATATGTGTGGTTAAACGACACATCAATTCACATATCAGACTAGCCAATAGTGTGCTGTAAGCGATTTGAGAATCATACACAACTTATTGTGTGTGAGAAATACATATGTGTGAAAAGCGTTCAATTATTTATGTGAGTGTTGTGAGAAAAATATTTGATACGCTATAAAGAAAAAATATGCTCATTTCTACAAGTAAATACTCTTGTACAGCGATGTACATATTGTGTTTTAGCACATAGATGCCCAATGTAGTAGTATTGGTGAGAGTGACGAAATAACACTGAAAGAAAACAATGTGTGGCGGGTGTGATATATTTCGAAATAAAAAGATTCTTCAAAGTGTTTATAAATTTTCCCTCAATTAATCATTGTTCAATTTGCAATTAAAAAGTAATGAAATCTTCTTTGTTGATACTCTTATTGCAGTTACGCAATAAAAGTATATTTCTCAAACTAGAAGAATTTAGCTTATTGCGTTTTTTTTGAGCAAATATAATTCAAATCTGAAAATATTTGTTCGCAAACATACGTTGAGGGAAATAAAGATAAGCACTTCAATGAAATCTTCATTATTTCAGGATATATTGTATTGTCTTATTATAAAACACAGAAGTTCTGCAAGTGTAGTTTGTCTCTCCCACTCGGCATGCTGATTTCCTATTGGTTGATTGATGATCAAACAAAAGAGCGTAAGTATACGTGTGAGTTTAATTTGCTGATATCAGCTACTACTGGGCATCTATGTTTTAGCAACACAGTATGTGTTTTGTATTTTCGAAATTTTTTTTATTGTATTGAAAACAAAATATTAGTAAAATGATATTGCATTAAAAAGTGATACCAACTTTTTAGAAGCAAAAAGTGGTTGTTTAAAATATATGTTTTAACAAATGAAAACCTTGTTATAAACTTGAAAAAAAGAAGTTCGTTTTGTTAAAAAAATGATAAATAATAATCTCTTTCAAAAAAATTTTAATACACATGACTTGTTTTGTTAGCGCCGCTGAAAGCCAAACCGCCTTAATTCATTAAAATAAAAACCAGGACAATGTATTGAAAAATAATCAAGAAATTTATCCGTTTCACAATAACTGAATTTGAATTAAATTACGTTTTCGCGCCGTGCTCTCCAATTCAACAAACAGACTGATATATACCCTCTTCATATAAGGTGGGGCAGTTTTTTTTTTTTTTTAAATTAAACATTTTTAAAGTCTAATATAAAAGGATACTAAAAATAATTTTTAATTAATTTTTATTATTTTAAGCGATTTGATTTCAGAGCGATTTATTTAGCAAATTGAAATAATTACATGTACATTTTTCGCCTTCCATAGACCTCATTCCTAAGAGTCGACTTATTAACTTTGCATCTTTTATATAGTGGACAGTTAAAGATATGTATGTTTTTCTTAAAAAGTTATCAGTCCAGAGATCAGACGTTAGGCCAAATCCTATACTTTTAATTGGTGTTATTTCAGTTTTAATTTTTTCGAAGTAACTTTTGTACACTTTGCTTATATTCCGTGAAATAGTTGTTGGATGTGGAAAAAGGCTCTTTAAATCAACATTAGGTCCATATTGCGCTCCTACTGAAATAAGATGTTGTCCGACTTTTTCGAACCCGGAATCTTCTACAATTTTAAAGGGTCTACAATTTTCAATACTCCATTCCGTTAAAGTTTGTATAGTTTTCTTCTTAGTTGAAGCGTCTACTTCTATTTTTGAAATTTCCTTATCGGTATTGAATTCAATATAACATTTGTGCCGTACTAAATTTGAAGTTGCAGAGCTGCTGAATTTATAAACATTCTTACAAATCCGACATGCAACCACATTTGGTAATTCTTCGCCGAATGCATTATCTATTTTACCAAATACATTCCAAACCTTGCTTCTGCCTCTTTTGTTGTTGATTTTAAATTCATTACTTTTAATTTTTGATTTGATTGTTGGGTTTGACAAAAAGCTACTTGCATCGGCACTTGCTACCTCTGCTACAGAATCGTCCGCTGACATCTATTTATATATATAAAGTGTTTTTGTAATAAAGAAGGCAAATTAACACAAAAACACTCACTTATGGATAATTAAATAAGTAGACAGCATAAAAACTAAGGTACACTCAAAATAGTTTGTAGTTTAAATAAATTAAATTATTTAAAACGCGATCTTTTAACTTTTTATTTATCTCAAAAAACTTATTTTTAAACGTTAATAGATTCACTTAGTTTCGAATCGTAGCTTTAATCATTTTTTTTTTTGAAAAATCTGTTTTAAGCGAAACGTTTTAAATAAATATATAAACTGTAATCGAAAATTCATATTACTATGTAATTTTAATTTAATCATTTAAAAATAAATTACGAATTACAAAAGTACAGTCAGTTACTATAATAATATTTTGGGTGTATTTTCTTTTTTTTTGCCTTGAGCACATGCGTGTGCGAAATTCCGATTTTAACAAAACAAGAAAGACAATAAACACACGAATGATTAGTGTGATTTTTAACTTTACTCTGGTTTTTTTATTGTAAGATGTATGAATTTGAGTTTTTTTTTTTTTTTTTTTTTGATAAAGAGAAGCAACACTCAGGAAATTCTTCCTATTAATTAATGTGTTGCTTTCTTTGGAAAGGGGATAGTGGAGAAATGAAAGGTGGTGAAAGATGAAGGGCTTCAAACATGGCAACACTGCAATTGCGCGAGATGATAAGTCTTAGAACAGTTGTTGCTCGCCACCTGATGTAGAGTTGGCGAAGCTTTTTGTTTCATAGCCCTGATTCATTATTTTACTTCGGTGGGGTTAAGTGCTATGGGAACACCGAAGGTGGGCGCAGCGATACATATAAGTGATAGAAAACTCATACATATTATTTTTTCTAAATTGATGTTGTCGTCACCGGGAATCGAACCCGGGACCATCTGTGTAACAGTCCAACGCGCTAACCATTAAACCACAACGCCCCAAACACACGTCACACACACAATGAGTGTTAGTGTATGTGGCTAACTTTTACATGAACGGTGTTGTGTTGATCTCTCATTTAAAATGGTTGAGTGTGTATGACTAGCTCTCATTTTTTTACACATTTGATATGCATTTCAAAAACACACACAACAATCATTTGGCTACCAAATATATTTGAGCAGACCTCTAATACATAAGCTATGCAATTATTTCGGTTTCTCTTATTCTTCTTGCAAATTAATTTTTTCTTATTTGTCTGGACGACGTCAGTTTGTTCATTGTAATGACTCGAATTCGGAGTGTTTAGATGTAACCAGTGGAGTACCACAGGGCTCAGTTATAGGGCCTTTACTATTTATGTTATATATGAACGACTTTTTTAACGTACTTCATGGTTTTGAGTGTGATGCCTTTGTCTTTGCGGATGATATACAACTTGTTTTTTCGGGCCATCTTCAGCTCATTGATGTTTTCGAATATGACATAAATTTGCTTATATCTAATATTTCTGCCTGGATGTTAAATTGTAATTTGAATATAAACTCTACCAAGACAAAAGCTATGCTTTTTAAACCACATAACTCTGAAGTGGATGTATCTATTACGATTAATGGCGAGCTTATTGAATTCGTTTGAAGTTATGAGATGTCTAGGTGTTTTAATAGATAACAATCTAGAGTTCGGTCGACATATAACCTGGTTAAGTTCCAAAATAAATTTTACCCTGCGTAGATTATATGCCCTAAATCTTTATTTGCCACTTTCTATTAGAAAACGCATAGCACATTCATTATTAATGTCCAACTTATTATATTTTATTGAAGTTTTTTCTGGGTGTAGTGTCGATGACTTCAATAAATGTAATTTACTGTTTAATAAAATAATACGTTTTGTTTACAAATTGAAGCCATATGATCATGTTTCGAGGCATATTTCTGATTTTTTGGGATGCAATTTTAAAAATTTTGTTCGAATTCGTTTGCTATTATTCTATCATAAAGTCATGCTCTCTAATTGCCCTGAATATGTACGTAGACATTTTATACTCTTGAACACTGAAAGAAACCCTCAACTTTTATATCCCATTAGAAATTATATTATTCATGAACGATCATTTCATGTTCGTGTAGCTAAGTGTTGGAACCATTTACCCTTACCACTTAGATCTTTTGATCTATCTTTAAAAACATTCAAGTGTAAACTTGTAGAATATGCTTCTGTAAATGATATTTGATGTGCAAAAATTTTAAAAAATTCCAAAAAATTTTCAAAAATTTTCAAAATTCTCTAAACTGCAATACTTTTTGTCATGTGAGTTTATGCCATATTCTTTATTCTTTAATAATTCTTTTAAACTTTTTTCTTAAATTTTTGTAAGTTAAACTTGAAAATAGGATATTTAAGGTTTTATAGTTTTAAGTGACATAATGAAGTCGATTGTTAATGTTGGTCTACCAACTATATATGGCCCGAAGGGCTCGGTTGGTTTTTTGAAATAAATTAAAATTAAATTAAATTCACAAAATACATGAGGGCTGTTTTACTGAACATTTTACCATCGAAGTCATTTTCGTGAAAATCAAAGATAGAGGGTTTTGAATATAGACCCTCGTTATTTTCAATTTTTACGTCACGTTTTATGGATTTTTTAGAGCATATTTCTGGTTGCCCTGGTTATAACCAAACAGATGTTTTTTTTTTTTTTGGGACTTGCTAATCATTTCGTATTAACCGAGAGCTCGTCTTATCAGAGTGTGTTTTAAACTAGTTTTATTGTATATTGAATCATTTTTACATACCCATAAAAAGTTGATCTAAAACAGGTTTAAGTGGTGATTCTCGTTCCTTTTCAGCTTGTTCGGTTAGTATGGGTTCTTGAAAAGTCCAGTTACAACCACCATTACATACATTACTAACATAGGCCAATAAAGTTGTAATATCCAAATTTAAAGTACTAACATTACTAAAATCTGAACTCGTATTAACGTCCAAAGGTTGTTCCAAAGATGCAATTTCTACGCCTTCATCTTGTAAAGCTATCATTAGTTCATTCTCGATAGTTTGACTAAAATAGAATACAACCTTAAAGGAAATACGATTAGCAAGTATTAAAATGATAATTGTAATGAGGTTCACAAACCTACCTTAGGACATTTAAACATGCATAAGTTTTGAGAAGATGCTTCTACAAACTCTTGAGCTTGATCTAATATACTTCTAGCACCATAACTAGCTTCACCGCGGGCCGCATCTGTTAATGATTTCGAGTTACGTGCTATGGCTTTAATCCATTTCAAACCATTCTCACAGACTATATCGACTCTTAAAGGATTTTCCCGATAATCAACTGGGAAACCACAATCGACATGTACAACATCTCGTTGTAATTTCAATATTTTCACCAAGAATTCATAGTGGGTTAAGTTACTACATTGCACATGATTTATTTTTAAAGACTGATTTTTAATGACCTTTTTTTATAATACAGAGAGTGGTTAATTTATTGTAAAATCTCTCATTTTCTACGTACCTTTTGTAAAAATTTAATTTCTTGGTATATTTTCCTTTGTACTTTCTGCACCCCTGGTATCTCGCGAAAACAATCCAAGTGCTTAATTAAATTGTTTCCCAACAATATTTTTTCTTCTGCCTTTTCTATAAGTTCGGCTAAGGTCAAATCCTGCTCCATATTTAGTAGGAATAAAATGTTAATTTAGTCAGACAAATCAAAACAAATTGCAATTAGCAAATAATGTTCAGCTGATTTGGAAAATTTTTCCTTTGAAAAACTATTCATTACGAAATGATAACATCTTCATATTGCAATATATCAGTGTTGCCTAATTAGGGGTTTCTCACCTAAATTTAGGGGGTTTTAGTCGTCTATATGGTGTACACACCTCGATGCAAAACACGTGTTTTGCCAAAACGAATGTAAAAGAATTAAGCAGTTTTGTAATAGAATAAAATGATTAAATGCTTGTTTCTAATAAAGCCGTGTTAAAAACTAAGTGGGAACAGCATGGGGAATTTTAGGAGGTGAAAGGGTAAGTAATTCTCTGTTGATAAAATAAATAGTTCGGTTCGATGATTGTTTTTATCAAATTTTTAACTGTTTTTCATATTTGTCGAACTTTTTTGTGAATATAAAGTCACTTTACTGCATATTGTAATATTGTACAATAGTAGAAGAATTAAAATAAAAACTTGAAACTTATTAGAATTCAAAAATAAAATAATTTTAATGGGTTTTTCGTGGACAATTTATGACAATTGAGGGGGATTTATAAAAACATACTTGCCAACACTGCCATTTAGGTCAACAGCGACAAATTTAAAAAATTTCACCCGTTGAAACTGACTTTAGATGCCTCTTATTTCTGAAGTTTTTCTGCATTGAGAGAAACGATGGACAGTGTTAGGTAGATAGGTAAACTTAAATACTAGGACATGCAAAGTTTGCACATTGAAAAGTCTTGACTTAAAGAATTGATGGCCATTTAAAAGTCAAAAAATTAAAAAACTGACTTTAAACTTACAAGTTTTTTCATTAATTTTACATTTTTTTTTTCTCATAGTTTTTACCTTTCAGGTCGAAACCATTTCAAAATGGAGCCACTTGACTTGGGAGATACATTCATTGAAAAAGTAATTTCCATATCGCTGTTTGGTGAAAATTTGAATGGTTTTTTACATGTGAAAGCAGTTTTACGATTTTTAAATTTTCTGTGTTTTCCATATGGTTTTTGCGCCGTTAAATGAAAATAACTGGACCTGAGTCGAACAAAATTTGGAATTTCACATTTTCGAATGGTAATATCTCGGTAACTATAGGATAAAACCAACACAAGTAAGCATGTTTTTTTGTTACTCTCTACTAGCAGATTACAAATATGTTAATTTTTTTTATCTAATCGATCTAATCTAATTCGAAACCAAAAAATGGCGAGCACTCAAAATTATGCTAAAAATGTCCTACTTTGGGAGGTCATTGAACATGTAAATCTTATGACTGTTAAAAATATCATTGCAATCGGACCTCTAAGTAAGAAATTGCCGAATTATTTCCAACCATTTTGTAATATATCCCACTGTGCATTGAGAGTATTCAGTCCGTTATTTACACTTTCTCAACCTTGTGTAGTATTGACGATGCAAACTGTGCAAGACTTTCATCGTGAGTACACTTAACGAGATCTACAAATTGATTTAACTTTAATTAAATCCAAGCTAAAACTGTAATTTTAATATTTGTAACTTGATTTAAACTTAAAACCGGCATAAAATTAAAGATAATTTTTGAAACTTATGTAGTTGTATAATTACTAAGCACTTCGATAATATTCACCCAGTTTTTTTCTGAGAATACACATAAAAAACTCGTTGCCAAGTAACTAGAAGCATTTCAACTAATAAAGCTTTTTCGAATAAATTATTCAATAATTAAGTATAAACAAGTAAAAACTTGGTAAAATGTTACTAGTTTTGTAAACTTTTGTAATAACTTTAACAGTTGAAATGCCCCTAATTACCTAGCAAAAATTTTTTTTGTGTGTATATGTTAGAGCATATTTTGTAAATTTTTTGTTGCATGTTTTGCTATAAATGCACTTTTATGCGTGTTTTGCATTGAATTTATAAAAAAAAATATTTTTTTTATCAGGAACACAAAAAAATACAATACAATCTGAGACGATGATTAACGGCAACTTTCTATTGTTTAACAAAAAATACTAAAATTGTGGATATTTTTAAAATTTTAAGTGCATATTTTACGATCTTTAATAGGTACATATTTTATGTATATAAAACACGATTATAAATTGTGTTAAATTCTGAGCACCAATAATTAGTATTTTTGATCAGGGATGTTGTAGGTTTAAAATAAGTGTAAAACTTGGTATATTCTTTGATATTTTTGTAGTTACTCATTAAAAAAATGATCACGAATGTAGTAAGTAAACCCGTTTTAAAGTGTTGCTGCTTGTGAACACAAATTTGAGGTAAAAAAAGTTCCATTGAATCGCCATTCCGATAATTGAAAATCGTATAGTTTTTGTGGATTTAAATTCCACTCTTAATTTTACGAATAATCACGTCAGGAATTGATCAAGGATATTTAAAGAACACCTTCAGAATCTTAAAAATAGTTATTTTTATAAACATTCTAAATTGAAAAAAAAAAAAATAATATTGTGACACATTCGTCTTGATTGGGTGAGTTCACAATTGTAGAGTATTCTGTTCTGCAGAGTGGAGTGTACTAAAATAGAGAAGACATGAACAAAAATTATGCAAGTGCGAAGAAGAAACAAAATTCACTCTACATTAGGGAATACTATTGTGAATCCAGCTTTACGTATTAAAAAAAAACGCTTTAATGTGAAATTTCCTGTTTTTTGCTCCAATATTAAATATTAAAGATTTTTTTTTTTTTATTAAGTTTGAAAAACGAAATAGGAGAATATGTTGCAATACATATTAACACCAATATTATGTATAATGTGATATATTGTTTGCCACTTAATATCGTTTTTAAATGAAGAACTGCATGAATTTTATATCTTAGATACTGGTTTTAAACCTAAAATATTGAAACAACTCCTCAATACAGCAGCAGTAGCTTCGCATAATAAAATACGGCTATGATTGACTTTAACAATGTTTCCTTCCTTATTCTTTTCAATGCAATAACAGCTATCATAAAATTCTGAAAAGACGGTGCACACTTCATAGCAATATTCACACAAAATATGCAGCAATAAATCCTTAGAAATTTTTACCAAAATATCTGGGAATTTAAGTAAAGTTTTAGACAATTTCCATTCCTTTTCGTGATCCAATACAATTTTGGATTTTTGTAAAACTTTAGATAAATCTGAAAAATCTTCGCCACTATTGCGGGAAATAGAACATATACGTGTATAGGCGTATAAAAGATAAACAGCAGTATTGCCACGATCTTCCAACATTTTATCAAATGAAAAGACATATTCATTGGTACGATTATGACTTAAATCGGCATACTTAATGCAGCCATAAGCTACAGATTCTTGAGCAGCCTTAAGTTCTTCGGGAGTCAATATCTTATCACGTTCTTTTTCAATAAGTTTATCTAATGCTCTCTTTAAGCCTTCATCTAGAAGAGCGGATAATTTAACAGTATCTCCAGAGCGAGTCTTGAATTTTTTGCCATCTTCTCCGAGAACCACACCAAATTGTACATGATCAGCACGATGTTTTTCGGGATTTAATATACCACATCTTTCGGCAGCCAAGTAAATATTTTTCAAATGAGTATTTTGACCAGCATCTACCACATATATTAGCCATTCCGCCTTTTCCTCTTCCAAACGAAAACGTATAGCAGCCATATCAGAGGTATCGTATGTATAACCACCATCAGTTTTGACTATGGTTAGGGGTATACCATTCTTTACAGCTGTAGGCCACATAATTTTCCGACCCTCATCTAATTCCAGTAGATTTTTAGACTCCAAATATTTAACCACTTCAATCATACGGGATTGATAGAATGATTCACCCTTTTCGTTAAGGGTAACATCTAAGCGATCGTAGATTCTTTGAAATTCTCGTCGGGAAACATCGCATATCAATTTCCAGGCTTTGGTCGAATTTGGTTCGCCACTTTGCAATTGTACGACTCGATTGTAGGCACGTTTTTTAAAATCTTCATCTTCGTCAAATCTTTTTTTCAGAAATATATAAAAAATGTTATTAATTTTTATTTTTATTTTTAATTAAATACCTTTTTTTCGATTCCTTGTAAAAGGACTGCAAATCACTTATGGGCGGACTTTCGTTAAGGAAATTGGGAAATCTATCTTCCAAGTGAGCGATTAACATTCCAAATTGTGTACCCCAATCGCCTAAATGATTGACACGCAAAACATCATGTCCCATAAATTCCAATAGGCGCGATATCGATTCACCAATAATTGTAGAACGCAAGTGACCAACATGCATTTCTTTAGCAATATTGGGAGAGGAGAAATCCACTAAAATACGTTGACGTTTAACACGAGGAGCTTTAACGCCAGAGCACAACATATTTTCCAAGGCATCAATAGCATAATTCCTAAATATTAGGAAGACAATTATATAAGTTTAAACACGTTTCAACAATTAAATTTTAACAAATAAAGTTAAGCATCGTAAGAACAAAGTTTTTAAAATATATTGGCATTTATAGATTTTGCCATTCTGAGTTCAAATCTGCAGTAAAATTTTGGCGGCAAATTTGGAAATTTTGTTTAGCAAATTTATCCAAAAGTTGTGAACGCATCCAAACAACATCCAAGCACCACCGGAATGGTATTTTAAATATCTTTCCAACGAGATATATTATGTCCACATTAATTAACCCATTACGAGCCAGCTATATTTTTGTTGTTTTTTTTTTAATTTTCCTCATGTTTTTTTTATTAAAAAGCCTATTTATTTACAAAATAACCCAAATTAATGGTATGTTAAGTGGAAAATAAATAGTAGACTAGATTTTGCGCTTTAAAACTCAAATTCTCGTGTATTCACTCGAAATTAAAATTAAATTTATTTTGAACTTGGCCTAATATCACTTTTTGGCAGAACTCCGAAGCCGTTGCCGTGTACGACCGAGTACACTAATAATATGATTCCGTTACTCTATTAATGCCGAAGTTATTAAGTTTGATTTTTTTTGTATTTCCCATATGGTTGAAAGTTTTAGACATATTTTATGTTTTGTTTCTATTTGATACGTTTTTCAACAAAAATTTTTTGTTTTTTTTTCTATATAAGTAAAATTTTTATATTTTTTTTATTTTTTTGTTTAATCTGATATACCAGAAAATTTAATTTGTGTGAAGTTATCCATAAATATATTATTTGCATTACTGATCAAAGTTTTTAGTATGTCCAAAGACCGGCTTCGCTAAGGAAAGTTTTTCTGTGTAACAAACTTTTTCTATGTAAGTATTTTATGGATAACCAAATCTATTAATCTATTTATCGCAGTACTTGTTTGAAAATAACAAGGGATCAACATTGTTTTTTATATCGTCACAAAATTTTTAAATTTATATGCCAAAATTCCCTTGCATGGAACATCACTCGGACTGCTAATAATATCGCTCACAACAACATATCAAATTTAAGTGATGATTTACGCAGATGATTTACAGATTTTTCGTCCTCCCTGGAGAATCAAGAAAACAATTATAAAGCTAAGTTTCGAAAGATTTCAAAAATTAAACATTTGAAAATGAAAACAATTAAATAACTACGTGAATAGCCAAACTACCGTATGTACAAAAAATACATCATAGTTGGCACTAACTCACAAAATTTGGGAAATAGTGGAAATTAGATTACATATGATTTTCTAACAATTGTGAATTGTTGTGGTGTTTGTCTTAGCTATCTTCTGCAATTACAATTAAATGTAAAATCGACCCCGTGTAATTGAAACTGGTTTTAAGCCACAGCAAAAATCGACCTGACTTTAGATCAAGCGGTTAAAGCGCCTGTCTAAAGTGTAGTGCGAAGTGCATGTGGCAAAGAAAGCAGGTTCAAGCCACGGTCAGGATTGCATTTAATAAATAAACATTTCATATAGATGCAATCAAACAATAAAAACCATAACAAATAATTACAGTATTGTCAAAAGGATTACTGATGAAGGTTGTGTTACCAGAAACTGCGCAGTCTAATTCAATAAAAATTTACAATGTAGTTATGATTTTTAGAAAAGTATGCTTAATCTTCTCTACCACGCCTATCTCAAAAATTATTCAAGTTCGAGGCCATACTCTATATTTCTTCATTAGGATATTGTCCTAACAAATAATCTATAGAGTTTTTGTTTTCAATTTTTTTTTTTTTCATTATTTATGATAAACTTATATTATTAATCATGTTTACATGTTTTAAAATACTTTTTGATGTTTTCTTTGCATTTAGTAATAGAAAAGAAAATCCTACAATTTTATTTTAGTTTATTCGACTTTATAGATACTTTTTATATAAGATTATTAGAACACTACAATTTTTATGACCGAATAAATATATGGCTATTTTGAAACAAATTGCAATTAAAAGAAAAGTAGTTGTCCGATTGCAAAATTAATTTGCAGGACAAATAACTACCTAATTACTCTATTCGCCGATATAACATTTATTTTGATACTGAAATAATTCGGGAAAATTTATCGGCTTTTCTAAATTCATTATGGGCACTACTATTTTTATGACCGCAACTGTACCTCCAATATGGATAATTTTAAAATAAATCGTATTTTTTATAAAAAAAAACATCAAAAAATGCAAAAAAAAATACAAAACGTTATTCGGCTTTATAACGAGTCGAATTCGCACAAAATTCCTTAAAAACACAACTTTTGATCAATTTTACAACTGAATTTATCATAAATAACAATCAGAGTGTGGAAAATATTTAAACAGGGTTTAATTTCTTTATAATTTACAATTTAAGCAAAATCATTTTGTATTGAGTCGAAAACATCGACTACAAATTCGACAACCGTAAGTAGGCCGAATAATACGTTAAACAATGAGGACATTTTATACCTCGTTGATAAGATATTTGAAATACCTTTCCGATGGTGCTTAAATGCTTCCGATCCATTCACAATTTTTTCGTAAAACAAAATTTTTAATTTGAACCCCAACCAACATGAAAAATTTACCATCGGCGTGGAAATATTAGTCGATGTTGCAAGTTTCATTAATTTGGGAAACACGACGCTAAACTTAATTTAAGCCATTTAAAAATTTACTCACTTTTTTAAAAACACATTGATAAATCCAGCACCTGCTACTTCCAGTTTTTCTACCAAAGGTGAAACTTGACATTGTTTTAAGACCTCTTGGGCAATATCACGTGGGGATTTGTTGATGCCACTGGCTTTAAGAGTTTTGGCCAAAGACATGGCACTGTTACATTGATAATCACCAAATTTAGCGGCATTGGCATTAATGGTTGAAATAATCGCCGTTGTTCCGGCTAACTGTGGGAAAGCCTTTGCTATGGCATTTGTAAACAAATCCAATAAATGGTCACTAACTGAGACCATTTCATTGATTTCCACAGGTATTTCGGCAGCAATGAAAGCTTTTGCTGTTGAATCACCACTGCCTTGTGCATGTTGTTCAACTTTTAAAGCCTAAAAGGTCATTTAAATAAAAATAGTTACTACTTTTAAAAGATCCCTAAAATGTTTGCTGGGTTAATTATAACATTTTAAAACTGTTCGAAAATTGGTATATTAATCTTATAACAAAGCTGAATACAAAAGAATATTCAGTACCTTAAGGAATAAACTTACATTTTGCAATATTGCCAAACGATGCTTCAGCTTTGTATTTTCCAATTGTAATTTTGTTAGTTCCTCATCATCGTCATCTAATCCCACACCTTGTTTTGTATTTTCAATTTGTGTACGCAGCTCAGCGGTCAGCTGCTCCTATAAATTGAAGATTTTTGTATATTTATAAAATAATAAAAAGTACACCTTTAGCTTAAATATTTACCAATTCATGTAAGGTATTAATTTCACGTTTTAAATTAGACATTTTTCTTTATTATTTATGTTTGACCGGCACAAAAATTGCCACATGTAGTTGTTACTCGTATTTGTTACTAGCATCAAAGAGTACATACAAATAGAGAGACTAACTTCCCACGCCTCTCAGCAACAAAATACCGAAATCGGGTAAGCAAATGAAAAATTTTTTTTATACTAAAATATAATTGCAACATGTTGATATATATTTATATTTAAATTTATCTTGCTGATTTTATCGTTAATATTTGAGATGAATAAAAATGATATTAAATTATTATTTAAAAACATGATAAAAATTAATTGAAACATTTTAATTTCTGCAACATGTCATATGCTCGGTGCGAGTTTATGAATAAATAAAGAGAGGTCAGATTGAGAGAGACTGATCCCCCCTCAGATACCCACTGCCAGCATGTTGCTAGACTTCTCAGTTCGTGAACGAACTAGTTCAATATGGCCTATTTCACCATTAATTGCTCAACTAGTTGAATCGTTCATATCGTTCTTTTTAATCGTGTTGTAAACAATATTTTTTTTACCAAACTCATATTTCTTTAAATATATTTAAGGGTTTTTTTTTCATTGTGTATTTTTATTGGTGTTTCCAATTCGGTTAACCGATTTCTCGATTAATCGAATATATTTCGGTTAATGTCGAAACAAATAAAAATTCGACCCGAATAATCGGTAAAAATAGCTCAATTAACCGGTTAAATATTTTATACGGATTTTTCTTTTGTTTTTTTCAAAATTAACCAATTTTTTAGCTTTGGTTAAGAAAATTACAAGAAAAGCTTAGAAAAACAAACGGTATATAAAATATTATCAAATCCTTTTAAAATAGATAAACAATTTTTAATTTCTTTTCTAAATTCAAACTAATGTAAATTAAAATTTTTACGTATTTCAAGACATGGTTGAATTTGTTTTAAATCGATTCCATACAACTGGACTTCTGTAGGAATTCTATTTGTACTTATATATCCCAAGAACATTTTTTGTAGTCGATTCCTACCCACTACAATTCTTAAACGTATTCCAATAGAATCAATTTTATTAGTAAAAAAATGAATTGGTATTTCATATTTGAATTAATATCTTATTTTATTTCGATTTTTTTTTTTAATACAGTTGACAAGTAACTCTTCTAAAAAATAACCTAAGCTTAACTTTATCCACAGATATTTCCAGAAAAATTTGACATCAATAACTATGGTTATTTTGAGATAAGTTAGCAGGTCTTAGTAAAGAGTGTTTTTTATAGAGGTATAGAACTTTGAATAAAACAAAGATGAATTTTTAAAATAACTTTATTCGAAAGAATACAATGTTAAAACTTACGTATTTTGAGCAAAACATATGTTGTACAAAACATGTTTTGTTTCAAAACACATCCAAAACATCTTCAGTGGAAACGTAGCCTAATTCTACGTTTCCGTTTCGCTATGTAGTGTGAATGTGGCTATATACAACTCACTAAAAAAATACTACTTTACAAATAATATTTAACAAAAATCAAATCTTAAAATATTTGTTTAACAAAATCAAATCAAATCAGAAACATAAAATATGTGTCATATTGTACACTACCATATGATCTAAATCTAGTTTAAACTGAATTTCGATGGTTCACACTAGATAGCGTTCACATGTGTTCTGCCAAAACACGTATTTAAGCTCAATATTATATTACAAAAGTTCATTATTCTTTTCCATTCAAAACACGTGTTTTGCAATCTAGTGTGAATGCCGTACAAATATAAATGCAGCTTTGTACGGTATTCAGACTACATTGCGAAACACGTGTTTTGCCAAAATGAGTGAATGACGATAAAGAACAGTTGGAAAATAATAAAGAGCTCAAATACGTGCTTTGGCAAAACACTTGTTTTGCTGTCGTATGTGGCTTTAAGGTTTTAAAGGCCTGACTTTTTCAAAACCTCTACGCATTCACTAAAAATTGATAACATATTGCAATACTACGATATGTTTGTTTACAGTACGTCCTTGGTAGAGATGGGCAGGTGAGAAAATTCACTCACGGAAAACAATTTCAATTACCAATACTAACTTTCATTCAAATTTGTTGTTTAATTCCAATTTAGAAAATAAAATACCATAAGATTAATATAAAAAGTGTCTTTATTAAAAATGTACACTCAAATAATTTAAAACTATGTTATATAATGTGGGATTCATGTTATATATATTATGTAAACCTAGTTAGTCTGTTCACAAGTTGTATGTCAAACTAGATACAAAAAACATATAGACTACACAGTTTTCATAGTACTTTGCATGAGTCGACCAATTATATATTTTAAAGCTATACTTACTACTAATATGCTTAGTTATTATGTATATTGTTTTTCATAACTGAATAAACAAAAAAAACTATTTGAATAAATCATTTCGTTGAATTATTTTAAACAAAACGCTGTGCTATAAAAATGTACTTAAGATTTCATATAATCCGCTAATGGAATTCTCAGAAGATATCCAGGTTATATTATATCGAATTAATTCGATGTGTAACCAATGTTTTAAATTACATTTCACCTTATTTTCTAACATGTTTGTCATATTAATCTATTGCACAGTGTTATTTGAAATGTTGTTTCGAAATAATTTTTAAGGCATACCACTTAATAATAAACCCCTTTCCCTAATAGCTTCTGCGACAGCATCTTCATAAACCTCATAATACAAAGGCCTTAAACGTGGTCTTCTTGCGGGCGGATGTACAGCAAACACATTATTGCCATCGTTGTCATTGCCCTCGCTTCTTCTGCGTCTTCTCTGTATACCATGTTGTTGTATGGCAGCATTTATAGCATAATTACTTAAATACTGAGCCCTCTCCTGGCGGTCCGCTTCAATGCGTCGATTTATAAAATTATCACATTCGCATTCAAAAATGGCGTTATGCTGCCATAGTACTAATTGTTCATCAGTCATTTGAACTGTGTGAATAAAAATATAATTTAATTAATTTTATAAAAAAAAAAAAAGAAAACGAATGAGGTGGCGGTGGCCAGACCTAGATACCTACAATTTGATGGTGGTAGTAGTGCAAATAAGAAATCCATATTCATATCGAAATTTTGCATTGTTACAAGTGGTTTATTTTAATGAAATCGAATCGATTTTTATTGATTTTAATAATAAAAATTATTTAAAATTACAGTATTTGTTATTGTTTTGATAAACAAAATGTACATTTTCTTATTACACACACACGCACGCACCCAGATACACTTTGCAATTCTGACACTTGTTTTCTGTTTTCTTTCGCAATGTTTTATTGAATTTGCTTTTATACAATGTTGCCAATTGGACGATTTTCTCGTAAGATATAGCTATTTAAATTTTTCATACAGTGGAACATTTTTTGATTTATCCGGTATTTAGGCTACATAGCAAAATATGTGTTTTGCCAAAACGAGTGGAGTAGAATATGGAGCAGTTGGAATAGAATATAGAGTGTGAAGGTGGCTTCAGACTAGACAGCAAAAATAAATAAAAGAGCATAAATACGTGTTTGATATCTAGCGTGAATGTGGCTTTAAGCTACATTTACCATCGAAATCCAGTTTAAACGAGATTTCGATCATATATAAAATGATACACGAGCCAGATTTCGAAATCTCGTTTAAACTGGATTTCGATGGTAATTTTACGTTCAAAATTAGGTTGCAGCGACACAACACCACAAAATTTTGCAAAATGTGGAATAAATATGTAATCAAATAAAAAGAATTTTTTAAACGAGTGTTAAACTCAATTAAATCGCATTTTTTATTAAACGAAAAATTCAACTCATTTTCCAGTTACTTATATTTGTTTCCGCCGAAGACAATTTGTGCAAACAGCACTGATATGGTGACAGAAGACAGAAAGAAATAGCGTGCTTCCAAAAAATCATCCCCAATAAAAAAACACCCTTTTCAGCAAAATTAAAATTGTTTCTTTCATAAACGCTGCAAATTTTATCTTCCACCAGTAAATTAAAAACTTTTTGGAAACATTTTCAATTTGATGTTATTTTATCTATTTTGCTTTGTTTACATAATTGTGTTGTCAAGCCAAAAACCGAGGTTGATTTTTAACTGGATTTAACATGATTTAAAACCAGATCTCGTGGAGTGTAAATTTATTATAAAACTAAAAGCGAAAAAATTGTCCCCTACATTTTGTATGAAACGCTAAATTTTGCCAGTTGCCCAGCTATTTTTTGCTTATCATATACAAATCTATATGATTTTTTAGCATGCTTTCATTTAATCATAATTATGTATGTCTGAAATTAGAGATGATGTATCACAAAATATATTTTTTAAAATTAAATTTAATATTTTTCCATATGTCAGATGCTTTGTGCGCAGGTCGCCAATTGTTAAGTAATCCGATTTTTTTTTAAATTTCGCACCACAAAACCATTGGACCTAGTGCTACAACAATTAAAACATTAATTAATGAAAATCAGAAGTTAAAGTAAATATTCTTTCAGTACACGTGATGTATAAAATTGAAAAAGCATAACAATTTTGACTATGCAAAATTTTCTGGCTTTCCGAGTAAATTTACAAGCTATCCTTCAGCCAATTTTGACATAATTATGCTCAGATTAAAAATAGTTTTGGCTACTTTGCTAGTGCAAACATAAAACATTTAGGATAATTTTAAAAAAATTTGTAGAATGTAGAGAAAAGCTCGAGTTTTAGTAAAGTCGAAGTACAGTATAATCTCAGAAATTAGAACCACTTTGTACATCGGGCAGTTCTAATTTCTGAAAAGTTCTAATTTCTAGACATTTTTTTACAGAAAATAATAATAAAACTAGTTATGTAAGCTTTATTTTAACACAAAATAGTTTTTATTTAATAATATTTAATTAATTGAACATATTAAATTCATAGAAAAACTTTAAAATTTTTTTTTATTATTAGGTATTTAAATTTGTACAAGCATAACAAATTTCACATGCATATGACCGAATTGTACTCACCACGAATAACTCGGGGATTCCCCGTTTTATTTTTACTTCAATGAGCAAAAAAATTATTTGTAGTGAAAATACAAAACAAAATAAAAAAAAACTTCCAGAAATTAGAAACACAGGTTCTAATTTCAGAGCGTACAATACATTGGAATGGCCGGTTCTAACTTCTGGAAGGTTCTAATTGGTGAGAGCTCTAATTTGTGAGATTCTACTTTATTTCGAAAACCCGTTGTCCGATTTTAAAATTTTTTAATATTTTTATTAAAGCAGTTTAAGAAAAACTTTTTAAAATCGAAAACTTTGTTAGCGTGGTACCACGGGTTAATGCTATCCAATTGGACTTTTTATGGCGTCATACCAAGGTCTCTATGCAAAATTCGTCTCAATGATGTCTCCGAAATGTTCAATTGTTGAGAACGACGGTGAATTGATGTTGATGGCGCTTCACGCACACTTTCTGCCACAGCAGCAATATTCTCGGGTGTACGCACTGTTTTTGGCTTTTCACGCTTTGGTTTATCGATGAGGATGCCAGTTTCTTTCACTTTTTCACAAGATAACGAACATACGGACCATATTCGTTCAGCGGAAGGATAAAACTAATTATCTGACAAATCAGACATGAGCTAAGTGTTACCATTCACGAAATAAGCACTAGTTAAAAAAAAAACGTTAGATGGCGGACCCTTTATTTACAACTTACTGTTGATTTGGTCTATATTCCGCATTTCATTTAATTTCCTAACCTAACCTTTGTTCTCATTTAAATATTTTTAACGGCTGCATCAACAGAGATGTTTGTTTTAAATTTAAAACACAATATTTACGAGTTAGAATCTTTTATTGCACGTCCACTAGGGTGTCCCAAAAAAAATTTTGTTTGTTGCTCAAACTTAATTTGAATGCTTATGAGGTAAAAAATTTTTGACATTTTTTTCAGACTTTTGGACTAGGAAGAGGTTTAGAGGTGGCGCAAACCGATTAGTCTCCAAAATCCGGGTTTTAAACTGTTTCTTAATCATAGCTATAACTTGTCAATAACAAAAATTTTTTTAGCTTCTGAGTCAACATTTTAAAGAAAAATGTCCAAATTTTATTTTTATGTGCACAAACCAATGCTTTTGTATATTTAGTACCGTATATTCCGTTTTTTCGTAATTTTTGCATAAATTTTCAAAATAATGCATTATAACTTTTAACATTTATATGAAAATTAAAAAAAAACTAATGATGCAGTTTAAATTTGAATTGGTTCTTATTGTTCCAAAATTATACCCTTTTAAAGCTTTATGCCCATTGTATAAAACTAATAACATTATTATCTCTTTGCCATCGAATTTGCTTTAAACTTTAAATTTTGTGATTTTTCGTATTTCGCGGACTAATAATTTTTTATATTTATTCTCTTGAGTGAAAAAATAAACCTGAAAAATTTAATAATTATTTGATATTTCATTGAGCGAAAAAAATAAGTACTTAACTCGATAAATCTCATAATAAGGGTACGTGAGTGAATTTATACCCCAGCAAAACTTTGGTGATGGGTGCGATAGAGTAATGCATTACCTTGTAATGTGGAGTACACACTGTATCATTATTTTCCAACAAGAAGTAATGAGTTACCGATAACTGCCCAGGTAGAAATTTGGGATGGTACAAAAAACGAAGAGTTTTCAAAACGTTTGTTTTTGATGGTACTAAAATAAAAGCGTTTCCAAAGCGATAATTGCAAATAATACGAAAAAAAAAGCATTTAAAAAACATTATTTTGGATTGCTATTCGAACGTTCGGACAAAGTATTTTAGGAATACTTTTTATACAAAACTTACAAATATTTGTGAAATAAAAACACTGTAAAAACATTGGTTCAAAGCGTTTTTCCAACGTTTGTAAAAAGTACTTTAGAAGTTCTTATCGTACAAAATTTACAACGGTTTATAAAATAAAACCAATGTAAAACCATTGCGTTAAAGAGTTTTTCTAACATTTGCCAATAGTACTTTAGAAATACTTTTTTTTTTTACAAAATATTTTACTGATTAAAAAACAACACTGTCATAAGGGGTCTATCTATATGCGAACTCGGTTTCTTATGCAATTTTTTTATATGCTTTTCTCTTCATGAACCGAGTTCAATAAATCACTCAATATGGCCAGCCCATAATGTAGCGACTCTATAAAGTGTATAGTCCTTGTATATCTTTTATAAAGCACTATATTTTGAGGACAGATAAAGCAATATTTTAGAGGACTTTTTCAAAACTTAATAAAACGCTAGTTAAACTATTTAAAATTACAATGTTTTGTTACTTTATTTATATTATTTTAATCATATTTTACATGTTTCATTATTTGTGGCATTTATGAACAATTCATAAAGATCTTTATAATTTGTCTTTCGAGCGTTTTGACAATGTTCAAAATTACAACCCTCAAAGCGGTTATCATTTGGGTCGTTTTCATAACGCTTAATAACTGTAAGCCAAAATGTTTTGCAAATACTTATTTAACGATTGAAAAAGCATTTCAAAAATTTTGTTTTGAAATGTTTTGAGAACGTTATAAAATACCATCCTCAGACCGTAAATTTGGGTTATCATTTTGCACATTCTCAAAACGCTTTAAATTTGTAATTTGGTATGTTCTGAAAAACGCTTGTACCATCATGAAAAATGCTTTTAAAACGTTTTAAAGATTGTATTTTTCTACCTGGGTGAACACTCATGGATTACCTTGTAACGATACCTCATTACATTACTTCAAAACATAAAATAATGACTTACCGGTCAACAATTACATAAGGCATGAATTATAAACGCAATGTAATTATTAATATATATTTTTGAAAATCTATTTATAGACTCATTACTTTGTGATTTTTTGTAAGCATGAGGGTAAGGTGTATATTTTTGATATCACGAACGAAAACACGAAGCACAACAACTCATGTACATTTTAAGCAATAAAATATTATATGTATCGATAGCTCAGTTCTCGCCTAACTAATTGTTAAATACCAGATGTTTTATTTTTAAAAATAGAAAATTAATTTCGATAGAAAAATTCACAAATTCGATTTCGATAGAAAAATCACAAATGCCGTAATTCGACCACGGGACTGTGAAGGTACCTCAAACATTTCCATACAAATCTGTGTATATGGTGTATTTATGGTAAAATCGTATCTCATATTTTTCACAATATTTTAAATTCACTTCGAATTTTTTTTACCACAAATTTTGCTTTTAACCACAAAAATAGTTTTTCACCAAAAAAAAAAATGTGTTTCACAACTTCTTTTTGACATCTGAAAGAGTTTTTCATCTCAATTTTTATTCACCTCTATAGCACCTACCTTGTTTTTGTTCCTTATTCTATTACCATATGTGGCAAAACGAGTGGAAAAGAATATAGGGCTGTTGGAATATTTAACACGTATTTAAAGAGATTAAATACGTGTTTTGGAAAACACATGTTTTGCATCTCAGCATGAACGAAATAACTAAATCTCCTCGTTTTTGTGTTTTATTCTATTACCACATAATGTAACAAAATTTCGTTATATGGTAATAGAATAATAAACAAAAACGAGGAGATTTATACGGCATGCAGACCAGAGAACAGAATGGGACCATTCGTTTCTGTTGTCCATTCATACATTCATTGCTTTTGCATTGCTTTTATTCAACAACAACAGCTTATGCTGTTGCTGTTTATTCCATTTATTGTTTTTGTTGAATGACTTTTTAACATTCATTTTTATAATACCGTTACATGTCAAGTAATGAAATGAAATGATGACACATGAATAACATGAAATCAATCACAACATTCGCGTAGTATTCGTTAACCTGTAGCAATAATAATAATTTTTTTTTAGTTTTATTAAACATGAAATATGTATAAAATTTTTTAATTTTCTTAATACAGTAATATGTTTCACAAAAAAATTTGTTAACGTTTCATTCATTTAACATTGAGACCATTCATACCAATCGTTGTGTATTCCTTGTTTTCGTGAGTGTTACTCACTTTACTCAATTCTGTCGATTGTTGCTTTATTGAAATGATGTGGGTTGACAACAATGTACTCATTTTTCGTGATTGCATTCAAAAGCATGAAATAAGGCACTCAAACCGTTCTCTGATGCAGACTAGATTGAAAAACATGTGTTTTACCAAAACAGGTGGAAAAAACAAAGAACAGTTGAATTAGAGTAAATAGCTTAAATACATGTTTTGGCAAAACGCGTGTTTTTCTATATGGTGTAAATGGGGCTATAGTTATCTCGTTCATGTGAATGGCATATTATAAACGCAATATTGCGTTTTTGTTCCTTATTCTATTACAATTCGTGGTAATAGATTAAAGAACAAAATCGAAATATTGCTGCTTTACGTTACAATTCCGCTCACTGAGTCATAATAAAAATATTTTTAAAAATAATTAAAGTTTTTTAGAAAAGGGTTGATTTTTATTATAACTTAAAATTGTTTACATTTTTTATTAATATATATAATTTAAATTTTTTTTTACAAGCACTTAATATTTGTTACTTTTTTTTATTACACACTCTATTACATTTATATTGTTTAGATTTTAAAATGTTTAGACTATCTCTGAAGTTCACATAAAAATTAGCCATTTAACTTAATTATTTATTTTTAAATCCCGAATTTATTTTAACGAAATGTGTATTTATGTCCATATTTTGTTTTTTTTTTTTTTTAATATCTTTTGTTACATTTCGATATTGCTATTTCCTTTTTGTAATTGTTATTTTCTAAAATAAAACTTATATTAAAGTGATTCATAGTTTAAGTGCTAACGTGCTATCGTTGTAAAATAGCATGATTTTTACAATTTAAATCTCAAAAGTTATGCCTTTTAACAAAGATAGCATGGAAAGCACTGCAAATGCGAATCACTTTTTTAATTTTATAATTAATCACGAATTTTTATTACAAAAAAATAGTTGTAAGATTAAAAAATTGAACACTTTGTTGTTTGTTTGTTAAATATATTGTTTTATCTTTTGCATAAAAATTGTTATTAACTATAAAATTAAATTTAAGATTTGTGATTTTCAAAACAAAATTAATAAAACAAAAAAACAAAAAAAAAATCAGTCACAACTTTTTTATTCTACATTTAAATTTGTTTAACTGAAAATTAATTTTAAAATAAATTTTTGCTTAAAATGAGTACAAATTTATGATTTTAAATATGAAGATATTAGTTGATTCCATTTTTTTTTTATATAAATTTATTTAATAAATATTTTTCACTGCTGTAACAATTATTTTTATTGTATCGGATAATTATATATTCTTTCTGTTGCTTTCAAAACTATTTTAGTATTGAAATATATTAAATTTGTCTGTAACATGTTAAATACACATTTATGAAATCGTCATCCATGTACCTATTTTTTATTTATTTATTTATTTTTGTGTTTAGTAGTTTGTGCATAGTTTTATATTTTTTTTTATGAATGTGGCAACTTAAACAATAAGTTTTTTAGAAATGCATTATTTAAATTCATTGAAAAAGATGTGATTTGATATCTTTTTTTTAAACAAATTATTAAAAACTGTTAATAAACCGATTGTGTTAATATTAAATGTTATCATTAGGTCAAGCTTATTTCTCCTCTAAGAAAGAATAACCGGAAATGTCTATTTTAAATCTAATCCTTTTAAAAATATATTTTGTAACCAGAAATTCAAGATGTAACCGAATGAATTTTAAATAAAAATGTATTTCTACAGATAGACGTATTGAAGTTAAATTTTTTAATCTATTAAGAACAGTGAACTGTAGACAAATTTGCTTAAAAGTGTTAATTTTCTACACTGTGTTCAAAATTTCTGAGTGAAAATGTGAAATGACATCAAAAATGTTAATACAAATCTATGCATTTTAGCGAAACAGACATTCTGTGAATATTTTAAATTTGCCTTAATTTTTTTTTATCATTTTAAATGGTGACATTAAAATTGTTGTTTGTATTTGCAATAAACACTAAAGTGGTTCGAAACTAAAGATGGGCATGTGAGTGAATCTTGACTCTCACTCACTCACGCTCACGAGAGAAAAATTCCACACACGCACAATCATCCACGAGCATTTTTGTACTACTCACACTCACGTGAGTAAAATCAGATTTTACTCACACGTAAATCACGCAAATACACGAAACAATATGTAAAAATGAAGGTAAATTGTGAACGTTTAACTCAAAATTGCTCTGAATATGTAATTTTGTCATTCATTTATTTTGTATTTTAAAAACTCAAAAACATTACATCGGCGAAAAAACTAAAAAAATTATTTATTAAAACAGAAAATATTTATTTTTTCACTCACACGTAATCACTCGTGATTCACGTGTATCACGCAAAATAATGCTCCCGTGTCCATCACTAGTCGAAACCCAAGAATTTTTTAGTGGCATCCTAAAATGAACTTTGACATTTTTTATGAGGATTCCCTAAATATTTAATTTTTTGCAACAACCGATAGTGAGCTGGACCAATTTGAAAAAAGTGTATACATTAGGCCGGGTCGATTTGTATGGAGGCAAAAAAATCGCTCAACGTTCAATGAAAATCCTATTCTAGGGATCAAAATAAGAAACTTTGTCGAAGGAACCATACCTCTAAATCGAATTCTGATGTCACGACTTTTGACCCGTAGGGTCAAATTTTGAGAATCGAGTCCAACCCAATCGAATATAAAGTATGGATTCATCTGCTAGAGCGTCTTCCGGAGAAGAAATAGAGACCCTAATCTTGGAAAGACTCCTCCTACTTTCTGAAATATCTCAATCCCGATATTTGTCCATTTTGCTATAAAAACACAGCTAAAAAGGCCCTCTTTCAACTTCAATTTTAACACCTTAACGGGCACCTAGAATGATGATTTATGCATTAATCTGCTAGCGCGTCTCCCGGAGAAGAAGTAGCTCCCATAATCTTGGAGAGATTCCTCCTACTTTCTGAAATATCAAAGTGGGTTTTTTCAAAATTTTACCCTACGGGTCAAAAGTCGGGACATCAGAATTCGTTTTAGAGGTATGGTTCCTTCGGCAAAGTTTCTTATTTTGATCCCTAGAATACGATTTTCCTTGAACGTTGAGCGATTTTTAAATCGACCCGCCCTATATATATATATATATTTTTTTATATTTTATTTTTAGATGTGTCTTCAAAAGATCTTTCATTTGATACCCCTTTTGTATACAGTTTCTTGGACCAAAAAAAAAACAACTTAAAAAAACTAAAAAGTATACCTTTTTTAAAAATGGTCCAGCTCACTAACGGTTATCGCAAAACACGAAATAGTTCGGGAGTATTCTTAGAAAATGACAAATTATTTTCGTTTTAAGTTTTTTCTGAAACGATCCACCTTAATAACCACATATACCCCTGTTCTGATTTCACAATCGTTTTAATTGAATAAATTTTTAAAATTACACAAAATTTAATTTTCTGAAACTTTCTGTTCTGACATTTAAAAAAAATGTATTAAATTTTAGCAAAATTTTATTTAAAATTGGAAATTTTAAGATTAAAATTAAGCAAAATATACATGGTGGAGTATAAAAAATAATTTGGTAAAACCAAATTTAATTCATGTAATTTAAAGTTTTTAAATCAACACACACTGTGAAGAGAGTAAATACTCAGTTTGTCATTCCGTTTGTAACGCATTGAAATGTTGGTCTTTCGAAACTTTGAGGTAAACTTAATTTTTTTTTTTTTGGATGACATATATAACCTTTTGTGTATATGTTATCCGATATTTATGCATGCGGAATTCACTGGCGTTAATGATTTATCTTTAACGGCGCAAATTAAAAATGTTAAAATTAGTTTTTGTTTGGATTTAATTAACATTTCATTGACATTTCAAAATATATACAATTAGACCAACAACAATTATAAAAATGCCCTCAAAATATTTTTTTGTCGTATATTAGAATTAAATTCTTTTAAATTTGCAAAACTAAAAATTTTATTCAAGAATGCTTTTTGAGGTTACGAAAATTTTGTTTGCTCTATAAATTGTAAAGCCCTTAAAATTTGTTGATGCCTTTTCGATTTCAGTATTAAGCTCATTAAAATCTTTTATTTGATTTACGTTTTGGCTTATTTGATACAGCGCTTTAGTTGTGATAAAGCGAAATGTGTTTGGAAAAAACTGACGCTGTACCCGCTAGGAATGAAACTATTAAACTTTTTTGCACTTTATCAATTTAGTCCGTCGTCAATATTCACTCTAGATACCTAAATATGTTCTAAAGCCATGTGTTGTATAAAAAAAATGTGCAAAAAATAATTAAATTTCGGAAAATATCTAAAGTTCATACAATTTTTGCGTTTAAAATTTTTAAAATGCCCTTTTGACTCGGAGTGCTGTTTACAAAGAAACTCAGTTAACGCAATACACTAGCCAGTTTCAAATATTTTTTTTTTTTTATTTTATTAATTAATAATCATATAATTACAAATTATATACTATTACCCTAACCGAGCACTAGCTACTATGGCCTATGGTGGGAATCGAACCCACGACCCCCGCACTGATAAGCCAGCTCGCTACCAACTAACCTAATTGTGAATGTAATACGCAAAAAACATACATTTTCAAAAAATGTTCGCCAATCCCTTCTAAGTTTGTAATGTTTGTAAAATTACACCATTTTTTCAATACTGTTCTCAAAACTCACTTCTATTAAACGGCACAAAAACCCTATGAAAAAAATGGCGGAAATTTTGGATTCACTTGTAAACCACCATACAACTTTTTACTAAGCAGCGTTATGAAAATTCTTCTTTTAGTGAATGTATCTCCCAAGTCTAATGACTCCTTTTTGTATTGGTATGGATCTGAAAGTTAAAAACTATGAGCAAAAAATTAACTAAATAAAAAAACTCTTGTAAGTATTAAGTATTTTTTTAATTTTTCGATTTTTAAATTGACATCAATTCTTTTGGTGAAGACGTTTCAATGTGAAACTTTGTACGTCGTAGTATAGAGAACCTAATCCTGTCTATCAATCCTTTCAATTCAGAAAACCTTGAGAAATAAGAGGCATCGCAAGTCAGTTTCAACAGATGTCGAAAATTTTTGAAGTATGTATGTGATCCTTATTAAGTTTAAAGTCGATTAGCTGGTGTCCTTCTGTCTGCTTAAATTTCCACGACGGCATGAAAACGAAATCGGGACGCAAATCCTTCTAGTAAGTTTGGTGTTGAAAAGGAGCAAAATTGGTCCAGCGGTTCAAAAGTTATGAGTGAAAATGTGAAGGCACCCTACAAACACTTTCACTTGCAGCTACTTTTGTATTCGACATTGAACTTTTTTCTTACAAGTTATCTTTAAGAACATATACAGATTATGTGTGCAAAATATTTAACCGATCGCCTCATTATTTCGCTTAGAAATGGAATCTGAACAAAGATGTGACAGTATTGGGAATTTGTTTTGTAGCCTTCATCAATAATTTAAATATAATCTTAATATCATTTGATCGTTCCGAGTTCTAGACAATTAAGCATACTTTTTGTTGTACACATAATCTGACGACTTTTTAAAAGATAACTTGATCCAAAAAAAGTTCACTTTTAAACATAAAAAAGTTTTAAGTAAAAATGTGTGTCAGGAATTTCTTGATCCTTGGTATAATTTCATAGCATTTTTTCACCAGACTCTTAGAGGTGAATAATATTTTAAATACATCTTAAATTTTTAATTCAACTCAAAAAAATGTTAAGCACAATAATAGATTTTCACCTCTATAATGTTTTTTTTTCAACATTTTTCCAGTTTGTCATTCCGTTTGTAACGTATCGAAATATAGGTCTTAGGCCAAATAAAGTATATATATTATTGATCCGTATTCAATTTTAAGATGATTTAGCGATGTCCGTCCGTCTGTTGAAATGACGATCACGGAGCGAAAATACGGACTGCTCATTTTTACATAGATTGATGTACATTTTTCTGAAAAGTTTGGTATTCAAAATCGGTATAGCGGTTCAAAAGTTATGAGTGAAAACGTGAAGGTACCTCTAAATTGTCCATACAAATTGGTGTATATGTATTTAGGCTGAAGGGAAACTCTCTGTTCGATATTTTAAAATCGTGGGTCTTTTAAGAAAACAAATATTCAGGAAGAAAAATTAGTTGAAAAATTTACTAAAAAACACTTAAAATTTAAAGTTTTTTCTTTATGAAAGCATCTTAGTATTTAAAATTTTCTTTGAAAAGAAATTTTTTAATTTTTTTAAGGCCTTAACATGTTACACAAGTAGAATTTTTTGGACGAGTTTGAATGAAATATTTCTTCAAACTAATGAATTTTTTGTTTACAAAATGAATAAAATTTTTTTACATTTTATGAAATATATGCCATTTAGAGCCTCAATATTAAGAATTTTCACCACAAACATAGTATTTCACCTCAAAAATTATTTTTAAAAATTTAATGCATTGTTTTCTGTTTCATTTGTAACGCATACTCTGTGGGGCGTAAGAAAAAAAATTCGGTAAACCCAAAATTAATACATGTATTGAATTTGCTTGTTTTGTATAGAAAAAATATAAAGTTTTGATCATTGAATATATATTTTTTAAAAATTAGCAATTTTAAAAACTAGTTCTTCTTTTAGTTTTATAAATATTTTAAGTATGACGTATTTTAATACATATCGTAGTTAAAAACACGGTTCTACAAAAAACTAATTTTTTAACTGGTATGAAAATGTTCGCGGACTTTTAAGATAGTAAAATAAAGGAAAGGAAAAACTAGTTTAAATTATTACAAATTAGTCTTTTTGAGTGGAGTGATGTACGACTGCTTTAAGCTTGACAATTAAAATCGGTATATTTCCAGTGATTTTGTATAAAAAAGTATTTCAATCGCTTATCTTAAATAATTTGTTTTTAATAACAATAATTTTAAAAAATTCGGAAAAAAATATAAAAAGTAAAATAACCATACTGAAATGAATTCAACTAGCGAAAAATAAATTCCAAAAAACAAAAAAAAATTTGTATAAAAAAAAAGAACTTAAGTCTTCATTTCCAAATACATAAACTGGGAATATGATGATACTAAAGATGAATTACAAATGGCTGAACAAAATTTTTGTTGATGCACAAAGTGTGTGTTTTAATAACATTTTGGTGTTTTGTTTTTATAAAAGGTGACATTTTTCAGCTGATATCAGTTGTCATGAAATCGGCTGTATTAAAAAATGGATTGGGTCAAAAGGAGAAAAGGGTGTTGTGGTTGTAGGTGATTTGATTGATATTTCAATTTGTGTCTAGTTTTTTAACTAACACATAGTATATTTTTTAGCTTTTAAAAAACTTTGATTTTGTAAATTTTGTTTAAATTCCAAGACTGCAATAGAAAAGAAAATAGAAAGAAAAAATTATGAAATTATATAGTAATTCATAAAAATGTTTTTTTTTTTATTATTTTATATATTATGTATTTGGTATGATGAAATATAGCATGCAATGGTATATTAATTACAAAATACTTCTATCTACTAAGTAGATTTTGTCTTTTACAAATAGTTTTTAATGAAAACAATGTTTTTGAAAATGTATGGTTAAAATATACAATGATTATATCGTTTTTTTTTTTTTATTTTTTTAGAAAAGTATAAAATAAAAACGTTTTAGCAAAAAAAAAAAATCTCTTAAACGTTTCAAAATTTTAATAAAAAATAATGAAAGATAAACATTTTGGAAAATTTAAAATAAAAATAAAATAAATTAAGTAAAAATCTTACATGCGGGAGCCTTTTTGTTGCAGTACTTTTGCTCTATCGTTTAGTTCAAATTCATGACCGCTTGATGTGCCACATTCCTTGGATACAACACAAAGGAATTCATTATTATCAAATGCACCATAACTTGAATGATAAGGATTGGCAACACTGATCAGTTGCTCAAATCTCCAGCCATCAGATAGCGTTGAGATCATCTATTTAAGAATAATTACGAAACATATTTTTTTTTGTCACAGAAAAATAATTTATCAGAATTAAAAGTTTAACGAACCTGTGTCAATTCTCGTTCACGGCATTGAAGTACACGATATACGCGTTTTTTATCTGTATGTGGTCTCTGTTAAAAAAAAAAAATTGGTTAAATTTATATATATTAAACAATTAGTTTAATTTTTTTAAGTAAAAAAAAACACTATCACAAAAGTGTTGTACAGACTTTTTGAAATTAAATTAAAAAAGTAATAATTTTCTTTAATTAACTAAGTTTTTTATAGCATTCCTCTTTAATTTTTAACACAAAATCGTTTCCCACCATTTTGACACAAAAGTTTAAACAAATCGGTCCATAATATTGTATTATTTAGCGGAAGAAAAAATTTACTTAATATTAGTTTTTGTAATTCTATTATATTTTCTTCAATAAAAACTGTTTTCCACCGTCTTGATGCAAAAGTTAAATAAAATTAAAAGTTAAATAAAAACGCAATCAAAACCTAATAATTTTTATGCGGAACAAATTCTTAGAATCTAAAAGATTCGTTAAAATTTGAAGGTTTTACTGCTGGAAAATTCCAAAAGGTACGTTCACAATTGTGAAGCACTCTAAGCTGTAGTAAATTTAGTTTTTTTTTTATTTCATTCTTTTTGACTCTAGAGTAAAGATTTTTCCACTCTAGAAAAATGCCTGTTAACTGTAACATAACAAATGTTTCTAAAAAACACACCACAATTTCAAACACAAAAGTGCTTCTTCGAAAAAAAAAATTCCATTTCTCAAAAAAACTATCCTTTTTAAACAAAGTACCTTTTTGAAAAAAAAACTACTCTTTTCCA
Organism: Delia radicum; assembly: GCA_021234595.1. Taxonomy (NCBI): domain Eukaryota; kingdom Metazoa; phylum Arthropoda; class Insecta; order Diptera; family Anthomyiidae; genus Delia; species Delia radicum. Next base: position 224,105,879 of record CM037852.1, on the reverse strand, counting down.
AATAAGTACTACCTTTTTCACAAAAGATTCCCCATTTTCCAAAAAATGTACATTTTTTCAATAAAGTAAAGTTTTTCAAAAAAATTACATTATTTAAAAAAAGCAGGTTAGGTTAGGAAGGGTTATGTGCCCAAGGGCACATCTCCACTCGGAGACCAATACGGTCCATTGTGAATCCCTTCAGTGAAAAACAGTAAGAAAGAATAGAAATAGACAGCAAGATAGATTGAAAGATATATATAAAGAAAGATAGAAAGGATATATACTCCCCAGAACCATCTCCTATCGTCCCCTTGCTAGAAACAGCCGTCCTATTTCCCTGACAAATCTCAGCAAATCTACGGGATTGCATCCAGCGACACACCCAAGTTCGTAGTGAAATCTATCTCCTAGCCATTTCTGTCTGAGACCCTGCAACCTAGGACAGTGGCACATTATATGCTCAACTGTCTCCAGTTCCTCAACGTCCTCGCACAACCTGCAAAAATCCGGTATGTCCCTGTCCCATCTGCTTGTGAAAGACCTGACAGAACAATGACCGGTCAGGAACTCTGTAAGGGTCCTGAGACCCTCCCTGTCCAGTCCCAAAAGAACCTTGGTTGTTCCTGCGCCCATTGCGGGCCATAACGCCCTAGACACTCTGCAATCCATTCTGTCCCTCCATGACTGGTTAACGGTTTCGCGGAAACCCTTCCGTATAACCTCAAAGCAACTTTTTCAAAAAATTCCACCTTTTTTCTCCATCTTGCTTAGTTTTCAAGTTATAGGCCAGGCAAAATAACATCCTTTAGGCTGTAGCATAAGTAGCTTATGCGATATTAGCAGTTTTAAAATCTAGCAAAAGTCTGTCTCTTCATGACTGGTTAACGGTTTCGCGGAATCCCTTCCGTATAACCTCAAAGCAACTTTTTCAAAAAATTCCACCGTTTTTCTCCATCTTGCTTAGTTTTCAAGTTATAGGCCAGGCAAAATAACATCCTTTAGGCTGTAGCATAAGTAGTTTATGCGATATTAGCAGTTTTGAAATCTAGCAAAAGCTAGGTCAAATTAGATTTGTCCAAAAAAAATATTAGGGATCTATTAATAGCCACAAGCCAACAATTTAAAACGTTTTGCTCTATCTTGCTTATTTTTCAAGTTAAGAATGCGATTTTAAAATCTAGCAAAGCTAGGGCAAATTTGATTTCGCTAAAAAGGTTTCAGGTGTGTATTGATTGACACAGGGCAAACGTTTCAACCGTTTTACTTTATCTTGCTTATTTTTTGATTTATATGCGAAAACACCTGAGTAAAAAGAGTATTATTTAATACAACTATATCTCGTTATATATTGCTTTATATGGTACAAAATAAAAAAAAATATAATTTTTGTTTTTCGAACAAATTTTATATTGCCCCGTATCTAAATGTATCTTTTTACTTATGTTACCATATTTAATCAGATCTGCCTCAAGGAATTTAAATTGTAATATCAAATTTAATCCAGTTCCATGCACAATTTTATATTTTTTTTTTATTTGAAATTAATTACATTCTATTTATAATTGGAAAATGATGAAAATGATTTCTTGGCGGAACTACTATAAAAAACTTGTATAGAGTGTTGCGTTATTATTTGGTTTTTGTTAGAAAAACAATTTACATATAAAGTACACTTTAATTTATTTAAATCCAACGGAAATTCATTTTCCTAATATCTGTCTTATATTTTTACTTTAAATAAACATTTTATAATATTTTAATTTATTCAAAATAATTGAAAGTCCCGATGAGCCATCGGCTAAGACGAACTATTTCTGGAGTCCCACAACTTGTTCTGATGATGGGGACTTAGAAAATCCCCGAAATGGAACCATCAACAAATTCTTGAAGGTAGTCAATTAATAAATTGAAAACAAAAAACTCTATAGATTATTTGTTAGGACAATATCCTAATAAAGAAATATAGAGTATGGCCTTGAACTTGAATAAATTCATTTTCATAACGGAATTATAGGTAAAAAAAAAAACATAATTTTTATTTTTTTAAATAATAATTATAGCAAAAATTTTACATTTTTAATACAAACTTTTTTTAAAAGAAATTTAATGAAAGATTTTCTTAACTTTTAAAATAGTTTTAATTTTAAAGACTTTGTGTTAAACTATAAAAAAATGATATACATTTTACTTCGGTTAAAATGAACCACATACGTTCAAACATTATATATTTTTTGTATTTTTTTTTTTATAAAAATTTGTAATATTTTAAAAAACAGTTTTTATAAAAAAAAGACAATATTATTTAAAAGGCATAAAAGTGCTTTCAAATGGCAAAACATGTACAGTCAAGGAAAAAAGTCTACATACACCCTTTGATTTAGGGGTTTTATAGAGTTTGCGAAGAAAATTAAAAAATATATTTATGTCGATATTTAAGGCATTAATAAATAAGTTTATTTATAAAATAAAAAAGTAATTCTTTCACATAATAAAAACAAAAATAACAAAAACATTAAAAATTCATTGGAAAAAAGTCTACATACAGCTACAAAAATTTAATATTATTTCAAAATGCTATATAAAATAAATAAAAAAATTTTAACTTTGAGCATCAATAACTGCTTGAAGACGACGGGGCATTGATCTCACCAAATTTTCCGTAATATCGGGTGTTATTTAGGCCCATGCACGAATAAGGGCGGTTTTCAATGCTTCACGGATACTAATGTTATATTTTCGTACCGATTTTTCCAAAACGTCCCATATGTGCTCTATAGGTTTTAAGTCTGGAGACTGGGGTGGAGAATTGAGCTGTTTTGGGGCTTAGTATAGAAGCCAGTCTCGAACAACGTGTGCAATATGCTTAGGGTCGTTATCTTGTTGGAAATTCCATTGATTTCCCAGGCCCAAGCTATCAACAGATGACTGCAGATCATGTTCCAATATGTTCTTATATTGATAGCGGTCCATATTATCCTCGACAAAAACCAAACGACCAACTCCAGATGACGCAATGGCGCCCCAAACCATAACGTTAACACCACCATGTTTGACAGTATGTATTATATTCTTTGGATTAAGTGCTGTGTTTGGCTTTCGCCAAACTTTGGATCGACCATCAATTCTAAAAATGTTATACTTACTTTCGTCGGTAAATATAACACGCTTCCAAAAATTCATATCCTTGTCTAGATGTGCTTAAGCAAACTCAAGGCGAAGTTTGCGATTCTTCGCTGAAATTAGTGGTTTTTGCGTGCCACTCTGCTATTAAATCCATTGGCATTCGTGGAGTAACAATTATATTGGAACATTTTTCGATGTGCCGCCAATTTTGGGGCACTTATTTTCGGATCCTGGTTGACTACTTTAATAATACTGTTAAAATCGCGTCTCGAAAGCGTCTTAGGTCTGTCAGATCGTGGCTTACTTTCGGTACTATTGGTATTATTATAATTTCTAATGATCGTCTGTACAGTAGCACGACTTAATTTAACTGTCTTAGCAATTTCTCCATAAGATGTAAAGAGCTACGACGCTGTATGTAGACTTTTTTCCGCTAATAATTATGATTTTCCTTAAAAATTTCTGTTTTATTTTTTCATATTTTTTTTTTTTTCAAATAATCTTTATTTTAAATGCCTGAAACATTGATATAAAATGTTTTTCAATTATCGCTACTAATTCACTAGAACTTCAAATCCGTAGGGTGTATGTAGAATTTATTCCTTGACTGTATATTACACAGTGCAACACATAAATTGGTTCCTCTTTCGTACCCGGTTTTTTTTGAAGTGTATATCGAAACTAAAAAAAATCCGCAAAGGACTTGGCCAGATTACATCGAAATTTTTTTTTTTGGACACCCTAAGTTTTTGCACCCAAACATGATTTTTTTAAAAGGAAAATTTTTATGGAATCCATATATCATAAACCGTTCGGAATTTTGTTTTTATGTCTTTGGCAAAGTTGTAGATCCAAACCAAAGCAAAAAAATTCTCATATGGACCGACCCAAAAAAATTGCATCCACTGCATCAAAATTGCAAAAAATTGGGAAAAAATGCTATTTTTTTATGATAATATGGAAATAGCCAAACTTTAAAATCCAATTTTAAAATCCTGTTTAGGAAGATGAGGTGTTGTAAAAACCCAGTTCCACCTAAAAACCGCAACACGAAGATAAAACACACATGACAATCACACCCACTCAACAATGCTGCAATATTTTGAAAATATAAATGTATCGATGACGCTGAAATTGCATTTTTTGCATCATCATATTGATGTTTTTTTAAAACAATTGCCCACCGAATCAGATGAGCAAGGGGAGCGATTCCACCAGGTCACAATGCCAATGGAAAAAAGATTCAAAGGCAAGAAGCTGGACGCAATGCTTGCAGAGGTTTGTTGGTGGAGCCACAAGGTGTGCCTGTGTGAGGATGGTGATATGGAAGACCCAGGAGACACTGGATTTAGAGATGTGCCTTTGGATCCTCTTTCTTCTTGTAGTAGTGCAGAGTCAGATCATGACCTTGAACCACCACCAAAAATATTTAAACCTTAACAGGCGTGAGTAGCAATGGTATGTTATTTATTTATTCTGTTAAAATTATATATTTTCTTATTTTAGTTCTGTTCGACAAACGTTACCTCGCGAACCCGCTTTGACTCCATCTTACCAAAAAGCGTTTTTATTAACAAAAATTCGGTAAATGAGAGCGTGATAAGAAAGTAATTGTGTTTCTCATTTTACCAGAAGTTACTATACTTTTTTCGGGTAAAATCGTAGCAGAATAAAATCATCGGCAGTTAATAATACACATGTTTTGTTGCATTTGTATAAATAAACAAAAAAACTTAAACAAAAAATAAAAAAAAATTATGAAATTGTTAATTGCGTTATAAAATAATTACTTTTTATTAATAAAATAAATATATTCATTTTTTCAAAAACATATCAGCATTACAACAATAAAATGTTTAAATAGTAAATTTGAAAACAAGTAACAACAAAAACGGCATTAACCTATATAGTCTTTCTTTGTCGAAACGACAAACATTGGCTATGCAAAATAAGTGTGAGCAAAAAGATGTGCTTTCTAGGGTTAAGGAATGTTCGTATTAAGATGACATGTACTAGAGAGTTGTTTATATTGTTGTTAGATATAATTTAGCTGAAGAAAGATTTCTTAAATTCCCAGTATTTAAGCCATTTCAGGACAAAATCATGAAAAAATCATAAAAAAATAGCATTTTTTCCCAATTTTTTGCAATTTTGATGCAGTGGATGCAATTTTTTTGGGTCGGTCCATATGAGAATTTTTTTGCTTTGGTTTGGATCTACAACTTTGCCAAAGACATAAAAACAAAATTCCGAACGGTTTATGATATATGGATTCCATAAAAATTTTCCTTTTTTAAAAAAATCATGTTTGGGTGCAAAAACTTAGGGTGTCCAAAAAAAAAAATTTCGATGTAATCTGGCCAAGTCCTTTGCGGATTTTTTTTAGTTTCGATATACACTTCAAAAAAAAAACGGGTATGAAAGAGGAACCAAACGATGACCTTAAAAATGCTGCACTGTGTTATGTATTTATGTCAGCGCAAACATTCTGTTTATTGTCGCATCACAACGAAATATTTGCCGATAAATATTTTACACAACTTTAAAATAAAGTATTATACGACCACATTAAATTAATACATTGTGAACAATTACAGATTAGATTAGAAGGCACTATGCACAGCGACCAATGTAGGTCTTTTGTGCTGCCTAAAGTTACCTACAGATTCAAGCTACCTATAAAGCCAATTATCCTATTAGGCAAAATGTTCGCGATGTCGGAAGGCGAAATGAAGAGATCACCTAGAAACCTAAGTCTCCTATCACAAAGCCTGGGACATTCGCAGAGAACATGCTCGTAGGTCTCAGACACCATCTCGCAAAACCTACACATATCCGTGTCCGAATGACCCTTCTTGTGCAGATGGTATCTGAGATTAAATTGTCCAGTTAAGTACGACCCTACTGGAAAAAGAGATCAATCTTTTAGCCTGGCGCTGACCAGGAGAGTTTTCCCAGTAACCAGAGAATTCAGACTCTCTCCATGCTCTGAGCCTTTCCCTAACATACCCCGCAGGTATTCCACAGAATGGTTCAGGACCAATAACAATTACAGATAAAAATACAAATTACTCAAAATTTAATTTTTGTTTTTCTTACAATTAAAAAAGCTTGTAATATTCTATTTAATTGTAAGTTTTAATTATGATATTCTACCTTAGAAATTTTAAATGAAAATGTAAAATTACAATTCAACAATTCATACTAATTGAAAGTTTTGAGTATTTCATATTTCCATGTTTCAAAAAACGTATAATCTTAAATTTGTCCTAAATGTTTTAGGCAACGGTTATACTTATATTAGCACGTCATAAGGTTAACAATAATTACTGAAACATATTTTTTATATTTGTATAGACTTATTTGTCAAAAATAACAATTTAAAAAAATAATAAAAACCACTTTTGTAGTGCGATTCACTAACATTCTTAACGATTTTATCGATTTTATTAACTAACGACAATTGTCGGTTGAATTTCCGAACATGTTATTTAATATTTTTTTAATATTTGACAAGAGATACCGACAAAAGTTCTTAATTTCAATTTTATTTGCTTTGAAATTTTATCAAGTAACGACTAAAATCGGTAACTATAACATCAAAAAAAAAATTTTTTGTTCATAAGTTAAACGTTTTTTTACAAAACAAATATCGTTAAAAAAATTAAAAAAAAAACTTTAAATACATTGAGTTTCGACTATGTAACGACCGAATTTTGTCGTTAAAAAGTTACGGAATCGCGCTACTGAACTTAATAAAATTTAAAAATAAATCCTTATGAATTAGATTAAGAATTGAAGTTGTTTGCAATCGGTCTTTAAAATGGGTTTATAAATCTGATTAGATACATCATTTGTATATGTTTCAAAATCTTTCTTTGGGTATATGGAGTCACATATACCTCCTTATATGTTCATATATGAGACCTTTCTGCAAATAAGTAATTCCATATACTTAAACATATTACCCTCTTTTGCGAATGTGAAATAACATATATTTCCATATATGTCCATATATGAGCTCCTTTTGCAAATATGTAATCACATATACCTCTATATATGACCATATATGAGTACCGTTTGCATATATGGAATCACATACACTTCCATATATGCCCATATATGAAACATATATGTCCATATTTACCCCTATACGAAGCCATATATGTCAATATAAGAACCTATTTCTACATATACGAACTTTTTTAAACGGGATGCTAATACATAACATACGATACAATGATATATGACGATATATTACACCATATTAAAAAAATTTCATGAACAAAGTATGTATAAGATATAAACATATACCGTAATATATATATAGGCATATATGATGATATCAATTTATATATGAGCATATAGAAACTTTTTTCATCTGGTAATATACTTGTTTTGCCATTTGAAACTTTTTTATAACAATTAGGCCTTTTAAATATTACTATTTTTATTAAATCAGTTTTTTAATATATAAAGTTTTCTAAAAAAAATAACAGAAAATATATTATGTACGAATTTATATGGATAAAATAATATTTGAACATATATGACCATATTTGTCTATATATGGAAATGTAGGTTAATTTTTCCAGTATGTATGAATATGGACCATATATGATCATATCCGGGTTTTAGATCAACCCGGATCGGATAGACCGGGAAGACCGATATCCTGGGATAAAGACTTGGAATACCGGGTAGACCGAAACCCGTGTAATGGGGGCTCTACAAATTTGTTCAAATCTCTAATTGTCAACAAATTAAAATATAAAATGTTTAAAAAATAACATTAAATTGGCGTGAATTTGTAAATAAAAGAACTATGCAGGTAATAACCAATTTGCAGAAAAGGTCAAGAAATTCAAAAATTTTGTTGGCAGAAATCCAATCTGTATTTTAAACATTTTTTCTGGAGGGCAGATTGAATTTCACGCTACAATTGTGAAAGCACCTTAAATGCTTGTAGCTCCCAGTTAATTTTTTTGATTTAACCCTAGAAAGTTAGAGATACTTTAAATGTTATTACGGTTAAAGTATTTTTTATAGTTTAAAAAAATGCTATAGATCGAAAAAACCTAGATTAACTTTATCGGCATAAACATTATAGTACTTTATTAGTGCTTTTGTGTTCAAACAACCAAAACTATATGGAAAAACTAACACAAACTACAAAATAAGTCAAAATTTAATTTATTTTTTGAACAATATTTAAATTTTTTATCGATTTTATTTTAACATATCAAAGAAAACATTCGTTTTTGTCCAATATGTATCTAACCTCTTTCAAAAAAATACATTTTGTAATAAAATTAATTTAAATAATTAAATGCGGGTTAATTTTGTTTTAATGTTACAAAAAAGATATTAAATTATGCATTCTTGCAGACATAATGTTGTTATTTCCTATACAAAAGTAGTTTAATTACCGTCTAGGTTTTTTAGACCTATATTAAATTTTACGTGCAAAAAACGAAATTAACTATCTAGGGTTAAATGTTTTAGTAGCGCATGATTTTTCAAAATTTCGAAATATTTTACTTACTTGATCTCTATGACGAATACATTCTTTGAGCAATGCTATCAGTTGTGTGACATTATAAAATTCAGCCTCTTCTAAAACTCCCTCCTCGGATACTCCATCTAGAACTAATTTACCATGGCGTAAATAATTTAAGACAGGCGAAAAGTACTTTGGATCTCTGTCTATTAAATAAGCACCAGTTTCGTCCTTGAAAAACGAAATAAAAACACAAATTTACATTTACAAATAGGAATTATAAAAAAATTATTAGTACACTAAGAGAATTCTCTGCATGATATCAATGAATTTTTACATTAGATCCATGAAATGTCACTGGAACTCGTCCATCGGAACTTTTCATTAAATTAATGCAGTTTTTCAATGAAATATTTAATTTCACGTATCAAGTTTTTCAATGAAATATTTCATTTCACGTATCAAAAATTTCATACGACTAATGAAAAAGTTTCATTAAAAACTATGAAGCTTTTTCATAAGGTTTAAGAAATTTGTCATTCACATTGTGAAGAAAATTTTAATTTATAAAGTATATTTATTTTATTTATTATTCTTCAATTAAATAACCGAGCCCAAAGGCCATACATGGCTAAGAAATATCTACTACACAAGACTATTGTATTATGTATATAGAACTAAAATATAAATAACAATATAATATTAACAAAAAGAAAAAAAAATGTATTATAAAATAGTAAAAAATATTAGAAGTTAAAAGAAAGAAGAGAAAAACAATATAAAGGCACTGTAAACCAATAGATATATAATTACAATCACACGTTCCATTAAAATGTCAAAAATATTGAAACTCATTACCTTGAGCATAGATCAAAATTTTGCGTTTAAAAGAGTAGAATGATAATTCTAAGGACTTGAGTTCTGTAGGCAAGTAATTAAAAATATGACCTACCCGCACATGAAATGAACGTTCTAAGAGTTTAATCTAGTGAGCTGAATTTGAAGATTTCGTGTAGAATGGCCAAAAAAAAAAAAGGAATTCAAATATACAAGGTCATCATTATGATTAATATTATAAAAATTAAGTATAGTCCTTGCTTTAACATAGTTTGAAAATGGACAACCTAAGAATCTAGAAACATACGGCGTCATATGGGTACGATTAAGTCTCCTTAAACAAAAAAGATAACGGACTACTCTATTAAACAACACTGAAAGCTTTTTCATAAAGCGTACTTGACCCTAGAAAAACCATAATTCACGTTTCTCTCGAAATGCAAACTATTGTCCAACCACAAAACAAGACACTTGATTTGATCGACAAACTCAATATTAGTACCATTAATATTGATTGCCAAATCCAGAAAGGGTGATAAAAAAACATAGCCTTCGCCTAATCCGCATTAATATATAGTTTGTTTTCCAACATCCAATGCGTAATATTAGAGACACAATAATTTAAATGCAAATGAAACACATGAAGAAAATGAATACAGTTAAATAAATCGTTGATATACACTGAGGAGCATAATTGTATCACAAACCAACAACTATCACTTTAACAACCTATATTTTCTATAAAATTTAGTCAAATGCAATCAAATTTTTAATATTATGTTTGTACAAGTGTCTTCTCTCTTTCAAAAAGGTTTATTAAGATCTGATCACAACAACAAATACACGAAGGCATAATGTAAATAAATCAAAATGATACAGTTTTGCACTCACTATTTATTTTTATATATTTAAAGCAATAATATATTTTTAATAACTGGTCCAGTAACACTCTGCCTTCTTAAGCTCTTGGTTGCTATTAGGTAGACTTTGTGTGTACCTCTGCACAAATTCTGGAGGAATCGACTCCAAAACTTCCTTCGTCCGCTCCCACAACTTGTTCACGTCTTTTGGAGGACTGGCATATTTTGCAAGCTGCGATTTGACGTGACTCCACAAATTCTCGATCGGATTCATATCCGGAGATTGTGGAGGCCACGTCATCACACCAAAATTTTGCTTTTTGAGCCAGTCTTTCACTACATGTGCGGTATGTTTGGGGTCATTGTCTTGCTGAAAAATTACTTTTTAAGCAGCAAGACCAATTTTTTCCACAACATCAGGAAGATTTTGTTGCAGGATGGACAAATATTGTTCCTTGCGCATAATTCCATCGATTTATTAATTTTTAGCAAGGCTTTTGTATTTCTAATCCACTAAGTGTTAGCAAAACTTTTGCTGAATCTACTAATTTTGTTGCTAAAAATCAGCTCGCTGATTTTCAGCAAAAGATTTTGCTGACATTAGCAATTTTTTTGCAAGCACCCTCCTGACTAAAATTTTGCTGACTCAGCAAAATTTTTTGCTGACTTTACAAACTTTTTTTTGAGTGTAAAAGAAGAAACAGAAATACCTTAATGGCGATATAGTTTAGAAATTAATATACTATGATCGATCTTTTCAAAAGCCTTCTGAAGGTCAATGGATAAAAGAACATTGACATGGCCAATACTCAAAGACCTTCTAATCGTATCAGTAAGTCCTAAAGAAGCGATGTGGTGTTTCTATCACATCTAAATCCATATTGTGAATCATTAAAAAAAAAAAACATTAGCAATGTGATCCTCTTATTGGTTCTTAAGAAAAATCTAAAAAGTTTTAGAAAGTACTGGAAGTACAGAAATGGGACGCAAATTATCCATGTCGCTAGACTCACCAACTTTCTTAATAAGTACTATCCTACCAGTTTTACAGCAGGATGAAAAGGTTGATTTGGTAATTACATTATTGACAAGATAAAGAATATATTTACCAACATAAGGTAAAATCAATTTCAAATATTTTAAGGAGAGTTCATCACAACCAACGGCATTCGACTTAATTGAATATAGAGCAGATATCAGTTCAAAAAGATCAACATTATGAAAACTAAAAAACTATCATCGATAGTGTTATTACCTTGATTGGAAGAAATATACAAATTCAAACCCCCAACATCAACATTATCAACGGTTGATGCATTATCACCAAGACCATTAGCAAGAAGTGTATTCTAAATCTGTCCTGAGCTTTTATCACAAAAAAGTTTAGCATGCGCACTACGCTTAGCATTACGGATTACCGTCTTAGCATGGTTCCTTAAACGACAAAAAGTTCTCCATTTTCCGTCAGTCCTGTCATCGAGATATGACTGATAAGCAATATCCCGAACTAACAGACTATATCTTATCTCAGAGGACTTAAGCCAAGAATTATCACTCGAACTACTAACCTTACGCTTTGCCAATGGCACAGTACTATGCATACGATACATGTATGAATTCAATAAATTTGCATGATCATCCCCATTGGCTGTATCCAGATTACTGTTAAAATTGCATGACGCAGCAATATTTTCCAAATTATACATAAATCAACATTACCATAATCAAAATATTCAATCACGTCATCAAAATGTTGTGTATTAATCTCAAGTGATGCAAATATAAATGAATGGCGGGAAGTACCGGGTATTTGTGCCTGGCCAGATACAGTAACAGATAAAGAAGAAGACAACAGAAAAAAGTCAATTAATGACGTGGAAGTGTACCGCACATCGAGATGCGTAGGTAAAGAGTTATGTTGACAAATTACATTTAATTGGCCACACATTTCTCTAAGAGAAGGAGCTTTTTTTTAGCATTTAATATAATGTTGTTTAAGTCGCCAAGAATTACTATATCGGAATATTCTAATAATATATCCGAAACACTATTTTCAAACGTAACTAAACCTCCTCGTGGAAGATAAACAACCCCTACAAGAATCTTACGACCAGAAATAGTGTTTCTCCTCCTGTTAAAACCATATTTAATATCCTTTAAAATTAACTTGATGTTCCTAGAAATATATAAACCCACACCTCCACAAGCATGTGGACCAGGGCGTTCACTTCGACATAGGACATAACCTGGTATATTAACAGCATTCGAAGATATTTCATACAATAACCATGTTTCGTCAGCTTAATGAAAATATTTCAATAAAACTCGTCCAAGAAATTCTCTCTGTGTAGATAAGTGCATTTCTATGTAGTATTTATTTCATGGATGGTAACCGATTCGATGTGGGTATCGGTACGCGTAACGCTTGTTTCGTATATTTTGGTAACGGTATTTTAGTGTTAATGATATTTCAGTTATTTCGGTAACGGTATTTTAAGTATAACGTTATTTAAGTCATACAGGTAATGTAAATGCACATCGATAGTTTTAGCCACACCATGTCCGAATTCTAATGACTAGCTAGTTTATGATCAAGCATTGGGAAAATATATATCTATGTATTTACAGCGATTATTTTTAGGTAACGGTATTTTTGCGATAACGGTATTTTAGTTATTCCAGTAACGGTATTTAAGGGTATTGGTATTTTAGTTATATGGAAACGATATTTCAATTATATTTCAATTATTTCAGTAACGGTATTTTAGGGATAACGATAGTCAGTTGAAAGGGGTTTGATTCGATAACAGTATTTTAGCAGTATTGCCTACCATCATTGATTTATTTAAATGTATAAATCCACCTTTAACAATAATAACACAACAAAAATAAACTCAACAGCGACATCAACCTTCACCTCAAATAAGCAGCACTTCTTGTATGTCACTCTCACTTATACACCAACAACATATTCATCTTCATAATGTCGTTTGTTATAGGACAAAAATAAAAAATAGTGTTGTGTTTTATGTTTGCACTAATTTTTAGACTTTATACAGATCATGTGTAGGTATATGTTTTGTTTGTTTGCATATATGTATGTATATTTAATACACTGAGAGAATTATCTTTAATTCAGTAATGAATTTCTTCATAGCTTTAATGAAAATTGTCACTAAAACTCGTCCATTGGAACTTTTCATAGAATCTATGACACATGTTTCATTAAAGTCAATGTTTATGAAAGGTTTGAAGAATTAATGAAATCTTAATGGAACTAATCCTTCCGACAATGAAGCGTTTATAGAATTTATGAAACAGTTTCATAAAATTTTTTAATTAATAAAACTCTTCATGAATGTCTTGAAAATGAATTGGAACTAAGCCCATTGGCTTCATAGGAGTTTTTAAAATAATTCATAGAAGTCCAAAATTAATAAAAGACTACATTGAAATAATAAAGCACTTTATAAAATAAAAAATAAATTGTATCTTAAATCAATGACAACTAAGCAAAAATTACTTGCTTTTAAATAAGTTAGCAGGTTTTAATAAAAATAACAAATAAATAGAATTTTTTATGGCAATTATTGCATTATTTACAGTAGTAAGAAAACGCTTAAATTCTACCATATTTATATTTATTTCAATATTATTTTCAATCATATTTTTAACTGTGAATATACCAATTTCTTTTGATGATAATGGATAATTAAACGAATCGCCAACTTTATTAAAAATATTGCCTTTTAAATGCATCCTGAATATAGTTATCAGATATAGATTCTTCTGTAGTATTAAAGTCACTAGAACTATCTTCCTAGTATCCTAGTACTATATACTTTATTAGTTGTTTTACCAATGCTTTGCCAACGTTTTAAAATTATGATTTTGGTATTGGCTAAGCACTCATTGCCAGTGTTTTCCCATCGCTTTAAAAAAGAAACGGCCAAGCACTGCCTGGTGTTGTCATTTTGGGGTTTGCAAAGCACTTATTTATAATTAAAAAAGCACTTTAATGGATATTGTACCAATCCTTTGCCAGCGTTTTAAAATTATGGATTTGGTACTGGCTAAGCACTTAAATCTTTAGAAATCCAACGCTCTGCCAACGCTCATACCACCGTTGAAAGCACTGGACCAATGCTTTGCCGTTCGTATTTTTCTGGCTTTTTTTTTTTTTTTTTTTTATTATTTATTTATTTGCAACGCAATAAGCCACTTAGGCCAAAGTGCATTGTTAATAAATTGTACAAATTCATATAAATATTTACAAAATTTCTTATGTTATATGTAAATAGCCGTATATACATAAAAAAGAATATCCCTAAAACAAGATTATATAAAAAAAAAAAAGAAAAAGTGTCTAGTGTTTCAAATCGTATGCTTTAAATTTATTTTTTTTTTGGATATGGCAGAGGCACAAACAACGTCATTACACAGGTGTTAACGTGAAATTTTGCAAATGGTATGGTAAGTAGTTCCAATCCCTACAAGTTCTAATAATGAAAGATTGAGCAAAGATCCTACATGGAATAAGGGGTTCAACAATACGTGGCGTTGTAGTATATCTCGTGAATGTGAATCTTGAATATAGATATGTAATACGGAACTCCATAGTACATTATCTTATAAAAGAATAACAAATTTCTTAGTCATTAAATGAACAACCCAGAAATCTTTTCACAGCCGCAGAAACATGATCACGACGAACAACATCATACACAAATCTCACAATTCTTTTAACAATCAGTTCAATCCTAGTCAAATTATAACCCCATGTGCCAGAATCAATCTCAATGCAATAATTGACATGAGACATTAACAACGCATACGCTACAGTATACTTTACCCCCAATGGAAGATGCAGCCCACAACTATATAATTTTCTAAGACCTAATGTAACTTTAGCGGAGATGGAGTCAATATGCTGGCCGAAATTCAGACATTCATCAATTATCACACCCAAGCACGTAAGCGATTGGACAAAATCAATTTTTGTACCAGCAAAATGTATTTCCGGATAATCTACTCTGCAATAACGATTACGAAACACGATAGCCTTTGTCTTGAAAGGGTTAATAGGAAAATCGTTGCTAATCATCCAGTTATTTAACCTATCAAGTGTAAAATTAATTACCGCTGTCAGTACCTCAGGAAATTATCTGCAGTTACCAAATAGCAATTGAATATCATCTGCAAATATAAATGGCTTAACCAAGCTTAGATCCAAGCAATCAACAATATCATTTAAATATAGTAAGAATAAAATAGGTCCAATGACCGAGCCCTGTGGCACTCCAGCATATGTGTGAATAATACTAGACTCAATTCCATTTACTCTTACAAACTGCGACCTCCCTTGCAAATAAGAATGTATCAATTTACAAGCCATTACCGAAAATCCAAGTTTTCGTTTCAGTTTTCCAATAAGAATGTTGTGATTTACACGATCAAAAGCTTTGGTAAGGTCTAGAGATACCAGTACACAGTTCCTATGCTCATTCAAATGTGGTTATAAATTAAAAATAACATAAAAATAATCTCGATGTATATAAAAACAAAAAACTAATAAAACTTTAAAAACTATTACTTAAGCCCGAGTAAAAGCTAAATATTTTGTATATAAATAGAACATTTTTGGTCTTCAATGTTTATTAACGTCATGATGGTTGTTAGAAAAAGACCCTAACCACATGTTTGATTACTAAGAAGAGAAGAATGGAGCCAAATTGATGATTGATTAGTAGGTTTTTTGTTAAAGCTCTTATTATGGAGATTCTAGCTTTTCTAAAACTTCGGGTTCTGATGAGATCTTTAGTCAGATCGAAATACTAGTATCAACCTAGATATTTGCGTTAGGGCCGTTATTACAACTTGCCTTTAAAGTAAATGTTAATAAAAAGTAACTTTAGCTAAAGTGAGGAATAAAGTGAGCTATAATGTTTTTCACAGTTATATTAGTTTTTTGTTTTTATATACATCGAGATTATTTTTATGTTATTTTCAATTTATAACGAGCTTTCAACCTCCGTATATTTACAAAAATAAAGCAAATCAAACATATTAGCTAGGTTGATACTAGTATTTCGATCTGGCTAAAGATCTCATCAGAACCCGAAGTTTTAGAAAAGTTAGAGCCTCCATAATAGACAGAACTTTAACAAAAAACCTATTAATAATCAATTTTCTCCATTCTTGTCTTCTTAGTAATCAAGCACGTGGTTAAGTCTTTTCCTAACAAGCATCATGACGTTATATTAGTTTTTTGTTTTTATATACATCGAGATTATATTTATGTTATTTTCAATTTATAACGAGCTTTCAACCTCCGTATATTTACAAAAATAAAGCAAATCAAACATATTAGCTAGGTTGATACTAGTATTTCGATCTGGCTAAAGATCTCGTTTTCTCTCATTTTCGTTATTACAACTTCCCAATAAAATAAAATTAATATTTTTGATAATGTGGCAGCACCAAACTAAAAACCGATTATTGGTTTATGAATTGGTGAAATTCGGTATTTTCTGTTTCTTCTTTATAGAGAAAATGTGGCAACTTTAAACACATAAACCTTACGTTTAAAGTTAAAGGCAACAATATATTCCCTTTAGCTTATCGGTCACTTTTAGCTTAAAGTATACTTATAATAACGAAAAACTAATAATCTCTCAGATAACATCCGAACTTTAGCTATTGGCAAGTTGTAATAATGGCCCTTATTGTTATAAAATGTTATTGTTATTGTTGAAAATAACAAAAATAATCTCGATGTATGTAAAAAAAAAAAACTAATAAAACTGTAAAATATTAATTCTGTTTTTTTGTATTTGGTTGCACAATTAAAGTTAACAATTTGTCAATAAGTGGGCTGTTTGAAAAGTTCTCGGCCTCCAAAGTAGGTTCTACAAAAAAAGGTGTGTCGTTGGTACGAAGCTTTCCGGGACTCATGGTTATCTGAAAGCAAACCGGGGAATTATTAAGAATGAATGCCCTTATCGTCCCTTGCACAATCATAAAAAAATTTTTTTTATTAAAATAGCGGCCGTTTGAAAATGAAAAATCGATATTTGACATTTTTTTATGACCTATATCATCAAAATTGGTTCAGTAGAACTTGAGAAACCCTCCGTACCAGTTTGAAAAACTTGGTTTCGAGAAAAAAACGTTTAAGTATTTTTCAAAAAATAGCAAATGTAATTTAAAAGACACATTCACACTAGCAGGATATATATTGTTAAAATATATATTAAAAAATTTAATAAATAAATTAAAATGTATTATATATTTGAATTTGAATGTTGTATTCTAGCAATACATTTGGCCTTAAAGGCTTATAGTATTGTAAATAAATAAACAAAATAACTGAAACCAAATGCGATTTTTTGAAAAACAAATCTGATATTTTAAATAACATATCGTCGTATGAATATTGGTGAGACCTATAGACCATTTCTGGCAAAATTGAGTTAGGAATTGATTATATATGAATAATGTGTCCTCTTTCTAAATCTTTAATTCGTTTTTATATATGTACCTCATATCAATTAGGAGATATCCAGCCCCATATGTGCTGCGTATCCCTATTTTTACAAATTTCTTAACATTGGTATGGTGTATTGACCACTTTTTGGCCAATGAGTCAAACTTTCTATAGAAAAATAAAAATATTATTCGTCAATCTTGGTTTGACACATTTGAAATAAGCAACGCATATAAAACAAAAAAGAATAAAAAAGTTAAAGAGTTGGTTTGCACTATGACAACCTAGTTTTATAATGGTTAAAAGAAAAAAACTTTTGACCTACTTGAAAGAAAAACAATAAAATTGTGATAAAAACGGCTTATTAGCCATATAATAAAAAAATCTTTTTTTAAAAAATTGGTAATAACTCTGGATACTTAGTGCAAAATGGTGTAAAAATTAACAATATTGTTTATAATAAATGCAGCTATAGATATAGCAAACAAAAAAGAAAACCTATCTTGTAGAAATTTAATAATTTTATTGTAAACTTTCTTTATCGTTTTTCTCGCAAAAATGTTTTTGGTCGGTGCGGCTATCCAATAATCAATCGACGATATGGTTTTTTTTTTTTTGAATAACAAATGCAATTTTGAAATTACAATTGGTGTTTTTGATTACATTTGGTATTTTTTAAAATCAATTGCAATTTTGAAATTACAATTGGTATTTTTTGAAATTGATGTGTGATTTTTTGAATACTGGGACGTAACACTTCTAATTTTTATTTGTTGTTTGTCAAATACTTAAATATTAAATATATTTTTTTTTTTTTTTGGCTGATTTATATTTTCAAATCAGACAAGAACATTCCAAAAAACATGACTTCAATTTTGTTCAATAATAAAAAAAATTATTTTGTGATTTTTTTTTACAATATTAGTGAATAACGATTATAAATAAATCCTGCTAGTGTCAATTAATTACATGGTGTTACAGACAACCTACCTAGTGTAGGTTGAAGGCCTTGTTGAGTAGATCACTTTTCCATTTTTAGAATTTTGAATACAAACTTAAAATCTGAAGTTATGTCCAAAAAACGTTTTTTGAGGACTTTATGGACTTAAATATTTTCAACTTTTCAGTTATAGGCCGATTTTAGATTTTTAAACGGTTTTGCAAAGACGACTAACTAAGCTTTCCAAATATATATATATATTTATACTTTTAACAAACCAATGTGGAAATAATATCCCAAATATTTCAGTTATTGTATTATGCTTTAGTTTCTTTTATTAAAAAATAATAAATCTTTGTCGATAATCATTTGATTTTAAAAAATAAGGTGACAATTTACTCACTACTAAATTTGCTTTCAAATAAAAATAATAAAAAAATAAGTTCCCAAACAATGTGTAGGAAAAAAAAGGCGTCTAAGTTGAAAAAGTTCACCAAAAAACTGGAACTTTGGGGTATTATTTCCACATTGGTTTATTAAAAGTATAAACATATATATATATATTTGGAAAGCTTAGTTAGTCATCTTTCCAAAACCGTTTAAAAATTTAAAAATATTTAAGTCCATAAAGTCCTCAAAAAACGTTTTTTGGACATAACTTCAGATTTTAGGGGTGTATTCAAAATTCTAAAAATGGACAAATGATCTACTCAACAAGGCTACAACCTGCACTAGGTCTCTTCAAAAGTGCATGCAATTTTTTCTATTTTGTGACATAGTGTTATTAAATCAGATTCGCTATTAATTAAATGTAAATTAATTTTTCTTTTATTTACAATTTAAAAAAGTTATTACTTGATTGATTCAAAAAAACTTTTATAAATTATTTAAAATAATAATCAAAAACATAGCTGGAGTTTTATAAGAAACTCAACAAAAAATTAAATGTTTGCAATAATGCACAATTTTTGTATAAGATATCTTTGTTTATAACAGTGCATTTTATAAAAGCAAGGTTGGACACCGATACCTTTCAAATACCGTTATCCGTTTCAAACCCGTTTTAAATTGATAACCGATAAAATAACAATACCGACACACCAGCATTTAAAAATACCGAAACCGTTTCTCCTAATACCGGTACGATACCGGTATTAAATCGGTTTACCAAAAAATGTTTTTTGCAAAAAATACATTTTTTTTAAACATCTAAAATAGTTAATCAATTTATATATTTTTAATTGAAGTTGTATTTCAAACTTGACAAACAGTTACAATCTTTTAATTTGCGTTGACAACAATTTTATACGAACTTACAAAATTATTTTTTGTATATCTCGAAACAAATATAACATATTTATAGACTCGTTCCATATAAAACCATCCAAAAAATAGCCTATTTCGACCTCTACCCCCTTCAATGTTAACCAAACTTGCTACGGAAGATAAGTGTCATATAAATATGTCATCATACAAGTTTTGGGTTGTTAGCGCTAACGGTTGTAGAAATATCGCGTTTAAAAATATTTTTGAAAAAATTTCAAATTTAACAAAAGTAGTCGTACTTAATCATCCATATCCTTTTAACGGCTAAAGCTGCGTGATTATAAAATAAGCGAAAAAATTGTTTTTGAAGCTAAAATGCATATTTTTTCAAAATCCACGATTTAAAACGCTTTATTTCAAAAAACTGGTTTTTTTAAATTTTCAAAAAAAAAATATGTTAATTAGAATTAATTACACTATGCTGTTGCCAAATTAATATGTGGAGCTCTTACGCAATTCAAAGATACTAAATATAGTAGAAAAAAAGATTTACATAAAAAAATAATTTATTAAAAAAAACAAAAAAAAAACAAACAGTTTAAGCTACAAGTGTCATTGAGCCCTCATTTTAAAGGTATTTAAATCGTGGTTTTACTGTTTCACAAAAATAATTCACTTCTTGACGGTAAAATGCATTTTTTTCAATATCCGTGGTTCAAACCGCTGAATTTAAAAAAAAAAACTTGGTTTCTCAAATTTTTATAAAAATATATGTTAATTAAAAATTATTCTTCTATACCGTCGCCATATCCCTAAATGGTACTCCTGCAGGTTTATGAATTATCGGCTTTGTAGTTCAATTTTTTCACATTTTTATTTATTAGTCAGGATACCGTAACATCTCCACGTAGTGATTTGGACACGGCATAGGGAACTAATTTTTGTTTAACATATATTTTTGACAAATTTTTAAAAAAAACAGTTTTTTGAAATACCGCTTTTTGAACAACGGTTTTAGAAAACAATGCATTTAGCAGTGGATAAGTGAATAATATGTGTGCACTAGTAAAACCACAATTTAAAATGAGGTACCATTGGCTCTCGTAGATTAAGATGTTAAAAAGATATGGACCAATACTTTTTGAAAATTTTCGAATATTTTTCATATTTTGAAACGCGATATTTCAAGATCCGCTAGGATTATCTGTCCCACATTTGGACGAAGTTATACTTATATGATGTATACCAATTTTGGTTGCATGGTGGTTGATTTTATATATTTTCAGCCTATAGTAAAATAACTTGTATTCCAAATAAACGTGATTAAAAAGTAAAACTTGAAATACCCTAAAAGCAAACAAGCTCAAAAATGAGAAAGAAATGTGCTCAAAATATATATTAAAAATTAAATATTTACTCAGAAAAGATTTTACAAAAAAATTCTATAAGTTCAAAAATTATCCTTCTTTGGTGCTTTTTTTTAATTGTTCATAAAATATTCAAATTCATTCACATTTCTGTGTCAATTCGGAACCATTTTTTGTTTTTAATATTTTTATTAAAATTTTTGTGTCTTTTCAGAAGGCTCATATTTTCTTAAAAAAATTAGTAATTTCTGACAACAAAATTTTTAAATTTCAAAAATATATGCTCTATTTGATTCATTTTTAACTCAGAGAATAAAACCCTCAAAAAATTATTCAAATTTTGCTGGCTGGGTATTAAATAATTTTTTATAATTTGATGTTCAAATTTTAAAAGAACGTACGATACATAAACTATAAGTACTTTAAAAAGGGTTTCCCGGTCTTCGGTCTACCCGGTTATCATAACCGGTCTTACGGTCGTAAACCGGGTAGACCGGTCTACTCGTAAAAACCGGTCAGCGGTCTACTCGTAAACACAAAAGTACCATTTTTCTAACAAAAAAGTACTTTTTCAAAAAAAAAACGTACTCTTTAAAAAAAAAAGTCTCGTTTTCAAAAAGTATTTTTTTCAAATAAGTACCTTTTTAAAAAAAAACTACACTTGTCAAAAATGTACCTTATATTAAAAAAATTACCTTTTATAAAAAATGTGCGTTTTTTTTTTTAAAAAACGTGTCTTTTTCAAAAAAGTATCTTTTACAAAAAAAGTAACTTTTTTCAATAACAATGTTTCAAAAAATTAACTTTTATCAGTACCTTTTTTGTTGAAAGGGTACTTAAAAAAAACTATTTTTGAAAAAAGGTACTTTCTTAAAAACAAAATACTTAAAAAAAAAAAATACTTTTTGTAAGACTTTTTTTTAAAAAAGTATTTTTTTAAAAGGTACTTTTTTTTAAAAGGGTTCTACCTGTTCTTTCGGTATATTAGGGTAGACCGAAATCCAGGGGTGAAGACCGAGAAGAACGTGTAGACCGAACCCCTGCCAATGGGGGACTCTAATAAAAATTAATAATTTGAGTCTGGTTTCCATTCAGAGTACATATGACTTTTAAGAAAGATGTGTTTCAAAGTCAGGTTTATTGGCCGTCGAGTAGTACTGATATATTTATAAACAAGGACATGAAAGTTTATGAAATTTAAAGCTGGGAAATAGAACAAAAATATTAGAAAACATTGCATTAAGGAACTAATTCTTTCGCAGTTCTGTCTGCATGATGGTAAACAAAATGTTTAAGGTGGTTCTTTAATAGTTTAGTTGCCTGATAATCTGCATGTGTGTTTGATATAATAGAAAAAAAAATACCAACATTGGAACAGTGACTGACGATGATAATAATATAATAATGATGATGGTAGTAAACGGCAAATATAAAAAAATATACTCCTATATGATTCACAATTTTATTTAACTGACATAAACACAAACACCCATTTTGTTGTTCAAATGAACGGTGGGAAGGAAACAATGACAATTGATTAGATTACAATTGACAGTTAACTGACAGTAAATTAACCATTAAACAATGTTATCATCGTCATCATAATAATAATTATCTGATTTTGCTAAATGAGGAAGAGTATGATACTAAAGTACATATAGACTAATTATAGTTATCATAATTAAATTTAATTTGTTTTTCATAGAAATTTTATTGTAGTGTGGAAAATGGAATATGATGTAAAAAAACTTACCCGATCTGTCATTAAATCACAGTCCTCCTGTACTAAACGTGACAAAAATGAATTTGGATCACGGGAGAGTGTTGTTTTCGTGGTGAGAAAATATTGACCACCCACATTCAATTTCACCCACTGGTCAGTGCCTTGTTTTATTAAAATATTGGGACTTTTACGAGTATTGATATTTACTGTGGTCATATTGTTGCTATTATTTTTCTGTATTTATTTGTTGGTTGAAGATATAGTTTTCAAAAAATTTTGTTTTTATATAGCCTTTTCTTTTTCACTTTTTCTTTATAAAAAGAAAAAAAATTCTTTGACCACCATACACTATCATACAACAACAAAGCAAAGAAATATTTATCTTTAAATTTTATAACTTTTCTGCCTTTTTGCTATGAATGTTCTTAATTTATTTGTTGACTAATATTATATAAACGTTAATTAAACATTTTTTTTTAGTTTTCACTTGAAATAAATTAATTTATTGTAATAAAAACCAAAATGCTGCAAAAAAATGCTACTTTTATATGTAATTTTATCTTTTTTTAATTTTCTTTTATGTTCTGCTTCCAGTAATGACAACTTGTCGCTTTTCGGCGGCTTATATTGGGAAGAATTTGTGTTTTGATTTGTGTAAATACTCGCGTTTTTTCAAAGTAAACACATCAAGAAACTGTAAAAATATTATCCAAGTGCTATCCCAGCAAACAATCCGGTCCGATTGTGTGCCGTTTTCGGTACAGCTTATACGGATCCGAAGTCCGTTTCCGTACCGTTTTCCGGATCAGTATACGGACCGGAAAACGGAATAAAAGGAACATCGAATACGGATTCGAAACAGTGTAAAGCACGCTAAAACGGACCGTTTTCGTACCGTCATGCTGTATATAAAACGGAGTGTACGAATTGAGCGTACGTTCAAAACGTACCGTAAACTGTCCGTCATTTATTTTAAAAACGGAGTGGACTCCGTTTTTAATATACCGTATACGGTCCGAATATGGTCCGTATTCGTACCGTTTTTTTTTTTTTTAATGGTCCATTTTTATTTTTTTTTTATTATTTTATCTAAATGATTTCTCCTTTTTTTAATTTTAAGCAAAAGTTTGGTTTTATTTTTAAATTTTTTCATTTATAAAGATATTACAAAAATGGATTAACAATTACATTAAAAATAAACTAGAAAAACAAGATATGTATGAATTAAAAATAAGAAAAAAAATAAATTATATACAATGAGGGTATTCACGATCGTTATTTACATTCTCTCAGCCTTGAGCTTTTACGACGATGCATATGTGTTTTTTTACATTGTAAGCAAATGACCTTCATGAGTACCCTTAATGAAGATATTAATTAATATTATGATATAAGTATAAGAATTAATTTTTAAATTTTCTAATTATTTGAGTTTAGGTTTGTTTTTTATATAAAAGTTTTTTTATTTTCAATATTTCGCTACTTCTTTGTGTAGCATCTTCAGGAAAATAAATAAAGAATGAAGATGCTACACAAAGGAGTAGCGAAATATTGAAAATAAAAAAACTTTTATATAAAAACAAACCTAAACTCAAATAATTAGAAAATTTAAAAATAAGAAATAAGGTTAAATAAACGAAAATAATTATAAGAATTAATGAAAAGCTAATAAATGAATTATATACAATGAAAAGCACTGGTAAGTGCATATTAGTAGTTTGTGCACTAAAAGGTTTAGAGCAAAATATATGATACTGGAACTAAACTATACTTTTTGTGAAGATGCTGGGTGCGCATAATACGAATCTCGTCTCAAAATTGGTTTCCTACGTAAAGCGTTCGATGTCGTTGATGTCGGATTGCAATTTCGATTCGAATTTAGCGCACATAAAACCTTTAGAAAATTGTATATGGCTGCTTTGGGACATATTGTCCGACATGTGTTCTAAATACAAAACTGCAGATACAAAATATGCAACTTTAGTGGAACTTTATTACAATTCTATATTTACCTTCTGTACAGTTTGCGTTCTCATGTGTTCCATGGGGCATGATTTATAACTACGCATGTTGAGATTGCTTATTTTACTGATGCGGGAAATTTTGTTGCGTAAGAGTCTATAGAAATTACTAGATTTAAAACTATTTAAGATTTGTCAACTTACCTGTATCAAGTTAACGTATCAAAGTTATTCCGTGGTTATTTCTATTTTATTATATTATTTTATTAATATTTAATTTTATTAATAAATAAAACTGTTTGATTTTTTTTTAAACAAAACACACTCCGGTAATACCGAAAGAAAAACGATAACGGTTGTAACGGAGTTTTAACTGATGAAAATCGGTGTAGTCCGGTTAAACGGCACCGAAAGGGATACAGCAAAACGGAGTTAAAACGAATAATTTTCGAAAATTTGAGTAATCCAATTTTACTGTACGTTAATGGTCCGTTTTCGTACAAGCTTCGACGGATACGTCAATTCCGGTCCGTTTTCGTACCGTCAATGCCGGATTCATGAATCCGTTTGTAACGGACAGTCCGTAAAGTTGTTTCTTGGGATGTAATTATACAACTAAATCACGTCAGCTTACTATTGGTTTGACCCATTGACCATTTTGAAAAATTGAGTTTTCATAAATGTATCTTATTTTAAATAAAATTACCTTTTATAAAAAGTTTATGGTAAGTGCATTTAGTAATGGAAGCATGGGCCACTGTTTGGCATATGGTGTAAATTGTGTATACAAAAATTAAAAACTTCATTATTTGTTTACTACAATTAACATACCACACACACAAAAAATTCCCAGGGGGAATACGATGAAAGTATACATATGTACATAGTAAAATTCGTTTAAAATTCTGTATATTTTATTAAGTTTTGTATAAATTATGTATCATATTATGTTAATTTTATAATTGCATTTGCACAATTTTCCTAAGCTACTTTCCACGTAACAAGTTATTTCTTACATTATAAATTATTAAAATATTTTATAAAATATGAAATAGCTTTTGAATTAATATTTTTTTTTTTTTTTAAGTTTTTGGCAATTTTAAATTTGTTTATTTGTATTAACAGGGTGACAGAAAACACATTGTATTCGACTAAAAAATTATTTGTTAGCAATTAATTCAGTTAATTTGAAATTTTTAACTGGGGAATTCTTTAACTGAGCAACTGATAAAATTTATCGGTGCAGTAAAATAAGAAAAAATATGGTAAGCTTTTTTAAAAAAAACTCATTAAAAATAGTTAACTTTCTTGTCCAAAAAAATCGAAGTTATATTTCTTATAAAAAAATTATGTATTTTCCAAAAATGTAAGTGTAAAAGAGAATGAACAAAATCCAATCTTTAGCGTAGAGTACTCTAGTATTGTGAATCTACCTTAACTTGAAACTTATGCAGTTGTATAATTATATAGCACTGGGATATTATTCTTCAGTTTCTCTGCGTTTAAGAATGTGGAGTAAATCTTTATAAATTTTTATTTCCAACAAATAAATGTTCAACCAAAATGCTGGAAGACACTGATTTATAAATTCTTTTCTATAATGATTGTTTAAACACGAGTGTAACTAAAATTAGTTATTAAAATATTTGGCGTTTTTTATTTTTTAATATAACCTTATTTTTTATTATTTAGCGCTTAGCTATAAATAAAGCTATTCCCACACCAAAATCAACTGCAGTTGCTTTAATAACTTATAATTAGAAAATGTGTGTTGTTCTCTTGTTTTATGACGATTAAATGAGTGAATGCCCACGAAATTACAAAAAGAACTTTATCGTTTATTATATTTATAAATTAAAGTTCTGTCCGTCTTGGAAAATTTTCTTCGAGTGAATTTTTCAAACATGAAATTCAAATATAAAATAACAACATAATTTATACGGCATTCACACAAGTTTGCTAAACACGTGTTTTGCCAAAACAAGTGGAAAAGTTTGGAATAGAATAAAGAACTTAAATACAATCTAGTGTGAACGTGGCTTTACAAAGTATTTACAAAAACAGCAAATACTACGTATTACCCAACAAACATTAATTCGATAATTTTCATATAAAAGTAAACATACCCTAGCAATATTATTGCTCAATTTTTCGATTTTGTTCCTCGAACTATTACCCGATATGGTAATATAATATAGAGCAAAACAATAAGTTGCCATATATGACACCTAATGCTAAACACGTGTTTTGCCACGAAGAATACATGCAAAATAATAAAAAAATATTTTGTTGTGCGTGTATTTTTCATGCTTTCACAGTGATTGTATGTAATTTGTAGGCGCCAAGTGAATATTCTCAATATTTACAGCACACAAAAAAATCTTTACCAAGTAATTAGGAGCATTTCAACTCTTAAAGTTTATTTACAAATGCTATGTGAAGACTAGTAACATTTTATCAAGTTTTTACTTAATTATTGAATAATTTATGCGAAAACCCTTATTAGTTGAAATGCTTCCAGTTACTTGGCAACGATTTTTTTGTGTGCATTTATTTATTTACTGCGTGAACTTTTCAGTGCATTTTATTCTTAGCGGTTTAGAGTTTTTCATGACACATTTACAAATTAAAAATTGGCAACAGTGTTTTCATTCTATTTCTAATGCGAGTAGTAGTAATTTTAATTACTAAATTACTTATTTCATACGGTTGCTTAAAAGTGTATCAAAAATACTTATTACATATCGATAGCATTTTACCGGAAGTTAAATATTTATTTCAATTTCTGAAATAGTGATAAATTAATTACCGTTTGACTTAACTTATAGAAACTTGTATACTAATAAATAACCAATATCCAGGTTTCTGTTTGTACAATTGGGATTTTGAAAATGTTGGTATAAAATGTTAAAAATTTTGTTCAATTCTCAGATATATCTGTTTTGTAAGATCTTTGATTTTACCAACTTAATTTTATTTATCGTTAAATTCTGGGTGTTTTTGACCCCTTGAAAGGGCAATTTTTTAACGTTTTAACGATAACGGTATTATTGTTGTTTCTTTAATTTAAGGTATTTTATGAATATTGATATTTTAGTTATATCGGTAACGGTATTTTAGGGATAACGAATCAGTTGAAAGGGTTTTAAATCGATAACGGTATTTTGGCGGTATTGCATGCCATCCCTGCTCTTAATGTATACCCCCGATCTAACGGAATCTAGACACCATATGACTTCAACTATTTTATTTATGTTTTATAAATATAATTCAAGAAAATAATTTAATAAATTAATTTTTACAATATGTAGATTTCAGTGGCTTTCTCCTTGTTCATATTTAACGCAACCAAATCCAAAAACGATATGTTACAAATCCAAGTAAAACGAATACAACAAATGCCTTGAAAATCAACATAAGTCAAGAACGTCGCAAATCAGTCAAAGGAACATACATAACACCCATCAAACGTGTATGGCTTACATTGCCATCTTCGTCTTTATCGTACTGCAAATAAAATAACAAATACAAAAAAACTGTAATATAATAGGGGACTCATGCAAGGCCTCGTATACCTTGCATTTTACGTAAAATAAGTAACCTATCACGTTTTAAGGATAATCTATAAATAATTTGAATTTGTACAATTTATGAGTTCGTATAACTTTACCTGCATCATATATTGTTCTCCTCCTTCGGGACCTACTGGCACTATTAAACGTCCTCCTTTAGCCAATTGTTCTATTAAAGCAGATGGAGTTTCTGGTGCAGCTGCTCCTACATGTATACCATTGTAAGGTGCATGTTCTGGACACCCCTTACGACCATCACCCTCTTGGTTTCGGATACAAGTTTATTATAATACGTAAGATAACTTTATTTTTCTACAATAAAAAAAAACTTACCAACTATAACAAGATTTCCAGATTGTAACATTTGGGGGTCATCATTATTAAGATTTTCCTTACTTTGGCTAACCAATTCTGATTGATGTTCAACACCTACTACTCTAGTATTAGCATCTTGTCCCTTAGCTTGAATATAACGAAAAAAACAAGCTGTCAAATAGCCAGATCCAGAACCAACATCTAAAATGTGAGCTCCCGGTTTCATGTGATCCCTTAAATATTCCATTGCAAAAGCATGCTAATATGTAAAAATTAAATGCTGTTTTGGCAGACTTTGCAAAATTTGAAAAACAAATTACCCACCATATGGGGTGCACTTATGGTAACACCATGCCCAATACTTTGCGGTGCATCCATATAAGGATTACGAGGTGAGTAGAATTTGCGATCTGTAGCTATCATTGCCTCTGCTACGGCATCAGACGAAATAACCCGATATTCTTAAAATAGAACATATAATAGATGAACTGTATAAGCTTGTACAATTTTTCAAAAATTTACCTTTCAATTGCCTGATTAGATCAGCGTTATTGGCTCCTACAGAACGCCAGGCCATTGTAATACTGACGCTTTGTACTATAATAATTAAAAACCAAATTAACCTGGAATTGGCCGTATTTTTTGTTTATTTGCCTTTATAAATAAAATATTTTTTTTCCGCTACAGAATTTTGTTATTGCGATTTTAGGAAATTTTACCTCAGCTGTTCTTTGTTTACGTCTACTTGAACACTGTTGCCATTTTTTTTTTGCACAACTTTTGTTATTGTGCGAAATATTACCAGTGTGTATGTCATATTGGAAGGTTGTACAATATATTGGAACAAATCAGAAAGGTTTTAATTCTTATTGCGAAACCAAGAAATGTGAAAAATATTTTATAATAGCGGTAATCACTCTTGATAGAAAACTTTTTCTTGGAGGAAACATTATCGATTTCTTTTTCATTAAAGAGTGAGCGTCTTTTTTAGCAAGTTTGTTTTCAACACTGTCAGCTGATCTTTGTTTACATTTGTTCTAGGCTGAACACGTTTTCACCAAATGTAATTAAAAGTTAAATAAGCAAAATGCCAAAAACATCAGAAAAAATTAAAATAATTAAATTTATAGATATTTTGTCTCCTCATCTGTCCATTTTTTGTTTGATTTTTCTCTTATTTTCTTTTTATTATCTTGTGACGCTTAAAATCAGTTGTTCTTCTGTCAAAAAAAGTTTTTCTTGTTTTCTACTACAACTTACTCAAGGTTTGAGTCAAAGAAATTTCCTATCAAGAAAAGGAGAATCGAAGAAAACGAGAAAAAACAAATCCCATACATTTTGTTGTTGTATCTGTCAAAAGTTTTCTTCTTTTCTCGTTTTCTTCGATTCTTCTTTACTTTTCTATCAAGAGTGATTACCGCTAATGTGTTGGCCACATCGTGGAATTTTTATATCCCTCCACAACAGAACAAAAGTATGGTGTCATATTTTGTGCAAAAGTATTGTACATCTTATTGCACTGTGTAGAGAAAAATGACAATACTGGCAATAATATTTGCAATCATATTGCAAAGTGAATGGGTACCTTAACCCTTAAACCGCTGACAATGTAATTAGATTTTAGTGATGACCTTCTGTAGACGGTCTTAGTGGTTTAAGGGTTAAGAGATTAACTTTGTCACTTTATAATTCCAAGGTGGCGCCGATTGTGGTCCGGCATAAGATGAACAAGGAAAATGCCGGCGTTATCAAAAACGTTTGTCGACAGCGCCACCATTTTTTGCGGCAACCTCTTAACGTTAATTTTTAACCGACTTTTTATGTTTTGTTAGCATTGCCAACCGACCTTATATAAAAACACACATTTGCACACAATTAGTACTACAATACAGAGTCGTGTAGAAAAAGTACAGTAACTGTTCTTTATTCTTCTCCACTCGTTTTGGCAAAACACGTGTTTTGCAATCTAGTGTGAATGCCGTATAAAGCTAGGGGTTATTATGTAATTCGATGCGTAAAATTTTGTTCGAATTCAGATATTTGAAAACTCTTGTAAAGCTGCATTTACATTTACCATCGAAATCTAGTTTAAACTGGATTTCGAAATCTAGTTTAAACCGGATTTGAAGCTAATGCAGCTTAAGATGATCTCCTTACTTTAAACTCCAACTTTGTTTTACTTTTCGTATTTACTAACGACACGGTCACACTAGATTGCAAAACACGCATTTAATTCTAATCTATACAGTTCTTTCCGTAAAACACATGTTTTACAATCAAGTGTGAATGCAGTATATGATCATCGTCTACACGTTTCCAACATTTTTTTACTACCCGTTTTCAACATTTTTATTATTATTTATATTCAGACCGTATATCAAAACATGTGTTTTGTCAAACCGAGTGGAAAAGTATAAAGAACCGTTGAAATAGCATAGTTTAAATGTGTGTTTTGGCAAAACACTTGTTTTGCTGTCTAATGTGAATATGGCTTAACTGTATTTTCAATGTGAAAATTCTGTTCCAATCGAATTTCTTTTTAAATCTATTGAATTTCTACCGGATTACATTACGATCGAAATCTATGTATATCTCCTTAAAATTTTCACAAATTGCCCAACATTTTATTAATGCACTAGGAATTCGCAATGAATAATAACAAACTTTTAAAATAGTGACAATGTTAATGAAATATTTATTGAAAAGTAGTGATAAAGAACGATCGTTTTCAAATCAATCGGTTTTTTAATATCAAACACGAATATTCCGTGCTGCTTTTGATTTAAAGATGTATATTAGTATTTCAGATTAAAAATAAGTTTCAACCTCAGCATCGTGCTTATTCATTTTTATAATTTCGATTTTCAGGCAAATCTATCATAATCAAAACCTTATAATAATGGATTTTAACACATCTGTGTATCAATTACAAGGAAGAGCTCTTAGGGTGGACCATCAGAACTTAATAAAACTTGTATAGGATAGAGTAGGTAAAAGTAATACATTCGGAAAGAAATAAAGTTGCCAAATACAACTTTATGGAGTTCAAAATTGGTTTCATATTTGTTCACAACTTTTTTGTTTGAGAACTTTCTATATTAAAATAAAAAAAAAATTAAATTTGTATTTTTTACCCCAAAATATTAGATTTTGCAGCTATTTCTTATTTTTTCCCCTCTATAAAATATACTAACTAACGTTAGTGCAAGTCTTAGGTTATTTTAAAATAAATTTCCCTACCTTAACTAAGTTTTTAACTCTAATAAAGTTCTTTTTTCACGCTAAAAAAAACACCATATACGAGTAATGTTACAGCTCCAAGTAAAACTAAGAACGTTGCAAATCAGTCAAGGGAACATACATAACACCCAGCAAACGAGTTTTACTTATAGATCCATCCTGATTTTTATCATACTGTGTAAATAATAATTAAATATTCCATTAAACATGCAAACTATTTATTACAATAAAATGAATTACCTGCATCATATATTGTTGCCCACCATCAGGACCTACGGGGACTATTAAACGTCCACCTTTTGCGAGTTGCTTTAATAGATCTGTGGGTGTATCTGGTGCTGCAGCTCCTACATGAATTGCATTATAAGGAGCATACTTTGGACAACCCTTACGACCATCACCCTCTTTAAATGTAAGAACATTTCATTGAAAAAATAATTGCTAAAAGTTTATATGAGGAATTTCAAAAATTTTCGACACTTTAAGGTAAAATATTTTTAAACATTTTTTTATATGACATAATTAACATTTTGTGTCTATGTTAGCCGATGTTTAAGCATGCTAAATCCATTCGCGAGAATCATTTATCTTCAGCGGCGCAAAAGTTATGGCGGTTCTAAGTTTTAAGCAAAATAAAAATAATACAATTACAGTTTTTGCTTAGATTTAATTAAAGCTCTTCAATTTTTGTATTGTATCACATTTCAAAATATATATTACATCACCAAAAATATAAAAATACACTCAAAACATTTTATAGTCACATATTAGAACTTAAGAAGAAATCCGCGATTATTTTTGAAAACACGCAGTTTTTTTCCGCTGGAAAAGAACAAAATTAAACGTTTTTTTGCACTTTTTAAATTTATTTATTAGATTCACTCTTAATACATAACTAAATTCAATTGTGAATGGCCGACTCAAAAAATAAACGCCAATTTCTACACACAAAAAAAAACGTTGCTAAATAACTAGAAGCATTTCAACTAATAAAGTTTATTCGCAAAAATTACGTGATAACTAGTATAATTTTATTTATTTTATTTAATTTTTATTTAATCAAGCCTCCGAGGCCATATATGATTAATACATTATTAAATTCATGTGTAATGAACAGTAAATTCTTATAATTAACTTAAAATAAAAGTTAAACTAACAAAATCCCAAGATGAAAATTTATAGGTCCCATTAAAAGAAAATGCAAAAAAAATAAATTAATGAGTGCTTTTGAAAAAATCTAAATACTTTTGTTTTAATATTGAACTAGAAAATTCAAAGGTTTTCAAGTAAATGGGAAGTCCATTCCAAAGTGTAGAAGCTCTAACCAAAAATGAGTTTTCAATGCTCATGTTGTGCATTATCGGATAAATCAACTCAGGATTACGTTCCGAGTGAGATAAATGAAAAAGTTCTGCAAGTTTTTTTTTTTTGTTTCTACTTAATGTTTGAATAATTTGTGAAAAAACTTGATCATTTGAAATGCTCATAATTAGCCGACAACGATTTTTTGTATGTTTGTGATGTTCGTATCGCGTTATTGGTGCGCTCACATCAACTTGGTATATCTTAAAATGTATAAAATTTTTCTAATTTTTCGACTTTTAAATGGCCGCCAATTCTTTTGGCGAAGACGTTTCAACGTGAAACTTTACATGTCATAGCTTTTAAGTATAGTCAACTTAACCATGTCTCTCAATTCATAAAACCTTGAGAAATAAGAGGCATCTAATAGTCAGGTGTCGTAAATTTTTGAAGTAGCTCGTATGCGAAACTTACCAACAATGACAACTTTTTCAGATTGTAACATTTTTGGATCGTCACTATTAAGATTTCTGTGACTTTGGCTAACTAATTCTGGTTGATGTTCAATACCTACAACACAGGTTTTGGCATTGTCTCCTTGCGCTTGTATATAACGGTAAAAACAAGCAGTCAAGTATCCCGATCCAGAACCAACATCTAAAACATGAGTACCCCGGTTTTAAATGATCTCTTAAATACTCCAATGCAAAGGCATGCTACAAATATATGAAAGGAATTGTTAAAAAAGTAATAAAAACAATCCGTCTAATCCGTAATATGGCTTAAGATGTTTTTGCAATTAATTTAAAAAAAAATTACCATGTGTGGTGCACTTATAGTAACACCGTATCCAATACTTTGGGGAGCGTCCGTATAAGGATTGCTCGGTGAATAAAATGTTCGATCTGTAGCAATCATTGCCTCGGCTACAGCATCAGAAGCAATAACTCCGTATTCTAAAATATATTAAACAGTAGTTTCGTAAGTAAAAACTTTATTACAAATTTACCTTTCATTTGGGTTATTAGTTCAACATTATTGGTTCCACGTGCACGCCAAGTCATTTTTTTAAACAAATTTCGAAATAATTTCATAAATATTAATAAAACAAATTTGTTCGTGCCACAACAAAGACTGTCTGTCACAGTATCTGTTATAAATGTTGCATCTTAGATTGCGTTAGAAAGACGTAGAATATTGTATACGGATTCTATTGCCGCAGCTGATTTTTGTTTATGCATCTGACAAAACGATAAACAAGTTGCGAAAGAAATAAAGAGAATATTTATCAGAACTGTAAATAACTGAAAACTGAAAGCTTAAACGTATCAAATGTTTTGCCGCATATGTTGCAAAAATAATAAATTACGAACTGTTGGAATAGAATAAAGAGCTTAAATACGTGTTTTGGCAAAACACATGTTTTGCTATCTAGTGTGAATGTGGCTTAAACAGGATTTCGATGGTAAATGTAAATGCAGATTTATTGTTAATGATACATAAACACGACGCCCGTATAATAACGAAAATAAGTATTTCGTACATAATATGGCGTGCACACCTAAATGCCCAACACGATTTAAAACATGCCTAATGCTATGTTTCCACTTACGTGTTTTGAGCAAAACATGTGTTTTGGTGAAAGAACAGTGCTGTATTTGGTATTTCTGCTTAAAATTTTGAATTTTAGTTCAGATTTCGCAGTATCCAAACTAAATTGGGATTTCATTTTATATCTGAAATATGTTGAATTTCCAAAAGTTTTATTAGATTTCGTCAAAATCCACTTTTAAATTTATTTGGAGCCTAATGTAAATTCGATATTAAACTTGATTTCGATCGAAATCTAGTTTTAACGAGATTTCGAGACTATGTAAACGCACACTTAATCTCGTTTTTCAGCAGCAAATGCGTTGTTGCCTAAAAATAATTGAACACACACAAAGAGACTTTAAACACGAAACGAGACAGTTAACCGTTACAAACACAAAGGAAACTCTAAATACATTAAGGGGCTATTCACACGTTGACCGTCTCTGTCTACTATTTCCCAGTGTTGAGGATACGAAATGTCACTTCAAAAGAGAGTTTACAAACAATTTACAGTTCATATCCCCAATTCTGGGTTAAAATTGATAGGGACAGAACGTGCAAATCTATGATAAGGGTTAATTCTAACCAACAGTTTTTTTTTATCCAAAAGCGGGACTCAGCAGGCAAAAATGCGGGGTTTTGGTGGAAAAAGCCATATACGGTTTTTTTTTTCTAAGAATACGGATTTTTATATTTACAATTTTTAGTTAAAGTCTCTTAAATAATACCGGGAAGTAGTTTATGCGGGTGGACAGCTATGTTTAGCGTGTGAATCAAGATTGTTTAATAATTTCTTAGTCATATATGGCGGTTATATAATTGAAGAACAATAAATAAAAAATAACAAATTTTTTTCTGGTTGATCTACTCCCTTTGAGGCCATTTAGACAACGAAATTGATTGCAAGCTTTTTCCTCAATTCCAACTCTTGAAATATTTGACGTTTAATCGGCCAATATTCTTCAGTTGTTCATTCGTAACTATAAAAAAAATCAGCACAGCCAGTTTAATTTGTTCGTAATAATTTTATAGTCCATAGAGGACTATAATTAAGAAAAAATATTGGAATATATTTTTGTATTGTATTGTAATCTTTATTTATTAAATGAAAATAAATAAAGTAGGTAATTCATAACAATGACTTATAGTCGTCTGTTATAAAAATATATCTTAACAAACCTAAGTTTAAACTAAGTAATTATACAAATTCTTCTAATATCATTTTCCTATAATTGAATGCATTATTAACAAATTTATATAGCCTATTCCATCCGTTAGCAATGTTACCATTTAAATTATTTATGAGTTTAATTTCATTAAAATGACTTTTACCAAAATACCTGCTTCTGAATTCTCTGAGTATAGGGCACGTTGCAATGAAATGCTGTTAAATGTGATTGCTGCACATTTAAAAACACCTACTCAATTTAAAAGCCGAATATAAATGAAACAACATAATAATACGAATCAAGGTAAAATGGATTCATGAATCCGGCATTGACGGTACGAAAACGGACCGGAATTGACGTATCCGTCGAAGCTTGTACGAAAACGGACCATTAACGTACAGTAAAATTGGATTACTCAAATTTTCGAAAATTATCCGTTTTAACTCCGTTTTGCTGTATCCGTTTCGGTGACGTTTAACCGGACTACACCGATTTTCATCAGTTAAAACTCCGTTACAACCGTTGTCGTTTTTCTTCCGGTATTACCAGAGTGTGTTTTGTTTAAAAAAAATCAAACAGTTTTATTTATTAATAAAATTAAATATTAATAAAATAATAAAATAGAAATAACCACGGAATAACTTTGATACATTAACTTGATACAGGTAAGTTGACAAATCTTAAATAGTTTTTAATCTAGTAATTTCAACAAAATTTCATATATAATATCATAATATTAATTAATATCTTCATTAAGGGTACTCATGAAGGTCATTTGCTTACAATGTAAAAAACACATATGCATCGTCGTAAAAGCTCAAGGCTGAGAGAATGTAAATAACGATCGTGAATTCCCTCATTGTATATAATTTATTTTTTTTCTTATTTTTAATTCATACATATCTTGTTTTTCTAGTTTATTTTTAATGTAATTGTTAATCCATTTTTGTAATAATTTTATAAATGAAAAAATTTAAAAATAAAACCAAACTTTTGTTTAAAATTAAAAAAAGGAGAAATCATTTAGATAAAATAATAAAAAAAAAAAAATGGACCATTTAAAAAAAAAAACGGTACGAATACGGACCATATTCGGACCGTATACGGTATATTAAAAACGGAGTCCACTCCGTTTTTAAAATAAATGACGGACAGTTTACGGTACGTTTTGAACGTACACTCAATTCGTACACTCCGTTTTATATACAGCATGACGGTACGAAAACGGTCCGTTTTAGCGTGCTTTATACTGTTTCGAATCCGTATTCGATGTTCCTTTTATTCCGTTTTCCGGTCCGTATACTGATCCGGAAAACGGTACGGAAACGGATTCGTATATGCTGTACCGAAAACGGCACATAAACGGACCGGATAATTGGGTAATTTCTGGGTAATTGGGTAATTTCGCAACTTTTACAAGATTATTGCCATAATCTTTTTTAAACAAGATTATGTGTGCAATGTAAATACTATATTAATTAAAAACAAATGATGTCGTTATTTTACAGCTCTGCTATCAATGACAATTTGTTTTCTGTTTGTAATTATCTGTTTGCTTTTATCCGTGATTTTCTTTTCAAAAAAAAAAAAAAAAACAAATCCATTTTTGTTAAAATCTTTACTTAACATTTGAAAATATTTCGCCAATATACATAATTAAAAAAAAATTTTGTTATAAACAATGGAATCCAAAGTTACAGTCCTCACACCAAATGGAAGAAGACAAAATGTTAAAGTTACGCCAAATACCACAATATTACAAATTCTGGAAGAAGCTTGTAATAAACATGGTTTCCCCAGTGATGAATATTGTCTTAAGCATCACAACAAAGAAGTATCCTTATCGCAAATGTTTCGCTTCAGTGGCTTACCCAATAACTGCCTACTGGAAATGTCACAAACGGACAAAAAACGCATAACAATGCCGGTAGATATTTGTGTACAATTTGAGGATGGTTCTCGTAAACAAGCTCAATTTACGCCGGCTGATAATTTATGGGATGTTGTCAAACAACTAGCAGGAGAAGCAATAGAACAATTTCAAAGTCCAGTCATACTATATATGCGTCAAGAAATTGTGGGAAAAGATCAGCTGCTTAAGACAACATTGAAATCGCTGGGTATTTTAGAAGGCAGAGCCTTATTGCGTTTGGTAGATAAACAAATTGAGGAATTGAAAACGTAAGGCATAGATTTTTAGATATGTATGTACAAAATTATATTATTCTTTATTACTTTTAAGACAAGCTATGGTTTATGTACCTTCAGTAACTAAACCTGTTTCAAAAGAAGACAACGATGGTAAACCCAGAACTTCAAAAAGTATAGTGCCAGGAGGTAGTGGTTTTGCTATAACCAAAGATTTGGTACAATCTCTTAAGAAAACGGCAACAACTGAAACAAAAGATAACGAAGAGACTGATAAGGAAGAAGCTGCTAGTAATTCTTCTCCAAAAGAGGCGACACACGAACCTGATAGACCAAAATATGATTGGGGCTCAGCTCCCGGACGTTCAATGTGTAAATCCGAAATAAATATGGACATTGATGAACATGAAAATATTGAACCGGAAATTGAACCAGAATATCATATAGTAAGTAAAGTACCTACATTACTGTGTCCCTTAAACGATTTGTCTATTTTCGTTCATTTAAAATAACTACTCCACGGCCAAAAAAAAACTCGCTCTGCAAAATATATTTTTTAATAAACCTATGTACGCTTATTCCAAATCTAAGCAAAAATGTTTTTTTTCTAATTTGCAGTTTTTGAAATATCGCGGTTTTTATATTTACATGAATTCTATTTTTTCGTATATTTTGCTTAATTTTTTCGAAATTTTATGGCAAATTTATGAAATTTTATTTAAGAATATAAATCTACACGTAATTATCTTTAATTTGAGTGTAATCATGTCGGAGTTTGCATCAGGATATCGCACTGGTATTGCAAAGAAGATAAAAAATTTGATTGGTTTTTTGTTTTATCCTTATAAATTTTATGCATGTTAAAAGATTTTAAATGGATCATTGTACATAAACTAGACAAACCAATAAAACAAAGTTGCATTAAACTTACAAATCCATTGAGAATGTCCGAAAATATTTGGAAAAGAACTTAACATTTTAATTCATTTTCCACCAAAGTAAAAAAAATTCTTCATATAATTAACATTATTACTTAAGAATTTTCAACTTTTTGCAGAACCTGTCTTTGTAATACATATTTTTTTAACAGATTTAGGTACCCTGACTCTAAATCTGGCAAAAGTTGTTTTTTCTCATTTAGTAGTTTTTGAAATATCACGTTTAATATATTTACCTTACATACTTAATTTGTTTAATATAAAAATTGTCTTCTTTTCTAATTTGCAATTTTAATACAAAAATGAGTTAACATAACATTTAAATTAATTTTAGCAAACATAAGAACTATTAGGATAAAACTAAACATGCAAGATTTTCAATGAAATGAAAGATAATTTTGTGTAGATTTATATTCTCAAACAAATTTCATGATTTTGTGGTGAATTTTCGAAAACTTAAGCAAAATATAAGAAAAAATTGGTTTAATGATGGCAATATAAAACCGCGACAGATTTTGATTCAGCGTACATTAATTTATTAAAAGATATGTATTTCACAGAGAGGTTCTTAAGGAAATTGAAACTTGTCGAGTAGAGTTATTTAATTTTTTATTTCATTTATTACTTTAATATACTCAAAACTATTCAGATATTGAATTCTGACTTCATCGGATGTCATTAACACAGTTTAGCCTGGAATCAAAAATGTCGTACAAATAAAATAAAATAAATATAGACTAAAGAATTTGATAAAAATACAGACGGTTTTTTTTTTTAATTATTTTTCAAGATTTTTTAAAATGCCAACTTGACAAAACGAATGTTGCAGAAGTTCTTATTTTTGGGGCTACTTTCACGTGCAATTCCCAGAATTGAGTCCCAAAAACATGTGTTGAAAAATATTGTACTGTGAAGTATGATGAGATAAAAAAGATCAACTTATGGATAACATAAGATTTAATATTATATGATTTTATGTAGCGCCATATTAGAAATGTTCGTAAAAATAAGTATGAGATGTAAGTATATATGTTTACATATGGCCACATATATAATAAGATAACACTATATCAAGCTATATATAAACTTTTCTCGTCGGGTCGGAACTTTTTCTTTGGGATATGCATTCTTTTCGTCGGGATATGCAATTTTATACTCATAATTAAAAACGTAGTGTTGTGGGTATTTTTTTCATCAGACCACTACGGATTAAAGATTTTTTTAAATAAAAGTGAAGATAATTATAGTCTAGTCAAATTAAGGTGATTTTTTTTTTCGAAAATCTTGCAAACTTTGATGAAAACATTCAAATTTTGTTCAACTTTTGACAAAATAATCAATTTTCATAAAATGTCCTGGAAAAGAGTCGCTCGATACACAAACACGAATTTTAATTTTTTCAATTTATTGTTTTCTTTAATTACAACTATTATATTGTGAAAATAGCAATCGACATTCACATTTTTGAATTTATATATTTGTGCTTAATTTTTGATTACAGGCTTAAGTGGGTTAATGATATCCAATAAAGTCCGAATCCTATATCTGAATAATTTTGAGTAAAAAATTTAATTTTTCAAAATTTCGAATTTTGAGAATTTTTTTATAAAAATACACTTTTTTCAAAAATTAACGATTTTCGGACAAAATTCGAACAAACAGAAATCGATTTCTCCTATTTGGAACTATTTGGGGGTGTAAGGAACGAAAATCGACAAATCGCTTTTTAGGGACATCCTAACCTACATACAAGAAAATTCTTTTATTTAGACGTTCTCTTTGTTCGATTACAGCTTGGAGAACGTAATGCCTTAATTTATTCAATTGATGCTGCTCAAAGTAGAATTGAAGATCTACCAGATTCCTTTTATGATTTAACCGTCAATGATTTAAAATTAGTTTTACGTGATTTAAAGAAAATTGCTGCTGGTAATGAAGATGCTCCTTTACTTACTGAAAAACTAAGAGAATTAGAGGATAGTAATACCATGCTAAGGAAAATATCCCAATATAAAAATTGTGTAATACGTATACAATTTCCAGATCGTCATGTTTTACAAGGAATGTTTAAACCAATCGATACGATTTCAAATGTTATACAATTTATCAAAATGTATTTAGAAAATCCTGATA
The DNA here is from genome assembly GCA_021234595.1 of Delia radicum. NCBI lineage: Eukaryota > Metazoa > Arthropoda > Insecta > Diptera > Anthomyiidae > Delia > Delia radicum. The sequence goes on along the minus strand of CM037852.1, from coordinate 224,064,424 downwards.
AACCATTTTATTTATGTAAGTACCTATATTTAATTAAAAAATAAGTAAACGAACAAGCATAATGGCAGTTCGTTTACTTACTGCTTTTACTACAACTTAAAAATTTCAAATTCTTTGTTGAAAGAACATGAATAAAATCCCTTTTTTAACTCATGTCTTCCGACTTTCTTTATACTCGCATTTTAACGGTTTGAATATTTAAGAAAATTTAAGAAAGAACATGAAAAAATTTTCATTTTTATCTCATGTCTTCCGACTTTCTTTATATTCGCAATTTAACGGTTTGAATTTTTAAGAAAATTTAAGAAAGAACATGAAAAAATTTCCATTTTTGACCGAATGTCTTTCGATTTTCTTTATATTTGCATATTCTCTATAGGGTCTATAAATCATCCATATTCAGTTTTAAAATTAAAAAATAAAAATCCTAAAAGTAGTAGAAAAAGAGTATATAAAGGAAAGAGAACCAACAGACACATGCATGTTAAATCATGATCTTAACTTTTATATGGGTGCTCTGCTCGGTTAACTTCACAAAAGAATAAGAAAAGCGAAAGAGAAAATACGAGAAGAATAAGAGAAACAAAATGAAAATTGAAAGGATAATAGTGTTGGAGAACATAAAATCATTTTCTTTGTTATTTTTTTTTTTTTGTTCTCTTAGAAATAGTTTTTGGGATGTCAATTAAACTTAGATTATTGACCTGTTAAGTTAATCTCAAAACAAAATTAACTGGGCCTAATGTTTTTCCGTTCTAGTTTAAGAAATGTCAAATTACACGATAATGCCACATTGATTTTGACAAAAATTTTCATTTCCGTTTGGAATTGCCCTAAAAAGGTGGTAGCGTTTTATATTTTCTTTGTAAATACGTTACAATGTGGCATGACCTAAATATATTTTTATGTAACAGCTGTTTTTTGTTGACAAATTTATACTTTAGTTTAACTGGCTAACCAGGCTGGGTTAAACCTAAATTAAAAATAATATAAATCAAATCTGAAAAACAAAATTCTAGGTTTAACTTAAGCTTAACTTGCAAGCATAGCTAATCTACATCCTAAAAACTAGGCCTTAATCTGTTAAATAATGTTATTAACGTAAGTAATGTAATTGTTTATAAAAACACTTTTAATAGTTAAATTATTAATAAATAATTAATTTAATTTTGTTTAAACTTTTGTTTTAACTTTTAAAGAACGTTTTTATTAAGCTTCAACCACAATTGACTTACATTTTGTAAATTTGGCTCAACTCAATTTTTCGTAATTTTTCTTTGAATTTAAGAACGACCATAATACACTTATTTGAATTTTAAAATTTTCGCCAGATTTGCGAATACATTTCACGTTTTTAGTTTTTATTAATTCTTTTATTTGTAATTTATTAAATTTCTTTTGCTTGTTTGAAATATTTTTAATTTAATTAAGTTGGGTACGATGAGTTTCGATTACAACCAACTTAATAGAGATGGAACTATACTAATGCTCAATATGGGTGCTTCAATGTGTTTTCATACAATCGCTCAGTAGCTTAATTAAACTTCGCTAAATATAGTTGGGCCTTTAACTTAAACGTTTTATCGGTATTCCTTATGTTCTTTCCTTAGTTTGCGAAATTAGACTTTTTTAAAAACTGCTGATGGATAGTCACTGGTAGTAGCCATATATGTATGCAAAAGTTTTCGGATTGCTCTAATTCAAAAATTACTCGATTTCTCATTAATGCAAAAAAAAAATACATATAAAAAAATGCATTTTTGATGCAAATTGAAACTTTAGGTGTATTTTTGAAATTGTGCTCCCCCTTAAACAATTTTTGAAACAATCAATCGAAAATTTAAAATGTTTTATATAAAATTAAATTTTGTTTTTGTCTGGCGCGAATGTCATCTAATTTTCTCGTCCAAAAAATTAAATTTTTTTATAATTTGCAATTTTTATATTTTCAACAGGTTTTAAAACAGTTAAAAATTCAGAACACGCTACTATTTTTCTAAACAATCAATTTTTTTTGTATCAACATTGCATTTCCACCAAAAAATAATTTTTTGGACAGATAAACCCGAAGAAATCACTTTTTAATAAAGAATGCATTGCATATTTTAAACTGTTTTAAAACCCGCTAAAAATTAATTATAAAAATTACACCAAAAGTTATTTTTTGTACGGAAATAATAGATAAGGTTTAAAAAAAATCGAGAAAATTAGATGGCATTTTATATTTAAAAATTTTTAAGGGGAGACGTATTTTTGTATGTTGAAAGGGGACAACCATATGAACCTGAAAGGGGACAACCATATGAACCGAAAGTTTTTTGAATCAGAGAAATCCGATAACAGATTTTGAAAATAGAGCTCTTCAAAATTAGATACTTTCAAGATTTTTTCAATTTTTTGAAAATTAAAATCGTAGAAAAATCGTGAGTTTTTGAAAATTTAAAAACTGAATATGCAGATGTGTTAAGAACTCCATTGAGTATGTGTGTAGAAAAAATTAATCAAATTTAAATTGTTAAGAATTTCCCTATCTTTTGTTTTTAATTTTTTTAGTTACCATACCTCCCAAAACAAAATTAGCTGCGGATAAAACTTTATTAGAGCTGGATTTTGTACCAAATGCCTTAGTACATTTCTCTTTGGAAAATGAAAGCGATAACGAGAAATTTATTAAATCCGAGTTCCTTAATAAACTTACTCCCCCAGAAGGAGCATTTTATGCTGCAAGTAAAATAAGGTAAGTAAAATATTATTTTATCTTAAAAATATTATAAAATATTATTTTATCAAGATTATTAACCCCACGTTCTGTCAACTCTTAACTTAACGTCGCCAACATTCTAACAATCGCAAAGCATTTTTTTCCAACGTTATTAAATTAAACTATTCCTGATAATTTCTGAAATACAATTGATAATTTCTGAACTACAGTTGATAATTTCTGAAATACAATTGCTAATTTCTGAATTACAATTGACAATTTCTGAAATACAATTGATAATTTCTGAAATACAATTGATAATTTCTGAAAAACAATTGATAATTTCTGAAGTACAATTGATAATTTCTAAAGTACAATTGGTAATTTCTGAAATACGATTGAATGGTTTATTGTAAAAACTTGATAAGCCACATTTTAATTTTAGTGTGTTTTCGCCTTTTAAAGGTAAAACATTAAACAAATATAACTTTTGCAGGACCTTTATACTCTAGGTACTTGCAATAAGTGTTTAAGCAAGACTTCTATCAATTATTAATCAATGGATGCCTAGAAAACAACGAAAATTTATAAAACAGTAAATGTGGCTTATCAAGTTTTTACAATAAGCTCTTCAATTCATAATTTCTGAAATAGAATTGATAATTTCTGAAATACAATTGATATTTTCTGAAATACAATTGATATTTTTTGATATATAATGGATAACTTCTGAAATACAAGTGAAGGGCTTGTTGTAAAAACTTGATAAGCCACATTATATTTTTGGTTCGCTTTCGCCTTCTAAAGGTTGCAAAAAATATGACTTTTGCAGGACGTTTATATTCTAGGTACTTGTAACAAGTGTTTAAGTGAGACCTCTATCAAATATTAATCAATGGATGGCTAGAAAACAACGAAAATCTATAAAACAATAAATGTAGCTTATGGCGTTTTCTTTTCTGGCAAAAAATGTAACCTTTTGTTTGCCCTTTCTAAAAAATTGCATTTTTTGTGTTCTTTTCTAAAAAATTGACAGCACTTTAAAAAGGAATCATGTTCTTTTAAAAATATGTCGCCCTATTAACATGCAAAAATGTTGCCATTTTCACCCTTTATAAAATGATGGGGTGAAAATGTTGCACTATAAAACAGCTGATTTTATAGTTTTGTTTTGAAAAAAAAAATATTTAAAGACGAAAATTAACTAATTTTGTTTCATAAATTATAATAATTTTAAAAAATATACATTTATATTGCTAAAAATGGAAAAAGCTGCTGTAGTGATATGCGTAAACAATGTTGTTGGGGTACTAATGGATTCTTCCTCATCATCAGATGAAGAGGAAATGTGTTCTGCAGGAGCGAAATATTGTGCTTGCATCAATTCCTGAATCCATTTAAAAAAAAAAAAAAAAATAATTAATTAAAAACAATTTGAATGCCAATTTGCAATTTGCCGCTTTTTTATTTTTCAACTTGTTTTCTTTTATACACAAATCAGCTGTTCTAAAGCAGGGCAGCATTTTTTGGATAAATTCATGTTTTATTGTGACTATGAATATGGCAACATATTAAGAGGGTTATGACAACATTATTTAAATGTCACTTATAAAAATGCAACATTTTTTTGTCAGAAAAGAAAACGCCATTATTAAGTTTTTACAATAAGCCCTTTAATTGAAAATGGTGTAGCATCGAGTGCACAACTTGTTTACATTATGAATGGAGCCCTAATTTTATTAAACTGCGTATTTTTTTTTGCAGATTTTCTGACAACACTGATTGCATTATCATATTTTTTATAAACTTATTCAAATTATATATATATATTTTTTTTTAGAAAACAACCTCGTGATAATTCACCTGATGATGACTCCAACCAAGATGATTCTAAAACTTCAAGTCCTTCAACAGGTGCTATACCAAAACGTCCAAAAAAATAATATGTGATACACCTTACTTTTTTTTTTTAAGAATTTAAACAAAGTTAAATAAGTTTTTCAAAAAATCTTTGATGAGAAAAAAATCAAACAATATTGTTGTTGTTGTTCTTTATTTAATTAAATGGGGTTTGATGTTTGTGTTTGCTAAGCAAATATGCCAGCTGCATTTATAATTTTTTCTATTCCTAATACATATAAAAAATATATAAATAACGAAAAAATAAACAATTAAAAAAATATTTATACAATACAAGATCATAATTATGTAAAGCATTGGGATTTAGTTTTTTTTTTTTATAATTCGAAATAAAACTATATAAAAATCAAAAATGTGTGTGGTGAAAATCGAAAAGGAAAACAATCAGTTTTACAAGCTATAATATTTATGTTTTCGAAAAAAAAATTGTATTCGCTTTTTTTATATATCTGTTTGTATTACTCAATACGTTTTTTACCTTAGGCAATAAAAAAATAATTTGTATAATATAAATTGTAAAATATTAAGCATTGAAATCAGATTGTTTTCGTTTTCGATATACATCACATGCCTGTTAATATTAAGAATATGTCCTTTAATATTTTTTTTTTTACAATTTTATTTTGTTCTTTTTTTTATACCCTTCATCATGGTATAACATAATTGCAATTTTGTTAATAAATTTAAATAAATTACACTACCCAATGGCCGGAAAACTGGTTTTGAAACACATGTACTCTGAATCCATATATGGCAAGAAAAAAGTTTTCTCATTTGCAGTTTTTTAAAATATCGAGGTTTTTATATTTACATCCCATTACATTTTTTTTAAGAATATAAACCTACACAAAATAATCTTTAATTTGAGTATGTATAATCAAGTCGCTGTTTGCAACAGGATATCGCTCGGGTATTGCAAGGAATTGAAAATTTTACTTTATTAATTTTATACTTATAAATGTTAAGCATATTAAAAAAATCGTAATTTTAATCATTGTGGTTAAACTAGACATACCAATGAATAAAATTTTGTATTAAAATTGCAAATCCATTGAAAATGTCATAAAATATTTGAAAAAGAAGCTCAAATGTTAACTAACTTTCCACATGGTTCTAATTCCAAAGTAAAAATTCTCCTTTCAAATTTTTGCAGTACCTGTCTTTGTAAAAACATATTTTCTAATAGATTTACGTACGTTAAGTCTCAATCTGACAAAAACTATTTTTTTTTTCTAATTTGTAGTTTTTGAAATATCGCGATTTTTTTCTATTAACGTTACATACAATTTTTTTTTATAAAAAATTCTTTTTTGCTAAATATTACAGGATATTTTTAATGGATTTGGAATATTACGCATAGTGATATAATTAAAATTTTTTTAGCATACATAAAATTTCTAAGGATAAAATCAAACATGAACAATTTTCATCTTTCATGCAACACCGACATAATTGTACTCAAATTCAACATAATTTTGTGTAGTCTTTTATTGTTAAAAAAAAATTCTCATGATTTTGTGGTTAAATGTCGAAAAATTAAGAAAAATTTACGAAAAATGTTGTGAATGATGTAAATATAAAAACCGCGATATTTCAAAAATTGCAAATGCGAAAACCATTTTTTACAGATTTGGATTCAGCGTAAATAATTCAATTAAAAAATATGTGTTTTTTTAAATAAAGTAGATAACGAACTGAAAATAAATTAAATCAGAAAATAAATTAAATGTTATGTGGGGAAAACAAAATTACTTAATGCTCACACAATGTCTCAAAATGTGTTTATTTTCTTCTAATATAATTTAAAATTTTTATATAAACAATTTTAAACAAAACTATGGTGAAGGGTATATAATATTCGGCCCAGCCGAATAAATTTTATATACTGTTTTATATTTTAAAAAAAAAAAGTACATGTATATAACAGAGGCACTTTTAGTTGTTATAGAATTATTCTGCCTATTATTTTTTTAGAAGAAAAAAATTTGGCCTAATTTGGATAAAAAAATATATAGCGAAAATGTATACAACACTTGTGCATTCCTTAAATATCTTACACATCATCGTTTTCTATCTCTCAATAATGTACAACTATTTTCTAGTATTAGAAAGTTTAAAAATCGTTGCAAATTTAAAGTTCTAACACAATGTAAATTACAAAAGTACATTTACACTTCTTTATATACAACTTTAGACCGAGAAAAAAATTAAAATTTCATAGGGTCAAGTTTTGAAAACCAATTGTAAAATTTTAACTTCCTTAAAAATGTTCCTATAAAAACATAAATAATTTTAAAATATTGAGAATCGAACAGTAAAAAAGGATTGAGATTAAGAAATCTGAGACTCATATCTAAGATCTAACGATTTATTTTATTTCCCGCCAGCAAACTAGCTTAAAAATTATTTCGAAATTGACTCAAAAAATATATTATTACAATATCCAATTTTTGTACAAAAGTGATTCATCCAAAAGATGAAAAAATTACTCAAAAAAGATATTTAAAAAAAATCTATAATTTTAAAAAATTATCTTTTTTGGAGTCCTTTTGAATTGTTCAAATTCAATTACATTTCTGAACAATTTTTTTGATGTAATAATTTTTTTTTTTTAAATTTTTGTCGTTTATGCTTGTTTCTATAGGGCTCATATTTTCGTCCAAAAAATTAATAATTTTTGAAAATAAAATTTTCAAATTTGTGTATTATTTGATTCATTTTCGACTCATAAAATAGGAACCCTCAAAAAAGTATAGAAATTTTAGTGGCCTTGGTTGTTTAGGAGTCCATTAGTTTTAAGGAAATAATTTCAAAAATATGTACATTAAGCTGGTCCAAAAAATATAAAAATTGGAATTCATGAGCTTTTGGGATATCGTCATTTTTTAAATTTTTTTGCATCAATAAAAAAAAATTCCAACTCCTATATGCGGTGTATTTATATGAAATTGAAATTCACCATTTTCCCGTTTTTTTAATTATATTAAATATTTTTTTATATATTTTTTTTTTACAAAATTTATACCTTAATAGCTTTTTAGTGGGTCTCGATATCGTCGTTTGAATATTGGAATGACCTATAGATCATTTAGGGCTAAATTGAGTTAGGAAATGATTATATGAGTAATGTGCCCTCTTTCTATATCCGAAATCCCTTTTTTGATATATCGTATCAATAACGATATATTTTGATATCTCATATAATAACGATATCACATACATAATTTGCATAATTACTTAACATTGGTCTCATCTACGCTCAGCTTTTTAGTCAGTGAAGCATATTTTTTATAGAAAAATAAGCAACTAAAAATGGAAGACAAATCTTGAACTGTGGATGTCCAACATAAGAAAGAGGTGACAAGAATCTGGACAACAATATAATTCAATATATAATGAGGTAGCAGCTAAAACCACGAAACCGTTATGTAATTATTGTTGCTTTAACTGTGCATTTATATTTACTGCTGAAGAAATATATTCAAATCATTTTGGAGTCTGACGGATAACGAATTCAAATTTGTGGCACGGGTCCGAGCTAAATGTGCTTTAAATGTCAAGTTCCAATAATGGTGATATGTAAACCTTGTTTATAATTGTTAAAACAAAAGTATTACTTTGACCTACTTGAAAGAATGAAATTTTCTTTAATTAAATAGTGATAAAAGCAGAATATAGGGCATAAAATAAAAATATCTATTTTTGAAAAATTAATAACTGGATATTAATTACAAAAAGGTATACAAATTAGCAGTGTTGTTAACAATAAATTCTGCAATCGATTAGAAAACAGAAAAGAAAATCTATTGTATAGATTTTTAATAAATTTAGGGCCATTATTACAACTTGCCAATAGCTAAAGTTCGGATGTTATCTGACAGATTATTAGTTTTTCGTTATTATAAGTATACTTTAAGCTAAAAGTGACCGATAAGCTAAAGGGAAGATATTGTTGCCTTTAACTTTAAACGTAAGGTTTATGTGTTTAAAGTTGCCACATTTTCTGCTCTATAAAGAAGAAACAGAAAATACCGAATTTCACAAATTATTGTTTGTTTGTAAACAATAATAAAAGTACGTTGCCACTACGTATTTTTATAAACCAATTCATAAACCAATAATCGGTTTTTAGTTTAGTGCTGCCACATTATCAAAAATATTAATTTTATTTTATTGGGAAGTTGTAATAACGAAAAACATTATAGCTCACTTTATTCCTCACTTTAGCTAAAGTTACTTTTTACTAACATTTACTTTAAAGGCAAGTTGTAATAACGGCCCTTAAAGTGAACTTTCTTTATCGTTTTTTTTTTTTTTTTGAAAAAAATGTTTTGGTTTGTGCGACACTCCAAGAATCAATCAACGATATACGAAAATGTTTAAACAATTTTTCTCCTTCGCGATTTCGTAGGATTAAAATAGTGTTTTCCGACCACTTTATTGCCTAAATGGTGCATTTTTAAAACTTTTTTTGATGCAAAATCCGTAAAAAAAGTGATGAAAAAATTAAATTTTCGTGACGAACTCTAATAAATGTATATTTTTACATATATTTTTTTTTTTAAAAACGCGAATAACTTAAAAGTTATTAATTTTTTTAATTCACATTTTCTTCACATTAATTTAGACTAGAATGGAAAATTTGTGAGAATTTCTTCTAGAGACAAATTACTAATACTTTTTTAACCTTTTTTCGACCCTAAATGTTAGCGAATTTAGCCTAAATTTGGCACGTAGAGTGTTTAGATATAAAGGAACAGGCGCAACCTTATGGAGATCGCAAAATCCCACTTTCATCTCTTTTTGGACTACTCTAAGGCACATGTTTGGACTATTTAAAAATTATAGTTGTACATTATTGTTTTTTTTTTTTAATGTATTATTATTTAAAACTACTGAAATTGAAAGCAAATTGTGTACTTAAATATTTGTTTCGCCAATAAAATTTAGTATAATAAATATATTGCTCTTAGTTTTTTGGAATTATAAAAATATACAATTAATTTTTTTTTTTTTCAAATATACAATATCGAGAAATAAACCTAAAAAGGAATTCTATTTCATGTTAAACTACATATAGAATCATAAAATTCATTTTTTTTACCTTTTCACTTAAAACAATATCAAAAACAAAAACAATTAATTGGCATAGAGTAATAGTATTGAAGGTAGTGACCATGATGATGGTGATGATGTCAGTAATCCTTATCAAGCATAACAACACTTTGCTCTTGCGATATAGCGGCTAATTCCTTTAACCATTCATCTAATAAAATTGCACATAATGCTAAATCTCTAGTTCGTTCAGTACCACCACTTGTTATGGCTCCCATTGTAGACGATAAAGAATCTAACGAAGCCGGTTCAGAACCATTACTACCTGTGGTACCACCTACAAAAGTAGTTCCTATAGTAGTTGAAGCAGTTAAAGTTGAGGTTGAACTAGCTCTTTCACCCAAAGAGGATAGAGTGGCATCCGATAGATTGTGTTGGGGCATATTGTAATGATATGCTGCAGCGGATGTTGAGATATTGGATTGTGTAGTAGTTGTACTGCTTACACTTCCACTACGTTCGGTTGTGCGTTCATTTGATGTAGCGGTAGATGACGAAGATTTTGATCCCGAGGGCGGTATATGCGTTAAGCTGGTCTCTCGTGTCGATAAGACTATTGTGTGTGTTGGTTGATTTTGGCTACCATGTGAAGACATCGTTGTTGTATTAGAGCCACCTGTAAATGGTGATGTTGAGCCTATAATTAAATTGCTCAAATTAAGTTAAAGTTTTTTTACAAAGATATATATATGATTTTATAATAACTAACAAAGCGATTGTTACACAAAGCTTCTACAGATAAATAAGTACAAATTAATTTGTTCATGCTAAATGCTATTTGTTTTTGTTTGCAAGTTTAAAACTAAAAATATCTTTACTGCGCTTAAAAAAAACTTTTACACATATTTTCCCGATTTTTTACGCGATTACAAGCTAAATGAGAGTTAACTTAATATATTGTCCTGAAGAGAATTTAATAATAGGTGTTTTTTTTTTAATCAACGGATTTATTTTGTTTCGAAGAAAAATTGTTTTTTTTTTTTCTTCTAAAATATATGGTAAAAGAAAGAGTGTAAATATTGTTAAACTGTAAGTACAGGAATTAAGTTAAATCCAAAATGGATTTATTACATCCAACAAATTTTATGGGTTAAATAAATCCAATTTGGATTTAAAAAAAACCCCGTATTCCAAAAATGCAACAGACATCGCTGTCTGAAAAAATAAAATTTTTGACGCAAATCGATTAAAAGAATAAGCGCCATCTGTTGTCAAATCAACAGTATCAATAAATATGTACGTCAACGCTAAAAATCTATAAAAAGAAGTGTCAACGTAAAAACATATAAGCACCATTGGTATACATTTTAGTAATCACAAGTACGATTCATTAAATCAATTTGATTAAAAAAAAACATTTAATATTTTGATTGGGAAACTAAAAAAAATACGTGTCCGTTAGTTTGTTCTGCCCTACACAATACCCAAGTTTCATTAAGACCTGAGCCAGGATATTCGCACCAGACGACATACTTCGTAAAAGAAAATTTTTTTTCTTTCGTCACGTTTCTTATGTTCCTCCAAAACAAGTGTTTAATTTGTTTTTTCCATAATGCAGATAAGTAAAGAATAAAACTCAATACAGTGAAACCTCCTAGTAACGACAACCGACACACAGAAATAAATTACAAAATTCCTTTTGTAATATTAAACATGCCTTATACACCATTTTTGTATATATTCCTGTAAAGAGACTGACAAAAGTAATATTCTACAGTAATTAATTAAAAATTAATTGCTATTGTCATTATCTGACGGTTGCAAAACACTTTCTAACATAATATTTGAAGAAACTTGCTTAACGGCGACTCAATCTCTAACCTACACTTGATATCCAACTATTGTATGTGAATAAAGCGCATCAAAAAACGGGATAATTACTTGTGGAAAAGAGATAGGATTAAGAAGAAGAAGCATTCTAGTTGAGAAATTAATTGTGCATTGGTATTAGTTAATTCTGTCTCTTCTGATCAATTCTGTCTCTTCTGATCATTCTACAGTCATTAATTAAAAATTAATTACGATTGTCATTATCTGACGGTTGCAAAACACTTTCTAACATAAAAAAAAAAATTGGCACCAACTAGGATGATTTGTAAATACAAACACTCTTTTGTTGACTTTTTTGTAATTTTGAATTATTGTTTTTAAAGAATTTTTATATGAAAAACTACAATTTACAAGAATTCCAAAAAAATTGTTGAAAATAAATTTGAATTAAAAACTGTAGGCATTTAAATTTACAAGTTCTACTGTTAGTGCATATTGTCTTGTGTGTGCAGTCACCATTTTTAGCGGCAGTAAAGATAAACATCTTAGAAACATAAAAAACATTAGTAAATATTATTGGAATATGTAATAAATAAATATTTATAAGACTTTTATTTTAAATAATAATTTATGTTTAGGTTATATTATATTAATGAAGCATGAAAATCCCTTCGAGTTGATGAAGTAAATTTGTAGGCAAAAAAGATAGCGAATTTTTTTAAATACATTTTTTTATCGATTTAACTTTTTGGAATCATCTTTAAAAAATCTAAGACACATCGCAACGGCTGACTCATAAAAATTGTTAGGTTTAAAACAGGGTTGTCATTCAACCCTGTCATTCATATAAAAAAATAAAATATATTCAATTTTAACCACACTTTGTATGGAAGGTAAGTGTCATATAAATACGTCTCGTATAAGTTTTGGGTTGTTAGCTCTAACGGTTGTGGAAATATTTCTTAGCCCTTTGGGCACGGTTATTTAATTGAAGAATAATAAATAAATATCGCGTTTTAAAATAAGAAAAGAAATCGAAAATTTAACAAAAAATATTGGTACGACAAGTTAAATTTTTTCATTGTATCTCTTGGTTTCTTAAAATCAAAGCATTATTATTGCTTATTTGTTAAAATTAAATGATTATATGATAGAATGACGTTTTATATTTAATTCTATATGTGGATGATCTTCGTATCGTTGGAAGTAAATTTGAAAGCATAAACAAATTAAAAGCTTACTTAATAGACTTATCAAGTTCGAAATGACAGATTGTGGTCCTCTGATATTTTTTCTTGGCATTGGTTTATAAAATCGGTAATTTAAACATAACACAAGAAAACAAACAGCATTTATAACGTTTAAGACAAATTTGGTATGACAGAATGTAATCCCCGTCAAGACTCCAATGGAAAAGGGATTACAAATGGAAAACAATAAAAGTAAATTCCAATTGGATCAGCCTTACTGTAATGTATATAATGCTATGCTCGAGGCCAAATATTTCTTATCAGGTACGCTACCTTGGACGATTTCAACAAAAGGCCTGTTTTTACATGTTACGAAATCCCATACAAAATTTGACATTACGCATGTTAAGTGTTAACTCTTTTAATTTTGTCAACTTCGATAAGTTGGAAGATGGTATTCAAATATATTAAAAGTGTTGCCAATCGTGTTTTTCACATCCAGGTTAAGTTTGAGGAACAAAACAAGGCTAAAATCCAACAGAACTTTATTGGCAACATCTAAAATAAATAGTGAGATATCTTAAGGGCACGTCATCTGTAAAACTTTAAGAAAAATTGTTCTGATCCAGTTATTCATTACGCTGATGCAGATTGTTACACAGATTTATCAGATAGGAAGTCAGTAAGCAAATACGTGTTTAAGGTTTACGGTTGCACAGCGGCGTCATCATCAGCTGAAGCAGAATACGTCGCCAAAGGTTTAGCAACAACAGAAGCAATTTGGTTGAGGGAAATAATGCAAGATCTTCAACAAATTGAAAGCGACTACAAAGTTAAAATTTTTGAAGATATGAAGGTTGTTAAGGAATCGCAAGCATACATATATGTACATTAGGCCGGGTCGATTTGTATGGAGGCAAAAAAATCGCTCAACGTTCAAGGAAAATCGTATTCTAGGGATCAAAATAAGAAACTTTGCCGAAGGAACCATACCTCTAAAACGAATTCTGATGTCCAGACTTTTGACCCGTAGAGTCAAATTTTAAAAAACCCTCTTTGACCCATTTAGAGTGCCCCAATCGAATCCAACCCAATCGAATATAATTTATACATTCATCTGCTAGAGCGTTTTCCGGAAAAAAAATAGAGACCCTAATCGTGTAAAGACTCCTCCTATTTTCTGAAATATCTCTATCCCGAGATTTGTATATTTTGCTATTAAAACACGGCTAAAAAGGCCCTCTTTCAACTTAAATTTTAACCCATTAACGGTCACCTAGAATGATGATTTATGCATTAATCTGCTAGCGCGTCTCCCGGAGAAAAAAGTCGGGACATCAGAATTCGTTTTAGAGGTATGGTTCCTTCGGCAAAGTTTCTTATTTTGATCCCTAGAATACGATTTTCCTTGAACGTTCAGCGATTTTTAAATCGACCCGCCCTAATGTACATATATATGAAGTCTGTGTTTCTGTACCAGTTATTATTTTCATTTAAATTTTCTTTTTACAAAAAATTGTTTATTTGAACCAGAAAATTAATGATAGCAAATAAACAGAAAAATAGTTGTTTTCAAAAAATTTTGGAGTTAATTTTTAATAGTTAAAAGAAAAGAATTTATATTTACGGAATTGAGAATTTTTTTTTTTAATTTTTTAATTTATTTTTGATAGTAAAAATAAAAGAACATACGGATTTTGAGTTCATTTTTAATAGCAAACAAAAATGAAAAATACATTTGATTTAAAAGAAAAGTGGCTAGACCGGTTTTTAACTATATGTTTAGTAGTTTTAAAGTACATATTCCTTTGTTTTTAACTACAAAATATTGTGAGTGTAGGAATAGAACAATATATATGTTCCAAATTTCTTTAAATGAAGCTTTAATTCTGTACACGTTTTGGGATGTCCCGCCAGCATGGCTATTAAGTGGTAAAGATGTCTCCAAAAGTGCCTACTTAAGCAAAAGTATCAGTTATGAACAATTTTCTTTGTATGACAATTATGCTTAATTATGATCCGAATTCAATCAAATCTATTTTATCTTGAAAATATTAAAATTTAGTTTATTTTGAGAATATTTCATGATGATCAACAAAAGTGGCTGATCAACAAAAGTGTATACTTTTGTTGATCAGCCACACGATTTCAAAGACATAAATTGTCCAAAAAAAACAAAAACTAGCGGGAATTTTTTTTATTAATATGATATTCCAATTGGTTTTTTAATTTTATTGTAATAGAATGGTTAAATACAGCCATGCAAAGATTGAGGTCAATATAGACCCTGAGAGAGGAAAATGTAAGTTTTTAAATAGCACTTTTAAAAAAGCAAACATTTTATCGAGACTATGTTTTTCTGAAGCAAAATTACAAAATTGTCTTATACAAAAAGTTTTGTTTGTTTGTTTCACTTCTTTTATATTAGCTGCCACAAGAAAATGATCTATAGCTAACAAATTCCCAAAGAGTTGGCCTTTAAGTAAATGTATTTGGACATGAAACTAAGTAACAACTTGTATGTTACTTTTTAATAAGAGAGATTTGTAAAACGACGATATAATAGTTAAAAACCTAGCAAGGAGTAAAAAAGTTAGGACATCTCTAAAATCGAAAAATTTTATAAATATCGTTATTTGTGGTCTTTGGAACTTTGGAACACTTTAAATTAAAATATTTTTTTTTCATTGCACTCGAATTAAGTTTATAATGTAATCCTTAAGGGGGGACATGACATTGGCGAAATCGACTTTTTTTATTATTTTGTATTTTTGTAAATATTCTTAAGATTCTAAGAAAAAAAATTTCATGGAAAAATTCCTACGGGTTCAAAAGTTACAGCCGGATTAGTGAGAGCGCATTTTTAATTTTCGCGCTACCTACGTACGGCACCTGGTATATACTTGTTTTACTTGCTTTGCTTTGTTCACAAACTTTGAACGCGTTTATCTCGAAACCATATTTTTCGTACTGGTTGCGGCACTAGTGGGTTCATGTTTTGACGGCATTTTTTTTTTTTTTATTTGTATTTTTTTAAACTTGATTCGCTATCGTATGACACGAGCTTTTTTTTAAATTTTTTTTTTCGAATTTTTATGAATTTTTAAAGTCAATATTTTTTTCGAAAAAACACACTTTTAAATTTGGAACATCACCAAAAATTTAAAAAAAATTTAAAAAAAAAGCTCGTGCCATACGATAACAAATTTTGTTAAGATTTAAAAAAGTCATTTTTTTCCAGATCGGACAATTTTTGCGACTCCCAGCGCTGCAAACACGAGGCTCCGTTTGGAGCTCTATAAAACCATGTTGGAGTGAAAAATATATTTTTTTGAATTTTTTTTTCTTGTAATTTGTTCAATTCTCTAAAATAAAAAATTTTGGAAAAATGTTTGTTTTTGACTGAGTTATGAATTTTTAAAAAAGGTCTGTTTTCTCTGCCGCGAATGTAATGTCCCCCCTTAACTTAATATGTATGTACAGCATTTACAACTTATTAATTAAGCATATTTTGCTTAATTTCTAAAATATATACACTACTTATTAACCAACAATAAAATACAATTACAAATAAGGAAAAACAAAATAGTTCAATTATGCAACTAAATACAATTTAACAAATATTTACTAATACACTACGAATTTAGAGCAAACAAAATGGTACCAAGTAAAGTGAAATATTTACCGGTGAAGAATGCATAAATTTGTGATAAGCCAGATGTAGCTAAGGAAATATCGTAAGAAAAAAATAAAAACAAAAAAACAAAATATTAAATTATGAGAAAATGAAATTAATTGAAAGTTTTCTAAACAAAAACTTGCTCAATATGTTATTTTGAATGTGAAGAATGTGATGTGATTTAATGTTGTAATGGAATTAAATGAAAAATAAAATAAACGCCTGTAAATAAAGCCCGATATACCCGTTAAAAAAAATAAGATCACCTTAAATCCCAACAACAAAATATTTCGGTGTTTTAAAGTGTTTAATAGAGTTTAATATAAAAAATGTATCGTGTATTGAAATGTTAAAGAAAAACTTTAAAACTTACCATTTGGTTTACGGCTGAACATGCTAGTTATAGATTTACTAATACTCATTCTTTTCGCATCGTTACGTTTAAAGGGATCATATGATGACGAAGGTGTTACTTGGACTGGTGAGGAAGCGGATATGGGTGCATATGTAGAATGTTGTGAGGTCATTACTTTGGCTACATGTAATGGAGAATTTTCAGAAGCTTTGCGAGCATTGATCAAACGAAATTCACGATCTATAAGATATGAACGAGCAACATCAATTATTTCCAAAGAATCTTCGACCACTGGTAGTTCGGCATCAATTTGTTGTTTTAGTATGCGTAAAACTTGATGAAACGATGGAGTATCTGAAGTTACAACAATATCTGGGCGTAATAATATAGAGTGTATTAGGGGTAAGGGATACCAGGCTAAACGAGTTATAAGGCCAGTTAGATGTAGATTAACATACAGAGTATTGCTTGTAAATGTTTGCAATTTACTACATACAGCATTTAAAAAGGGACCTTAAAAAAACCACATACATTTTTATTAAATTACATAATTTAACCAGACTTTCCAACTTACCCAATGATACAGTCCCTTGAGCAAAAAGATCTTCAGAGAAATCTAAGTCTGTTAAATGTAATTCACTTCGATTTTTTGATACACGCCAATTTTCTGTCTTTAATATTCCTGCAGCTGCTGTTAATTTGTTACTACAATTACTTGAATCTAAATCAATATCTCCCATACTTAAGGAAAATGTCGTAGAGTGTGGTAGGTCATCACAGGCTGCTTCTTCATCTGCTGGTCGCCATTTAAATGATTCATAGCCACTAGATTCCCCAATTGATTGTAAACTATCCAATTGTTTTTTATCATCATAGACGGCAGCAGATGATATTAAATTTGACTGTTCTGCCAAAGGATTGTTATTGAATTCATGAAAAAATTGTTTAACCATTTCCAAAGTTTGATTATTTGCTCTACCCGATTTTCGAGGCCACTTCTGATACTTATAATCATGGGTCCATGAGGAACAGGCCGATAAGCATTGCATTATACGAAAGTGAGCTTCAAATAAATAAGCATGATAATTGGCATATAAACTGTCACCTGTGTGTAAACCATAGTAATTCCAATTTGCTCCTATAGTTTTACTTAAAGTCGATGTGGGTGAGGGCATAGTCGGATGTGTATGATGTGCCGTATCGCCAACATGTTTATGTTTTGTTAAATCTCTTGCTCTCTTCATGACATCTGGTGTTAAATCCAAAAAGAATTCTGCTGCATTTGTATAAGGATCCATTTTATTGATTTTGTGACGGTATGATATTGGTACATGTTTACCCGGCAGTAAATATTTCAAGAGCAATTCCAACATTAAGTCTTCACAATGTAAACCCAATAATGTATCAAACAGTGCCATGGTAACCATACATAAATTTGGATCTGTAGAACTTAAACGATCCACCAATGAATCCAATATACGTTCACCATCAAATTTTTCCACATCCAAAAGAAATTTAACAAACAGTTTCATAAGTTCTGGCTCCGTTACCGATCGCAAAATTAAATCCAAGTAGGACATTGCGGAAATTTGTGAATCAACATTTGTCTGGAAATGTTTACCTTTCAATGTCTGTGAATATTTCCAAAAAAAAAATTGTTTCGATTTTTGTTTGGCCAAGGGTGTGGTTGAATGTTACAATCGACAGGAAAGTATAGTTGTAGTTTTATTGTTAAACAGTAAAATGAGACACTGTACAAATACAAAGGACAGAGTGCGAAGTGAAAATGTTTTGCCAATGTATAATTTATAGTGTTTCCAATTATTCGACCTAGGCGGTTAACCGGTTGAAGCATTATTCGAAAAACAGCTTAAATGGATTAACCGGTTATTTGGGTAGGTTAATCGACAAAATTTTCGATTAATCGTTTAATGCAAAATAAATATATTTCTTTGGATTTTTTTGTTAAAAGCCAGGTAAAGTTTATTGCATTGGATTGAGTGTTTTTAAGGAAAAGGCTTAACAAAAATTGTATGAATGAACTATTTTTAAATGATTACAAATTTTTTTAATTCATTTAATAAAAGGGCGAATGACAACAGATTTGTTTTCATCCGTTTAGTCAAATGATAAACGAAATATGTCATGTATCTGAAATATTTGCATAATGCCAAACATAACATGTTTTATTATTGCTTGTGTGTAATGTTTCGAACTTCACTGTAAAATGTTGAATACACACAATTGATTGTGCGCCCCGGTAGGCTAGTTGGTAGCATGCTGGCTTATCAGTGCGGGGGTCGTGGGTTCGATTCCCACCATAGGCACTAGTCTGTTTTCGTTTCAACGCGCCGAAAGCCTTAGTAGCTAGTGCTCGGTTAGGGTAATAGTATATAATTTGTAATTATATGATTATTATTTAATAAAAACAAAAAAAAAAACACAATTGAATAATTCAAGTTAAGAACTCATTTAATACATTTAGAATACTTAACCACTGCAAATGTAGTTAAAACAAATGAAATTTCACTTAAAAAAGGATGACTTACATTTCAGCAAATTCAACTAACATTGTCATTTGTTTTTTACTGCTCAAAAACGGACCACTATTGTAGTAAGTCTTGAGGATGATTAAAAGTATTCTGCGACTTTTTAATGAGACTTGCCTTAGAATATTGGGGTTTAATTTTGGAGGATTGTAGTGGCACTTATCAGTAATAATTAAACTCAGATATGTTTAGTGGAGGTAAATCCTTAGAGCAATACAGGTTTTCTATTTAAAAGATCTAAGAATCTGGTAGTTTTTACATTTTCGACATATTAATTTAAATACAAAGGCCTGCTAACTTATCTCAAAATAACCAAAGTTTAGGGCTTAACCATATTAATGTCAAATTTATATGGAAATATCTGCGAATAATCTTAAACTTAGGTTATTTTTTAGAAAAGTTACTCAGCTAAAGTTTATTTTAACTAGAATCATATTTACTTCAATAAGATTCGTATTAAATTTAAAAATATTTGAAATAAAATAAGATATTAATTCAAATATGATATACCAATTCCTTGTATTTACTGTGATGAAATTGGTTCCATTGGAATGTTTTAGAATTGTATTGGTTATGAACCGACTATAAAAATGTTCTTGGAATATGGAAGAACAAATAGAATTGCTACCGAAGTCCAGTTGTTCAACCATTTCTTGAAATACATGGAAATATTAATTTACATTAGTTTAAATTTTTAAAAGAAATTAAAAATTGTCTACACATCTAATTTCAAAAAGCTGATATAAACAAAGTTTAGAGGCTTAAGGAACGATTACTCAATTTTATAAGAATTTGATTATATTTTATATACCGTTTGTTTTTCTAAGCTTTTCTTGTAATTTTCTTAGCCAAAGTTAAAAGAATTGGCTAATTTTGGAAAAAAAATAAATTAAAAATCTATATAAAATATCTAAGCGGTTAATGGACATATTTTAACCGATTATTCGGGTCGAATAATTATTTGTGTTTAAAATTATTTATTTCGACATTAACTGAAATAGAGGGGATTAATCGAGGAATCGGTTAATCGATTAAGCAAATTGGAAACACTAATAATTTATTAAACGCAAATTACCTTTTGTCGCAGTGGCTAAAGAAAAAATGGATTTTGTAGGGGTTTCTTAAAACTGTGAATGGAAAACTGTTTAGTTTTTTTTTAAGGAAATATTTATTTTATATGTCGCAATCACAAAAGTAGTATTATGTTCGTTAAATTGAATTTAGGCTCGATATACAATATCAGAGTGGTTCGTGATAGATCAGATCGGTCAAACTTTTATAGATTATATAAAGTAGAGACACCATTTTTAAGCATTGCAGTAACATTTTTTTTTTATAACAAATATAATTAAAATAACAAATATAATTTAGTCCTATTTAAATTTTAAATTTTTTTTAGTCCCAGCAAACAACGACAAACACATTTTGTTTTTTAAATTAATATTTAGCGATTCTGAAAAACTATTTTTTAATAAGTTTTTTTTTTTTTTAACTGTATTATTATTTTTATTATCCGGTAAAAATGTTAAACCGTTAAAAAGTACTATGTTGAAAACAAAACATTGTGTTCAATATGGGTTAGTTGAAAAATTACGATACTTTTGAATATTCGATACTACTCAATAATTAAAAAAATATCAAATATTAGCCGGATTCATATATATGTATGTAATGTCAGATTCATCTAATGTCGTATAGTGTTCATAATAAAATATTCTATTTTATAAATATAGGAATATTTGTAAATAGTTTGAAAAGAAATAGTTTGAAAAGAAACGAACGAATTAGATTTAAAATGCGGCAACAACTGCAAATACCTTTTGTGTACTTATACACCAAATGTGTACGTATTATGAGTCACCCATTGATTCGATACAATGCACTTAATACTTTTTATATTCACACAATTTATTTTCGACGTACGTTACTGCGAGTATCCCATTTAACAGGGATGGCAGACAATACCGCCGAAATAACTTAAATACCGTTATCGCTAAAATACCATTACCGAAATAAGTAAAATATTGTTAACGCTAAAAAACCGTTACCGAAATAACTGAAATATCGTTACCACTTAAATAACGTTACCGAAATAAAAGAAAATAGCTATACCGTACAGACACGCGCATCGAATCGGTTACCATCCATGCAATTTAATCATAAACCGTTTCTGTTGTCAAAATTGTGTGTAAATTGTTGTAGTTTTGGGTAAATTAGGCACCCGCGGTAACGACGTCGAACAGATTTACAAAATCAGAGTTGTATTTGCAAACCAAAAAAAAAAACAGTGTTGTATTTTCATAGCATTTTTCATGGAAAATTGCGCTTATATGAGTAATTTTGAAAATTTCGAAATTGTTAAAACTGATTTAAGATGCCTTTTACTTCTCAAGGTTTTTTGAATAGAGAGAAGCGATAGACAGGGTTAGGTGGACTATACTTAAAAACTAGGACATACAATAAAAAAAAATTACTTGAAACTTACAAGATTTTTTTAATTCATTTAATTTCAGATCCAAAATTCTCTCGATGGATTCTGTGATGACATGTGATGAAAAGAAAAAAAAATAGGGGTTACGTATTTTTTTTAGCGGCCCAACCCTCTTGTTTAGGGTTTTAAAAGTGGGGACAAAAATTAGCCCATTTTCCGATTTTCCGCTTATTCCGGATTGTTTTAGAGAAGTTTTAGGCAAATGTGGTACAAATGAAAGAGCTTTTGGTATACGTAACATGCATGATAACTAACAAAAATAATTATCGGGCATGTTTCGTATATGCGTTTTAAGTAATATTAAAACTGGCGTTTTGTTAAAGAATTACAGTTGGATTAAGCTAAAAAATATGTATATTAATGTCTAATACATTTAATCGACGGGGTGTCTAAGCTTTTTCCAACATTCGTAATTGTTCGGCTTTTATGCGACATTTTCTTAAAACACTAAATAGGCAATATTGGTATCAAAATTTTTGTTTTCTCGAGTAAATAAAAACTGCGTTCAAATAAATCTGAATTTCATAGTTTCAGACATGTTTCCATACAAACATGTTTTAACTTTGGCATCACCTTTTAACCCTTAAATGTGAGATTGGTACGCTAAAAAAAATACGTGTCATTTATTTTTTTCTTTATTACATATCCAAATTTTATAAACATCGGAGAGAACCCATTGGGAGACTAACCTTGAGAGTTTATTAGTAAATAGCACCTCCAAGTCAAAAATGCATTTTAAAATTTTTAACCGCAAACATTTTATAAACTTTTTGAAAATGTTGAGAAATTTAATCATTTTTTGAGGTATCTAGAGCGAATCTTCCCGATGGACTAAATTTCATTCCTAGTGAGTACAGCTTCAGTTTTGTGACAACTAAAGGGCTGTATCAATTCCGCCAAAATGTACAACAAACAAAACATGTTAATATGTTTATTGCCAAAATCGAAAAGGCATATTAAAAATTTAAGGACTTTGAATTTTATGGAGCAAACAAACTTTTGAAAACTTCAAAACGCATGCTTTTAAAAATTGGTCATAAACAAAATGTCGTTTATAAAATTTGTAATTTTGCGAATCAAAAAGTATTTATTATGATTTCCTGTAAATAAGGCCTAGTTTTTTGGATGTCAATTAAACTTTGTTTTTTTTTTTTTAAAGAGAAGCAACTCTCAGGAAATTCTTCCTATTTATTAATGTGTTGCTATCTTTGGAAAGGGGATAGTTGAGAGATGGTGGTGAAATAAGAAGGGCTTCAACATGGCAACACTGTAATTGCGCGCGATGATAAGTCTTAGAACAGTTGTTGCTCGCCACCTGATGAAGAGTTGGCGAACTTATAGAAGCTTTTTGGTTCATAGCCCTGATTCATTATTTTTCTTCGGTGGAGTTAAGTGCTATGGGAACACCGAATAAATAAACCCAATTAAATATCATAAAACCAGCAAAAAATTCGTGCAACAATATATCGACTTTGCCACTCATGGTGATCAAGAAAATTTATGAAAATATTATGCCTCAAAGTGTCAAATATTTGAAATTCCTCATATACAGAAAAATACAAATCTGGAAGTATTGAAGACGAACTTTTAAGTATTGAGAATACACAATTGAGATGAGCCCGTGATTGATTTTTTACTCATACTTAAGACAAAAATATTGCACACTCACGAACTTTTTTCTACTCACTGAGTTTAAATGTGTATAATTGCGTATTATTCACGCGTGATTCAAAACTAAAAAAAAAAAAAATCAAAAATTGTTATTGAGTTAGTGTGAGTGGGTCATAGGAAAACCATTAAAAAATAACTAAACAAAAAAAATTAAGTCTTGGCTTCCTCGGAATAGCAAACATCAATATATCAAACATACATTGTGATCAAGAATAAATATACGGTATGGGTTCCCAGACTCATATTTCGATGAGTTACAAACGATATGATAAACTAATATAATATATGCGCACAGTGGGATAGATTAAAATTTAAATTTGAAGGACATACCGAAAGAGATATGCCATTGAATGTGCTATCAAGCTCAGATGATGATTCAGAACCACCAAAAACCAAGAGCATTAACTTCACAGGCTTCACCGAGAGCATCAACTTCAATGGATTTTGATTAATTCATGTTTTATTGCCTTTCGCTACATTTTCATACATTTCTCGAATTTTTTATGTAAAATACAGCTAGAAGCATTTTCCAGTAGTATAATGTTCTAAACAATTATGAATTATTTTATAAGGAATATTTTATCTATGGGCCAAAAATTACGAAAAAAAAATAAATAGTTTGTTTTACACTCCTAGTCTAGCAAACCCCAAATGGGGTTTTGTTAGTTTCGATAAGTACTTCGAAAAACCGCAACACATTTTATGAGTTGCACTGTGTTATCATAATTTACATTGACAAAACATCATTTTCTTTTACAATGATACATGTTACCAAAAAATAGAACATAAGATATATATTTTTTTAATTACAAATAGTAAGCAGATAAATCTTGCAAAAAACCAACACCACAATAAAAATCGAAGACAATTTTTTAACATACAAAATAAGAGCATTAGAGACAATCATAAATTATACATACATATAACACAAATGTTTCAAATGAATGTATGTCATTTTATGATATCTCAAAACGTACCTGTAATAAAGCCGGTCCTAAAACGGGTACTATAAAACCTTGATACATAAAATCCAATAGCTGTACTTTTATCATTTCATGAGCCACCTGAACCACAGCATTGCAAAATTCCAAAGCATTCATAAAGAGTGTCAGTTCAGGAATATCGGTAACATCATCGGGAGTAATACGATGCCAATCATTCGAATTAATTTCAATAGAATTTGGCAAACGCGAGTAAAGGCCACCCAAACCGGTAACCAGTAATGGGCACATTGAGGAATATTGCGCTATATAAGTGCCAATGTTTGAATTCTTTTGTGATAAAGCCATACAAAGTAATAAAGCATCTCTGGCTTGATGACCTAAGCTGCCTTCACGATGTACGTAAGGTATGAGCAGGGAAAAGATAATAAAACTGTAATTAAATAAATATAAATGTTATCGCTTTGCTTTAAAATAAATCCGAAATATAAATACAATGGAGTTTGGCTATAACGAACTCGAGGGTTCGTTACATCCGTATTAATTTATTAGAAATATTTTTGACGCGACCAACGATTAAAATAAAATAAAATAAGTAACCGAAATACACGTACTAATATTTGTTTAGAATTTTCAAAAAAATATTATTTTTTACATTTTTTCCTGTTTATGCAAAATAATTAGAGCTTATTAACAAATTTATAATACAAAATTTCACACAAAATTGCTTTGACATTAAGCTCTCGTTATTATTATCAGAGTTCGAAAATGTATGTACCACTAACATAACGTTGCTATCAAAAAACCCAATACAACGATCTCTATTGTTTCGTTCGTATTTATAAACACAACACAAGTGCTGAAATCGTTTTTTGTAATATAACAAACGGAACAAAACGAAAATGTTTCCTTCGTCAAACATTATTATTTCGTAGTGGTTATTTTTTAGTGTTCATTCAACTTAAACATTAAAACGCGTTTTTAACGTTGTGGTTGGCAGAATAAAAAAATGATTTTTCTGCATGTTATCAATGTTTTTTTGCATTAGTTTTATAAAAATTTCACTGGAACTCCTCCGCTGAAACTTTTTATTAAACTAATGCAAATATTCATAAAATTAAAGGAAATTTTTTTCACTTGTAATATGACATAAACACTAAGAACGGTTTACGAATAGTTTTGTTCCATTCCATAAACACAACAAAATCAAACTGTTTGAAATATTGGCCAAACAGAACAAAATCGTTTAGTTCGGTCTCTCATCGAAAACTGGTTTGTGAAAGTGTTTGTGTTCTGTTTAGAAATCAAAATGAAAATAAAGAAATGTTCTGTTTATGTTTACTGTGCACAACAAAATGATTGTGTTGAGTTTCAGCAAAAAGCAAAACAGAACGATAGAAAAACGTTTGATAGTGTTTAAATTCGAACTCTGATTATTATCATTGTGCATGTATTTTATTATTAAATTTTCAAAAAATGTGCTTAAAACAAGCAAAAAAAATTTCGGAAAATTGCACTGATTTTTCCAAAACTGAAAAGTTGTGGAAAAAATTTGTATAACATATTCGAAATTAGTTTAAACACAATAAAAACTTCTGTTAATATGCAGACAGCAGCGAAACTTTTTAATTTCGTAGAGATGTGTAATCGAAATTTTTTAAATTTTTTGACCGCTGTGTTTTTTAAAGCGAGAGGAATGATTTCATAAAAATCAATGGCAAATACAGTAAAACATTTTGATAAACGTTTCATTTCCATTAAAAAACGCGTTTGATCAGAAAAAATTTAATTCTAATTTTTTTTAGCTAGAATTTAATCAGCTTATGCAATTAACTCTTCTGTCTTGTTTGGGTCAAAATGACACAATTTTGAAAAATAACGTTAAAATAGTATACTAAAAACTACTAGTTTTCAGGAATATTTAGTTTTATTATATGTGAAAATATTTTATAAAAAAAATATTTTTTGTTTTTTTTTGGTCAATTTGACTAAATATTATTATATTTTCATATTTTTACAAATTGAATTTGATTCGATTTGAAATCTTTTGACCAGAATTGATAAATTGTAGTCTTTTCATATCATATCCAAATTTTTAAAAAAATAAAACTTTAATCGCATATAAGTTTTAAACTATAAGGTCGAGTTTTTGCGATGTCAGTTGATCTTGGTTTCCTTAAACCGGTAACGAACTGTGTCTGCCATTTTCAAGTTTATTAACAAAAACTTGTCTTAACCACTTCATATTGTTTAGAATTTTCGTCTTTATCATAATAAAACAAAATAAATAACATTTCAGAAGCAATATTCTATTTAAAAAGTTCGTTAATCTAAAGATAATCTACATCTTATAAACAAGATAATTTAAAATTTAATTTTTTTTTAAAACATCTCAATTTCGCTTTGTACAATTAAAATACTAGATATATATTAATTACAAAATCAATTATAGCGGTATAAAGTTGAAAATTACAAAAAATTGCAAAATTACAATTGTTTAAAAATGTCTGCGCCCCGGTAGGCTAGTTGGTAGCGTGCTGGCTTATCAGTGCGGGGGTCGTGGGTTCGATTCCCACCAAAGGCACTGGTCTGTTTTCGCTACAACGCGCCGAAGGCCATAGTAGCTAGTGCTCGGTTAGGGTAATAGTATATAATTTGTAATTATATGATTATTAATTAATAAAAAAAAAAAAAAAATGTTAAAAGTTGTTGCAGATATGTGTTAAACTCATTAGTGTCTAAAAAACTGCTTTTAAATTCGTGAATTATCTTTTAAGTGTAAATAGATATATGAATCCCAAGTTTTTTGGTACCGTATGCATAATTTTTTGAGAATAACGAAGTACACATAATTCTTTTTTTTAATATGCGTCATATTTAGCGAACAATACAGAATTTTCTGAAATTTTTTTGAAGGTCATATCTTAATTTGTTTAGGAATGTTTTCAACGGCCCATTATTGCATGTAGTCCTAAGCATTAGCAATTAAGCCCGTTTACGTCCATTGATTTTAATGAGGGCAGCAAAATTTATAGCGGTTTAAAAATTTTTTAGGCGTAGTTTTCAAATGAGTATTTTATTCGTTACCGACAAAATGGTATGGTTTTCCGAATTAATTCGTGCAAAACGAAATCTTTAACTTAATTTTAAGCTTTTAGCGGATGCTTTGTGACAGGTCGACTTCGTGTTTTTTTTGGCCTTTGAGAAAAATCCAATTTTTTTTTTAAGAAAATGGAGATTTCCGTGAAATTTATAGCTGATAGACAATTTTGGATTGTAAACTAATATTTTTTTTACCAATTGTGGATTCTATTAAGTAATACTAAATGAAATCTTTAAATCTTGAAAGCCTCATATACTCTATAATACTTAACATTTTTTTGCGACCTTTTAGCTGTTGGTAAAACTCAGTAAAGACTTACGATTTCAATATTTACTGCAGAATTGCTATCAACGATTTGAGTGTGCCATGGCAAAATCTGTTAAATTAAAAGTAACGCGTAATTCGCTTACGATGACTTATGATCAAAATGTCTGTACGCTAAAGTTATAATACGGATCAACACAAATACACACAGATAGAAATATTAACAAAAATACTTTCTTCTGTTAAAAAATGCAAAATTCTCTTTTTGCGAAATTTATGGAAAAAACAAAAAAATAATATTTTAGATCGGTTTTTTGCACACTTGTGTAAAATCATAAAGTATTAAAATTACATCTTATTTAGGCCATATGGCAATAAAATTGTGACTGTGTCACGAAACTGAGCTTTTTGTAAACAAATCACGTTCATTTTTTCCAATTTTGTGGAGCTCTAACTTGGTTTATAATTATGGCACATTATCGCGACATACACCATAACTTTTAGGTATTGGTGGTACAGCATCAGTACACATAGTGTAAATTCATTCAAGTGTAATGAGTTTATATTATACGATTTCGAATTCTAAGTTGTAAGCTGCAAAAAATATTTTTATTACTCAAAAATATGCAAAACTATGCTATTAAGAGCAATATATGCTAAAAAATGTGCTCTAACAAATCGATGCCAGAATTCGTCAATTATTCTGAAACGAATACGGATATTCTGAAAAGAAAAAACATGATACAGCATATTTTTGGTTGCCCTAATTATTACTTAAAAGTTTCGTAAATTTGTAATTATAAAAGGAAAATTTTTTAAAAATAAATAGTTGGTATGATTTTCAATGCTTTTAAAATTGGGTCAATTTCACCCAATAAACATAACAGTGTTTATAATGACTTCTTAAAACCAGAGACTCTTCATATTTTTATTTTCTGAAGAAGTAAAGTTATCATTTAAAGAAAAGCAGCTAATCGCATAAATACAATTTCTTATTTTTATAAACAAATATTATTTTGAAATTTTGTAAAAATAAAAGTGAACATACTTGCTGGCACTTTGTGTTTCTTGAGCTGAAGAGAAGAAAAATAAATCCAAAAGATGTACATTTTGCATAAGAACCACACAAAGCTGATTAAGTAATATTACAAGACGTTTTTCCAAATCTGGCGGGAAAATTTCACCCTGACTGGAGGCCAATATTTTTAAAAGTGGCCTTAGAAAAGGCTCGTGACATAATAGTTGATGTCTAGAATGACTAACCAATAGTTCATATAATTTTAATTGTTCCAAACGTACAGCATTTGAATAACGTCCAGTTGAACAGCCCCATTCATATAATTTATCTAGCAGATTTTCACTTAACAAATATTCCAAGCAAGGTGCTGGAGGTGCATTTGATACATCAGGTAAGGCGATTTTATTGCAATGATGTAGTTCCACCAATAACAGAGTTACCATAAAATCCAAATGTGAGACAACAGCTAAAACATCATCATGGGTAGGTGGTTTATTGGGAGCCTCAGCTCTTTGTATAATTTCATATGCCTGTTGCCAATGTTTGCAAAAACTATCATAACATGCACGTGGATCACAATCTGTAGCTGTATCTATAGGTCGTTGTCTTAATACACTATGTTGTGTGGAACCGGAACTAGTTGTTGTAGTAAAAAATGAATTTCCTGAACCAGATGCATTGCCTTGAGTACGTGTTAAACTTTGTCTTAGAGGACTTGAACGTAACCAACTCATATTTGTTATATTTTTATGTTGTAAATGTACAAATAATCTCGATACTCGTCTGTATATGATGTGCGTTAATGTGTAGTATTTTCTTAAGCAGTTTCGACGTATTGTCCAACTGTAGTTGAATTGTATGTTGTCGGTTTTTTTTTTTTTTTTTTTTTTTTTTTTGTTAAACTACAATAAAATTTGTGTTAGTATATCCCACAAATAGATAAAGATATATGTTATAATATAATATCTATGTAGTTTGTTTTGATTCTCTGTGCCCATAAAAATTCATATACACTCATCAAGTGTACTGTAGTGAATTTTTTAGTTTATCAACCAAGTTTTAGGCGACGTTTCATTTGGAATAAAAGGGGGACGTAATATACTGGCTGGCTTGTGTTGTCTTTATATTTTATTTATTATTTTTTGTTCGTTGTTTTGTTACTTTTTGTGTTTATTTTATTTTGTTTGTGATGATTATGATGACGTGATGCAAATTTTAAAAACTTCTAAAATAAAATGATAGGAAATTTGTTAATTAATTAGAAATTTTTTATATTAAAACAAATTCAATTAAACAATTATGTATACATACATTGTGTGTACATAGCTAAAAAAAAAAGATAGAAACTTATATTAGCTTCTACCTTTTTTTCTATTGACTCTAAAAAGTGATTAATATCATGTACTACGACGAGTAACTAACTAATAATTTATGTATAGTTCATTTGCAGTTTCAACATTTTCTTAGCAAACCCAGCTAGTTGATATAGCATGAGTTTATAAATAACGCAAAATTATGAGAAAAAATAGAATACAATAAAAAAAAAAAATCCACACTACTAAATTAACCAGAAGTAGATGAAAAATTCCACCAATATTATTTAAGTGTGAAAAATATGTAACAACAATATTTAAATACACTTAATAGCATGATACAAAAATGCAGATATTTCCAAAATAAAATTTGTATTTGAACCACTTATTTTAAAAGTGGTATGAGTCCGTTTTTAATAAAATTTTGATAATGATGGTGTTCCATATTATTTAATTGAATATATTCACTGCACAAAATTTGTTTGTCATAACTTAAAAAATCGCTGAAATTTTAACGGAATTCTTGTATTGTAAGTTATTTTGGATAACACGAATATCCTCCCCATAAAAGCTTACAGGGATCTTATAAACATTGATAATTAGCTTAGCTCTTCGAATTTTTCTAGCACGTACCATTTTCGCAAATTCGAAATTTTCTTAATTTTTCAATATGAAGTTTTGAAGCTAAGTTTGATAATTTACAGATTATGACTATAACTTTTTAAAATGTTTTGCAATATCAAAATTGGCTTAGTATAGTCGAATAAACCATAAAAAGCTATGAAGAAATAAGTTTTTACTTTTTCGCTGGCATCAAAAAAGTTAACCCACCACCAGCGATGAAGTTTTAAATTTGTTTTTTTTTTTTAATTTTTAATAAAAAATATCGTATTTTAATTTGTTTTATTTATGTCCAAAAAATAGAACCGTAATTAACAATTAGGGATGGATGGAAAGTTTCCCGCCAACCTCGTTTTTTTTTTTTTAATTCCAATAAAACAAATGCTAAAATGTTAATTTTTTTTTTGATTTAACTTAATTTAAGTCCTAAATATTTCGGCATACCCAAAAATTTAATTTATTTTTTTTTTTTTTTTTTTTTTTATTTCTTCAATTTACATAACCGAGCCTATTTAGGCCATATATGCCCAGCCAGAAATTGCTAATGGTCTGAAAAATCAAGCACTGGCAGAGCACTATTTGCCAATGGTCCAACAAATAAAGTGCTGGCAAAGCACTGATTTACAACGCTCTGCCAACGTTAGTAAAAAGTGCTTTGCCAGTGCTTAATTAACAAAATTTACAACAGTAAAAACAATTAAAGCACTGGCACAGCTCTGGCTTAGAACGCTCTGCCAACGTTCGTAAAAAGTGCTTTGCCAGTACTTGATTTACAAAATTTACAATCGTAAAAATAAAAAAGCACTGGCACAGTACTGACTTAAAACGCTTTCCCAACATTGGCAAAAAGTGCATTGCCAGTACTTATTTACAAAATTTTCAACCGTTAACTTAATAAAAACAGTGGCACATCCCTTGTTCACAACAAGAGTGGAAAAATTCAAAACTAAATTGCAATTTATGATTTGAAGTTAAAATTTAACTTAAGAAATTTATTTTTAAATTTCTTTCTTTAGTAAAATTGTAGTAAAAAATCGTGCTAACTTATCACAAAACTAATTTTATAAAAAAAAATATTCAGTTATTTTGTAATTAACTTATGTAGCTGACGCAAGGCTATTGTTATTTCTGTTCAAATTACCAAAATCATTTAATAATAAATAATACAACTCTTTACTGAAGTGAATTACTAAGTAGGACTTTATTGGTCGTTTTTGGTTTTGGTACTGGCAAAGCGCTTATTGCCAGTGCTTTGCCAACGTTTTAAAAAAGAAACGGCCAAGACCTGCCCGGTGTTATCATTTTGGGGTTGGCAAAGCACTTATTATATTATTAAAAAAGCACTTTTTTGGTTGTTCTACTAATGCTTTGCCAACGTTTTAAAATTATGGTTTTGGTACTGGCAAAGCGCTCATTGCCAGTGCTTTGCCAACGTTTTAAAAAAGGAACGGCCAAGCCCTGCCCGGTGTTATCATTTTGGGGTTGGCAAAGCACTTAAATCTTCAGATATCCAACGCTCTGCCAACGCTCATACCACCGTTGAAAGCACTGGGCCAATGCTTTGCCGTTCGTATTTTTCTGGCTGGGTGGCTATTAAAAGCTACTAAATAATGCAGAGTATAAAAAATAATAAATAATAAAAATATAAATATAGTACATAAAATAACTTATGTAGAAAACAGTAAATAAATAAAGGATAAAAATAAAATGGCATTATACGCAATCACCATATTCCTTTAGCAATTAGCAGGCTGTAGCAAGTAGAGATCAAAAAATATTTTAAAAAAAATATATATATATGTATATATAAAAGAGAATTGAAAACGATCAAACCAGAAAAGACATGTTCAGTAACATATTTCTCAAGTCTTCGCCTAAATACATCAGGCGAAAACGAAAAGCACCTCAGATTCATAGGTAAGTGATTCCATAGTCGAGACATTCTCCTCTGAAACAATCTTTCATAAATATTCACATGACAAGGAGGGTAAATTAATTGCTGGTTTCTTACGCGCTGACTAAAGTGGCAATTATCCACTAGTTATTCGGGAAAACCATTTAGCATTGTTTTATAGAAAAACAATAAGATCCTAATACCGACATAGTTCCAAAAAGAAAATCCTAGAAACTTGATCACATAATGAGTGATATGAATACGAAGCCTTACCCCGTAGACAAATCTAACACTTCTATTAAAAATTTTAGAAAACTTCTCAAATTCACCATCGGTAGTACCAGAGAAAACCTTAACACAATAAAGTATATGAGGCATTAACAAAGCTTTAACAATGCGTGCCTTAATGGATAGTGGAAGATACAAACCAGAGAACATAGTCTTCTTAATAAAAATTATATTTTAGAAGAAACACTGTTAATATGCGGCGAGAAACTTAAACTATTATCTATAACAACTCCAAGACATTTCATTCTGTCAACAAAATCTACTCGCATACCATCAAGAGTAACGGTCACATTATCTGTTAAAAAACCAAAACCCACAACCTTCTTTTTTCCCGGATTAACAGAGAACCCATTGACAAAAGTCCAATATAATACCTCCCTAATTATAAAATTAATACCTTCTTCTAGGACGTCAAAAAAGTGCTTTTCAGCATAGCAAAGGAACTGCACATCATCAGCATAAACAAATGGCTGACAAGACAGACCATTAGCAATTCTCAAGAGATTTTTTTTTTTTTTATGGTTTTTTATTAATTTATTTTCTTATTTTGTTTCTACAATTATTTTCTTGCCTCAGCGTCATAGGACATTATTGAGGCCAGTTGGCGTAAAATTTAATACAAGAAAGAAATAAATTAACTAAATGTATGTACTATATCATTTTAGTTAAAAAATAAATATAATGTTTAAATAAATTACATTCTTTTTACACTAGAAGCATTCCTAAATTTTGTAACAAATAACTTTTTAAATGTGATTTAAAGATTGAAATTCTTTGAATAATTTTAATATTTTCTGGCAAGTTATTAAACTCAACTCCACCAATATATTCAATTTTTTGTTAAGTTGTTTCTAATCTGCATCTGTATTTTCTTAAATTTGAGCTATTTCTAGTATTGTACATAGCATGGTTTCTCGAAAACTTAATTGTGTTGTGACCAATATTCAAATCATTCAAATACATAATGAACAACAATGTATTTGAATGATCTCTTGAGAATCGCTAATGGTCTGTCTTGTCAGCCATTTGTTTATGCTGATGATGTGCAGTTCCTTTGCTATGCTGAAAAGCACTTTTTTGACGTCCTAGAAGAAGGTTTTAATTTTATAATTAGGGAGGTATTAGATTAACCATTAAATAAATACTTGTGTCAACAACGATAACAAAGAAAGAGAATAACAAAACTAATGAATACACACAGAGAATAAATTGGTTGGAATTCCATGATAACCAACAAAATTATAATTTTAATTGTAATTACTTAAAATTCATCATCAGAATAATTAAACTATTTTGTAAACATAAATTATATAAAATTAACCAAAACACAGTCACATCATTCAAAATATTGGTTTTCCTAATCAATATTGAAAAAATATTATCTTCTACATTACCTTTAATACCAACAACCAACCACTTTTCGCAGATTTTATCCCTTGAATAAAATAGTTGCAGTTAAAATCGAATATTAGTCTCGCCTGCAAAAAAAAAAACAATCACTCTATCTAAGCTTGAAAGAAAAAAATAACGCATAGCATAGCACATTCATTATTACTAACCAACTTATTATACTGTATTGAAGTTTTTTCTGGAAATAATGACTTTAATAAATATAATTTATTGTTTAATAAAATAATACGTTTTGTTTACAAATTGAAGCCATATGATCATGTTTCGAGGCATATTTCAAATTCTTTGCAATTTTAATAAGTTTGTTCGAATTCGATTGCTATTATTCTATCATAAAGTCATGCTCTCTAATTGCCCTGAATATGTACGTAGACATTTTATGCTCTTGAACACTGAAAGAGACCCTCAATTTTTATATCCCATAAGAAATTATATTATTCATGAACGATCATTTCATGTTCGTGTAGCTAAGTGTTGGAACTATTTACCCTTACCCTTACCACTTAGATCTGTTGATCTATCTTTAAAAACATTCAAGTGTAAACTTGTAGAATATGGTTCTGCAAAAAAAAATTTCTAAAAATTTTCATTCCATTTTCTTTTTAAATTTGCTTTTCATTTAATAAGATTTAACTTTGAATTGAAACATTTTAAACTGCAATACATTTTGTCATGTTCGTTTATGCCATATTCTTTAATAATTCTTTAAACTTTTTACTTTAATTTTTGTAAGTTAAACTTCCCAGCCAGAAAAATACGAACGGCAAAGCATTGGCCCAGTGCTTTCAACGATGGTATGAGTGTTGGCAGAGCGTTGGATTTCTGAAGATTTAAGTGCTTTGCCAACCCCAAAATGATAACACCGGGCAGGGCTTGGCCATTCCTTTTTAAAAACGTTGGCAAAGCACTGGCAATAAGTGCTTCGCCAGTACCAAAATCATAATTTTAAAACGTTGGCAAAGCATTGGTAGAACAACCAATAAAGTGCTTTTTTAATGATAAAATAAGTGCTTTGCCAACCCTAAAATGATAACACCGGGCAGGGCTTGGCCGTTTCTTTTTTAAAACGTTGGCAAAGCACTGGCAATGAGTACTTGGCCAGTACCAAAATCATAATTTTAAAACGTTGGCAAAGCATTGGTAAAACAACTAATAAAGTAAATAATAAATTAATAAAAAAACAGTGTACTCATTATAATGTTTTTTATAAAATTTTGGTTTTATTATTTAAAATAATAAAATTATGTAAAAAAATAAACATACAAATTAAATTTCTGCAATATAAATTAAAATAAATTCAATTAAAAGAATCATTTGTATTCTGACTGTGAACTTGTAATTTTTCATAGAGAAAATTGAAATTTATAAAAAAAATTCTTTAAAAATTGGGTAAATTCAAATTTTTAAATTAAAAATTGTAAAATTTTCGAAAAAAAAATTGATTTTATATATTTGAAATTAGAAAATTTATAACTCAAATTGAATTTTGAATTAAATTAAGAATATTATATATGAAAACGAGATTTATTTTTGAACTGTATAGTCCTACTTTGTAATTCCCTTAAGTAAAGACTTGCATTATTTCTTTTTGAATGATTTTGGTAATTTAAACAGAAAAAAGAATTAAGTTTTAAAGAATGTAAAATAAATTTAAAAATTACTATTCATTTGTTATTTTTTTTAAACCCTGCTAACTTTTTAAAAAACGTACTTGTTTTTAAATAAGTTACGGTTGTAAATCGAGCACTGGCAAAGTACTTTTGACCATCGTTGGGAAAGCGTTGTGAATAAGCGCTGTACCACTGTTTTTATTATGTTAACGGTTGTAAATTTTGTAAATAAGTACTATCAATGCACTTTTTCACAATGTTGGGAAAGCGTTCTAGGCCAGTGCTGTGCCAGTGCTTTTTATTTTTACGGTTGTAAAATTTGTAAATCAAGTACTGGCACAGCACTTTGTACAAACGTTGGTAGAGCGTTCTAAGCTAGGGCTGTGATAGTGCTATTATTATTTTTACTGTTGTAAATTTTGTTAATTAAGTACTGGTAAAGCACTTTTTACTAACATTGGCAGAGCGTTGTAAATCAGTGCTTTGCCAGGACTTTATTTGTTGGACCATTGGCAAACAGTGCTCTGCCAGTGCTTCATTTTTCAGACCATTGGCAATTACTGGCTGGGTTGCTATATAAATACAAACTGTTTTATATTGTTAGAAAACATGATATTTAAGTTTTTATAGTTTTAAGTGATGTAATGAAGTTGATTGTTAATGTTGGTCTACCAACTATATATATTGAAAATAATAATAGTGCAGGGTTTAATAATTTAAACCGAAAGTATGACAGGGAAAGGAAAAAATATGATTATAATTTCAGATCTCTGAAGTGGGACATCCTGGCAAGCTGTATGTTCTTTATTTTAGACGCCGCCAAATTTTTATTTACACTCAGTAAAAAAATTTGAATTTTAAACAAAAGTGAAAACTTTTATAAAATGTGAATTAAAGTTAATTTTAAATTTAAAAACCGTTAATAGTTTCGAGTAGTATCGAATATCCAAATTAAAAATATCGAGTACTGAAAAGTAACCGAATTTACCAGCACTAATATTTTGCACTTTTTAAGCCACATTTCGTCGTATGAATATTGGTGAGACCTATAGACCATTTCTGGGCAAAATTGAGTTAGGAATTGATTATATATGATTAATGTGACCTCTTTCTAAATCTTTAAGCCGTTTTTAAATACCTCGTATCAATTAGGAGATATCCAGCCTCATATGCGCTGTGTATCCCTATTTTTACAAATTTCTTAACATTGGTATGGTGTATTGACCACTTTTTGGTCAATGAGTCAAACTTTCTATAGAAAAATAAAAACATTATTCGTCAATCTTGGTTTGACACATTTGAAATAAGCAACGCATATAAAACAAAAACCAATAAAAAAGTTTAAGCATTGGTTTGCACTATGACAACCTAGTTTTATAATGGTTAAAAGAAAAAAAAACTTTTGACCTATTTGAAAGAAAAACAATAAAATTGTGATAAAAACGGCTTATAGACCATATAATAAAAAAATCTTTTTTTAAAAAATTGTTAATAACTCTGGATACTCAGTGCAAAAAGTCGTAAAAATGAACAATATTGTTTATAATAAATGCAGCTCTCCAATAATCAATCGACGATTTATCATTTGTTTGTAATTTTTTATTATTTGGAAAAAATTGATACGGCAAAATTTCATGTTTACCCAGAAAAATATTGGTAATGTCATCTCAATGATATTTAAATTTATTCCCGTTTTAATTAAAACGATTAAAAATATTTTCAATACTCCTTTTCCTGTTTATTCACTTTTAAAATATTTAATTTTACCCAAACCGATAGCCTGTCTGTCATCACATGCCAGTTTAACAATTTTTAACCGATTTTAACATACATACATAACATACACTTTTTACTCACAAGGGAGTTATCGTGATCCGGACACGCAGATCTTAATGAGCTTTGGATATGTTGAAGAGAATAAAAATTTAAGGGATCCACCCGTGTTTTTTTTTTTAGCTAAATAATCTCATATTTAGTGGTTACTAAATGCGTCAAAAATAAACCGATTTTTAGGTTTTTTTTTTTGGTTGCCCTTATGACTAGTGTCTGTCAAATAGTTCGACCAGAAAATGTATTGGTTCTGTATTTTGAAGCAATACGGTTATGTAATAAAAGAAAATAATTAAGTTAATCCAGTCAATGCGCTTCTATTATACAAAAAAGGAGTCTAAAAAGTTGGCTTGTAAATAATGAACCATTGCTTCATTTTTGTTCAACACTGTATGTCTTTTAAACTATACCCTACACGAAATGGATGACCGAAACTAACACATGCAAATCTTGCATCTTCCTCTAACTTATGAATTTATAAATTAGAGGGAGATGCAAAATCACACGTACACAAAGTTTCCATCACTTTTTTCATATTGCCCTTAGGAAAATGATAGAAACTTTGTTCTACGCATTGATGGATATTTTCATCAGCAGTGTCGGTAATTTGACCGGTCATATGACCGTCACTGTTCTTGCTGGGTATGAATTTAAGAATCTCTGAATGATGTTGAAATCTTTAATTGTTAATGGCAAAATAGGCAGGCTATCTGACAGAAGTTAGCGGTTGAACTGTTTACGCGTTTGTTTGACTTAATGCTTCGCTGCCTTACAACCAGAGAACGAAGCCGATCGGCTCATAGCCGCGGCTTAGCCGCCGCCGACTATTTTTCAGGCACTTGAGCCGCCGCCGACTTGTGCGGCTAATTTCGGCTAGAAATGTTAGCCGACTCAATCAGCTTAGTTGGTTGATTGCTTCTACAAAACGGCGTTTATAATTTTTTATAAACGAAAGGTGAATTTTATGAGAATCCTCTATCTTTGAAACACCGCTAACCACCTGGTAATATTAAGTTTTCAATATGTGGTTCAACAACTGGCAACACAAAAATATTTCATAGCGTCTGTAATAAAAGACCCGTTATATTTTTCGCGTTGCAAGAAAAAGAGAATTTTAAAATTTCGCAAAAAAATATAAAAACTATTTCTCTACTACACAAACTTATCTAAAAATTCCTACTGATTCTGACTCAGTGGGTCGCTGGAAGCTGCGTTATTTCTAAAAAGTTGTCTTAATCCTGCTACTGTGAAAAAACAGTTATTCGTTCATGACAAGAGGGCAATAGTAGCACCATTTTTATCTAATTAAAACAAATATATCTAATTAAAAGAAAAAATTATAAACTATACTTAAATGCTATAAGCAAAAGCTAGTTCCTAATATTTTTTTAATATACTCGCATTACAAGAATGTGTATTTTTGTCAAAGAATAGTCGACTTTAGTCGAATTTTAGTCGCCGCCTACTTTTGTTTAGTTCAGCCGCCGCCGCCGAAAAATGTTCGGCTCTAGTCGACTTTTAGCCGCCGCCGACTGTTATCTTGTTTAGCCGCCGCCAGCCGAAATACAACATCGGCTTCGTTCTCTGCTTACAACCTCAGAAAAATATCAACAACAACAAAATACAAAACAAAAGCAATACAAACAGATGCTGGAAATATTCTTCAAATTTGTAATAGACACACTTCCAATTCAACACCTGTGCTATTGCTAAAGCACTGAAGTGCCTTTGAACTCAACTGGCTATAAAACAGACAGATAAACATGTAGTACCAAGATATATTGATATATTGATATATCTTGTGTAGTACCCAATAGTAATAAAAGAAAATGTAAGTAAAGAAGCACTTGCAATGAAACCCCAACTACAAAAAGCTATAAACAACTACACTAACAAAAAATTAACACCTATGGCCTTGTGACGAATAAAATAAAAAGTATTAATAAAAAAAAAAACGAAAAATTAAATTGTCACCAATTTTTTTTTTTTTAGACACTCAGATAACCTTACACCTCCAATTTTAGATACAAACAATTGAATTGTGTGTACTTATTTGCTAAGTTTGCAGGCAAAAGAAAATTAATTAAAAATATATGTATAAAATTAGTACGACTGTTTTTGTTTTATATACACCACCTTCTCTTTTTTGTTGGTTGCTTGATTTTTTTTTAACACAGCTTTAATTACAACAACACCACTTTATAGATAAAGACGTATATACGTATTAATTTGTTGTAGATTAAGTTGAACTTCCGCAGATTAGTTGAAACAA
This sequence comes from Delia radicum, assembly GCA_021234595.1. NCBI lineage: Eukaryota > Metazoa > Arthropoda > Insecta > Diptera > Anthomyiidae > Delia > Delia radicum. The sequence continues at coordinate 224,024,419 of CM037852.1, read as the reverse complement.
ATTGAACATTCGATTTTTGGCTTTTAAATTAATAGCTAATTTAAAAATTTAATAATACGTGTTTAATTTAATGTTTATGTTACACTTTTTTCATAATTTTACATTTTTTAAGTTGATTTTTTGCATTAAAATTTGCATTGGAAAAATATTTTTAGAGAACACACATAAAAGAAAGTAATAATGATATAAAACTATTCACAATAACTAAAAATGACAAGCTATGAATGACATTTCTCAGAAAAACAGATATGTTATAAAAACAGAGACATCTAGCGGTTAGTCAGGGAGGATGATAAAATCTGATTGTTATTATTGTACCATTTAAATTATATGGGAGGGGATTTTATAAAAAAATTGAAGTTAAAATGGTATTGTAAAAAAGAAATCGATAGGTAATAAAATACTTTTCAAACGATACTCAAAATATTTATATATTTTAACCCATTGAGGAAGTTTAAGATTTTGTATACACGCAGAAAAAAGGTGTATCATTACAAAAATTCGAGTAATTAGAGTTACGTGGGAATTATACAACTATATAAAATTAACGACAATTTTGTCGAAACGCTTAGGTAAATGTTCAAAGTGATATATATGTAAATAAGTTATTTGTATAATATTGCAACGTTTTCCAGGTTCAAAAAACTATTTATTTTTGTAAATAAAAAATACTCCATTATATTGCAAATAATATTTTTATTAAAATTAATAATTTATTTAACAACAAATAACTCTTTTAAATAAATATTCTTAAAAACTAATATAAATACCTAGATGAAGTTAATTAACCATGTGTCTACGAATTCCAACGTCTTAAGAAGTTTTCAAATTCTGAGTCGTAATAAAAAAAACATATTGTGCCTGAAAAATAAAACAATACAATTGGAATTAATATTTTTGCATTTATATATAAGATATTACTTTCATTCTTTATAATTGGTGGGAACCGCTGCCCTAGACCATTTTGAAATATTTTAAAACAATAATACATATTTACGAATTTACAAAACGTAATAAGAAAAAAAAATTCGGCATAAATGACACAAGTTTACTCTAAAATAATTTTTCTTGGAAAAAGTGAAAAGAATAATAAATATGTTGCTTTGTAATTGCAAGAACTCTAATTGTAATATAATTTAAAGGCAAATATATAATTGTTCATGAAACTTTTAAATAATATTAAATAAGATTAAACGAATCATTTTGTGTACTGAACATTCAAAGTCGACCATGACTATATATCTGCATTTTGAAATGTGAGAGCCCCATGGGCCCGGCTTTTATTCTAGAGGGATCCACATACTTCTTTTTAGGAACACCGCATAAAAATTGCAATTTAGCCAAAATCGGTCAATTAACCGATTTGTTCCTTTTGTACAAACTGTTTTCATTAAACAAAACATATTAAAAAATTTAAATTATTAGAATTGTTTGGAAAAAAATTATTCATCAAAGCTCTCGTTACAGTAGCACCGGCTGACGATTGCGCTCACTTTGAAAAAATCATTCTCTCTAATTTTATATATGTAGATTTCATAGTTTGTAATTGCTAAATTGTGAATAGGAAATTTGTTTTGAAATCAAAGCAATTTGGTTGGATTTCAAAGCAAATCCTCTTCGAGAACAGAAGTTTTTTTCCATTGAAATTAGGGAAATCCCCTCGAAAACAATAAAATTTTACTCAATTTTGTCTGGTTTCTCTCATTAGTGAGCCCGTTACCGTAACTTTGTAACAAATTTATCTTGGAATTTGTCGTCTTATCAAATCTCTAATTATTATTACTCTATGACGGTACATTTTACTTCAAATGTTACCAACAAATTATTTTACCATCTCTGGTGAAGTGAATAATGTCAAAATCAGCTGTTATCTTGAACCAAGTAGCTAAAAAATTGCAATTTTTAAAAGGAGGGTGTTATTTGCTTAAATTAAGATATCTATTACAAAACTCCAAGTATGTCAAACCCTTTTGGTGATCCAGATGATAGTGAAGCTGACGGTGAAATTCTTGAAGGTTTCATCTGTCCCATATGCCGTGAAGATCTAAAATCATTAGAATTTCTCCATGACCATTTCGAAAAGTCTCATGCTGAAGATGATGACCTGAAAACTCTGTTCAAAGAAATATTAAGTAAAGCTAAAAAGAAAATAAATTTTGATTTATCACGCAATTTAGAAAAAAATGCCTCTATATCGTCTACAAGTGGTGCCACTGCCATCATTCGAGAGACTAGTAATGCTCGTTCTCGCATGAATGTCTACAATTTTATGGATCATCAAGAAATAGGTATTGAGAAACCTCTATTAGACTATTTTCAGTCGATAAGAAATCCTCGTTTGGAGCGTTATGCTAGCGAAACGAATAAGCTGATAATAAGACTTCATAAACTTTTGAAGGATATGCCCACAGATGCAGTATTAAGAAAACAACACGAACAAAATGTAAATTTAAATTTTAGACACTTCAACTTTGTTATACAACTAATTATACTCATCACTGTAGATTGTCCCCTGGCTAGACGGTGGCTCGGTTAAGTTGTGTCCAAATTGTGCAAAAAGTTTTCACATTGCCAGACGTCAGCATCATTGCCGTTTGTGCGGCAGTATTATGTGTCATGATTGTTCAAAATTTTTACCAATTGAAACTGCATGTAAGTAAATTTTATTGGTGTCCCTTTCATAGATTTTATAGTTGTTCACAGTGTTATGAATTTAAAATAATGATTATTCTCCTTGCTATGAGTGGAACTAGGCTTTTACTTGAATTTTTAATATTTAATATTAATTTATAATATTTAATATTATAATATGTAATATTAATAATTAATATTAATTTTTCTTGAATTTTTATGAATACAAAAATTAAAACATTTTTGAATTCCACAGTTGATTTACTTTTATCAAATCATAAAAAACTTGCCCGTAGAGTGAAATTTTGATTTAAGACCACTATATACCACTACGCTTTGTAAGGCCTTTCATATTAGCTGAAGAAGCCTTTTTGTTCTTTACTGTAGTATTGGTTTTTTGCAGATTAAGAAGTAAAATTCAAAGAACATGCTGCAAAACACCATTCTGCAACTGGTTCTTTTTGCACGTAGTTTATCCTATTAGCAATAGGTAAGTTTTCTCCAACCTAAAACTTCCTGCCTGGGACAGTTAAACCTTACATTTTGTATCACTGGAATTTGGTAACTCACTTGGTACCTACACTCAAGTTATTGCAAAACTTTTCTTGCCACAACTTTGAAATTTTTTATTATAAATTGGGAAAAATTCAAATGAAATTGATATAGTCTATTTCAAATTAAGAAAATTTCGTAATTTAGAATTTCTATTTGTAATTAAAAAAATTGCACATGAAATTGATTTTTTTCATTGAAAATTTCAAATTAAAAAGAGATTTTGTATTTGAAATTGAAAAAACTACAATTGAAATTGAGACTTTACATTTGAATTTAGACTTTCAATTTAAAATTGGGAAATTCAAAATAGAATTGAGATTATTCATTTAAAATTGAAAAAGTTCTAAGTGAAATTCGGAAAATTTTAAATTAAATTAAAAAAAGTTCAAATAAACTTACTAAACTACTTTTATTTGAAAAAATCTGTATAGAAAATTTATAGAAAAACTAAGGAAGAAATAATTTTAAAAAAATTTAGAAAACCTAAAAAACTTAATTAAGAACCTTAAATGCCAAAAATATTTATTTTATTTATTTATTCAAGTTCTGTAATATAAAGCCATCCAGACCGATTATATTTTCTGCAATTATGATGTGAGCAAGATTATTCAAGTTAAAGATCATTTGGTTTTTGTTAAACAATATAGTTGTTTTACTTCGCAAATGAAAATTAGATTTTTCATTTAAAAATTTTCCAATTTTAAATAGAAAATCAGAATTTCAGTTAGAATTTTCTCAATTTCAAATAAAAAAAATTCTCAATTTCATATAAAATTTTCTTAATTTTTAATTGAAAATCTTAATTTCATTTAAAAATTCGCATTTTTTATTGAAAAGTCTCAATTTCATTTAAAATGTTCGCAATTTTAATTAAAAATGGCATGGTAAACTAAATAGACCAATTCATTGACGATTTCATTGTCATTATTTGAGGTCAATGGTAATGAAATTTGTTGACATTACAATTGTTTTGATAAATGCCAATGAATTTTAGTATGTCTAAAATAAACAATTTTAATTGATAAAAATTAGTAATATGTATAGGTTAGGTTAGGTCGAAAAGAGGATTCGGAGAAGGGAAAATGCTTCCCTAATCCGACTCAAGTCCCTGAGGACTTACACTTAAGCCAAAATGTCGGCTTGTTGTGCGCTCTAAACAATCGGTCCTATGTCACCTTTCTACCCCAGGAACTCCGTCGCACTGACGAAACTCCTCAACTTCTTCCATCCTATGCCCCTAAGATCCCCCAATGTGGATATTGGGTCACTGGATAGTATTTCGACCCGGATCCCGGCAAATGCCGGGCATTCACAGAGATAGTGTTCCAAGGTCTCCTCGTCCTCCCCACAGGCCCTGCACACTTCCGAGTCCGCCCTACCAATACGGTGGAGATGGGCCCTAAGTGTCAGGTGTCCCGTAAGGATTTCCATCAAAATACTCAGTTCCTTCCTACTGAGATTCAGAATTTCCCTCGTCTTGTCCGGGTTGCCCCAGAGAATACTCGTAGTCCTGCCAACATACGCATTTTCAAAGATTGTCCTATGCATGGTGTCAGCCCAGTCCACCAGCTCCGCTTTGTGAGCTCGACAAGTTTTAGCGTTCCCCAAAGTGACTAATTCCAGGGAAGATCCTTTCCTAGCCAAATCATTAGCCACTTCGTTCCCCTCTATACCACAGTGTCCCGGCACCCATATAATCTCAATGCGTCCCCGTGCAGAGAAATCGTTAATTTCCCCTTTACACCTGAGTATCGTCATTGATCCCACAGAGTCCGTAGATAAAGCCCGGATAGCCGCTTGTATACAGTTAGTACTAAAATTTTACATTTTTGTCGTAATTTCGCTTTTTCCAAAACTATTTGTTATAAACAATGCTTTTTTTCATCCACTAAAATTGCTTGATTTGAGACATTTTGTACATTGCAGTAACATTGATTTATTTAATGACAAACTAATTTTATTGGCATTGCCATCAAGTAATGCAATTAAATTTCAATGCCAATTAAAAAAAATCCCAAGTGTGATTTTAAATGAAAAATATGTAAATCAAATTTGATTTATACTTACATTTGATTAATTCATTTTTTTTATAAGCTTTGACAATGGAAGTGTGGGTATCGAAAATCGATTCGAAAATGTTTGTTCGAATTAGAAATTTTTAAAACTTGTAAGATGATAGCCGAACTTAAAAGTCCAACTTTTTTACTTTTCGCATTTACTAGATGATTGAATGTTTTCAACATTTGTACACATTAAAAAGAACTTTTTATTACTTTATTTTCAATGTGAAAATTTTCTTCGAATCGAATTTTTTTCGAATCGAATTACCCTGCCCCTGCTATTTTTCACACCCAACTGTTTAACCGCTATTTCTTTATTTATTTGATTTTACTTCACACAGTTGCATTCTTGCGTACAATATTCAAAAAATAATACTGTGTTTAAAAAAGGTCAGTAGTGCCAGACTTTTGACTAAAAATCGTCAAAGATTAAAGACAAATTTTATAAAAATCTATTCTTTACATTTAAATTTTTTCAAAGTCATTTGAGCAGTAGCTATCCATCTAAAGAAGAAACAAAGTAGACAACATCTGTTAATTTTTATATGCCAACTAGTTTTAAGAAAAACAGTTTTTTAAAGGTTTTTTTAATGCATATACGAGGGCGGATCAATAAGTCCGTGACTTTTTGAATGAAACAGTTTTTTTGCAAAAAAAAAAGTATTTTTCAACATAATCTTCTTTTAGCTCAATAAACTTAGTCCAACGTTTCTCCAATTTTTGTATCCCTTCCAAAATATAGGATTTTTCGAGGTCCATAAAATAGGAATTTCTTGGCCATATGGGGTCGTTTTTTGTTTTAATCCTCGTTAAATCGGTCCAATAAGTTGGCATAATATTCGCCGTTTATTTTTTTTCCCTTTTGAAGGTAATCGATGTGGATTATCCCGCGTGCATCCCAAAAAACTGTTGCCATCACCTTATTGGCCACGATTACGTTTATGGTCAACTGAGAGCAAACGCGGCACCCATCTTGCAGACAGCTTTCTTAAACCCAACTGATCATTTAAAATCGAAACCACACTGCCATATGAAATGCCTATGTCATCAACAATCTCACTCACTTTTACTCTTCTATCGGCCAACAACAAATCGTGGATTTTTTCAACATTTTCAGGTGTATTGACCTCAATTGGCCGTCCAGAACGTTAAGCGTCATTTGCACTTGTGCGACCACAATGAAAGTCAGAAAACTACTTTTTTACCATTGAAATCGATGGTGCAGAGTTCCCATAGTATTTATCAAGCTTTTCCTTGGTTTGCTTGACGGTTTTTTTTTTTGGCAAAAAATAATGTTCAATGAGCACTCGAAATTCACTTTTTTCATTTTTAAAAAAATCCACGAGGATGTATGTTTTGAACAGCTTTTAAACGCAAAGTAAATGACTGAACTTGCTCAAAATTTGACTGTAGTCTATTAACAGGTGGTACTTAATGGGAGCAGTGTTGCATTTCATATAACTACGAGGGAAGTTGGAAAAGTCAAGGACTTATTGATCCGCCCTCGTATTTTAGTACATATGAACAAAATGTTGTATTAATTATACAAAACTTATGCTGATAATACATTAACCAATAAAATTAACTTTAAAATTTAATTAAAAGTGTTTAAAAGCGTAAAAATTAATTAATTAAAAGGTGCGCCCCGGTAGGCTTATTAGTAGCGTGCTGGCTTATCTGTGCGGGGGTTGTGGGTTCGATTCCCACCAGAGGCACTGGTCTGTTTTCGCTACAACGCGCCGAAGGCCATAGTAGCTAGTGCTCGGTTAGGGTAATAGTATATAATTTGTAATTATATGATTATTAATTAATAACAATTAATTAAAAGTACCACTCTTAACACATTTTTTTTTTTAACTCTTAAAACCAGTTCAGGTTCTTAGAAGAGAGCGTTGGATACGGGTTTACCCATCAGCCGTTTTTAAAAAAGCCTAATTTCGCATCGAAACTTTACAAACGATAGAGAGATAAAACTTTTAAGTTAATAAAAACGTTCTTAAAAAGATAAAACAAAAGTTTAAACAAAAAGAAATTAATTATTTATTAATAATTTAATTATTAAAAGTGTTTATAAACCATTACATTATTAAGTAAATAACATTATTTAACAGATTACGAGAACAGAAAAATTAACAGAAAAAAACTGATTTTTTGTTCTCTGTTATCCTTTCAATTTTCTTTTTGTTACTGTTATTCCTCTCGTATTTTCACTTTCGTTTCTCTTATTCTTTTGTGAAGTTAACAGAGTAGAGCACCCATATTAAATTTAAGAGCACGTTATTACTTCAATTTGAGGCAATTTAAACGAAGAAATTTATTGCAGGCAATTTTTGAATTCTCTTTTAAAGTTGCTTGTAAAAATCATAAACATTTACACGAGGAGTTTTTGCATGCAATTTTTTTGACGTTTATTTTGCCAATATTCTTTAATTGTTCATTCGTTGAAATTTAATTTATTCGTAATAATTTAAAATAATATTATTTAATAATATATATAATATAAAATAATATAATTTAAAATAATATATAAATAGTTCTTTATTCCACATTATTTATTTTTTATTTTACGAAATATTTTCGATACACAACACTTTAGAAGCCGAATACGAATAAAGCAAATTAACAAGAATACGAACGATAGCAAAAAGAAATGTCAAAAAATATCTTGAAAAACGAAAACCGTGCAATTTTTGCTACCCCGTTTGCCTACAAACAATAATTACACGCAAAATTGCATGCAAAAATTGCCTCGTTTAAATGGCCTCTTTGACTGATAGTTCCTATTTCCTTTATATACTCTTTGATTTTACCGTTCCTAAAGACTTTCCAATAATGGATAATTTAAATTTTTTTATATTCTCGCGAAAAAGATCAGATATTATTCATTTTATACAATTTCGTATTCTAAAGGCCTATTCACACTTTGACCATCTCTGTCTACTTTTTATTATTGACTCGCGATGTAAATTTAAAAGAAAATTTACAAACATTTTACAAGTCATACCCCTAATACATATCACTTCGAACATTTACCTAAGCATCTTGACAAATTTGTAGTTAATTTAATGTAGTTGTATAATTACCACGAAACTCGATTTTTGTAAATTGCACACCTCTTTTTTCTGCGTGTATTTATTTTAATACTTACAAGCAACTTCTAGAACAAAATTTCTTTGTGGAGAGTAAACGATTTTTTATGTGTGAATTTCTAAAGAAAAAAGATGAATTTAGGTGTTTTGAGGTAGGTGTGAATACCACATTTGCTTACTAAAAAATCGTCAAACTTTATTCTTCGAAATTTCAGTCAAAAAACCATTTCGTCTGGCACCACTGTCTGCATAAAGAGGGCAACAAAATAACGAAATAAAATAAAGAGAAAAGAAAAAACAACATACAACTTTAACTGAAAGTTGTAGTTTTAATATAATTAAATTTAAAGATGTTTTGTTTTGCCAAAATATAACGAAATAACTTTCTGTAAAACAAGTTTTTAAATAATTGAATAATATATTAAGAATAAAATTAGAAATAAAAAATTTATAATAAATAAGTACCATTCAGGCCAACAGATAAAAAAAACCAAGATAACGTGGCAAAAAAAAAGAAAATTATACCAGTAATACCACCACCACGTAAAATCTGAATCTCACAAATGATAAAATATCAAAAACAACAATTTTAGGCAAAAGTTTAAAGTAAAAAGTATAAGATATTGTTCTACAACTAAATTATATTTGCTGCCAGATATTGTAGTACAAAATATTAAAAAAAAATGACTGAGGAAACGTTTGTTTTATGGATGCTGGTCATTGTCATGTTGGTGGGTTCTTATATGGCCGGTAGTATACCACTGGTAATGAAATTAAGTGAGAAAAAACTTAAACTTGTAACAGTTCTCGGTGCGGGACTATTAGTGGGCACGGCTTTAACTGTTATTATACCCGAAGGCATACGTTCATTGTATATGGATGAGGAAAAGCCAGCAGTAGTTGCAACTAAAGCTACGGAAAATGTTGATATTGCACAATCCTTACACTCGCATGATGACAATAAGGATCATTCTCGTACAATAGGTTTATCACTGGTTTTGGGATTTGTTTTCATGATGTTAGTTGATCAGATTTCACAACGACGACAAAAGGCATCAGCACCCAACGAAAAAAATATAACTGCTACTTTGGGGTTAGTTGTACATGCTGCCGCTGATGGTGTAGCGCTGGGTGCTGCCGCCACAACCAGTCATCAAGATGTGGAAATAATTGTATTTCTTGCAATTATGCTGCATAAGGCTCCAGCAGCCTTTGGCCTAGTTAGCTTTTTGTTACATGAAAAAATTGAACGTCAACAAATACGCAAACATTTGGCCATATTCTCCTTGTCGGCACCTCTACTAACACTGCTTACCTACTTTGGTATAGGACAAGAACAAAAGGAAACTTTAAACTCCGTAAATGCCACGGGTATTGCAATGCTTTTTTCAGCCGGTACATTTCTGTATGTAGCGACTGTTCATGTTTTACCCGAACTGACGCAAGGAGGTCATTCTCACTCGCCCCATTCTGCTCAGCATCAATATCGTCTTCTAGAGGATGCCTCTGCTACAGACGTTCAAACACAAATTCCATCACCTAGCGGACTAAGTTACTGTGAATTATTCATCATGATTTTTGGAGCTTTATTACCATTAGTAATAACTATGGGACATCATCATTAATTAATTATAATATTTATTAAGTTGTTGTAAATATCAATCAAGAAAAAAATAAAAAACAATTGAATGCCTCGCTCGAACAAGGGTATAAAATCTAAAAACCAGAGTGTTCAGGAGAAGTAAAAAAACGTAGGAAACGCAAAAAAGTAAAGTCTAAAGAAGATCCAAGGTACTCAACATCTATTAAATTTTATATGCCAATTGGTTTTAAGAGAAACAGTTTTTAAGTGGTTTTTTTTTTAGTAAAAATTTGTAACCGATTATGGCCATTAGGCTAGTTTATTGTTATAAATAAAGAAATTAAATTAAATATTTTTTAGTATATATATAAACAACATTTTTATTTATTTACAAATCCTTATTGTAATACAAAACTTATGCAGAGAATATATTAAACAGCACAAATTAACTTTAAAATTTAATTAAAATAGCTTAAAAACATGAACATTAATTGAAAGTACCACCCATTTTTTCGAAACTCTCTTAAAACCAGTTCAGGTTTTTAGAAGAGAGCGTTGGATACGGGTTGGTGGAATAAGGGTATATATACCCTAATTCTTATAGTAGTTTTTTGAAATAATTTTTTTCTTCGTTTGGATTTTCGAATTACTGTATGACAATTTCTGAACGTTGGATTGCGTACAAAAAATAAAACATGCAGTTTACCTGACTAACGAATTTTATTAAAATTTGAGCGGAACTAAGGGACACTTATTTTCCGCTTAAACAAAAACTGGCGGGTTTTCCGTCTATTCCATTAATAGTAAGTTACTAACCATGTTACATTTAATTATTTAGTTTGCCATAGCCAAAATTAAAAATATCTTCAAAATAATAGGTAAATAATGTTTAATTTATATGTGCATATGTATATACTTCGTCCGTGTTCACACTTTATATGTTAATATTTCACGATTTAAGAGTTTTTATTTTTTGCAAATTAAAATATCAATAATCAAACTATTAGGTAGCAGAAATGTTTAAATTTTGGTAAATAAACATTAGTTTCACTGCAAAATACACAAACAAGTCTAATCTTTAAATTTTATTAAATTTCTGAAAATATAAATATATATATTTAGCAAAAGTCGTCTTTTAAGGCTAGGTTTAGGACAGAAAAAGACAAGAATTAGCAAAATTATTGGCATAGGTCTAAGTATTAATGCTTGATAATAACCATATTATATAAAAAAACGCTTTTTCAAAAAAGTCGCTTATACCCTTATTCGAGCGAGACATTCAATTGTTTATTAAAAAAAAAAAAAAACTCGAAAATACTTTATTCAGATTTAAAAAAAAAAAAACATTTATTTTAAAATATTTAAAATTTTATTTAAGGAATAAAAAGTTTTACAAAATATTTGATTCTGTAAATGTTTTTAATTTGTCATACACTGCCAGCAAACAAGCTCAAAAAAATAATTTGCTCACAATATATTATTAAAATTTAAAATTATTGTATGAAATTTTGTTTATTCAAAAGATAATTTTTTGACTCAAAAAATAGATTTAAAAAAATTGTATAGGCTTCATAATTAGGGCTTGTTTATTTTTTTTAGAAGGCTCACATTTTCCTCCAAAAAATTTGCAATTTTTGACAATAAAAATTTCAAAAAAAATTGTACACTTGCTTAGCTTCTATTTGCGTCGTTTCGAAGTTGTGTCGTTCAAAAATTGTTTGTGACTTCGAAGTTGCGTCGTCAATGATTTCGTTAATTTTCGCATTGTTTTTCTGTTTTTTAAGACTCTTCAGAGTGGTTTAGTCGTGCCGTTATGTATTGTGTTAAATTATATTCACCCTGAGAGAGTTATGCATATTAATATTTCATTGAGCAGATGTTGTACTATTGATAGAATTCTTCCCATTAGAGTTGATCATTGTTGGAACTATTTACCTTTAGAATTGCAAACTGTTATGATGATCGGATTTTTTTGTGTTTTTAACAGTACTACTTTAAAATGATGCATGAATGCATTTTGTTTTTTTTTTTTTAACATAAAATATATATATTTTTTTTATTGTATATGTAGTTTTACAATTAGATTTTAAGATCTTGTTCAGGAATATATTGCTATGTAATACATTTTTTGACCTAGATGGCTTTTTGTATTACAATATGGATAAATAAATGAAATAGCAATAAATTTATTTGTTTAACTTATTTAACCCTTCTCTACATGCAACTGCAGATCTTTATGAAAGTTGTATATTTTGATAGTAAATTGACTCGACTATGTTTGAGCGATCATTTCAGATTAGGCTTTCTAGAATATAGAATGATTTACCTGTACACCTGAGAAGTTTTAGTTTTTCACCACAGGTCTTTCGGCAAAAGCTGAAGGATTATTTGGCTGCTCTCAACCTTTTTTTTTTTATTTTTTATTAAGATGTAATTTTTTTAGTTAAAAAGAAATGTTTTTTTTTATTATTTATGATAGTGTTAAGTTATTTATTTTTTATATAGAAAATATTATTAATTAGCTTTTGTTATAAAGTAGCTTTTAATAATCATATATGGCCCTAAGGGCTTGGGTTATGTAAATTGGGGAGAATAAATTCTATATTTATTATAAAAAAAAATAAGAGATCACTAGAGTGATCGAGTCGGTATTTCCGGTTTTTTTTTTGTCCGTTTCTCTGTAAAATTTTCGGATATCGAATAAATCAGTTTTTTTGTTGTCGAACATCCGGTTTTTTTCTTAACTATTCTTTTTCAATTTCAATATATTAGAAACAGTAAATTTACAAAAAAAAAAACTCCGTTTTTTAAAGCGGTTCATGCAAGAGAGCTCCTTTTTACTTAAAAATTACTAATATAAAATTTTTTACAAATTTTCATAACCTCAAAAATAATTATTTTTCTGTGTCATTTTTTAATTGTTCCAGGGTTATTATTCTGCCATTTAAGCCACAAACAAAAAAGCATTTAATAATTTTTTTTTTGTTGACATTATTAAAAAGTTGTTTTGTATGCAACTTAAGAGCTATGAGCGCTCATATTTTTAAATGATTTATAAAAATTCTTATTGCTTTTTGAAAACTATCGAACGTAATTTATCGTTCTAATTCAAAATAAATAATAGTTTTTCAATTAAAAACTAAAATTATTTAAATTTATAAAAAAAAAAATGACATTTAAAACCTAGTTAAGCGGGTTTTTTCAAATTCGAGAAACAGAAACCGGTTTTTTTAAATTAAAACTATTCGTAAAAACTTTCGAAAAATTGTCAAATTATCGATCACCTATTGAACACCTATTTCGGCGTTTACAAAATGGGTAAAAATTTCGGATCGCCCAAAAAAAAAAATAGAAAATATATAATAGCCAAATAATATGTGTCGGAAAGCTTATAAATTTTTTCTTAATACTTAAGTTGTTTTTTTTAATAACTTAAATTATTACTGCCTATAAATTGTAATTATTTAAAAATTTCAAAAATAGATTTTCAATGTTTTTTTTTTTAATAATATAATTACAAAAATTTGTTCATATGTAAAATATAAACCCCTATAGTGAATAAAAAAGGAAATGTTTGTTCCCATGTAATTTTCATTCCCCCTCAAGTGAAAATTGGTATCGTGAATTTCCCCTGAAATTGTATTATGCTACTCACGAGTGAATGATTAGACAAAAGGGAACAAATTTCGAGGGAACTTTTATTCACGATTGGAATTGAGTGAAAAGGGAAAATAATTCGAGGGATAGGGGTGATAGTTACCCTTTAAATACCGTTACCGAAGTAACTTGAAAACCGTTATCCTTAAAATATCGTTACTAAAATAACTAAAATGATGTTATCGCTAAAAAACGTTACCGAAATAACTGAAATATCGTTACCACTAAAATGTCGTTACCAAAATAGTCGTTACCATTAGCGATAACCGCATTGAATCGGTTACCATCCATGCTTTTAATATAATATTTTTTTAATAGTTATTATTAAAGTTTTTATTGTTAAAATATTTATTATTAAAAACATTTATTATTAAAATCAAGTATATATTTGGTAACCATGGCAGATAGATCAAATATGACTTTAATTTTGAATCACCAATATTTAAATTATTGAATACATGTTAAATTTATTTCTAGTGGAGTTAGCCAGTCTTACCATGACACACGCGGAACCTGTTAAACAAATGACAGAGACAAAAACGTCCAATTCCTCCACCTCATCAAATCAACAACAAGGTGGTATACGTTCATGTGAACATTGTCTATGGCTACTAGAGACACGTCAAGAAATGCACGAAAGTCGTAAGTGTCGACCACCGATTACCCAAATCTACAGTGATATACAACAATTGCGTAAAAATGTTATGCCCGAAATAGAAATGTACTTGAAAATAGTTGGTAGCCTTTATGAGGGAGAATCTATATTTACCTTAAACGATGCCAGTGCATTACGTGGCAAAATAGGACAAGTCGCCGAAGCTATAGATATTCTAAGTAAACGAATATTGGCCATACCATGTGAACCAGGCACACGCGAAGAAAGTCTTAAAAAAGCTATACGTTTGTCGTCCATACAACTGATCAAAGAAAAAATGCTCTCACTGCCACCATTACCTAAAGAAGATGAGATACGCAAAATACAAGAACGTAAACGTATGGAAGCTGAGTTGCGTATAGCCACTGAACGAAGACAAGCTATGGAAGCGTATGAAAGATACGGTTTAGCAGCAGCAACAAATATCGAACATAATTTAAGAAGTGGTGACTATGCTCAAGGGGTAAAATTTTAATAACGACTTTTCTTAAGAAGTAAATTTTAATTTTTTTTTTATTATTTCCAGTCTGATTTACGCTCTTTAGATAATTGGACAGCTCATCCAATTAGAACAGCTGGTATAGTACACACTGATGATCCTTTAGTGGAACAAATAAATATTATTAAAGGTTATATAAAACAAGCCAGACAAGATATGAATTTTGATGTTGTTGAAACTTTGGAACTGAATTTAAGAGAATTACAAAAAGAATTCTATGAACGCCAAAGATCGATTAGTCTAACTAATGCTACACAAAATGATACAAAAGAAACTAAATAAAATTAAAAAAAAAATCACAAATATACATATACATACATTCCCTGTATTCCTATTATGAACTTCTTAAAATTGGATAATTTTTTGTTTTTCTGTTGGAAATTTATGTCATTATTTCTAATAATATCGATCATAATAAAAGCATATTTTAGGAAAAAAAAACGTGTATTTGCTATACTTTATATGTAGATGCTTATTATAAATGTGCTTTTACATTTCATATTTTCCTTATTTAATATTTGTTTAAACATTTATTTTTATAATAAATGCCATTGGTCAGCGGCGTACCCAGGATTTTGTTTCAGGGGGGGCCCAATTTTTGTTTTTTAAATTTTTTTTTGTTTGAAAAGCATATAATTTTGGTTTAAATTTATTGATCTAAAAAAACAATTTATATTTTTTTTATTAAAACAAAAAGTTCAGCTTCGGCCGAACATTGATATTATGGCCGAAATTCGGCTTTGGCCGAAAAAAATGAGTTCGGTCGGACACTAATATTTTGTATCTGTTAAATAAGTTTTGGATGGGAAAGTTACCATTGACGTTATACCCAGTTATGATAGCAATTTTGAAGCAAAAATGTTTTGACATGTCTTTGTTTTTTTTAGTTTTTTTATATCTACAAACAAGTTTTTTTTTTTGAAATATTTAACAAATTTATGTATCAATTAAATAATTTTATTTTGATTTTTAAAGTGAGCTATCATATTAATTAAGATCCTTATATACTATTAACAAAGCTCTTAAAATTTAATTCAACGATTTTTTTTCATAAAAGTGTCAATGTCAATGTCAGGTTCAACCTTTTCTCCAGGGACCGTAAAAATTATTCCTTTTTTCATAAAAGCCAGATGATAAAAGTTATTTTTTGATTTTTATTTTTTCGAGCAAAAATAAAAGTTATTTTTTGATTTTTATTTTTTCGAGCAAAAGATATATTTGTTTTTTGATTTCTATTTTTTCGAGCAAAAGTTAAAATTATTTTTTGATTTCTATTTTTTCGAGCAAAAATAGAAGTTATTTTCTGATTTTTATTTTTTCGAGCAAAAATAAAAGTTATTTTTTGATTTTTATTTTTTTGAGCAAAAATAAAAGTTATTTTTTGGTTTTTATTTTTTCGAGCAAAAATAAGTTATTTTTTGATTTTTATTTTTTCGAGCAAAAATAAAAGTTATTTTTTGGTTTTTATTTTTTCGAGCAAAAATAAAAGTTATTTTTTGATTTTTAATTTTTCGAGCAAAAATAAAAGGTTTTTTTTTATTTTTATTTTTTTGAGCAAAAATAAAAGTTATTTTTTGGTTTTTATTTTTTCGAGCAAAAATAAAAGTTATTTTTTGATTTTTAATTTTTCGAGCAAAAATAAAAGGTTTTTTTTGATTTTTATTTTTTTGAGCAAGTATAAAAGTTATTTTTTGGTTTTAATTTTTTTTTTTTTACCAAAAATAAAAGTTATTAGCTTTGTAATTATGATTTTTCAGTGATGATAGATATACAGCAAATATTTTGCAATGTTATTTTTGTGATAACTGTATTAATATATATTATTATACATTTTTTAAGTATCTAACTACAAGACAAACATCTATATTTGTACGAGCAGTGCGCCAATTTTTGGAAATTAAATTCGTCATTTTTAAAACAAGAATTCTTCAAAAAAGTCGTCATATTAAAAATAAGTTTTACTGATTATAAAACTCGAAAATATTACAAAAGGCAACCATAAAATTTATATATTATATGTATATATTTATATATTATATATATATAATATAACTGCGTTATTTGTTATTTATTCGTTATAAAAATAAAAATTTATAACTTATGGAATTTCAACTCAAGAAATTGAAATAAATATCAAAAATAACTTTTATTTTTGCTCGAAAACATAAAAATCAAATAATAACTTTGGCCCGAAAAAATAAAAATCAAAAAATAACTTTTAATTTCGCCCGAAAAAATAAAAATCAAAAAATTACTTTTATTTTTGCTCGAAAAAATAAAAATCAAAAAATAACTTTCATTTTTGCTCGAAAAAATAAAAATCAAAATACAACTTTTATTTTTGCCCGAAAAAATAAAAATCAAAAATAACTTTTATTTTTGCTCGAAAAAATAAAAATCAAAAAATTGCTTTTATTTTTGTTCGAAAAAATAAAAATCAAAAAATATTTTTTAGTTTTGCTCAAAAAAATAAAAATCAAAAAAAAACTTTTATTTTTGCAAAAAAAAAATAAAAATCAAAATTTTAAAAAGCAATGCATTTTATTATAGACTAGTTCATAAGGATCAAAATGGTATGCTTGAAACAGTTTTCCGACATTTTTTGTTTAAAAATTTGGAAATAACTGTTATTTTCGGTCCCTGCTTTTCTCGATACACTGATGCAAGAGCTAGAGCACCAAGTCTAGCTTCACCCATATAATTCCTTAAATATGTTTTCACTCTTTTTAGGGTGGAAAAACTTCTCTCCGCGGATGCAGTTGTAACAGGAATTACTATCAGTAAATGTAAAAACATGTAAACGTTTGGAAAAAGTTCCTTGTTGCAATCTTGAATAGCATCTAGCGGATTTGATGGTCTTTATGGTAGTATTTCCATAGATCAATTTCAGTTAATATATCATTAGTTTGAAAAATTATAGTCTCAAAAAAATATTATAAATTCATTTATTACATACTAACCAAAACAAAAATAAAATATAAAATCGAAAATCGAAAATATTTCGGGGGGGGCTTTGGCCCCCAGGGCCCCCCCCCCCTGGGTACGCCACTGCCATTGGTATAAATTTTATTTAAAATAACTGTACTGTGTTTATATATCCGCATTGATGTTGTCATTTTATACCTTAAGACCATGCTGGGTAATCAAACTGTTTGATTTTTCTACATACGCGTTGGTTGCATCTTCATTTGACATACCCTTGCGATTATTCCAGGCTTCCCATTTGGCTTTATTTTTGAAATCTAAAAAACCTGGTTTGGCTGCAAAAAAAAATTATACAATGAAAATGATTATGTTTAATAAAATGTAAATGTTCTGTTATTTAAAATAAGTTGTTACTGATTGTGTTAGGATTATGTTACCGCTTATTATCAGGGCAGCGTCCCCGTTAAAATTAAAATACCACTAACAAAATAACAAAAACTACCATTAACCCTAAAATAACCTAAAGCCGAGCACAGACGGTCAATATTATTCACTTACATTTTATTGAAATTTGCATTTACACTTTCAATGTTATTGAAAACTTATTAAATTAAAATTGATAAAGTTTTCCCATTTGTTAAAAGATTTCCAAAATTTATATGATTTTTTAATTTTATTTATTTATTTTCATACATCAAAAAAACAAATTTTAAAAAGCTAATATTTGAATATTGCCCACACACTTTTCAATAAAATGGAATTTACATTATACCTGAAATCTGGATTAAACCGTATTTTGGAGACAATCTGGTTATGAAACGTAATTTCAAACAAGATTTTCCATACAAATTCATAGATTGTCGGACAATCTGGCTTAAAATTACGTTCAAAATTAGATTGTAGCGATACTACAACACAGTATTTTCCCCTATTTTGAATTAGCAAAATGTGTCATCATCTTGTGGGAAAAAAATGTTAACAAATAAAAAAAAATTTATTTAATTTAGGAAAACTAAATAAAACGAGTGTTAAACCCAATAAAATTACATTTTTTGCTGAAAGATAAATTAAATTAAAATTTAAAAATTTAAAATTAAAAATTAAACGTCTTTCTCTATTGTCAATCAAATATCAATATCCCAGTTTGAAGTTGTTAACGAAACTCGTTTGCCTGATTACACTGGTATTTTTACTGCTGAGATTGCAGCAATTAATAGCAGTTCGAGGCCATTTAAACGGAGCAATTTTTTGCATGCAACGTTGCCTGCAATTATTGTTTGTTGGTAAACGGGGTAGAGAAGCAAGCGGGGTAGCAAAAATTGCACGGTTTTCGTTTTTCAAGATATTTTTTGACATTTCTTTTTCTATCGTTCGTATTCTTGTTAATTTGCTTTATTCGTATTCGGCTTCTCAAATGTTGTGTATCGAAAATATTTCGTAAAATAAAAAATAAATAATGTGGAATAAAGAACTATTTATATATTATTTTAAATTATATTATATTATTTTATATTATATATATTATTAAATTATACTATTTTTAATTATTACGAATAAATTAAATTTCAACGAATGAACAATTACAGAAGATTGGCAAAATAAACGTCAAAAAAATTGCATGCAAAAACTCCTCGTTTAAATGTTCATGATTTTTAGAATCAACTTTAAAAGAGAATTCAAAAATTGCCTGCAATTAATTTCTTCGTTTAAATGGCCTCTTCGAAAATTTATGTACCACCAACATAACGTTGCTATCAAAAAAACCAATACAACGATCTCTATTGTTTCGTTCGTATTTATAAACACAACACAAGTGCTCAGATCGTTGTTTGTAATATAACAAACGGAACAAAACGAAAATGTTTCATTCGTCAAACATTATTATTTCGTAGTGGTTATTTTTTAGTGTTCATTCAACTTAAACATTAAAACGCGTTTTTAACGTTGTGGTTGCCAAAATAAAGAAATGATTTTTCTGCATGTTATCAATGTTTTTTTGCATTAGTTTTATGATATTTCACTGGAACTCCTCCGTTGAATCTTTTTATTAAACTAATGCAATTATTCATAAAATTCAATGAAAATTTTTTTCACTTGTAATATGACATAAACACTAAGAACGGTTAACAAATAGTTTTGTTCCATTCCATAAACACAACCAAATCAAACTGTTTGAAATATTGGCCAAACAGAACAAAATCGTTTAGTTCGGTCTCTCATCGAAAACTAGTTTGTGAAAGTGTTTGTGTTCTGTTTACAAATGAAAATGAAAATAAAGAAATGTTCTGTTTATGTTTACTGTGCACAACAAAATGATTGTGTTGAGTTTCAGCAAAAAGCAAAACAGAACGATAGAAAAACGTTTGATTGTGTTTAAATTCGAACTCTGATTAATAGTGCTATTGGTTACTTAGCGCAACATAGAGGCACAACATTAATTTGCTCAGATAGCCTTAGTGTCACCAGGGCTCTAATAAAAAATCACAATGGCTTGTATGATGACCTTCTATATCAGCCTACAAATAATCAAACGTTTATACTTTGGATTCCTTCTCATATTGGGATTAAAGGTAATGAAAGTGCCGACAGCGCTGCTAAATCGACGAAATCACCGAAACACCATGTTTTTCAAAAGCTTTATCAAACCCTTTTAAAAATATACAAAGGCAACAAATCCCTCCTTTCATCAGGCCCAATTACAACAAAAATTTTACTAGAAGCCAATGTGTTATGTTGGCACGATTAAGAGTTGGTAAAGCGGTTTTCAATACTAAACATTATTATGAAAAAACGGATCCACTAAAATGTTCTTTTTGCGATGTTGTGCTCACTATTCCTCATATACTCGTTGAATGTCCGAATTCCAAAATTGATGAACCGCTTGAGAAGATACTGGACTGTAGAGCTGACGACAATCTATCTACCATACGAAGAAGTCTACAGAACCATAATATTCAAAACGTATAAGGCCAATTATCTTTAATTATTTAGATTTAAAACTTTTTTTTTTTTTCTTTCGAAATACTAAATTTAAAATTTAATATTAATTTTTTGAGCGCATATGGTATGGTTACCCGGCGCCTTTTTTGTTATATTTTATAAATTTACTTTGTAAAATATTTTTGAAATAAATAAATAAATTAAATTCATCATCCAGTTATTTATTTTTGTTTCCCGCGAACACAATTTGTGCAAACATCATTGATATGGTGACCAGAAGAACAAAAACAAATATCGTCCTTCCAAAAAGCCATCCTCACATAAAAAAAAAACACTTTTCCAGCAAAATTAACATTGTTTCTTTCATAATCAAATTGCAAATTGTGTCTCCCGTCAGTGAATTAATAACTTTTTAGAAAAATTTTCAGCTTGAGGTTATTTTATTTATTTTGTTTTGTTTACAAAATGTTGTTGTTGTCAAGCTAAAATCCAGTTTTCCTGCCAAATTCTATAATGTAAACGAGGCGATTTGTAACTGGATTTAACTCGATTCTAAACCAAATTTCGTGTAAATTCATTATAACAAAATCCAAATCATTTTGTAATTTTCAATTTAATTGATTAACTTTCAATATAGGGTACACACTAGGGTGGCCCTTAAAAAAAAGTGTTAAATCTTAAGGTCTCACTCCCCAGAAATATGCGAATGGCCAAAAAAGTGATAAATACGAAGTTTTGGGCCAATCGAAAAATGTTTAGAGGTCGCTCAAAGCGATTGAAAATTGCAAATGCGTTTATATGGGGAAAAAAATGACTTTTTTCGAGACTTATGTAAATTTTTCAATTATGGGAAAAAATTTTATTCTACATGTTAAATTATATGATATAAAGAGATAATTATCTATTCAAAAAGGTTTAAAAATTCAAATTCGGTTAAGAACCAGACCAGTGATAAATAATGCCCCAGACCAAAAAAAGGTTAAATTATTACTTCATTGAGAAATTCGACCACACGTCATAAATATTTTTGAAATCGATTACTAAGTTATAATTTTTTACTTAAAAGGCTCAAGGCTATGATATATAGAACAAGATTTTTTTATTGGATGTCGTAATATGACGTCATACGCGGACAAAATTTTTGGGACGTTTTTGAAATCTCTAATTTCAAAATTTTTTCTTCAACGAAACCGAAAATATTGAGGTTTGGAGTCCAGTAGCTTGTTTAGAACACCTTAGAGAATGAAAATAAAAAAAATTAAAAATATCCACTGGCACACTTGGGTAGGGCAACGATTTGATTTTTGCGGATTTCGAGAAAATTGCGTTTTTTGGTGATAACACGGCTTATTTGCTGTCATAAAATATTTAAAATTAAAAATTAGCTACTTCTGTAATGTTAGTTGTTTTTTTTTATCATCGCTACCCAAGGTTGACAAAAAAAATTTTTGGACATCATTAACCCATGTGGACCTTATGCCCAAAATGACCCCAGATTTTTTTTTTTAATTTACAAAATAAGTCAATTTTTTGCTTGCTACCAATTACTTTTAGGAAATGTGATTTGAAATATTATAACATAATGTTTGAAGTTACAATGGTAAAATTTTTGGACGAAATAATTAACGTTAACCCTTACCTTGTCGATTCGATTTTTGCGGATTTCGAGGAAAATGTTCCTTGAAATCCGAATACGGTTTCGTTTAAGAAAAAATTTTAAAATTAGAGATTAGAGATTTAAAAACGTCCCAAAAATTTTGTCCGCGTATGACGTCATCTTACGACAAGTTTACGACATCCAATAAAAAAATCTTGTTCCATATCTCATAGCCTTGAGTCTTTTAAGTAAAAAAATTATAACTTAGTAATCCATTTCAAAAATATTTAGGACGTGTGGCCGAATTTCTCAATGATGTAATAATTTAACCTTTTTTGGTCTGGGGCATTATTTATTACTGAGCTGGTTCTTAACCGAATTTGAATTTTTATACCTTTTTATATAGATAATTATCTCTTTATATCAAATAATTTAACATGTAGAATAAAATTTTTTCCCATAATTGAAAAATTTACATAAGTCTCGAAAAAAAGTCATTTTTTCCCCATATAAACGCATTTGCAATTTTCAATCGCTTTGAGCGACCTCTAAACATTTATCGATTGGCCCAAAACTTCGCATTTATCACTTTTTTGGCCATTCGCACATTTCTAGGGGGTGAGACCTAAAATTTTAACACTTTTTTTTTTGGCCCATATAACGAAGGGCCACCCTAGTACACACATAAAATTTATTTGTAAAGCCAGGCACAAATTTTTAATATAATTGATGCACATTTTATTGCTTTTTTAACACACACTATCAATTCGTTTTTTAAAATTTTAATTTATTTATGTTTGCTCAATTGTTTTCATTCTTAGAAAAATTAGCGCTTAAACATGTATTGCACCATAAAACTGCATTTATTTTTATTGTCTATTGTTTATTTATCATTGTGTATTTTTTTTAAATTTAATTTTTAATAACTATAAAAATAACAAATTTGAAAGTTAACCAATTTAATTGATTAACTTTCAATATAGGGCACAAATATTAAATCTTTTTATTAAACAATCTAGAATTGATCAATAATATTTAACGTGTGATCAATAATATTTAAAGTGGTCAATAATATTTAACGTGTGTACTCTACCTAACGAAATAACTAAAAATACTGATAACCTTAAAATAACCTAACGAAATAATTTTGAAATACCGTTATCGTATAACACTAACCATAAGATTCGGTTGCGTCCTTGATTAAAAGTGAATAATTTTGGTATATTTAGCGTATATTTTTGTGTTTTTACTGTATATTTTTTGGTTTTTAGTGCATATTTCAATTAAAGTATATATATTTTAAATTTTTTTACTGCATATTTTAAGCGTAATTTTGGATTCTTTAGTTGCTGCCCTGATGATTATAAATTCTTAGTAAAAAAAAGACGGACATTTTCCTAAATGATGGAAATTTGTGTAGCAAATTACTGGCTTTTAAATAAAGAAAAGTTTAATGCTCAAGTAATTTTACTAATTTTTTAAACTTTTTTAAAGCAGAATAAAAAGTATTAAATATAAAATAAATGATTTTGTAAAATCGGACATGAAACGTTTCTTTTAAGAAAATATTAAATACTTTGGATATTTTCAGGATTCGCTAGGGAACTATAAAATTTTCATTTTTAAGTTTAATGACAATAGCTTTTATCGCAGCTAGTATATTTGATTTATTTTACTTAAAGCGTAAACTCGAAACTTCGAAGAATAATATTTTGTATTAAACTTGCTGAAATATTTGCCAAACAAATAAAAAATTTAAAAAAAATTAATATTTTTATTAAATATGAAACATTAGGTTTTATTAAACAAAAAATATACGAAACATTTTATTTTGCAAATTTTATTTATTTATTTAAATTTTATTTTGCAAAATTTAACTTTTTTATTTTCTCAAAATACGAAAAAAATATGATTTCATTCGCGATTTTATTAAAAAAAAAATATACAAAAAGTGTACATGCCATGTCGTGCTAAAAATATTGTTGTGTTTCCAGAAAATTATTTTTTTAATTGAATATTTTAATTATAAAATAGTAAAAAGTACAAAAAACTGTTGAAAACAATTGTAATAATTGCAGTATATTATTGGTATAAAGAGACTATTAGTTTTCTTTATTATAAAAATTGATACAAAAACATACAAATTAACATATGTATGTATGTTGGTGTTGTAAAATTAAAATAACAAGACATTTTAATTTTGATGAATCAAATAATAATGTAGTTTTGTGTAGTAATTTAACTTATTGCCTACTAGTATTTTAAAACATTAAGCTCTGCTACTTTTGGAACTATTTATATTTTTTTTTTTAAAAATGTCAAAATTTGCCGTTTACCGTTAAAATGAGTAAAAAAAAATCTGTACTCTCTTGTAGTCCGGACTCTCCCCTACATTCCTATACGCCATTGTATATGAGCTGGTAATTTTTGTGACCCAAGGTAAGATATTCGGTTCAAAATACAGTAGTGGTCAAAACATATGGAACTGAGATCGCATTTGTTTTTTCATTGATTTATTTTCTTCAAATCACACTTAGTTACTAAAATTTATTTTTTACATATTCTTCATACATTTTTTTATGTTAAACAAATAAAAAAAATTAATTCCGTTAAATTAAAACAACAAAAAAATTAATAATAATAGATGTATTCAAAATGCAGGTGTTCAAAACATTTGCAACTCTCATTATTCTTACTCTTAACGAAACAATTTATACCAACAAATGCTAGGATATAACGGTAATCGCATTCCTTTTTAATATGAGATTCAGGCCGTTACATTTTTTAAACAAATTTATTATAATTATTGTTCTTTAATAGTTGTAATAAGATGTTGGAAGCATAAACATCGTAAGAATAATTTTTGTAAAAAATGTCATTAAATAAATACAATTCTGATCAAAAGTTTTAAATGATTTTCAAAATGGACTTTTCCAAAAAGAAATTTCTATAAAGTACTCCGTTCCAAAATCAACGATTTGCCGCATTGTTAATAGTGGTAACATCCACACAACTCATAAAGGTGGAAGACCCCGTATTACAACTGTAAGAGAAGATCGGAAAATCAAGAATTTTTTACGAAATATCCCAAAGCAGTTCCCAGAGAAGCTAAAAGTGAACTTTTAATAGATGCCAGTCTTCCCACCATTAAAAGAAGAGCCCGAGAATATGGTCTTAGAAGTTATAGATGTACAAAAAAACCGTTTGTGTCGGTTTGAACTGGACTCAACAGCAGTGGAAAAATGTATTGTGGTCAGATGAGTCTAAATTCAACATCCGGGGATCAGATGGAAGAGCCAATTGTCGAAGACCACGAGGCGAAAAGTTTAATCCCAGATACACAACCTGGGATTGATCCAATTCACCGCATTACTAGCACAATGACGGCCACAATCTATAGAGATATTTTGAGTTCAGTTATGCTTTCGTATGCTGAATGGGAAATGCTACTCTCATGGACCTTCCAGCACGACAACGACCCAAAACACACGGCGGGGGTTGTAGAAGTTTGGCTGCATTAAAATTAAATTAATATCATGTCGTGGCCGGCTCAATCTCCCGATCTCAACCCGATTGAGAACATGTGGATGATTGTAAAACGGAATATCGGCAATAAAGTATTCCGAAATGGTGATGAACTTTTCGTCGAGTTGGAGAAGCAGTGGAATGAAATTTCTGACGATTATATTAAAAAGCTCATTGCCTCAATGCCTAAGATTTGTTCAGAAGTTATAAAAAATAATGGATACGCTTCAAAATACTGAGCGTTAAAACCATTGTTTGTATTTCCTGTTAATTACTTTAAGAGTTGCAAATGTTTTGAACACTGCACTATCGACTTATTTTGTTAAAATTACTTTTTTTTATTTTTGAGAAGTTATGAACAATTTTTTTGTATTTGTAAAATAATATGCTAAAACTGAATTTAATAAAAAAAAAAAACAAAAACTTATACCACAAATCTTTTTGATCCAAAAAAAATATAATTACCTAAAGCATGATTTCAGTTGCAAATGTTTTGAACACCACTGTATATGTTATAAATATAACGTTACTGAAATTAAAGAAGGAGAATCTTAAAAATTTTTTGACGCTTAAAACAATCACCGCAATTTTTATGAATTTATTGTGGGTGAAAGGATGCTGCAAACGAATACGGCGACAAAAATTGACTAGCACGTCTTATTTCTGAGTAATTTTAATTTAAAAGGTTCGCCAAGGGCTAAGTATTGCGATTTTTCTTAAATTTCGCATCACAAAGCTGTTAGACCTAGTGCTACAACAATTAAAATATTAATTAATGAAAATCAGAAGTTAAAGTTAATATTCCTTCAATAATCATGAGTATAAAATTGAAAAGCATAACATTTTACTATGTAAATTTTCTGATTTTCCGAGATATGCGTGCCAAATTAAAAGCAGTTTTGTCTACTTTGCTATTGCAAAAATAAAATAAATTGGGATAATTTTTAAAAAATTTGCAGAATGTAGGAAAAAACTCCATTTTTAGTAAAAATCAAGTCGCAATATCTCGAAAACCATTAGTGAAATTTCAAAAATGTTCAATTATTCGTGCTTATCATGCGAAAATGAATTAAAATTTATGTGTCGCAAGACAGATATTTAGTTTCAGAAAAATTTTGTTCGCGGGGCGCCACGGGTTAATGATATCCGGTTTTTCTCAAATTCATACCACCTAACTTTTAGACCTAGTTGTACAATAATCGCAACAATAATTGATAAAAATTTCAAGTTGGAAAAAAAATGCCGCTATAATATACTATTAAAATTCAATTAACATGTTATCACTTAACTGATTAGCAATAATCTATTAACACGTTATCATACTATGTACATTAGGGTGATAACTTTTTGCATTTTTTGCAAATATCAAATCTCCCCAGACAAAATCGTGTAGGGCATGGACAAATATTAAGAACTGCGTTTTTAGTTTTTCGCTATCGTTAAAAAAGGTTCCGCACCAAACGCGTTAAAGTTTTGAATCAAACAAAGTTAAAAAAAACTTTTTTGCTGCCTCAACGTCTGACCATCACATCTATATAATTAAGGCATGCTGATATCAATAGTAAAGTCCGTTTTCGAGTCAATGGAATAGTTTTCTTCCAAATTTGCTTACTTACATATGTATAAACCATATTTAAAAAAAAATTGTTATTAAAAAAAATTTAAAATAAACATATTAAATTCATTTTAGAAATCGCTGTCGGTGCGCAAGGTTTTTTTACCAAATTGAACTGAAATAGTTTTTTTTATCATTAATACAATATTTGCCATTAGAAAACCCCTGGGGAGAATGTTGTCCAAAAAAAGTTATCACCCTAATGTACATATTATACAAACATATTAGCAGAGTAGGAAATAATGTGTCCATACATACCAGTATTGCAATCACCAACAGTAGCCTGCTTATACAAACTGTACAATTCTAATAAATCATTATCGGAGGGAGTAGTAGCCAAATTCTTGACATCTTCAGCGGCTTTATTGAATTCCTTTAAGAAAATAAGAGAAAAAATGTTACAATACAAGAATAAACACGTGTAATTGTTAAAACAGGACAAAGTTCAATATGACAAAAATACAAAGATTATTAATTTATGATTAAAATGATGTAGTAGTATTTAAAATTTACATATTTACCTCTTGAGTTACCATTTTCCTTAGTACTGTTCTAACTTTGTGCGTAGTTAATCTAATACTGAAATGGAAATTTTAAATTTATTTAAAAATCAATTCAAGTTGTAGTTCAATACTAATTTTTCTTCAACCGGTGGTGGTGTACATACAAAATAAACGTACATATACAATAAAGGTCACACCACTTGTTAATGCCCCTCCCTCTCCTCTTACAGGCTTTTATAAGTTTTACCGTAAAAGAAGGGAGATTGGGTAAATTATACATATTTTTCATAATTAATAATTAATTTTTATTTTACCCTTATTAGTGTCCGTAATGTGTTCTTCCAATTGAAAATTGCGTTTGTGAAATAGGCCGGCTATTTAAAACAGTGTTGCCAGTCGATATTGATCCCAATTTGGGGATTTTTTTTATTGACTGTACACTAGGGTATACATTTTTTTTAAACAAAATTTCTTCATCGCACTGTGCTATGAGCAATGTTGTGCTGATATTTATTTTTTTTATTTATTTATTTATTTATTATTCTTCAATTAAATAACCGAGCCCAAAGGGCCATATATGGCTAAGAAATAACTACAACACAAGACTACTGTATTATATAAAACAAAAATATAAATAACAATATAATATTAAAAAAAAAAAAGAGAAATAAACATATATGTATTATAAAATAGTAAAAACATTAGAAGTTAAAAGAAAGAAGAGAAAAACAATATAAAGGCACTGTAAACCAATGAATAATTACAATCACACGTTCCATTAAAATGTCAAAAATATTATAACTCATTACCTTGAGCATAGATCAAAATTTTGCGTTTAAAAGTGTAGAATGGTAATTCTAAGGACTTGAGCTCTGTAGGCAAGTGATTAAAAATATGAGCTACCCGCACATGAAATGATCGTTCTAAGAGTGAGGTTAATCTAGGGATTTGAATTTGACGATTTCGTGTAGAATGGCCAAAAGAAAAAAATGAATTCAAATATACAAGGTCATCATTATGATTAATCTTATAAAAATAAAGTATGGTCCTTGCTTTAACATAGTTCGAAAATGGACAACCTAAGAATCTAGAAACATACGGCGTCATATGGGTACGATTAAGTCTCCTTATTTATTTAATTTATTTACTATAATTAAAAATTACAATAAATCTTAAGAGCTAAACACTAGCAACTTAGGCTATCGGCTTATATATTTTTTTAAATGAATTTAAACTTCCACGAAATCTGGTTTAAAATCAAGGTAAATCCAGTTACATATAACATTCGTTTACATCAGGAGTGCCCAAAAGTTCCTTATGGAAGAGCAAACACCAATACATTTAAAGAAAAACTAATTTTTATTCAATATTTTTTGTTGTAAAAACCAATCCATACAAAGAAAAAAGAAAAAAATATTTCAATGTTTACCAGCAAAGCATACGAAAGTGTTGTTGCTTTGCGCTTGCGTGTATAAAGTGAAGAACGACAAAAAAAACTAATAAGACAAAGTTGTTTGTGTATTTCGTATTGCTAGTGCAGAGCGCTCTATATGTGTATTAAAACACACAGCCTATAGCTAAGTGTTTTTACAAAAACAATTGAGTACCAAGCGCATAGGCCGTGGGCACCCCTGGTTTACATTATATTTTTTGTTTGTGTTCGAAGAGCTAATACGCCACCACCAACGTTTACATTATAAAATTTGGAAGGCAAACTGGATTTTGGCTTGAGAAGAATATTTTGTAAACAAAACATAATAAATAAAATAACCTCAAACTGAAATTTTTTTAAAAAGTTATTAATTTACTAGCGGAAGACAAAATTTCCAGCGATTATGAGAGAGACAATTTTAATTTTGCTGAAAAAAGTGTTTTTTTATTGGGGACGATTATTTGGAAGCACGATATTTCTTTTTGTTCTTCTGAACACCATATCAATGTTGTTTGCACAAAATGTCTTAGCCGGAGACAAAAATAAGTAACTGGATGCTGAATCAAAAAATTCCCTTAAGAAGATGAGACAATATGCCATAATTTAACGACAATTGAGTGTCGATAAAGGAAGTTGAAAAAATAAAATGTAAATAAATCGTGTTTACAAACAAAAAACTAAAGTTTAAACAAAAAAAAACTAATTATTTATAAATAATTTAATCAAAGATAAATGTTTAAGAGCATATAAAATTTAAGAGCATGATTTAACATGAATTTGGCTGATGGTGCCTCTTTCCTTTATATACTCTTTGATAGAAAGGAAAGAGGAACCATCAGCCAATTTTATAGGCAATTTACACGAGGCAATTTTTGCATGCAAGGTTGCGTGCTATTATTGTTTGTAGGCAAACGAGGTAGAGAAGCAAGCAGGGTAGCAAAAATTGCACTGTTTTCGTTTTTTAAGATATTTTTTGACATTTCTTTTTGCTATCGTTCGTATTCTTGTTAATTTGTTTTATTCGTATTCGGCTTCTAAAGTGTTGTGTATCGAAAATATTTCGTAAAATAAAAAATAAATAATGTGGAATAAAGAACTAGTGTGGAATAAAGAACTAGTTATTTTTTCTTTATTATAATCTTCCATTTTTATTTTTGTAATTGCTTAAACAAATTTTTTATTTTAAATTATTACGAATAAATTAAATTTCAACGAATGAACAATTAAAGAAGATTGGCAAAATAAACGTCAAAAAAATTGCATGCAAAAACTCCTCGTGTAAATGTTCATGATTTTTAGAAGCGACTTTAAAAGAGAATTCAAAAATTGCCTGCAATTAATTTCTTCGTGTAAATTGCCTCTTAGGTTAAATCATGCTTTTAAATTTTAGACGGTTGCTCTGCTCTGTTGACTTCACAAAAGAATAAGAGAAACGAAAGGGAAAATACCAGAAGAATAAGAGAAACAAAAGGAAATTTGAACGGATAACAGTGTTGGAGAACATAAAATCATTTTTTTGTGTTAATTTTTATGTTCTCTTAATCTGTTAAATGTTGTTATTAACGTGAATAATGTAATTGTTTATTAAAAACACTTTGCATATTCAAATTGTTATTAAATAATTAATTTCGTTTTATTTAACCTTTTGTTTTATATTTTTTAGAATGTTTTTATTAACTTAAAAGTTTTATCGGTATTCCTTATGCTTTTTTTAAAAATTATATTAATAAAAAAAATTAAAAATTAGCCTTTTTTTAAAAACAGTTAATGGATAGACACTGATTTAATTATTAAAGTTGTTTTTTGTACCGATTTATATTTATTTATAACACTGTTTTATTATTTGTTCATTTTTTTATTTTCCTTCACCCTTTCTAAAAAAACTTGATATTGAGTTGATATTTTTAAAACTAAAATTTCCAATGAATAAATTTGGTAAGTACATTTAAATGGCGTTTCCTCTTTTTACCACAAAATTCAGACCTAAAGTTTTAATTTTTTTTTCCAATCAATTTACATTTAATGAATGGTAACAAATTTTAGCGTTGTTGTTCAAAAATGCATATTTTTTACAAAAAAAAAAACAAACAAACGGTAAAATTTGTTGCGACGTTATAAAATGAACAAAATTAAATTGAAGTTTGTATTATCAAAAGTGGTGAATGTTGTTGTTATTGTATTGTATTGTCAAAAGTTGTGCAAAAGTACTGTTTTCGAAAAAGTACTATTTTCTATGTGGGTTGGTACTATATTAAGAATCTTATTTATCATCCTTGCACACAACTCCACTAACAGTTGATCAAAATAGTAGTTCTTCGTATGTAATACTAATTTGTCTCTTCTGAAACACCCTGTAGCTTGCAAAACAAAAAAAAAAACAAAACATTGATTTTTATTTAATGAAAATTGTTTAAAAAATGAGAATGGTAAGTTATGTATTTTGCTAGTTTATATTCACATAATTTAACTTTTAACAATTGAATCCATATTTAGGACTTGTTAGATCAAGACTTAGATAATTCTAGTGAAAATGCTGATAGAACGGCAGGAGTACCGAACAGTCGGAGGCATCCGGGCCAGCAGCATCAACAAATACCAGGAAGTCGACATGAACATTTGAATAGGGAGGATAATCCAGAACTATTATTAAAAATGTTAATTCAAGCAGCCCAAAAACTTTGTAAGTTTCAATAGTTTTTTATTTGTTCCACAGACGTTACTTCAGGAACTATATTTTATAAACAAATTTTTTCTATTGCCAAAAATTGTGGCGTTTCAAGTTAATTTGGTTTCCGGGAGCACGCACGGCAAAAATATGGAACAGACCTATTGTTTTATATAGTAACTTTTTCGTTATCGTTCGTATATTAAATTATTTTTTGCCTTGATTCCCTATTACGATCCCATTAGGTACTTTTTCTTGTTTTTAACGATGCCTTAAATTATTAATTAAGGAAATAAATTTTAATTCTTAACTTTTTTTGTGTTATTTTATTGTTTATTTTTTATTTATATTTTGGAATATAAAGATTAATATATATATGTTTTATAGGGACGCAAATAAAACGAGCCTCTCATTTTATTATGATCGATTTGGGAGGTTATCAGTTGTTTGACCGTTTGGCCCAGTGGTGTGTGCAACACCCACAAATGGCTATTTGTCTATTAGCAGCTGGTATTGTAGCTATTTTACCCATTTTGCTGTTTATAGCTTTCGTCTTGTCAACAATTGTTATGACTTTTACAGGATTTTTAGTATTAGAAGGTAAATAATTATAAATTATTTATAATTATAATTTATTTACTTAATATTTTTTTTTTTTTTTGATAGGAACTTTATTGACCATATTAACCATGATGATGTTTGGTTTGTTGGGAGCTTTAGTTGTAATGCTATTATTTTTTGCTATAGTTGGATTAGCTACATATTTTGGTGTAGCTCATGTATACGATATGTTCGGCAGCACTGAATTGGAAAGAACAACTCTAAGAAACTTTATGCAAAGAGGAAATCCACAAAGATCAACTGGAACACCTTTGGAAAACGCTAATCATATAAGAGAATAAAATGTACGTTAAGTTAAGATTATATTTATAAGCAATGATATGAATATGACAAAATAATTAAATCTCATAACTCAAGTTAAATACCATACAAAAA
Source organism: Delia radicum (assembly GCA_021234595.1). Classification (NCBI taxonomy): domain Eukaryota; kingdom Metazoa; phylum Arthropoda; class Insecta; order Diptera; family Anthomyiidae; genus Delia; species Delia radicum. Next base: position 223,991,493 of record CM037852.1, on the reverse strand, counting down.
CTGCATATTACTTGTCAAAACGCATGTTTAAACAAATGGAAGCATTCCCAGGTAGAAATGGCCAACGGTAGTACTGGGAGGTTACTTTTTTTTCGATATGCCAGTACCACTAAAAAGTGTTACGCCAGTACTGTTTTCTGTAAATTTTGTTCACTTCGTTTTAATTACTAATTTTATTTGCTGAGATATTCAGCTAGGGGTATGTAGCTCACATTGAGCTACATACAACGAGTTCACAATTAGAATGTTTTTTAGGCTTATTCACTGGTTGTTCGTGAGTCCAATCATAAGTCTTTGGAACATCCGCTGTTGAACAGAAATTTTAACAAAACTGTTTTTACAAAAATAATAAAATTTTCGAGTTAATATGCATTTTACAACATTAAAAAATGTTGAAATATACCAAGCAAAAAATAGTGCTTCCAAGAAGCGCTTGTGGAAGGTCTTCTTTGAACCCGAAGCTCTTGCTGAAGGCCTTCCAGAAGGCATGATTTTTGTTCGCGATGTCCCACTTGGTAGGTCTCTTTTAAGCAGGTGAGAAGCGCTTCTATCATATGATCTATGAATCACATGAAAGAAGCACTTCCAGAAGAGCTTCGAGAAGCGATTCTACCTTCAGGGAAGCACAATATAATGTCTTCCAGAATTGCTTCATAGAAGGCCTTCCTTACTGCTTCATTGCATGATTTCTTCACTGCTTCTTTTCATGCCTTATTTACTGCTTCAAAAGAATGCCTTCGGGGAAGCACAATATAATGCCTTTCAGAAGTGCTTCATAGAAGGCCTTCTTTACTGCTTCATTGCATGCCTTCTTCACTGCTTCTTTTCATGCCTTCTTTACTGCTTCAAAATAATGCCTTCAGGGAAGCACAATATAATGCCTTCCAGAATTGCTTCATTGCATGCATGACGCCGAAGCGCTTTGGAGTTACTGCTTACCAAATCGAAATTATATTTTGCTGGGAATATATCAATTAAAAATAAATCGAAAAGAACAATTAAAAATAAATCGAAAAGAAATTTTAATAAATTGTTCCATTTTGATTAGATTAACCTCCTTCTCATTAGCACCAAGAATAAAAAAATATCTGCCAATTTCGCCATTCCTATAACTTGGAACTAGAAAAAAATAAAATTAGGGTTAACATTTAGTTGTTTAATAAATAAAATAAAGTTTCTTTTTCACAGAATATTGTTTCAGCTATTTTTTAACGTTACTATTTATATTATTTGTTTATCCCCGTGAAGTTAGCAAAATCTAATAATTTCCAGCAAAATCTTTCAGCAAAATCACTCAAAGTCCAGCAAAATCACTCAAAATCCAGCAAAATCTTTCAGCAAAATCACTCAAAGTTCAGCAAAATCAGTCAAACTCCAGCAAAATCTTTAAACAAAATATTTCTTTTAACAAAGTGACAAAAAATTTATTATTATTATTAAATTAATTAATATACATATACAATAAAAAAACACATTTAAATAAAATAATAAAACAAAATTGTTTTTTTTTCTATAGTTGTTAGTAAAAGTTGAGTGAAGGGAATAATTTCATATTTTGTGGTCAAGACACCTTTTGGTTTATGGAGTTCATTTGAGGGATTCTTACAAAAAAATTTGGATAGGAATCGATAGACAAAAGATATTAGAGTAATTTGTCATCATTGGAATTATCAATATCTGTTTTTCCTGGAAATTCCTAGAAGAAAAACTGTTTTATCATTGGTACCGGTGGTCAGTAAATTGAATTTTCATTGTGGAATCTTCATTAACGATTCTTACAAAAAAATTTGGATGAGAATTGGTCGATACAAAATAGGAGAGCAATATCCCATCATTCGAATAATCAATATCTGTTTTTCCTAGAAATTCCTAGAAGAAAAACTGTTTCGTCATTGGTGCTGGTAAGTAAATTGAATTTTTATTGTCGAATCTTCATTAACGATTCTTACAAAAAAATTTGGATGAGAATTGGTCGATACAAAATAGGAGAGCAATGTCTCATCATTAGAATTATCAATATCTGTTTTTCCTAGAAATTCCTAGAAGAAAAACTGTTTCGTCATTGGTGCTGGTCAGTAAATTGAATTTTCATTGTGGAATCTTCATTAACGATTCTTACAAAAAAATTTGGATGAGAATTGGTCGATACAAAATAGGAGAGCAATATCCCATCATTAGAAGTATCAATATCTGTTTTTCCTAGAAATTCCTAGAAGAAAAACTGTGTCGTCATTGGTGCTGGTAAGTAAATTGAATTTTTATTGTGGAATCTTCATTAACGATTCTTACAAAAAAATTTGGATGCGAATTGGTCAGTAAAAGGTAGGAGAGCAATGTCTCATCATTAGAATTATCAATATCTGTTTTTCAATTTACTGACCACACCCAATGATGAAACAGTTTTTCTTCTAGGAATTTCTAGGAAAAACAGATATTGATAATTCTAATGATGAGACATTGCTCTCCTATTTTGTATCAACCAATTCTCATCCAAATTTTTTTGTAAGAATCGTTAATGAAGATTCCACAATGAAAATTCAATTTACTGACCAGCACCAATGACGAAACAGTTTTTCTTCTAGGAATTTCTAGGAAAAACAGATATTGATAATTCTAATGATGAGACATTGCTCTCCTATCTTGTATCGACCAATTCTCATCCAAATTTTTTTGTAAGAATCGTTAATGAAGATTCCACAATGAAAATTCAATTTACTGACCACACCCAATGATGAAACAGTTTTTCTTCTAGGAATTTCTAGGAAAAACAGATATTGATAATTCTAATGATGAGACATTGCTCTCCTATCTTGTATCGACCAATTCTCATCCAAATTTTTTTGTAAGAATCGTTAATGAAGATTCCACAATAAAAATTCAATTTACTGACCAGCACCAATGACGAAACAGTTTTTCTTCTAGGAATTTCTAGGAAAAACAGATATTGATAATTCTAATGATGGGACATTGCTCTCCTATCTTGTATCGACCAATTCTTATCCAAATTTTTTTGTAAGAATCGTTAATGAAGATTCCACAATGAAAATTCAATTTACTGACCACCGGTACCAATGATGAAGCAGTTTTTCTTCTAGGAATTTCCAGGAAAAACAGATATTGATAATTCCAATGATGACAAATTACTCTAATATCTTTTGTCTATCGATTCCTATCCAAATTTTTTTGTAAGAATCCCTCAAATGAACTCCATAAACCAAAAGGTGTCTTGACCACAAAAGATGAAATTATTCCCTTCACGCAACTTTTACTAACAACTATAGAAAAAAAAACAAATTTGTGTTTTATTATTTTATTTAAATGCTTTTTTTTATTGTATATATTAATTAATTTAATAATAAAAATAAATTTTTTGTCACTTTTTTGTCTTTATAAATATTTTGCTGAACATTTGAGTGCTTTTGATGTACTCCGAGTGCTTTTTTTTGGTTTTGAGTGATTTTGCTGACAGATTTTGCTGGTATTTTTTTGGTTTTGCTATCTTCACATGCTTAAAAATTACAATGGCCAACGTACCGAATATTTTTAATTCAGTTGGCGGCCAAATTTATATGTGGCATCATTGGTTTATTATTATTTAATTATTGGCAACCCTTAAAATTAAATTATTGCATAGGGAGTTTAGACTGCGAATTTAATATACTTGATAATCGTTAACCCACCCATCCTCTCGTTTACATATGCTACGTTTCCATTGAATGTGTTTTGGACGTGTTTTGAAACTAAACATCATGTTTTGAAACTAAACATCATGTTTTGTACATGTTTTCCTATACACTTTTTCCCCAAAAACACATTTGTTGCTCAAAACACATTTGTTGCTCAGTGGAAACACAGCATTACTTGACAGTTAAAAGAGAAACTTTGTCAGTTTAAAATACCAAGGTGGTGCAGATAGTGATCCAGCATAAGGGGAGCAAGGAAATGGTTGGTGTTAGCAAAAATTTTGTTAACGGCACCAACATTTTTTATAATATTTTTGTAGGCGCTACCAAAAGAAATTATATAACAACATGTGATTTTGGGTTAAAAAAAAACTTAATCAATTCAACAGAAACAGAAATTTTTAGCAAATATTTCACAAAAATCCCCAATTTTTCTAAATATATCATTATTTGAATTTATTAACACTACATTTATACTACAACCAGAAGCTATTAGTTTTTAAAAACTACTTGTACTTAATTGTCAAACTCCATACAAATTTTGAATCAAAAACTATAAGTTTTCAAAAACTGTTAGTTTTTGGTTTTAGTATAAATGAGGTATAATTATTAGTTATTATTAAACAAACTAATAAAATTCAATGTCATTTCTCAAAAATTACCCAACGAATGGGATCTCGTACATATTATATCCAACTTAATATATATTATGGACTCCATGTTAAATTATCAATGTTCATATTAATGTTCAGGGTGGAGAAAACGTATTCAAATTTATATCATGTCTTCTCATAATTTTTTGTTTTTAGTTGAGTAAAGACGTCATTCATTCCATTTTCAACTATGCGATTAAAATATAACTTTAAATTGATTTATAACAGTTAAAGAATTTTTAATACACTTATTTTTCTTGTAGTTTTTTTTAACTTTAGGTGTTTAAATTTTATTTATTTCTTGCTTACAATCTTTTATGCATGTGTGTGTGTATTTTGACAGCTCATAGCATGATATTGTTGTTTAAAGATTTATCATAACAACACTATTTTGATGACAGTAATGTGTGGTCCACACGTAATATAATTCTCACTGCGATTTAATTTGAAGTTTGCTGACAGAAAAATATTAAACATCATATCTAGTGTGGACACTATGTTATAACACATCCAAATTTCATGACAATCGACGGGAACCCCTGAACGGACTCTCCTTGTTAAAGAATTCATTCGTTGAACTAAAGGCCTCATTAGTTGTTACTTTCTGTTGCCGATCTGTGTCGTTCTGTTCTGTAGGTTATATTTTGTAATTACTTTTTCTGTGAAAGGAATCAGCTGTAAAGAAAATCCAACCAAAATCATTCAAATCAGGGATGATAAATGCGATTTTAAAATAGTACCAACCTGCATATAAAATAGTTCTTTTCGGCATCCAAAGTATAAAAAAAAATTTAGATATAAATTAACAAGCAAAAAGTGCATGCATAAATTTGGTTTTACTAATTTTTATCTTTGTACCCTCCAAAATGAACAATTACAAAAATATATTAAAAAAAAATATTTTAAGAGGTAAAACAAAATTTTGAGGTGAAAAACTTTTTTGGATGTAAACAAATAAATTGTGTGGTGAAAAACATTTTTGAGGTAACAAAACTATTTTTGAGGTGAAAAAAATTTTTGTTTAGAAAAAAGAATTTGTGGAGAACTTTAAATATTATTCACCTCTTAGGTTCTGGTGGAAAAATATGACGTTATATTTTATACACCAGACACTACAACGAATTCTAATAATATACAGTGCATTATACACCAATTTGTATGGAAAATTTAGAAATTTTCAATACCAATCTTTTCGAAAAAATGTAATAAAGCTATGTAAAAATGAGCAGTGCGTACTACGAAAATTAGCCGATATTGATATAAAAAATTATTAAAATATTTAGATTTTTTCTTAAATTCACCAAATTTTTAATATTTTTAAATGTGCTATTAATATCTTGCTGTATTGAATTACGTTTCTCACAGTTTTTGGCGAATTCAATCCTTGTGATTGGTTGCAAACAAATTTGTTCGTGAACTCATTCGATTTTAAAAACACACTGCTAATAGTCAATTTCACATTTTTATAAGATTTTTATTATTTACTTTTCTGAAAATCAAAATTAGTTAATAATTATAACCCTTAGTGATTGAATTCAATATTTGGTTTAATCGAATACTAAAACTCTAATATAATCATCTGTATCAGTCGCACTCAGTGAATTCATGTGATTGAATTCACAGCGTTTGGTTCCAAATTAATTCATTGTTTATATGGGACTGCAAATCGAATTAATAATTATTGAATTTTAAAGGGACCAAGAAATTCATACCGTCGATTGATTATTGGAGAGCCGCACCGACCAAAAACATTTTTGCGAGAAAAACGATAAAGAAAGTTTACAACAAAATTATTAAATTTCTACAAGATAGGTTTTCTTTTTTGTTTGCTATATCTATAGCTGAATTCATTATAAACAATATTACGCCTTTTTGCGCTGCGTATCCAGAGTTATTAACAATTTTTTAAAAAAAGATTTTTTTATTATATGGCCTATACGCCGTTTTTATCACAATTTTTTTGTTTTTCTTTCAAGTAGGTCAAAAGTTTTTTTTTCTTTTAACCAGTATAAAACTAGGTCCTCATAGTGCAAACCAATGCTTAAACTTTTTTATTGTTTTTTGTTTTATATGCGTTGCTTATTTCAAATGTGTCAAACCAAGATTGACGAATAATGTTTTTATTTTTAAATAGAAAGTTTGACTCATTGGCCAAAAAGTGGTCAATACGTCATAACAATGTTTAGAAATTTGTAAAAATAGGGATACGCAGCACATATGGGGCTGGATATCTCCTAATTCATACGAGGTATATAAAAACGGATTGAAGATTTAGAAAGAGGACACATTAAGCATATATAATCAATTCCTAACTCAATTTTGCCAAAAATGGTCTATAGGTCTCACCAATATTCATACGACGATACATAGAAAAATTTGTAAACCGTACTAAATGAGTCATAGGAGTATCATGGTACATTTGAGGTTCAAATAGTACCAAAAAAAGTACTATAGTACCAACTTTATCATCCTTGATTCAAATATTGAGAACAAGATTTCACAACCAAGATATATTTATATAGGTAGTCTTAGTAGCCCAGCTGTTTATCTATCTCTTCCCTGATTTTGACATTTCTTACATGGTTTTGACACTGTACTGTACTGTACTCAACAACAAAATGCCTGTTGTTTGTGTAGTTGTTGTTCTAGTAAGACTACCTATATAAATATATCTTGTTTCACAACAAACTAATACATACGCCCTTTAGGCTGTCACTTAACGTTGAATTCTATTTTCAACAGATTTGTCCGCAAAAGAACAGAACGAAAAAATGAAAACTAACCACATATACAGACTTTCAATTGAACAAAAACAGAACAGCTGATTCGTAACAGAACAGAACGTACAAACTAATTCAGCCTTAAAGTGTAGGAAATTCTTGCCCAAATGGAATGAATTTTTCAAAGTTTTGATTACAAATCATTTATAAAATCCGTTGTGACTTTTGTAGTGGAAACCAATTCGACGATATAGGGGAATTTGGGATTTTTATGGTTTAGTGTAGGAATTTTTTAAAAATCCACTGGCAGCACTGCTTGTCATTTTACTGTGTCATTGCCGCTTCTGCATCTCCGTAAATTTTGTGCAGAAAAAATATAATTTTCCTACGAAACGCGGACTAAAAAAAAAATTATAAAAGAAAATAGTTGTTCTATATTTTAACCAAACTTTATTTTTTTTTTGGTAAAACTTTTCCAATAAAATGTGTAAGTAAATAAATTATGGTAAAAATAAAGTGTTGATTTTAATAAGTTGTTGAGAGTGCAAATGCACCCACTACATAATTTTTGTTCATTTAATAACGAGTTTATAAAATGAAAGTAAAAAAAAAATTGTAGCAATAATTAATTTTCACAAAGCAAAGTTTTTTTTTGTTATAATAAACTGGAAATTATGTACTGCAATATATGCATTTTTCTACAATTTATGTGGGGATCTATTTGATGTGGTGCTATTTTTTTTTTAACGTCGAGATTTATAGTTCATTGGGAGATTAGATATTATTACTAAAATATTAATGGACGCTGTCTGAATGCCTTTACTTATTTGCCTAGAAATATATTTTATTTAACTTTCACCCAAAGTTTCTCAACTCTGTTGTTATCTCGCCCCCCTTTGTTGGTTTTGTTGTTGTTGTTGTTGTTTTTAAACAACTTGGATACTAATATTTACTTGCCTCATTTGCATTTCTTTGTCTAGTTTTGTTATTTAGATTTTACTAACAATACTATAGTACATAGTTTTATGACTTTATATCTAAAAAATAAATTGTGTACGTAACCTATTTAATAAGATTCTTGCAGTTTTGTAGTATCCATCCTTTGTTCGGGCACAGGGGCTTTCTAATATGTGCTATGAGAATTGTATGGCTTCGATTAGGCTTTGTTTTTGCATAACGTTTTTAATATTATTTTTATAAGGCCACACCCACTCTAGGGCGTTTCTGCAAAAAACAAATATGTTAGGTAATGTATTCTAATGTGCCCCTACATCTAGTATTTGGGCTATATAAAAGACACTAACAAGGAAACTACACAGTGGGAATACGGCGATTTTAACCTTCATACCATACTGGGGTAGTTTTCGACCCATAGCCAATTTAATTTTTAAATATTTCTTCTAACTATTTAAGAAAAGCTAACGAAACTTTATGTATTAAAAAACTGTGTCATTTTGCATCAAAAAAACATAGTTTCAATAAAATGTTTGCTTTTTTTAAAGTGCTATTTGAAAATTTTTTTTTTTTATTAATTAATAATCATATACAAGTTTGTTATAATTTTTATTAAAAATAAAAATTATGTTTTTTTGACCTTTAATTGTGCAATGAAAATGAAGGCAAAAGTGCAGTTTATGGGGCGTGGCGAAAAAAAAAAAAAAAAATATGACCCCCTCCGGAATAAAATAAAAATTTTTTTTTGTTCTGTAGTTAAGGGGGCCGAGACCCCCTTTGGCCCCCAGGCCCTAAAAACTGATACACCACCGAATATACAAGTACGGGTATTCAAATCAAAGGAAATTTTCTCCCGATTCCAAAAATAGTATTATTTTTTGGATAAGTGAACCAGGGCGGCAACCAGAGCCATTTTAAACCCCCAAAAGGGGGTAAAAAAACAATGCAAATGTTAATGAAAAAAAATATGACCCCCTCCGGAATAAAAAAAGAAAATTTGTTTGTTCTGGAGTTAAGGGGGACGGGGCCCTCTTTGGACCCCAGACCCTAAAATGAAAAAAAAATCACTTTAATCATTACACATTTTTGCAAATATTAATTTAACTGCAACAATATTGAAAATCCTTGCTTTATAAAGTTTTTCTGCGTGGCGGCCTGCGGCCGCTCTTAGGGGTATTCTCCTCCATAGGACGCGGCAGGTGGCTTCGCTGAATTATCTTCCCTAGTGCGACGCGCGCAGTCGCACTAGGGAAGATAATGAGACGCGCGATTTTTTCAAAAAAATTTTTATTTTTTTGAATAAATTGAGTAAAAATAATATCATTTTTGAAATCGGGAGAAAATTTCGTTTGATTTGAGTACCCATACTTGCATATTCGTTCGAGTATCACTTTTTAGGGTCTGGGGGCCAAAGAGGGCCCCGCCCCCCTTAACTCCAGAACAAAAAAATTTTCTTTTTTTATTCCGGAGGGGGTCATATTTTTTTTCATTAACATTTGCATTTTTTTTTTTTTTACCCCCTTTTGGGGGTTTAAAATGGCTCTGGTTGCCGTCCTGGTTCACTTATAGAAAAAATAATACTATTTTTGGAATCGGGAGAAAATTTCCTTTGATTTGAATACCCATACTTGTATATTCGGTGGTGTATCAGTTTTTAGGGCCTGGGGGCCAAAGGGGGCCCGGCCCCCTTAACTCCAGAACAAAAAATTTTTTTTTTTATTCCGGAGGGGTCCATGTACTTTTTTTTTTTAATTTCGTTACGCCCCATAAAGTGCACTTTAGCCAAAATGAAAATTATTCAAGTTCGAGGCCATACTCTATATTTCTTCATTAGGATATTGTCCTAACAAATAATCTATAGAGTTTTTTGTTTTCAAATTTATTATTTGACCCTTTCATATAATTACAAATTATGTGCTATTACCCTAACCGAGCACTAGCTACTATGGCCTTCGGCGCGTTGTAGGGAAAACAGACCAGTGCCTCTGGTGGGAATTGAACCCACAACCCCCGCATAGCTTAGCCTGTACTCTATGCACAGCTATTTAAAAACTTATATTTTTCTACCCCTGAGTCAACATTTTTCTCGTTCTTTGCATGGTTGTATTCCATCAAAACTAAAAAAACGATTGGGAATATGCAAGGGTTGTTATTTTGTTCGAATAAACGATCAAATTATTTTTGATCAAACGATTAATTTTTATTTTAAAAATACTTAAATATTTGAAGAACTTACCCTATCATCTCAAAATTTTAAGAATTTTGGCACCACTTTGAATAGGTATTACAACAATACCAATTCTCAAATGCAATAATTTTAGACTATAGTAACACCAAAATATTTCTCAATCATACACCATTTGGCATTATCTCGTGATGAAAAAATTGAAAATTGTTAAAAAGTTAAATATATATCGGCGATAGTTTAATACTACGTTTTGGACGTGTTTTGAAATAAAACATGTTTTGTACATGTTATCCCATACAGTTTTTTTCCACCAAAACATGTGTTTTGGACGTGTTTTTTTTTATTATTTTTCAAATATTTATTTGTAATCTATTTTACAATAATAAGAAAACTGTCTTAAGATAAATATTAACATAGGTTTTATCTCCTCTGAGACTAAAACATCTAAAAAAATTTATATATACATGGATAACACAGCCCGACAAAATTAAAAAAGATTTTTGCTTCTTTGAATTTATCAACTGATTCTAGTTAATTTGGGTGCGCTGAAATCTGTAATCAGTTTGTCTCTTTTCATGATATAGCTGGAGGAGGCGCTAGCCTCCTCCGCAGGCTTTTTAGCCGTATTTTGTAAAAGTAACAATGTGTGGGATGTACATATCTCAGGAAGTAGGAGGAGCTTATCCAAGATTATGGTATCAATCTCTTCTTTGGAAGATTCTATAGGAGATTAATGCATCAATCATATTTGTGGGTGGGGTTTAAGGGGTTAATTTTTAATTTCAAAATAGTGCTATTTTTGCCGTTTTTTGTAAAAGTAACTATGTGTGGGATGGACATATCTCAGGAAGTAGTAGGAGCTTATCCAAGATTATGGTATCAATCTCTTCTTTGGATGATTCTATAGGAGATTAATGCATCAATCATATTTGTGGGTGGGGTTTAAGGGGTTAATTTTTAATTTCAAAATAGTGCTATTTTGTCGTTTTTTATATATATATAGCTATATCATGAAAACTAGAGATGATAGAGCGCACCCAAATTAACTAGAATCAGTTGATAAATTCAAAGAAGCAAATTGAGTGTTGGCCTGTGTAATCTATATATAATTTAATTTATTTCGTTTATACATATTTACAAAAATTAACAATGTTTATTTTCTAAAAGGAAGGTCTAGAACATGCTGTCTTTTTAGTCTTGTTACCTCATTACTGTCATCTAACAGACTAATTGCAAGCGGGTTAGGATGATTACTAAGCCTTTCCATATATCTGGAGCTAATATTACTTATTTCTTCTTTAACTTTTAGTATACCTAAGTCCTTGTGAATGTTATTGTTAGTTATGTACCAAGGCGCATTTGCGATCATTGTAAGTGTTTTTGATTGATACCGCTGAAGAATTTCGATGTTGTAGTTGCTTGCGGTACCCCAGAGTTGTATGACATGTCCATACGGGTTTAGTTTTATAGTTTTATATAATATAACTTTATTTTCAAAGCTTAATTCCGATTTTCCACCCAATAACCAATACATTCGTTTTGTTTTTAAGTCCAAGTGATCCCTTTTTTTTATATGATTTTTCCACGTTAATTTTCTATCTAAGTGCGTACCAAGATATTTTACACAATCGGTTTTTGGAATTAGTTCATTGAGAAAAATATTAGGACAATTGCCTTTTCTCAGTGCAAATGTTATATGTTGAAATTTTTCTGCATTTACACAAATGTTAAGGTATCTCTGGACCAAGTTTGAGGTTTCCTCTTTTGACTCATTACTTGCTATTAAGGCCGTGTCATCAGCATATGTAGCAACAATAACATCATCATCTAAAGGCATATCTGAAGTATAAATAGTGTAAAGAACTGGACCTGTTTTGAACTAAAACATGTTTTACATAAAGGGTCCGCCAAATCACTTTTTTTTTTGAACTCCTGAACCAATTGGACTTTGTATGGCGTCATACCAAGGTCTTTATGCAAAATTCGTCTCAATGATGTCTCCGAAATGTTCAATTGTTGAGAACGACGGTGAATTGATGTTGATGGCGCTTCACGCAGACTTTCTGCCACAGCAGCAATATTCTTGGGTGTACGCACTGTTTTTGGCTTTTCACGCTTTGGTTTATCGATGAGGATGCCAGTTTCTTTCACTTTTTCACAAGATAACGAACATACGGACCATATTCGTTCAGCGGAAGGATAAAACTAATTATCTGTCAAATCAGACATGAGCTAAGTGTTACCATTCACGAAACAAGCACTAGTTAAAAAAAAAGCGTTAGATGGCGGACCCTTTATGTTTTCCCAAACAGTTTTTTTCACCAAAACATTTACTTTAATAACGTCATAACTCAAAAATTTTGATTTTGTAGAAACGAGTTTAAAGTTTTCAATTTACTCCCAACTTGAAGAAAAAAATGACATAATTTCTCTCAAGAGGTGAGTATACAAGATATCAATACGACTTTTTTACACAATATGATAAGTGATATTGAGCGATATGTTTTGCTCAAAACACGTAAGTTGTAATATTGAATTAGTATATCGAGCAGTTAAGATGTGATTTTAGTCTTAAAATTTCAGTTATTTCTTCAATAGAGTTTTGGTTTTATTTTGCCATTATCATTTTTTATATAAATTTTCCAAAATTGGCAAGTTTTCGATTTTTTTTTAATAAAATAAGTATTTTTATTAAAATGTTCGTTTTGTTCGATTAATCGTCAAAACATATGTTTTGCTCAAAACACATAAGTTGTAACATTGAATTGATATATCGAGCTGTTAAGATCTGATTTTTGTTAAGATCTGATTTCGTAGAAATTAAATAAATGGAATTCACAGTTTAAGTCTTAACGTGCTACCTTTGTAATATAGCGGCATTTTTGATAGTTTTGTATAGAGTTTAAACTTAAAAAATCACGCAAAATTTCAACGACATAACTTTATCTGTAAATTCCTTCATATTACTAGCTTGAAAGACAAATCATATATCTACCCATTATTAAAGAGTCCATATTGTTGGAAAAGAGTTTTAAAATTTCTTCGAGTTTTGATTTTTTATATAAATTTTCCCAAAATTGGCAAATTTTCGAAAAAATTTTATTAAAATAAGTATTTTTATTAAAATATTCGTTTTATTCGATTAATCGTCAAAATTTATTACGGATTATTCGTTGTTCGAAAATCATTTTTTTTAAATTGCTCGTTCGAATTTTCTTTTTGATCGTTCGATTAATCGATTAATTTTAATTCAAGTGACAACCCTAGAATGTACCATTAGAATGTAAACACCACACTTATAAAAAAATTAACGTTATTTTTTTTTTTTTTGTGTAAACAACACGCCTTTTCTTGTAAGTAAAGGGTGTTTTTTTATAGAGGTATAAAACTTTGAAATGGAATAAACAAAGATGAATTTTTAAAATTGACATGAAATTTACTTTATTCGAAAGATAATCTTCTGGCATTATAATTTAAATATGACTTCTGGCATATGCCCGCCACGGCTGGCGGCTCGGACATAGTCTGATCTGGAATTCCAATTTTCTATGGCTTTTTCCAACATTTGTGGCCGTATATTGGCAATAACGCGGCGAATGTTGTCCTCCAAGTGGTCAATCGTTTCGGGCTTATAGGCGAAGACTAGCGACTTCACATATCCCACAGAAAATAGTCCAGCGGTGTTAAATCGAACGATCTTGAAACTATGCGGTTACCAAACGTTTGATGAACGAAAAAGTCAGTAATCATGGCTCTATAGTGGTCACCATTGACGGATATACTGATTGGGGTCTTCTTCTGTACGCACTGTACGATGTCTGTAAATGCACATTATCATTTAGAGTAAACGTGGTGCGAAAACGTTCCATAGTTAATCGAATTAATTGTTCTGGTGGCCGATTATGTTGACCATAAAATGGACGTAGTGCGCGATACGTATTTCGAACAGAACCATGATTCTCAAAATAAATTTGCATAATTTGAAAGTGTTATTCAGGGATCAGTCTAATAATGTTGAAATGCCAAACCAAACTAAACATAAATCGCTTGACAGCAGACAAAGTGGCCAACTTAAAGCTCTATACCTGTATAAAAAACACCCTTTAGTATAAATATATATGAATTGATTTCTGACTGTGGAATCAACAAAATTATATATTATAATGAAATATACTCAAAATATACTCAATTTTAATATTTTCAAAATAAAATAAATCTGATTGAATTCGGATCATAATTAAACACAATTTTCATACAAAGAAAATTTTTCATAACTGCTGCTCTTGATTAAGTTGACACTTTTGGAATAATCTTTTCCACTGGGTATACATATTGTACAGCCTTAACCGCGTATATAGTTAAAAATGCATTTAAAAATAATTCAAGCAAATGATTAACAAAATAAAAAAGAATATCTATATTTTATTTTTAATCCGTTATTTTATTTTTAAGTTTTCTACTATTGCTGGGCGTACGAAAGATTCCTAAAAAGGTTTGAAATTTTATTAAATCTAATTTTCGAAGACTAGTTTTGAGAATATTTAATGAAATTTTAAATTTTTGTCAAAATTTTAAGAAAACAAGTTTATTTTTAGCTGGGACCTGTGCAAAAAATTAATTTTTTTGGTTTCTACACTCACGGGAAAAGCTTCATCGTATTTATGAAAAACTTCATAAATATGAAGATAAGCTTCATTGATTTTCGTCCTATGATGAAGTTGTAGCATAAAAGTGTAAATTGATGTCAGACAACTTCATATTTGTGAAATATTTTATAAATATGATGACGAAGTTTCATAGCTTTTTCAGAATAATTGTTTCCGAATTTTAAATAATTTCTCGTAGATTTGAGTTTTTAAAAAATTTAATTGCAAATGATATTTTCTATATTTCAAATCAAAATTTCAATTTATGGTTTCTAAATTTCACTATTTTCTCTAAAATGGAAAAATTTATTTTCACTAAGTTTGTGAAACTTTTTTGTGAAATGATGAATGTCGATGAAACAGCTGTCATACATTTTTATGAAACTCTTCATCATATTTAATTGATGACAAGCGATTTATGAAACAATTAAAAATAAAAAATTGACAAAACTTCTTGTACACTTTTTGTATTAACGTGAGTTAATTTTGACTCACGCCCACGAGTGAAACATTGCAATCACGCAGAATCACTAACTTCAGGAAACACTCACAATCAAGCGTGATTCCCGTGAATCACGTAAATTCACGAATTAAAATTTTACCAGAAAAATATAAAATTTTAAAATTAAAATAAATAGGGTTTGTTTAACCCAAAATTGCGCGAAATATGAAATTTTGCCATTTATTTTGTATTTTAAAAATTCTAAAATATAAAATCAGTTAAAAAAAAATATGCAAATATTTACTTGTATTAACACCAATTTTAGGAAAAACTACTCACGCAAGAATGTTTTGCTGCTTACACTCATTCAGGTTCACGTGAGGAAAATTAGGTTATACCCACACTCACTCGTGATCACGTGTGATTCACGTGAATCACTCAAAAATTTCCTCACGTGCCCATCTCTAGTTAAAAGTGACGATCTAACGATTTTTTTACAACATATGTATCTAATTTTTGGTTAGTATTGCATTCTAACCTATGTGGTAAGCACGTGTTTTGCCAAAACGAGTGTAAATATGTATTTTGGAAAACGCAGGATCAGCAATTAAATGTGAAAAGCCATATAAGATTAATAATTGGACAAGATCTAACAAAGTTTTGTACAAGAAAATTTAGTTTTCGATATAAACCCAAATTGGCCCAGGCTAATTTTTTTATATAGAAACTTTCAAAGGGGAATATCGCCAAGACGAAACATGATACAACAAGATAAGAAACTTTTCGATAGATTAGATAGATAGATAAGAGATAACGTAGCACTTTATTCTTACGACCGTTTCATAAAAAATCTTAATTCAGATTTCAAAAACACTTTAGTTAAAACACATTTTAAGCCTTAAAACTGTATTCATAAACGAATACTCTTAAAGAAAACTTTACCTCGATAATTTCGTTTCAAGTGGCTCAAGTTTCTTGAATCAATTGTATTAAATTTTAATGCAAAACAGTCGATAAAGGTTAGCTTAGAGTGTTTGTGTCCTTAAACGATCCCGCAGGATCATGGTTTACTTAAATGATCTGCTTACAATAGGAAATGGTATATCCTGTCAGTCTTACTTTTATGCGGATGATGTTCAGTTTCTTGGCTATTCAGATGCACAGTTTGTAGATGTCTTGTCGGAAAGTGTAAATTTTATCATGCGTGAAGTCTTATCTTGGTCTTCAGGCAATGGTTTTGCTGTAAATACAAGAAAGACAAAGTTAGTGGGTTTCGGTGTAGTTGATGATAGGATAAACGTTACTCTCAATGGTATGAGAGTTGATTTTGTAGACAAGATGAAGTGTTTGGGAGTTTTAATTGATAATCAGTTAAGTTTCTCTATTAATAGCGTTTCTTCGAGGATATCATTCTTGTTGAGAAGGTTTTACTCTCTTGATATATATCTGCCTCTTTCAGTTAGAATGCGTGTTGCTAATGCCTTGTTAATGCCTTGTTAATGCCTCATATATTATATTGCGTTGAGGTATTTTCTGGTACCACAGATGGTGAATTTAGTAGGTTTACTAGGATTTTCAATCAAATTATTATGTGTTTGGTCTAAGACTTCGGTCCCATGTCACCCCGTATGTGGTCCAATTTCTTGGGTGCTCCTTTAGTAATTATGTAGGTATAAGGTTGTTGATATTCTTCTGCAAGGCGATGGCTAATGGCTTTCCAGACTATATAGTTAACAATTATATTTTATCCCATTCGGAAAGAAACCCCCAATTGGTATATTCAATACATCACTCGACTCGATGTTTCAGCGATCATTAGACTTCCGAGAATATGGAATGATTTACCTATACACCTGAGAAGTTTTAGTTTTTCATCCCAGGTCTTTACGCAGAAGCTGAAGGATTATGTGGCTGTTCATGATTTGTAATTTTTGGTGTTCGCTATCTTTTTTATCTCTCTCAACTTTTTATTTAATTTTTACTAAAATGTAATTTTTTAATTAAAAAGAAATGTAATTAATTAGCTTTTGTTATAAAGTAGCTTTTAATTATCATATATGGCCCTAAGGGCTTTGGTTATGTAAATTGGAGAGAATAAATTCTATATTTATTATATAAAAAAAAATATATATTATATCGCGCTTTGACCGGTTAATTCTAGCGATAACACAAAAGTGTTGTTTTCCTCTCAGTTGCGTTATACATAAAAGTCTTACTAGCTCAACAGTGAATTGCATTTTAAACAACTGTCCACTTTATGCTGCTTTTAAACTGGAATTTAATCTCGTCAAATGTTCAAAAAAAAGTTAAAATTTTACTATATTAACTTTTCAGTCTAAACACAGAATTACAAAATAACCAATTTGTTGATCTCCGGTTTACAATATTTTCGCATATTGTTAAGTCATTGAAATAGAATTTAGTCATTGAAAGAAAAGACGTTAAAATACTTTTAAAAACATTCGGCTCTATGAAATGTTTAAGGCTTTTACCAGGGTTTCACATTAACGGGTTAAATTATTCAAGCTATTTTGATTTCTATTTATAAAGTGTGTCTAATCTAATCAAAAACTACTCCATAAAAAAAATGAATGCGATTATCGGTTTTATGAGGCTATGGGATCCCGAAAGATCTAATCTTAATCTAATCTGAATGGCATGTCGTTTATATCTAACCAACTGTTTTTTACAATAAAAAAAAAAAACTGCCACTAAACTAAAATATCATTCGAATCGAACCTTCCATACTTTCATTGTTTTTCGAACGTCGTGCAATACTCCATGTCCTTTTCTTTTGGGTGGGTTAAAATAATATTTGTCCAATTTCTTTCCGCTACACAATTTCAGTGATTAATATTTGTAAGACTTGCAGTAGGCGTCCATTACTACAAGCATCACAACGAATTTTGAGAAATATATTTGAACAAAGTTCAAGTACAACAAAACACTCAAGTGGCTCAAATTTTCTTTTAGCCTCTAACTCGGTAATAACACAGGATAAATTGGACAAATGGCATCAGGAGTTTTACAGTGAACCCAAAAATATTTTGGCCCAAAATGTATGCTCCCGTTTCGATCCATTCGATGTTTGTTTGTCACGTAAATGTTTGGAGAACACCAATCATGTATTTACTTACAAGGTGGGATATTATTTTTACTGTTTCTTTTTTTAAGTTTTATCTTATACTGTATTTTTTATTGAGTTTAGGTGGAAATGGAGGGCAAACCAGTGACGAACCAAAAGAGTTCAGGAAGATGTTGGTTATTTGCAGCATTAAATTGTTTACGTTTACCATTTATGAAAGAACACAATCTAGATGAATTTGAGTTTTCTCAGGCGTATCTCTTCTACTGGGATAAGATTGAACGTTGCAATTACTTTCTTAATAATATTGTAAAAACTTCTAAACGTGGCGAAAAGGTTGATGGTAGATTGGTATCATTTTTATTAAATGTAAGTTGTAGCAACAGATCCAAAAAGTATAAATATATTAAGTACAAGATGTTTACAGGATCCAACTTCAGATGGTGGCCAGTGGGATATGTTAGTTAATTTGATTACCAAACATGGACTCATGCCAAAGAAATGTTTCCCTGAAAGTTATAGTTGTGAAGCTAGCTTACGCATGAATGGCGTTTTAAAAAGCAAGGTTGGTCTTTGGTCTTATATTTACAAATGAGGGAATATTTAGTTAAAACTTGTTTCTTATTTTTAGTTGCGTGAATATTCCAAAGTACTACGTGACCTGATGGATACAAATCCAATTGACGAAGAGGTTAATGCTAAAGTTGATGAAATGATGGGTGAAATCTATAAAGTTGTGGGCATTTGTTTGGGTATACCATCCAAAGAATTCACTTGGGAATATTATGATAAAGCCAAAGCATACCATTCAGTGGGTCCAATAACACCACTTGAATTTTACAATACCATGGTTAAACCACAATTCAATGTTGAGGATAAAGTAAGTTTGTTGCTAACAAATTGTGATTGTTTTTTATGATATTAATTTGTTTTAATTTTTCTAGGTTTGCTTAGTTACAGATCCCCGTCCTTCTAGTAAATACAATCAAGCTTACACGGTTGATTGTTTGGGTAATGTTGTCGATGGTCGTCCAGTGTTGTATAACAATCAGCCAGTTGAAATTTTATTACAAATGGTAGCAGCCAGTTTAAAGGCTGGTGAACCTGTTTGGTTTGGTTGTGAAGTTAGTAAACGTTTTGCCGCCAAACAAGGCATTGAAGATTTGAATGTGTAAGTTTAGCTCTCAAATAGAATATATTTCAGATTAAAGTTATCTTTTCTAATATGTTTTAGTCATGACTTTAAGCTGGTATTCGATATTGATATACAAAAGACTTTAACCAAAGCTGATCGCTTGATCTTTGGTGAATCTGCTATGACTCATGCCATGGTCTTTACAGCGATTTCATTAGATGTAAGTTTAAATCTTATACGAAAGCTTAGATCGATCATCTTTCACTTAATATTGTTTTTTATATGTTAGGAAAATGGCGAAACAAAGAAGTTACGAGTTGAAAATTCTTGGGGTGAAGATCGTGGTGAAAAGGGCTACTTGGTTATGTCGGCCGAATGGTTCAAAGAATTTGGTTTCGAGGTAGTTGTAGATAAAAAATACGTGCCTGCTGATATTTTACGTGTATTCGATCAAGAACCAATAGTCTTACCTGCCTGGGATCCTATGGGGACTTTAGCCGAATAATAATTTCTAGGTTTCAAAATACACCGTATATTTCTTCTTACAACAAGGATACTATTTAAACAAAACAAACATCTATACAACTATGCTAATAATATGCTTTTTTATGACTTATGTCTGTGTTTTTAATCCAATTATGCATTTTAAAATCAATTTGTTTTCCGTTTCCTAAAGAAATATGCAAACATTTATATAAAGCCGTATACATTTTTTTTTTTAAAAAATATCTAAAATACATACTTATACGTATAACAATATACAATTATTAACTCTTTATTATTTATTATCTTATACAAACATACATACATATTTGATTTGAAATTGGAAAATAACAATGAAATGCATTTTCTGTAATTAATGGTTATTGTAGATTAGGTTACATGATATTGGGTAAGCGTCGTTGTCCGAGGGAGCACAATTAACCTGAAAAAGCAATTTACACACAATATTGACAACAGAAACACTTTTTGGCTTTCCTCGGCAACGTTCATGGAATGAAGCTATTTTCATATACAAAATTAAGTTATACAGAAAAATTAAGTTAACACGCCCAAGAAGAATTCTCTGTTATTATGAACTAATGTGCAAGGTCCGATGTATTGTCATTTTCATATACAAAAACGCTCGGTTAAATCAAAATGATTCTGACAGTACCACAAACAAAATTAAGTCCTGGTTTATGTATTACGGAAATGGTCTAAACGAAAGCAGAGTATTACAAATTTATTTTTGTTTCCCATGTTAAACGAAAGTATCATCAATTTTCAGTACGAACTTCCAAAAAGGTTGCCTTTTTTCCTATAATTTTGATATTTTTTTCTAACTAAACACAACATTTGTTCTTAAAATGTACCGCAAACAATTAATTAAATTTTTACAGTGGCATGCATAAAGTTTTTAATTTTACAAAAAGTTTATGCATATTTTGTTTAACAATCTATTAAAAGTTGGGCAATTCCTAAAACAAGCATTTCATAAAGTTTGGAAAATGAAAGTCATTGTAGAAAACCACAAAAATAGAAATTACGATTATTTAAAGACGTCAGCCACCCATTAATAAGTGGAATTCAACATTTTGTATCCATCATATTAAAAAAATCTGGGACAATTGCATTATCTAAGCATTTTTCATTAAATTTTCATTTGTATGAAAATAAAAAAAATAAATAAATAAATTCATTGCACAATTAAAGGTCGAAAAAACATAATTTTTATTTTTAATAAAAATTATATCAAACTTGAAAAAAAATAAATTGATCAAAATAATGATGCTGAATTAATCAAAACATATTCAACATTCGAATACTTTTAGTATTCGTAGTATTCATATTTCTTAAAATCATTCGGCCCGATTGCGGTTGTCGAGTTTGTAGTCGAATTTTTCGACTCGATACAAAATGGTGTTGCTTAAATTAAAAATAATTAAGAAATTAAACTATGATTACATATTTTCTAAAATCTGATTTTTAATTATGATGAATTCAATAGTAAAATTGCTCAAAAGTTGTATTTTAAATTAATTTTTTTAGCAAATTCCACTTATTCTCGAATTCGGCTACGACAACCCTAATAAGGCCGATTAACTAATTTTTGACATAGTGTTCTTTTTTTGACCCAGTACCTTGAAACGGCTATATTTTTTTACTGGAAAAAGATAATTAAGTGAATTAAAAACTCTAAAATTGTTCAATATCTCTACTACAGACGTGAATAAAAAAGTTTGAAAAATTTTTATCCAGAGTTGAATCATAACTATTTGTAAACATAATAATTTACCTTTTTTATGGAACTTTTTTCAAAAATTATTTAAAAATTGTTATGTTGATGAGAAAATATGAAAATGTATTTCTCTGAAAGAAATTCGTTCATCGATTGTATATAATTTTTTAAAATCTGACCAGTCGAACGGTGAACTTTTCAAATTCAGAAAGTTCCAAAATTTATTCCGTTTTTACTCAAAACATAAATAATAAATGATAAAAATGATAAAATACTACTAAACTTATAAAAAATTATATCGTTAAGGTTGCCATGTGGCAACTTTAAGAAATGGTCAATCTTTAAAAAAAAAATTAAAAATCGGTTAACTTAAAAAATAATAATTTTTCATTTATTTTTGAATAAAAATTTGTATACAAAATTAAAATTTTGAAAATATCTTCAACCGTCTAGGACAGGCGAGGCAAGAGTTTTTTCGTTGCGTGCCACAAAAGCACAAATTTTTTTGCAAAAATATGTCGCATGTCACCTTAATATTAAGTCATCTTCATATTATGAGATTTTGTTTTTATTGAAACAATTTGAACTTTTTGAATCCAAATTGCCAAGAAGATTGTACAAAATCATTGTGGAATTTTAAAAGTGAACTAGGTTAGGTTAGGTTAGGTTAGGAAGGGTTATGTACCCAAGGGCACAACTCCACTCGGAGACCAATACGGTCCATTGTGAATCCCTTCAGAGAAAAAACGGTGAGAAAGAGTAGAAATAGACAGAAAAACATAGCTTGAAAGATAAAAATAAAGAAAGGTAGAAAGTATATATTTACTCCCCAGAAACCGGATCCTAACGTCCCCTTACTAGAAACAGCCGTTCTATCTCCCTGACAAATCTCAGCAAATCAACTGGATTGCATCCAGCGACACACCCGAGTTCGTCGTGAAATCTATCTCCTAACCATCTCTGTCTGAGACCCTGTAACCTAGGACAGTGGCACATTATATGCTCAACCGTCTCCAGTTCCTCAACGTCCTCGCACAGCCTGCAAAAATCCGGTATGTCCCTGTCCCATCTGCTTGTGAAAGCCCTGACAGCACAATGACCGGTCAGGAACCCCGTAAGGGTCCTGAGACCTTCCCTGTCCAGTCCTAGAAGAACCTTGGTTGCCCCTGCGTCCAAAGCGGGCCATAACGCCCTAGACACCCTGCAGTCCATTCTGTTCCTCCATGATTGGTTAACGGTTTCGCGGAATCCCTTCCGTATAACCTCAAAGTAGTAACATAAAGGGGGCTTTACCCCCCCGTCTCTTACCGCCAAGTCCAGATTTGAACCCTCCCTCGCAAGTTCGTCCGCCAACTCATTGCCATCCACCTTGCAGTGTCCGGGTACCCAACACAGCCTCACCGTGAATGCCTCCATGAGCTCCCTCAGAGCACACCTACACCGTGCGACCAGGCGCGAGCGCACCGTGTAGTTTGTCAGTGCTTTGAGTGCCGCCTGACTGTCGACATAGATTGTCACCCTAGATCCCCCAACGATGTGTCCCAGTATCACTTCCGTCGCCCTCCAGATCGCCAGGATCTCCGCTTGGAAGACACTGCACTCATCTGGGAGTCTGTATGATCTTTTCACGTCAGTGTCAGCAATATAAACACCGGCACCCGTGCCCGTGTCCATTTTGGATCCGTCCGTGAATACTGCCCACCCCTCAAACAGCACATTGGATCCACGCCAGACCTCCCTAATCGGGAAGTCCACCGGAGGTGTTCCACCGAAGTCTAAGGTCAATATCATATGATCCGATATTCCCTCGAGACTACTACCATGATCAAGCAGTCCTACTTCGTACAATATTTTTGTGTGGTCATCTCTCCTAGGTCTTACCAGCGCAGACTCGTAGAGCCTAAATAAGTTCCTAGCAGCCACACTCCTCACATAATGTTCAATTGGGGATAGATGCAGTATGATATCCAACGCTGCCTGTGGAGTACTTCTCCTCGCACCTGTGATACCAAGAGAGGCACTCCTTTGGGCCTTGTTGAGCAACTTCCTACAGCTATCCACTCTCAATGCATCCCACCAGACAGTACATCCATATGTGAGAATAGGTCTAACTACCGACGTGTAAATCCAATTTACCATATCCGGTCTTAGTCCCCAATTCTTACCGATGGAGTTTCTGCATGTGTAGTAGGCATTGAGGCCTCTCTTCATCCTTTCCTGAGTATTTCTCTTCCACGACAATTTGCTGTCTAGGAAGCACCCCAAATACTTCGCACAGTCCGATAGAGGCAACTCGACACCATCTAACACTGGCCTCCTAAACTCCTCTATTTTATATTTCCTGGTAAAAAGCACCAGTTCAGTCTTGTTGGGGTTTACCCCCAGTCCCCTATCTTTCGCCCATGCCGAGAGCTCGCCCAGCCTCACCTGCATAATCTCGCTGATCGTGGGCAAAAATTTCCCCCTGACCAGCAGTACTATGTCATCCGCGTAGGCAACGACTTTCCCTCCCCTGGAGTCAAATGTCCTGAGAATTCCGTTAACCGCTAGCAGCCACAGAAGAGGAGATAAAACTCCCCCCTGAGGCGTCCCTCTGGTAACCCTTCTCCTTACGTTATGATCCCCCAGGCTCGAGTTGATGATCCTGCTGCTAAGCATACGGACTATCCACTCAACCAGAAAGCCCCTAACACCCAGCCCCACCAGCGAATCCCTAATGGCCTCGATCCTAATGTTGTTAAAGGCCCCTTCTATATCCATAAACGCAGCAAGAGTATACTCCTTGTATCTCAGGCCGTGCTCAATGTAGCCCACCACCTCGTGAAGCGCACTCTCAACTGATTTACCTTTCAGGTAAGCGTGTTGAGCGTTGCTGATGAGATGGGTATCAATTTTACTTCTAAGATACAGATCTATCAGTCTCTCAAGTGTCTTCAGCAAAAATGAAGACAGACTGATAGGTCTGTAATCTCCCGGTTTCGAGTGGCCCGCCCTACCAGCCTTGGGTATAAAAATTACCCTGACCTCTCTCCACCCCCTAGGCAGATGCCCGCCACTAAGGCATTTCCTGTATATGCTCACCAGCAGAAATAGTGCATCGTCCGGGATGTTGCATAGCATAGCCGGAAAAATACCGTCCGGACCCGGTGATTTATATGGGTCGAAGGTATTGACCGCCCATCCTAGCTTCTCCCTTGTGACTATTTCCTCGATGAGGTCGGATGTATTGTCCAATGTCACAGACATTCCGTCTCCTTGACGATCGTCCATACATCCAATTTCCAAACACCCGGGGAAGTGCGCCTCCATAAGCAAGGTTAGGGTCTCAGAGCTGGACTCAGTCCATGAGCCGTCATTCCTTTGGATATACCCAAGGCCTTTAGGGTCCTTGGATAAAATCCGTCGGAATCTATACAACTCGTTGACATTCTCGATGGAATCACAAAACTGCCTCCATGAGAGCCTCTTTGCCCTTTTTAGATCCGCCTTGTACTTGTTGAATTGCACCCTGTGGGTGTTCCAATCACTCTGTGCTCCCGTGAGTTTGGCCCTATTAAACAGCCTCCTTACCGTCGACCTTTGAACCTGAAGTTCCTTGGTCCACCATTTGGGCTGTTTGCGCCTACCCGGAAATGTAACCGGACACGATAGCTCATAGCTCTCATTTAAAAGGTGAGTGAACCTGTCCACCGCACCATCCAAATCAGTCGGCAGCAAATCGCCAAGGGCCTCTTGCTCCAACCCAATACGCACTCCTTCTTTGAAGGAGTCCCATTTCGTACCCCTGGGGTTCCTAAACGGAACTCCCCTGGATGAGTCAATGTTCACTGTGAAGGTAATACGACTATGGTCTGAAAAAGTACAGTCCGATGCCACCCTCCAGTCCGCAACAAGTTGCTCATCACGGTTCACTAATGTTAAATCTATCACTGCCTGCCTATCTCTGTTTCTGAATGTCGGCATATTGCCCCTATTACAAATTATAAGATTGTTGGTAGTTATAAAATCAAACATTAACTCACCCCTTTTATTGATATCTGCGCTCCCCCATTGGTTGTGATGTGCATTGGCATCGCATCCCAAAATAAGGATAGCACCCATCCTTCTTGCACGTGCCGTCAGTTCTCTCACCTCTGTTCCAGGCGGGTCTACTGCTTCGTACGGCATGTACACCGAAGCAAGTGTAAGAGTTCTCTTACCTTTGGCTTCTCCATTTACGACGGTCAAGTCACCGCATCTGAAAGAATGAGACATGATTAGATTCAATTCATTCTTCGCTAATATACACGTTCTTACCTTGTCCTCTGTAGACGGAACAAATAATGTGTATCCCGTGACCCTTAGTCCACAAACCTTATTTCTATTAATCCAAGGTTCCTGGATAAGGGCCACGTCCGCCTGGTTTTTGATGAGGAAGATTGCTAGTTCGGCTGACGCTGCTTCACAGTGGTGCAGGTTTATTTGCACCACTAGCAACCTCTTTGGACCTGTCATGTTTATGGTATCTAAACCTGACATTTCCAAGACCGAACTTAACAACCCCCCCCACCTCATCCAAGAATTCCTTCGACTTACGGTCCACGGCGAACCGAAAGTCCTTACCAGCATTCTCCTTGCAAGCCGTTGAGGCCACAAGCCTCCATTGGTCGGTAAGGAGCCTGCCGTTCTGGTTGCCCAATACCGCCAGTATGGTTTCCACCGTGCGTACGGGTGGTGGAATCCACACTGTCACTATGGACCTGAGTGGCAGCTCGGAGGCCTGTATCACTTCAAGCCTTGCTTCTGGGTTAATGTCGCTGCACTTGCCGATTGTGGTTCTTAAGAATTCCAAGGAATTCTTGTTACCACAATTGACAATTTTCACTCCCTTAGCCCAGTCTGCACCATTGAAGGATACATCCTCCTCCTTGCCCTTGAATACGGCCAGTTCATCGATCAGCCTCCCCTCAACTAGCTGCCATAGATCAGTACTGATCCTCCCGTCTGGATCATTTAGATCGACGACAGCCACCTGAAGATGCTTTTCTAGGCTCACCGATTTCTTCACCCTCTTGCTCGATGAAGAAGGCTGGTCATCTCCAGATCTGACCCTCTTAATGATCTCTTTATTAGATCCCTTAAGAGCTTCAGCCGAGGATGAGCAATCCCTCTTCATTGAGCTAAAAACTGTAATTAATTTTTTTCAGAAATTGTCAATTGTTTTTCATATTTCAGATTTATAAATTGTATTTCAGAAAATAGTAATTGAGTTTCATATTTATCCATTGTATTTCAGAATTTATCAATTGATATTCATATCAATTAATAATTATATTTCTCAATTGTATAATAGTGTTTTAGAGATTATAAATAACACAGCCCGACAAAATTAAAAAAGATTTTTGCTTCTTTGAATTTGTCAACTGATTCTAGTTAATTTGGGTGCGCTGAATTCAAATCTGTAATCAGTTTGTCTCTATCGGCTTAATTTTTTTTCAAATAGTGCTATTTTTGCTGTATTTTGTAAAAGTAACAATGTGTGGGATGGACATACATATCTCAGGAAGTAGGAGGAGCTTATCCAAGATTATGGTATCAATCTCTTCTTTGGAAGATTCTATAGCAGATTAATGCATCAATCATATTTGTGGGTGGGTTTTAAGGGGTTAATTTTTATAAAAAGCAAAATAGCACTAAAAATTAACCCCTTAAACCCCACCCACAAATATGATTGATGCATTAATCTGCTATAGAATCTTCCAAAGAAGATATTAATACCATAATCTTGGATAAGCTCCTCCTACTTCCTGAGATATGTAAACATTGTTACTTTTACAAAATACGGCAATTCCTATGGAAAGGTTTTACTTTTTAAATACTTAAAAAAAGCTATATCATGAAAAAGAGCTGATAGAGACAAACTGATTACAGATTTGAATTCAGCGCACCCAAATTAACTAGAATCAGTTGATAAATTCAAAGAAGCAAATTGAGTGTTGGCCTGTGTAACCATCCTATAATAAATTTAGAATATATTTTTACTTTGTAATAAAATTCATTTATTTCTGAAAAACAATTCATTATTCCCGACAAACAATTGAGAACTTAATTAAATTGATTAATAACTTTTGAAACACAATTGATATTTTTTTAAATAAAATAAATTATTTCTGAAATACAATTTTAAAAACAATTGTTAATTTTTCAAAAGCAAATAATAAATTCTGAAATACAACTGTTAAATCTAAAATACAATTGATGATTTCTGAAAAACAATTTATAAATTTAATTAAAACTTTCAGAAATACAAATGATAAAACTGAAATACAATTGAGTGCCTCGCTCGAATAAGCGACAACTTTTAAAGAACGTGTGTTTTTTTTTTGTATTATACGATATTTTAGATATAAGAAATATTGCGTGCCGAAAAACTTACTAAATAGAAACATTTAAATGTTTTTCATACATTGCACATAAGTAATTAAAATAGTTTAACTAATACTTGTTGAAATTGCAATTAATTCATGCAAGTAACTAAAAATCAATAAAAAAAATATTGAAAATTTTTCGGCAATTTTGTCATATTGGAATGCAAAATTCAACCACTTACATGTACAATATTTGAATAAAATTTTCAACTCGGGTAAAATTAAACTTGCTTATCGTACTGTGACCAAAAACAATAAAAGTAAGATATTGTATAAGAGTTTCCAACGTTTTTCTCTTCTAATTGAATATCGTTATCCCTAAAATACCGCTACCGAAATACTTGAAATACCGTTACCGATATAACTAAAATACCAATATCCTTAAAATACCGTTACCGAAATAAATAAAATACTGTTACCGAAATAACAAAAATACCGTTACCGAAATAATTGAAATAGCTTTATCCTTAAAATACCGCTACCAAAATAATCTAGCAAAAACAGAAAAAATAATCGTTGTCAATAGATATATATTTTCCCAAAGCTTGATCGTATTAGAATTTGGGCATAATCGGGCATTATCTTTAAAATACCGTTGCCGAAATAACTTAAAAACCGTTATTCCTAAAATAACGTTAACGAATTAAACGAAAATAGCGTTACCGCTAAAATACCGTTAACGCTAAAAACCCGTTACCGACATAACTGAAATATAGTTATCGCTAAAATACGGTCACCGAAATAAACGAAAAAAGTGTTACTCTACCGATACCCGCATCGAATCAGTTACCATTCATGCATTTTTATAATTTTGCAAATACCATTATTTTTCACTCTCACGAATTCTTCTAGATAACATTTGGTACGACCCGTATTAAAGCTATATTTGAATATAAAGATTATTTTTTTGTTATTAAACAAAATTAATCAAAAAAAAAACATTTTAAGATATATTTTTTTTAAAAGAACAAAAATATAAACAAAAAGTTTAGAAATGTTGAGGTGAAGAAGAAGAATAAACGTTTTTCTCTAAAAATTATAAACACTATTAATTTTTAAATCATTTTTATTCTTTTTATCATGAGGAATATTTTTAAGTAGATATTTCTTCTTTTCTTTGTATAAAAATATTTTTTTTCCATACTTTTACTATAATTAGTTTTGATAAAAACAACAACAAAAAAATAAAAAGTTTTTCGATCTTTGGACTTAAGTATCTCAGTCAAAAATTTTGTTGTTATCACTTTGCTACATTTTATTTGAATATTTCTAGTCTTTTTTTACGAGCCTCTAGCCTTAGGCCATATTCGTACTGCAATCTTAACCAAATGCCTTTACACATTTTTACCAAACGTGCATCGACTTCTTCATGCCAACGGGCAAAGGCATATTGTTGTCTTATAATATATTTGGCCTTTCTTAGCTGGCCTGTTTGTATTAGTGATATACTGTAGAATAGTTTACATCTGGATTGTAAGAAGGGATCACCCAATTGAATGCCAATTAATAGTTGTTTCTCCGATATTTTGCCAGCCATTTCAGCCTAAAATAACATATAAATTATTATTGAATTTTCAATAAAAAAAATAAAAACTATTAACAAATTTACTAACGCATTTGGAGAATTGTTCGCCTAATGCAGAAAATCCACCACCCAAGGTAGACAGCCATGACATTAAATAATCTGTTTCAATTTTCTCCCATAATTTGACTGCCAACATGCGATTCCTATAAGCAAATAACAAAAATTACACAATGAAAGTTCGCAAAAAAAAAAAAATGTTAAGTAATATCCATAATGTTATGTTCCAGTTCAAAATCATATCACTTGGATTTTCAAATTCAGAAACTTCCTTACCATTTCCAATCAATTATATCTCTTTTTGGTTGTACAATTTGTAGCCATAACAATGGAACATCCTTTAATGCCGGATGAGTGCACAACACTCTTCTGTATTCCTTAAACTTCAGCAGTTCTTTATTTAAATATAAGAAACGTATACCATCAATGTCTAATTTTAAACGTTTCACTAATCCACAAAACAGCAACGAGCCGGC
Source organism: Delia radicum (assembly GCA_021234595.1). NCBI lineage: Eukaryota > Metazoa > Arthropoda > Insecta > Diptera > Anthomyiidae > Delia > Delia radicum. The sequence goes on along the minus strand of CM037852.1, from coordinate 223,961,301 downwards.
ACTGGCATTTTGAGATGTTTTCCAACTTTTTGCATTTGCCGAAATTTCTAAATTGTATATGCTGTCGTTCTGAAGATTGTCTCGTTGTGATTGCAATTTGTAATATGTTTTGTGATGCCAATAATCACTAATGCAAATAATTAATGCCATTTTTATTTAGTTTTATTAAATATTAAATGAAAAAATACATTTTTACTGTCAAACTTTGCACTTGCTTGTTTTGTTCTTATTTGTAGGGTTTCCGATAATTAACAATAGTAAACACGAGTATTTATCGATAACTTGTTGAGATGCAAAGTATTTGCTGAAATAGAGAAAGAACAATTTCGATAAATTTAATTAAATGCCGTTAACAATTTCAAAATTAAATTGTGCCTTCTATAGTTGACACTAAAGAGATACAAAATTTTGTTAAAGACTGATGCACACGACATGCACCCCTGTCCACCCCTGTCTACCAATATCTATTATTTGTTGCGGAGGGGTTGTCATTCCCATGTTGTCACTGCCAGAAATAGTATAGGTGGCGAGTCTCACCACAGTTTACCCAGACTCGGTTGATTTTTTTTTATTCCTGAAAGTAAAAATTGGTTAATTTAATACGAACCTATAAAATGTATAGCCCAGTCCAAGCTTTTTAGATTCCTTCCTCCGCTGTCCTATGTTCCTGAAATGATATGAATTTTATTAGTTTTTTTTGTATTATTTTTGAATTGTATTTAAAACAAAATAATTAAAATATACTTACCATCACGTTGATTTTTTTCTTGTTATGAAACAGCTGTTTTCTGTTTACCTTTTTGTAGATAACAAGGTAGTACTACAATAGTAGTAGTACAGGGTTATGTGGTCGCATAGTATTTTTTTTATGCGATTGGCAACGCGAAAAGAGTAAACGGAAAGCGTTAGCGAAAAATCCATTTGAAAATAATATTTTAAAATAATTGTCTGAAAATCGATTGGTTTCGAATATGTAGTATCGCCGAATAAATAAAGGGCCTGTAAAGTATTATCTTGGTGGATAGGTATAATACAAAGAGCCAACAGAGTAATATTTTTGAGTGGATAGTAAGGAAATTTTTAAATATAATTTTATTTTGGGGATTTCTGTGTAGTTTTTTTTTAATGTACAGAAATATTTAATTAGATATTTTGGAGAAAGTAAGGCAGAGGTGAGGGAAAAGAGCAGGTTTTTGGAATTTAGCTGTAAAATAGAGAATATAAATAAAAGATGGCTAAATGGAGGGATTGGCTTGAAAATTTAGTTACTTTTCTGCGAAAAAAGATGGCTGCTTGGCGCGAAACTTTTGGTTTAAATTTTTGGAAAATGAGAGAGGATTCCCGCAGAGTATTGGAAGAAAAACAAATACTGTAGGGTTGAGATCTAATTATGAAGAAAGTGAGATTTATTAATAGAAGAGTTTTCAAGCTGAACGCATTAAAAAAAAGAGCCCAAAGAAAAATTTTTAAGTGAATAAAGAAAGTAATATTTTACGTAAAAAAAAAAAGAATACTTATAAATAAAAAAACAAAAAAAAAAGGTGAAGTGAAGCTGTGAAGGAATTCTGGGAGTGAAATTTTAAACTGGGAACAACATTGTTTTTCTTATATACGCGGTTAAAAAAAGGAGAAACTACGTAAGTTTTTTTTATAAAGTTTATAGTTTTTGAAAAAAAGTAAAGGATGGCCAGTATCTAATTTTTTTTTTTTTTGGGTGTTACATTTTAATCCTGTAGCTGGCTATACAGAAAGAAGGAAGAACACCTAGTGAATAAGGGCCGGAAAAGTACATCGGCTGAAGGAAAAAGCAACAAAAAGGTGAAACTATAACCGAAGACAAAAATATTGAATTGAATAGCCTTGTATAGCCAGGTAAAAGTTTTTTTTTATTTGTGTGTCGTATGCCAAAAAGAATTTGCGGGAAGAAAACAAAAATCAGCTTGAAAAATTTAAGTATTAATCTATAAAACAAAAATATTATATTAAAATTAAAATTAAAAAAAAACAACTAATTATCAAGAAAGGTTTTATACATATAAAAAAAAGAAAAAAGTAAAAGCTTTTAGTTAAAGTAAAAGAAAAAATAGATAAAGTTAGCGAGAGCGAAAGTTTTTATAAAAGGTTAATTTTTGATTTAAAACTTTTTGATTTGAAATTAAAAAGCCGTTAAAGTTAAATATTTTGATGGGTAATTTTTGTTAAAAAAAATTATAAGAAAATTGTGCCCAAAACGAAAAGAATTTTCATGGAAAATCAAGAAGAACGAAAACAAAAGGTTTTAAATCAATCAAATATATAAAAAAAAAACAATTTGTGGAAAAAAGATAATTAAAAATTAGTTTTTAAGTATTTTTTTTTTAGGTATTCGAGGGTTAATCTAAATTTGTGTATACAGTACTTTATATATGTTATGCGCCCTAAAGTATTCTTTTATTAGATTTATTTTAATTATTTTTTTTTTGCGCCCAGGGATGGAAAAGTGCGGTAGAAAATTTATTTAAAAAAATAGAAAATTTTATTATATCAAAACACTAGACTAAAAGAAGTTACAAAATTTGATAAAAACAAAGAAAAACATATATAGGGTTTACATCAGTAGAATTTTTAAGCGCAGTTGTATTCAGCAAAATTGGCTGGCACGTAAATATCCTTAGGGAGCTCCTTCAGGGTAGGTTGTCCTTAGTTTGCGGTATCCACATTGGATGAGTACAGATTTGAGCCCTTTTGAAATATATAAATAAATAGAAATTTTAAAAAAATTGGTAAAAAATTTAAAGAAAAAAAAGTTAAGTTCTGAAAAGATATAAAAAAAAAAAACAGAAAAATTTTCTTATAATAAGCCTTATATGGTTGAAAGTCGTGTTTTGTCAAGTAAGTTGGCGCCTGAAAAGAAAGCAAATTAAAAGTTAGATTTATATTTTTTTATAGATTTTAAAATATTATTTTTGATATGTTTTTAGTTTATTTTAATATATTAAGTTAGCTAGAATTGTTCAGGGTATTTTAAGAATTATGATAAATAAAAAATTGTTTAATGGTGATTGAAAAAAAGAAATTGCAAATTATGTTGGCTTAATTGAAAAGGGTAGAAAGGCAATAATGGTAAGTTGAAGAGGGTTAAAAGAAAAGCGGCATTTGGGGTCATATTGGAAAATTTCGAGTGGTACATCATATGACCATGGTTGGGAGGGCAAAAGGGAGACTAACATCCGTCTCTGGATCTTCGTGTGGTATGTTTTCTGATGGTTTGTAGTTTAGTTTTTTTTGTGAGTTTTGTTGTTTTAGTTTTTTTTTGTGTGCGTTCGCCCCAGTGAGAGGGTTGGGACCTGCTGAGTAGTCTCGTGTTCTGTAGCCGGAAACCTCACTGGACAAACCGTTCGCAACATAAATGGCGCCCAAACATAATGGATAGTTTAGGAAACCCAAACATAACCCATAGTATAGGAAACCCAATTTTATAATGGTTACTTTGTAAATTAGGGTGGCCTAAACTATAGTAGAAATTGCATGTATTACATCTGAACATGAATGCAAGGTAGAAAATAGTCTAATAGTTTTTTTTTGTAATAGCCCAGTGAAAAATTTGAAAAAACTGATTACCAAAATTGTAATTTTTACATCCTCTAAAAGAATTGAATCTTTATAGAGTTGTGTAGACAATTAAAATTTTGAGAACTCAGTAATTCAAAGTTTTCAACCGATTCCCAGAATACGAATAGCAATAACTTAGATTTTTAAAATTGAGATTTCTAATCGTATTGCAATTCGAATCCTTTTGTTTATAATACCGATTAAATTTTTTTTTAGTTTCAGTTTACTGATAGTGTGTAGTGTTGATAGTTGAGTATGTGTTCGATAGCCTCTTGTGGTAAGTATTCCACAAGGAAAGTAGTATCGACGGGTACTTAAATCACTCGTAATCTCGCTTTCAATAATTAGGGAAGTTGACGTACGGGAGACGCACTACGATGAAGTTTTTGTTTTATTCTAAAGTTGATTGATTGCCACACGTCGATTTTTGTAAAATAACCGCTTTTACCTCTGATTCGAGCCATTATTGCCAAACCCAATAAATAGATTTGAATCAAATTTATTTTATAATTTTGAAGATTTTGCAATCTGAAAAGATAAATTATTTTTATTAAACAATTCTTTATTAATATTTTTTTATTTTTTTTATTATTTTTATCAAGTAGTTGTCGTATATATTGTGTTTTTTTTATTAGGTATTTTATTTTTGATTTTTATTAGTAGTATTTTATTTAATTTTTTTTTGTAAGTCTATATTTTTATATAAAAATTTTATTTTTTTTATTAAAAATTTATTCGTATTTCATCTATATATTTTGTTGATATTTAAAATTTTAGTTTTTTTGCAGAAATTAGGTTTTTAATTGTCTAAAAAAAATTTTTGTTTTCTTGCATATATTTCTTTGAGAAAATTTTTTTTTATATATTCTTTTTTGGGGATTTGAAATTTAACTTTAACGTTAGTTTTAGAGTTTGTTTTTCAATACTTTGCGGAACCACGTATTTTCCAATAATATAAGACCTTTGGTATGAATGGAAGTGAGCGAATGACCAGGTCCAGGAAAAGAACTAGACAGGTACATTTCGATTTTAATAGATCTACTCCTCAGGTAGCTTATAAAGTTGTTAAGCCGAACACTCCTAAACCCAAGTCTAGAACTAGGAAAAATTTAAAAATGCCGAAGGAAACTAACGGTGACCCTCAAATAACTGATTTGTCCAAAAATATTATCACTAGTACGCCTAATGCTAATACAGGAGCAATGCCTTTGGTAGATGATATATTAGGTCAGGGCACAAGTCAACAGACAGTTGCAGGCCAGAATACAACTTTGTTAGAACAGGCCATGCAAAAGTTAATGATTCACGGGGTAAATCCTCAGATGAATGAAATGAAACGTACCGTGAGTAATTTAACAGATGTAGTTAATAAAATGAGTATGGTTTGTCTACAGATTCAGAAAGATAATAAGAAATTGTTAGAATGTAACTTACCGAAACCACCAGATAATAGTCGTCGAATGGATATTTCGGGTGTCAATTCAGTACCAAACTCTAGAAGCTCGTCAGTTAACGGTGATCCAGATTTAAATCGTGGGATGAAAGTCCGAATCGACAAATGGGGACTGTATTTTGACGGCGATAATAATAAATTGGCTGTCGAAGATTTCATCTTTCGGGTCGAACATCTTCAAAGACAATACGGGTTGTCTGAAACCGAACTTTTAAATAATTTTTATATTTTGGTGAAAGGAGTAGCCGAAAAGTGGTACTGGTTGTTTGTACAAACTAACTATGTTTCTGAATGGTCCACTTTAAAAACAGCACTGCTAAAGCAATATCAATCTACCAGATCGAGTTTTGAACTTATGAGAGATATGGTAGAGCGAAAACAAAACCCTGGCGAATCTATCGATGCATTTTTCTTTGCGATGACACAATTAAGATCTCGACTAAATATATCGATGCCTGAAGAGGAAATGATAAAAATGATTAAAAGAAATTTAAAAGAAAATATTGGAAAGATAGTTTACCCTATGGCTGTGTCTTCAGTGGAGCAGTTACGGGCAGAATGCGTAGAGGCCGAAAAAACTTTTCTGCATAAAGAGACCAGGTCACATGCGTCAATGCCACCAGCTAATAGATACACCAGACAGGTGAACGAACTCTTTGAAAATCCAGGTGATATTTTCCAAAACAGTGAACAAGAGTATGAAGAGTTAGCAGCAGTGGGTATTGAAAAGTCATCAAATCAGCCCGCCAAAAACCCATTGATTTGTTGGAACTGCCGACAACTTGGTCATATGTTCATGGATTGTCCATCAGCCCAAAGGACATTGTTTTGTTATCGCTGTGGTAAACCGGATGTCATATCACCAAATTGTACAAATTGTAAGTCCCGAAATTTTTACAGGAGCGAGGGAGCTGCGGGGAGCCATCGTTCCAGAGAAACCCCGCCAGCGACGCAGCTGCAATAAAACAAAAGATAAATTTAGTAAAACAAATAATAAAATTTAATAATATCAAACCGGAAATGAGGCATAAATATAGTTATGAAGATAGAAAAAGTAATTATGCAAAGGTCAGAAATAGAATTTTTAATGAAGCAGTTAGTGCTAGTAAACCTTTATCAAACCGAATCCGTAAATTGAGGCAAAAATTTAAAGAGAGGAAAGAATCCATGAAACTGGTTGTTGAGGCAATTAGGTCTGCTGATAGAAAAGGTGATCCTCGGGCATTTGCTGATATAGGAATCGGTGATATTAGTCTCAAAGGTCTTTTAGATACTGGAGCATCAGTTAGTTTACTAGGCAAAGGTTGTAGGGAACTTGTAGACCAATTAGAAGTTGATATTAAGCCCATTTTTTCAGTAGTTTCGACCGCGTCTGGAAAAAAACCATAGATTATTAGGAAAAATAGAGTTAGATGTTAAATATAAAGAAAAAAATAGCAAAATAGTTTTTTATTTATGTCCTGATTTAGAACGTGAAGTATATTTAGGTGTAGATTTTTGGAAAATTTTCCAGTTAGCTCCTGATATTTTTCCTTTGGATGAAATTGATATTCAAAAGTTACAGGAAACGTTTAAAGTCGAGAACCACAAGTCAAATCCTCACAATTTGACTAAACTACAACAGCAAAAATTAGATGAAGTGGTAGCGTTGTTTTCATCGTTTGAAAAGGAAGGGTTAGGTTGCACAACTCTGGAAAAGCATTCCATAAAACTAGTAGAAGGTGCTGAACCTGTTAAGGATAGATATTATCCAATTTCACCTGCGGTTCAGGAGATAACCTATAGAGAGATAGATGAAATGTTAGCTTTAAATGTAATTGAGGAAAGTGAAAGTCCCTGGAGTAATAGAACTACGATTGTTAGAAAGCCAGGCAAAAACCGGTTCTGTCTAGATGCCAGAAAGCTTAATAAATTAACAATTAAGGACGCGTATCCCCTACAAAATATAGACGGTATATTGAGTAGGATAGATGAAACGTATTACATTAGTAGCGTGGATTTAAAATATGCGTTTTGGCAGATAGAATTAGACGATGAAAGTAAGCCGTACACAGCTTTTACTGTAGCAGGCCGGCCACTCTATCAATTTCGGGTTATGCCTTTCGGACTTTGCAATGCTGCCCAAAGACTTTGTCGTCTTATGGACAAAGTTATTCCGCAAAGACTGAAGGAAAACGTTTTCACTTACCTAGATGATCTTTTGGTAATCTCTGACAGCTTTGAAAAACATTTGCAGTTATTAAAAGAAGTAGCTCTATGCCTGAAAAATGCGAATTTGCGAATTGGGTTAAAAAAATCCCAGTTTTGCTTTCAGCAATTGCGATATTTAGGATTTATTATTGGTGGTGGAATGTTGAAAACAGATCCAGACAAAATAGAGGCAATCCGAGCCATTAAACTACCGACAAGCCAAAGAGAAGTACGAAGCTTTTTAGGTACAGCCGGATGGTACCGTAGGTTCATCAAAGACTTTGCTTCTATATCTGCTCCACTTACCGATACGCTCAAAAAAGCAAAGAAGTTTACAATGACCCCAGAGGCAATTGAGGCATTTGAAAATTTGAAGAGAGCTTTAACATCAGCTCCAGTTCTACGTCACGCTGATTTTTCAAAGAGATTTTTTATCCAGTGTGATGCTTGTGACTATGGCATTGGTGCTGTCTTATATCAGCTCAATGGTGACAAGGAAGAACATCCCATAGCGTTCTATTCACAAAAATTAAACTCCTGTCAAAGAAATTACAGCGTGACGGAAAAAGAATGCTTAGCGGCTGTAATGGCTGTGAAAAAGTTTCGTCCGTATGTAGAGATGATGCCATTCACAATAGTGACTGATCACGCAAGTTTAAAGTGGTTGATGACCTTAAAAGACTTGAGCGGCAGACTAGCACGTTGGTCTCTGCAACTTCAAGCTTTTGATTTTGAAATTCAGCACCGCAAAGGTTCCGAAAACATTGTGGCAGATATGTTGTCAAGATTTCCAAGGGAAAACAGCGTTGAAGAAGTTAGTTTTGATGATTTGTTCGATTTCGAAACCACGGAGTTCGAAAGTGAAGAATATTTAGATCTGAAAAGAAATATTGAAGAAAATCATGAGTTGCTGCCAGATCTAAAAATCGAAAACGGCATGATTTATAAGAAAACTTCTTTCGACCAAAGTGAAATAGATGATTGCCAATGGAAACTTTGGATACCTGCCAGCATTACTCAACCGGTGATAGAAAAATCACATTCTACGTTAACAACAGCCCACGGAGGAGTCGCTAAAACTTTAGAAAGACTCCGAAGATTTTTCTATTGGCCTAAAATGACAGCCCAGGTAAAATCATTTATTAAAAATTGCCAAGTTTGCAAGGAAACAAAACCGTCAAACCAAAATTTAAGACCTGAAATTGGAAACCAGGTAATAACTGATCGGCCATTCCAAAAGCTGTATATTGATTTTTTGGGAAAATACCCGCGCTCAAAAAGGGGCAACTGTTATGTATTTATTGTCCTTGATCACTTTTCTAAGTTCACATTTATAAAAGCAATGAAAGAAGCGACAACCGCGAATGTAATAGAGTTTTTGGTTCATGAGATTTTTCACAAATTCGGTGTGCCAGAAATCATACACAGTGACAATGGTTCACAATTTGTATCTAAAAGTTTTGAGAGTCTTTTAAATACTTATAAAATTCAGCATATTAAAACACCTTTATATGGACCTAGTAGTAATGCTTCGGAAAGAGTTAATCAGTCTATATTGGCAGCAATCCGTGCATATTTAGAAGAAGACCACAGAGACTGGGATCTGTATCTTTCCGAAATTGATTGTGCATTACGAAATTCTTTTCACAGTGCAACTGGTTTTACACCGTATTTTTCTTTATTCGGTCATCATATGTATTCGAGCGGAGCTGACTACAAATTAGCACGAAAACTTCAGTCATTAACCGATCACCGAATTATAAGACAACCGAATGAAAGAATGGAAATAATCAGAGAGCAAATTAAAAATAACATGGAAAAAGCTTACGAAAAAAGTGCAGAACGTTATAATAAAAGAGCACGTATAGTTAAGTTTAAACCCGGTCAAGAAGTTTATCGGCGGAATATGGTTTTAAGTAAATTTGAGAAAAGTTTAAATGCAAAATTCTGCAGGAAGTTCCTGAAATGTAGAGTGGTTCGGCCTGTAGGTAATAACCTGTACGAGTTGGAAAATTTACAGGGAAAGTCAGTAGGCATTTATCACTTAAAAGATATTAAAGTTTAAATTGTTTTTCATAAAATTTTTTTTTCTAAAAGTGCAATATTAGGACATAAAAATAGTTTAATTATTAATGAGATTATACAATCAAATATATGTAGTGTTGTCCTGATTTTTGCGTAGTTTTAGCAATTTAAATTTAATATCTGTGATAAATTTTAGTACCTGATAAATTTTTATTAAAACCGCGAAACTTTAATGATATAGTAAACAATTTTTTTTTAAGCTTTACATACCATACTTCCGTGCAATATTAGTTATAGTAATCGGCAATGATATATTTTAGAAACCTGTGATATAATTGTTTGCTGTAATCGTGATGTCCCTCTTTTTACAAATTATTGATATAAGTTCTTCAGTGCAATATAGATTAAGTACATGTAAAATGTACATAAGATGTATTGTATTGATGATATTTTGTGATAAAATTATCTGAAATTACAAAAGAAGGATAAACAAAGTAAACTCTTATTTTACATATGATATAAAGGGATACTTCCCGTAAAATTCGCATGGATCGTGATTTTTTTTACTCCAATGGAGAACTTATCTAAATATCTCTGAGTCTTTTAATAGTAAAAGTACACAAGAGATATTACCATTGATATCAGGCAACAAAGATCCAAGGAAGAGGAGATTAGAGGCATGCCCGAGTAACATAAAGATCTGAAAGATATGAAAAATGATTATAAATATATATTTTTTTTATTACGTTAAAGTCTAAAGCTTCCAATAACAAGATTTGTTCTTTTTAATAGAATATCGCAATTTTAAAATAAGTTGGAAGTTAAGCCTAATTGGCAACCCTGGAACTATAAATTTTAGATATAAAGGGGACAAGAGTTCATTTTATGTTAGCCCAAAAAGGGGCGTTCGAATTTTATTTTATTTTATTTTTTTTGTTTGCACATTTCGGTGCACAAATTGGCAACTGGCCAATTACATGATTATTTAATAACGAGGTCTTTATAAAATGGGTTAGCCACTATGATTTTTCTTACCTGAGAAAGATTCACGAGTCGGCCGTTGCTTGAAGATGGGTGTAGATGAGGTTTCCGGCGTAAAAAGGAGGAAAAGGTTAACCTTTTTAAGATCCTTGTGTTTTCTGAAATGTATAAAAGATTTTTTTTTATTAATATAGCCCGGTTAGCTTCACAAAGTTGAGACTCTATCTCAAGGTGTGGGAGTTCCCCACGTTATTCTAGGTTTAACTTACCTGTTTATTTTAGTGATGTATCGCCCGGCTAGATTTTGAGACCCGTCTCAGGGTGTAGGTGTTCCCCACGTTGGGCATGTGCTTTCAGAAAAGATGACAACCGTAACCGCACACCGTTTCCTACTACAAAATCTCGTAGAACCCGGAGTTTTGTTGCGGAGGGGTTGTCATTCCCATGTTGTCACTGCCAGAAATAGTATAGGTGGCGAGTCTCACCACAGTTTACCCAGACTCGGTTGATTTTTTTTTATTCCTGAAAGTAAAAATTGGTTAATTTAATAACCTATAAAAAGTATAGCCCAGTCCAAGCTTTTTAGATTCCTTCCTCCGCTGTCCTATGTTCCTGAAATGATATGAATTTTATTAGTTTTTTTTTGTATTATTTTTGAATTGTATTTAAAACAAAATAATTAAAATATACTTACCATCACGTTGATTTTTTTCTTGTTATGAAACAGCTGTTTTCTGTTTACCTTTTTGTAGATAACAAGGTAGTACTACAATAGTAGTAGTACAGGGTTATGTGGTCGCATAGTATTTTTTTTATGCGATTGGCAACGCGAAAAGAGTAAACGGAAAGCGTTAGCGAAAAATCCATTTGAAAATAATATTTTAAAATAATTGTCTGAAAATCGATTGGTTTCGAATATGTAGTATCGCCGAATAAATAAAGGGCCTGTAAAGTATTATCTTGGTGGATAGGTATAATACAAAGAGCCAACAGAGTAATATTTTTGAGTGGATAGTAAGGAAATTTTTAAATATAATTTTATTTTGGGGATTTCTGTGTAGTTTTTTTTTAATGTACAGAAATATTTAATTAGATATTTTGGAGAAAGTAAGGCAGAGGTGAGGGAAAAGAGCAGGTTTTTGGAATTTAGCTGTAAAATAGAGAATATAAATAAAAGATGGCTAAATGGAGGGATTGGCTTGAAAATTTAGTTACTTTTCTGCGAAAAAAAGATGGCTGCTTGGCGCGAAACTTTTGGTTTAAATTTTTGGAAAATGAGAGAGGATTCCCGCAGAGTATTGGAAGAAAAACAAATACTGTAGGGTTGAGATCTAATTATGAAGAAAGTGAGATTTATTAATAGAAGAGTTTTCAAGCTGAACGCATTAAAAAAAAAGAGCCCAAAGAAAAATTTTTAAGTGAATAAAGAAAGTAATATTTTACGTAAAAAAAAAAAGAATACTTATAAATAAAAAAACAAAAAAAAAGGTGAAGTGAAGCTGTGAAGGAATTCTGGGAGTGAAATTTTAAACTGGGAACAACATTGTTTTTCTTATATACGCGGTTAAAAAAAGGAGAAACTACGTAAGTTTTTTTTATAAAGTTTATAGTTTTTGAAAAAAAGTAAAGGATGGCCAGTATCTAATTTTTTTTTTTTTTTTGGGTGTTACATTTTAATCCTGTAGCTGGCTATACAGAAAGAAGGAAGAACACCTAGTGAATAAGGGCCGGAAAAGTACATCGGCTGAAGGAAAAAGCAACAAAAAGGTGAAACTATAACCGAAGACAAAAATATTGAATTGAATAGCCTTGTATAGCCAGGTAAAAGTTTTTTTTTATTTGTGTGTCGTATGCCAAAAAGAATTTGCGGGAAGAAAACAAAAATCAGCTTGAAAAATTTAAGTATTAATCTATAAAACAAAAATATTATATTAAAATTAAAATTAAAAAAAAAACAACTAATTATCAAGAAAGGTTTTATACATATAAAAAAAAAGAAAAAAAGTAAAAGCTTTTAGTTAAAGTAAAAGAAAAAATAGATAAAGTTAGCGAGAGCGAAAGTTTTTATAAAAGGTTAATTTTTGATTTAAAACTTTTTGATTTGAAATTAAAAAGCCGTTAAAGTTAAATATTTTGATGGGTAATTTTTGTTAAAAAAAATTATAAGAAAATTGTGCCCAAAACGAAAAGAATTTTCATGGAAAATCAAGAAGAACGAAAACAAAAGGTTTTAAATCAATCAAATATATAAAAAAAAAACAATTTGTGGAAAAAAGATAATTAAAAATTAGTTTTTAAGTATTTTTTTTTTAGGTATTCGAGGGTTAATCTAAATTTGTGTATACAGTACTTTATATATGTTATGCGCCCTAAAGTATTCTTTTATTAGATTTATTTTAATTATTTTTTTTTGCGCCCAGGGATGGAAAAGTGCGGTAGAAAATTTATTTAAAAAAATAGAAAATTTTATTATATCAAAACACTAGACTAAAAGAAGTTACAAAATTTGATAAAAACAAAGAAAAACATATATAGGGTTTACATCAGTAGAATTTTTAAGCACAGTTGTATTCAGCAAAATTGGCTGGCACGTAAATATCCTTAGGGAGCTCCTTCAGGGTAGGTTGTCCTTAGTTTGCGGTATCCACATTGGATGAGTACAGATTTGAGCCCTTTTGAAATATATAAATAAATAGAAATTTTAAAAAAATTGGTAAAAAATTTAAAGAAAAAAAAGTTAAGTTCTTAAAAGATATAAAAAAAAAAACAGAAAAATTTTCTTATAATAAGCCTTATATGGTTGAAAGTCGTGTTTTGTCAAGTAAGTTGGCGCCTGAAAAGAAAGCAAATTAAAAGTTAGATTTATATTTTTTTATAGATTTTAAAATATTATTTTTGATATGTTTTTAGTTTATTTTAATATATTAAGTTAGCTAGAATTGTTCAGGGTATTTTAAGAATTATGATAAATAAAAAATTGTTTAATGGTGATTGAAAAAAAGAAATTGCAAATTATGTTGGCTTAATTGAAAAGGGTAGAAAGGCAATAATGGTAAGTTGAAGAGGGTTAAAAGAAAAGCGGCATTTGGGGTCATATTGGAAAATTTCGAGTGGTACATCATATGACCATGGTTGGGAGGGCAAAAGGGAGACTAACATCCGTCTCTGGATCTTCGTGTGGTATGTTTTCTGATGGTTTGTAGTTTAGTTTTTTTTGTGAGTTTTGTTGTTTTAGTTTTTTTTTGTGTGCGTTCGCCCCAGTGAGAGGGTTGGGACCTGCTGAGTAGTCTCGTGTTCTGTAGCCGGAAACCTCACTGGACAAACCGTTCGCAACATATTTTCCAGTATTGATGATACGAAATGTCATTATCTAAAGAGAATTTACAAAAATTGGACAATTCTTATCACCTATACTGGAAAACGGTTGATATGTATAGACAGAGCTGGAAAGCGTGTGAATTTCCGCCAATCCTACGGTTAGACTTAGTAATTTTGGTCCTTCAGAGAATTTTTTAATTTGGAATTAGTACAATTTCTTTACATTATATTTTTAAAAATTTGTACATAAATAGGCTGACCATTCGTACTGATTTGATCAGTACATGTACTAATTTGATCAGTACATGTACTAATTTTGATCATGTGTACTGATGAATGAATCGTGTACTGTTTTTTTTTTTAAATTTGTATTGAATTTTAAGACTTTCAGAAAATTCTTGTTATTTCTATAAAAAAAAACTCAAATTTTTATTTATTTAGAATACAGCTTTTAGAAATTGGCATATTTTTTCATAATCTGATGAACACTGTAAAAAAAACTTGAAAACTATAAGTATTTATGTGAGAAACTCTTCAAAATCTAAGTTTAGTTCAAAAGGAAGAGTTTAAAATTCGAGAGCTTCAATATTTAAAAATCTTGGGTCTTTTAGGAAAACAAATATTCTGGACGAAAAGTGAAACAGTATACTGACTATAGTCAGTTTTAAAATTTAAAGCTTTTCCTTTATGTAAGCTTCTTAGAATATATAGTTGTTTGATATAATTTTTTTAAAGGCCTTAACATAATACATAACGAGAATTTTTGGTAGAGTTTGAATGAAATATTTCTTTAAACAAATGATTTTTTTTTACAAAATTAATAATTTTTTTTTAATTTTTTGAAAAAGCTTTATTAATTTTTATGAAACTATTTTCAATGAAAATTTTTCGTTAGCCGCATTAAAATTTTAGTAAATAAAATTAAGTTTTTCAAATAATTTTATGAAAAATATTATTAATGAGGCTGAGGATGGATTAGAATGGGGCTGAAGATGACCTAGTCGCTTAGGTCGAAAGCGCGGCACTTCCTCTACCGCTGATCCCCACATCTTCTCTTACATTTATTAACAATTAGTGTTTTCTATTTGTAATAGTAACATTTTAATTTTGATTTCAACATGAAAAGACAATTCAAAATGAAAAGAAAAAACTATTATTAATCTACACTGATAGAAGTTTCCTTCATAGTGTTAATGAAACGATTTTATTAAAATCGATTCATTCGTTTAATGAAAAATTTTATTAACTGAATGAAAATTCATTCTGTGGTACACCTTTGGGGTATGCTAGGGAGAAGCTCGGGTCGTGGAGAGAATCAGAATTATCTCTCTATTGGGAAAACTCTCTTGGCCAACGACAGACTAAGAGATTAATCTCTTTTTCCAGTGCAGGATCGAGGAGACTCTTGTCCCTCGGGAGGGATAACTTGAGTACCCTGGTGTCTTACCTGACTGGACACTGCAATCTCAGATACCACCTGCGCAAAAGGGGTCTTTCGGACACGGATGAGTGTAGGTTTTGCGAACTGGTAGCTGAGACATCGGAGCATGTTCTTTGCGAATGTCTGAGGCTTTGTGAAAGGCGTGCCAAGTTTCTTGGCGATCGCTTTGTCTCCCCTTCGGACATTATGAAGGTTTTGCCTAATAGGATTATTGGCTTTTTAGGTAGCTTGAATCTTTAGGGTAACTTTAGGCAGCACAAAAGACCTAAGTTGGTCGCGGTGCATAGTGCCATATAATCTAATCTAATCTAAAAATTCGTTAACATTGGTATTTTTTTCATTAACATTTTTTTATGATTTTTTCATAATTTCATAAAAAAATTCATTAAATCAATGAAAAATTTTCAAATTTTTTTCAATAAAAATTTTGACGTAATAAGAAAAAAAATTTTTAAAAAAAGTACAATATGTAATTAAAATATTTCTTTTTTATGGATAAAAAAATTTTATTTTCAAAATTTGTAATTTTCGATCTGAAATCTAATCATCTACTTTTCAAATTTTATCTTTTTCGAATTCGTCAAAAATTATGAGCTTTAGCAAATTTGTTGAGGAACAATAGAATTTTCACCACTGTGCTACATTGGTAAGTGGCACCGCGAAAACCTTTCTTGTTAGATTTCTTTTTTACATGTCATCCTATTCCAAGTAACGACAATTTTGCTGAATCAGGCTACAAATCGCTTTTGCAGAACAGCCTGTAATGTTTACTTTCGAACTTTTCGAACTTTTTTTATAAAAATATTTTATAGATCCTATAAAGACCAGATCTTATAAATACTATCAACGAATGATAATTTCTCAATAACCACCAAATTAATGCTATGCTAAAATAATCATAAAATGTGCAAATTATTAAATATCAACGAAAATATTTCATACAAACTATGAATTTTATTCATTAAACACATGAAACTTTCATAACGATTAGGTTAGGATTAATGAAAAAAATTTCATATACTTTATGAAATTTTTCATTGGGTCAATGAAACCATTCATTAAAATTTATTTAATGAAACACCTTTCATTGACTCAATGAAACGTTTCTTTGGGGACTTTTTTTATGAAAAAATTCATGGGATTAATGAAGGAATTCATTAATACAACGCACAAATTTCTATCAGTGTAATTAAAAATTCCAATGGACGAATTCCTGCCAAACTTCATTGATTAAATGCAACAATTCATTAATATCATGCTTATATTTCTCTCAGTGAATAATTTAATTTATAAAAATTAATTTAATTTTTATATTGGAGAAGTAAGTTCGCAGTGTTTTTTTATAATTCATCACAATATTTATAAATTTTGTACTGACTTCATGTCAGAAAAAAATGGTCACGCTATACATAAAGCAATTGTACATGCTCAAAACTAAAAAAAATACTCTGGTGGACCGAACGTGTTGTAGAAACCAGGGGTTAATTCCTGGTTTACTATATGGCTGTGAACTTTTTGCAAATTGTGACTCAAGAAGTAAAAGAAAACTAAAGGTTGTGTACAACAGCATCATAAGATACGTCTATGGTCTGAGGAGATCAGCTGGAACCTCTTCTTTTTCTAACAACTTATATGGTGTGTCATTTGAAAACTTAATGAAGATAAGAGTTCTTTTGTTTTTACACAAAATAATCTTTACCAAAAAACCACTTTACCTTTATGAGAAAATTAGGTTCGCCAGATCTAACAGAGGTAGACAGATAATACTTCCACGACACAGAATCCTTGTATCTGAATGGCATTTTTACCTTAATGCTTCTCGTCTTTGGAATACACTGTGTGTAATTTTTTAAGTCATGGCAAAATAACCATATACGGACACCACTACGTGATAAAAGACTAAAAAAAAAAAGACCCGTGTCTCCCAATTTTTCCCAAAGTCATATCCTCTTTTGTTTATGGGCCGCCAAAGATTTGGGGCCTCGGTATCATTTTCGCAAAAAAGTGATCGTTTTCTCAGGCTCATATCTTGCAAACCGTTCAGAATTTCGATTTACTCTCTATGGCAAAGTTGTAGCTCTTGTCATAAAGAACAAAAATTGCGAACATATAAAATAAAAAAAACTTCACCTTCCAGATCAAAATCGCAAAAAACTTAAAAAAATTCGATTTTTTTTTACCTTTTTTCCCGTGTTCAGGTCCATAGGTAGCAAACCGTTCAAAATTCAAGGAAACAATCAACTACAAAAATTTACCTAAGATCTCAATAAACAAATTTCTAGAACATATAAACTTCCTAGAGATGATTCTTAACACTGTTTAGGTACCGCGCAAAAGTGAAAAATTTTCTGCCTATTATATAGGCTCTAGCTTTTCTAAAACTTCGGGTTCTGATGAGATCTTTAGCCAGATCGAAATACTAGTATCAACCTAGCTAATATGTTTGATTTGCTTTATTTTTGTAAATATACGGAGGTTGAAAGCTCGTTATAAATTGAAAATAACATAAAAATAATCTCGATGTATATAAAAACAAAAAACTAATATAACTGTAGAAAAATTTTTTAATTTCATTTTTTTTCCCTTTTTTCTCCTGTTCAGGTGCATAGGTAGCAAAACCAATTCCCAGGAAGTTAATATGTTCTAGAAATTTGTTTATTGAGATCTTAGGTAAATTTTTGTAGTTGATTGTTTCCTTGAATTTTGAACGGTTTGCTACCTATGGACCTGAACACGGGAAAAAAGGTAAAAAAAATCGAATTTTTTTAAGTTTTTTGCGATTTTGGTCTGGAAGGTGAAGTTTTTTTGATTTTATATGTTCGCAATTTTTGTTCTTTATGACAAGAGCTACAACTTTGCCATAGAGAGTAAATCGAAATTCTGAACGGTTTGCAAGATATGAGCCTGAGAAAACGATCACTTTTTTGCGAAAATGATACCGAGGCCCCAAATCTTTGGCGGCCCATAAACAAAAGAGGATATGACTTTGGGAAAAATTGGGAGACACGGGTCTTTTTTTTTTAGTCTTTTATCACGTAGTGGTGTCCGTATATGGTTATTTTTTTTCGTGTTGCACTGTGATATGCTTCCAGAAGCTCAACAACTAAACAGCAACGCTTCACATTTTAAAAAATTTCTATTTGAACAATATTTTCGAAACTAATATTTTTTGTTTAACTCCTGTTTAATCGTTTCAACTATTTGCATTTTCATTTTTTATTTATCTATAATTCTTTTTATTGTTTTTTTCTTAAAATTTATATGCATAAAAAATTATATATTCTAAAGGGTCCGCCATCTAACGTTTTTTTTCAACTAGTGCTTATTTCGTGAATGATAACACTTAGCTCATGTCTGATTTGACAGATAATTAGTTTTATCCTTCCGCTGAACGAATATGGTTGTTTATACGCTTGAACAACGCTGGGAAATATTGCGACATTACTTTGAAAATCATGGTAATGTTGCAGAATGTGTGAAATGTGAAAAATGTCAAAGAATGTGAAAAATGGCGATCGTTATCGGGCCATGTTGAACGAATTTTTGTTCACAAAATTGAAGAGGAGGATATTGGCAACATTTGGTTTCAACAGGACGGCGCTACGTGTCACACAGCCGAAGCTACACTCGATGTTTTGCGACCCGTTTTTGAAGATCGCATTATCAGCCGCAGAGCTGATGTCGTTTGGCCACCTCGGAGCTGCGATTTGACACCGTTGGACTATTATTTGTGGGGTGCCGTCAAAGATAAGTGTTACGCCAACAAGCCAGAGACAATTGACGCTTTAAAGGACAATATTCGTGAAGCCATTGGTGAAATACAGCTGCAAACAATCGATAATGTGCTAAAAAATTGGACCGATCGTGTAGGCTACTGCATGGCCAGCCGAGGCAGACATTTGAATGAAATTATTTTCCATTATTAACCGGAAGGATTGTACTTTCAAATAAAAAAAGAAATTTGAGAAAATATTCAGTAGTTTTTTTTTTATAGCATTTTCAAAAAAAAAGTTATTTGGCGGACCCTTTAGTTTAATGTTTTTTAGTTTTATATCTTTTTCTTTTGCTTATCTTAATTATTCCTATACTCTAATTATAAGATTTATCTTGTTGTACAGGAATTAAATAAAAAAATAAATAATTTTTTTGGTGAAAATGCGCTACAACCGGCAACTTCAAGCGCTGTTAGGTAACTGCAGATCCAGTTAAAAAATTGTTTACTTATTTTTCCCATATTTAGCTCTGTAATATGCATCGATTGTGTGTTATTCGTATTTTTTTTATTCGGGACACCCTAATGTCCATATTTATTACCTGTAATATAAGAGGTTAATAAGAACTACGTAAAAGGTACGGATTTATGATTTTTAATCAGTTTGATAGTGGAGATACAAAACAATTTTATTTTGAAACTAATTGTGGTTGAGTTTAACTGGCAAATTTGTAGATTTGAGTGTTTGCTCATGCCTTTTATATATTGAGTTGTATATATTTTCTACAAAAATGTTTTCCAAATAAAATTAAAAAAATGTTCATGGATCATTTCTTGGTCCTATGATGATTCGAACCCTGGAAGCCAGATTAGCAGCCGACAGCTCTAACCACTGAGCTTACGAGACATATAATACTTGATAGCTTAAAACGTATATAAATGATAACTGCTGGGTAACAGTTGGCTGTTCAAATATGTCCGGATTGCCATAAGGTTTGATGAAAACAACTTGCCAACGTTGGGATAACAAAAAAAAAGTTGGTCTTAAAAAGAGCTTTTCCAGAAACAAAAAAAATTTATTTTATATGAAAAAATATTAAAAAGTAAAAAAAAATCACAAAAATTCGGAACCTTCCGACTACAAACTTATTTAAACAAAGCATTATAATTTTTTAAAATAAATGCTTTACCAGTGGTTAGACTTTAAGGCCGTTGATAATTTCTGACTGAATAGCACTGACAACGTTGGTATAGTGGCCTTAACCAATTTTTTACCAATTTTTTACCAATGATTTTTAATTTTTTTTTATCGTTACCGTAATAATAAAAAAAGCGAAACAGAATAATTAAATTTCGCCAAATTTTTAAAAAGTTCATAAAATTTATGACTTTAAAATTTTTAAAATGCCTTTTTGCCTCGAAGGTGATATTTATAAAGTAACGCAGATCACTCAATACGCTAACCAATTTCAAATATAATTGTGAACGTCAGATTTACGCCAATTGCTTATAAGTTTGTAATGTTCGTATCCCGTTATATTTACCCCAAACTATATAAAATTACACCATTTTTCAAAACTCTAGAGGTCCGTGAAGAAAAAATTTGTGGAAACCGCTGATCTATAAGATATTAAAATTTCATAAAAGTATCGGTAAGTTTAAGTCCTTTTTATATTGTTCCATTTTGTATTAGTATTTTCTTTAACGCATGCACAATATAAATACACATACAAAAATCGTTGTGAAATAATTGCTAACATATCAACTAATTAAGTTTGTTAGCATAAATTATGCAAATATTAGTAAGATTTTGCTAAGTTTTTACTTTATTCTGCTTTTATTTGCATAATTTATGAGAAAAACATAATTAATTGATATGCTAACAATAACTTTTCCACCATTTTTTCTCTGTATTTGTATTGTGAATGCGAAAAACAAAAATCACTGTATTAAAGACAGTCTTATAGTGAAACAAGTACAAGCCTTAAATTTGGTTCTACCAAATTTTTTCTTTATAACCTCCACAATGAACCCTTACAAATAAAACAACAACAAAAATTATAAAAAAATATATTTTAGTGGTGAAAACTAAATTTGGAGGTGAACAATTTTTTTCAATTAAAAAAATTAAGTTGTGAGGTAAAAAAACATTTTTAAGGTGACAAACTATTTTTGTGGTGAAAAAAATGTTTGTGGTGAAAACAAATTTGAGATGAAATAAAAATTTGAGGTGAATTTAAAATTTTATACTCCTCTTAGCGTCTGGTAACAAAATATGACGTTATATTTTATACACCAGACTCTACAACTAAATTGTATTAAGATACACATTTTGTATGGAATTTGTATGGAAAATTAAGAGGCACCTTCACATTTTCAGTCATAACTTTTGAACCGCTGAACCGACTTTACTTATTTTCAATAACAATACTTTTCGGGAAAATCTACATCAATCTCGGTAAAAATGAGAAGTCCGCATTGCGTTTTCGTGCCGTGATTGCCATTTCAACAGACAGACGAACAGACAGACGAACAGACAGACATCGCTATATTGTCTTAAAATTTAATTAGGATTAAGAATATACAGTAGTGGTCAAAACATTTGGAACTGAGATCGCATTTGTTGTTTCCATTGATTTATTTTCTTCAAATCACACTTAGTTACTAAAATTTATTTTTTACATATTCTTCATACATTGTTTTATGTTAAACAAATAAAAAAAATTAATTCCGTTAAATTAAAACAACAAAAAAATTAATAATAATAGATGTATTTAAAATGCAGGTGTTCAAAACATTTGCAACTCTCATTATTCTTACGAACGAAACAATTTATACTAACAAATGCTAGGATATAAAGGTAATCGCATTCCTTTTTAATATGAGATTCAGGCCGTTACATTTTTAAACAAATTTATTAAAATTATTGTTCTTTAATAGTTGTAATAAGATGTTGGAATCATAAACATCTTAAGAATAATTTTTGTAAAAAATGGCATTAAATAAATACAATTCTGATTTTAAATCAAAAGTTTTAAATGACTTTCAAAATGGACTTTCCCAAAATCAACGATTTGCCGCATTGTTAATAGTGGTAACATCCACACAACTCATAAAGGTGGAAGACCCCGTATGACAACTGTAAGACAATATCGGAAAATCAACAATTTTTTTTACGAAATATCCCAAAGCAGTTCCCAGAGAAGCTAAAACTGAACTTTTAATAGATGCCAGTCTTCCCACCATTAAAAGAAGAGCCCGAGAATATGGTCTTAGAAGTTATACTCAACTGGACTCAACAGCAATGGAAAATGTATTGTGGTCAGATGAGTCTAAATTCAACCTTTGGGGATCAGATGGAAGAGATAATGTTCGAAGACCACGTGGCGAAAAGTTTAATCCTAGATACACAACGGCCACAGTGAAGCACGGAGGTGGAACATTAAGGTGTGGAGGTGTTTTTCCGGAAATGGGATTGGCCGAATTCACCGCATTACTAGCACAATGAGAGTGGCATTTCCCGTATGCTTAATGGGAAATGCCACTCTCATGGACCTTCCAGCACGACAACGACCCAAAACACACGGCGGGGGTTGTAAATGTTTGGCTGCAGGAAAATGAAATTAATATCATGTCGTGGCCGGCTCAATCTCCCGATCTCAACCCGATTAAGAACATGTGGATGATTGTAAAACGGAATATCGGCAATAAAGTATTCCGAAATGGTGATGAACTTTTCGTCGAGTTGGAGAAGCAGTGGAATGAAATTTCGGACGATTATATTAAAAAGTTCATTGCCTCCATGCCTAAGAGGAGTTCAGAAGTTATAACAAATAATGGCTACGCTACAAAATACTGAGCGTTAAAATCATTGTTTGTATTTCATGTTAATTACTTTAAGAGTTGCAAATGTTTTGAACACTGCACTATCGACTTATTTTTTTTAAAATTACTTTTTTTTGTTTTTGAGAAGTTATGAATAATTTTTTTGTATTTGTAAAATAATATGCTATAACTGAATTTAATAAAAAAAAAACAAAAACTTATTCCACAAATCTTTTTGATCAAACAAATTATAATTACCCAAACCATGATTTAAGTTGCAAATGTTTTGAACACCACTGTATATACTTCTCGGGGTGCTAGACTTATATTCCGATGCGTTACAAACAGAATGACAAACTGATATATACCCTCATCACAGCATGTGGAGGCTATAAAAGTGCCTTTAGCTTGACCTACCTCCCTCTTAGTACTGCTATTTTCCGAACTTTAATACTTTTCGCAAACATTTTTAAATGTGATTGTACTTAATTTCGTAAAATATTTAAATCAAACATGAACATTGAAATAGAGACAAATATTAGAAATTTTTATTAAGAAATAAAGTGACACATTAATAACTTTTGGCGATAACATGACAAATAAGGGGCATTATATAAGGTGTGTGTACAGCAGTATTTATGATTATCCGAGGAAAATATATACATTAGTACTCGATCGTACTATGAACAAGTGTTAGAATGTTATCACAAAAATGTGTCGATATGTGCTCGCAAAAGTATAATAAAATTTAATATGTACATTATACCGTCCCGATTTTTAAAAAAAATCGGGAATTGCGTGTAGTAATTAATACCACTAAATGGATGCATATGGATGAGGTGATTAGTAGTAGTATTCTATATTTAAATTTAGCAATATACATATTATTACAAAAAGCATAGTTTCTCCGATCAAGTATGTATTCTCATTTATTACATCTAATTTTTTATAAATTCTTTCCGTTTGTGAGGTTTTTGCCATATATTCTAGGTAGTATTTATCTTTCAGTGAGCTAAG
This sequence comes from Delia radicum, assembly GCA_021234595.1. Classification (NCBI taxonomy): domain Eukaryota; kingdom Metazoa; phylum Arthropoda; class Insecta; order Diptera; family Anthomyiidae; genus Delia; species Delia radicum. The sequence goes on along the minus strand of CM037852.1, from coordinate 223,937,748 downwards.
CAGATTTAAACGATTTTCACTCCACTGAGTCTTACTAAATGTTTCATCTGTCCACGTTATGTTATATTCCCGACCAATGTTGTTCATCTCTTTCACCCAGTATAATTCGTGCCGTAGGAGTATCTTTGTTAGCTTGTATGGCAGCCGATCTTCTTTATATTCAAAAAGGGTTCTGCTCACATATCCTAAATGTAGATCTAGGGTGTATAAATGACCACTTTCGATGCATGTCTCTAATCTTAGTATATAAGTTGGCGTGAAGTTTGGGAGTCTTAATATTTTTTTGATAAAGTAGAGTTGAAGTTTGTCAACATCATTAAAATGTGAGAAACCCCACACCTGGGCACCATACGTTTGTATAGCTCTACAGACTGCCTGGAATAATTTCCATTTCGATCCGAGAGATATAGTTGTTTTATTTAAGAAATTTGCCCACGTTTGGTTAATACTACATTGTGCAGCTTCATTTCTAATTTCCACATGTTTTTTAAAAATCATTTTCGGAGTTAATGTAACTCCTAGGTTACAATACTCCTTAGCAATTTTAATTTCTTCTCCTTTAAATAACCATTTCTCATTTTTCGATAATTTACCGTCATTTCTAAACACCATTATTTCGGATTTTGCTAAGTTGACCTCCACATTCCAACTTTTGCAATATTCTTCTAGTTTATATATCATCCGCTGCAGAACTTCAATATTATCAGCAAGTATCACTATGTCGTCAGCATATAACAGCAGACGGACGTTTAAATTTTCAATACTCAATCCCCCTTCTAAATGATCATGGAGATCATTAAGGTAAAGGGCAAATAATAAAGGGGACAATAGGCAGAGTTGCTTTACACCAGATTCCGTTAAAAATGTCTCAGAAAGCTCTTTGCCAGTCCATACTGCAGATTTTGTGTGGTTATAAATATTTTCGATGAAATGTACCATTTTCGATGATACGCCAATTGTATGGAGCTTGTATATCAATGCTTAACGGGAGACTTTATCAAAAGCCGCCTTAAAATCAACAAAGAATGCATAAGTTTTCTTCTTTTTATAAAAATTGAGGTGATTAGGGAAACAATATAAAAAAATTTAAGTTTGACATTTAAGGTAAAGTTCTGCCTATTATGGAGGCTCTAGCTTTTCTAAAACTTCGGGTTCTGATGAGATCTTTAGCCAGATCGAAATAAAATGTCCGCCATCTAACGTTTTTTTCAACTAGTGCTTATTTCGTGAATGGTAACTCTTAGCTCATGTCTGCTTTGACAGATAATTAGTTTTATCCTTCCGCTGAACGAATATGGTCCGTATGTTCGTTATCTTGTGAAAAAAGTGAAAGAAACTGGCATCTCATCGATAAACCAAAGCGTGAATAGCCAAAAACAGTGCGCACACCCAAGAATATTGCTGCTGTGGCAGAAAGTGTGCGTGAAGCGACATCAACATCAATTCACCGTCGTTCTCAACAATTGAACATTTTTTTTTTTTTTTATTAAGTCTATGGAAAATTCCTTACAGACTACTATATACATAAATTTTAAATTTTTTTACATATTTACAAAAATTTAAAAACATACAAGATTATTATTTTTTAATAAATGCTTTTATGGAATAGAAGATTAAACTTAAATTATATTTAATTGATTAAACAACAAGATTAGATTCTTTTTAGTGACTTGTATATTTTCGGAAATGTCAATGAAGGCATATAAGTTGTTAAATTCATTGCAAATTTTGCGGAATGGATCAAAATTTGCGTAATTGGACTGAAAGTACTGCAGTTTTAAAGGCTGGTAACACCGTGTTGGTCGAGTTGGAACAACGAACTCAAGTTTGCTAAGAAGATAATCGGAATTCGTAATACCTTTTAATAGATTGATCAGGAAAGATACATTTAACACAATTCTTCTACTTTTGAGCGTAGGAAGTTTTATTAATGCTAAACGCTTTTCATATGAAGGAAGATTTCTGCCCATCACCCATGAATTAGATCGAAGGCAAAATAGAAGGAATTGGCGTTGGACGGATTCAATTCGTTCTATATGGATGTCATAATGCGGATCCCAAACTACGGAGGAATATTCAAGTATTGGTCTAACAAGAGATGTGAAAAGCTGTTTTGTAACATCAGGGTCTTCAAATTCTTTTCCCCATCTCGGAGACATCATTGAGACGAATTTTGCATAAAGACCTTGGTATGACGCCATACAAAGTCCAATTGGTTCAGGAGTTCAAAAAAAAAAGTTATTTGGCGGACCCTTTACTACTATCAACCTATGTTTGATTTGCTTTATTTTTGTAAATATACGGAGGTTGAAAGCTCGTTATAAATTGAAAATTAAAAATTATTTTTGTTGCAAAAGAATATTTCGGAAAATCGTTGTTTTCCAAAAAACGTTTGTACATTTGAGATTAAATAAACCAAAACTGGAAGAAGTAATCTTTAAAAATAGACAACTTATAATTTATGGGACACATTAAAGTACATAGCAATATAACAACTATCAATAAAACATAGATAAGATTACAATTTTGACTTCGATAAAAGGTAAAAAAAGTTTAAAAATGCATTAAAGTTTTCAGTCTACAGCTGCTATTGCGAGGAGCTAAAAGTGTTCGAGAATTAATTCAAAAACTATAAGTACAAATTATAAAACAAAATGCGTTTTTTCATATCATTGGGTATTGTGTTCGTTGCGTATTTGGCGTATGTGAACTCGGGTAATGAGAATAATAATAATAATATGCTAAAAATAGATTATAAGAATTAATTAACTAATTAAAGTGTTTAAAATAAGTGCGAATAAGTGTGAAATTGCTTTTTCATCAATTTTATGTGAATTTATAGCTTTAGGTAGAAAAGTTTCCTTCTAAAAATATTTGATTTCAAAAAAACTCTACCAGAAAAAAATCGTAATCTTATCAATATAATATTGATCTAAATTATTGATTAAAATGTTGACATCACCCGTAATAAAAACACATGTATTTAAAATCTACCGTAGTAGTAGTTATTATATTTTATGTAATTTTAAAAAATAGTGCTACAGTCATAAATTATTAAAAAAAAAAAAAAAATTTGAATTACACAATAAAACTAATAAAACCCGTTATTTTTGAGAACTTGAATTATTTTTCCAAAATATATTCCAAAAATACATAATAATATCTGATTATATACAATTACATAATAATATTGCATTAACCGATTACTCGAAATCTAAATAAAACTGGATTTTAATGAAAATCTAGCTATATAACTGGGTTTAAACTAGATTTTATAGTAAAGTAATCCAGTAAAGTAAATCCAGTTTTATAACCAGATTTTCAAAAAATTTAGTTTCATAATTAAATTTCAAATTCAGCCTGACTTATACAACACTGTGTTTTATTGGTATTCTCCAAGGAAAAAGTAGGGAATTTTACAACATATGGGCATTTCCATAGTCGCATACGTTACATGTCGTACGGTTAGTTCAATGAGGTGAAAATCAAGGAAAAACATACTTTTTTTACTTCTTTATATTTTTGTGTAGAACATAAGAAGCTCTACATTTAGTAAAAATAAGAAAACAATCGAACAGCCGGGTCCTAAAATATAAGCAATTAAATACGGTGACGTGATCTGACAAAAATAGAAGTTGTTTTTTTTTGTCTTTTACGAAAACGCAAAACTCGGCGAATTGCGTCGGGTTTTTTGATAAAACTTTTTTAATATGATTTGTAATATTTAAAGTTTGTTTTACAATTTGCTGAACTCATAAACTTTTGTTTGATTTTCTTTTGCAACCCTTAGTATGAAACGTTACGTTATGTAACGTGATGTGACAAGAATTTCATATTGGGTAAATTTTTTTTTATTATTTATGAAATTGAAAATTATTATAAATTTGATATGTGGTGAATTTAGTTTTAAGAATTACAATGAATGACATGTTAATTAATGTAATTCAATTACACTCAGGGAACTTCTGCTTTAAAAATATGTAGTTGTTTGTGTTGTTATACAGTTTCGTTATTTTTAATGTAAATGTCAGTCATTTGTAGAACTAATTAAATTTTTTACTAACCTTGTAGTTCATTTGAAAAAACAAACCACATCATATGACTGTTTTATAATTTTACATTAATTTTTTACAGTTGTTGTTTGTTATTAAAAAAAAAAAAAATGTCTGTTTATTTTTTACTGCCATGTGGTTAATTTTTACTACAATTGTTAGTCATTTTTTGAACATTAAAAAAACAAATGACAATGTTAGTTGAATTTACTGAAATGTAAGTCGTCACTTCTTTAAGTAAAATTTCATTTGTTTTTAACAACATTTGCATTCTAAGTGTACACAAGCCAATAAGTTTTCCAATCTTCAACTAGATTTTAATTTTTAAAATGCGCTGAGTCCGAACAGATAGGACTTTCAGATGACATAAACAGTTTTGTGCATAAAACTTAATTCGCGATGTTATAACGTCCCGAATATATCGAATATTTTAAAAATTTGTGTTAAGATATCTGATATGATGGAGAAATTCTGAGTTCAGATTCGGATTCAGCGCGCATCAAACCTTTAGAAAAGTATACCCTAGTCCTAAGGTCTTGACGTTTTCAGATTTTGATATTCTGTGTTGTTAGTAGACTATATCGATACCTAAAATGCACTCACATTTTAACAGGAGTAGCAAAAACGTCCAGATGTTTTAATAAAACTGATAATTTTAATCATAGAACCAAATAATTTTGTGGTGAAATGTAGCTCGATGCTGTGCTTCTTAATCACTCATAATATGCAGTTAATCTTTTTTTGTTAGATTGACTTCTCTGTCTAAACTCCCTATTAGAAAGTCTATTTCTGATTTTATTAACAAATTTCCATGTTACCGAAAACATTCTGAAAAAAATCGGGCAATTATTTCATAGGATTATGGCATATAGGCATTTCCATAGAAAGGTCAAACGTGACCGAAAAATTAAAAGTGGGCAAATAATTCCTTCTGACTTGTATTATTAAAGAAAAATACTTAAATTTTATTAAATTTAAAAGTCCAAAGCATATCTCAGTTGCTATGATGATAAAACGGACTGCAAAGTTGCGTTCATGTTTTTAGTCAACTTTCTTTAATTTTCAGTAACATTTTCTCTTAAATATTTAATTGTTTAATTTTAAAATATTTGTTACCTCAAAACCAAACGAAGTAAATAAAGAACAGTAAACGGAACATTTTTAATTTGCTTTCATTGACATTCTAATGTCACGTTCGCCAACGAAAAACAACATTTATTTTCATAACTTCTGCGTTGCTGGTAGCTGGTGTTTAAAACTTTTAATTTAAATCAAGTTTGTTGTGAATAATTTAATATAAAAAATCTGGGACTTAACCTGGCAAGTATTTTACTTTTAAGTAGTAAAATCTTGATATTTAAAATTATATATTTTTTCTACTTTATATGGAATCTTTGGCTAATAATAGAAAGAAAAGCCTACGACGGTATAGAGACAAAATATAAACAGACCCACTTAAGTTACAAATAAAATTTCATATCGTCATCTAAAATGCAAAAGGGCGTAACTAACAAAGTTTCCAAAACCGGTTTTACTGATGATTATGATTCATTTGGCTAAACTACACAAAATTTTGGACTTCTGGGATAAAAAATCGCTGTTTTATAAATAAAGTTCAAATTCCATCTGTGTTTGTTTTCGTTGATTTTTTTGGTTGCCCTGTTAAATATTGACTATATCTGCACTGAAATTAGAAAGTTAATCTACTTTTTTCAATTTTAACTTTTCAGTCTAAACTCCCTATAACGAGTCAGTAAACGCTTTGAGTGTATTAAAGAATAATTTCATAAGCTGAAAAGGGGTAATATAGGCTTTTAACATATTATGAAAAAAAAATCTTTAAAATTTGTATGAATAATAATTAAAAAATATAAAATCACAAAAATTTAATAAAGGGTGTTTTTTATACAAAAATTAAAAAAAAAACCAAAAGTGAAAGTAAAAAAAAATAACAAACCAAAATTTTATAAAAGTCAAAAATGAAAAATGTTTTCAAGAATTTATTTTTAATTTAGGAGATTTTTTAAATTTTTTTACAATTTTTACATAATTTTTATCAAGTTTCAAATTGTTGGTGTTTTTATAATTTTTTTCAATATTAAAGATTTTTTAATATTGGCGAGTTTTTTTTAAACTTTAGCAAATTTTGCGATTTTTTGGCGCTTTTTTAATTTTGACGATTTTTCAAAATTTTAGCGATTTTTTCACCCAGTTTTTGGCGATTTTTTTTTTAACAATTTTGTAATTCTTTTTTTTCTCAATTTTGGCGATTTTTTCAATTTAAGCAATTTTTAAAATTTTGACGGGTTTGTTTTAATTTTGGCAATTTATTTATTTTGGTGATTTTTCTAAAATGTGTAATTTTTTTAATTTTGCCAATTTTTTCCCCAATTTTATCGATTTTTCCTTTTTTTTTTAAAATTTGCGACGATTTTTTAGATTGTCATTTATAGTTTTTACATTATCTACTATAATCTTTTTTGAAATTAAAAACAATATTTAATTAAAGTTTTATTAGATATGAATAAAATCTTAATTTAAACTAAATCAATTATATAATTCACAGATTATTTTAATTGATACTACAATATCCTTCATTGGACCGAATTTAATTATACTTTTACCTGAATTAACAAATATTTTAATTGAAAATCGATTTTAGTTTTTTTTTGTGTATGGAAAAAAATGATCAAAAAATAATATTTTTAAGGAAGAAAATGCCCTTTAAATTTCTCCACGGAATCAGGAATTTTCAATAATTTAAAATAAGAACTCAAATCCAAAAGCAGTTTTTATAAACAAAAGTTTTAAAAAATTTTAGATTTCGGTGTTGAAGAATTTGAGATAGCTTGATTGCAGAAAAATTTAGAATTAGTTATTTTTTCTGTGAATAGTTAATGCTTTTCTGTGAATAGTAAATGCTTTTTAGAAATAATTTGATTTTTTCACGTATAAAAAAGTTTTTTTTTTCTTGAATTCAGCGAGAGAAACTAAAAATTTTAACTTTCCATTATTTTAACTTTAACTTTCCATTATTTTCGTCCTCGCAAATCCCACAAAATTGAATTATTGCTGAAATATTTTAAAACGAAAAGAATTTCGACAACTTTTTAATCAATAAAAAATCTCATAATTCTGTTGAAGTTTTTATATATTTATTAAAAAAAAATATCATTTTCTTCCAAAAAATGTTTTTTACGTGGATTTTTAAAAATTTGTAAAATCATTTTTCAATAATAACAAATATAAACTAAACGGGAATTTTTAAAAACTCAACAAAATCTTTTTTTTTTTTAATAACTAACAAAAATTAACTGTTTACAGCAAAATTACTGTTTTGTTTATTAAATCATTTTGGTGAGTTTCAAACATATATTAAAAAATACAGTAATTTTCTTCAGTTGTTTTTTTTAAAATAACTTTCGTAATAATTGTTTTGTATTATTTCATAGAAAAACAACTGTAATTGCAGTTACAAACAACTACTACTGTTTACTACACAAACAACTGTCATGTAGTAACTGTAAATTTTTTTGAGTGTACTTGAAGCAACAACAATGTATACACAAATTGGATTATTATCCAAAAAGTGGCAACACTGTTTTAATTTTTTTTATCAGTTATCAAGTTAAACTGCGTTATCAATACTGGTTCTATAACTTATTTTCATGTACATACAGCCCAATTTTTCGAATAGAAATATTATAACAATCGTAATCATTGAAATTTTGCCCAACTGTAGTAAAAAGAGCAAAAAAAATGTCTTTTACGATATAAAAAATAAAAAGGTAGGACAAAGCCGTCTAGAGTTTAAAACAAATATAAATTAATTTTTTTTGTTGAAAAATTCGTTACTATCCAAAAGTCGGCTAAGGCATTAAAAACAATGAATACAATCAAAAAAGTTTTACAGTTACTACATGACAGTTGTTTGTGTAGTAATCAGTAGTTGTTGTTTTTAACTGCAATTACAATTGTTTTTCTATGAAATGAAACCAAACAACTATTATGGCAGTTACTTAAAAAAATAAATGAAGAAAAATACTGTGTTTTTGTAACAGTTGTTTGAAGCAGTTATTTAAGTTAACAACAACCAAAACAGTAATTTTGCAGTAAACAGTAAATATTTGTTAGTCATTTTAAAATAGAAGATTATGTCGAGATTTTTAAAATTCTCCTTTAGTTCATATTTATTATTATTGATATGTTCATAGTTTGCAAATAATAATTAGAAAATTTCATTGTTTGGAATTTTGACTTTAAGTAGGATGCAGGAAATTATTTATTTAAAATTTATTATAACTGAAAAAAAAAAAAAAAATAAAGGGTCCGCCAAATAACTTTTTTTTTTTTGAACTCCTGAACCAATTGGACTTTGTATGGCGTCATACCAAGGTCTTAATGCAAAATTCGTCTCAATGATGTCTCCGAAATGTTCAATTGTTGAGAACGACGGTGAATTGATGTCGATGGCGCTTCACGCACACTTTCTGCCACAACAGCAATATTCTCGGGTGTACGCACTGTTTTTGGTTTTTCACGCTTTGGTTTATCGATGAGGATGACAGTTTCTTTCACTTTTTTCACAAGATAACGAACATACGGACCATATTCGTTCAGCGGAAGGATAAAACTAATTATCTGTCAAATCAGACATGAGCTAAGTGTTACCATTCACGAAATAAGCACTAGTTGAAAAAAAAGTTAGATGGCGGACCCTTTATATTTATTTTTTTTATTAAAAAAATACTTTTAAAATACCGAATAAATAACTGTTCAATTAACAGTAGTGTTTTTCAATTTTTACAGTTTCAAAATATTTCTAGTACAAAATTTTCATTTATTCTTACGACATTGTTAGTTATTTTTACTGTATTTGTTAGTTGATTTTTAACATTTAAACATAATATAATTTTGATGTGCGCCCCGGTAGGCTAGTCGGTAGCGTGCTGGCTTACTAGTGCGGGTGTCGTGGGTTCGATTCCCAGCAGAGGCACTGGTCTGTTCTCGCTACAACGCGCCGAAAGCCATAGTAGCTAGTGCTCGGTTAGGGTAATAGTATATAATTTGTAATTATATGATTATTAATTAATTAAATAAAAATAAAATAATTTTTATCTATTTTAACGGTAATTATCTTTGTCGCATTTTTAACTGAATTTACAAGTGTTTTAACTGTTGGTTTCAGTAGATTCTACTGTCAAACTTTTTTGAGTGTAAATTTTAATGATGACAACATTTGTATTTGTTTTAGCGCAACATATAGTACTTGTCTTTATCGCAATCATATCTAAAATTTAATATTTGATTTGAACTAACAACTTGAAATTAGTTAATAATGGCGACTCATCGGTTTAAATTGAAAAAAAAGTAACTTAACTATTGACTCATTATGATCAATATTTTTAAATAATGAAATAACTTTTCTTACCCGAAACTTTATTTTTCAGTTGGCAACACATGTTTTTTTATTAATTAACTTGGTTGAATTCTTTTGATTGAACAAAATTTAAAATATTTAAAAAAAAATGCAAATAAATATGTATTTGTGCATCTTTTAAATCTAAATAATATCATGGGAATTTTTTAAGCAAAAATAAAATATATTTTTTCTATTATAATAATAACAAAAATTGTACTACTTACAAATACTTAAAATTTAACCCATTAACACACACGGTCTCTATATGAGGACACCTAGATTTTTGGTATTTTCTCTGGAACTATTTGTCTAAAGCCAACTAAATTTATAAATCCAGAAACAAATGTTTTTTCTAAGCAAATGATTTCTTCATCGTTTGACAGCAAACGAAAAAAATTTAATTTTTGCTATATTTTTGGCAAAGGAAAATTTAAAATTTGAAAATTTTTTGATAAGAGTGTTTTGATATGTACTCGTTTTATTAGTATTTATTATTTGTTTAGGCACTAATTAAATCTCATGAATCAACTTTTACAATACCGAATCTCGAAACGGTTCGATTAGGGAGCTGTTTTTCACTTTCTGCTGCTTGGCAATTTACTAGAATATCTTTAAACTTTTCTCAATTCTGACTTTATCTTATGTGACTCCTTTGTCTCTCATTTAAATACACTAGCTGTTTGTATCCGGTCTTGCCCGGGACTCAAATACTTTTAAAACAACACATATTAAAAACAAATTTTTGTTGCAAGACTAAAAAAAGATACCGATTTTTCCCCGATTCCTTATCTTTATTATTACCCACGCCCTGCTGCCGACGCCACTCCGACCACCGCCACCTCACATATTGTGAATATTCTTTAAGCATAAAAAAATACTTATAAGACGATCTTTTGGAGGGCGATCTTTGAAAAATAAAAATTTGTTTAGGGAACATCGAACACAACTAAATTTCACACGTTTTAGGAAAAATTTGCCTGATCAATAAAAAATGGTATGGCCACTTTGCCCGAGGTTAAGGGATGTTGTATACAAAAATTTAGAGGTATCCGTTGAACAAATAAAATATGTATAATAAACACCTACAGCACATATAAAACTTTAAAAAACGGGCATAGTCGATAAAAATAAATAACGACATTTCCTTGGATGTAAAGTAAATTCGAGAGAAATTTAGAGATATAAACATAAAATTTGCTCCTTTTCTATTTATTATCGACTTTTTGCTTTAATTGCTTCGAGCAATGCATCAAAAACCTTAATACAGCGGCCACTTGTTCTTGGGGTGCGCTGCCATAATAAAAATGTAGAGAAAATGCTCAAACTCGCAGAAAATATTAATTTGTTTCCAAATGCAATACATTTTTAACCAACAGTAATTTACACATTGTTCCGCAAACACTGCGTTATTGCACCTATCCGGCCCAGAAGTAGATTAAAAGTGTTATTTACTTTTGTTACGTCGATTCAAGTGGGAATTTAGGGCATTACACCGCTCGAATACCAATATATAGGGAGGTGGCAAACCGACTAAATTTCCAATAGGGACACATCAAAAAATTTTGAAAAAATTTTAAATTCGTTTGCAGGCTGAGTATTACATTTTGTTTAGGAAAATTCAACTTAAATTTTGACTTAATTTTAGTTAGGTACACTGAAAGAATTATCCTTCCTGATATTAATAAAACAATTTCATTGATTCATCGTAGATTCAATGAAGAATTTCATTAAAGCCAAGAAATTTTATTAATATTAAGAATTTTTTCTTAAACTTTTTTTCATAAAATTTCATAGTTTCATAAAAAAAAATCATTAGATTTCATAAAGTATCTCTTCATAAATTTAATGAAAATTTTCTTTAGAGCAATGAAATTAATTCAAAGACTATATTTTTTATGTTCTCATAAAATTTCATAATTTCATTAATTTTCACACATTTCAAACTTTAGTTTTAAGATTTAATTCTGAAGTTTTCAACATATTTTATAAAGTGCTTTCTCGTTTCAATTTAGCCTTTTGTTAATATTGGACTTTTGTGAAATTGTTTAAAAATTAATACACTCAGGGAACTTCTGCTTAAAAAATATTTAGGTGTTTGGGTTGTAATACAGTTTCTTTATTTTTATTTTTAAATGAAAATGTCAGTCATTTGTAGAACAAATTAAATTTTTTACTATCCTTGTAGTTTATTAAAAAAGCAAACCACATCAAATGACTGTTTTATAATTTTACATTCAATTTTTGCAGCCGTTTTTTGTTATTTAAATTGTTGTTCATTTTTTGAACATTGGAAACAAATGAAACTAATGAACATTGTCTGAATGATTCATTAGTTTCATGAAGATTTTCATTAATTCTACAAATATAAAAATTAATTTTAATGAAACCTGTTTCATAGATTCTATGAAAAGTTCTAATGGACGAGTTCCAGTGACAATTTTCATTAAAGCTATGACGAAATTTTATACTGAAGTTAAGATAATTCTCTCAGTGTATGAACTCAATTTTAGTTCAAACTAAAAAGTTTAATGTTATGTATTTTCGAGTGCAGCCTTAAGATAACTCTTAATATTTTCCCTAATTTTTTCCAGATGCCTGCGTTCAATGTAACTCTACCACAGATCCAAAATGTGCTTCCAATCCAGATTCTTTCTTAGCCAAAGAATGTAGTAATTCCACTTCTAAATGTTATACACGGGTCTTAAGTAAGTAAAAAATTTTCAATTTATTTTTGAAAAATGAGTATTAATTGTAATACTTTTCTTCAGATGGGAATACCATACGCGGCTGTGCTCTTGATTTGGATAATTCAACAGCCTCAAATTGTAACAATGAAATGGATTGTTTGATTTGTACCTTTACAGAAGGTTGCAATCGTCAAGTATTCCCAATACATCGTGCCTCTTGTTTGCAATGTTCCGGTAATGGCAATAGTAGCTGCGCCTCGGAAATCTATGCTAAGCCAACAGTGTGTCCCATCTACAAATTGGGCGATCAATGTTACATTCGTAATGATGGCCGCAATCAAACCAATTCCTTTCAACGTGGTTGTCTTTCATCCGCCCAAGCTAATGGCGTTTGCAAAGATACAACAAATTGTTATACCTGTGAGGGCAATGGTTGCAATTTCATTGAATCCAATTCAACTTATATACCATTAGCTCGTGATTCAGCCATGGGCGTTGCTGCTTCAATGTTGCTGGTGATGGTTGGTGTTTTATCTTCGCGTTGCTTTTAATGCAAAATTTTTTAAGTCTGCATTTCATTGACAAATTGAAATAATACAATTTAACTTTTATATCGGAAAAATAAATTTAAAAAAAATAATAATTTTTAACAAACTTGCTACAAATATAGATGAGAGAGCGCCCCTTCGTATTTAACCGGAAGTGGGTTCTATGTACAATTTCTTTACATCATTTTCACATTTCATTTCAGGCTGTCTTTTTAAAAGCAATATAAAATTTTATGAAGTGCAAAGAAAATATATTTTGTTTTTATTCTTAAGGAAAAATATGAAGTTTTAATAAAATTGTAGATGAGATCTTTTTATTTTCTTAAATATTTTCATAAAGTCTTCTTAAATGAAGAAATGTTTTCTTTTGCAGTTATGTCTCCTAATATACAGTGGTGGACAAAAGTGCAATATGCATGTAAGATTGCATAATATGAAAGTGATAGGTAATAGCGCCCAAAACCATAAAGGCCAAAATGCCATATCGCCCAAAAAAAAACTGAGTAATTTGTTTTTGGGCAATATGGCATAGAGCCAAAAATTATATTCTTAAAAATGAAGGAAATTTACCTAAATGCTTTTAGAATAAAGTAAACAAAACATTCCTAAGAAACATTTACGTAAACGGAACATTAACGGACCGTATTATCAGATTTTCTAAAACAATACGTTTAGACTCCGCTTTAGTGTATCCGTTTCCGTTCCGTTAAATACGGACTTAACAAATTTGTCAAAATAAAATAATAACATTTGGTATTTTGTAAGTACGTATAGCGTATAGAACAAATGCGTGCATCCGTTCTGTACCACCATTAAGAAGGTAAATATTAGGGTATACAATTAATCGGGTTTCCATTTTAATCTTGACTGTTGGATGTTAACCGATTAACGGTTAACCGATTGAATACCCTAGTAAATATTTACGAAATTATAAAGGTGTTTCACGATAGTGTGTGCAAATAAATATATTTGCTAACAATGCGTTAAATTGCATCCTGCATAACAGCTCATCTTAAATACTATCAATTGAATCTTAATACTGTAATTTTTGTTTTGCATGCAGATCTTGAATTTTTGTATGGGGCACAATTTTGTTAATATACATTAATTGATTTTAATCAATTAATGTATATTAACAATCATTTACTGCAATAACGTCATAACTCAAAAATTTTGATTTTGTAGAAATCGAGTTTAAAGTTTTCAATTTACTCCCTCCTTGAAGAAAAAAATACCGACATAATTTCTCTCAATAGGTGAATATAAAAGATATCAATACGACTCTTTTACACAATATGATACGTGATATAACGAATAATTCTGCGCCATTAACTCAAAAATCATGTTTTTTTGAGTTATGACGTTCTTGCAGTAAATGAGCGATATATAAAAATTTTAAAGGGATATTATTTGTTTTCATGCCGTTTTTTTTTTGTTGATAAAAACGGTATAAATACGCGTCCGATACGGATCCGTTTTCGCGGTCCGTTATTGGCAAGTTAGCGGTCTGTTTCATATGGACATTCAATTCAATTTGAAATCCGTTTTCAATCCGACACAACGATACAAAAACGGTCCGTCATTGACGAACTTTCAACTGATTCGAATCAGATTCGATGTACCCTAAATCCGTTTTCTGGCCCTTATACGGATCCAGAAAACGGTACGTAACGGTACGTAAATGGAACATTTTGTTTGTTGGATTTGTTCACTTTTATTTTTAAAATCTTTAACAAACAACCATTTTGGGAATATTTATAATATTGAAGGGTCGAGGAATTTAGGTTCTCTATATAGTTTTCCAAACAAATTCGTACTGGAAGGTCTCAAAGACACAGGGTTCGAAGAGATTTCAGAATTATGTTTGATGAAAGATTTTCTCGCGTTCTTCGCATTTGTGTGTAGACTAACTGTCTGTTTATTTATAATGAACGAAAATAAATTTTCTGAAAAATAACGAAAATTAGTTTTTGTTATTTTTGACGAAAGTAAAAATTAAATAAAATTTCTTGAGTTGGATGATTGGCATACGCTCTCAATTTTGGAAACATAAAACATATATTACATAGATATACAACTTATTGACATTTGCTGCCAGAGGACGTAATTCTAGAGAATGTGTTGGACATACATACGTAATACACCTATACAAAACATATTTGAATGTATATGAAAAATGTGTTTGTTGTTAAAAAAAGAAGAAGCAGAAGAGTTTATTATCTATGTAATCTAGGCTTGGGCATTTTAGGTCTTTCTAAAGATCGCTCTTTACAGTTCAGCTCCTGTCAATGAACTAGTTCGCTCTTCTAGTTCAACAGCTCTTTATCCTAAATTGAGCTGTGCGACACTAATTAAATCATCAGATGCGAAACAAAATGTGTAATTCTTTCTATTAAATTTACTATCGGAGAATAATTCAACACTTTAAAATGATTGTTAAATCATAAAATGGTACGTAATTAAAAAAATTTTAAATTATTTAAAAAAAAATTTAAAAAAAAATTGAGCTTTCAACATTAAAAAAAACTGAAAAGCAACATAAAGTTTATTACTCAAAAGACAAAAAGAACGAAAGACCTAAAAGAGCTGATGATTGTGATCCAGCTCACTAGTTCAAAGAAAAGACTAGTTCAATAGAACTAGGTCGTTCACGAACTACACAACTCTAATGTAATCTATGATATAAAACCGGCAACGTATTTAAAATTTTCCTCCTCCATTTCATACTATTCAAGACCGCACTTAAGAAAGAATGCACAAATACGGTTTAAAAACGGTTTCACTCTATTGTATTTTTGAGAATTGCCTGATTTAATCAATTTTCATATTGTCAAAAAAAAAAAAAAAACTTTCAGGCAATATTACTTTGCATTTGGATAATTTGACATTTTTGTATATCCACTTTTGGGCAATATGCTAGCCTTTTGGGCTACATAAATTTTTAGTTTTTGGGCTTTATGGTTTTTGGCGCTACTAACTAACGCCGAAGTAATATTCAAATAAGTTTCAATTTAAAAAAAGAAATAGATAAAACAACAGTGTTTGTAAATTCATTCCATTTGGGGGGTACGTTGTAAGTAGGGGTGCCAAACGGGACTGATTTTTATAAATCCCGGGATTCGGGACTTTAAAAACTGCGGAATCCGAAATTTCGGGACTAAATTTTTATATTTTTTAGTTTATATAAAACACACAAATAAAATAATTTATTAGAAAAATTAGCTATTCACATCTTTCAATATGAAAAACAAAAACTATTAACTCATTATTGACCAAGTATTCCGTTTTCCAATATAGGGCCACAAATGTTGGAAAAAGCCATTGAAAATTGGACCTCCAGATTAGACTTCTTTCGAGTCATCCGTGGCGGTCATATGCCAGAAGTCATATTTAAATTATAATGTCAGAAGATTTTCTCTCGAATAAAGTAAATTTCATGTCAATTTAAAAAATTCATCTTTGTTTTATTCCATTTCAAAGTTCTATACCTCTATAAAAAACACCCTTTATGTGGCATCGTATTAAAAATTTAGAGAAAAAAATTGTTTATACAAACATACATAAACAACTCTATTTACATATAATATCATGCAATAACATATATATTAACATAATGATTATATGTAAACGTTTTTACTCGGGCAGTTTCCCCATAACGTTTTGTAACAGACGAATGTAAATACATGCAGTCGCTCGTCGTTCGCCTTAAGACGAAAACCACATGTAAAGATCTTGTTTACATGGATTTTCATATGAAAATGTAGAAAAAGAATGTAGTTTAAAAATTAAAATATTTACTTTATAGAAATCTCCACTTTTGCTCAACAGTGTATTTTTATTTTCAAACATAAATGTTCACATACGCACATTGAACGCAGTAAAGTAGTGTGCTTCTGCAGGAAACAAAAGCTGACACAACCAAATGTTATGCGTAAATGTTTCAACACCATAGTTTTCAGTGTTTTTAATTGAATTCTTATTGGAAGTTAAAGAAACAACAATTATAAGACAAACCCTT
This sequence comes from Delia radicum, assembly GCA_021234595.1. Taxonomy (NCBI): domain Eukaryota; kingdom Metazoa; phylum Arthropoda; class Insecta; order Diptera; family Anthomyiidae; genus Delia; species Delia radicum. The sequence continues at coordinate 223,921,021 of CM037852.1, read as the reverse complement.
ACCGAACTAATATATTCACTATGTCGTTGCAATATGTCACAGTAATAAATTAAAGATTTTTTATTGCTTTCTTAAAATTAATTGTTCTGAAATATATTTAAAAGATATCTGAAAAATTAACTTTATATATTTTTTGCATGGATGCCACATTGTCTAGGATGTCACAAACTTTATGCACAAATATATAATACTTTTTCAAGTATTGTAGTGTGCAGCATGGCTATAATTACAATTCAAACGGTTATTATATGCGCATATTTCCAGCAAATACTTTTTGCATTTTACTGCATAAATAGTACATCAATGTAAGCACTTAATAAGTGAATATATTAAAAAAAGACTATTTATAATACGCATACACGATCTGTACATTGTATTATTTAGTACTTAATTTATATGGCGATGGTTATAAACAGGAACCGGAAGTTCATGCAAATGCATGTTTTTTCCCCTAAGTCTGAGAACAGGTTAAACAAAATATCTTTGCGAATCAAAGAGTTTGTGTTAAATGCATATTTCGCTTTAAAAGCATACACACAGAGAAATAAAGTGCCAACCGAATTGAAAAGTGTATACAGAAAAAACTAAAAACGGGTTTCAATTAAAAAATTTATTGAATCAATTAATATTTTAAATGATTTTGCGGCAATGATACTATCAATTAAACCTTTTATTAAAATTAAGAAGGAAAAAAAAGTTATAAATAACTTCTACAAAAAAAAATATGATACTCTCAAAAAAAGTGTTTGATCTATACGTTGGTATGTGTGCTTTTTGCAATGCTGAGTCTGTTTGTATGTGTGCTTGTTTTGTTTGTTAACTTCAAATGTATTTGGTGTTTTATACTAAATTTTTTTTATTTATGCATACAGTGTATGAAAAAATAATTTGAGAATTACGTCCAAAATAATATATGTATTTATATATTTAAAAGTCAATTAAAAGATTAATTGATTCAATTAAATATTTGTTTAGAATCAAATTAAATATTTGTTTAGAATCAAATTAAATTCAAATCAAATCTTTAATTAGATATTTTAGGTTGATAATTTTTTCTGCGTATTTTAATGGTAACAACTTATAACTTCAGTTTGTACAACAATATTTACTTTAGATTTCTGAATATTTTGGGTGTTGCAACTAAAATGCAGTTAAAATAACCCAACTTTGTGGTGAAAACTGATGTTAAATTGTACCAAATCGTAATAACCGGATTTGAGTCGTAGTAACCGAATTTCATTTGGCGTATATTTAAAGTTTTCTCTGTATATATTTTTATTGCATATTGTTACTTATTTTGCTTAAAATGCATATTTATAATTAATATTTTTACTTATATTGCATATTTTTATTGAAACTTTCTTAGTTGTTCGTAAAAAATCACTTTTAATAGTTATTATTTTATATATGCCCAACAAGCATATAATCTAAAGAGGATCCAAGCGCGCAAGCCCTTTTAAGTATTGTCTTAAATTTTATGTGCAAATTGGGATTAAGAGTAACAGGGTTTAGTTTCTTTTAAATATATATTTTTTTAATGAAAGTAATTAAAATTTTGGGTTAATTGTGGAAAATATTTGCAGAAAATATATCAAACAATACAAATTAAATTAAAAATGTAATTAAAATTGCTTAAAAACATGAAAATAATTAATTTTTAAAAGAATTTAAGTGCATATTTTTTAATTTTTAGTGCATATTTTAAGATTTTTCATGCATATTATAGGCGCCAAAACACTCTTTTAGTGCATGAAGTTCCTGTCCCTGGTTATAAGTTAAAGAGGCAACTTTATCACCTGGTAGGTGGCGCCACTAGTTTATTTGAATTTTTTAAGATGACCCTATTTCATCGAGAATGACATCCCATGAAAAAAAGGTTATTCAATTTAATTCGGAAAATTTATTAATACAGCTTAATCAAACAAACTCTTATTGTGTCAGTTTGCATTAGTGTTTCCAATTATTCAACCTAGGCTGTTAATCGATTAGGGCATTTTTCGAACCTCGCTAAAATGGATTAACCGGTTATTCGGGTCAGTTAATCGACCAAATTGGCGATTAATCGTTCAAAATGTATTTTTTTTTGTTTTTTTACTTTTTTTTAATATACTGTGGCCTTCGGTCATTTTAGGCCACCCTGCGCTAGTCCATGAAAATATCATTTACAATTTTAGATTGAAATTTTTACTAGTTCCAAAATTACAGTTTCAAACTCAAGTTTTGTTGTGCATTTGCACACTTTTTTTATTTAATTTTTTGTTATGTTTTATGTTTTCCGACCTTTAATTGTGCAATGAAAATTAAAATTATACAAGTTCGAGGCCATGCTCTATATTTCTTTATTAGGATATTGTCCTAACAAATAATCTATAGAGTTTTTTGTTTTCAAATTTATTATTTGACCCTTTCAGGAATGTGTTGATAGTTTAATTTTATTTCTTGTCACAACCTTGTAACAAGACCTGAAAGTGAGTCATGTATTGACTGTGTGTTTAGCAATATTTCTCATCTCGTCTCAGTAAATTCAATTCAAAATACACTATCTGATTATAATATTATATTTTGTGGTTTCAATATTAATTTTAATCATCGAGAAACGTTTACTACGAGAAAAAGTTGGATAGACTACAGAAAGTTTGGATCCTATCTAGACGCAAACTTATGTGTGTCAGATCAATGTGAGAATCTAGTTACAACTCTTACTTCGGCAGCAAGAGAATGCTCTAAAACAACAACAAAAGAACTAAATATTCGTCATGAAATTTGTCCATGGATGTCAGGGGAGTTAGTTTCTTTAATACAGTTTAAAAGAAAATTGTTAAGTGCAAGAAGAAAAAATAAGCAGGATAAAAATATTTCTGAGCGTCTCAAGCGAATAAGCCGAGTTATAAAAAATTGTAATAAAAACTTGATGAATGATTATTATATACATAATTTAAATAAATGTAACGGTGATTCAAGAAAAACATGGCAGTTTTTAAACAAAACACTTGGAAAAAAAGAAAAATCAATTAAGGAAATTATAACTGCTAATAATGAAGTTGTATATTTGGATGTCGAGAAAGCTTCAGCGTTTAATAACTTTTTCTACAGTTCGGTTCAAGATATGAGAGATAGTATACGGCAGGATTTTGATGATAATATTAATATGTTTCGTACATTGGTCCACGTTACAACGAGGTTTAAATTAGAAACTATAGACAAAACAAAAATTGAGTTTATTTTGGACAATTTGCAAACTAATAAAAGTTCTGGTTATGATAACATCACACCCAAGATGCTGTTGATCCGTAAATCAGCTGTATCAGAAATAATAGCAATAATATTTAATAAAATGATTGATGATGCCAGATATCCAAACGTTTTGAAAACACACAAAATCATTCCTATACCTAAATGTGTAGGTTCAAATAAAATTGAAAATTTTCGTCCAATTTCCATTCTACCCATTATTGATAAAATTTTTGAAAAAGTTATGTTTGAACAACTATCAAATTATCTTGAGGTTAACCAAATTTTATTTGATCGTCAATATGGTTTCAGGAAAGGTAGTGGAGCTGAGGAAGCTGTCATAAATGTAATTGAAAACATTTGTAGCGGACTTGACGCAGGATACAAAGGAGTTGCTGGCGTGTTTTTTGATTTATCAAAAGCATTCGACTTGGTAAATCACAACATACTTATTAAAAAACTGAGTTATATTGGTTTCGATGAAAAATCTCTTGAAATATTTAAAGACTATTTAAAAAACAGGAAACAATTTGTTCAAATAGCAGAGTCAAGAAGCAGTGAGCTTGATGTTACTTGTGGGGTTCCACAAGGCAGTGTTCTTGGTCCCTTGTTATTTAAAATTTTTATAAATGATTTGAAAAACATACAGTTTAATGGTAAAATTTTTTATGTTTGCAGATGATATTTGCCTTTTTTACAATTATAAATACGAGAAAGTTCTTCAAACACAAGTAGAATATGATGCTTCAATTTTATCGGAGTTTCTGAGAATAAACAAATTAATTTTGAATGCTAACAAAACAAAATTCATAAGATTTAAGCCATATGTTTCAAAAAATGAAGAGCCTTTATGTGTCCATATTGATGGTCAATTAATAAATGAATCGAAAAGTGTTAAATACCTTGGCATAAACTTAAACCATAATCTTCTGTGGGAAAATCACATCAGTTGCCTAAAATCTAAATTATCATCAGGAATTGGTATACTTTATAAATTTAAAAATAAACTAAATGTTGATACGAAAATGTTAATTTACCAATCCTTAATTCACTCGCACTTGACTTATCTTCCAGTAATTTACGGTAGTAAAGCAAACTCAGTCTTGGGATCACTGCAATCAGCACAAAATAAGGCGTTGAAAGTTGTGTTCAACCTTCCACTACAGTTTGGAACAACCGATTTGTTTAAAAATTATGCAAAAACGATACTTCCGGTGAAAGGTCTTTATAAATAACAGCTATTAGTATATGTATATAAATGTATTAGAGGTATTGGTTCTCACACCATACAATTTAGTAGTAATATATCACACACACAAAGAATCACAAGACAGGCGATGGACTTAAATTTTGTACGATGTAGACTTGAATTAACTAAACAACGAATATCTTTTGCTGGACCTAATGAATACAACCAGTTACCTAATCGCTTAAAAAATATCTCAGTTCTATCAACTTTTAAAAGTAGTTTAAAAGAATTTTTATTGCAAAATGTTGAAGTACTTCTTGCATCTTGAAAGCTTAAAAACTTATTATTATTTTTTTTTTTTATTTTATTTTTATATAGAAAATTGTATAAAGTAGAATAAATTAAATTTAAATTTGTATATTTAATGTAAATATTTATGTTGCCTACTGGCCTCTATAAAGCCATATTTGGCGCTGAGGCAAAAATATAATTGTTTTGTTAAAACTAAAATGAAATAAAGATACAAAATTATAAAAAAAAAAAAAAACTATTTCAGGAATTTTCTAGGTTCAAATCATCAGAACACGTTTTGAAAGTAACAATCCCATGCAAAACATCAAGCATTCATATAAACTAGTTTTCTCACTAAATGAGAACTAATATATGAGCTCGAAGTTAAAGATTATCACCATTGATCAAAAAATAAATTGAAAACTTGTTGTTTGTGTGTAAGGTCTACCGTTGGTAGACACGTTTTTTTGTTTTTTTTCCTTTTTGTACACTTTGTTTTGTTAAAAAACAAAATATACAATTTTTCTCAAAACATTTTTTAAAAAAATTGCACCACCTTGCTCACGATAGAGGGTGCAGTTTTAATCTGAATTAAAAAAAAAAATAAAAATCGTGATATTTTCCATAAAATTCTCTACTAAGTTTTTTATTTTCTTGTATTTTTTTAATGTAAAAAAAAAACAAAAACAAATTAATCGAAATGTATTGTGAAAAATGTACCATGCACAGAAAATGTACCAAAAAACTAGCTAAAAGTGAAATTAAAACCACAAAAAGTACAAAAATTAATAAATTTGAATATTATAGGCCTAAAATATTTAATTTCAATTGTTTAATTCATATATTGATTTGATCCATTGGATTGCATATAAAAAAAAAAATAACATGAAAATCAAAATAGCCCCACTTCAAAATGCTAAAAGTTATAATACGAGCTAACATTTTAAAACTCTTTGGCGGTTTTGGTCCACTGATAGTCTATTTTCATTTCTCATTCGGGAAAGATTCGAAGACCCAAAATTTGGACTGTGTAGTATACCAATAATATTTCAAAACATAATTAGAAATTTTGGGATTGAAAATGGAAAAAAAGAATTTTTATTTCATTTATTTATTTTATATATTCGGAATTATTCAGATTCTGGCTTCATTGGATATCATTAACCCACTTTAACTTCATCCATATTGTTTTATTTACTTGAGAAGTTATAATTAAAACAGTATTGGTAAAGCGTTGATCCTTTTCCTTCTAAAATTATAATTTGGGTAAATATTCTACCACTTCTACATTGGTCCTCTGAGGATCTTCGGAGACGCGAAATGAAACATGTAAAGACCTGCCAGTAGATAAAGTCAGCATTAAATTAGCGGATGAAGACGTTTTCAATTAATAAATAAACATTGCACGATTTTTTGTTCAACAAAAAACAAATGATCTTCAACTTGAATAATCTTGCTCACATCAAAATTTATGATCGTAATTTATCGAAAAATAAACTTTTGGTTTTAATTTTTTAAAATTTAAAAGTTAAATATTAAAATTTGTTTATTTTACGAAAGTTTTTGTAGTTTAGACAGTTATTTCGTATTTTTACGCATCGATTATTATGAGTGTAGCATCGATCATAAGCGCTTATAAGTTTATGATTTCAATTTGATAATGGCTATAAAAAGAAAAGTAATGAATATTTCTAGCAATTAATTTTTAATATGCGTAAATCTCTTTAGACACCAGTGGCTGTTCCTGAAATTGTTAAACAAAAAAAAAGTTTTAATTTCCTAATTGATTTTTTTTAAATAAAAATGGTAAACAATTAAATTTTAAATATATTCATTATTTATACAGTTTAATAGTTTCTTTTTACTATAAATATTATTTTTACAAAAATTAAGCAGCCAAATAGAAAATTCAAAGAAAATACAAACTTCGTACAATTCACTATTCATTCGGAACATGTACCCAGCAACATTTTTTAGAATTCGTTCCAAACATTATCTATTTTACAGAGATGTTTTTTCTTATGTGGTTTCTTCTAACAGGTTCCGGAACTGTAAGGTCTAACTCAGCGTTTCCCACCAACTTTTGCTTTACGTACCCCTCGAAACATTTCATCTGGTTCAGGGACCATCAAAATTTTTGTTTTCATATATTTATAAAAATGAAAATGTAAAGAAACAAACTAAAATTATTATTTTTCTTTTTTAACGAAAAAAACATTCAAAAACCAAATGCAGTAAAACCCAATAAAGATAAACTCCGAGGGACCAAAATAAATTTATTCGTTACACCCTGCAACAAATTTCAACTTTTTCTCACACATGGAAAAATCAATATGTAAGGGAATGTCACCAGTTGTGGCCTGTTCCTTAAAGTGGATCTTTCGTTTTTTTTTTCGTGTTGTTGCATGAATATGTCAAAACTGCTACGAGTTTAATTTCCGCTATCACTATTTTTAAAAAAGTTTCGACTTGAATGACTCGTTTTTCATGATTTTACTGTCTTTAAAAAAAAAAAAAACAACGCAATATAAAGTGTACACTAAGGATATTATGTAGGTAAAGACGACAGCAAATGTAGTCAAAAACAAATGAAATTTCACTTGAAGAAAGGACGACTAACATTTCATTAAATTCAACTAACATTAGTCATTTGTTTTTACTGTTCAAAAAATTATTAACAATTGTAGTAAAAATTAACCACATATCGCACACCTAGTACAAAAGTGACTCAACTCAAAATTTTTAATTTTTCAGAAATCGAAAAAAAAAACATTTGCAACTTTATTCCAATTGAAACATAAATAAAGACATAACTTTTTTTTTTAGCAACATTTAACAACAACAAAATACACTGATATTTTTTTAATAGATAAACAAGTATATTGTTAATAGTTTAAGCATATAAAACCGAAAAATTAAAATTTTGAGTTGAGTCACTTTTGAACTGGGTGTGCGATATGTTAGTTAAAAATAAACATTTATTTCTTTTATTTTTTGAAATAACAAAAAACCACTGTAAAAAATTAATGTAAAATCAAAAAGCAGTTATTTGATGTGGTTTGTTTTTTAAATGAACTAAAAGGTTATTAAAAAATTAAGTTTGTTGTACAAATGACTGACATTTACATTAAAAATAAAGATACTGTATTATAATCCAAACAACTACAAATTTTTTAAGCATAAGTTCCCTGAGTGTAATTTTTCATGAACACAAAAAGTGAATAAAACTAGTGTTAATGAATTTTACAAGTCGGATATTTGTAAACGATAAGAATTTTTTTTCAAAATTTTATTAAAACTAATTAATTTCATAAACAAATATAATAAATAAAACCGAAATGGGAAAATTAAATTTTCATAATGTTCCCTAAAGTGGACCTTTGATATATTTTCTTATTTTTTTTCCAAGTCTTTGTCTTTCATAAATCACTGATCATTTTATTTTGGAAAATTTTTCAACATGTTTCACAACAAAAAAATATCGTTTGTTTAACGCAATTAAAAAAGTTAGCATAACATATGACAACTCCTTTTGCAGCTTTAAACGATATATAAAACGTTTTAATAAACAACATTGAAATAAATATTCCTTTAAATAGAAATTTTTGTGTATTTTATCTCAGTTTCGAACAATTTTATATGTTGTTATAGAGTTTTCAATTTAGGTCCACTTTAGGGAATGTGGACCTTTAAGCCTCAAACTTTGATCGATATGCATAGTGTGTTAACGTGGTCCAATGTGACTCAAATTTTCTCAATTTTTTTTTAGACTAAATGTAAACAAATTTCTATCGGCGCTCCTTGAAATGCGACATTTTGAAATCAAGCAGCTAAACCAGTCATTGTGTTATAACGATGTAGTTTTATTAGACATTTTAAAGGGTTTTTATTTAAAAAATTGATTAAAGACAATTTGAAAAGCGTTTGAAATTGTCCAAAATATAAATCAAAGTGAATTGGAAATACATAATTTAGTTTAAATAAGACCTAGGCGATGTCAGGTATATTTTTAAATTTTCCAATTTTATATGTTTTTTTTATTATTATTTCTTTCAGACTACAATCACGCTTGCTTGTAAAATTTACGATTTTTTTAATATAAGACACGAGTCGGATATATGAAAAAGGGGAAAAAATAGTGAATAATTTGTTAAAATAATTCAAATAAGTGGCAGCCGGGGTCCACGACATAGTGTCAAAATGGTTTTCAAAATGTGTGTTTTCTCGAGCATTTTAACGATGTTTTTAAATAAGTCTAAATTTCCTAAACTTTAAACATATTTTCATACAAAGATATGTTATTTTCAATTTATAACGAGCTTTCAACCTCCGTATATTTACAAAAATAAAGCAAATCAAACATATTAGCTAGGTTGATACTAGTATTTCGATCTGGCTAAAGATCTCATCAGAACCCGAAGTTTTAGAAAAGTTAGAGCCTCCATAATAGGCAGAACTTTAACAAAAAACCTATTAATAATCAATTTTGCTCCATTCTTTTCTTCTTAGTAATCAAGCACGTGGTTAGGTCTTTTCCTAACAAGCATCATGACGTTACTAAACTTTGAAGACCAAAAATGTTCTATTTATATAAAAAATTTTTAGTTCGTACTCTGGCTCAAGTAATATTTTTTACAGTTATATTAGTTTTTTGTTTTTATATACATCGAGATTATTTTTATGTTATTTTCAATTTATAACGAGCTTTCAACCTCCGTATATTTACAAAAATAAAGCAAATCAAACATATTAGCTAGGTTGATACTAGTATTTCGATCTGGCTAAAGATCTCATCAGAACCCGAAGTTTTAGAAAAGTTAGAGCCTCCATAATAGGCAGAACTTTAACAAAAAACCTATTAATAATCAATTTTGCTCCATTCTTGTCTTCTTAGTAATCAAGCACGTGGTTAGGTCTTTTCCTAACAAGCATCATGACGTTACTAAACTTTGAAGACCAAAAATGTTCTATTTATATAAAAAATTTTTAGTTCGTACTCTGGCTCAAGTAATATTTTTTACAGTTATATTAGTTTTTTGTTTTTATATACATCGAGATTATTTTTATGTTATTTTCAATTTATAACGAGCTTTCAACCTCCGTATATTTACAAAAATAAAGCAAATCAAACATATTAGCTAGGTTGATACTAGTATTTCGATCTGGCTAAAGATCTCATCAGAACCCGAAGTTTTAGAAAAGTTAGAGCCTCCATAATAGGCAGAACTTTAACAAAAAACCTATTAATAATCAATTTTGCTCCATTCTTGTCTTATGTTAAATTTCACCACCAATTTTAAAAAAAGATACGTTTTTCATATATTTTTGCTGCTTTGTCACCTATCCGAATTTCATCAATTTCAAAGGGAACAAAGGGCAAATTATATAGGATATTTGCTTTTAATTTGTTTTTTTGGACGGTTATAAATCTTCAATTTCCCGAGTTAAAACGTTTGCATAAAATAATACATTATTTTATATACACTTATAAGGTTTTATCTGCAGGTGCATTTAACCGGACATAATTATATAAATTCATATATAAAATTAATTTTGTAGAAAAAATTTAATATGATGTCATATATAGTTGCGTATAATTGTATATTGCATTTAGAATACGCTAAAACTAATCCAATTAATAATTACGTTATATTTATATACTTAGACATTGCAAAATAATATATATTTTGATATTAAATCATATTTTAAAAAACACAATTTTATTTTAGATAAAATTGTATATTACCCCATGCAGAGTCACACTAGAAAATTTGTCAATTATATTTTGGATGTAAATAAGTATTACATCAATACAATAGTACAATTAATTGCATCATTTTGTGTATAATTTTATACACAAAATTTACCGCAATTTTTGTCTTTTGAATTGATTTCTTTCTGGTTCTTAACCCTAAAAAAAGAATTTGTTTCATTTGTAACATTATGAGTTCTTAATTGAGTCTAAGATTTTTTTCAATCTAAAACTCTAAATTTAGTTTCAACGTTTTTTCCGTGTTTGTTATATATAAGTAAAAAATGAAAAATGCATTTTAAGAAAATGCACTTTATGCGGGAGGTTTTTGTTTCAAAATTACCTGAGAAAGCGATTTCTATTATTAATACATGATTGTCCATTACGTGTAGGTAAAAATTTAGCACACAAAAAAAAAAAAAAAAATCAAAATAAAAAATCGAAAAGCCCCCCCCCCCCCCCCCCCCCCCCCGAAACAAATTCCTAGCTACGTGCATGGTGTTAGGTCAAAATTCCCAAGTTTTTCGTAAAAATTATTATTTTATATTTGACCAACGAGAATATAAACTAAATAGCACATAAGCTGTTCAAGTAATTTTAAGTGTTTTAGTGGTTTCTTAAATGCGTATTTTTTCAATACAAATAATTAAAATTTTGTGTTAGTTGTGCGAAACAATGCAAATTAACAAGTTTGATATAATTTTGTTTTTTTCGACCTTTAAATTTATCAGTTCGAGGCCATACTCTATATTTCTTTATTAGGATATTGTCCTAACAAGCAATCTAGAGTTTTTTGTTTTCAAATTTATTATTTGACCCTTTCAGGAATGTGTTGATAGATCTATTTCGGGAATTTTCTAGGTTCCCATCATCAGAACACGTTTTGAAAGAAGTGACAATCCCATGCAAAACATCAAACATTCATATAAACTAGTTTACGCACTACATGAGAACTAATATATGAGCTTGAAGTTAAAGATTATAACCATTGATCAAAAAATAAATTGAAAACTTGTTTGTTATGTGCAAGGTTCACCTCTGGTGGATATTCAATACACGTTTTTTTTTCTCCTTTCTATTTTTTGTTTCAGTTATAAACAAAACAGGGGGAGTAAACTAGACTGTACTTTGTCTTTTATACAAGTTTGATATAATTTTTATTAAAAAATAAAAATTATATTTTTTTCGACCTTTAATTGTGCAATGAAAATGAAAATTATTCAAGTTCGAGGTCATATTCTATATTTCTTTATTAGGATATTGTCCTAACAAATAATCTATAGAGTTTTTTGTTTTCAAATTTATTATTTGACCCTCTATAGATTATTTGTTAGGACAATATCCTAATAAAGAAATATAGAGTATGGCCTTGAACTTGAATAATTTTCATTTTCAAAGCAAATTAACTTTAAAATTTAATTAAAATTGTTTAAAAATATAAAAATAATTAATTTAAAAAAATTCAAGTGCATATTTTTTCAGTTTTTAGTGCATAACTTAAGATTTTTCATGCATGAAGTTCTTGTCCCTGATGATCATATATGTTTAAAAACGATCCCATTTTCATCTACATTATTTTATTCAAACAAATATAATAAATCGAAAAATTGGCCTACCAAAAGCTCAATTTCCATGAAATGTTTTTTGACTTTTTGTGTTTAAAGAAAACTTTAAAAAAATTTAAAATATTATTTTTTTAAGGTGTTATTTGGATGGTCTTGACAAAACATGTCTTTTATTGATTCTTGACGAGCTATAACAATGCTTGTAAACCAAGCAAAATCAAGACCATCTGGCAACCCTAACTGAGAGAATTCTCCACTGAGAGAATTCTCTGCATGATATTACTGAATTTTTGCATTAAATCTATGAAGTGTCACTGGAACTCGTCCATTGAAACTTTTCCTTAAATTAATGCAGTTTTCCATTAAATTTAATGAAAAATTTCTTAATATTTATTTTAAAAAAATATTACGTTTTTTAGTATAAGGTGGCGCAAAAATAACCTTCCGATGTTTTTTTTTTATTATGTATTTATTATGTATAGCATTTTCTGATAGGAGGATTACTTTTGCGCCACCTTATATTACATGGTAGGGTATAAAGAATTTATTTTTTTAACAAGAAATTTGAAATGTTCAATTATTCAAGATTATATTATTCAAATTTCTGACGTTTAAATAAATATATTAACCATGAATTTGAATATTCAAAATGCTTAATGAATCAGAAATTTGATTAATCAGGATGTATGGTCGCATTTGAAAGGTTATAAAATTAGCTTTAATTTGATATACAACATGATTTTTTATTTGGAAAGGGCAAATATCATCTTTCTTGACCTATAATTCGAAAGGCTATATCTTTGTAAACGACCTTTTTAAAAATTAAAAAAAATATATGTTAAAAATAATTTCGTCCTCTACAGTTGTGACAAATTGCAATGTGGAGGTATTTTTGGAACCAGAAATATAAGAAAGACTCTCAAAAACCTCGTAGAAGTTGAAAAAGTTTAAAAAAAAATTTAAAATTTCAATTGTTATTAAAAAAATGTTTACCTATTTATATTAATAATTTAAAAAAAGTACATATATTTAATATATTTACCGTTTAAAATTTCAAAATCGGTTGAAAAATGATTGAGTTGCAAATATTTACATACGCCAGTCGCAAAAAATACTCTTTTACCGTTATCTCGAAAATTTGAGGGTATTTTGAAACTTCTCAAACCGGTTTTGTAACACACACAGCTAGACTTACAACCTACACTAGGTCACTTAAAACGTGATTGCAATTTTTTGTAGCACTGTGCAATTGGTCTCTCAACCAATGGTTTGAAACAAAAATTGTTGCTGGGTATTTCTATAATAAAACGCCCCCAGAATCGTCAAGTAAAACATTGATTTTTTTTATTAAACAAAATAAATTAACGAAAATAGAAACAATGTAGTACACAGGTAAATATTAGGTTAACCGTTAACCATTACTCGATTAATCGATGAATTTTAATCAAACAACTGTCCCAGTAAATTAAAATGGCCAATTTCGAGTAATGAATAACTAGAACAATTTTGGTCGATTAATCTAGTTAATCGAGTAAACCAAAACATGTTCTATTTCAGTTTATATTTTATAAAAAAGAACTTAAATTGCTTCGTATTTTTTAAAAATAATTTTTTTTTTTTAATATAAAACTACATTCACACTGAACCCCAAAATACACTCATAATAATCCATGCTAAAAATACTAAAAAAAATGTCAAAACAACAAAATCTTTTGTAATATGAACAAATTTTCGTTTATTTTACAAAATTTTTGGTTATTTTGACATTTATTTGTTTTTTTACGCATGGATTATTATCAGTGTACACATTAAGTTTTTTTTAGATTTCAACTTTCAAATTCCATACAAATTTTAAATCGAAAACTTATTTTGGGGTTTAGTATGAACGTAGTATGATACGAGTATATAGAGCGATGTGCCAGTTTCCGTGTTAATTAACATATTATATATGGGTAGTAGGGCAATAACTTTTTTACGTGGCATCACGATATAGGCAATACCGTACTGATAAAAAGTATGTTTCTTTGCTAATTTTGGATAAAAGACGTTCAACACCGAGACCAAAGGCTAAAATATAACATTTTTAATGAAAATGAAAATTATTCAAGTTCGAGGCCATACTCTATATTTCTTCATTAGGATATTGTCCTAACAAATAATCTATAGTTTTTTGTTTTCAAATTTATTATTTGACCCTTTCAGGAATGTGTTGATAGATCTATTTCGGGAATTTTTTAGGTTCCCATCATCAGAACACCTTTTGAAAGCGGTAACAATCCCATGCCAAACATCAAACATTCATATGAACTAGTTTACTCACTACATGAGAACTAATATACATATGAGTTTGAAGTTAAAGATTATAACCATTGATCAAAAAAATAAGTTGAAAACTTGTTTGATGTGCAAGATCCAACTCTGGTGGATATTCAATACACATTTTTAGCAATTTCAAAAGATTGTTTTAAAACATCCTTGAACAATTACAGATATCATTCAAATATCAAATAAATGGTCGGAGCTATAAAAAAAAATTAAGACCAAATGGTGCGATTTTCATAAACTAAGCGAAATTTTTAAGTGTCTGAATATTCAACAAAAACTAAAAATCGCAACAATTGAAAAACCATTAGATTGTGTTAATTTCTTACTTGCAAAATTCGAAATGTACTTAAGTATTCATAATTTTTTGGTGGTATAGCTCGGATTGGTCCGTTCACTCTTTTCTTTAATTCGGATCTATATTCAACTTAAGTTTATATAACACTGTTCAACAAAATCAAATTTTTTTCCAAAATTACAAGGTCCGACCTATAAATTTTGATAGAAGAGACAAAAAAAAAAGACACGTGTATCGGCGTTTTGAAAGATAGATGTAATCTTTTCATTTTAGGGGGAGGTAAAGTTTCCCCCAAATGCAAATTTTTGTATTGTCAATCGGCAGCAAATTTATGTAAAATGTTACGGAGAACATTTTTGTAGAATATGTTAATTCTCTATCTCCTCAAAGTAAGGGTCTTTTTTGTAATTCTTTTAAAAAAGAGCAAAAAACACCATTAAAACAGGGAGTTAAGGGGTTAAAATGTTAAAATTTTACTATAAGTCCCTGAATACACCAAAATCAAACATTTTTGTTGAATATGTTAACCCTCTAACTCCTTAAGGTAAGGGTCTTTTTTGTCCTTCTTTTAAAAAAGAGCAAAAAACACCTTTAAAACAGGGATTTAAGGGGTTAACATGTTTAAATTTTACTATTAGTCCCAAAATCAAACATTTTTGTAGAATATGTTAAGCCTCTAACTCCTCAAGGTAAGGGTTTTTTTATCCTTTTTTTAAAAAAGAGCAAAAAACACATTCAAAACAGGGATTTAAGGGGTTACAATTAAAATTTACTGCTATGAAATTTGCAAAAATTCTAAAAGTTATATCTTGATTGTCTTCTTAAAGTCGTACTTTATAAAACGAAAGAAAATAATGTAAAACCCGTCAATTGTATATTATTTTAGAGCATTTTTTTAAATTTAAATTAAACCCAACTTTTTTTCAATTTTTTTCGGAACTCCTGATTTTGTATTTATTTTGTGTTTTATTATGAACTTTTAAGGTAAAATTTATAATTTAAAACTATTGCCATTATTCTAGATACTCGAGTAATTTTTAAATCTTACTCGATTAATCGAGTAAGTTAAAAACCTAAAAATTGAGTTACAAAACCAAACCCGATTAATTTGAATACCCTAGTAAAAATATATTAGTTTAGGACCAGGTACAACTAAATATGTTTGTGCCAATGATAAAAACCAGATTCGATTTTAAACAAACGAAATATTAAAATCAATTGCATTCTATAGTACGTATCAGTAGACATTATGCCGCATTTAAAAAAAGAACAAAACAAAATACAAAATAAAAGTACCAGTAAACAAATTAAATTAAAGAAAATTGACTCCATTTTGTTTATTAATTGATAATATGGTAAACATTCGAATACACCCTATGGCTCGTGCTATCATTTGTTCTCAATTATTTTTCATTAGTCTTTTGCTCAGTGTTGCCAGGTTTGCTGAGCATAAAACCGTCAAATTTTCTAGAAAAAACATGAAAAATCGTCATCATATTTTGAGAAATCGTCAAAAAATTGTCAAAATAAAAAATAATTGTGAGAAGTGAGATAGTTTTAACAAAAAAATAAAAATAAAATACAATACAATAAGGTGATTCACATTTCAAGTGCTAATGAGCTATCGTTGTAATATAACACGATTTTTAACACTTTTCTTTGGTTTAAACTTCGAAAATCATCATATTTTACAACGATAGCACTACTTTACAACTTATACTGTTAATCACTTCTATCTACATAATTCTGTAAACATCATTTCAGTAGCACAACTTTTTTAAATCTTAAATTCTTTTAAAAAACTTCGATATTCTTTAACAATGTTATTTTCTTCAATTATTAAATTTTGACTAAATTTGGACTTCCATTAACGGATTAAAACTTATATCAAATTCAAATCGCATTACATTAGTTAACATAGTTTAATAGATTCTGAAACTTTTGTTTATTTCATATTTTACATTTTGGGTTCGATTCTGATATTTCGAAATATAAATTATTTTCAGTTAAAAATTGTTTATTACTGCATGTTTTCCCATTTTCAAATATAAATTGTGAATATCTGAAGTTGCACTTTGGAACACTTTATTTTTATTATTAGGCCTGTTTTTTAAGCACTTATTTTGTTTCATTTAAAGTTGCATTTATTCGATCTTTCAATATTTTATAAATATGAATATTCGGGTTAGAGGTCTGTTTGTTTCGCAAAAATTACATGTTTTGTTTTTTAATTTAAAACATTTTTTGTTTTTGTTTAAATCTTACACTAATTAAATTTTATAAAAATGTAAAAAAAATAAATTTTATAAAAAAATATAAACGCAGAAACTAAATTGTGCTAAGCCAGTAATGAATTTGACATTGGCCGTTTTTTGAAATCGACTTGTTTTATAATTTTGTATTTTAGTAAGATTCTAAGAAAAAAAATTTCATTGATAAATTCCTACGGGTTCTAAAGTTACAGCCGGAGTAGTGAGAGCGCATTTTTAATTTTCGCGCTACCTACGTACGGCAGCTGGTATATTCTTATTTTACTTGCTACCTGAAGGCATACAGTACGAATCAGGCATGGCAGATTGAAGGTAACCTTTTTTTATTTGTTCACAAACTTTGAACGCGGGTTCATTTTTTGACGAAATTTTTTTTTTTTGTATTTTTTTAAACTTGATTCGCTAGCGTATGACACGAGCTTTTTATGAATTTTTAAAGTCAATATTTTTTTTCGAAAAAACACACTTTTAAATTTGGAACATCGCCAAAAATTGAAAAAAAGCTCGTGTCATACGATAACCAATTTTGTTAACTATTTGCATTTTTACTAAATTTTATTTCACATCATGACTACCCTGCCAGAAAATGCAGATGGTCTGAAAAATCAAGCACTGGCGGAGCACTGTTTGAAAATGGTCCAACAAATAAAGCGCTGGCAAAGCAAATTTTTTTTTTTTTTCAATTTAAAAATTGGAATTTATCTAATTCTAAACGAAAACCTATTCTTTATAAATTTTAAATTTCTGTATGAAAAATTACAAATCAACTGTCAGAACAGAACTTATATTTTTTTATATTGAATTTTATTTTAATTTCTATTATATCTTGTTCCATCTTTTGAGTTTGAAAAAAAAACCAGGTTTTCGCTATATTCTTGATATTTTTGCTATAAATGTAAAAACTCAATTTTTCGATTATTTTTAGCTATATTCCTCCTTTATTTTACGGCAAACTTATAAGAGCCTTGAAGTCATAATTTTTCCATAAATATGCTTTTTGAATTATTTAGATATATCTTCTATTTGCTGAGATATAGTCCGTTGGAATTTGTTAATATGATGCGTTTGATGATTTTATACTACCATTTTCAGCCGAACCCAGAGTCACAAAACGAGCACGTTTTATATTTTTGTGATTTTTTAAAATGTTTTTTTTTTTGTGATTTTTTTTATATTTTTTCCCATTTTTGGTTTTTTGTAAGATTTTTTTAGTTTTTTTAATTTTTTTATATGAGATATAGTCCGTTGGAATTTATTAATATGATGTGTTTGATGATTTCATACTACCACTCTAAGCCGAACCCAGAGTCACAAAACGAGCAAGTGGCGAATTGACTCCATTTCTGTTTTTATAAGATTTTTTAAATTTTTTTTGTGTCTTTTTATATTTTTAATATTTTTTTTTCTATAATTTTGACTGTATTTTGGTTTTTCTAAGATTTTCTCAATTTTTATATTTTTTGTGATTTTTTTAAAATGTTTTTTTGTGATTTTTATATTTTTTTCCATCTTTGGTTTTTTTGTAAGATTTTTTTAGATTTTTTAATTTTTTAAATTTTTTGTGATTTTTTTTTTATAATTTTTGACTCCAGTTTTTGCATTCATAGCAAAAATACCAAACCGGACTTTTCCAACTTTAGGTTAAGATATCTCAAAGATGGAACAAGATATCACAGAAGTTTATTTTTCAGCCAATGTGTAGGACTTTCGGCATAAATGTTATGAATAAAGCTGAATTCGCGCTGTTATAACGTCTCGAATATTGCGAAAAACGGGGATTCTTCACACTTTATGTTAAGATATCTCGAAAACCTGATGTGAACGAGAAATTCAGATTCGGATTTAGCGCAACTCAAACAATGTACCAGGGTTTCGACTTTTTTCAAATTTTGTCAGCCTGTGTAATTTTATTATTTTAAATAGTAAAAACTAATTTTTATAAAAAGAAATATAATTAGTACACTGTTTTTTTTTATTAATTTACTTATTACTTTATTAGTTGTTTTACCAATGCTTTGCCAACGTTATAAAATTATGATTTTCGTACTGGCGTAGCAGTCATTACCAATGCTTTGTCAACGTTTTAAAAAAGAAAGCGCCAAGCCCTGCCCGGTGTTATCATTTTGGGGTTTGGCAAAGTTCTTAAATCTTTAGAAATCCAATGCTCTGCCAACGATCATAAAACAGTTGAAAGCACTGGGCCAACTCTTTGCCGTTCGTAAAAAATGCTTTTTTTAATTTTTAGCGAAATAACATAAATTTAAAAATAAATCTGGCGATTTTTTCAGACCGACAAATAAAGCTTTTAAATCTTCAGAAATCCAATGCTCTGCCAACGATCATAACACAGTTGAAAGCACTGGGCCAACTCTTTGCTGTTCGTAAAAAAATGCTTTTTTAAATTTTTAGCGAAATAACATAAATTTAAAAATAGATCCGGCGATTTTTTCAGAACGACAAATAAATATGTGTTGCTGACAAATTAAAAAACATTTGTAAAAAAATCGACATTTTGGAAGCAAAAATCGTCTAATTGTCATTTAGATATTTTCGGTACTAAAAATCGTCGAAATGACGATAAATCGTCAAACCTGGCAACATTGCTTTTGCTCTGTTTTTATGATCCTTTAAATTTTCTGTATAAGAACCACATTAGATTGCAATTAACAAAAAAAAATTATTTAAATGAAACCAATTTTTTCTTAAAACACAAAAAATTCTATTTGAAATATGTACGTTTGTAGGTAGAATGGATGATTTAAGAAACAGATTGCTCATACAAAAATACAATCAATTGGATCGTATTTGTATTAAATCATTGAGTACATGTTGGTTTTCTTATTGGAATAATTAGGCGATAAATTTGTTTGTAATATGGCCGTCCTATATTCCGATTGCTTCGAAGATACCATAAAGTGGGTGTTCTTTTAAATAATTAAATGAGTTTTGAGTGAAATTTTAGTTTTCAGTTTTTTTTTTTCTACTCAACGTTCTATTGTGTATGCACTTAAAAATATCTCAATTTTTTTCGAGATGTTTTCAAAATTGAAACAATTGGATTTTCATTGTTTCGAAAGGTGCATTTTAAATAAAATTTATTTAATTATTCGCGTCATAACAGATACAACAAATTTTATAGGAAGCAAAGCAAAATGTCGGCAAAAGTTTTTTTAATTTAATACCGTTAGTGGACTCAATACCTTTTGTATTGACGATTGTAACCAACACCTTTACCGATTTTAAACACCCTAGGAAAACTATGGTAATGGGTGCGATAAAGTAATGCATTACCTTGTAATTTATACTCATTACCTGTATCATTATTTTCCAACAAAAAGTAATGAGTTAGTGGGTTACATAATGCATTAATTTGTAAAGAATATTCCTTACATTTAGCATTATTTCGAAACATAGAGTAATGAGTTACCAATAGTTAGTTACATAATGCATTATAATGTAATGTATACTCATTACCTTCAACAATATTTGGAAAAATAAAGTAATAAGTTACCAATAATTGAACACTCATAGGTTACCTTGTAATGATACATCATTACCTTTAACATTACTTCAAAACATAAAATATTGAAATACCGATCATCAATTACATAATGCATGAAATATAAACATAAAGTAGTATTTAAAATATTTTTTTTAAAAACTCTATATTTACACACATTACTTTGTGATTTTTTGTAAGCATGAGGATAAGGTATATATTTTTTACATCTCAAACGAAAACTTGAAGCACAAATATTCATTTACATTTTAAGCAACCCATCATTATATGTAACTATAGCTTAGTTGGCAGAGTTCTCGCCTAACAACCAGAGACCCCAGGTTTGAATCCCAGCGAGACCACGTTATTAATTTAATTTAAAAAATATTTGTAATATTTTTTTTTTTGTATGAAACTCTATTTATATACACATTACTTTTCTTAACCCGGTAACCATATAAGTAACCAGTTACCTTACCCCCTAGTAGGTAATGAATCCGCCCATTACTTTTAGGCTCGTCGCCTGTAAAATTCATCAGTGAATTAAGGTATATTGTAATGCGTGGAGCCTCATGGCAATACATTACTTTACACATTATTTGCTAATGTGTGTTTTTGCTGGGACGTCAATGTTACAATGACCAATCTAACAACATTTCCAATCAAATTTAACGCTTTAGGATACATGTATTCAAACCGGCCCAAGCTTTTTTGCAATAAAACTTATACAACTTGTTCGGCACGAAAAATAAACAATTTGTTCTACCAAAATTTTTTTTGTTGCCTATTTTAGCCGATATGGACAAACATAGGTTAACAGCGAATCCAAAACTAATATATAAAAATAAATGAGTTTAGGCATACATTATTCATCCTACCAAGGCATAACCACAGTCCAAAAATGTCCCGTACCGTACCCGTAAACGTACCTTAAATTCAACAAATATTGATTAAACTTAAAGGCTTTGTTAATACTACTTAATATAGGTGTCGAAATCGAACAACAGGTGTCGAACGCGAACAGCTGTTCAAAATGTAATAAGCAGGGCAACCAGAAATAATCTGCATCATGTTTTTTTCTGGGCTTCCTATTGAAAAATTGATCAGATATATATCAATTTCGGGATAGTTGACCTATCCGGGAGTTGATTTATTACAGCATATTTTGCTCTTAACTACACTCTAAAAAATTATTGTAAATTTACTACTATAAAACGAGTAAACTTTCATGTATTATTACGCAAATTCAGTAAATTTATACATCAAAATGCGTAAAACTATTTTGCGCACACTTTTATATACAATAATACACACTTACAGTATTTTTGCCAATTATGTGTTTACAATTAAACACATTATGCCTAAAAGTAGTATTATTTTGTTAAATAAAATTTTTACACACAAAGTTTGTAAATATATTAACTTATAATAGTAATAATATTTTGACGTTTATAAATTGAAAAAAAAAATAAAACAAATTTAAAAAGCTAAAAAAAGATCTAAAAAATTTAATTTATTGAGAATTTTAATAAAAAAAAAATTATAAATGTAGTATTTGTAATAGTGAATTAAAAAACTTCGTATTGTACCAAAAACGTTTATTTCCAAGTGTTTGCAGCCTAATTGTGGAAAAATATTTCCAAAATACGGGTTTTACTCAATCGATTTAAAAATATCGCCAATATGGAAACAAATTGCCAAAATTGAAAAATCGCTAAAATCTAACATCTTTAAAATAAAAAAAATCACCTAAAATTAAAAAAAAATTAAAAAAAAACACGTTAAGATTAATAAAAAAAAAACACTAGAATTAAAAAAAAAACTCCAAATTTGAAAAAAATGCTGAAATTTAAAGAAAATCGCCAAAAATTAAAAAAGTAGTATTTATTTGAACTATCGCCTATGTTTTAAAAACTAACAGAGATAAATAAATGACACGAACAACTTTTTCCAATTTGACCAATTTTTTTTTATCAATTATGGTGATTTTTTTTTAAATTTTCGCGATTTTTTATATTTGCCGTTTTTATTTTTTAAGGTTTTTGCATTTTCGCGATGTTTTCACTTTCAGCAATTTTTCTCATTTTTGGCGGTTTTTCAATTTGGCAAATTTTAGTGATTTTTTTTTTAATTTTGGAGTTATTTTTAAATTTTGTCGATTTTTTATAATTTAAGTGATTTTTTACAATTTTTGAGATTGTTTTAAATTTTTGGGGATTTTTTTCATTTTAACGATATTTTTTCAATTTTAGCGATTTTATCAATTCTGGCGATGTTTTTCAGTTTCGCCGATGTCGGCAATTCCCAATTGTAAATCGATTGAGTACAAAATAGATTGGCTTCCCAATTATTGAATTCGCAATGATTGAATTCCCAACGATTGACTTCCCAACGATTGTATTAACAATGATTGAATTCAATAATTGATAATATCGAATGAGCTAAAGTGAATTCCAAAGAATGAATCTAGTGAATTCCAAAGAATGAATCCTATGCGATTGATAAAGAAAAAAACCATTCGATTTAAAAAAATCGGATTTGATTTTTTCAAAATAGAATTCAATCTTTGAAGCTCTGTATATGTACAACCACTTATATACAAATATTTATTATTAAATTTTTTATTATATGTACAACACATTAATAACACTATTTCTAAAAATGAATTTTTTGTTTTATTTGAAACATTTTTTGGGCTGTTTTTCTTTCTTACCGCAAGGTAAATATACGCATTTTTAGGGAGTTTTTGCATATACAAATTTATTTTTACGCATTTTGTCCGTATATTTACAAGTAAAGCATGTTTTTTTACTCAAAAATTCAGTAAAATTATTCATTTATTTCTAAATTTAATTATATTTTTACGCACTTGCATAGTACATTTACATACTTTTTGTTGACCAACTTACACGTAATGTGTGTATTTTTATTTATCTAACTTATAGTAGGGATATAGTTTCCTACTATAAGTTGGGTAAATTTCAACAGAAATTAATTAGAGTGTACGTATTTTTGCATATTTTGATCATAAGAACATATTCTTGGGAAAAAATCAAAATTTTTAGCACAGTTTTGTAATTTTTGGAGCAAACCCCATTTTTTCGGTTTATTTGAAAATAAAAAGTTTTTTTATAATTTTTCTGGGGTTTGTTCCACACTTTTAAAAAAATTCAAACCATTTTTGCAAATTTGAATTTTCATTTTAAGGACTACTGATTTAGGTATAATTAATCTTTTATCTACTCTTTTGTTAGCAATTAAAATAAATTTCACAAAAGTTAGTCCAACTGTACTATAAAAATTTAAATTTTAAAATACGGATTTTTAAAGAAATGCGTGTTTTAAGAGCATATTTTTCGTTTTTAGGGCATTTTTTTATAGAGATGAAATCGATTTTTTAGAACATATTTCTGGTTTCCTATTAATAAGAATTCGATCAAAAGACCGCGAATATAAAACAAAAAAAAGCATTTTTTAACAAGGCATCAAAGTTCACTTGTTTGCCAATTGATAACTTTTTAAATTTCATCTAATTATGCATAAAAAATTTAAAATTTAAAATAATCCATATCTTGGAAACTAAGCGAGATAGAGCAACATGAACTTAACCTTCGCACTCCTGAAACCCACCCGTGTGGGTAAAGTTATCAATCATTGATAACGTCACGGGTTTTCGTCAAAACTAATTTTTTATATTTGCAATATTTTATAAATAGAACATTTTTGGTATTCAAAGTTTAGTAACGTCATGGTGCTTGTTAGGAAAATATCCTAGTCACGTGTTTGATTACTAAGAAGACAAGAATGGAGCAAAATTGATGATTAACAGGTTTTTTGTTAAAGTTTTGCCTATTCGGGAGGTTCTAGCTTTTCTAAAATTTCGGGTTCTGATGAGATTCTTAGGTAGATCGATATACTAGTATCAACCAAGCTAATATGTTTGATTTGCTTTATTTTTGTAAATATGCGGAGGTTCAAAGCTCGCTGTAAATTAAAAATAACATAAAAATAATCTCGATGTATGTAAAAACAAAAAAAAAACTAATAAAACTGCAAAGCATACTTTATTGATTAACAACTTTGTGTTTGTGGCATTTTCCTTGCCTCAAAATACTTTTTCATTGTGTATGCTGAAAAAAAAAATTTCTATAATTTTTTTTACAAAATTGATACCTTTTTAATTCTTTAGCGGTTTCCGATATGTTAAACATTTTCGTACCATTACATTGGTGATACATTTTTATCGTGTGATTATAAAATTTATTTTTAACTGATTTTGAAAACATGTATTTTTCAGTCCACTCTATTGACTAAACAATGCACTTTAAAAACCGGGGAAAAAAGTTTTTTTTTCATATAAATTATCCCATTTTTGGTCTGTAGTATGAGGGACCCTTAATTAACGTTTTTGTCAAGTGGAAGGAGTTGAAATTTAAAAAAAATAATAACGCCATTTTTTTATTGATGCAAAAAACCGTAAACAATGATGATATCCTAAAATCAAATTTTTGTGACGAACTAAAGGGTCCGCCATCTAACGTTTTTTTTTTTCAACTAGTGCTTATTTCGTGAATGGTAACACTTAGCTCATGTCTGATTTGACAGATAATTAGTTTTATCCTTCCGCTGAACGAATATGGTCCGTATGTTCGTTATCTTGTGAAAAAAGTGAAAGAAACTGGCATCCTCATCGATAAACCAAAGCGTGAAAAGCCAAAAACAGTGCGTACACCAGAGAATATTGCTGCTGTGGCAGAAAGTGTGCGTGAAGCGCCATCAACATCAATTCACCGTCGTTCTCAACAATTGAACATTTCGGAGACATCATTGAGACGAATTTTGCATAAAGACCTTGGTATGACGCCATACAAAGTCCAATTGGTTTAGGAGTTCAAAAAAAAAAAGTTATTTGGCGGACCCTTTGTAATAAATATGTTTATATATTTCAGTGTTTTAAAATCTTATTCAATTGAATTTTCGGCGGGTGTCAATATAAAATGCTACCAAAAGTATTCTTGCGATATTCAGTACAGATTTCAATAACTAACCGCTAAAAAAAGAACATGTTTCTGTGACTCTCAAAGATAAACATTTTAAAAGTAAAAAAGAAATCTGGCATCTTTAACTCAAAAATTAAAAGATAATTGGCGTGATAGTAGCAACCAATCAGAGTCAGTATTTAAATAAACAATGTTGTAGCCACTCGAAAGAATAAATAAAACAAATTTTCTACACTCACAAAAAAAGTAAGTGCAAAAGTCTGTTAAACGTTTCCAATTCAGTTGAACAAATTTTGTTGATATCATTTAAATCAATTATTTAGCTAAAGTTACTGGTTACAGTAGTTCCCGCTTAAATGCGCAATCAAAAATGCAGAGTTTTCTGAGCAGAAAGCATTTAAGACGGATAAATACGTCCCGGGATTATTCCATGCATTTTAAATGAAATATATTTTTGCCAGCACTTTTTGCGCATTTAAACGGGAAATGCACTTAATCGGTTCGCATTTAAACTGGAACTTTTATATTTCATATTACCCCAAAAACCAATTTCAGCTGTACGTGAACCAATTTTACAACCTAATATTTAGTAATTCGTGATTCTCAAATTTACAAATTTGCCAGTTAAATTAAAACACAATTGCTACACCCAGAAAACAGACTCGGTAGTAGCAGTCGCGGATCCAGAAAAAGGTTTTGGGGAGGGAACTCAGAGCATTTTTAATTAATTTTTTAATCTTTTTTACATTTTTGTATTGAAAAATATCATTTTGGGGGTAGGAAATTTCCCATTTTCCCTCCCCCTGGAACTGCGCCTGGTAGTATCAACCGCATTTGCTGCCAATCGAATGCTTCGGTTGTTGCGACCGAATTTTTCGGTTTCGACAACAATCATTCCATTAACACAACTGACTTTCTTGCACGACAATAGAATTTTTATTGCCTCAACAGAATTTTGGTGATACCTACCAAAATATTCGATAGCTACAACCGATTCCGTTTTCTTTGTGTAAGAATATATTTTCTATTTTACATTCATAAAATAGGCCATATCTCGGAAATAAAGCGAGATTTTCGCACTACTGAATCGGGGTTTCGATCAAAACAAAAAATGCTTTCGTGCTCAGTGACTAAGTTTTTTTTATTTTTATCAGAAACTATTTAACAGTTTCAAATTTCGAACACTCTTTCTAATTTTATTTTTTAGTGTTGAAATTTTTCTACACTGTCTCCCGAAACCAGCCCATTTGACTCGTTTTAGAATACTGTTTTTGTATCACTATTTAGTATAAAAATGGCCTTAATATAGTACAGAAAGCATAATTTTTTTTTTTAATGTTGCTTTTAGTAATTTATTATTCAAAATACAATATCATTTTGACAAATCTATCCAAAATTGTAGCGCGACGCAGATTGGCCCATATAACAATATCCGCACTTTATTTGAACAAGAAATTGTCCAATATCGATGAAATTTCACTCATTCAATATTTAATATCTTAGTAGTTATTTGGTATATTTTTTTCATACTTGGACTTATGAATTAACCACTGATAATCAATAATTCCTCTATGTTTTTTGAATAAAACATATATTAGTTCTCATACAGTGAGTAAACTAGTTTATATGAATGTTTGATGTTTAGCATGGGATTGTTACCTCTTTCAAAACGTGTTCTGATGATGGGAACCTAGAAAATTGCCGAAATAGATCTATCAACACATTCTTGAAAGGGTCAAAGAATAAATTTGAAAACAAAAACTCTATAGATTATTTGTTAGGACAATATCCTAATAAAGTAATATAGAGTATGTCCTCGAACTTGAATAATTTTCATTTTCATAAAAAATTTATTTTATGATCTTTAATGGAAATAATTGATATTTCTTGAAAATAATCTATATTTCAAGGAAGGGTATTTCATAAAACTGTAAAATGCGTATTTTAATGGTCAGGTCACGAAATCATACGTGAAGCCTCGGTGAGTGGTCCTAAACAGGTAAATATATTTGTACGATAAATTACTCCTAAGACTAGTAACTAACAAGAAAGTTGTCCGATATTTTAATTCCTTAATTTTTCAGTGAAATTCCCGTGTAATTTTTCAGACTATGTAAATTTGCAGACTTTTAAACCGCTAACTAAACCCCAGGAAGGTTGTGAAATTTTACAGAAATATTTTCCTGAAATAGCTTTATCCTTTCTCTAACTGAATGTGAAAATCAATTTGATGCGCATCTTGCCTGGATTTAGCTATATTTTTTTAGGGATGGCTCCTTTTTGGGTATTTAAATAAAAAATAGGCACACGCAGAGCCAACCGAATTGAAAAGTGTATTTTAATGGTAAGAAATTATAAATTCAGTTAGTACAACGATATTTACATTAAATTTTAGAATATTTGGGTGTTGCAACTAAAATTTACCAAAACTGAGGATTTTATTAGGAAAACTTTTGCAAATATAAATATTTTTAGCTGAAAACTAGGAATCATTCTTTTGAAATGTATTTACATATCATAATAAAAGTTGGATCTTGCGGTCATTCTGCAAAACTATGGTGCCATGTAAAATTTGCGACAAATAGCGAATTCTGCTTACGAAACGCAAAATAACTTTTTTCGTATTAACATAATTTCTCTTAAATTACTCTTTCCACATTGATTAGCTGGATTAATTATTAAGCAATAGAATTCACGAAACCCGAAAATTTAGAAACAAAAACACGCTTAACAGAGTGTTAAATTTTAAGCTTAGGGAATTAAATATGTAACATAAATATTAGATTTCGACAAAAAGTGCAAAATTTTGTATATAAAAAGAAGCATGAAGATGCGGAAAACTTTAAAGTCATTTTGCGAAACAACTTGTACAATAGATCGAAAAATAAAGTACGTCATTGAAATCAGCATGCTCGAAATGTATGGAATTGATAGTCAGAACCTTATTCATTTTTTTTTTTTGAAGTCAAGCCGTGTTATTTTATAAAACATTTTCTATTGATTCAGTTTAAAAATTCTGCTGATTTAGCTAAATTTTTAGTTAATTAACCTACAATTGTCAACCAAAATTGAGTTTTTCTAAAATTTGGGTCACCTAAATTTAACAGGCTGTGATTTTCAACAAAATTCTGCTGTTGCAAATCCAGGCACTATTTTTTGTTGTAGTGGCTGAAATTTCAACTATTTGTACGGTTGTTTTTTTATGAGTGTACTAGAGTCTATAACTCAAGTGGGTACACATACAGAAGATCATTAAGAAGAGAAGCATCTTGCTCTGCACATTAATTATTCGAAGCAATGAATGTTTGATACGCTATTGGTCTAAAAACGGATCAGTTTTGAGCATATCCACAAACAAACAAAATGTACTTGATGATATCAACAGATAGATATTATTCTGAAGAAGATTTCTGTT
The DNA here is from genome assembly GCA_021234595.1 of Delia radicum. Classification (NCBI taxonomy): domain Eukaryota; kingdom Metazoa; phylum Arthropoda; class Insecta; order Diptera; family Anthomyiidae; genus Delia; species Delia radicum. The sequence continues at coordinate 223,892,189 of CM037852.1, read as the reverse complement.
TATTTTAGTCTAACCCGTTATAAAGACAGCACATTTAAAGCATCCGGGGAGAACGATCTATTTTAGAACAAAATATTATTTCTTTGATTCTTTCCGATTTGTACTTATAAAGTAGACAAATTTTTCACGCTTAATGTCATTAAAAAAGATAATATTCATTGATCGGTGCCACGCTTTCGGATCACTTCACACTTAACTCGCGAAATAGTGAAAACAAGAAATTAAGAAAAAAATATATATGCAAATAGAGTGTCAATTTAACGGATCAACACCGAAGCACATCACATCCGCCGCGCACTGTCTTTCATACAACAAAAATAACGAAAAAATTTCAGTGATGAGTTGATATCAATGCGCGCCTATCTATCGGTCATGTTGTTGAAAGTTTAATTAATTTGATTCGATTTGTTGTGTGAAAAAAGTGAAAAGTGTCAAAAAAAAAAAAAATAGCTAATCGAATAACAGTGATGATTTTCGTGAATTTTTTTTACAAACCGCAAAAACAAAAATCAAACAACAACTACAATTGTTCATCAGGGGTTGTATAATTGATTGATAACATAAGTTTACTATAAATAAATAATTAAATTAAAATTAATTATAAAAAAAAACAAGCAATTAAAGTGCAAATATCTGACGCTAATATTAGCTAAGTGAAAGACGAATTTAAGTTATAAATAATTTAAATTAAATGAAAACGTATAAAAATTTCATTAAGTGAATAATAAATTAAATTGTGTTATGCATCAGGCGGTTTATATGAGACCATCATCAAATATCATGGGTCCAACGGAATGTACCAGTGCCATAATGTCATCAATGTCATTTATTGACAACAATGGATTAGCTGCCAATCTAACGGATTATGGTTGTTATACCACAGATCCTTGGTCTACACCCTATATGGGCAGTTTAAGTCCAATGAAACAAATTGAAGGTACATTAACCAGAATGAGAATAACACTACGAAAAAATTTAATTTTTTTGCTGAACCTCTCTTTGAAATACATATTTTTTTTTAATAAACTTATGTTATGAATTCAAATCTGTCAAACATTTTTTTCTCATTTGCAGTTTTTGAAATTGAGCTGTAAAATCATGAAACGTTTTTTAATAATATAAATCTGAATAAAATTATTGGTCATTTAAGGGGGGACATTACATTCGCGGCAGGGAAAACAGACCTTTTTTTAAAAGTTCACAACTCAGTCAAAACAAACATTTTTCCAAAAATTTTTTTTATTATTGTAGAGAATTGAACAAATTACAAGAAAAAAATATTTTTCACTCCAACATGGTTATATAGAGCTCCAAACTGGCGGCAGAGAAAAAAACGGGTCCTCGTGGTTGCAGCGCTGGGAGTCGCAAAATTTGTCCGATCTGGAAAAAAAATGATTTTTTTTAAATCTTAACAAAATTGGTTATCTTATGACACGAGCTTTTTTTCAAAATTTTTTTCAATTTTTGGTGATGTTCCAAATTTAAAAGTGTGTTTTTTCGAAAAAAATATTGACTTTAAAAATTCATAAAAAATCGAAAATAAATTTAAAAAAAAAGCTCGTGTCATACTATAGCAAATCAAGTTTAAAAAAATACAAAAAAAAATTTCGTCAAAAAATGCACCCGCTAGTGCCGCAACCAGTACGAAAAACATGGTTTCGATATAAACGTGTTCAAAGTTTGTGAACAAAGAAAAAAAGGTTACCTTCAATCTGCCATGCCTGCTTCGTACTGTATGCCTTCGTTATCTTGTGTTGGGCTGTTTCTTAAAGTTTTTTGCAATCGTTTAGCAACCCACCTTTCCACCCCAAACCCACCCTTCAAGTAGGTACGAAATAACAACCATCAAAAGTCAGGTAGCAAGTAAAACAAGCATATACCAGCTGCCATACGTAGGTAGCGCGAAAATTAAAAATGTGCTCTCACTAATCCGGCTGTAACTTTTGAACCGGTAGGAATTTTTCCATGAAATTTTTTTTCTTAGAATCTTAAGAATATTTACTAAAATACAAAATTATAAAAAAAGTTGACAAGTTGTAGCTCTTGTCATAAAGAACAAAAATTGCGAACATATAAAATCAAAAAAACTTCACCTTCCAGATCAAAATCGCAAAAAACTTAAAAAAATTCGATTTTTTTTTTACCTTTTTTCCCGTGTTCAGGTCCATAGGTAGCAAACCGTTCAAAATTCAAGGAAACAATCAACTACAAAAATTTACCTAAGATATCAATAAACAAATTTCTAGAACATATAAACTTCCTGGGAATTGGGTTTGCTACCTATGCACCTGAACAGGAGAAAAAAGGAAAAAAAATGAAATTAAAAAATTTTTCACTTTTGCGCGCTACTTAAACGGTATTAAGAATCATCTCTACGAAGTTTATATGTTCTAGAAATTTGTTTATTGAGATCTTAGGTAAATGTTTGTAGTTGATTGTTTCCTTGAGTTTTGAACGGTTTGCTACCTATGGACCTGAACACGGGAAAAAAGGTAAAAAAAAATCGATTTTTTTTAAGTTTTTTGCGATTTTGATCTGGAAGGTGAAGTTTTTTTGATTTTATATGTTCGCAATTTTTGTTCTTTATGACAAGAGCTACAACTTTGCCATAGAGAGTAAATCGAAATTCTGAACGGTTTGCAATATATGAGCCTGAGAAAATGATCACTTTTTTGCGAAAATGATACCGAGGCCCCAAATCTTTGGCGGCCCATAAACAAAAAGGAGATGACTTTGGGAAAAATTGGGAGACACGGGTCTTTTTTTTTAGTCTTTTATCACGTAGTGGTGTCCGTATATGGTTATTTTTTTTCGTGTTGCACTGTGTATTTCAAATGCACTAAAAGTTTTAAAATTGTCACCTGCTTTAAATGTCGGTATGCTTTAATTGTCTCACTCCTCCGTTTAAAGGTCTGAAAAATTGATTAATGAAGTACTTTAATTGGAAACTTGCCTTATAAGTTGAAAAAAATAAATTTAAAAGTATGTCTTTAAAAAAAAAAAATATGTGAAAAAATATTCATATCTAGTATACTTTAAGTGTCTAAAAATTCTATAGAGAATTTTTCACACATGTTTTGCTCATTATTCTACACCAACGGTTCTTTATTTTTTTTAAACTCGTTTTGGCAAAACACGTGTTTTGCAATATAGTCTGAATGCCGTATAAGAGTCTTGTATTTTTAAAAAATTTAATCAATGTAAAATTTTTTTAAAAAACAATCAAAACATTTAAACTTTTAGTCTACTACAAATCCTGGATTAATTACCAAGCATTGTCGTTTGCAAGTGTCTCAGAACAATAACATTTCAAAATCAAGAAACATCGGCATACACAATATAAAAGTTCACTACACGAATTGTTTAATTAGTCACATTTTAAGCTCTTAAAACCACAATGACAAAGTAGTATTGATATTTAACCCTTTGACGACGAATGGTTGACATATGTATAATTTTTTGTTTTTGTTATATTACCTACACTTTCCAACAGATTTTTTCAATTGTGATGTGTATCGACAAAGCATACACTCAGGGAACTTCTGCTTCAAAAATATGTAGTTGTTTGGGTTGTAATACACTTGCTTTATTTTTAATGTAAACGTCTGTCATTTGTAGAACAAACTAAAATTTTTACTAACCTTGTAGTTCATTTAAAAAAACAAACCACATCAAATGACTGTTTTATTATTGTACATTCATTTTTTACAGTTGTTTTTTGTTATTTAAAAAAATAAATAAATGTTTGTTTATATTTTACTACCATGTGGGTCATTTTTACTACAATTGTTAGTCATTTTTTGAACATTAAAAAACAAATGACAATTTTGTATTTGTATTTGTATTTATTAAATTTGAATTTCTAATACAACAAGATACAATATCTTATAAATTACAGTATTAGAATCAGACAAGTTAAACAGGACATTGTATATAAATAAATTAATTATACTTAAAATAAATTACATATATCAGAATTTCAAAACTTTAAACAATTTTAAAACATACTAAATTTGATTGTAAATTAATTTAAGATGTCGGTATTTAAAAAAAAGAAAAAAAAATAATACAAAAAATTACGAAAAATGCTGAAACAATAATTTCCTAAAATGTATTGCGTTGCTAGTGCGTTGAATATCCCAGGGAAGTTGGTTCCAGAGACGAATGGTTAAAATAAAAAATTGACACTCAGAAGCATGGTCACGGTGACGGAATTGTATTATGTAGTTTCCTCTAGTCGATCTTGCAAACTGTAAACGTTCAAAAAGATAATTTGTCATTATGTCATTATAATTTGTCATTATAATCTTGTGTAAAAATATGAGATTTTTGAACTTAAGGTAATTACAAAAAGAGATGTTGAATACACGACATGAGTACTGAGACACATGATCAAATTTCCTAAGGCAGAAAATGTAACGTATGATGTTATTGAAAGTTGTGCTCAGTTTTCTATAATCCTTCGTGTTACATCCGGTAAAAAGCTCAGATGCGTATAATAGAGTCGGTAACAGATATGTTTTTGCCAGAAGTAATCTTACTCTTGGCGGAGTGAAATATTGAGTGGCCCACAGACTTCGTAACATACTGTTTATTCTCCCACATGATTGGTTAATATGATTCGACCAGGTTAGATTTTTGTTGAAAGTAACACCGAGATTTTTTACCGTATCAACGATATCAATTTTTGCGCCGCCAAGAAAAATATTTATATCATTCCCCATTATCATTGACCTTTTCGAAATTATTATGCACTTTGATTTCCTCGGATTCAGTGTCAAACCATTCGCCGAAGCCCAAGTAAAAATTTTCCCTAGGTCATAGTTCAATTCTTGGACTTAAGAAGCAATGGTATCCTTAGAACTACTGAGATACAACTGTACATCATCAGCGTACATCTGAATATTCGAAAAGTTTATTAGAAGTGGAAGATCATTGACATATAAGGATTATAACAGTGGCCCAAGAATGGATCCCTGTGGAACACCTCTTGAGACGAACAAAGGTTGTGAGATGGATCCATCATTGGCAACAGATTGAAATCTATTAGACAGGTAGGACGATATTAATTTAACAGATGGTGAAGAGAAGTTAAAAAATTTCGCTAGCTTAAGACAAAGAATTGTATGGTGCACCGTGTCAAATGCTTTTGAATGATCTAATAAGACCAGAAACGATATTTTTCTACTATCCAATTTGCCTCGAATATCCTCTACTACATCAGATAAGACTGAAACACAGCTACGTCGAGGCCTGAATACAGATTGACGATCAGTCAGAAGGTTGTTGTCATTAACAAATTTATAAATTTGTTTTTGCACAAGATGTTCAAAAACTTTGGATAAATAAGGCAGGATAGCAATTGGACGGAATTCATTAACCGATAAAGGTACCGGGACAATTTTGGCATATTTCCAGTCGATTGGATAAGTGCTGGTAGTAATGATAGTGTTAAACAGATGCGTAAGAGTTCGAATTATCCAAGGTAAAACTATCTTCACGAACCTGGGATTTATGTCATCCAAGCCGACTTCATCAGACTTAACAGCATTAAAACCTGCGGCTACGTCCAACACATTAAGGCATTGGAAATTAAATTGATTATCTGTTGTGTTCAAAGGAAGGTATTGATCATAGAAGTCAAACTGTACAGAAGGAAGAGGAATATTAACAAAGTTGTTATTCAGCAATTCAATGTCAGCATCTATTGTATGGGAATTTGATCTACCTGTACCAATATCATGAATCAGTTTCCATGTCTTTTTATGTTAGTTGAATTTACTGTAATGTAAGTCGTCCTTTCTTTAAGTGAAATTTCATTTGTTTTCAACAACATTTGCAGTGGTCTTTACCTACATAGTATTCTAAGCTTTCAGATCATACACTCACAAGAACTTTTCCATAAAAAATCAACAGTTATTTAAAAGTTTAATCGGTAAAGTTGTTTCAATGGAATATACAGTTAAATTACCAAAGAAATATATTTTTTAACTTTCTGTCTGTTATTCAACAAAAAAATAAAAACAAAAAAACGGACTGTCGGTAATAGTTAAAATATTCAGTTAAAATTTTCTTTTTAAAACAAAAAGTTGTTATATTATATTGAGTATTGAAATAAACGAAAACGGTCTACTGTTTTTATAGATTTTGTCAATTAATATTCAACAGTTGAACATAAACTAAAAAATACAATTGTTTTAAACGAAAAGTAAGTAGTCCTGTTTTCAACTGATTTTCAGTTAATTTAATGTGTATATTTAGTAGTCTTTACTGAAAAAATATTGTGAGGTTACACTCATAATAATCTATGTTAAAAATTTTTGTTCAAATGTTTGTTATTTACAGATTTTTATCTCTTGATTCCGAATTCGGTCTCCAAATATTTATATCCCTTTACAATTTTGAAATATCGTAAAAAAAGATATATTAGGACTACAGTCAAAACTCGATTTACGACTCAACCTAATTTAAAATTTTTGACATATTCGTGTTTAGCATAGCAAAATAATTAATAAGCATTTGCGATATAACGTAAACAAGATAATAGAAATAAACTCGACACGTCTTTCGCTATTACTTGGGTAAAGCCTATATGAAACCTGCTTTTTTGTAATAGATTTACCATGGTTTTTCTATTAGAAACTTTAAATTATTTGACATTCCGTTTTGTTTTTGAAAAAATTTTATAGAAAAACCATAGCAAAGCTGCTGCAAAAAGTTGTCAAACAGGCTTAAGGTGTTGGTTCACTAATTTTGACCGTTGACGACCAATGCGATATATGTCCCATTGATTTGTTTCATAGAAGGAGATGGAAAAAAAATATTTTTGACAAAACTTTTGTTTAGAAATATTTGAAATTTTTCAGCAGTTTAAGTTCAGTAGTGAAAGGGCTAAATTGCAAACATATTAAAGTTTTAGCAATAACAAAATAAAACATTAACAAATTTTAAAGTATGTTACAACTTTTAAAATTTAGTGTTAATTTGAGTCAATTATGCCGAACAAAATGTTGTTATTCTCTTTTGTATTTTCGTAAATATTATTGTACTGAAAGTTGTTAAAAAAGTTGTTATGGCAACCAAACATCCTGCAATCGGCTATCCTTTATAATTAAACCATGCTACAAAAAAAAATTTTGACAGATTTAGACTCAGCATACCTAAATCCATTTGAAAATATGCATTACAAGGACAGGTTCTGCAAAAAGTTACTAATTTTTCTATAGTAATGTTAATAATATATTTTTATGTGAAGAACATTTTTTTTACTTTGGTATTTGAAGCGTAAAACAACAAAATAATTATTAAATTTGATTAAATAAATTTATTAACATAACTAATTTTTGTTAATGTATTTGACGATATTTTGTCTAAATAACAGTCAACGAATAGCTAAACGTCAAATTATACATTTACTAAAGAATGTGTTAAATTAACGGACAGTTTTGTTGATTGTAAAGTGATAACCCCCCTATGGGGAAAGAGGAGTCAATTGTCCTAAAAGTGACTGGTTAAAGAAGGACTTATCACAGGACTGGTATAATTTAATACTGAAGTGGGTTAAGTAGTGTCAATTGTCCTAAAATTACCAATCCTGTGACTGGTAAAGGGAGGACATAACTCTTAACTTAACTTAACTCTTATTAACAAGAAAAAGCCAGTTGGCCAGAATTTTACTCATTGGAAGCTGTTTAGTTTGCGTTTATTTGTATTTGTGGTATGCCCATCTTTACTTAGTCCTGTGGCATGCCACTATGTGGTTTACAGCAGGACAAATGACCCCCTCCTATGACAAGCCAATGTTAAAGTTGCCAGTTGTTTACATAGGGTAGGGTTTAGCAGAGGACCGATCGCTGGCACGTAGGGACCGATCCTGTGGCACACGCAGAACCGGACCCATTTCCCATAGGGCCCATTTATCAATTTAACATGGGATTTAGTTGGTTTCACACCTGTTTTTAGTTCAGTGAAGGTATCTGGGATATTGGATAACTTTCGTGCCCTCCTGGAGGTGGGTTTGCCGGTTAGAGGGTTAAAAAACACTTATTTTAACTTTAATACGTTTATTCAAAAGCTAAGGACAAATAAATGGACAACAAAGACAAGGAAAACAAACCAACATTTTTAAATATGTCGTAGTCATTTGTTAAAGTATTTTCGTTAAAGTGATTTCGGTTTCTCGTCGTATCAATCCAGATTTATGGATTGATACGAGGGGAAACCGAAATCTTCGTCAAAATTATTAATATTTTTTGCGGTTTTCAAAATTTTAAAAATAAACAATAAAATTTAAAAAAATGTATGTACATTTTGATTTTGGTGCTTGTAAGGACTTTGATCTTGTACTAGATCTGGACAAAGGGATTATGAAACCTATTAAGATATGAACAGATCTGGCGCCACATACGATCCAATATGACCAGATCTGAACATATCTGGGACAGAAAATTATCAAATATCCCAGATTCCTTCAGATATGAACATATATGGTACTAGGTTTGATAAGATCAGGGTGTAAAATGCATCACAAATGACAACTTATCATATATGATTAGATCTGGCACCAGCTCTCATTATATTCTATATTCTAATATATATGCATAATCAGATTCAATAATATCTAGTTAGATCTAATCAGATCAAATTTTTTTTACAAGTGTATTCATAAGCATTTATATTCTGTTTTAACATTAAGTCACGAAAAAAGTCGATAAAAGACTTTCAACACCAGTAAATGGGATTTTGTTTGAGACGACAAAGGACATTTTATGCCAAATCACAAATTTAAAGTTATTCAAAAAAAGGAAATTTTTTTATTAAATTCTGTTAATATGTGCTTTAAAAATAAGATTAAAGACCAAAAGACTAGAATCCATAAAAAACTGTTAAAATATATAAGCTAATGATTTTTAAGGATTTTTTGAGTAGTATTAACAAAATCTAACGAATACGTATTCAAAAATTACACATAGAGGAAATAATTAATTATAATTAACTATTAAAAGTATAAGTATAGTTTTTTTATAATAATAGAGATAGAGTATAATTTCTTTAAAAAATTAGCTTCTCTTTTTATTTTTATGTATTTAGATTAGACTAGAGTGGCACTATGCACCGCGACCAGAAGTTGGTATTTTGTGCTGCCAACGAATACACCCTATAGGTTCAGGCTCCCTACGAAGACAACTATCCTACCAGGTAAACAATTCCAAACGTCCGATGGCGTCACTATTCGAACACCAAAATAACGCACCCTCCTGTCGGAGAGCCTCGGTCATTTACAGAGAACATGCTCTGAGGTCTCGGGTTCCAATTCACAAAGCCTGCACGTATCCGCAGAGGATCGTCCTATCTTGTACAATTGATACGTAAGGCCACAGTGTTCCGTGAGGTAACCCCTCACTGTCCTTAGTTCGCCCCTCGACATAGACAAGAGTTTCCGCGAACTCTCCCCAGAGGGAGATATAAACAGCCTCGCCCAGCTGTCGCTGCCCAGGCGATCTGGCCCAATAGGCCCCAAACTCCGACTCCCTCCATCTTCTGAGCCTCTCTCTGACATACCCATTGGGTACGCCACAGTAGGGTTCAGGGCCAATGAATTATCGTTTTTATATATTTTGTTTACTATTGTTTATTAGATTGTTTGTTACCATGACCTTCAAAATCATTAGCTTTTATATCTCAAGTGTTTTCTTGTCTTGAGGTGTTCAGCCTTATTTTTGAGACACACATTCGCTGAAATTACTAAAAAAATTTTGATTTTTCTGAACAACTTAAAACGTCTATGTGTATGCCTCACTTATTGTTTACATCTCAAGCTAAACCTCGTTTACTTCAATTTTTAACATTTCATTTGCATTTTTAGTGTCGAAATGATATATTTATATACAAAAAGATGATAAATAACACAAATTCGTTGATCTTTCACAGAAATAAAAATATCACTGTTTAATTATGCATTGAAATTCTTTAAAATTTCGCTGGTACCGATTTTCATTGAAACGAGGATCTATTAAAATTATTTTGTCTCCGGTTCTGTGTCTTAACTATCAACTGGACCTAAAATGTTATTATTCACTTTAAAAAATCATTATTTTTTGTTTAACCACTAAAATATTTAAATTTGTTTAAAAGTACGAAACTTTAGTTGTCGAAGTTTTATCTCAGTGTAAATTCGATTAATATATAATGACTGAGTATGCTCTAACGGAACCGCACTAGTTTAAGGTTATGACTGTCTTCCGAAAACCCCAAATTTGTACGGATTAACTTATTTATGCGAAAGTTGTCGTATAACAAACTGAAAATTAAATACATGAATATTTATTACCCGTATCCCCACAGACGGCATGCCTATTCCCTTAAGTTAAAAACCTTAAATTTGAAATATACACAGAAAAAATTATCAACCTAAAATATCTAATTAAAGGTTTGATTTGAATTTAATTTAATTCGTTTCTAAACAAATATTTAATTGAATCAATTAATATTTTAATTGACTTTTAAATATATAAATACATATTTTATTTTAGACGCAATTATCATATTATTTTTTCATACACTGTATGCATAAATAGAAAATTTTCAGTATAAAATACCAAATACATTTGAAGTTAACAAACAAAACAAGCACACGCACAAACAGACTCAGCATTGTAAAAAACACACATACCAACGTTTAGATCACACACTTTTTTGTGAGTATCATATTTTTTTTTTTGTAGAAGTTATTTATAACTTTTTTTTCCTTCTTAATTTTAATAAAAGGTTTAATTGATAGTATCATTGTCGTGATAGGTGCAAAATCAATTAAAATATTAATTGATTTAATAAATTTTTTAATTGAAACCCGTTTTTAGTTTTTTCTGTGTATGTATATACTGTTGTATATACTAATTCACTGATAAGTTATATTTTGGAAGTTTGAAAAGAACGGCGTAAGAAGCGATGTTTTATTAAGGAAAAAGTCTAAGCGGCCCGCCAAAGCCGCCGGAATAATGATCTTAAAATTTGGTTTGAAGATTGCTCAGGCAGCGTAGAGGTAATTTTTAAAAACTCCAACAGAAACGCGGTTAAAAGTGAAAAAGTCTTTGCCGTATGAATACAGTCTAAAGCGTTGTATCTAGGAACTTTTAATTTGGTGCAGGCCTCCGCTAAAACTGAGTCTTAGACAATTTTTACGGGGAGGGACGAAAAGAGGAAGTCTTTACTTAAATTCCTACACAAACGATTTGGGCTAAAAGTTTAAAATTTAAAATATGTTATGTTTTAGGTATGGGTAAATTCACTGAATATACATTTTTGGGTTTTTATAATCTTGGTAAAAATGTTGTTTAAAAGAAAGAACCCAGCTAAAAATAATCTCGATTTGGTAAGCAGTAACTACATTTGTATGCTTCTAAAATAGCGCTTCACCGCCTTGCATACACTAAAGCAATTGGGAAAGGCATTCTGTTGTGCTGTCCTAAATGCCTTCTTTAAAGCAGTGAATAATGCTTATAATGAATCAGTAAAGAGTGCATACCATGAAGCATTAATGTTATCAAAACACAAAAATAGCGCTTTTAATTGCCTAAAAAGGCATGGATTTATTGCTTCTTAGAGCACATGAAAAAGGTGCTTTGTATTAGTGACAACACTAATAAACATAAATATTCTATTTTTAGATTTTTAGAAAAATAAACAAAAATCTAAAAATAGAATATTTGTGTTTGTTAGTGTTGGTCACTTCTGAGTATAATATGCAAAAACAGAAAAGCTAATAGGAAAGAAAACTGCAATTTAGCTTAATTACATTCGAGGCCATACTTGGGTGTGATCGCTAAACGGTCATGACTTGGTATTGTTACGTTTGTAATGTAAGATGAGCGCAGGTTTGATTCTCAGCCTCAGGTTGTTGAAAAATTTATCATATAGAGACAATCTGACAATTATAAGACACAAATAATAATACAATTTAAATGGAAAATCACTGATATTACGCCTGTCCATAGAAAAGCAGAAACTAGTCTAGTCTGATTTAAAAATTAAAGTGTTCTTAACCTCAACATTTCTTTTTTTATAAGAATGTTAACCCATAACCACACTAGGCCAAAAAAATTGTTATGAATCTGGGCTTGAAATTAAATGTGGGGGATAAGACGGTTTTATTTGACTAATTGTAGGCGTGTGCACCTGGCTATCCGGCTGCTTCAGTCTCATGGGTTCATTTGACCTACAAATTTAGTCTATCCTATAACCCAGACAAAACAAGAAAATTAAGTGCACACTAGAACATAGATTATGTAAAAACTTAACCATAAAATATAAGACGGACTCAATTTAACTAGCTGAGGAATATATTGGATAGCAGAGCCATTTTAATGCCTGCTCTAAACCCATCCCTTCCTTGCCTTCAAAGATATTGCCGAAGGCCCAAATAAATAAAGAACAACTACATTTTCAAATAATTTCGGACCAAAACAATTTAATTAACAATCCATATTATTTTATAATATTCAGATACAGAAATTTTTAAGTATGGATATACTAAGCAATTCATAACGATTAAACACTATTTCTGATAAATATATAAATAAAAAAAAATTTATATAAATATAAATGTAACCCTAATGCTTTTAACTTTTATACGGTTACGTTACGTTCACGTACAATAATTGAAACACAAATTTTAGCAAAAATAAAAAAAACGAATATTGAAAAAATCAAAACGAATCAAAAAAAAATGTGTATCAATTATCAAAGTGAATAAAAAAAACCACAACAATTTGTAAAAAAAATAAACTAATTGTTATTAAAGCAAATGTAATGACAAAAAAAAAAAATCTTTAACTTACATATTGTTTTTGTTGTTTCAGGAACTGAAGGCCTTCTGCTCCGACGAAATTGTTCTTGTTGTTTTAGGGCTTTTAAGATTATTGGGGTTTTCTTTAAATTTATAAAATAACCACTACATATAATTATACACTAAATATTTTACAAATAATTATAAAATTAATAACTTTGTTTAGTTTCAGATCATTTTTAATAATAATTAGCAAATTTGCTTAAGCAATTTTAATTATATTTTTGGTTTTTCGAATTCTATGTTTTTTTTTTTTTTCTTTCTTCTTTATACACTTTTTATTAAATTTTATCAATATTTTTATCACTTTTGCACTATTTTCTCACTGAGCTCATCTTTGTCACTAAACTGAAAACAAACTAAATTAGATCTTAGTGACAAAGAAGATCAAGGAATAATTTTGACAAGAGTGCAAAAGAAAGTGGATAAAGTTAGAGGGAATTGCAACTTTAATGTAAACAAAGTTATTTTTTTTTATATTCACAAAAAAATACAAAAAAAAGAACTAACGAGTAAAATTTTATGACTGACTTTTTTTTTATGAATCAAAAAAAAATATAAACGTAGTAAAGAAAAAAAAAATATAGTAAATAAACGTAAATAGTAATTTTGATAGTAAAAAAAACAGAGTTGGGACTAGGGTATTAGTAGGAGTTTTAATTAAATTAGTTATTAAACGTACTAAATAATATTATAATATAGGCAAAATTGGAACTAGATTATTATTATTAAATTTTAACTAGATTAGTTATATATGTAAGTATATATATAATAAATGTTAAAAATAATTTTTAGTGGATAATAATAACTAAGTTAGCATTAATAAGAATTAGTAATACAGTATTTTGGTAGTTAATAATGTATTAATTGTTATTAATAATCAAAATTGTTAAACAATTTAATATAATTTCTAGCACAGTAATAGGGTAGAAATTTATGGGAGATCCCAGTTGGGAATCCCTTGCAATAATCAGCCTAAAATTGTAGCAGTTTAGAGATGAACAATTATTTTGGGTATATATTTTAGTTAAAAAATTTGAGCGGAATGAATATCGTGTCTCGATTTTGGCACGATACTTCGTGTAGTTTACTATTTCGCCGAGCAAATATTTATTAATCCTATATAAAATTAAATATTTATTTTAGAGACTGAATAATAAAAATTTTATAGAGTATGCTCACCCTTAAAGTAGATGTAATTAAACTTGGAGCCACATAAAATGTGCCTCCAGGGAAAGGTTTTAATACCACGTTAAAATATGTCCCACTGAATCGATTTCTGGTATAAAGGGATTGGAAAAATTTCATCATTAATTCCTCATGCAATCCTTAGACTTTTTTTTTTTATTTTCACGTACCTCAATTACACAGGAAACCACGAATAACATAAAAATCAGTAACACTTAGGAAACTTTTTAGGCTTTATTCACTTTTTAAGACTTTTTAGAAAACAAATTAACTAGACGACTTACTTCTTCTTTGTTTCAAGGTTCGTATAAAAGTGCCGGAAATACTAATGAGAAGTAAAAATTGCATGTGGACATTTGAGAGAAAAAAAACATGAATGAAACAAACGATTATGAATGAAAATGAAAAAGTCGTGGTTACACGACAAGTCAGGGTTTGGTGTTATACAAATCGTTTGAAATCGAACCGTTTATTAAATCGGTTTTAGTCGATTCACACCGGCACAAAAAGGAATTAAGTTACACAGGAAAAATTATTGTCATTGAAAAAAAAAATTATACTAACTTTAAGTAACATTTTTGTTGAAACTAAATTTTCAGCAAAACTGTTAATTGAATTGCTTTATTACAAAAAAAAAATACTTTTCAACAAACTGGTAAATAATGTGTTTTTTTCCTTTGGTGTATTTATTGACCACACAACCCAGTACAACACATGTTTTGCGGTCAGACTGTCAAAACATGAAAAAGGGTTGAGTTACGAAGTTACGTCCTTAATATCCTTGCCGTGATAAAACTCCCTCTTTCCAGTGTCCTCATCCTGTAATTCGTAAATGTTATTGCCTTTTAAACCAACAACCACAGCCCTGATAAACTTAGGGGCAAATTTAGAGCAAAATCTTTTTTCTGCACTACTAGCGATAAAATTTCTGCGAAAAACTGTGTCCCCAACGTTGAAACTCCTTGTATTGCTTCTCAAATTGTATCTTTTAGAGGAATTCTTAAATGCCGTATCGATATTCTGCAAAATCTTTTTCCTTACCAACTTAAGCCTATCGGATCTATCTAAAATTTCACAATCAAATGAATTCAAGTTTTTCAACAGCTGATAATCCTTGGCATGGGATACCATATTTTGTCCGAAAAGAGCATAGTATGGACTTTGACCAGTTGTCTGATGATAAGCACTACGTATGGCCTCAGCGATGTCATGCAAATGGACATCCCAAGTGGAGTGATCCTTTGATATGTAGGACCTAATGCCAGCTAGAACCGAGCGGTTGACCCTCTCACTAGCGTTCGCTTGCGGACTGTATAACGCAGTGAAAATGTGACGAATACCACGATCTTTAAGAAAATTTGAAAATAAATTGCATTTAAACTGTTTCCCATTATCGCTAAAAATGCTTTCAGGGGTACCAAAAACCGGAAATATTTCATCCCTTAAAAACTCTATCACGACTGTAGAAGTAAATCTTTTTACCGGCTTTAGAAATGGAAATTTTGTGAGACTATCCAGTAAAACAATAGCACCAATGTTTCCCCTTTTGGATCTGGGATACGGGCCAATGAAGTCTATATATAGACTTTGGAAAGGACGAAGCGCAGAAAAATTACCAGACATGGGAGGTCTTAATGGGTGATTTGGAGGTTTTGTCCGGTGGCAAACATCACAATTTGTAATAAACTTTTTTACATCATGAGTCATTTGAGGCCAATAAAAATTTATACGTAAACGTTCTAGGGTTTTACTAATGCCGCCGTGACACTTATTTGGTGGCGAATGAGCATTGTATAATACGGTTTGCACAAGATTTTTAGGCACCCACAATTTCCACAAAAAGGTGTCGTCCTCAGGATTTCCATTGGAGAATTCGCACCGTTTATAGATTTTGTTACCAACTATTCGAAGGTCAGGTAATTTTGACTCGTTTTCCTGAATACTCCTACGCAATCCAACATAATCCGCAGACTCAAACTCATCGGAAGCTAAATCGATCAAGGGATGAATCTCCAATTCGGAAATTTCATCGAAGTTTTGCCTTGACAAACAGTCAGGCACGACATTTTGAGAACCACGACGATGTTCGACCTTGAACCTATAACCCTGAAGTTTCAATGACCAACGCGCCAGACGACCAGAAAGATCAGTCTGCCGCATTAGCCATTGAAGACTTGCATGGTCGGTCACAACGGTGAATTCCTGGCCCTCAACATATGCTCTGAATTTCTTAAGAGCTAAAATAACGGCCAAACATTCAAGCTCGGTTACACTGTAATTGGACTGGGCCCCGTTCAATTTCTTAGAAAAATATGCCACTGGCATCTCCTCACCTTCACTATTAACCTGAGCAAGGACCGCGCCAACACCTAGCTTACTGGCGTCACATTGGAGAAGAAATGGCCTTGAATAATTGGGACTGACCAATATTGGGGCTGATGACAATTTCGATTTTAAAAGGCTAAACGCAGATTCGGCTTCCTCCGTCCAAATAAATCCTTTACCCTTTTTAAGCAAATTGGTTAGAGGTACCGTCAAAGCGGCAAAATTGTCTACAAATCGGCGGTACCATCCAGCCATGCCGAGAAATCTTCTCAATTGTTTTACTGAAGATGGCGATGGATATTCGGTTACCGCCGATATTTTTTCGGGATCGGTTCGGAGTGTTCCATTGCCCACAATGTACCCCAAATATTTGACCTCTTTTATGCAAAACTTGCTTTTTTGAACATTTATGGTTAAGCCAGCATTTCTTAACTCGGACGCGACTTTGGACAAAACCGACATATGTTTATCAAATGATTCTGAGATAATTAACAAATCATCGAGGTATACGAATACTTCATCTTTTAAATTGGCAGGTATCACGCGATCCATCAGGCGACAAAGTGCCTGAGGGGCGTTGCATAAGCCGAATGGCATTACGCAGTATCGGTAGAGCGGGCGATTAGGGACAGTGAAACAAGTTAAATCTCGGGATTTTTCGGATAATGGAATTTGCCAGAATGCTCGGCGGAGATCTAGTGAACTAATGTATTCTGCCTTAGGCAGGCGACTTAAGATCCCATCAATATGGGGTAAGGGGTAGGCATCTTTGATTGTTACGGCGTTAACTTTTCTCGAATCTAAACACAGACGGACTTTATTGGGTTTTCGGACTAATACAACCGGACTGGACCACGGACTATATGGTGCTTCTTCAATAACCCCCAATTGAAGCATTTCATCAATCTCTTTGTGAACTAACTTCTCAATAGCTGGTGAAATCGGAAAATATCGTTGTTTAATCGGACGGACATTGGGCTCTAATTCAATAAAATGTTCCATAATCGTAGTTTTGCCTAAACCCTCTTTTTCGAATGAGGGAAAGAGGTTTTTAATGGCCTCCAATTTGGTTTTCTGAGAATTGGATAAGCTGTGCATCTCGTAATCAAGTTTCGAAGTGGTATTAATTTCAATTTCTGATATTATATCAGTGGCTAATTTGTAAATTTTCCAAAAATCAATCCCTAATATTACCTCCTGTGTCAAAGATGGGACAACAAAAAAAATGATTTCCTCAGGTTTATCCTTAAAAATAACAGTGGTTTTAAATTTACCAAAGACGATCTGTTGACGAGAATCAGCTGTTGATATAAAAGTCTTCTTACTCCTAAAACCTTCTCGCTCGGAAATTTCTTTAGCAAACGACCCTCCTATGCAGGAAACTTGTGCACCGCTATCTAATAACCCTAGGAACTGCCTGCCTAATATCTGAACTTGGGCATAAGGTCTTAAATCATTATCCCGGTTGGTTATCGAACAAATAATTGAAGAGAGGGCTTTGATATTGAATTTTACCTCGTTCCAATAATTTTTCTGCCTAGTTGATGAGCGAACATTTTTACAAGGTGAGCCAAATATTTCCTTTCTTTTTTCATTATAAAACTTCAGGCGATCCTCGTAAGGTACGATTGGAGTAAGCTTATGACTCATAAGCTGATTTGAATTATTTAAATTTTTAAAAATTATTGGTCTTTTATGATAGGGTCCTTGCGAAGGTTCATACTTGCACCTTCGCTCCTTCTCGAGTTTCCCGAATTACAATTTCTGCAGTTAGGCTTGTAAATTCCAACCGCGCCACAACCGTAGCAAAACGTTGATCTTTCCTCCACGCAATCTGTATAGCGATGGCCGTCCTTGCGACAATTCCAACAGTTTAATCTATCAATGGGGCGATTCATCAACGCCTCTACGCTCAATCCTTCATTTAAATCATTATCCCCTGTCATTAAATCAGCTTCTAACTCATTAACAACCCGACGTGAGACGACACCTCTACCGAAATTTGAAACCGGGACACTAGACTTAGACACCTCCTCTAACAAACTTTCACCCTTTAAACATAGTTTACGAAGCTGAGCAACAGAATTAATTGGGACATATAACAGCTGCTGCCTTATTCTAGGTCTTAGCCCACGCTGAATAATTTCGACCAGTTCGGCTTCCCTAAGCGGTGTGTGTAAACTTTCCGCCATTTTAAATATAACATTTTTATAATCGGAAAAAGCTTCATTCGGGCCCTGTTTGCGATTACGCATATCTTCTTTAATCTCGGTATCCGTTCGGTGTTCTTCAAAATTGGTCCTAAGGGCTTCACAAAGTGAGGGCCATGTAATCCTATCCACAGACCTACGAAAACCCCAATACCAATCTTTGGCTTCTTTAACAAAAAGACATTGAACGTTATCACATAACATGTTAAAATTTCCACCCAGGGTATCGAGAACCAAAGATTCAATTCGGTATATAAAATTTTCAACCGATAACTTTGGGGTGCCATCAAACTTCACATCCCAGTTACTGATCAGATTAGCAATCTTTCCAGCGTTAGCTACCGTTGATGAATCACTAACTCGAATTTCGGGACGATTTTGGGCGTAACTACTCCGATGAGTGTTTGATAGCGTTGGCATATCTTGGGGCCATTCATAATTCTGTTGCTGTTCGGCCGGAGCATGGCCTATAGCATCTATTGGGTCCCGATTGTGTGCATTAAGATTTAATCTACCGAGAGCATTAGACAAAGCTGACTCTAGACGTTCTTCAATTGATCGGGTTACCCGATTCTCAATATCATCAAAAATTGTGGCTTGACGAGCAGATATGACTGCGGAGACAATATGACGAATTCTATTGTCATCAAAGCCAACCGCTCCTTCTGAATCGTTAGATGCAGGCGCATTGACAGGAGAGGGGAGATTTAAAGCAGTGCTTTGTGTTAAAGTCGGAATCTGACCCTCGTTTTGTGTCTGATTTTGACTAGAACCTGGCTGAATAACAATGTTATTAGCTGAAGTATTGGCTCGAGATCGTGTTCGAGCGCCTCTAGTAGGTGTTTGAATTATACCGAATTCTCGACTATTGCAGTGAGCTCTGCATTGTGGACACGAAGAGTTTCTTTTAAGCCACGCCAACAGACAATTTCTGTGAAATTTGTGGTTACAAGAGGTTCTTAAAGACTCGCTATCATTAACAACGTTTTCCCTACATATTGTGCAGACACTTAAGTCCTCAGTACTATGGCGAAGTGACATTTTAAAAAAAAAATCAAAAGTTTATAGTAAAATTAAAATTTAAAAAAAAATCTACAAGTATTATATATAATTAAATATTATTAATATATTAAAGGATATCAATTCAAACGAAACGATACTATGGTGTGATAACTTGGTCCTACTTTTATTTGAAAAAAAATGAGTTGTTCTTAAAAATATTTCCAATATCTCATCCTCAAACTAGATTCAATTAATTTACAAAATTAGTTTTCCCAAATTCCCATCGGTAAAGAATAGATATAAAATTAATCTATAGTTTAATTCCCTATGACAATCTAAAAGAAACCCAATAAATGTAAAATCAAAACTTGACAAAATTAACTTTGTCGGATCTTAGATCAAAAATTCTGATCTAAAAACAATTCGCACAAATTTAATTTTAACAGACGGACATTAACCTAAAACAAGATAAAAGGCGTTATAACTGGTGAAAAAAAGTACGCATATAGCCCACTAAATCCATTCCAAAAATTATAACCCTTTGAAGAAATTTACAGGAAAAAAAATCTTAACTAAATGATTAAATATAAACATCATGTTCAATATGCATGAATGATTTTAGAACCCACAAATCGTGAGCCCCACGTTGGGCGCCATTCTGTTATGAATCTGGGCTTGAAATTAAATGTGGGGGATAAGACGGTTTTATTTGACTAATTGTAGGCGTGTGCACCTGGCTATCCGGCTGCTTCAGTCTCATGGGTTCATTTGACCTACAAATTTAGTCTATCCTATAACCCAGACAAAACAAGAAAATTAAGTGCACACTAGAACATAGATTATGTAAAAACTTAACCATAAAATATAAGACGGACTCAATTTAACTAGCTGAGGAATATATTGGATAGCAGAGCCATTTTAATGCCTGCTCTAAACCCATCCCTTCCTTGCCTTCAAAGATATTGCCGAAGGCCCAAATAAATAAAGAACAACTACATTTTCAAATAATTTCGGACCAAAACAATTTAATTAACAATCCATATTATTTTCTAATATTCAGATACAGAAATTTTTAAGTATGGATATACTAAGCAATTCATAACGATTAAACACTATTTCTGATAAATATATAAATAAAAAAAAATTTATATAAATATAAATGTAACCCTAATGCTTTTAACTTTTATACGGTTACGTTACGTTCACGTACAATAATTGAAACACAAATTTTAGCAAAAATAAAAAAAACGAATATTGAAAAAATCAAAACGAATCAAAAAAAAATGTGTATCAATTATCAAAGTGAATAAAAAAAACCACAACAATTTGTAAAAAAAATAAACTAATTGTTATTAAAGCAAATGTAATGACAAAAAAAAAAATCTTTAACTTACATATTGTTTTTGTTGTTTCAGGAACTGAAGGCCTTCTGCTCCGACGAAATTGTTCTTGTTGTTTTAGGGCTTTTAAGATTATTGGGGTTTTCTTTAAATTTATAAAATAACCACTACATATAATTATACACTAAATATTTTACAAATAATTATAAAATTAATAACTTTGTTTAGTTTCAGATCATTTTTAATAATAATTAGCAAATTTGCTTAAGCAATTTTAATTATATTTTTGGTTTTTCGAATTCTATGTTTTTTTTTTTTTTCTTTCTTCTTTATACACTTTTTATTAAATTTTATCAATATTTTTATCACTTTTGCACTATTTTCTCACTGAGCTCATCTTTGTCACTAAACTGAAAACAAACTAAATTAGATCTTAGTGACAAAGAAGATCAAGGAATAATTTTGACAAGAGTGCAAAAGAAAGTGGATAAAGTTAGAGGGAATTGCAACTTTAATGTAAACAAAGTTATTTTTTTTTATATTCACAAAAAAATACAAAAAAAAGAACTAACGAGTAAAATTTTATGACTGACTTTTTTTTTATGAATCAAAAAAAAATATAAACGTAGTAAAGAAAAAAAAAATATAGTAAATAAACGTAAATAGTAATTTTGATAGTAAAAAAAACAGAGTTGGGACTAGGGTATTAGTAGGAGTTTTAATTAAATTAGTTATTAAACGTACTAAATAATATTATAATATAGGCAAAATTGGAACTAGATTATTATTATTAAATTTTAACTAGATTAGTTATATATGTAAGTATATATATAATAAATGTTAAAAATAATTTTTAGTGGATAATAATAACTAAGTTAGCATTAATAAGAATTAGTAATACAGTATTTTGGTAGTTAATAATGTATTAATTGTTATTAATAATCAAAATTGTTAAACAATTTAATATAATTTCTAGCACAGTAATAGGGTAGAAATTTATGGGAGATCCCAGTTGGGAATCCCTTGCAATAATCAGCCTAAAATTGTAGCAGTTTAGAGATGAACAATTATTTTGGGTATATATTTTAGTTAAAAAATTTGAGCGGAATGAATATCGTGTCTCGATTTTGGCACGATACTTCGTGTAGTTTACTATTTCGCCGAGCAAATATTTATTAATCCTATATAAAATTAAATATTTATTTTAGAGACTGAATAATAAAAATTTTATAGAGTATGCTCACCCTTAAAGTAGATGTAATTAAACTTGGAGCCACATAAAATGTGCCTCCAGGGAAAGGTTTTAATACCACGTTAAAATATGTCCCACTGAATCGATTTCTGGTATAAAGGGATTGGAAAAATTTCATCATTAATTCCTCATGCAATCCTTAGACTTTTTTTTTTTATTTTCACGTACCTCAATTACACAGGAAACCACGAATAACATAAAAATCAGTAACACTTAGGAAACTTTTTAGGCTTTATTCACTTTTTAAGACTTTTTAGAAAACAAATTAACTAGACGACTTACTTCTTCTTTGTTTCAAGGTTCGTATAAAAGTGCCGGAAATACTAATGAGAAGTAAAAATTGCATGTGGACATTTGAGAGAAAAAAAACATGAATGAAACAAACGATTATGAATGAAAATGAAAAAGTCGTGGTTACACGACAAGTCAGGGTTTGGTGTTATACAAATCGTTTGAAATCGAACCGTTTATTAAATCGGTTTTAGTCGATTCACACCGGCACAAAAAGGAATTAAGTTACACAGGAAAAATTATTGTCATTGAAAAAAAAAATTATACTAACTTTAAGTAACATTTTTGTTGAAACTAAATTTTCAGCAAAACTGTTAATTGAATTGCTTTATTACAAAAAAAAAATACTTTTCAACAAACTGGTAAATAATGTGTTTTTTTCCTTTGGTGTATTTATTGACCACACAACCCAGTACAAAATGTCTAAAAGCTTGCATTATTTTGAAAGCTGAAATTAAGAATAAAAAATTTAAAGACAGCAAACATCAAAATAATATTGGACGCTTTTCTTTAAACACATTATAAGAATTAAAAAATAAGTATTTCTGAAGGGATGTCTCAATCCACTTAGCGTGTGAGCCGATTTAATTTTGGCGGATTTGTCAGTATTTTTGATAATAAAAAATAAAAAATTAATATATTTTTGGTGGAAGAATTTTTTTTATATTGTAAATTGTTCAATTAGATCAAAATGATTGAAATTGATGGTTATAACTAAATTTTGTTCCAACGGGAAATAAGTTAAGTTCTTAATTAAGTAAAATTTTTAAAGTAATTAATCGTTAGTATTAAAAATCTTTAACCCTTGCTGACCGTAAAAGTCCATACATAAAAATCGAAAAAGGATTTTGTACATGAGGTGATTTTGATTCTGAGCAATTTTTGGCAAGGACAGAGAAAAAGGTAAATAATATTATAAAAATGTCCGTACACAATTTAGTTCTTTTTTTAATATTTTTTTTTTTTTTTTGTTTGAAATTATTCAGTTTAACCATTAACTTTATTTTATCAAACATTTTTGATCCACGGAAAACATGGGCTAACTTTGCGCCAAATATTTTTTGCTTTGGAACTGAGTAAGTGAGATTTAATAAAATAACTTACAATGTAGAATTAGTTTTTTTCCCTAAAAATATATTTTGAAAATATTTTTTTATCTAAAATGCTGTGTTTCCTCCAAATCCTCTAAAGTTAAATCGGTAAACACGCTAAGTGAACTGAGGGATCTTTAGTATTATTTTTGTTTTAAATCTCATGTTTAAAAAATCGTTTACATTTATTTTAATATTTTAATTTTTTATTTGTTATTCACAATAGGAGCTTTGACAATAATTCAAAATTTTAGAAATTTTTTGGCCTAGTGTGGTTACGATTAACAACCTTAAAAAAAAACTGAATATTTTTCCCTGCGTTGTTGGGGTTAAATAAAATACAAAAAAAGTTTATATATATTTTTTTTTATGTTTTAAAATAAACAATTTTTAAGAAAATATGTCCTCTTTAAAATGTTTTTCTAAAATTTTTAAAAAATTAGACAATTTTTTTTAATGAATCTTAATCTAACATGTGGGTTTCCCTCCAAAAATTCGTCGTTTTTAAAAATAAGAAGTAGCCTAGTAAGGAAACAAATTTAGCTATTTGTCAACTGAAATTCGGTTATTACGACTAAAGCTCGGTTATTATAAATTTCAGTCGTTAGGTACAACTGAACGTAAGTTTTCACAACAAAGTTTGGTTAATTCAAGGGGCATCTTGAGATTGCGAAAATGTTCGCTGATGACCCGGTTATTAGGGTCCAGTGACTGGATACTGCCTGAGCAGGCATTTGTGAGGCACTTTGTTGTTGTGATTTTCGAAAGCAGCACGTGGTTGACTGGATCTTGGGTACCGGAGGTTGGTGCACAGGTCTGGTACACGGATGGCTCAAAACAGTCGAACAAGGATACGGGGGCGGGAGTTGTCGGATCCGGATTTCAGCGTGCTCTGCCCATGGGCAAATATCCATCCGTTTTTCAGGCGTAGGTCTTCGCTATCTGTATCTGTGTGGAAGAGTGTCTGCGGAGGAGGACACGTGGGGCCACGATCTACATTCTATCTGACAGCTAGGCGGCACTTGGTGCCTCGAGGGCTCAAGATGTGTCGTCGGGTCTGGTTAAGGAATGTATCGACTCTCTAAATCGTCTAGGACTTAACAACACCTTGACACTGGGCTGGGTTCCTGGCCATGAAGGGCATGAGGGCAACGAACGGGCTGACTGTTTGGCCAACTGCGGCTCAGAAGATGGAGGGAGTCGGAGTTTGGGGTCTATTGGGCCAGATCGCCTGGGCAGCGACAGGCGAGGCTGTTTATATCTCCTTCTGGGGAGGGGTCGCGGAAACTCTTGTCTATGGCGAGGGACGAACTAAGGACCATGACGGGTTACATCACGGGACACTATGGCCTTAGGTATCAATTGTACAAGATGGGACGATCCTCTACGGATACGTGCAGGTTTTGTGAATTGGAACCCGAGACCTCAGAGAATGTTCTCTGGAAATGTCCGAGGCTCTCCTACAGGAGGGTGCGTTATTTTGGTGGTCGAATAGTGACGCCATCGGACGTTTGGAACTGTCTACCTGGTAGGATAGTTGGCTTCGTAGGGAGCCTGAACGTATAGGGTGTATTCGCTGGCAGCACAAAATACCAACTTCTGGTCGCGGTGCTCTAGTCTAATCTAATTGGTTAATTCAACTGAATTTTAGTTGCAACACTCAAAATTTTCCGAAATCTAATGTTAATATCGTTGTACAAACTGAATTTATAAGTTGTTGCTATTAAAATACACTTGTCAATTTGGTTAGCACTTTATTTCTCTGTGTGCAGGTAACATCTTCCGTAATACCAACCTTTTATCGAGGTTTTGCTGGGGTAACCATATAAAAGATCTGTAAACCGAGAATCACTTGTAGGTTCCACATGGGTTAAAACATAAATACGTCAGCATTACAAATTTAATTTATTTTGAAGCACTTAATTAGCAATTTATAGTAATATTTGTAGTAATATGCTGTTATGAGTGTTGAGTGACAATTTTCTACCGAGGCCATACCCAGCAAAAAAAAATGGAAGTGATTCTTAAATATTAAATTTTTCATTGATTCCAAAATTATTCCTGATTTCCCGCCTCTAAGGAAGTTATTGTTCACAACTTCCAAAAATGTGATTTTGAATAAAATTTTATCTTTCCAAATCTAATCTATCCCATCTCAAAAAGGGGGTAAAAGGAAGGGGAAAAATATATATACATTTTTTTTTGTGTAAAGAAGCATATCTGAAGTATGAGAAATTCAAATTTGTTGGACCCTACATTACAATATGTAAGAAAACAAAAGTTTTGATATCCATTTTGCCGCTACTTTAAAGACGGCGTTGCCATCAATTTTCTGCAAGCCCATATAAAATGCATTCGTTCTGATCCAAATTTTCATAACATCGAAATGCAAATCATTGCAATATATTGCTTCTTAATCTATTCTTTTGGTGCTTTTTTTTCTTGCTGGGTACGTAAGTAATTTCTTTGGATAGAAATAACAAGTTGCATTGTATCTAAATTTAGATATAGCATTGCTACAGAGGATCTTATTAAAATCAAAGAAATGAAGCCCTACATTAATAAATACATACACCAAATTGTGGAGAACGTTGTTAAAAACGAGACATGCAAAAAATATATCAGTTTTAAAGTAGACTAAAGATACTCATTAAATGATCACAAATAGTGTTAGGTGTATATTAAAATTTTAGTCACAGCAATGACATTTAGTCAGGGTTGGCAACCATTTCATTCGGTTATCGGCGCTGGATAACGGTATTTTGTGAATATTTCGTTAGGGTATTTTAAGGTTAATGTCATTTTAAGTTAAATCGTTATGGTATTTTAAGGTTAATACTACGTTGCTACTTAATATGTTTTGCACGTGTTTTGAAATAAAGCAAGTTTTGTACATGTTTTCCCATACAATTTTTTTTTGTTCACCAAAACACATGTTTTGCTCTAAACACATAATTAGAAACACAGAAAAAACTAAAGACGGTTTCAATTAAAAAATTTATTGAATCAATTAATATTTTAATTGATTTTGCACCTATCACGGAAATGATACTATCAATTATTAAACCTTTTATTAAAATTAAGAAGGAAAAAAAGTTATAAATAACTTCTACAAAAAAAAATATGATACTCACAAAAAAAGTGTGTGATCTATACGTTGGTATGTGTGTTTTTTGCAATGCTGAGTCTATTTGTGTGTGTGCTTGTTTTGTTTGTTAACTTCAAATGTATTTGGTATTTTATGCTGAAAATTTTCTATTTATGCATACAGTGTATGAAAAAATAATATGATAATTGCGTTGAAAATAAAATATGTATTTATATATTTAAAAGTCAATTAACATATTAATTGATTCAATTAAATATTTGTTTAGAAACAGATTAAATTCAAATCAAATCTTTAATTAGATATTTTAGGTTGATCATTTTTTCTGTGTAGTATAACGTTATATTAAGCTATTTCGTACACTCAAAAAAACAGGTTTTAGAAACATGAAAAACGTAAATAAAATCGCGTGTTTTTTATAATTTTAAAGATTCATAAACGGGAACGTCTATATTATTCAGAATTTTAAAAATTAGCAATTGTCATATTTCGCAGTACGTCTTTCGTCCTTGGAGTTGCTATTGAAGCAAAATAACACAAAAAATCTGTTTTGATTAACATACACTGACAGAATTCTCTGCATGAGTTTTTGCATAGAACCAATGAAGTTGCACTGGAACTAGTCTAGTTTTATAAAAAATATCATTTTATTTATTAAAAGTTTCATTCACTCAATGAAGAAGTTTCATAGCAAAGCTTTGAAGTTTTTCATTAATTTAACGACATTTTTAGTTCACATTGTGAAGAAAAGTTAAATTAGTTTACTGAAAATTTCAGAGACCGAAAATAACAGTTATCCCGAAAACTTTAACTCAAAAACTCTTTATGTTAGAGTCAACGGAGGCGTATACTATTATATACCAAACGATTCGTATTGAAGTGCTCTTTCAGAATCTATTGAGATCTTAAGGAAACGATCTCAACTCCACAGTTAACAGTTATTTTTCAACGAAAAAATAAAAGATCGGATGAAACTCTTAAGAAGAGAGTTTTATTTCGCCTTCATTAAATAAAACTCTTTTGAGGAGTTTTATTTTTTCCGTCTGAAATAAAACTCTTTTGAGGAGTTTTATTTTTGCAGTCAGGAAATAAAGCTCATTTGAGGAGTTTTATTTTGAAACTCATTTAAGAAGTTTTATTTTTCCGTCTAAAATAAAACTCATGTTGTTTATTTTCTTCTTTTTTTTGACTTTATTTGCTATAATGTGTGTAGTAATTTTTTTATTTAATTTAATGAACATAACTTTTTCTAAATTTTCTGCGGAAAGATTTGAACGCAGGTCGCTCAATACTAATTTAAGAGCAGAGAATTCTCTTTCTGCGCAGGTACACACTGTATAGTTTTTGCCAATGTATACAAGTACGGATAGTGTAGTCGTTTAGCCTCCCAGAACTCAAAAAGAGGTTTATCAATCGATAAGGGCCTTGGAGAAAAATTGTCGATTTCATAGAAAGCTTTTTTTGATCATCATTATCACATCCTTCGCTTTCTTGTTCCATATCTACATATATATATAATAATTAAAACAACAACCATTTAATAATAGGAATCAAACAATAACAAATTAAAAACCCACATGTTTTTCGATTTTTTCAATTGCAATGCAAGTGATTTAGATTACACTGCCTTACAAATTGTAATGATCTGGCAAACGGCAAGCTTTGAGTGTCAATTTACATAAAATGAGTTTTATTTTCTGACGGAAAAATAAAACTCCTCAAATGAGTTTTAAAATTAAACTCCTCAAATGAGTTTTATTTTAGACGGAAAAAATAAAACTCCTCAAAAGAGTTTTATTTAATGAAGGCAAAATAAAACTCTCTTCTTAAGAGTTTCATCCGATCTTTTATTTTAACGTTGAAAAATAACTGTTTTGGATGTTTTTTTTTTTCTCTTTTTAAGCCACATAATAACTGTTATAAAGGAACTTTTTTGATATCACTTATAACCGTTACGGTCCCTGGAAAATTTTCATTATTTTTCGTCCACTAAAATTCTCACTGTGTAAACAAATTTTTTTTTTCGTGACCTCATCAACGGTTGAAAATTTATAAAACCTCCCAATGTTGCAATTTTTCGAAATTGCTTTGTTGCACGTAATTAATCGAATAATAAATAATATCATTTGGTTGACATGATGAAGGGTATAAAAATGTCAAGTTGTACACATTTTGTTTATAAACACTTGTTTTAAAATTTATAAATAAATTTGATTCCAAAGAAAAAACTCCAATAAAAATTTGAATTCTTATTGTATGCAGCAGATATTATCACTTTAGCATGTCAATGTCATTGTTTATGACCCATGACATGTTTTGTTTTGTTTTGTTGTCCCATCAAAAGAATGCCAACAAAAGAAACGGAATTTTATTGTCTTCGCCAAATTAAAAAACAGAATTTTATCTGCTCTAACTAAATGATATACATTTTCATTTTGGGGGGATCTTCGAAAGAAAATACATGCTACTTACTATACACTTTGTTGTTATTGTAATTGATGAATTCGAAAATCAATTAGTATTTGGCACAAATAATTGTTTTTCTGTCAAGCTTGACAAAAATCCCAAACAAATTAGTTTAATAGGAATAAATAGAAGTTGAATTAATTAAATACATATACACTCCGGTTCACTTATTTAAAGGCATTAAAAAATCTGTGTTCATCGTCCTGTATCTTTTCCAATTTTTAACTGATTGTAGTACTATAAAATAGAATTAGAAGCTAGATACCTTTAGATATAAAAAAATTATACCAATAGTGGTTTTTTACCTTTACAACTTTCTAACCGCGCAATAGCTCAAAAAATTGGACGAAGCCCAACAGTTGTTGACAATTACATTAAGGACCCCGAAAGGTATGGAAAATAATTTAACGGAAGGGTTTCATTGTCTTTATCTGCGTATGAGAAAAGAAAAATCATAAGAATTGCATCTAATTCTGCCTTATCCTTATCAAAAATAAGAGCTCAAGCTGGAGTAAAAGCGAGCAAGTCAACAGTACGCAGAGTAATAAAGAGCTGTAAGTATCTAAAATACCTGAAATTAAAAAAAAAAGCCGCCGCTTAATGCTCCGCGTAAGAAAAAGCGGCTTCAATTCGCAAGAGACTACATGGTATGGGATGTGCAGCAAAGAGGTCATGTAAATGACTGGAGAACCGTAATATTTACGGATGAAAAGAAGTTTAATTTAGATCTGCGGAAAGAAAAGCGATTTTTGAACCGACATCACAGCAGAGAGGGTGGCGTTATGGTGTGGGGTGCTATTACGTACTATGGCACCATCGACCTTGAATTTCAAAGTGCAAAAATGAATCGGCTTTTCCGAAGTTCAGTGAACTATTTGGTCCCATATCTTGGATATTGCAGCAGGATAATGCTCCTGTACATAACGCGAGAGTAGTTAAGGATTTCATTTCAAGCCAGAATGTAAATATTCTTGATTGGCCACCCTATTCTCCTGATCTAAACATTATTGAAAATGTCTGGGGTTGGTTATCTCGTAAAGTCTATGAAGGAGGAAGACAATTCGATGACAAGGAGTCACTAATTCAGGCCATTAAGGATGATTGAAATCAAATTTCGTTGGATTACATTAATTCGCTTTATCTGTCAATGAAAACCCGTATATTTGAAGTTATTAAAAACAAAGGTGGTTGTACACATTACTAAAAACTCTTTAATAAAGTAAAATTAATTAAAAAAACAAGAAAAACCGTTCTTCATTAAATTTAATTGAAATGTCTTTATCCAAGTGAACCAAAAAAAATAGCAAATTTTTTAACTTTTTTTGATAAATTTCTCAACAAAAGATCTTTAGGTAAGAAACTGCTGCTGCCAGGATGTTTTTTATATCTCAAGATGTCTAGCTTCCATTTTCATTTTATAGTTCTGCAATCGGCTAAAAATTGCAAAAGATACAGGCTGCTGAATATGGAATTTTTAGTGCCTTTAAATAAGTGAACCGAAGTGTACAATAGAATAGAAAGATAAATTTCAGCAAGTGTGTTTTAAATGATATATTAAATAAAAATTATATAGAAAATAATAATATCAGAAAATTAATAGTTTTCGACACATTTTAACCCTCTAGCCAAATCAACTCTTTCCATTCATTCTTTTGATGGAAACAGATTTTTAAGGCCCAACTATATTTAGCGCAAAGTTGAATTAAAGGACTGACCGATTGTATGAAAATACATTGCAGCACCCATAGTTAGCTTAAGTCAACATTCGTAAAGTCCTATCTCTATTAATTTGGTTAAATGAGCAAAAGAAATTTAATAAATAACAAATAAAAAAATAAAATAATTAATTTAATTTTTAATTTTATTTTCCTTTTGTAACCAAAAAGCCTAGTGGCCAAAGACTGATTACTGAGTTTAATCTTTACACAATATATATTATAATATAACATAAAAATATTAATATAATATAACAACATAATATAATTTATTTTAAATATTTCAAAAAACATATCTTAAAAAATTGCAATTCCTAAGCACGAATATGGGGAACAATAAAAAAAAAATAAACAAAAATTTAATAAAATTGGTAGATTTTTAAATAAGATCCATCACTATTTTCTTGAATGATTAGACAGAATATGAAAAATTTCTATTTCGATATGGTATAACACTATTCCATAAACGTACAACTCTTATCAAAAGCGATTTTTGCATAACTGTAGTATTAAACCCTGGATTTTTAAGCGAAGAAGTACGTGTTGAATTACTAAATGTAAATTTTCTAGCAAGATATGAAGGAGTATCAAACTTAACTGTTCTATAAAACAGAGTGAGAATCTTTACACTTACAAAATCATCAAAACTGCTTCCTAAAAATTCAAAAACATATCGTGTAAACGCTCCCTAGGGCGTAAACGATACACATACCGAATAATTCTATTAAAACATTTCCTCAATTTATTACAATTAGTAGCACTTGTTCCGGAAAATATTTCCAACCCATACAAAATTTTTGGCATAAAAAGTGTGTGCGCAATCTGTTTTTTAATTTTAATTGGTAAACTGTAACATGAAGTTTGAATTCTCCTTAATGTGAAAACTATTCTTGAATTTAGGAAATTAATATGCTGAAGAAATGAAAACTTTCTGTCTGGAAACAATAGTAATAAGTTCACCATTTATAAAAAATGTGGGTAAAAGCTGCCTCCTAAATCCAAACAACATTGCGTTCGACTTAGAAACGTTTAAAAAATAAAATTGTCCTCACACCATCGCTCTATATTCTGTAGTTCATTGTTAATTACAACACCTAATTCATATGATGTATCTGAGATAGCGATCAGTTGTAAATCATCTGCATAAAGGTAACCTTTTAATGCAGACAATCGATTTAAAACATCATTAATATATATTAAAAATAACAGAGGCCCCAGAACAGAGCCCTGGGGAACACCACGAAAGACATTCCTGGTAGAGGACAACTTATCCCCAATTTGAACATACTGAAGCCTATCAATAACAAATGTATCAATTAAACGACATGCTGAAATGGAAAAACCATAAGACAAAAACAGTTTATTAAGTAAAACCTCATGACAGATTGATTCAAATGCCCTGCTAAAGTCTAAACTGATCAAGGAAGCCAGCTTGTTCTGCTCCACAGCATATCTAATTTCATCGACTAAATTAATCACTAGATTAGTCGTGTTATGCCCTTTTCTAAAACCAGACTGATTCTGAGAAAGTAATCTCTCCTGATCCAAATAATCTGTTAACTGTCAAAACATAGAATCTGGCGAAAATTTTGAAAATCAAATAAGTGTAATATGGTCGCTCTTAAATTCAAAGAAAAATTAACAAAAATTTTTAACCAAATTTACAAACGATAAGTCAATTGTGGTTGAAGCTTTAAACTTGATTGAGTGTATGAAACTTTTAATTAGTGTTTCCAATTATTCGACCTAGGCGGTTAAGGCATTATTTGAAAAATCGCTTAAATGGATTAACCGGTTAATCGGGTCGGTTAATCCACAAAATTGGTGATTAAACAATTAATAGTTTAAAATGTTTTTCTTTGATTTTTTATCAATAAAAATACAAAGAACTGGGCCGAATTTCGGCATTCGTAATCGAGTGATATCGTTTGAAAAAAATTTTTTTTTAATAACTACAAAAATAAAAATACTAATAATGAAAACAGCAAGTTTTACATTTATTTCTAATCAATGACCAAACTATAACATCCGTGATCAAAAATATTTCGTTCAAATGTTTTATTTTCGAAAATAGATTCGAAATTCGGCCCCTGCTTTTTTTTTTTTTTGTTAAATATCAAGTAAAGTTTAATGCGTTGGTTTAAAAAGTGATTCAAAGCATCCTGCGATGTTTTAATGAAATATGTCTTAGAATCTTGGGATTTTTTATTAAAGGAATCTAAAGGGTAAGCCAAATAACTTTTTTTTTTTGAACTCCTGAACCAATTGGACTTTGTATGGCGTCATACCAAGGTCTTTATGCAAAATTCGTCTCAATGATGTCTCCAAAATGTTCAATTGTTGAGAACGACGGTGAATTGATGTCGATGGCGCTTCACGCACACTTTCTGCCACAGCAGCAATATTCTCGGGTGTACGCACTGTTTTTGGCTTTTCACGCTTTGGTTTATCGATGAGTATGCTAGTTTCTTTCACTTTTTTCACAAGATAACGAACATACGGACCATATTCGTTCAGCGGAAGGATAAAACTAATTATCTGTCAAATCAGACATGAGCTAAGTGTTACCATTCACGAAATAAGCACTACTTGAAAAAAAAAACGTTAGATGGCGGACCAATTATTATGAAATTTGTGTCAAATGTTTTATGGGCCTTCATCATATTATAAAATTGTTTATAAACTTTTACGTTTTATTGAAATTCGTAATTGTTAAAAAATTTTCCGGTCTTCTATATTTTCATATATTTAGTTAGAATATTGTTCTACCTCAAGTCCAAAAATCTAATATGATATTGTCATATTAGAATCTATTTGTTGCTTTTCAAAAAATTTGATCATTTTCATGATAGACAATACAATTGTTTCATTGGAATCGCCCAAATCTTCAGTTGTTTGCAATAGACAAAGATAATTGGCTTAATACAAACATATATATTATCAGATATTACATTAAATCGTGTCGTCAATCTGGGAATATGAACATTTTTACAATACAATTGTTTCATTGGAATCGCCCAAATCTTCAGTTGTTTGCAATAGACAAAGATAATTGGCTTAATACAAACCTATATATTATCAGATATTACATTAAATCGTGTCGTCAATCTGGGAATATGAACATTTTTATATTTCTTATATTATTGTAAATTATTTTTAAAAGATTCACAAAACAACTTTATGGAGTTTCAGCAAATAAATTAACTAAACTACAGTTGTTCCACTAATTTTCTGAGTTTTTTTTTTTAATAATATTCATCAAAAACTTTGTTAGTTTTGAGCAAGGATTTTTTAATTTTTAATCAACTAAGTTTGAGCAAAACTTTGCTGAGTCTACTAATTTAGTTGCTAAAACGATTTTTAAAAAAGATTTTGCTGACATTAGCAATATTTTTGCAAGCACCAACCTGTCTAAATTTTTCCTGACTCCTAAAATTTTTTTGCTGACTTCACTAACTTTTTCTTTAAGTGCACGTCATAAAATATATCAAAATTTGGTAAGTCGCATCTCCGATGCATTTAAAATGAATCTAAACTTTAAAATTTTTGCAACATGTTTTCATTTGCATGGAGGCCAGATTGAGAGAAACTGAGGTGGAGAAAGACCCACTGGTTTTAACAAACACATAAAAGGCGTTCAACGTTGTATGACCGTTTTTCAAAATGTTTATAGAAAATCACATTTAATATGAAGTTTTGTGTCGAGTGGATAAAGAACATTCGTGGCGGAAATCGACTGAAAATTGAAACTGTATGGAAAAAAAAAATACTTTTTTCAGTTCTTGCATACAAATTTTAATGTCGTAATAGTTTTATTAATAATATATATAATTTTTCAATTACTGCTTTGGGAGAAATATAAACAATCTCTCTTTTCATCCTGCATATGAGTATGAGTTCATAAATATGAGTTTTGTGATAATTTAATGATTTTTTTTTTTTTTGTGTTCAGTAGTGAAATTCCGGTTTAGAGAATTTATGTAGTTTATTTTCTTATGTATTTATTTAAAATTTATGTTTAATCTTTAATTTATTCTACCTTTAAATTTCTAATAAATTTTAGCCTGCATACAAACAGCCGGAAAAGATCGTACCACATATAAACCACTTGAGCGAACGGAACTTAAAATTACGGATGTTGAAACAAATAGTACGTGTAGCGGAAAAGAAGAATCTGTCAACACCAACAACAATACAACAAATTACAATAGTGACAACAACAATAACAATAAAAAGTCAAATAGAAATAACAAAACAAAAGATTCAACGCCAAGTAATAAAACAGAAGAAACCGTAAATCCTTCATTGGCCCAAGCCGTGGTGGTGTTAGAAACCAAATCACTGTGGGACAAGTTTCATGAACAGGGTACGGAAATGATTGTTACAAAATCTGGTCGTCGTATGTTTCCTACATTTCAAGTGCGTATTGGTGGACTGGATCCCCAGGCCATCTATATAATGATGATGGATTTTGTGCCAGTTGATGATAAACGATATCGCTATGCTTTTCATAAGTAAGTTTCAATTTACATATTGAATAGTGAATAAAAATATAAGTTTTAAATATGCAATAAGGGCTATTTTAATTTATTTTATTTTTCCTATAACAGTTCCAGTTGGGTTGTAGCTGGTAAGGCAGACCCTATTTCACCACCACGTATTCATGTCCATCCAGATTCACCAGCACCGGGAACCAATTGGATGAAACAAATTATATCCTTTGACAAACTGAAATTAACCAACAATCAATTGGACGAAAATGGACATGTTAGTATGAAAAACATAGAAGTTATTCACAGTATAAGTGCTATCGTTGTAAAATGGCATAATTTTAACCAATTTTATATGGTTTGAACTTCAGAAGCTATTGTACAACAATAGCACGTTAGCACTTAAACTGTGTAATCCTTTAAATTTAAAATTGCGAGACAAAACTTTCAGATTTCAAAAGGGAATATTCCATATTTCACTTTCGGGTGAAAGTGAAAATTTATTTCTTTACTGAATTGGTGTTATTTGAAATTTAAGTGAATTATGATTGTATATTAGGTTGGTTAATTTTTTATTTTTTTTATTATTTCAAAATTGTACTTAGCCCAAAAGCTTACATATGTATGTTTCGAAATGTATATGCTGAAAATTTGAGCCCACTAAAACTCAAAATTGTACCCAACTGGAGCAACCGAATTGAAACTTTCAACATTTTTGATTGTAAATATAGGTTTATATCTCATTTATTAATAAATGCTTATGACAGTTACCAGCTGAAATTTGAAGACTGTGTTATTATCTTTATATAAAAATGCGAATCAAGAAAGCTTAATTCAAAAACCTTCGCAATTCAACTAAAACTGCAAGAAAATGTAGAGAAACTTACAATTTCTCCGTTTTAAACAGATTCAAAATCTTTAAAAGATATACAAAAAATCTGAAAAAATAACATGTTATTTGCCAAGGTATATCCTTTAAAATGAGACACAAATCGATTAAAAATCTTAATTTTTTTATTTCAATTTAAAGGTTATACCTTGACAAATTATGTGATCTTTTTTTATACATTTTTTTTTTAAAGATTTGAAGATCGTAAATTTCTCCCTATTTTTTTTTATAGCATTTTTGCTTGAATTGCGAAGTTTTTTTGAATTATAATTCATTGCTTGCATTTTTTATATATTAGTAATATAATATAGAGTCCGCCAAATAACTTTTTTTTTTTTGAAAATGCTATAAAAAAAAACTACTGAATATTTTCTCAAATTTCTTTTTTTATTTGAAAGTACAATCCTTCCGGTTAATAATGGAAAATAATTTCATTCAAATGGCTGCCTCGGCTGGCCATGCAGTAGCCTACACGATCGGTCCAATTTTTAAGCACATTATCGATTGTGTGCAGCTGTATTTCACCAATGGCTTCAAGAATATTGTCCTTTAAAGCGTAAATTGTCTCTGGTTTGTTGGCGTAACACTTATCTTTGACGGCACCCCACAAATAATAGTCCAACGGTGTCAAATCGCAGCTCCGAGGTGGCCAAACGACATCAGCTCTGCGGCTGATAATTCGATCTTCAAAAACAGGACGCAATTTTCGCACACATTCTGCAACATTACCATGATTTTCAAAGTAATGTCGCAATATTTCCCAGCGTTGTTCAAGCGTATACACAACCATATTCGTTTAGCGGAAGGATAAAACTAATTATCTGTCAAATCAGACATGAGCTAAGTGTTACCATTCACGAAATAAGCACTAGTTGAAAAAAAAAAACGTTAGATGGCGGACCCTTTATATATAACCAGGGACAGGAACATCATGAGCAAAAAAATTGTGTTTTAGGCGTTTGATATTTTTGCATGCACTAAAAATTTTAAAAATGTGCGCTTAAAACTTTTTTGAAGGTAAATAACAAAAATTGTTAATAGAGATTAACAATTTTTAAAATTTTTAAGCAGTTTTAATTAAACTAACACAATTAACACAAAATTTTAATTATTTACATTGAAAAATACGCATTTAAAAAAAAAAAAAACACTAAAAACTGCCTCTCTTAATCCCAGTTTACACATACAATTTAGAAGAACACTTAACAGGGGACAGATTCTTTAAGAAACCCGATATCGTTTCTTTCAAAATGATACCTAAATTGCTATAGTTTTGCGGATGTTACTTACAAAAACATTAAACCAAACGATGGAAAATTGTTGTTTTTTACCAAAATTGTTAACAATATAAAATTTGTATGTAATATTGTCGTAATTTAACTTCGAAAAGTGAACGATTATTGTCGATCGTCCTACAGAATCAATTAAGTATCTTTTTTACGACACACGACAATGAAATGACACCTTAATGATTCTCGCTTTAACAGCGTGAATGTAACAATTTTTGTTGCATCGGCTTCATATGACATTTAAACAAAATCAGTTCCATCCCCGAAACGATAATGATGTAGGTGTAATTTCATTGTTGTGTGTCGTAAAAAAGATGGATAATTGATACCCAGGGCTTAATCAGCTTGAATCCCCTTTAGTATGTATGCTCGTCGGTCAAATATAAAATAAATATTAAATGGACTTTTTATGAAAAACTAAGAAAAATGCAATACAAATATGCATTTAACGCAAAATAAGTAAAAATATGCACTACACATATGCATTTAAAGCATAAAATGCAAAAATATTTATTTATAGCAAAATATTCAAAAATATGCTCTAACAAATCGATGCCATTTTAACGCAAATTCTTTGAATAGCAAAGACATTTTGTTTACTCTATTCTCTAACTTAAGGAAAAAAAACATGCATTTGCAGGAACTTCAGGTCCCTGCTAATAACATATACTGCCAATGCAACTGGTAACAGGCATAAATATTTATTAATATATGAGACATAAAGCAAAATTAAAACTCGAAAATATTGAGAACTTCAATTCGTTTGCGCTAGATGGGTAATTTTTAGCCGGCTCAAATTTACATTTCGAAATATATGCAAACTTTTGGGCCTGATACCATTTTTAAATTCAAAAAAGATATAAACACTGAACCAACTTATTTTGATGAGTTATAGACAAAAAGTTGAAATAGAATCAAATACAATTTTTTAATACATAAATTTCCATTTCACTTCGATTTGAATTGTCACTGTTATTGCAGAACTCTGACGATAATCATTGTTTCAAAAAATTCCATTAATTCGTTGTTCCTTTTTTTTTTTTGTTTTTACTTCACAGATCATCTTAAATTCTATGCATCGTTATCAGCCCCGTTTTCATATTGTATATTTGCCACCAAAAACCACTTCGATGGATGAAAGCGAACACACAAGTAACTTCCGTACATTTATTTTTCCGGAGACATCATTTACTGCCGTAACCGCATATCAGAATCAACGTGTAAGTTACACAAATATTTCATTTTTTAAAACGTAGCATTGACGAGTAACCAAATTTTGAAAAATGACGCACGGTCCCTAAATGAGAAAACGTCGATTTTGGTTTGAACAGCGATATATATTTTTAATAGATTTAATCTCGCCGATTTCAAATCTGTTTTCCAAATTTTTCCATCACATCATAATTTTGAGAAAAGCGCTATTAAAGACGCGAAATATTGCGTTTTTAACCAATTTTGAAGTTGTGTACACAACATATACGAGCAGTTTAGACATTTTCGGACTTGTATGGAGATATCAACGAGCCACTTTAGTCACGGCTTTATAACACGCCATGCACAGTGGGGAAAATTGGACTTTTTTTATAGCAAATTTGCCTAGAGCCAACAGTTTTTAATGAATTTGAAATTTTAAAAATAACTGACTAAATTCCAGATCGATTCCTCCTGGCCGATTTTTAAAAATAATTTCTTTTATGTTCTTAATAAATCGTAAAAATCAGCGAAATTTCCATTTTTTTTTGATACTTCTGCTATAAAAATTTAAAACTTGTGCTAAAGGGTCCGCCATCTACCGTTTTTTTTTTCAACTAGTGCTTATTTATTGAATGGTAACACTTAGCTCATGTCTGATTTGACATATAATTAGTTTTATCCTTCCGCTGAACGAATATGGTCCGTATGTTCGTTATCTTGTGAAAAAAGTGAAAGAAACTGGCATCCTTATCGATAAACCAAAGCGTGAAAAGCCAAAAACAGTGCGTACACCCGAGAATATTGCTGCTGTGGCAGAAAGTGTGCGTGAAGCGCCATCAACATCAATTCACCGTCGTTCGCAACAATTGAACATTTCGGAGACATCATTGAGACGAATTTTGCATAAAGACCTTGGTATGATGCCATACAAAGTCCAATTGGTTCAGGAGTTCAAAAAAAAAAATGTTATTTGGCGGACCCTTTATATAAACGAAATGTATTCTAATTAAAGATAATTATACTTTTTATACTTTTTGTTAAGGATATAAAATTAATGTCTTTTATAAGTCGTCCATGAGGAATGGATCTGGAGTTTATTAAATTATTTTTCAAATATAATTTTCTTTTAAATTCGTTTAAGCACACTTAGAATACTATGTAGGTAAAGACCACTGCAAATGTGGTTTAAAACAAATGAAATTTCACTTAAAGAAAGGACGACTTATATTGCAGTAAATTCAACTAACATTGTCGTTTGTTTTTTAATGTTCAAAAAATTACTAACAATTGTAGTAAAAATTAATCACATGGTAGTAAAAAATAAGCAAACATTTATTTTTTTAAATAACAAAAAACAACTGTAAAAAATGAATGTAAAATCATAACAGTCATTTGATGTGGGTTGTTTTTTTAACTACAATTTTAGTAAAAAATTTAATTTGTTCTACAAATGACTGACATTTACAATAAAAATAAAGAAACTGTATTACAATCCAAACAACTACATATTTTTAAAGCAGAAGTTCCCTGAGTGCAGCAAATTTATGGGGGGAAAACTTCATAAAACTAATGAATAATTCCGACAATGAAGCTTTCATAAAATTCATGAAACAGTTTCATAAAATTCTATGTTAAGAAGTTTATTGAATTAATGGAACTCTTAATGGATGTCTTGAAGAAATTCATTGAAATTAGGCCAATGAAATGCTTCATAGTATTACTGAAACTATTTCATAGAAGTTAAAAATTAAAAACAGGATTCATTGAATAAATTAAGCACTTTGTAAAATATTTTGAACACTAGAGAATTATATCTGAAAAATAAAGTTTGAAATGAATGAAAACTGATGAAATTATGAAATTTTATGAAAAAAATAAATAGATGATGTTTACCATTTAACACTTTAAGGCACGAAGAATGTTGATGAAGGCCGTTGCGGGCTAGAAAGTTAACTCCATTCATGCAGGTCAAACATCTTTTTTTCTAAGTGATTTTTCTGTTAATTAAAGTAAATTATCACAAATTAAATTATAATTTTTCTGTTAATATGAAAAAAATATTCATGATCTTTAACCGAACTAACCAACATCTCACAAATAAAAAATGTATGTCCCTAAAATAATTTCATAGCTCTAAAGAATACTTTTATTAAATTTATGAAGAGATAGTTTATGAAATCTAATGATTTTTTTTTATGAAATTTTATGAAAAAAAGTTTATGACAAATTTCAAAATATTAATTGAATTTCTTGTATATAATGAAATTCTTCCTCGAATCTACAAAAAAAATTCTATGAAATTCTTTCATTTATATCATCAAGAATAATTCTTTCAATGTACCCAATTTGTTTTTAATTCGCAACAAGTTTTTTATAAGTTTTAGTTTCACAGAAGAAGAAAATTAACCATTTATTTAATTATAATAATTCGCTGCTAAAAATCGACATACAATAAAACCCGGTTAGGAAAAACTCCGAGTTATTAACAAAATTAATTCGTTATAGGCGAGGTTCATATTAAGCGCGGTAAAGTATATTGTCAATTTTTTATTGTTCACAAAATATAAAAAAAAATTTATATTTGCGGCAGACGTGTTTCACTACACTCAAAAAAAAAAGTTTGTAAAGTCAGCAAAAAATGTTGCTGAGTCAGCAAAATTTTAGTCAGGAGGATGCTTGCAAAAAAGTTGCTAATGTCAGCAAAATCTTTTGCTGAAAATCAGCGAGCTGATTTTTAGCAACAAAATTTGTAGATTCAGCAAAAGTTTTGCTAACACTTAGTAGATTAGAAATAAAAAAGCCTTGCTAAAAATTAATAAATTTTTTGCTGAATTTTAGTAGACTGAAAAAAAACGCAAAAAAATTGTAGAAAAATTGTAATTTAGTTAATTTATTTGCTGAAAATCATAAAACATATTTTTGTGATTCTTTTAAAAATAATTTACTATAATAACGAAATATAAAAATTTTCATTTTCCCACATTGACGACATGAATTAATTTAATATCTGAAAATATATAGAAATAAATATATATAACATAACAAAAATTGTCTTTCAATTACTTACATCAATGGTTGTCTAAATGATGCTATCGTTTAAAGGACGCAACTGCCGAAGATAATTATAGAAACGAAACGAAAAAATAAACAAAAACAAACGAAACGAAAAAAACAACCCTTTTTTGCAATAAGAAAAAGGAACCATAAAAATCTACCTGTCTTTCGCTTTACTCTGTCTACATGTCTGTATATGTTTGTTTGTTTGCAATTTGACCACACTAGATTATTAATCTATAAACATTTAGTTTAGAAATACATATTAAATTTAAATATTTTATTTTGTCTTTTATTTAATTAATAGACAATTATTTTCACAAGCCGGTGACAACGCAAAATTTAAGTTATTTTAATCCTCAATTTTGTTTTATGTATGAAAAACAGATACAGAAGTCTTCCATGGTTGATTTTTTTATATGTGTTATTAGAGTTGTACTTTTTAGTATCATTTTCCTCTTCTCTACTACATCTTGACATGCCGCGACATCTACTTCATTCTGCGTATATCTTTCAATCTGGTTGCCGTCCACACTATTAATGTGCTTATCAGCACAATTTTTTTTTAGCAAAATTAATTAGTAAAACATTAGTATATTAGTAAAGCATTAGTATAAAACAGTTAAGTGGTGAATAAGTATAACAAAAACTTTAGCTGAAAACACGATTTTAGCAAAAACTTTTGCTAAAAAATACTATACCTGATTTACAAGACGTTTTACTAACTTTTCTACTAACTTATTTTTTTGAGTGTAGTTCCAAACATATATATGTTTACAGGCAAACATAATTATATTTGTAAGCAAACATGTTACATTAGAAACATGGGAAACGGAAATGTTTTGCAAGCAATAGTATATTACCATCATTTATATTTCCAGCAGGGCGTTTTTCACAAAAAACACTGAAAATCTGCGTTTTTATCCGCCAAGAGGCACGGAAAGAAGTAGGTGTATGCATAGAAAAATTCATTAATTCTTTTTCCTAAAAATGTTTTAAAGCTGAAACTATTAATTTCTATGTACTAGAGTATTTTTAATTAATTTTTTAATCTTTTTTACATTTTTGTATTGAAAAATATAACTTCATCCCCCAAATTGTTTAATTATTTATATCATTTTTTAATTATTTATCATTTAACGGTATAAAACAGTTAGTTAAAGTTAACAATACGACTTAAATTAATAAAAAACAAAGGTATTGCTGAATTGCAAGACCCTTTTATAGATAATTTCGGTAAAGGTATTTTAAGGGTAGCACTATATAATTTATCTCGGTAACGGTATTTTAGCGATAGCGGTATTTTAATTATTTCGGTAACGGTATTTTAAGGATATCGGTATTTTAGTTATATCGGTTACTGCATTTTATGGATAGCGGTTTTAAAATTGTTTCGGTAATGGTATTTTAGGGATAACGATAGTCAATTGAAAGGGTTTTGAATCGATAACGGTGTGTTAGCGGTATTGCCTACCAACCATGGTTTTCACTAATTTTGGGTTCTTTCATTACCAGTTAAAAACAAATAAAAATGTTAGTTAATTTTAATGAAATATTATTGGTCTTGTTTTCGGCTGATTTTTATTTATTTGTATATTTTTTATTTACATTTTGTGGTTTTTAGTTTAGTAAAGGGTGATTTTTTTAGCAACTTTCTTTTTGGCAACACTATTTTTGGCAGCTCAGCTGTTTTCGTGTAACATGTTACTGTTAAACATGTTCATTTGGTCTAAAATTTAACCATCTTGTGACTAAATTTTGCACAAAATTTACATTATTGGTCATTAAACCACCAACACGCATACGTAGAGTGCGGTCAAAGGGAAATTTCGCAGCTGTATCCGCCAGTGTTGTTGATGACCGTGAATTATCTATTCGGCGTCGTTCGCAGCAATTAGGCCTCTGTTACTCCAATGAAGGATTTTTGTATAAAACCTTTTAAAATACAGCTGGTGCAAGAATTGAAGCCACACGACCTACCACAACGGCTAACTTTTGGTGAATGGGCGCTGGCAAAATTGGATGAAGATCCACTTTTTTTATCGAAAATTGTGTTCAGCGACGAAGCTCATTTCTGGTTGAATGGATACGTGAACAAGCAAAATTGCCGTATTTGGTGTGAAGAGCAGCCAGAAGCATTGCAAGACTTGCCAATGCATCCCGAATGCTCTGTTTGGGCCGGTGGCATCATTGGACCGTACTTTTTCAAAGACGGCGAATTCAGGGACGTTACTGTGAATGGCCGTGCTATAATTACAAATTTGTTGCCCAAAATGGAAGAGCTGGACTTGGGTGACATGTGGTTTCAAAAAGACGGTACCACAGGCCACACAGCACGCGAAACAATGGCCCAATTAGGAGGCGAATTCGGTAAACAGTTTATTTCACGTTTGGGGCCGGTCAATCGTGCGATTTAACGCCTTAAGACTATTTTTTGTTGACTCACTGGAAGCCAATATTGAAGAATTTATTCGTGACATACCGGCCGATATGTTGGAGAGAGTATGGCAAAATTGG
This sequence comes from Delia radicum, assembly GCA_021234595.1. Lineage (NCBI taxonomy): Eukaryota > Metazoa > Arthropoda > Insecta > Diptera > Anthomyiidae > Delia > Delia radicum. The sequence continues at coordinate 223,847,926 of CM037852.1, read as the reverse complement.
ACCCAGAGTATGAACCATTTGATGCGAAGTCGCGGTTCACATTGACATGAAATCATCTTTAAACATTAATTTATATATATCGTTTTATCGACTCAAATAAAGATTTCATACATTTCTCTAAATTTTATGTGTGTGTTTTTTTTAATTCAAATCCGAAAGCTCTTAAAAAATCACCCTTTATGGAGTATTTAGATTTTATAGTTTATAAATTTCGTAATTATTTATTTTTTTATTCTAGGTAACACAATTAAAAATTGTCAGCAATCCATTTGCTAAAGGGTTTCGAGACGATGGCACAGGTGACACGTAAGTATAATTGAAATAATAATTTTTTTTTAATTTAAAATAAAAGAACTACTATTTGCAAATTTGTTTTTACCCATTTCATACATTGAAATTTTAAAATCTGATTCGCGACCCCTAAAACTTTTCGAAAAAATATTTCATATAATTCAATGATTTTCTAAAAAAAAATTATCCACCATATAGGATCCGCCATTTTGAAAATTTCAAATCTGATTTCAGAATCGTACTCAGTGACCCCTAAAACTTTCCAAGAAAATATTTCTGAAAGAAAATTAGTGTTTCTCAAATTTAATAATTGTCCACTTAATTTAAACCAAAATTGTTTTTTTATATTTTTTTATTACACTAATCAAATTATCTGCATGCCTGAAACTTTATCTCATTTGAACCCTAAGTTTTTTCAGTTTCAGTCCTTATTAATTACAATTACTCCCAGTAAAAAATGTGGACCTTCCTCTGGTCAGGTCCGAGTCAGATCTGAGTCTAAAAAAGGAGGGTTCAATAATAAGCATATATTTGCTTCAGAATTTAAAAAAATGTGCATTTTGAGATAAGGGTATTTGAACTCAAGACCTCCAAAAAAAAATTTTTTTTTATTTGATTAATAATCATATAATTACAAATTGTATCCCAGTAAAAAATTTTCGTGTTTTTAGAAGCAGGATACAACAAATGCGCTGATGTAAGTGCTTACTATTACATAATACTGAAAAGCAGCAAAAGAAACGAATAATTTTCGTATAAAAATAAACAAACAACAATTTTGAGCTTACTGTTTTCCCTAACAAGGATGCAGGTTGTAAGCAGCTTACCCTAATCCCTTATAAGGATGCAGGTTGTAATGCAGAAAGTTTCATATCGTGGATTATAAACGATCTGTAAAAATTTTCCCGAATGATTTCCGATTGTGTTTGTTATTTTCGAGTATGTAATAAAAAATAATTAGTAATTTTAATGTTTCTGAAGAGCTAGCATGTGGAGCGGTAAAAAAATAAAACGATTATGTTATATGTCAAAAAATTTAACAAGAAAAAATAAATATCTATAGAATTTTATGTAAAATATAGTATTCATATTATTACTTTTAATCGTAATAATGAGGACATGAAATATGATTTTACTGAAAGCTATGAAATCACAGCTTATTGTAAGCGCTAAAATCCGCGATTATTTTGCCCAAAAGTAATGCTTCCAAGTGGGAATTCGCCATATAAAAATCATAGCATATGTAAGCAGGTTTGTAAGGGATTATTTTGGGCTAACTCCCTTACAAACCTGCTTGCATGTAAGCAGCGTTTTTTACTGGGATACTATTACCCTAACCGAGCACTAGCTACTATGGCCTTCGGCGCGTTGTAGCGAAAACAGACCAGTGACTCTGGTGGGAATCGAACCTACGACCCCCGCACAGATAAGCCAGCACGCTACCAACTAGCCTACCGGGCCGCGCCCTCCAAAAATTACCTTTGACCTTTCCATTAAAGAAATCAATATGCAGTACATTTTAACCTAAGAAATTCGGAATGTTCTATATACATTTCGAATTTCGAGCAAAACATTTCTTGACACCAATAGACATTTAAAATAAAATTTCATCAAAATCGGTCCCTATATACATCGGCATATAATATGTGCAAATGTGCAAATTTAGGCGGTATGAAACAACACCCCAATGAAATAAGTCCCCAAACCAAAAATTAAATAACGCCCCATTTTTTGGGGCTTTATTTCATTATGAAACAATACCCCAAAAAAAAAATTAAATAAACCCCCAACCAAATGAAACGACACCCCAAAACAAAATGAAGTAACTCCCCAATTTTTGGGGCTTTATTTCGTAATGCAGTAAAGCCCCATTTTGAAATTGAAATAAGGCCCCAATAAAAAAAAAGGTAAAAAGGTAAAAAGGCTGAAAAAAAATTGCGCGATTTTTTTTTCAGCATTTTTAAAATAAAAAGATTAATAATATTTAGTATATCAATACAGTTTTTTTTTTAATATTTTTTAGTAGTATATCACAAAATAAAACTAAATTTATAAATCGTATAATCGCACGCAGAAAAAACTTTATTTCGTGAAGCCGCCTGCCGCGTTCTACGGAGGAAAAACCCCCTAAGAGCGGCCGAAGGCCGCCACACAGAAAAACTTTTTTTTTACAAATTACTTGATGTCTTAAAAATATAAGATTTCAACGGATTCGACATCTGATTTGAAAAACAAGTTCTTCTGGGTCTTAGGGGTTTTTTTCCTCCGTAGAACGCGGCAGGCGGCTTCGCGAAATAAAGTTTTTTTTCTGCGTGCGACATAAAAGAAACTTCAAAATTACTACACGGTATAATCTCACTTACTAATAGCAAATAACTGTTTACATTAATAACTTGATAATTCATGCAGTAATTATAACGGTTATTTGCTTATATTACTTAAAAATTGTGCTTTTTAAGAAAATGAAATAACACCCCAAAAATATTATTTGGGGACTTATTTCATTTCTCATATTGGGGCCTAATTTCATTATGAAATAAAGTCCCAAAAAAAAAAAAATGAAATAAAGTCCCAAAAAATGAAATAACACGCCAATTTTTTTTTATCGAATTTTTTGGGGCCTTGCTTCATTTTCGGTTTGGGGCCTTATTTCATTGGGGTCTTGTTTCATACCGCCGAAAATTTATTTGGTTTTAATACATTTTCCAAAAATCATTTATTTTTTAAGGCTATCGTATTAAAATTATCGTATTAATAATACTTTCTAAGGTGAAAATCATACGATTGGCATTAGACGGAAACTAGGTCCAAATAATAAAAGTTGTACTGAAAATGTATGAAAATTTAAAAAAAAAGTTCATATTTTTCCATATAACTTTTGAATGCATCGACGGAATTTGATAATTTTTGATACCAGGCATAAGGCAATAGTTATAAATAGTTAGCCCAAATATCAGACAAATTCTGAAACATTGAAGTGCGTCTTCAATACATTTTATGTCCATATGTCATGTCCATACCAACTTGGCCAACCCCTGCATTTATTGCACCCAAATTAAGGTGACAGATAATAAAGTACATCATTTATTCATGAATAAAATTTCAGTTATATAAATTAACAAACAAAGAAGTTATATAGTTATTTCACCTTTAATCACTGAGTATTGTAGAGATCGGAAAATAACAATTAGTTATTTCCCATATTTCAATCGAACCTGCCTACCCTTGAAGACACCTGCACTGATAGAATTTTCCTTCATAGCATTAATGAAACGATTTCATTAAAATCGATTCATTGGTTTAATGAAAAATTTCATTAACTGAATGAAAATTCATTAATATTGGTATTTTTTTTCATTAAAATTTTTTATGATTTTTCATAATTTCATAAAAAAAAATCATTAAATCAATAAAAAATTTCCAATTTTCCATTTGACTTGTTAATTAATTTTGACTTGTAATAAGAAAAAAAAAATTTTTTTTTCTGTTCTATCATTTTGAAATAAAAAAACCGAAAAATTTCTTTTAAACAGAGTTAACCAAAACTTTGATATAAATAAATTTTTATTATTAAGTTTGCCTAGAGCTAACAATTTTTGACGAATTTGATTAGTTGGTCACTAAATTTCAGGGAACAGATTCTCTAAGAAAAACGATATAGTTTTTTGTTCAAAACGAGACCTAAATTGTTATCGTTTTGACGATGTTACACAAAAACGTTATGCTAAACGATAATAAATATTTGTTTTTTAACAACATTGTTAACAATATTTAACATTTTTTTCTAATATGGTCGTAATTTAACCACAAAAAGTGGACTATAATCGTCGATCGTTTTACAGAATTCCAAGCCAGATCGATACAAAATTATATATTTTGTACCGACATATAAGAAAATATGTCATCTTTTAACACAAATTATAAAAAATGTAAAGAAAGATTGAAAATTGAAAAGATTTAAAATAAAACAATAAAAACAGAAATAAATTAAAATTGGTTGTTTTAGTTCAGCTTTTAATATTTTAATGCCTGTTAATTATATTTAAACGATTGTTTCAATCATTAAAGTTCTTAATATACATAATTTAAAAAAAGTACAATAATTAAAATATTTCTTTTTTATGGATAAAAAAAAATTTATTTTCAAAATTTGTAATTTTCGATCTGAAATCTAATCTGCTACTTTTCAGATTTTATGTTTTTGGAATTCGTCAAAAATTATGAGCTTTACAAATTTGTTGAGAAACAATAGAATTTTCCCCACTGTGCTACATTGGTGGGTGGCCCCGGGAAAACCTTTCTTGTTAGATTTCTTTCTTACATGTCATCCTATTCCAAGTAACGAAAATTTGCTGAATCAGGCTGAGTTTAATAAAAATCTGCCATCGCTTTTGCAGAACAGCCTGTGATGTTTACTTTCGAACTTTTCGAACTTTTTTTATAAAAATATTTTATAGATCCTATAAAGACTAGACCTTATAAATAATATCAACGAATGATAATTTCTCAATAACCACCAAATTATTGCTATGCGAAACTAATCATAAAAAGTACAAATTATTAAATATCAACGAAAAAATTTCATACAAACTATGAATTTTATTCATTAAACACATGAAGCTTTCATAACAACTAGGATTAATGAAAAAAATTTCATATACTTTATGAAATTTTCATTGGGTCAATGAAATTATTCATTAAAATTGATTAAATGAAACACCTTTCATTGACTCAATGAAACGTTTCTTTGGGGACTTTTTAATGAAAAAATTCATTGGATTAATGAAGGAGTTCATTAATACTACGCACAAATTTCTATCAGTCTGTGTATACGATAGAGAATTTATAATGCAGATACATATATTCCTTTAAGTGTAAAAAAAAAAAAAATCGATGGTCAAACTAAAAAATCTCGCCCTTCAGTGACCCTATTCTTTCAGTTTTAACTTGAAAAGATACAAATTTTTTTTTTTTTTAATATTTAAAAACAATTGTACGTAAAAATCCATAAATGGCATGCCGCATCATGGTCTTAAAATTTTGTATGGAAAAAAAAAATAATAACCACTTGGAAATTTAAAACTAAACAAATCATTAAACAATATACAAATTCCAGAAGAAGAAAAAGAAAAAAAAACCAAAAATTATATGGAAAAAATTCTATGAATTATGACCGCGTGTTAACGATATGCGCCCACTTTCTGCTTTGACGAAGCTATAACTTAGAAATATTAGTCTGTCTGCATTCGAAATTGGAATAAAAAAAAAAATTATAAATTATTTTTGGGGGCAAAAAATAAACAATTTTAATTAAATATTATTGAAAAAAGGGCTTTTGGAAGCTAACAAAACACTTTATGAGATTTTCAATCATTTAAGAAAATCAAATTTTTTAACGAAAATAACCAAACGATTTTTTTTTTTAAATAAACATATTGTGTGAGCAATTATTTGTTTATATAGAAAATTGTTGTTAAAAATCAATATGCAAAAGAAATAAAAATATGTGTGTCTGAATTTCATGTTTTTTTTTGCCATTGTAGAACATCAGGCAGTATGGGCATAAATCAGATGAGTCATGAAAGTCATGCCAGAATGAAGCAACATCACAATGCCCAACAACAACAGCAGCATCATCAGCAGCAACAACAACAGCATCACCAACAGCAATTGCAACAACAACAACAGTTAAAGAGTCTTGCAAAAGATGTTAATTCAGTAGCAGAAATGGAAAATCATCAAAATTCATTAATATCACATGTGGCAATAACAACATCACCAAATCATATGAACACTACATCATCATCAACAACACCATCCACCACAGGCACATCACCAGATCTAGTCAATTATCAATCATTAGCCTCTTCCAATGGCATTATAAACACTAATTGTATATCACCAAAAACCGATCACTCTCATCACAGCGCCAGTTCACCATATGGCAGTCATAGCCATCATGCAGGTATACCGACCAATGTCGCTATGTCATCTGCCCATCATCATACACATCTTAACTTAAATCTCAACTCCCAAGTAATACAACAACAACAATCATCTCCACAAGCTCATCACAATCATGCTCAGTCAGTGATGAGTTCAACAAATATTTACTCATCCATAGGTCAACCCTATGCCACAGATAATAGCAGCTATGGTCCCATCTATCATCATAATCCTCACTATCATCATGGTCATACTTATGCTGGACCATATGAAAAGATTAAGGTAACTGGTCATATGCGTCAAAGTCATAGTATTTCAAATTCAACCACCGCCTCCACGACCGGCAATGGTGTAGTATCTCACTCTCCCAACTCCTACAGCATGAGCAGTTATCAATCGTTTTATGGTTCTCCACATCATCAAATGATGCGACCCGGTGGTTACATTGATCTGGTACCCAGATAAATATTGAAAATTTGTTCAAGTCCACATGGAAAACAATACCAAAGATTATATAGTATTATAAATATCGTTAACATTTTTCAAAAGTATGGAAAGATGTTATTTTTTGAATTTTTCAAGTATTAAACATACGTTTCCTTAACAATTAATCGTACTCTATTTTTCGTACTTTCTTTAGTCAATTTTTAATAACATAATAAATTGTAAATAAATTTTAATAAAAAAAAAAAATCATTAATTTGTATTTTTATTTAAATGCAACAGGCCATCACTGTACTATGATGGGCCAGCATCTGTGTTTTTGGAGCATTTCAGGTAAAGCGAAAATTTGAATTAAACTTTACCCTTTCCAGCAGTAAAGTTAAAAAAAGAATATAAAGATATAATACGCCCATGTCCCTACTTTAGAACGTTTTGCAATTAGAACGAATTTGTGAAATCACACGAAATTGAAATTTGGTGTTCTCAAATCCTAACAGCTTTCGAAAACTCGAATTTTTTTTCGAGATTATTATCGAAGTGCCAAAAACATGTGGTTTTATGGAAAATAAAAAACATATGAAAAGTAAAACGCTTTTAAGAAATGCTTCTAACATTGTTGTCAATTTGTTTGAGTGTTTTCTAGAATATCAAAACAAAAAAAAATGTGTTTTTAAAACAGTTTTTTAGAGTATAAACAATACAGCCAAATATACAATAAAATCAGAAATAAGTAATAAAAGTTCTAAATTTTTAATATTACGCAACATTTTTGACCCTAAATTATAATTTATTAGAAAAAATTGGCGTCCGTTTTACTTTCGACCAGGCTTTTTTACACGAATTAAAACGAATAAAAAATAGGGAAAAACGTTCTGATTTAATCGCAAGAAAACTGAAAAATTCTAAAATTTTCACTTTCGCTCTGATTTAAAAGATGTAACAGGCGTGATATAATATTGCTGTTTCGCAGGTTTTAAAAATGTTTTTGTTACACTGAACTATAAATAAATATTTCGTCAAAATTTTAAAGTAATTAGGCTCTAAAGATGAAAAAAAATATTTTTAAGGTTTTTCCCGATATGGGCATCAAATCAAAGTATCTGTGGGCGTTGTGGTGTAATGGTTAGCGCGTTGGACTGTTACACAGATGGTCCCGGGTTCGATTCCCGGTGACGACAACATCAATTTAGAAAAATAATATATATGAGTTTTCTATCACTAATATGTATCGCTGCGCCGACCTTCGGTGTTCCCATAGCACTTAACCCCATTCCGGGAAAAATATTAAAAAAATTTCCGTAGAGCAATTTTGGTGCAGCGTTGCATCTTAAAGATGGAAAGTAAGTATATGTTTTTTTCTTTCTTTCTTTCAAGCTAAATTAATCACAAAAGCTGCGCAAACTAGAGGATATTAGTTAAAACTATTTCAAAAAATGTGATAGAGCTTTTCTGTTCCAGCGCACAGTGGAACGAGATGTACTTTTTTTGTAAAATTTTCTTTTTTTCACATTTCAATCTTAAAGATGCAACGCTGCACCAAAATTGCTCTACGGAAATTTTTTTAATATTTTTCCCGGAATGTACTCTGTATTGCGCAACTTTTGGCGTAAATTTTTTTAAAATCAAAAATATTTTTTTTTTTTTCAAAATGCACTAGGATTGCAATCTTTAGGATCCGGTAGCCATCTGGTTTTTTGTTCAAAATTTTTTTTGCTATTTTTCCAGTAAAAGGCTCCTAAATCCCCATCATTTGGGGGTTGGGGGGCAAGCTAAAAAAAAAAAATTTTCGGGACGCGCTAATGTACATATATAAATTTGATTAAAAATCAATTGATTGGATTAAAAAGTGATCAATATCGTATATCTTATCAAGAGGCCTTGAAAGGGTGTTGTTGTCAAACCAAATGCATTTTTTATAAAATTGATTTTTATACATATAATTCTCATTTAGTTAATAGATTTATTTAGATTTATGTGAACAAATTGCTCACTGAAACTATTTTTTTCTTTCTATTGAAAAGAAGGGATTACGGAAAAAAAATAGTTTTTTTCTATAAATTTTTTGAAATCAGAGTTTTTGTTTAATAATTTTTAATTTATTTTTACCATTTTTATGTTTAAAAAAATTCTACATTTCATTTAACGAAATTTAACTGAAAAATTACATTATCAATTTAATGATGATGTTCTACACTAAAAAAATATTCAGATATAAACTACTGAAATTAAATTATTTAACTTTATAAACTAATAAATAAAATGAAAATTTATAAAAATACTTTTAAAATGAATTTAAAATATGTATTTATTGGGTATACAAGTTAATAATGTCGATTTTTTTTGCTTAAACATGCTTTTATTATAATAACAAAATGAATTGATACATTATTCAAAGTATTGTCCATCGTTAGCCACTCCTCCGGTTTTGAGGTAAAGAATGAATGTTTTCCAAATAGTTTTTGTCCGGTCTTGCAACATGTAGCCGAGCGTTGTCATGATGGAAGACTATGGCCTCGTGTCTGGTCGAATATTCTGGACGTTTTTCGTTGATTGCTCTCTTCAAACGATTCAATTGTGTTCGGTACAGGTCCCCTGTGATCATCTGATCCGATTTGAACAGCTCATAATACAAAACACCCTTCTGATCCCACCAAATAAAGAGCATTACCTTGGCGCCATTTATATTCGGCTTCGGCGTTGATTTTGCTGGTTGAGCTTGGGGTTATCGTAATGTATACTTTTTTCATCACCAGTAACAATACGATGCAAAAATGACTTCTTTTTGTAGCGTTCAAGCAGCAAAATCGCTTTTCAACGTCTCTCGGCTTCAAGTCGGCTCCATGAAATAACCCCCCAGGAAATAACTCCCCAAAACAGAAATGAAATAAATCCCCAAAAATGTATATAGAAGACAACAACAACGACATTTTGGGGAGTTATTTCCACTTTTGGGGATTTATTTCCTTCTTTTATTTGGGGATTTATTTCGTAATGAAATAAGTCCCCAAAATTTAAAAATGAAATAATTCCCCAGTAATTATTTTTGCGGAGTTATTTCGTTATTGATGTGGAAAAAAATTTTCTCTATATAGATTGTTGAAGTACAAAATTAATTCGTAAAATTAATGTTTTGGTTTTGTAAAAAAAAAATTTAGAATCCCTATATTTTTAGATTTTATTTCTGCTCTGGTGGCATGTCATTACGTCCAATGACATAATGTCCATGGACGTTATGTCACTCGAAAAGTGTCATAATGTCCATGGACTTTATGACAATTTGGAAAATGTCGTAATATCTTCTGGGTGTCGGCCTTCGGCCGCTCTTAGGGGTGTTTTTCCTCCGTAGAACGCGGCAGGCGGCTTCGCGAAATAAAATTTTTTCTGCGTGAGACACAAAAGAAACTTCAAAATTACTGATCTATTTCCACACTGGAGTATAATGTTTATAGACCTTATGTCACCCAAAAAGTGGCATAATGTCCATGGACTTTATGTCATTCCATTTGTGAACATAATGTCACATTGCAGAGTGTCATAAAGTCCATGGACATTATGACACTTTTCGAGTGACATAACGTCCATGCACATTATTTCATAGAGCCCTTCAAGTCATATGGAACTCAATTTCCTTGCTTTTGTATGATTCCCAATGCTTTTAAACGTATGGAAATGGCTTGTTGTGTGACTCCCAATGATAATGCAAGTTCTTCTTGCGTTAGCCAACAATCTTCGTGCAGTAATGCTTCCAATTCCTCATCTTCAAACTTTTTCGGCTGACCAGGCCTCCCGTTGTCTTCTGTGTCGAAATCACCACTTTTGAATAGCGCAAACCATCGTTCACAAGTTTTTTGAGTTGGTGCATGTTGACCGTAAGCTTCTACCAACAATTATTAACTTTCAGCAGCCGTTTTCTTCAAATGAAAGAAGATTATCAGACTTCCCCGCAAAATATCTTTTTTATGCACAAAATTCGACATTATTATAGCTATTGAAAAAAATGTGTGTTTACACTTAGGCGTCTATCGAATACTGAATTATAATGACAAAATACCATATTTGTTATTATTGACACAAACAATATGTGATAGCTTGCCATATGTTGTCCAAATCGACATTAGGTGCATTCGTTTACCCCAAAATTTGCACAAATTTGTACAAATTTGTACTGGATTTTACTGAAATGCGTTCGCGTATACATAAATTTTCAAAAGAGAGCATCTACTAAGAGAGTAAAGTGACAGTTGTCAGCAAAAAGACTGCAAATTTTACCTGAACAAATTTTTGCCAGTAAAATTCAGTAAAAACAAAAACATATGATTTAATTAAGTAAACAAACAAAAATAAGCAAACAAAAAGCATACATTTAGTAATAAAAACATTTAAAAGCACAAAAGCTGAATTGAAAATGCGGCAAAAGCTAAAAATAATTATTTTCAACCTGAAACAAATTAAAGTAGTCAGTTAGAATTATTATATGTAGTAACAATTTATCAGTTTTCTAATATCTGTGTTAATTGTTTTTATTTACATTAATATATTAGAGATGTAAAGCTGATGAATATATGAATACTTCTTACTGCATATTATTCAGGGTACCGAATATCAAAAATCAAGTATTCATGTATTTTCGTATGTTATTTAACTAGAAACAAAATTGAAAGTCATGTACAAACTAAAAAGCTTCCACAAAAGTTCATTTAATAAATACAATTTCTACGAATTTATAATTATTAAAATGCAATGAATCAAGTACCGAAAACAATATATACTGGGTAGTCTAAATAACACATATTTTACAACACTAATGGTGTTTTCTTTTCTGGAAAAAAGTGTTGCCTTTTTAATTTTGCCCTCTCACCATTAAAATGAATCATTTTTACAATCAGAATAGAACACAATTTCATCACATATTACATTTATTTAAACAAATCTGTTTTTTAGTGTTGTTAGAGTTCGGGTTCAAGTCCCAGCAAACTTTAAAAAAAATTAATGTTTTTTTTAATAATAAAAAATTTTTGTTTTTTTAATTATTTAAAAAATTTGGAATTAGCTCCACACATTTTTTCAAATAAATTTTTTTTTATAATTTTGTTTGTAAGCGAATTTCAGATTAAAAAAATTATTAAATACTTGCAAAAAGAACAAATTAAAAAAATAGCAAAAACAAATTAAAAATATTAATAAAATAAATTAAATTTAACAAAAAAAAAAAAAAAAATAAATAAAAAAATTTGAAAGAAACACGGCACCCTCCCAGAGTGTTTACCTTACAACACAAAAAGGTAATTTGAGGGCAAAGTGCAAAAAATATGTGACATTTTTGCCAGAAAAGAAAACGCCATAAGCTTTTTAGAGCTTATATGTTTGAATTAAACTGCAAGTTTTTTGCAATTTTTCCGTTTTTTTCCGTATTTTTTTATCAAATTCTTCAAGCGATAAAATAAAAATAATAAAGTTGCGAAATTGAGCAATTATTTAATTGATTCAATTAATTTTTAATTGACAGTTTTAAAATTTTCAACAAAACAATTTAATTGAAAAAAATAGGACCTATTTTTTTTTCTGTGACAAACGAAAAAGATCGTATAATTTTTTATAATATCCACTAACTAAAAGAATGTAAATTTTTAATAATAAAAATTTAATTCTCATAAATTCGACTTCTAAAATAAAGCACCTACGCAAGCAGAAAAATACAATCGGCACAGTGTTGGCACAGCGTCGCCGGTTGGTTATGAGTTGGCAAAAAGTAGGTTTAACAATTTTGACAGCATTGTCCTGTTACCCGATTGATAACAGTGGCCAACCGTTGGTTTAAGCGAACTTGCCACCGTTGGCATAACGTTGGAAGTTCAAAAAATTTAGTTTTGAGAAATATGTATAATAAAACACATTTAAAATGCAGCAATACAGTTCCGTCTTACTCATTTACATCATATTTAAATGTGTAAAGTATAATAACCCAGGCAGAAGAATACAATCGGTACAGTGTTAGCAAAGCGTTGGCGACAGTCGGTTATGAGGTGGGATTAACAATCTTGACAGCATTGTCCTGTAACCCGATAGATAACAGTGGCCAACCATTGGTTTAAGCGAATTTGCCAACGTTAGCATAACGTTGGTAATTCAAAAAATTTGGTGCTTTTAAAAAAGCTTAAAATAATTGAATTTTGAGAAATATGTCTAATAAAAGGCATTTAAAAAGCAGCAATACAGCTCGGTCTGAGTCTTATACATCATATTAAATGTGTGATATATAATAAAATAAAAATGCTTTTAATTGGTTGTAATATATTTTAAAACAATATTGGCGGAGAATTTGGCGGGTTGTACTGGCACATGCTTTGCAAACAAAATAGTGTTTTTCTAGTGCAATATTAGTTGTACCATTGGTATATTTTTAGTGCGGTAGGTTTTACATAAATAGCAGTGGTTTGTCAGTACTATTATTTTTCTACGGTTGGCAATTTCTACCTGGGTACTTATGTGCATGAAGTATCGATGTAACGAAAATCATAATTAGCATTTATTATTAAAGAACTTTAAACACACCGTTTGACCTTGGTTTCATTAATCGAGAATACAAAACTGTCAAAAATATTATCTTAAATCAAATGATATTGATAGTTCTAATGTCAAATAACAGATCAAATGATTTTTTTTTTGACACTGACATATATTTGAAAGTGATACAAAATGTCAAACAAGGAAAGCTAAAAAGTCATTAGCTACACATGTCTCATGGAAATATTCATTAGTTACGAAAATTTTTAATATGTTTCACAGAAATATTTACTCAATGTATGAAAAATTAACAACACGAAATACACACAAAAAAATGAAGCTCCATTTCAATAACAAAAACCACCGATTCAATAACTTTAATTGATGAAATTCCGCCAACAACGAAAATTGCTAATTCAATTCGAAATTGATAGCGCTTTAATTGAATTATTTTTCAATTAAATAATAACTCATTTGATTAAAAAGTGATCAATATTGTATACCTTCTCAGAAATCTAAAAATAGTTGGATAAAGTGTTGTTGCCTTACAAAATGTTTTTTATAGCTTGAATTTTATAACATTGAATTTAAACCGGCTTGTACTTCTCATTTAGTTAGCAGATTTATTTATACTTATGTGAACAAATTTTTTTTTCTTTCTATTGAAACGTAGGGAGTAAAATTTTTTTTTTTTTTTCAAAAATTAGATTTCTTGTTTAAACCAATAATTTATTTTTACCATTTTTTTTAAAAAAAAATTGTTACATTTTTATTAAACAAAATTTAACTTCAAAAATTACATTATCAATTTTATGATAATGTTTTAGAATAAAGTAATATTCACATTTAAACAACTGAAATTAAATCATTTAACTTTATGAAGCAATAAACCGAATGAGAATTAATTAAATCTAATTTAAATGGATTTAAAATATTTATTACTAAAAAATAAACATTTATAAGAAAACAACAACATATGTATATAAGTAACAACAACAACAACAACAACACTATTTTTTGAGCGATAGTATAAAAAAATGTCAAGCAAGTTCCGAATTTAAGCAAATATTTAATTGATTCAATTAATTTTTAATTGACAGTTTTTAAAATTTTCAACAAATCAATTAAATTGAAAAAAAGTAGTGAAATATTTTTTCTGTGTACTGATATTTAAGTATGCACTAAAAATTTGTAAATTTACAAAAATTTCTTCCGCGTTTCAGCCTAAAATAAAATCATTTAATATTAAAAAGTTTTTAGTTAAAAATCAGCCAATTAAAAAAAAAATTAACAAACACAGGTGGGCTAGAATTAGATGTTGATAATAAAAAAATACTACACTAAAAGTGAGTAAAGGGTTTTAAAACACTAGCCGCATTCATGTAATGTACACTGAACACATTGTTTTTTTTTAACCAACCCGAATAACCGGTTAATCAATTTTAGCGAAATAATGCCTTAACCAGTTAACCAATTAGGTCTAATTGAATTGAAACACAAGCAATAAGATATTAGAAAGTTCAAACCTGAGATTTGAAAACAATAGGAAAATATTTCAAATAACAAACCAAATTTTGTGAAAAATTTATAACAGTGTTTATCTAAACTTTATGTTTAGATATCTCGAAAACAGATGTGAAATTAGGTCAATTACAGTTGTTTTTCTATGAAATAATACAAAACAACTATTGTCACTGTTATTAAAAAAAAACAACTGAAGAAAAAAAAAATATTTTGATGCAGTTATTTTAAAAGTTGAATAAACAACTACCAAAACAGTATTTTTGCAGTAAAAAGTTAATTTTTGTAAGTTATTTAAAAATAGAAGGTTTTGTCGAGTTTTTAAAAATTCTCGTTCAGTTTATGATTGCTACTATTGGTATAAGAATTGTTTTGTTCCTGACACTTAATATGGATGGACTTACATATGGACTTACATAGTGTTCACATTAGATATTAACATTAATATAATATGTGCGAAAACGCTAACAGAATAACGGAACTAAATTATCTATGTTCATATTAATGTTTAGGGTGGAGAACACGCATTCATATTTATATCATGTCTTCTCATATCTTTCTGTCTCCCGTTGAGTAAAGACGTCCATTTATTCATTCAATTTTCAACTATGCGATTAAAAATAACTTTAAATTGATTTATAACAGTTAAACAATTTTTAATACACTTTTTCTTGTATTTTTTTAATTTTAGGCGTTTAACTTTTATTTATTTTTTTGTTTACAATGTTTTATGTATGTGTGTGTGTATTATGACAGCTTATATCATAATATTGTTGTTTAGAGATTTATCATAACAACACTATTTTGATATCAGATATGATACTAACAGTAACAGTAATGTGTAGTCCACACGTAATAGAATTCTCTCTGAGATTGAATTTTAAGTTTGCTGACAGAAAAATATTAAAGGTAATATCTAGTGTGGACTATCTTCTGTGGCGTACCCAATGGGTATGTCAGAGAGAGGCTCAGAAGATGGAGGGAGTCGGAGTTTGGGGCCTATTGGGCCAGATCGCCTGGGCAGCGACAGGCGGGGCTGTTTATATCTCCCTCTGGGGAGAGATCGCGGAAACTCTTGTCTATGACGAGGGGCGAACTAAGAACCGTAACGGGTTACCTCACAGGACACTGTGGCCTTAGGTATCAATTGTACAAGATGGGACGATCCTCTACGGATACGTGCAGGTTTTGTGAATTGGAACCCGAGACCTCTGAGCATGTTCTCTGCAAATGTCCGAGGCTCTCCGACAGGAGGGTGCGTTATTTTGGTGGGCGAATAGTGACGCCATCGGACGTTTGGAACTGTTCACCTGGTAGGATAGTTGGCTTCGTAGGGAGCCTGAACCTATAGGGTGTATTCGCTGGCAGCACAAAATACCAACTTCTGGTCGCGGTGCATAGTGCCACTATAGTCTAATCTAGTGTGGACACTATGTTATAGACGTTGAAAAAATCAAAAGAGTTCACACTTAACATGGCCAATGCAGAATTTTGTATTTGATTTCGTAACACTTATGGGAAAAAAGCCTATATTCATAGCTCGCAATTAACCCATTATTTTACCAATGTGATTTTTAAAAGCCTATAACTTTTGATAGGAAGGCGATATAACAACGCAGTAAAAAGCATATTAAAATCTGAAGGTTTGGCAACACACGTGGTTTGAAAAATTTATAAATTTGTATTTCCAGGGTTGCTATATAATGATTTGAAAAAAGCATAGATGGTAACTGCTTCGATGAGGGTATCAGTAAGGGTAACGACAGTTTCTTTTATTTCGGTAACGGTATTTTAGGTATTACGATATTTCAGTTATTTCCTTAATGGTTTTTTAGCTTTTACAGTATTTTTCTTATACCGTCAATTTTGAGCGGTAACGGTATTTTAGTTATTTCGATAACGTTATTTTAGGGATAACGGCTTTTCAGTTATTTCGGTAACGGCATTTTAAGGGTAACGTTAGTTTAGTTATTCAGGTAATGTCAATGCTCACCGATATTTTTTTTTTGTCAAACTTTGGGAAAATAAATATATTTCCAGCGATTTTTCATTTCAGATCTTGTCAGGTATTTCAATTATTTCGGTAACGGCATTTTAGGTATAACGATAGTCAGTTGAAAATATATTGAATCAATACCCATACTTTAGCGGTATTGCCTGCCATCCCTGAAAAAAACAATTTTTATCTTTTTTTAAAGCACTTTTCTCAAAAAACTATTTAAAAATAAAAGGAAAACCGGCGTAATACTGGGTTAACATTTACATGTTTTGCGCAAAACATGTGTTTTGGTAAAAAAAAAAAATATGGTAAAACATGTACAAAACATGTTTTGTTTTAAAACACGCCCAAAACACCTCCAGTGAAAATGTAGCATAATAAACGTGATTTATTCACCCAGAAAACAGTCTCACTTATGGCCACCGAAATTTTTGCCAATCGAATTCAGGCGGTTTTAATGTGTTTGACTGTTAATAAAATAAACCACAAATTAGTACATCAAATATTTTTACCAACAAAAACGACTTGCTTGCTCTTTTTTTAAACAGTAACAAAACGACTACATCGAATTTTAATTCTTCTACACATGAATATTTTTTTTTCACTTAAAAAAACAGAACTGAAATACTACTTGAACAACTAACAAATTTTTAAAACAAAAGTTCCCTGACTGAACGACTAGAAATATTTAATCACCTATACCTCGTATCAGTGCTGACTAACATAATGCTTTTCTGATTTGTAAAAAAAGTTTCTTTTCCCAGATTTTTTACCATTAGAACACAGTATAACTGACTTAAATCAAAAATAGAGTTATTTAGTTCAGTAATTTTCTCTAAAAATACACTACAACTTCAAATTTTATCTCCAGATATTATACAATGAAATATAAAATCACTCAGAAAATATTGTTTACATAGCACCACATATAATTAAATGTGACTTTCTAATGGGTCATATATAATCATATCTGAGTTTAATTAAAATATATTGAAAGCATTGGACCTTATATATTTCTGTAAACGTTTGTATGGCTTTATCAAATATGATAAAAAATATTTTTAATACGAGACCACATGTAGTTATATATAATTATATGTGCACTTATGTGGAATTATATACGAACAAATATATAACTCTACATTGTTATATAGTAATAAGTACTTACGTATGATAAGTATAATTTTATATAAGACAATATAAAATAATATATTGCTATATATACCCAAAATTAAATTGTTTGGGAACAACACAAAGCTATACACAATTAGATACAAATATTAATGCTTTAACATATATTTTTATATGAATACATAAGTTTATATATTGAAACATTTAATTGTATAAAATTATATCTGAGTGTATATAAACTTTTTTACTTGAGAAGTTATTTTTTGTTATATTTTTATTATTCTATTTTTTGTTTTGTTTGTTGTTTTTACTGCATTTGTTAGTTGTTTTTCAACAGTTAAAAATTACAACATTTTTAGTTGTTTTAACTTTAATTACTAGGGCAACCAAAAATAAGCCATAGCTTGTTTTTCAATAGAAAGGATAAAACTATTTAGACTAAATACGTTATGTAAGAGCTTTTTTAGATTATTTTTTCATATTTGCTTATTTTAGTTTATGTTATAAATTTAAGCTATTTTTACTTTTTCCTTTAAAAAGTAAGCTTATTTTAGCTTTTCTTAAAAAAACAGCTATTTTTACCATTTGGTATTATAAAGTATTTTTTTAGTTAAAAATTTAATGTTACATGTTGTTGGTTAGCTTAGGAAAAGGAATTTCTCTATTAGGCCTTTGTTTTAGATTGTTCCAAGAAACAAATTTTACACTAATTTTATTTTTCGTACACTCAAATAAAAAAGTTAGTAAAGTCAGCAAAAAATTTTGCTGAGTCAGCAAATTTTTAGTCAGGAGGGTGCTTGCAAAAAAAATTGCTAATGTCAACAAAATCTTTTTCTGAGAATCAGAGAGCTGATTTTTAGCAACAAAATTAGTAGATTCAGCAAAAGTTTTGCTAAAACTTAGTGGATTAGAAATTAAAAAACCCTTGCCAAACATTAATAAAATTTTTGCTGAATATTAGTAGACTGAAAAAAACTCAAAAAATTTGTAGAAAATTTTTACTTTAGTTAATAAAATAAAACATATTTTTGTGATTCTTTTTAAAAATTTTCATACTCCCACATTGACGACATGAATTAATGTAATATCTGCAAATATATAGAAATAATAATATATAAAATAAACAAAATTATCTTTCAACTACCCAGCAAAAAATTTCCAAAAAGGTAAGTGGGTTTGTAATCAAGCATTTCGGGCAGAACGCATTCCTTACTAGATTACCTACTCGATTCTTTTAACACGGCGTGAGACTAAAATAATTGATTCTTTAGAATTGATTATTTTTTTATCGAAGAACTATTTACTTTATATTTTTAAGAACTACATACATTTTTTAATAAAGAAATAGTTCCATTGTAAAACTACGAAGTACTTACACAAAAAAAATAAATAAATAGTTCCCTAGAAAAAATAAGAAGTACTTACAATTAAAAAAAAGGAAGTAGTTCCATAAGTAAATTCAACTTTTACTCACACGTGATTCTCCTGGGTCACTCAAATATAACAATCAAAACTCATACGGAAATAAAATCCTAAAAACTGAAACATCGAATTGTTATGATAACATGGGTTTGTCATAATTTTGGAGCTATAAACCACGAAAATATAAATTTTTCAAAAAAAAAGGACAATTCAAAATTGAAAAACAAAAATATGACTCACGCACAATCACCCTCGAAATTTTTTTTACACTCACTCACGATAACGTCAGTAATTTCAATTTTTTGCTCACGTGCGCTTCCCTAATTTATACCTAACCACAGTTTAACAAAATTTATGCAACATCCAATTTCTGTTTTTAGTATTATTTTCCTGCAAATAAAAATTTGTTTGAAAAAATATATGAGATAAATTCTTTAAAATTGTATAACTTCTTTTTTCAAAATTAGGAACTACTTTCAATAATGTCCTTTTATTAAGAAAAAGTATATGATTACTTCTTGAGTAAGTAAATAATTATTTTGTTATTGAGTTCATGCTTTCTGGTTTAAATTTAAAGAATTGATTACAATACTACTTGCTTTTTTGACTCTATCGTTGGAATGTGTTTGGTATTGCAGTTACTAAATTTGGCAATGAGATATGTAAGCAAGTGTGGGCATCACCTTCTTTTTGGAATGTGTAATTTTTTCCTGGGTACTTACATCAATTGTTGTCTCAATGATGCTATCTTTTAAAGGAACACTAATGCCGCAGAGAATTATAGAAACGAAACGAAAAAACAGCAAAATGAAACATATACAACCCGTTTTTTGCAATAAGAAAAATTAAACATAAAAATTTACCTAAGATGTATGTTTTTGTCTTTTGCTTTAGTCTGTCTACCTGCTGTATATTTGTTATCAACTTGACCACTCAATTTGATTACAAATACACATTTAATTTTTTTTAAATTTAAATATTGTATTTTGCCTTTTATTTAATTAAAAGACAATTACTTTCACAAGCCGGTAAAAAGGCAAAATTTAAGTTGTTTCAATCCACAATTTTGTTTTATGTATGAAAAACAGATACAAAAATCTTCCATGGTTGATTTTTTTTATGTGTCTTACTAGAGTTGTACGTTTTAGTATAATTTTCCTCGTCACTACTACATCTTGACATCTAATTCATTCTGCGTATAACTTTTAATCTGGTTGTCGTTCACACTATTGATGTGCTAATCAGCACAATTTTTTAGCAAAATAAATTAGTAAAGCATTAGTAAAATATTAGTAAAACATTAGTTCAAAACAGTTAAGTACTGACTAAGTATAACTAAAATTTCAGTTTAAAACATAATTTTAACAAAAAATTTGCTGAAAAATAGTATACCTGATTTACAAGATGTTTTACTAACTTTTCTACTAACTTATTTTTTTGAGTGTAACAATTGTAATAAAAGGTTATGAAATTAAGGGTTTATTTTATAAATTTAACAGCCTATTTCTATATTTAAACAGCTTAATTTACTGTCTTTCGAACTTTTTTTAAGAGCTTATAACACTGTTTTTATAGCTATTTTTTTGGTTGCCCTAGTAATTTCAGTTGTCACATTTTGAGCTTAATTTACAGTTGTTTTAACTGTCATTTTCAGTAGATTGGACTCATAACCGAAATATTGCATGTTGAGGCAATGTTAAAACCCAATCGCTTAATAATAAAGCGGTTGCAATAAAACGTTTTAGTAATTCCAGAAACTACTCACGAAAATATTTTATTTTGTAATACCTTGTAACCAATTAGTACCACGTGCCATATTTGAATACCACCAAAATACTAAATACAAAGTATGAAACAGGGGGCGGGACAAAAAATATATAAAACAATAAAAAAAAAAGAACTCAAAATACTATATTCAATTATATGAGGTACACGCGGTGTAATTTTGTGGAGTTAAATTTAAACCGAAACATACAAAATAAAAATTATACAAATACATATCGTATGAAAGGGGTGTATGCTTGACTTGCTAACATCAAAGATCGCTCAACCACTTGAATATGAAACACAAACAATAAATGCAACATAACACGAGCAACATAGAGCAGACTCCGTCCGTCCGTTCATATTGCATATACTACATAACCAAGGCAGCGACTTTTATGCACTAAAATAAAAAATATGCGCTTAAAATATGCATTTAAATCGAAATATGCACTAAAAACAAAAAATATGCACTAAAAGTTTTTGGTTATCTAAAAATCGATTTATTACCCCAGAGCGTTGGTTTAAGAATGCAATCCAATATGAATGTCTAACAAATAGCATCTAGAACCTGTGTTAATGGGTAGAAATACTTTCTTCTGATTATTTTTAATTAAATTATAATTTAAATTTTTACAAAATATACAATTAAATTGAAAATATGTAACATAAAAATGCCAAAATATGCATTAAAATATGCATTTGTAGCAAAATATGTAAAAATATGCATTTATAACACAATATCCAAAAAATTCGAGTATGCAAAAACAAATCGATGCCAGCTTGCTGCAATTTATATTCTTTGATTCGTAAAAATATTCAAAAAAAATTAAAAAAAACATGCATTTGGATGAAAGTCGCTGCTCTGTATATAACAAACAAGTTAAGTGTAAGTGTCAAGAATGTGTTTCAGATATTACGGCGCAATCTTACATACACAACATATCAGATGGGATATGGATGAATATGAATTGTACCTAATTGTGTATACAAATAAGATTTCTCAAATTCAAAAATTTAAAAGTGATTACTTTCACAGGCTCATAGGCAACAGAAACAGTGACAGCATTTGCAACACTAACTATATCAGAATATGGGCCAGAGTTTTAAAAATATAAAAACATTAATTTGAAAAAAGTTTGGCGGTAAAGGAAACGACTAAAAATGGCATTTAAAACAAAGGGTATATGCGATACAGTATTTTTCTTTAGTTGTTCTTTTTTTAAATAACTGTGATGACAGTTGTTTTGTATTATTTCATACAACAACAACTGTAATTGCAGTTAAAAACAACTGTTACTGATTATTTCACAAACAACTGTCATGTAGTAATTGTAAAACTCTTCTGAGTGCAAAACGGTAAATTACACTGTTATAGTTTTTGGCCCGAAAAAAAAATGAACTTCGATGAATCCTTTTCGAACTATTAGGGGGGAGTCCCCAGAGTGCGAAAGTACATTTGGAAGTGTCAGATTGGCTCCAGTTTTTGAGAAATCGGTGTATATCCATTTTTCATGGATATAGCTAAGTCTGCGCTATTTAAAAAAATTTTATTCGACTGTATTAGTTTATTTTTTTTGCCTTCTTAACTTTCTTTTACGGAATGTTCTGACTTTTTTTCAAAATTTCACGTAATTTAAACTATTAATGTCGATCAAAAGTAACGATTTTTGACCATTTTTAGAACAATTTTCAGGTTTTTAGGTCGTCGTTACCAAAATGTACCAACTTATAAGAAGGACAAAAAGAGACAAAAGATTTAAAACTTTGCTGCTAAAAAGGCTTAAAAATTCACGACGAAAGAAAAAAATAACAAGGATTTTGATTTTGAAGCTTAACTTGAGGCCTATGTTAGGAACATTTTGGTAAGACGACCTAAAAACCTGAAAAAATGGCTAAAAATGGTCAAAAATCGTTACTTTTGATCGACATTAATTGTTTAAATTACGTGAAATTTTGAAAAAAAAAGTCAAAACATTCCGTAAAAGAAAGCTAAGAAGGCAAAAAAAACTAATACAGTATAAAAAAAATTTTTAAATAGCGCAGACTTAGCTATATCCATGAAAATGGATATATACCGATTTCCTAAAAACTGGAGCCAATCTGACACTTCCAAATGTACTTTTGCACTCAGGGGACTCCCCCCTAATAGTTCGAAAAGGATTCATCGAAGTTCATTTTTTTTCGGGTCAAAAACTATAACAGTGTAATTTACCGTTTTGCACTTAGAAGAGTTTTACAATTACTACTTGACAATTGTTTGTGAAATTATCAGTAACAGTTGTTATTTTTCATTATTTTTCTTTCAGGAATAGAAATTTTTTAAAAAAATTACAGCCTAATATGGTAAACAATAATATCATAAATTTAATGCAAATTACTTTTTTTTCAGTATTTAATAAAATGTACAATTCACCGGTGCTGATTTAATTTTTTCTGGATTTAAAACTTTATGTAGCGAATTTCAATACAGTATAAATACACAATATTTTAGTTAATTCAATAGTTTTGCTTTTTATTTTAACTGTATATGTAGTAGAAATCAGTTAGTTATTTTTACTACATTTGTAGTTATTTTTATAATTCTGCTTTTAATTGTACGTCAGTTATTTTAACCGTTCTTAGAGGTGATCTTTACTATATTTGTAGTTGTTTTTTTGGTAGCTAATAATTACTACATTTTAAGTCATTCTTATGACAAATCCAGTCACAGCCTAATTAATTACATTTGTACCCTCAGAGAACTTCTGCTGTAAATATTTGTAGTTATTTGAGTTGTAAGTCAGACTCTTTATTTTTATTTTTAAGGCAAAAAAACAGTCATTTGTAGAAGAAATTTAATTTTTGACTACAATTTTAGTTCATTTTAAAAATAAACCACAAGAAATTACTGTATTATGATTTTACATTTATTTTATAAAGTAGTTTTTTTAATTATGGAAACTAAAAAAAAAATGAATGTTTGTTAATTTGTTACAGCATATGTGGTTCATTTTTTGATGAGTAAAAAACAAATGACAATGTTAGTTAAATTTACTGAAATATAAGTCTTCCTTTCGTCAAGTGAAATTTCATTTGTGTGGTCTTGCAGTGGTCTTTACCTACATAGTGTTCTAAATGTCATTTATATCTGCATAATTCCCTAAGTAAACTAGAATACACTGCGTTGCATAACTATAATTACAAATGATTTTTGGAATTTTTGCTAATATTACAAACATTTTTTTAAAACTTATAACTTTTTTAAGAGTGTGATAACTAATCTCTTATTGTGTAAAATTTAAGAGATTTTACGGACCAGTGTAAAATAATCTACTGTGCCAGCAACTCAATGATGCGTCTCAATCAGATAATGAATGTAAGGTAAATGTGGCCAAATCAACCATAAGTAGGTTCTTAAAGGATTCCCTGAGAACTACGCGGCAAAAGCTGCACAGAAATGAATTACAAAATTATGTTTGTAATATTATACAAATATCATAGAACATTTTTGTAAGTACAAAAAAAAAGTTTTTTAAATTGGCACCAACAATGATGATCCAAACACTCTTTTGTTGATATTTATGTAATTTTGAATTTTTGTTTTTAAGAATTTTTATATGAAACACTACAATTTACAAGCATTTCAAACAAAAAATTTGTTGGAAATTTATTTGAATTTAAAAATAAGGGTGTTTGAATTTAGAAATTCCATTGTTGGTGCCTACTGAACTGCTCGACTGGAATTTTCTAAAAGGAATTTACAAACAAACTGGTCAGTAATCGCTGTTGTTGGTAGGACTGTTAAAACACAAAATTTCCTTTAAAGGTGATTTATCAGACGAGAAAAGTTTAATACTGTTGGTCCAGATGATTTTAAAAGCTATTGGAGAGACCTACTCAAGGAATCACGTTATTTCTCAAGAACACTTTTCGGAGGCGGATCCTTAATGGTTTGGGGCGCTTTTTGTTTCGACGGTATAGTTGATTTTGGATTTCCAAGCCTCAGAATGAATTATTCTGAGTACATTACAGTATTAAAAGAGAAATTATTGCCTTTTATTGAAAATAACAACAAGGAAGAATTATTTTTCCAACAAGCCAATGTCTCAGTACATGTAAGTCGTCAGACGACGAAATGGCTATCATCAAAAAGTTTAAGAGTATTGGAATGGCCAACATGGCCTCCGCATCAAAACCCCATTGAGAATATTTGGGGAGTATTAACCCGTCGAGTTTACGCAGAAAACCGTCAATATGAAAGCGTTTTTCATCTAAAAGAAGCAGTTATTTATGTGTGGATATCTATTACGGAAGAACTTTAAATAAATCTGTCAAGACAGTATGTCAGATCGAATTTTCGAGTTGATAAAAAAAGGAGTTCTCACGCATTATTAAAAATGAAAGTAGAAAAATTGTAAATTTGCAAATTTAATTAAAAAATTAAAAAAACGCCTTTTTTATGATATCAAAAAACGAACAAAAAATAATTTAAAAAAGTTTAAATAAAAAACATATTTAAATGAAAAATAAATGTGAGCTTTCAAATAAAGTATTTTTTCGTCCCCATGTTACTTCATTTTTGTGTAAGGGGTAATCCAAAATTGTGACATTATTGTTTTTTCCGTTATAAAAAAGCATAAAAAAATTTCGTTTAAAAGTCGTTGTATGCAGTTTTTGTTTATTTAGCATTTTACATCATAAATACACACTTTCATTTAAATCGACGAGATTATGCATTTAAGGATTAAAATATTTTTCTTAAATTTTGGTTTTTGTTTCATTAAGTTTTTTTTGTTTTCTTATTCTTTTTTAAATAGTAAAAATAAAAATTAAATTAATTGTTTCTTTTTGTTAAATATTATTAATTTGCCATTGGTTTTACATGTATGCCGGTTAAACTCTTCTCCTTTTTTAACTTACGGAATTTAGTGAAATTAATGTGTAATTATAGTTTTGCAAAGCAGTGTATATTCTTTATGATAATCCAACTTATATTTTGACATATTGCAATCACAAAGTAACACACAGAGAAAAATTTAGCTATTTGCCAACTGAAATTCGGTTACTACGACTAAAATTCTGTTATTACGAAGTTCAGTCGGTTGGCACAACTTAACATTAGTTTTCACAACAAAGTTCGGTTAATTCAACTGAATTTTAGTTGCAACACCAAAACTATTCTTAAATCTAATGTGAGAGTAAAGTGGTTGCTCTAGATATTTATAAGGCATTCGATCGTGTGTGGCACGGGGCACTCGTGATAAAGCTAGTTGCTTTTGTTGTCGGTAATGTCTTCTCTCGATTTATAACAAGTTTTCTCAGAGACCGCACTATACGTGTTGTTTTAGATGGGGTTTCATCAAACGAGTTTCCGCTAAATTCAGGGGTACCGCAAGGTTCTGTTCTTTCTCCTACCCTTTTTCTTATTTTTATTAATGACCTTCTTGGTCAGACCTTCAATCCTATCTACTCTTCTGCAGATGACAGCAACATTTGTCATTCATTTTCATTCGACCACAGGCCAAGCTCTTTGGAGATAGAGGGCATGCGGCAGAACATGAGTGACACACTCAATCAAGACCTTTCTACATTCTCCGAGTGGGGTCGCTCGAATAAGGTCGATTTTAATGCACGCAAGACCCAATGCTGTATGTTAACCCACAGACGGGCTGTGGAATTAACATTGTCATCTGTAGCTATGGATGGTATAGGTATTGAGGAATCGGATACTCTTGATGTTCTGGGCATGAGAATACAGTGTGATGTCTGCTGGAATAAGCACGTATTTCTCGGTTTTCTAAAACGGTGCAAGACTTACTTCACTCCATCCGATCTCCTTATTAGTTATACCAGCTATATCCGGCCAAAAATGGAATACAACTCTCATATATGGGCAGGGGCTCCACTGTCTATTCTGAAGCTTCTGGACCGTGTTCAGGGGAGGGCGGTGAAGCTTATCAATGACAGTAGTGTATCCAACTCTATTGATTCATTGGAGCATCGTCGGAATGTGGGTTGTGTGACACTTTTCTTTCGATATTATCATGGGAGATGCTCATCTGAGATAAGTGAACTTATTCCATGAGCCCGAGTTTTTATTCGTAATACTCGCTTATCTAGTAGAGCACATCCGTTTGTAGTTGATTGTCCTGTGTTTCGCACAACGCATTACAGAGAAAATTCGTTTTTTAGTCGAACGCTTCGTATGTGGAACAAACTTCCCGCAGAAGTCTTCCCTGTTACTTACAATTTAGAAAAATTTAAATCAAATATCCACAAACACTACTTCCTCTTTCCTCCTTCCCATACTCTATTCCCCTGATCAATACAATGCACTGCATGAGTAGGGGACATCCCCTGAGTATTGGTTAAATTAAAAAAAAAAAGTAAATAAACTTTTCGATTCGGTTGGCACTTTATTTTTCAGTATGAAGGAATATTAATGAATTCATTCTTTGCTTTTCAGATTTAGTTAGTGTTATATCCATCATAGATATTTAATAACGAAATCTCAAGTGCTTTTCTCTTTTTTTTTTGTAATTTAAACGCCAACACAATAATGTTTAGGTTTAACTAAACATAATTTTAAATTTGTCTTGTTGCCTTGAAATTTGACACTTTTCGGTTATATTTTGTTTAGATTCATTTCATTCTTGAAAATACAAATGCAGCGACAGTTACAGAGCAGCAACACTATACCTACCGCACTGAAATATAAATTTTGATCCACCTTATATTACAATTGCCCTTCATTCCCTTCATATCCTGACAGTGGCTGCGAACTAATTTAATGTTTTGGCATTTACTCTACGGGACATCTCTAAGTGCATCTACTATATATTTGTTTGTCGAGAGTGACATTTTCTCTAATCTAACATACACATATGAATGCAGATGAGTATTAAAGATATCGATTTAAAATATTATTTCAGCATATCAAATGATTTATGATAAATAAACAAATATGTTTACACTAAAAGGCAATTTATCAGATTTTATTTTTTTTTTCCTTTTAAGTTTTCCAACGACATTTTTTTTTACAAACGAGGCTATTGAGTGATTTCAATATAAAATAAAAATTACTGGTCATAAATTTTATGTAGAAGATAAATTTACAAACATAAAATTTTTGAGGTAAATTTTGTATATTCTCAGTGAATTATGTAGGTAGAAACGACTAAAAATTACACTTATAACAACTACATCGATCAGTTAAAAAAAATCTCAGTTTAAACCGAAAAATTTGAAATTACACAGAAAAAATTATCAACCTAAAATATTTAATTAAAGATTTGATTTGAATTTAATTTGTTTCTAAACAAATATTTAATTGAATCAATTAATATTTTAATTGACTTTGAAATATATAAATACATATTTTATTTTAGACGCAATTATCATATTATTTTTTCATACACTGTATGCATAAATAGAAAATTTTCAGTATAAAATACCAAATACATTTGAAGTTAACAAACAAAACAAGCACACATGCAAACAGACTCAGCATTGCAAAAAACACACATACCAACGTATAGATCACACACTTTTTTTGTGAGTATCAATTTTTTTTTTTTTATAGAATTTATTTATAACTTTTTTTCCTTCTTAATTTTAATAAAAGGTTTAATTGATAGTCACTTCAATGACGTGATAGGTGCAAAATAAATTAAAATATTAATTGATTCAATAAATTTTTTAATTGAAACCCGTTTTTTATTTTTTTTTTCTGTGTAACTGATGTACCCGTTATTAACAAATTTTAAGTTAAATAAATGTATTTTCTGTTTTGTTTGAAATTAGCATTTTAAACGAAATTTATTTAAAAAAAAAATAAATTCTTCTAAAATTAATAAAAATAAATTGGAAAAATACATTAAACAGTTTGTTGCATATTCAAGATAAGTTTTAATTTTAAGATAAACTCTTTAAAAAGCTACCCAAGGAATAATTTTATGGACTCTCAGACAAGGATGATAAAGAACTAGGATGCACAGAACTGTGAGCGACGCGCACCTGATCGTTCCATCGCGCCAACACCCCCATCGTGCCATCGCGCACAAAAGCAGTTATGTAGGCGGACAAATTTTAAGAATGTGGTTTTATTCAACCACTATTAATATAATTTATTTATTTTTTATTAATTTTGAAAATAGTTTATATTAGTTAAAATTTCTTTATTGAAAATATAAGTAAAATTTTGATTAAAAAAAACGAAAAAACAACAAAATTTTCAAAGTACATGCGTTACGCATGGGTTCTACATTCCGAAAATGAAGTGAAAGTGAAACTTCCGCTCAATTTGTGTTCCCAATTCCACATAAGTGATTTGAAAAGAAAAATTTCATTTTCATTTTGTTTCTAGTGGAATTAAAGTGATTTGATGTGTTCTAACAATTTCACTACAAAAAAAGTAATTGTAAAACGGTATTAGTTAACTGAGTGAAAAACCAAACTTTTTAGAAAATAAAATTATTTTGAATATTAAAAGTAAAACAAAAAATCAAACAATGTAAGTAAATGTGATATGTTGTTAATATACGTTTATTTAACTGAAAAAGTGTTGTATTTTTTACGGGAAAACACATGAATCCGGAACAAGAGGCCACATTTTTAACATTCATGGAAAAAAAATCTGGTTTGGCCGAAGGTTTTTAGAGGGGCGACAAAACAGTTGAAGACCAGTTGTGGAAGGACTTAGCAAGTACCTTAAACAGCTTAGGACCCCCAGAAAACGATGCAACTGGTTGGAAAAAGGCTTTTGCTGATTGGAAGGCTACCATTCGTAAAAAATTGGCCGAAAATAGAGCAGAGGTAACGGCAACAGGTGGAGGACCCAATAATATCAACACATATCATCCAAAGAAGATTCGGTAGCCAAAATTTCTGGCCTTTATACAGCAGTCGAAGGTGTTCCAGCTGCTAAATCATTCGGGACGACCACAAATTCATCTACTGAATTGTCAAACTTAGACGGCACCAGTTCCGACAATGTAGTAAACGTGATTTTAAAAAAATTAAATAAAAATGACGAAGGTACTGAAAATATAGAAAATGAGGAACCGCAACCGATGATTTCCCCTTCTGATTTCTCTTTTTGATTTCTCAATTTCTATGCGACTTCTTTCAAATCTAATCCATTTTGGGCATATGACAGTTTTCAAAACATTACACATATTTGTTAAAATTTTTGACGCTGTACTGCTTTCCACTGCTAGATTGAAGTCTTTTGCGATCATAATAAATAAATACGCAATAAAACTATTTTTTTTTATTAATTTTAAACACTTGCGACTCAGTTTTAATTATTGTCTTACGATTTTTCTGGAGTTCCAAAGGATTTTAACAGTCACGAAGCCTTTTTCTATTTAGATTTTCCGTTCTTTGTTTTTCTTTTTCAATTAAATACCAGGAAATCACAATTGCGAAACTCATTTTATATTATTTTAAAAATAAGTATTTTTTGTTTAATTTTTATTTTTGTTAAAAAATGCACTCTTCTTTATTGCAATTTCATTCACTTTAAAGTGATAATTTTGTTTTTTCTCGCATTTTTTTATGTTGTTGCTAAGAACAAAATGAAAATGAAATCGTCGTGAAAAAAACGATTCACTCGTTTTTCAGAACACAGCGGAATTGAAAATGTGGAATTAAAAACGATTCCACTTTCACTTCGTAGTGGAATATAGAACCCAGGCCTAAGATTGGCCAATTAATTTTCAAAAGAGTTCAAAAATCATGTTTTTTCTATTATATTTCTATTAGAAATTGAAATAGCTTAAAAATTACAAAAAAATAAATAAATAAATTATATTAATAGTGGGTGAATAAAACAACAGTCTTAAAATTTGTCCGCCTACATAACTGCCTTTGTGCGCGATGGCACAATGTTCGCGCACAGTTCTGTGCATCCAACACTGATCGATTTCATTAAAATCGATCGATTTCATTAAAATCGATTCATTGGTTTAATAAAAAATGTCATTGACTGAATGAAAATTCATTAATATTGGTATTTTTTTCATTAACATTGTTTATGATTTTTTCATAATTTCATAAATAAAACTTCATTAAATCAATGAAAAATTTTCAAATTTTTTTCAATAAAAATTTTAAATTGTTATAAGAAAAAAAAAATTTTTTTGTACTATCATTTTGAAATAAAAAAAAACAAACAGAAAAATTTCTTTTAAAACGAAATTAACCAAAACTTTGATATAAATAATTTTTTTTTATTAAGTTTGCCTAGAGCTAACAGTTTTTGACGAATTTGAATAGTTGGTCACTAAATTTCAGGGAACAGTTTCTCTAAGAAAAACGATATAGTTTTTTTTTTCAAAATGAGACCTAAATTGTTATCGTTTTGACGATGTTACACAAAAACGTTATGCTAAACGATAATAAATATTTGTTTTTTAACAACATTGTTAACAATATTTAATATTTTTTTCTAATATGGTCGTAATTTAACTACAAAAAGTGGACTATAATCGTCGATCGTTCTACAGAATTCCACACAATGTCGATAAAAAATTACATATTTTGTACCGAGAAAATATGTCATCTTTTAACACAAATTATAAAAAATGTAAAGAAAGATTGAATGTAAAGAAATATCGAATGTTAATTATATTTAAACAATTTTTTCAATCATTAAAGTTCTTAATATACATAATTTAAAAAAGTACAATAATTAAAATATTTCTTTTTTATGCATAAAAAAAAATTTATTTTCAAAATTTGTAATTTTCGATCTGAAATCTAATCAGCTACTTTTCAGATTTTATGTTTTTGGAATTCGTCAAAAATTTTGAGCTTTAGCAAATTTGTTGAGAAACAAGAGAATTTTCCCCACTGTGCTACATTGGTGGGTGGCCCCGGGAAAACCTTTCTTGTTATAGTTCTATTTTACATGTCATCCTATTCCAAGTAACGAAAATTTGCTGAATCAGGCTGAGTTTAATAAAAATCTGCCATCGCTTTTGCAGAACATCCTGTAATGTTTACTTTCGAACTTTTCGAACTTTTTTTATAAAAATATTTTATAGATCCTATAAAGACCAGACCTTATAAATAATATCAACGAATGATAATTTCTCAATAACCACCAAATTAATGCTATGCTAAAATAATCATAAAAAGTCCAAATTATTAAATATCAACGAAAATATTTCATACAAACTATGAATTTTATTCATTAAACACATGAAACTTTCATAATGAATAGGCTAACATTAATGAAAAAAATGTCATATACTTTATGAAATTTTCATTAAGTCAATGAAACCATTCATTAAAATTGATTTAATGAAACACCTTTCATTGACTCAATGAAACGTTTCTTTGGGGACTTTTTATGAAAAAATGCATTGTATTAATGAAGGAATTCATTAATGCTACGCACAAATTTTTATCAGTGTAGTTCTTCATCATCCTTGCTCTCAGACACAAACGGAATCATGAATCTAGCATTGACGGTACGGTACGTAAACGGACCGTGTCCATCGAAGCTTATAAGAAAACTGAAAGTTAACGTACCGTCAGACGTAGACGGATTATTCAAATTTTCGAATAAATACATTTTAGCTCCGTTTTTGTGTATCCGTTTCGGTGCCGTTGGAGACGGACTACACCGATTGTCATCCGCATTAACTCAGTTAAATATGGACTCTTCCGATTTCTATCCGTTACATTCGGATTCGTTTTTCATCCATAAATGCTCGAGTTTGTTTAATTTGTTGTTCAATTTATTTTCTGCAAGCATAAAATTAATAAAAAAAATCTAAATAACTAAAAAAAGAACAAACACCGCAAACGAATTATAGTTATTTGATGATTTTGCAACATATGCAATATTCAAAAGTGAGATTTCATAAAAATAATAGCGCGCTATTTGGGAAACAATAATGTAATAATGTGGTCCTTAACATTTTTTGGTAAATTTTTTTTTTGTTTTTTTTTTTTATTGCCAAAAATTAAGTGTTCAAAATCATTATTAAATGTTTATTGTAATAAAATTAATGAAAAGAACACAAAAATCGACATTATTATTGTTAAATGATAAAATAAAAATATTTGTGAAATTCAAAATTTAAGATGGTTGATAATAAATATTGTAATATTTTAAATTTATTTGTTTTGACTAATACTACGCTTCTACTGAACGAGTTTTGGACGTGTTTTGAAATAAAACAGGTTTTGTACATGTTTTACCATACATTTTTTTTTCACCAAAACAAATTTTGAGCTCAAAACACGTAAGTGGAAACATAATAAAGGGTGTTTTTTGTAGAGTTATAGAACTTTGAAATGGAATAAAACAAAGATGAATTTTTTAAATCGACATGCAATTTACTTTATTCGAAAGATAATTTTCTGGCATTATAATTTAAATATGACTTCTGGCTCGGACGTAGTCTAATCTGGAGGTCAAATTTAAGATGATTGATAGTAACTAAAATTTTAAAATTATTTGTTTTGACTAATACTACGTTTCTACTGAACGAGTTTTGGACGTGTTTTGAAATAAAACAGGTTTTGTACATGTTTTTCCATACATTTTTTTTCACCAAAACATATTTTGTGTTCAAAACACGTAAGTGGAAACATAGTAAAGGGTGTTTTTTGTAGAGTTAAAGAACTTTGAAATGGAATAAAACAAAGATGAATTTCTTAAATCGACATGCAATTTACTTTATTCTAAAGATAATCTTCTGGCATTATAATTTAAATGTGACTTCTGGCATATGACAGCCACGGCTTGGCTCGGACGTAGTCTAATCTGGAGGTCCAATTTTCGATGACTTTTTTCCAACATTTGTGGCCGTATGTTGGCAATAACGCGGCGAATGTTATCCTCCAAGTAGTCAATCGTTTCGGGATTATCGGCGTAGACTAGCGACTTCACATATACCCACAGAAAATAGTCCAGCGGAGTTAAATCGCACGATCTTAGAGGCCAATTCACGGGTTCGAAACGTGAAACTATGAGGTTACCAAACGTTTCCTTCAATAAATCAATTGTGGCACGAGCTGTGTGACATATTTTGTTGAAACCACAGCTCCTGCACATCATGGTTGTTCAATTGATAAACCAACAAGTCTGTAATCAGGGGTCAATAGCGGTCACCATTGACTGTAACGTTCTGACCAGCATCGTTTTTAAAGAAGTACGCACCAATGATTCCACCAGCCTACAAAGCACTCCAAACAGTCAGTTTTTCTGTATGAAACGGTGTCTCAACATATACGTATACGATACGTATTTCGAACAGAACCATGATTTTCAAAATAAATTTGCACAATTTTGAAGCGTTGTTCAGTCGTCAGTCTATTCATGTTGAAATGCCAAACCAAACTAAACATAAATCACTTGACTGCTGACAAAATGGCCGCCAGTTAAAAAAGTGTTGCCAACTTAAAGTTCTATACCTGTATAAAAAACACCCTTTATTTCAACGAAACAAGAACTTTTTTGGATAAATTATTTAAAAATTGGTAAAATGTTACAAGTTTTTTATCATAATTTATACGACATTTTAAAAACCTTTTGGTAGCAACGATATTAAAATACTATTTGAAACTAATAAGAGTAGAACCACTTTACACGGCATAAGATAAAATCAAATATTTAAATTAAACAAAAAAAACTTACAAAATTGAAAATAATTTCTATTTTAAAAAATTTCATAAAATATAAACGAATAATTTAACAAATTATTTTTATATGCAGCGAATATAAATAAATGTCAAAATAAATAGTAGCACACAAAAAAAAAAACAAAACTGGGGACACAACTCCCTAAAACTGGAAGCAGAATTTACATTAGCATATTGCCTGCAGAATCTCTAGAGTATTGAAAATGCAATGCAAGTGTGCAACCTTGTCATCGAACACATTAATATTCACACATATTTCATCACATTTAAAGTGCTAAAGCAAATGTATACAGTGCGTAACACAAATAAGCACCAAGCAATAAATATTGTTACATGTTAAATATGAAATAAAACACACAATATGACACAAATACACTCATAAAAAAAAGTTAGTTGAAAAGTCTGTTAAACGGGTTCCAATTCGATAAAACTAAATGTTTCTGCTGTTCTCGCTTAAATCAGTTATTTAGCTAAAGTTATTACACATAAAAAAAAAGTGCTCACCGAATTGAAAAGTGTTTTTTGGTGGTAACAACAAATAAATTGGGTTAGTACAACCATATTGCAATGTGATTTATGAATATTTTTGGTGTTGCAACTAAAATTCAGTTGTAATAACCGAACATTGTAGTGAAAACCAATACTCAGTTAAACCAACCGATTTATAGTCGTAGTATACGAATTTTTAGCCGTAGTAACCGCAGTTGCCAAATGCCAATATTTTTCTCTGTTTGTAGTTATCTCATTTTACTTCAAGAACAAATTCCATCCGTGAACTCATTTTTCAACCTAAAATTTTGTAATTCGTGATTCTCAAATTTACAAATTTTGCCAGTTAATTTAAACCACAATTGAGTTTGAATTTAAACGTCTTTTCCAGACAATTGCAAATACATAATACTATAATTAATATGCAATTTTATTTGATTTTAATTGTGAAAGGCGTGGTAGAGAAAAATTAGTGTATTTTCTAAAAATTATAACTACATTGTAAATTTTCAATTTTCTGAATTAGACTGTGCAGTTTCTGGTGCTGAACCTTCGTCAGTGACCCTGTTTTTTATTTGAATAATGTAATATTTATTATGTTTTTTATTTGTTCGATTGCGTCTATATGAAATTTTCTGTGCAATCACTGACAGTGGTATAGATAAACTAATTTCTAATGCCACATGCACTAGCACTACACGTTAGACAGAGGGCTTTAGCTCACTGATCTATTGCCAGGTCGAGTTTTGTTGTGATTAAAACTAGTTTTATTCAATACACGGTGTTTTTGTTCTTGCATACATAATCTCAGAAGTACAACTCCAACAACACAACAGTTCTATTTTTAGAAACTTACCTCACTCTAATGTCCACTGTTTTCCCATATGTTGTAAGTGATGCCACATCTATGATATATTCTTTGTATATTCGATAGATGGCGCTTACGTAGTTAGGGAAGAATTGCCAGAGAGCAAAGCTTGATTTGTTTGAGTTTGAATTTGAATTTAAACATCTTTTTCAGACAATTGCAATTAAACTATTATTTTTTGTATTCCCGCTATCAGTCTCATTTGTAGATGGTGTTATTTTCTCAGACTTTTTATTTTATAATCATAAAATAGGCAAAATCTCGGAAACTAAGCGAGATAGAGCAAAATGGACCAAAAATCGATACTCCGTACCTACTAAGTATTATTTCATTAACTACTTATATTCCCCTTAAATAAATATGGACCTGCCTCTGATCAGATCCGGAAAGACCATTTTTGCAGAAATTTTCTGTTGATTCAGCTTAAAAATTCTGTCGATTAAGCTTAATTCTTAGTTAATTTTACTACAACTGTTAACTCAAATTTAGTTCTTGTAAAGTTTAGGTCACCTAAATTAAGCAGATTTTGACTCCCAACTTCATTGAAAATTCTGCCTGCGCAAATTTATTTACTATTTTCTGTTGTCGTACACTGATAATAATCCATGCATACAAATACGAAAAAATGTCAAAATAACCAAAACTTACGAAAGATTTTGTAGTTTCGACAAAAATTTCGTATTTTTATGTATAGATTATTATGAGTGTAGCTGAAATATCAACTATTTGTACGGGCTTTTTTTTATGAGTGTATGTAAGTATACTAATAAAATTTATTATCTAAAATTTATATAGTTTATTTGTTGCACGTGCATTATTTAACGATTTTTTTAAATTTTCAAATGCACTGTATATTTGTTTTTATAAAAATTATATAAAATAACATCAAATATTTCCTACTGTATAAAATGCATATGGGCTATTCTCAAAAATATTTAAAATTTTGGTTAAATTTTTTTTTTTTTTGAGAGTCACACGATTATAAACCACTATTTAGGCACATCAAATCTGTTTGCTTGAATGACTTTCAGCAAGGGGCGCTAAAGTTATGACGGTTTAAAGTTTCAAAATTTCTAAAATTTCTCAAAATTAAGTTTTTTGTTTGATTTCAAAAAAAATTTCGCATATGCATAAAACTAATGCAGGACCATCAATAAAAAATGTTGTAAAATATATATCGTTAACATAAAGTGAAATACACTGAAAAAAATAATATTTGTTTTTTTAATTATTTTGAAAGAAACTTCACGGTTTAGAAATTGCAATTTACGTTTAGATATATTTAGATATATTTAGATATATTTAGATAAATTTTTATTTTTTTTTTCTCATTAGCATATATTGTAACATTCACTTTTGTTGTATATTGTAATCTGTATGATTTCCTTGATTCAATTCGAGAGTTTTTTTTAATTGATATATTTTTGTGACGTTCTCTTCTTTTAAAGAATTTTTTTTAACGTTCAGTCTTTTTTCGCTTTTCACAAATTTGCATTGCTTTAATTGAAACTATTAAACGAGTTAGTCCCGGTTCACACACGGCAATTTTACTTGCGCAAGTCTTAAGTTTATAGAAGAGGGAGGAAAAGAGAATGGAAGAGGGTACAGTTTTGCCCGTACTATAATTCCGTTTTGTTTTGTCATCCGCAATTTTCAACACGAAGTTTCGAAACGAAAATTGCTGAAACAAACTTTTCCTGTGTGAACACAAAAGCAAGTTCAAAGGAGAATTGAAGAAAACTTGCGCAAGTAAAATTGCCATGTGTGAACCGGGACTTAAAAGTTTAAAAATGTTTAAATAATTTAATTGAAATGTTTAGACATTTCGGCTGAGATTACTAAGTATTTTCGAAAAAAAGTACAGTATATTTTTTTTTAATTAACACAATCCATTGTTTTATATATTCAGGCGTTTAGCGTGGAAACTTACTTTCGTATTTTGTGCTTTCCAATTTTTTTTTTGTCAAATTTTTTTATTTAAATTCGCAGTTTAAGCGATATTTCAATTAATTTATTTATTAAGTCAATGGAACATACAAAATTCCTTATAGACTAGCTTTAATAAATTAATATAGAAATTAATATATAAATATCTAAAAATTTAATATTAAAAATTTACAACTTCAATAATTCAAAAAGCAGCAATTTGATGGATTCTTTCGAAGTGCAAATTTCAATTGCTTGGTTAGGATTTTTGTTAAACGCAATCTCATTAATACAATTTATATCACTAAACGCACGATTTAAATTACTTTCGATGACAATGTATATTAAAAATATAATGATTATTACGAAGAATTCTAGGTGGAACATAGTACGATATTTGCGATAACAATTCAGGACAGTTAATACTTCCAGATGTTATATCACGGATAAGTAACACAGATTGAAATCTATGTCTATATTAAAACGTTTCTAAACCCAAAAGTAAACACTTTGAAAAAATGATAATTTCTTTTTAGAGATCATATTTAAATATAACGTAATCAGTTGATGAGAAAATGTATTTTCTACAAGTAAATTCCAAATAAGTGGGATGATGATTTTTAAAACTAATTAAGTTTCATTTGGTCCATAAAATCTTTATTTCTTAAAATTTTTAAATGCTCCCCAGCTTTTGTGTTAAAGCATTGAATAAAGGTCAAAATAATGGTAATTTTGTCAAATTTCGCGCAACAGTATTGATGTGACGGAGCAAAACGTGGATTAAAAAAAAAAAAACTGATGGCGATCAATTATATGCGACTATGCCACTACTATATTTAGGTTCTTAGAATCTGTCAATATGATTGTTTGCTACACAAAAAAAAAAAAAAATTGTAAAATAACCAAAAAACTTAGTTCACGCAGCAAACTGGCCTATTTAAAGCTAATGCGGAAAACTGCTTTTTTAACAAAATTCACGCACATGTTTTTCAACATTTATGATCTCGTACTCTTTATCTGTTAAGGGCAAACATACATCCAACTGTGTTTTATTACAACATCAACGAACCATTGTTTTCAAATTTGTATCCTAAGAAGTGCCGTTAAAAAAACATCAAAAAATTTAAAATTAAAAAAATTTTTTTTTTTAATTTTCGACTGCTATGTATTTTAGAGTTCGTTATAATTTAATTTTAAGATATCATCACTTTTATTACGGATTTTTAATCAATAAAAAATAGCGTTATTATTTTTTTTTTTTTTAATTTCAACTCCTTCCACTGGCGAGCGGTGGCCAAAAACGCTAATTTATAGTCACTTTTACTACAAAGCAAAAAGGGGATAATTTATATGAAATTTTAACCTTACATTCGATTCTATGCCAAATGATTTTTTTCGTAATAATTTTGTTACACACTCTCAAACTCCGAATATAGAACATTTTAGTAATATTCCTTCTTTCCTTGATTTGGGAAATTTTGTGGTGAATATGGATGATGTTTTACTTGCACTGGATAATTTGAATAACTCAAAAAAGCCGGACATTGATGGTTTATCACAATTCTTTATTAAGAGTTGTGCTAAGTCAATGTGTATTCCACTTGTTCTATTATTTAATGAGTCTTTGAAAACCGGTCATTTTATTCCTAAATGGAAAACTAGCTGGGTTGAACCAATCTTTAAGGATGGAGTGAAAAGTAAAGTTGAGAATTATAGACCAATATGCAATTATCGACTATATCAAAGATATTTGAGTATATTATTTGCGAGAAATTATCATTTTTAGTTAAGCGCTACATAAATCCTTCACAGCATGGTTTTGTCTCAGGAAGATCTACGACGACAAATCTTGCCGTATTTACGAAGTATTGTAAGTCTAATTTAGAGTCAGGATTTCCAGTTGATGTTATATATACAGACTTGAAAAAAGCTTTTGACCGTGTATCACATGAAGTGTTGATGCTAAAACTTTCTTTATTGGGAATTCACTCGAATTTATTAAATTGGCTAAAATCATACTTAACTAACAGAGTATGTATTGTAAAAATAGAAAATATCACATCTTATGCATATATTGCTATCTCTGGAGTTCCGCAGGGAAGCGTTTTAGGACCGTTGCTTTTTAACCTCTTTATAAACGATATTCAATTTTGTTTTTCTCATAGCGAATTTTTGTTATATGCTGACGACCTCAAGGTCTACAATAGAATCTCGAGCATAAATGATGTTCGTGGTTTGCAACGTGATATTGATAAAGTTGTATGTTGGACATGGGAAAATGGTTTAACTTTTAATACTGATAAGTGTTATCATATGAGTTATTATAGATGTTATTCCCCCCTTTTATCATCGTATAAAATTCAAGATTTTACACTTAAAACAGTTAATGAAATCAATGATTTGGGAGTAATTTTCGACTCAGATCTCTGTTTCATTAACCATTTGAATCTCATAATTCCTAAAGCATATTCTGTCTTAGCATTTATCCGACGAAATTCTGCAGATTTTAGTGATGCATACACTAGAAAACTAGAATATGCATCTTTTATATGGAACCCTTATGCTGCAGTTCACATAAATCGCCTGGAAAAGCTACAGGTAAAATTTATGAAATTTGCATTGCAAAATATAAATTATCATGACCCAGTGCCATCCTATGAAAATCGATGCAACTTAATACACCTTCAAACATTAGAATCGCGTAGAATGAACTCATCGCTTTTATTTATTTATTCGTCTACGCCTGATCGTTAAACTATTAAGACGTGTTATAATGGATACGGTGCCAAAACCTCTTTGTGCAAAGTGTTTTAATTCGGCAAAAACAAACTTTATTGTCTGCCATGTTTGCAGAGCTAGATATCATTTAATTTGTGCAAATTTAAATGAAAAATTTAGTGAAGAATTTATTAAAAATAAAAACGTTGTCTATAATTGCAATGTTTGTTTACATGTTTCATCCAGTTTACTTTTACATATCTCTTCTTTGTCAAATGAAGTAAGAGAGCTTAAAGAATTAATAAAGAACTCTTTTAATATTGAACTACGTGATCTCACAAAAAATAAACAAAATTTAAAACCGCCAAAAAAACAACAAAAAGCTAAACATCAAAATAAAGCAAAAAATCAACAAAAAGTAAGAAACAACATTGATATGCATAATGCTAATGCAATTGGTGCCACTAGTGTTGTTGTTGCTGAGCCGACTACAAGTGCGCGTGCTGCTACTGCTATATCAAACAGTCAACCTTTTTTGTCTGCTGCTTCGTCTGTTTCTTTATTACCTACTGAGTATGAAGTACAAATGAATAATGCCAATATGCTTGATGACGACACACAACAATCACATACAACATATGATTGGGTTGATGTACAGAGGCGTAGACGAAGAAAGGGGCCCGTGGTAATGGGGGTAAACTCATCAGAAGATCTAGATGTTGTTGTCCAAAAGAAATGGGTGCATCTTTCATCATTCAAGCCAACAGTAACAACTGATCAAATTAAAAGCTATGTTGAAAAAAACGCTGGTATCAATAAAGAACTTATTGATTGCTATTTACTGGTCAAAAAAGATATTGATCTAAATGTTTTAAAACGAGTCAATTTTAAGCTTGGTGTATCTCCCAGATTGTATAATGAACTATTAAAGCCTGATCTTTGGCCAGCAAATATTAAGGTTCGTCCTTTTGTAAATTTTCGAAGAAAACCAGCCCCAGCAGTGGAATCATAGACTCTGTTAAGTCTGGCTTTCAAGTTTATTATCAGAATTTATCTGGTATGCGTTCAAAATCTAAAATTATATATGATTTTTCTTCTCAATGTCAATATGATGTCATAGTCTTGGTTGAAACTTGGTTGAATGCTGATTTCTGTGATGGTGAATATTTCGATACTAAGCTGTATAATATTTATCGTAAGGATAGAATTGCTGAACGTACTGGACTTTTAAAGGGTGGTGGTGTTTTAGTTGCTGTAAGAAGTCATTATAAGTCTTCTTTAATTGCTATTGATGACGATAAAGGTTTGCTTGATCAACTTATTGTATCAATATCTGGCTTTAATATTACATTATATTTATGTGTCTCTTACATTCCGCCGCGTAGTCCGGATTCACTATATTCTAAACATGTTTCTAATATTTTAACAGTAAATGAGAACTTGACAGTAAACTCTCGTTTTTGTGTAATGGGTGATTTTAACCTCCCCGATGTTTTTTGGTCTCAACTATATGATAATGCTTTTTTACTACCTTCAAATGTTAATAAATTTCATGAAATTGAGGTTATTGATAGCTTGTTTAGTTTAAATTTAATTCAAATTAATCATATTTCTAATCAATTAAACCGATTTTTAGATCTAATTTTTGTTCCTCATGATTGGAAATTTAATTTATACGAGTGTTTACTGCCAATATCACGTTCTGATGTTCATCATATGCCTTTAGTTGTTGAAATTGATTCATATAACTTTTCTAAATTCCATGAATCTTTACATTGTTTAAATTTTAATTATTATAATTTTGATGCACTAAACTCAATTTTTAATCAAATTAATTGGCTTGAGATTTTTTCCGGGCATATAGCATCAAATTGTTATTCTGAGTTTTTGGATAAAACCTTGAATATTTGTAGGGAAAATATTCCGCTTAAAAGGCCAAAGCCTTACAAGTTGCCGTGGTACACTAGTGGTCTCAAAAAACTTAAAAATCTTCGTAATAAATTTGATAAACGGTTTAGGGAGTCTGCATCAGCTGATTCTCAAACTAAATTTATTCATTATCAACGTGAGTTTAATTGTTTAAATAAGTTTCTGTATAGACAATATCTTCTTCAAAAGGAGGATGAGATTAAAAGTAATCCTAAATCTTTTTGGACTTTTATAAAGTCTAAGAAACAAGTGTCTGATATACCCTCTACTGTTAAATATGCTGATAGAGTTTCTCGATCGTGTAATGAGTCTGTAAATATGTTTGCAGACTACTTTAAATCCAATTTTGAGCCTTCAAATGGTAGTCATTTTAACTTATCTAGTTATTTGTCTGTGCTAGATATTGGTTATATGGTTATCTCGGAGGATGAGGTTTTAAACGCAATTTTTCAGATCAATAATAGTTATAAATTAGACGCTGATGGTTTGTGTGCGTACTTACTTAAAAAGTGTGCATCCTCTGTAACTTTTGCCTTGACATATATTTTTAATTTGTCTTTAAAGGAAGGTGTTTTTATTGATCAATGGAAGTTGGCGACAATCACACCGGTGTTTAAAGATGGAAGGAGGGATGACGTAACTTGTTACCGACCGATTTCCAAGTTGACCTGTGTGTCGAAAATATTTGAGCGCGTTGTCTATAATAGGCTTTTTTTTATAACTAAATCATGGATTTGCCTTAATCAACATGGATTTTTTTTAGGTAGATCTACAACGACTAATTTATCAGTTTTTAGTGAATACTGTATATCAGCCTTAGAACAGGGTAGTCAAGTTGAAACGGTATATACCGATTTTTCTAAAGCCTTTGATAAAGTGGATCACTTTATTCTTCTTGCTAAGCTCCGTCAAATGGGCTTTCATTCTAATTTTTTAAATTGGATAAAATCATATTTATCCAATAGAATTTGTAAGGTTAACATTGAAAACTATTTTTCAGAGCCTTATATTCAGACTTCAGGAGTACCACAAGGTAGTATCTTGGGGCCACTTCTTTTTAATTTATTTATTAATGACATTTCGTCGTGTTTTAATAAAACCAAATTTCTTTTATATGCTGATGATTTAAAAGTATTTTATAAAATTTCCACATTTCTTGATGTTTTTGATTTACAAGCGGATTTAAATAATCTTCTTGTGTGGTGCAATTTAAATAGGCTTTATTTAAATCTTAGTAAATGCCTCCATATGTCGTTTTTTAGGTCATTAAATCCAATTCATGCTACTTTTTATATTGGTGATTATAATTTGGAATCTGTGGATTCAACTCTTGATCTGGGTGTTGTTTTTGACTCAAAGTTGTCGTTTGGGCTTCATGTGGACTATATTGTTCCAAAAGCTTACTCTATGTTAGCTTTCCTGAAAAGAAATTGTGCTGACTTTTCCGATCCAACTACATTAAAGCTAATTTATTCTGCCTTTGTCAGATCAAAACTGGAGTATGCTGCCATAATATGGGCTCCTCATTGTGGTACTCACATCGCTCGTATTGAAAGGGTGCAAAGGAAATTTGTCAAATTTGCAACCTCGTCGTTTAGGTTTACTGATCCTATACCCTCTTATAGATCTAGAGGTCTACTAATAGGTTTAGAAACCCTTGAATTTCGTAGGTTACTGCAATCTGCTTTATTCGTTTTTGATATTATAAGTGG
The DNA here is from genome assembly GCA_021234595.1 of Delia radicum. Lineage (NCBI taxonomy): Eukaryota > Metazoa > Arthropoda > Insecta > Diptera > Anthomyiidae > Delia > Delia radicum. The sequence goes on along the minus strand of CM037852.1, from coordinate 223,803,621 downwards.
TGCTATTGATTGTTCTGAGTTGCTTTCCCGTATTAATTTTCATGTTCCACCAAGAAGATTAAGGTTTAATTCTATTTTTGATGTACCACTACATCGTACCAATTATGGGCTTAATAGCATTTTAACCCGTACTTTTATTCAAATGAATGAGATTAATAATAAACAGCTAATTACTTTAAAGCAACAAATTGAGTTTTGGACATCAAAAACTAGCTTTAAACAACAATTATATTCCATTATGATGGATTTAGGTATTTAAATAAATAATGTAAATATTAAGATTATTATAAAATTGTTATATCATAGTCTGTAAGGATTTATGTATCCATAGACTGAATAAATTGAAATGAAATGAAATGAAATGAACTTATTTCAGGTTCCATTGATTGTCCGCTATTGTTGTCGTATATACATTTACGTGTTCCAGTCTATGCACTTAGATATCATGAATATTTTTATGTCAAAACACATCGTACTGAATATGGGAAAAATGAACCTATTGACAGGGCTCTTATTTTATATAATTCTTTAACATTTGATTGTTAATATTGTAAAAAATGTAAACATTGCTTATTAGATTTTAGTTTAAATATGAATGAATTTAAAAACATGTTATTAAATTTTTCCTTTTATGAGAAAAATAAATAGATTTAAGAATTAATTGTTCTAGTCTGTAAGGACTTGTATCCAAAGACTTAATAAACAAATAAATAAATAAATAGTTTCATAAAAATTATGAAGCTTTTTTCATAGAATTTATCTCTCAAATGTTGGGAGATTGATGTAATACCAAATGAAATACAAAAGTTGAAAACCCCAAACAAAAAACTAAAAAGAACAATAAATTTAGGTTGTTTCAAACAATTTTTTGAAATTTTTTAAGTTTGCTTAACAATAACATATAGAAATATGGACATATGGACCTAAAATTCTGCACTCCTATGAGTTGAAGTGTTGTTAATGCAAACATCTAATCAGCTTTTCTAATACATAAAAATTTCTAAATTTATTAAAAAATAATATAAGTTTCAAAGGATGTAAAAATATTTGAAATAAGCCCATATGCCAACGATTTCTGTTAGTTTTTTATTTTTTTTTTATTATTTAAAAGAAAAATTACTTTTGTATTCAAAATGTAATTATGCTTATAATTTCCAATGAATCAAGATTCAAAATTGTCTGGTTGCGTTTGGTGTTCATTAAAATATGGACATGATATGTGGTTGGATATGTCGTATTCGTTGTTAATCACATTATGTTGGAACAAAGTATTGTTTTGTATTAATGACTAGAAAGTGATAATTGAAGAACACAACTGATCTGAACTGCATACGAGTAGATTCAATCAATATTAAAATTCGAATTAATTACTAAATATGTTGGTTTTTATGGATGTTTGATTTTAAAATAAAATCTCTGGTTAAGCGGTCTAGGTCGGAAAATAGCTTAAAGACACGTTTACACTAGATTGCAAAACACGTTCTTTATTCTATTCCAACAGTTCTTTATTCTTTTCCACTAGTTTTGGCAAAACACGTGTTTTACTATCTAGTGTGAATGCCGTATAAGAATCTATAAACATATTGCTACAGGACGCCATAAGCTTTCGTATTTGCAATTTTATTTGTAATAGTATCCAATTTTAGTAAAGCTCGTTTTCTTTATTTTGTTTATAATTTCCTAAATAATTAATTTAAAAAAATATATATTTTTTTTACATTTTTTCAATGTCTTCGATGCATCTTCCAGCTGATAAAAAGAAGATATGTGAAAAATACTACTTTGATTGTCTCCCAAAAGAAAAATAAATGAATGGGGTTTTTTTTTCAATTGCATATTTTTAAAGTCTATAATTTCTACCAAAAAATTCGCTTAAGAAGATCAGATAATCTGCCATAATTCAGCGATAAACGAGAGTCGATAAAGGAAGTTGAAAAAAAAAATTTTAATAAAATTGTGTTTATAAACAAAAGACTAAAGTTTAAACAGACAAAAAATAATTATTTATCAATAATTTAATTATAAAAGTTGTTTTTTGTACCGATTTATTTAAGAATAATAAGAAAACCACTATTTTTATTAATTTCAATTTAAAACGAGCTTTCCACCTCTGTATATTTACAAAAATAAAGCAAATCAAACATATTAGCTAGGTTGATACTAGAATTTCGATCTGCCTAAAGATCTCATTAGAACCCGAAGTTTTAGAAAAGCTAGAGCCTCCATAATAGACAGAGCTTTAACGAAAAACCTATAAATCATCATGTTTTTATATTTTAACATTTTTCTTCACCTTCTCTTTCGTAAAGGAAATTCACGGCACCGAGGAAGCATACAACGCAATAAAAATTTTTACGGACTCTCCGACAAGTACGGAATCATAACACCGACTTTTAAACGGTCCGTAAAACACATATACGTCAAAACCTGTACGTATACGCAACATTAACGGACCGTTTAATAAAATTATCGAAATCAATACAGTTTGAATCCGTTTCCGTGCCGTTTCATACAGACTTCTTCCGTTGCTTATTGAGTTTTTTTATTTTGTTGTCAAAATAATGCTACGTTTCCACTGAACATGTTTTGAAATAAAACATGTTTTGTACATGTTTTCCCATACACCATATCACCAAAACACATGTTTTACTCAAAACACGTAAGTGGAAATTTATTTAAAAAAAAATTAAATTTAAAAAATTGCGATAATTTGGTGATAAATATATTGGAAATTGTATTAAACTTTACAACTAAATTTTTGTCGTTTCCCATGCCGATTTATTTAATTTATGGGGCAAAAAACATTGAAGATGAATATGGTGCTTTTAGCTTCGTGTGTCAATAATTTTGGCGCCACGTGTATGTAAAATCAAATAAACACAGGACATTTATTCATAATTAATAAATCTACAAAACAAAAAACAATGAATGTTTCTCCAAATAAATAAAAAATAGAGTAAATTAGGTGGATATTTCGAAAAGGTACGGTTTTGTTTCGAAAAGTTTGTCACTGGAATAAAAATTAATCGATTAATTGAACGAACAAAAAGAAATTTCGAACGAACACTTTAAAAAACATGATATTTGAACAACGAATAATTCGAACAAATTTAAACGATTAATCAAATAAAACGAATAATTAAAAAACTACTAAAACTAAAATGATAATGGGCAAAATAAAATCAAAACTCTATTGATGAAATAACAAACATTTTAAAACATTTTTAATCGTTTTCTAAGATATTTACTCTTTAATAATGGCTAATGATATACATATCGCTAATTTACTGCAATAACGCCATAACTCAAAAATTCCGATTTTGTAGAAAACGATTTTAATGTTTTCAATTTAATCCCACATTGAAAAAAAAAATAACGACATAAGAGGTGAATATACAAGACATCAATACGACTTTTTTACACAATATGATACGTGATATAACGAATAAATCTGCGTCATTAACTCAAAAATCATGTTTTTTGAGTTGTGACGTTCTTGCAATAAATGAGCGATATGATTTGACTTTTAAGCTAACAATATGAAGGAATTCACAGATGAAATGCTATTGTTGAAAAATATAATATGATTTTTGAAGTTTAAAATATACAAAAGACCCAAAACTTTTGCTATTTTACAACGGTAGCACGTTAAACTACTGTGAATTCCATTTATGTAATTTCTACGGTAACTAAAAAGAAAGATCTTAACAGATCGATATATTAAAACTATCGCAGATATATATTTTTTAACGATTTTCACAACTGAAGTTTTTTCTTCACTAGATAACAATGCCAAATGGCGTATGATTGAGAAATCTTTTGGCGTTACTATGGTCTAAAATTATTGTATTTGAAAATTGGTAATGTTGTAGTATTCAAATTGATGCCACAATACATAAACTTTTGAGATGATAGGGAAAAATACTTTAATTGTTTATGTAAGTATTTTTAAAATTATTTTTATTCGTTCGATTAATCGAATAATTTTTATATAATAATTTGATCGTTCGATTAAAAGTTGTTTGATCGTTTATTCGAACAAAATAAAAGCCCGAATAAATTATAACCCTAACGAATACTAAAGGCTCCATTAGTCTTGCCGTTCCGTGCTGTGACGAATCAGCTGTTTAAGTGAGGTGCTTTTTTGAAAATCCCACAAAACAGCTGATTCGTTACGGCACGGAGCGGCAAGACTAACTGAGCCTTAACTTTATACGGAATCTTAAAATAAAAACGTACTCTGTTTTATGCACCGTAAACGGTTCGTCAGTAAAGGACTCTCAAAGGATTTGAATCAGTTTAGATGTTTCTTAAAATCCGTTTTCTGGTCCGTATACGGATCCAGAAAGCGGTACGTAAACGGAGTTGGATTCCGTTTAAGTCGTACCATAAACGGAACGTATTGTTTGTTGGATAATTTCAAGATCATGAATTTGCAGAATTTTTCATTTTGAATTCTCTTTAGACTATATGCTCGTTGATTTATCGAAATTTAAAATATTTATCGTTTTTTCATGTTTGCTGCACAAAGAGAAAACATCTGCAAATCATTGCCATTCATGTGTTTTAACGAAAAACTCAAACTTGGCATCACCTTTTCTGCAGACGTCAAAAACATATGGTAAACTGACAATTTGTCAAACGTATAATAATTTTGTAAAAACTCACAAAAGTATTTTTAATTTTCGGGAATTTTACAACATTTTAGCAACAATAAATTAAAATGAGCGACTCCAGTGATATTCCAGCCACTCCATGCACACCGGGCAGTGGAGCATTGGTGAATTTTAAGACACGCAATCATGCTATGGAAACATTTAAGAAACCCAATACCCTGGGAGTGGTGAAAAAGAAAGTTAAACCAAAAATACTCACGGAAGAAAAATATATAGAAGAAATAGCCAAGATTATACAGCGAGACTTTTTTCCCGATTTAGAAAAACTAAAAGCACAAAATGACTATCTGGAAGCAATGGAACAGAAAGACTTTGCACGCATGGAATCGATTAGAGCCAAATATAGTGGTAGACGACCAACAGAACGAAATCGAAGTAAGTATGACAAGAGGAATTTTTTATGAACAATCTTAGTAATAACAATAAATTATTTCAGGCATGACACCAGATACCTTCGAAACACCATCCAGTTTTGGAGAAAGAACACCACGCAACAATGAAACCTCAGAAACTTGTCGTTCCAGGGGAGCTCAATCGGAAGCATCATCTACAAATACTGCCGCTGGTAGTGGTGGCAAATCTGTAGGCGATAAACATTCTTTGGATTCTTTTCTTCAAGCCTACACCAGTGAGGATAATGCTAGTTTTCAACAAATTGTAGATACAGCCGATGAAAAGTTAAGACAAAAATTTTCAGTTTTGTACAATGAAGAAAAACTATCCTCCGAAAAATTACAAAGAGCCTTAACCCTGCCTACTATAGAGCAACAATTTGAGGAACCAGATCCGTTGCGTAAAATTGAAACTTGGTCTTATCAAAATAAGAATTCCATAATGTATACACCCGAAGGTGTCGAACTAACAGAAACTGAAAAGATAGAGATGGCTAATCGTAAGCAAGTCATACAACACAATGCTACCCGTTTACACTGTAATCCCTTCGAAGAGTTAAAACACCAGAAAACTGGTATGGAAAATCCTGAACCTGTGGCCAGCCTCACCAGTGATAGAGTTGATGCCGATGGCAATACTTTAAGTCAAACTAATTTAGCTTCTCAATTGAAACGTTTTGATTTAGTTAAAACCCCATCTCCCCGACCAGGAGAAGCTTTTTCACCCCTTATGACTTGGGGTGAAATTGAGGGTACACCTTTTCGTTTAGATGGTTCTGATACACCCGTACGTTCCAATACGGGACCATCATTTAAAATTAATGAATCCTCACGCAGAGAAACAATAGCTTTAGCTTTGGCCGAAAAGGTGGGTGAAAAAATGAGAGCACAAAAACAAAAAGCCATGGATACAGCAAGACGTAATGTCTCTTCACCTTTTATACGCTCCAATATGGAAAGATTAGCATCAATGTCACCAGCTGCTAGACAATTGGCTACAATTAAACTCGGGCTACGTACTACACCCTCAATAATGACACCTTCACCTATTAGAACTCCTTTGCACAAGAGTAAAAAGAAAACTGGACCCACAAGACCAGTTTCATCAACAACTAAAAAAATTACTTCTACCACATTTTCACCTGCTGTTAAACCTAAAACCCCAAATCTTATGAATGCTAAAGCGGGTACTTTAACAGATGATTTATTACAGATACCAACAACAAAACGTTCCAGAGCAGCTGATTTTTTTTAATATCTATGCACTTGAAACTATTCATTTTGAAGATCATTCTAATTAAAATGTACACATGTCGTGTAAGATATTTAGATAACAATACGCGTGTGGTGTTTGATTTATGAAAATTTATTGTAGATATTGTAGATTAATATATCATTCATTCATTCTTTCATAGGTAATGAAAAAAACGCCATTTTTACCATCATGTTTTCGAATTTATTTATATTGAAAACATATGTTTATTCCCTATGGAGCCGATAACATAAATCCATATTCAGTTTTTTTAATTTTTCAAAAACTCGCGATTTTTTCACGGTTTTAATTTTTTTAAAAATTAAAAAAATCCCAAAAATATGTAATGAATGAAAGTTGTTATCGAATTTCGCTGATTCTACTCTTTCACACTAATGCAGTTGTTATGCAAATGCAATTTTTCGATGCATTTTCAAACATTTTTTAAACACATGGATAAATTGAAAGTTTAACATTTTTTTTTTATAAAATTAAATTTTGCTTTTTCAGTGACGCGAATGTCATGTAATTTTCTCGATTTAAAAAAAAACTCTTTTTAACTTATAATATTTTTCACAATAGCAACAGTTGCAGAAGAATATTTCGTAGTGTATGGGTACCTTGAGATTTAAAAATGTGTTCAAAATTAACCCTTAAAATAAATATTGAGACTATAAATAATTGCGCTTGTTCGTTAATTTTGTAACCTTTATCACATATCCGAATTTAATAAAATCTGAAAGATGTCATTCTGTAAATTTCTCAGCGGTTATTTTTTTTTTGGTAAAAAGTGAAAACATTAGCAATATATTGATCAAGTTACACAACATAATAATTTTTATCAAGTATACATTTATAATAATAGTCTAATAAAATTTAAGTAATTTTGTCCAAAAATTATAAAAAGTGTTATTCTGTAATTTCCTAGTGGGTATTTTTTTTTTTTGGCCAAAAGTGTATAAAATTACCCTATATGGATCAAGTTACATAAAATATTTATTTTTATCAAGTGGGGATTTTTTCTAATCAATTTAAAGGCTTTAAAATATTGCAGTCATTTTTAAAATTAAGTTTCATGGGTCTTTTTTGTCCCCAGGAAACTAAGGGTTAAAGGGAATTAAACGTATTATTATTTAATCAAATGTAAGTGAACATTTTCCAAAAATTGTGAAAGCTTGGAAAAAACCTTCAAATTTTGTACAATTTTTGAGAATATAAGCAATTTTCATAAAATGTCCTTTAAAGGAGTCGCTCCAAACACAAACTCGAATTATAATTTTTCCAATTTATTTATTTTTTCTTCAAAAACAATTATTATATTATAAAACTAGCAATCAAATTAGGCATTTTAAAAAATCTTTAAAATTAATTTTAAAAAAAATGCATTTTTGTAATTTTGATTAAATTTTATTATATGATAAAAATAGAAATCGACATCTTCAAATTAGGCATTTTAAAAAGTCTTTCAAATTAATATAAAAAAATTTACGTTTTTGCATTTTTATTAAATTGGTGGGTCATTTCGGATTACAGGCTAAAGTGGGTTAATTATATTCAGAATTGCATATCTGGATAATTTTGAATATATTAAATGAAATAAAGAAATTAATTTTTCCAAAATTTAAAATTTTCGGAACTTTTTTTCCTAAATGGGCCATTTTCGGCCAACTTTCACGGGTTAAAGTTTTCCAACAAAAATAGATTTCTTCAATTCCCGAGTAAAAAGAGTTATATATTATGTTATTTAATACAACTATATCTCGTTATATATTGCTTTGTATGGCACAATATATAAAAAGATATAATTTTTGTTTTTCGAACAAATTTTATATTACCCCATATCTAAATGTATCTTTTTACTTATGTTAACATATTTAATCAGATCTGACACAAGGAATTTAAATTGTAAGATCAAATTTAATCCAGTTTCATACACAATTTTAAATTTATTTTTATGTGAAATCAATTATATTCCATTTATAATTGAAAAATGTTCTTTGAAAATGTCTTGGTGAAACTGTTATAAAAAAACTTATGTGGGGTTCTGCGTTATTTATTTGGTTTCTGTTAATTTAGTACCATAATATCTGGCCAAAATTCTGATGTAATTGTATATCATTAGAAGAAATTAAATCCAATTTGATGCACTTTTTGTATTTGCCATTTTTCAGATTAATTATCATGTTTTTTACTCGGATTTGGAAAATTGCGTTAAAGTTTTAATGTTTTTACAAAGTTTTTTTATACATAAAATTTTAAATATAAGATATTTTAACAAGTTTGATATAATTTTTATTAAAAATAAAAATTATGTTTTTCTACCTTTAATTGTGCTATGAAAATGAAAATTATTCAATTATTCCATACTCTATATTTCTTTATTATGATATTGTCCTAACAAATAATCTATAGAGTTTTTGTTTTTAAATTTATTAATTGACCACTTTGTGGAATGTGTTGATAGATCTATTTCGGGAATTTTCTAGGTTCCCATCATCAGAACGCGTTTTGAAAGAAGTGACAATCCCATGCAAAACATTCATATAACCTAGTTATCCCACTAAATGAGAACTAATATATGAGCTCGAAGATAAATATTATCACCATTGATCAAAAACTTGTTCGTTATGTGCAATCTCTACCTTTGGTAGATATACAATACACGCTTTTTGTTTTTATTCTCCTTTTTATTTCCACATTTGTTTTGTTTAAAAACAAGATGTAAAGGGGAAGTAAACTAAGACCGTACTTTGTCTTTTTTACAAGTTTGATATAATGTTTATTAAAAATAAAAATTATGTTTTTCGACCTTTAAACAAACAATTTTTCAATTTATTTTTGATCAATGGTGATTATCTTTAACTTCGAGCTCATTTAGTATGATATCTAGATTATATGAATGTTTGATGTTTTGCATGGGATTGTCACTTCTTTCGAAACGTGTTCTGATGATGGGAACCTAGAAAATTCCCGAAATAGATCTATCAACACATTCCAGAAAGTGGTCAATTAATAAATTTGAAAACAAAAACTATATAGATTATTTGTTAGGACAATATCCTAATAAAGAAATATAGAATATGGCCTTGAACTTGAATAATTTTTAAATACAAGATATTTTATCTTAAAGTTTTATGGTAACTACGAGTACTGGTACGACATACAGCAAAATTTTAGTAACGATAGCCATCGTTACTTAAAAATTCAATTAGTTTTCCAATGCTAAAATTTTAGATTGACACATTATTTTACAATGAAGACATTTCAGAGCGTTTTTTATGACTCGAAAAAGATCCACAATCTTAAATAAAATGAATCCCTGTCAGAAGTTTTGCAGCGCTCATAAATAAGATATTTTGTTGTTTTATTGAGAATAAAAATGTATTACGAATATGTGTATATTTAAGTATAAAAATGTTGAAATAATTAATTTAAATATCTTTTAAATGAAGTGGCAATGTTGAATCTTAAAAAGTTCACCATAAATCTGATGATATATTTAAACAATATTGTTTATGTATCCAGCACCAAAATATTTATTAAATTTATGAGTATATTGGAATGATTTCCTTGAGCATAACAAATATATAAACTAAAGCACCAGATTTATAGCGATTGGTAGCATTTGAAATAGACTGGAAAGGTTTTTGTGGTAAAAATTTAAACTAAAAAGCACCAAATTTCGTTGTTTTGACCAAAGTTTTAATCCCAATAATCTACATGATCACCAGATTGGAATTTTTGTTCCTCCAAAATTTGTAGAAATTTCTTTGTAGTTTTTTCTGCAGTCAACATAGTTTTTGTATCACGCTGAGATTTAAATATATTATGCAAATCCTTACTTATGGTAGCATCTTGTACATACACAGTCATATCGGTATCTATAGCACCGGGAGCATAATTAAGTACTACCGTGTCGGCATCTTTTTCTTCTACCGCCAAAACTTTAAAGTACATATCGCGAGCTGCTTTACCAGAACAATAAAAACTCATTGAGGCAAATGGCTCAATGCCACACTTGGAACTTAAATTCACCACCAATTTGGGTATAAAAGCAAAGACCTTGAAAAATTCTACATTCAGAGAAATGGTGGAGAATACATTAGTATAATAGTATTTACTCCAAGCATTCGTATCGGAAACATCAATAGCTTTTTTTGAGACATCACCCACTGTGCCAGCATTGTGTATGATTAAGGCCCGTTCAAAATTATTAATTTTTTCCTTAGCAGCTATCAAAGAATCGGTTAATAACTTTTGAAAGTTCTCTGCCTTGGCCGTGGACAAATCAATGGAATATGTTAAAACCTTGAGATCTGTACGAGATGATTCGATGGCACCTTTGGTTTTCTTTAATCCATCTTCGTTACGGGCTATTAAGACAATCACAGAACCGGCTTTGAGTTTTTTTGCCACCTCAATGGCCATAGTTTTGCCGATGCCACGAGATGCTCCAGAGATAAGGAAATATGTTTTTTTATTTAAATCGAGCACCATATTTTTATTTTTATAAGTTTTATTAATTTTAATCACTTGTTGAATCTATTGAAGAAAAAAACCTTTCACTTAGTGCTGCCAGGTTTAAAGATTTATCTTCATTATGGCGATTTTTATTTTTTTACCCAAAATAGCTAAATGACGATTGAACGATTTTTGCTTTCAAAATGACGATTTTTTGACAACAGCTTAATATGTCAGCAAAACATATTTATTTGTCATTCTTATACCGAATATATTTCTGGATTTATATTATTTCGTTAAAAATTAAAAAAAAAAAACTTTATTTTTATCGAAATATATTTGCTGAAATAAAATTTTGCCAAAATGCAAATACTTGACTTAAATAAAACTTAATTCAAAACGGATTTATTTTATAATTTTAGTTGAGGTTTTGGTTAATTTAATTTCTGTGTTTACATTTTAATGAAAATAATTTTTCTATATTTTTGTAAAATTTTATTAGCGTAAGATTTAGATAAAAATAAGCTTTTTTTAATTAAAAAATCATGGAATTTTTCTGCGAAACAAACAGACCCCGAGCTCGAATATTCTTATTTATAAAATATTGAAATGTCGAAAAAATACAACTTTAAATTAAATAAAATAAATTCAAAAATAAATCCGTGTTCCAAAGCAGAACTTCAGATATTCACAATAAAAATAAAATAAAAAATCCAAATTTTGTTAATGAATTTAAGATTTAAAAAATTGTGTTACTAAAATGTTGTTCACAGAATTGTGTAGAAGTGTTTAACAGTTCAAGTGGTAAAGTGCTATCGTCGTAAAATGTTATGATTTTCGAAGTTTAATAGAACAGTTTCAGAAATTTTGTTCTAATACAACGATAACACTTGAAATGTGAATTAATTTATTGTATTTTATTTTTTTGTATTAAAACTTTATAACACTAATAAAATTTTTTTTGACGATTTTTCAAAATATGATGATTATTTTTTGAAAATTTGGACGATTTTATGCTCAACAAACCTGGCAACACTGCTTTCACTACACACACGCAGCAGAAACCTGCGCCCTGACGACTTAAGCCGGCTGAGCCTACCGACGTCAATTTTTTCTAGCCGCCGCCGACAAATATTTTTCGGCTGAAACTCGGCTTAAAAAAAGCCACCGATTTTATAATGAGCCTCCGATTTTTTCATAACTCGCCACTGTAACTTTTTAATTTCTTAATATTTGCTGTTTTGGCACATTTGTGTACTTTTTGGACGTTCCATTTTATATAAAAATTTGTTCGTTAGCCAAAGTTAGTGGTGGTTGTTTGGAAAAAGATTGTATTTTATATTCTCTTCATATTAATTCATTATAATATTGTTTCAAAAATAAGTTCAAATTGCCCAAGAATATTCCCAAGCAGAATTATTTACTATTTAAAGGTCTTAATACTGGATTCATCATTAAGTTCTATACTTATCAGGCGCGGATGCGCTGGTATATCAACCTTACCAATTTAAAATTCGGTTTACTAGAATCAAAGTACCACAAGATTTTTGGAATATAAAAAGTATCGTTTTTTTAAAATTTGTATCATCAAAAGTTTCAAAATTCCCTCTTAATATGTATAGTAACCAATGCAACCGGCAATATGCTCTAAAAAACCCACGATAAATAAATAAAATAGCAGAAAAGGCAACTAAAAATTTGTTACACATGACCTTGCAGAAAAAACTGCTAAATTTAGCAAATTTTTGTTGCTAAATATTAATAAAAAAAGAACAGCAAAAATAAATCTGTTGACTTTACAAAATTTTAGTTATATTCGATGTGAATTTTAGTTAATTGAAAATAGCATTTTATTCGATAAAATTAGCAAAAACTTTTACTAAATACTTGTAGACTTAACACAACAAACAAAAACTGTAATATAAACAAAGTTTTTGTTATATTTACCTCAAATTTAGTAGAATGCAAAAAACACGTTTATTTTGCTAAAATCAACAGATATTTTTGCTAGATTGCTGATTTCATAAAGGCAGACAAACTTTTATTCGCATTAAAAAAAAAAAAAAACAAAAAATTTCACATTTTTTAATGATTTTTTTCTTTACTAATATTTAGTAAATGTTTTTGCTAAGTTTAGCAGATTAATTTGTTACTTTCAGTCAACTAATTTAGCTCAATTATAACTAAATATTTATAAATTTAACAGATTTATTTTTGCTATTTTTAAATCACTAATATTTAGTAAAAAATCAGCTAATTTTAGCAGTTTTTTCTGCAAGGTCATTTTAACAAATTTTTAGAAGTTTCTTTTTGCAATTTTTACAAGTTTATTTCTATTAGTGTAGGAAAAGAAAGTGATTTTGTTTTAGTTGTTTTTATTATGAATTTTTAATTTTAAGGTCATGAAAGTTGCCCCTTAATAATATTTTTACACCGAAAATGGTTTTCCTAGAACTCGTAAGTAGTGTTTTCCCGGTTTAAAAATTTAACATAAAGTCTAGGGCAAGAAAAAAATGTGTAGTATTTTATTTGTTTTTATTGGATCCGCGCGTCTGTATACAAACAAATAAGAAAGTCTTTTGAAAACTTTTGATGGGTGGAACACACATTTGGTTTTAAAAAGTAACATTATTTAATTTTTCTGAGAAAACAAAATCAGTACTTCCTAGTACAGTAGAACACTGTTATAACGAACTTGTTAGGACCGGGATATTTATTTCGTTATAAGCAAAGTTCGCTATAAACGTGGAAAACATTTTCCAAAAAGTAATAGAATAACAGGATTTTTTCTTAAATTCTCCTAATTTTTAATTTTTTTTTTTGTGTAATGAAACCATTTAAAGTTTGCAGCACATTTTTCATTTTAATATCTTGATTTTTAAAAATGTTAAGTTTTCTTTGATCTTCTTTTATTTAATTCTTCTTATTTTAAACGAGCTTAAAATCATTTATTTATTAATTATAATTATTTATTTTCACTATTTCGTCTCCACATTGGGTGACTTCTTCAGGGAACAATTATTACAATTTAATAATAATTGTTCCCTGAAGAAGTTACCCAATGTGGAGACGAAATATTGGAAATAAATAATTATCATTAATAAATAAAGTATCTTAGCTCGTTTAAAATAAGAAGAATTATCTTGATTTTTGTTTATGTGTTCGTTATAAGCTTTAAAATTTGTATGAAAATTCGTAAAAGCGTCCAAAAAAGAAGTTCGTTATATAAACATTTCGCCATAAACGGTGTTCGTTATAACCGTATTATTTTGTATGAAATATGGTAGTAAATGCGTTAGGACCAGAAATATCGTTCGTTATAAAAACCGTTCCTTATACCCGCTGTTCGTTATAACCGAACTCTACTGTATTTGCTAAATATGTATAAAAATATTTACATAATTCTTCCGTCTAATATTACACAACAGCCATTTTTGCCCTCTTAAATTAATTATAAAAATCAATGAACTATTTGTGCACAAGTTCCATTGTAAGCACAGTATTCTGACACGGGTAAAACTGAAATTTGTTTTAATACACATTTTAAAATTTTTCGATTTTAATGTTAAAAATTGTTAAATTGTTATACCACATTCTAGGAAAATTACGATAACAAAATGTTTTCATATGATTTTTTACGGTATTATCTTTTAAGGTACTTAGGGACGCGACCTTCTGCCTCGCGTTGGACGCCAAAAATGACAGTAACAACAAAATGTCTCTTGAAGTTGATTTCCCGAAGATAGATCGTTTATATTTTGGAAAACAAATACAGTGGAACACGGTTATACGGAATACCAGTTATAATGAACTTTTTTTATAACGAACGTTTTCTCTGGTCCCAACGCAGCACTAATTTACTAACACACAAAAAAATAAAAACCCATTTCAATCACGAAAGCCACCGATTCAACAACTTTAATTACTAAAATTCCGCCAACAACGAAATCGCTAATTCAATTAATAATTGATAGCTCTGTAATTGAATTAGTTTTCAATTCAATATGAATTGACTTGAATAAAAAGTGTTCAATACTGTAGACCTCCTCAAAAAGAAAAAAAAAAATAGCTTGCATAAGTATCTTGAATTTTATAACATTGCATGTAATTCTCATTTAGTTAGTAGATATATTTTTATATATGTGCACAAATTTTATATATGTCTATTGAAGCGTAGGGACTATTAAAAATAAATTTTAAATTATTAATTTTGTTGAAATCACAATATTTTTTTTTTTTTTGTTTTACATGATGTTTAAATTATTTTCGGCATTTGTTTGTTTAAAAAAATTGTTACATTTTATTAAACAAAATTTAACTTTAAAAAATGTATTATCAAATTTATGATAATATTCTAGAATGTTCTAGAATAAATAAATATTCAGATTTAAACCACTAAAATTTTATTTATTAACTTAAACCTAATAATAATAAACCTAATGAGAATTAATAAAACCTAACTAATATGAATTCAAAATATTTATTATTAATAAATACATAAGCATTTATAAAAAAAAAACTATATAAATATTACAAAAACAACAACAATATGTTGATGAAACTAAAAACTGGTTTCAATTAAAAAATTGTTTGAATCAATTAATATTTTAATTGATTTTGCACCTATCACGGCAATGATAATATTAATTAAAACTTTTATTGAAAATTAAACAGAAAAAAATCTATATATAACTATCTACAAAAAATAAATTATGATACTCAAAAAAAAAAGTGTGTGAACGACACGTTTTTATGTGTTTTTAGTAATGCTGTGTCAGTTTGTGTATTTGTGTGTATGCTTTTTTTGTTTGTAAACTACAAATTCATTTGGTATTTTATTCTGAAACTTTTCTATTTAACATACAGTATATGAAAAACAAATTTGAGAATTATCTCTAAAATAATATGTATTTATATATTTAAAAGTTAATTAAAATATTAATTGATTCAAGTAAAGATTTGTTTAGAAATGAATTTAATTGAAATTAAATCTTTTATTAGATATTTTATGTTGATAATTTTTTCTGTGTTTTGAGCGATAGCATAAAAAATTGTCAAGTTGCGAATTTGAGCAAGTATTTAATTGATTCAATTAATTTTTAATTGACAGCTTTTAAAACTTTCCACAAATCGATTTAAAAAGTTGGGAAATATTTTTTTTCTGTGTAAGATATTTCATACAAAATAATACGCTTATAACGAACATCGTTTATAGCGAACTTTTTTTATAACGACCTAATTTTTTGGACCCTTTTACTAATTTTCATAAAAAAATTTTTTACACTTATAACGAAAATATTAAAAAATCTAGATTTTTATATGAAAAATGCTCTGCAAATTTTAAAAACGTTAGCTTTTTACTTGTAACTTAATATTTGTATGAAACGTAATTTTCTATTTAATTGGAAAATTACAAAAATTAAATTAAATTAAAAAATTGTGGAAATAAAAAAAATTTTATTATTTTATTAATTTATGGAAAATGTTTACCACGCTTACAGCGACCTAAATTGTGAGATCCCCACGAGTTCGTTATAACTGTGCTCTACTGTATATAGAGTAGTGTCCCTTAAAAATATATTTGTCGTTACACTCCCCAGTTTTATTGCAAATGGTTCCAAATGGAAGAAATCGATATTTTTTTGGAAAACGTTTATCTGTGCGGAATTTCAGCCAAAAATGCCCCATTTGTGAAAAGTGAGTTAACGACTTCCACTGAAGCCAGAATTCCATATCTGAATAATTTTGAATTTATTAAAGGAACAAATGAAATGAAAACTTAAAGAAAGACAAGAATGGAGCAAAATTGATTATTAATAGGTTTTTTGTTAAAGTTCTGCCTATTATGGAGGCTCTAACTTTTCTAAAACTTCGGGTTCTGATGAGATCTTTAGCCAGATCGAAATACTAGTATCAACCTAGCTAATATGTTTGATTTGCTTTATTTTTGTAAAAATACGGAGATTGAAAGCTCATTATAAATTGAAAATAGCATAAAAATAATCTCGATGTATATAAAAACAAAAAACTAATATAACTGTTAAATGTTTTAAATTTTGGGAGTTTTAAATAAAAATACACTTCTGATTTCTTCCATTTGGGACCATTTGTAAAAACCCGTTTCAAAATTATTTAATAAACCGGTCTTTTTCTATCTTTTCCGGATTTTTAAAACCGGTTTTTCTAAAAGGGCAGTTTTCGAGTTATTCGAGAGACCGGGTTTTTCGTCTCGAACTATTCGGAAATAGTTCAGCGAATTTGCATTTTTTGGAATAATTTCCATAAGTTTTTAATGCTAGCCAGTATAAATTCCTGTGAGAAAAATTAGCTTTGTTCCGTTTATTTTTGTGCGTTTTACTCCTTTGTACTTTTGTTTTTGATTTTCCGACTTTGGGCTTTAAAAACTTCTACTTCAGATTTCTGAGCTTTTAGTTGCTTATGTAAAGATTTTATGACTTAAAATGTTTATTACTTAAAAGCATTAGTTTTTCTTTTAACATTGAACTTAAAAAAACGGATTTTTGCAAGTTATTAACTTTTGTTTTATTTTTAGAATATTTCTTAGACGATAATAACTCATGTTGTTCTGGTAATCAATTAACATCACCGATTTCCTGTGGTTGGTTGATATATATACCTGATCAAACATTGATTTTTTTGTGGGTGGGGGATTAGAATGAGGCTAAAAATTACCTAGTCGCTTAGGTCGAAAGTGCGACACTTCCTCTAGCGCTGATCCCCACAAGATATTTTTAATCTCTTACATTTATTAACAATTAGTGTTTTCTATTTATAATAAGAGTGATATTTTAAATTACGATCTCAAACCTGACAAATCAAGAAAAAAATAATATTTCTTAGCTTTAAATACATTGAACTAAGATTATTTTTGCTTTCTCTGATAGATAATGACTGTGAAGTAGGGTTATAACTTTTTGAATTTTTACAAGTTTGATATAATATTTATTAAAAATAAAAATTATGTTATTTCGACCTTTAATTGTTAATTTCATTTTCATTTTGCATTTTTGTGTAAATATGCAAGCTCGAGTTCCAAAATCGTGTAGAGCATGGAAAAAAACTAAGAACTGCGGTTTTCCTTTTTCGCGATCGTTAAAAAAGTTTACGCACCAAATGTATTGAAGTTTTGTATACCCGGTTAAAAATCAACATTTACACTTCGGTTCACTTATTCAAAGGCACTAAAAATTCCATATTCAGCAGCAGTTTCTTACCTATAGATCTTTTTTTTAGCAATTTATCAAAAAAAGTTAAAAAATTTCGTATTTTTTTGGTTCACTTGGATAAAGGCATTTTAATTAAATTTAATGAAGAACGGGTTTTCTTGTTTTTTAATTAATTTTACTTTATTAAAGAGTTTTTGGTAATGGGTACAACCACCTTTGTTTTTAATAACTTTAAATATACGGGTTTACATTGACAGATAAAGCGAATTAATGTAATCCAACGAAATTTGATTTCAAGCATCCTTAATGGCCTGAATTAGTGACTCCTTGTCATCGAATTGTCTTCCTTCTTCATAGACTTTACGAGATAACCAACCCCAGACATTTTCAATAATGTTAAGATCGGGAGAATAGGGTGGCCAATCAAGAATATTTACATTCTGGCTTGAAATGAACTACTTAACTACTCTCGCGTTATGTATAGGAGCATTATCCTGCTGCAATATCCAAGATATGGGACCAAATAGTTCACTGAACTTCGGAAAAGCCGATTCCAATAACGTTTTATAGCTTGCACCAGTCATTTTTGCACATTGAAATTCAAGATCGATGGTGCCATAGTACGTAATAGCACCCCACACCATAACGCCGCCCTCTCTGCTGTGATGTCGGTTCAAAAATCATTTTTTTTCCCGCATATCATGGAAATAATAGTTGTAGCCATCAGGCCCATCTAAATTAAACTTCTTTTCATCCGTAAATATTACGGTTATCCAGTCATTTACATGACCTCTTTCCTGCACATCCAATACCATGCTTGCGAATTGAAGCCGCTTTTCCTTACGCGGAGCATTAAGTGGCGGCTTTTTTTTTAATTTCAGGTATTTTAGATACTCACAGCTCTTTATTACTCTACGTACTGTTGACTTGCTCGCTTTCACTCTAGCTTGAGCTCTTATTTTTGATAAGGATAAGGCAGAATTATATGCAATTCTTATGATTTTTCTTTTCTCATACGCAGATAAAGACAATGAAACCCTTCCGTTAAATTATTTTCCATACCTTTCGGGGACCTTAATGTAATTGTCAACAACTGTTGGGCTTCGTCCAATTTTTTGAGCTATTGCGCGGTTAGAATAACCTTCAGAACGGTAAACATCGATTTTAATTTTTTCCGATAAATTTAAAACTTTTTTTCTTGCCATTTTGACTTGTAAAATTATTAAGATGCAATAAATTGTAATAAACAAACGCTCCCTACGAAAAATCATCGCTTACTTTAAAAATTATAAATAAATAATAAAGTGCCTTTATTCAAGTGAATCAAAAAAAAATAGCACAGTTTTAGACTTTTTTTTAATAAATTGCTCAAAAAAAAGTTGTAAAGGTAAAAAACCACTATTGGCATAATTTTTTTATATCTAAAGGTATCTAGCTTCCAATTCTATTTTATAGTACTACAATCAGTTAAAAATTGGAAAAGATATAGGATGATGAACACAGATTTTTTAATGCCTTTTAATAAGTGAAACGGAGTGTATGTATCCATTTGTGGATGCATATATGTTGATTTCATATGTTTACATATGAAGACATTCGAGTTCATAAATGCCCATATAGAAGTTATTTGTAGCGTCCGTTTCTCGCTGATATTTGCTTATATCTTTTTACTACATTTGATGCTGCCCAATGTTTATCCTCAAATTTAGTACTCTTCCTTGCTTCAATACCGCATCTTTATATTCCTTTATTGTTTTTGGCACAACTAAAAGTGTGCGAATGTAGCGTCCGTCGCTCAGGAATTGCCCATGTATGAAGCATGTGTCGATTTTTAACAGTATATATATATTTTTTTTTTTTTTTTTTATTAAAAAAATTTATATTTTACTCAAAATAACTGATGTTTTTGTGGTTTTCTTAAATAATCTTACTTACAAATTCGTTCTTCACAATTTTGAGACGCAAGTTTGACTAATTCGCGATATTATTGCTAAAATTCATTAGCATCATGCAGATAATTCTCTCAGCAATACAAAACGATATATAAAAATCAAAAAAAAAAACGGTTATTTTAAATTTAAAAAACCTAAAACCGGTTTTTAAAAAATACGGTTTTTTTATGTATTCAAAAAATAGGTCGAATATTTGACAACTCTAACCATTTGCAAAAAAAAAACTAGATATGGAATGAACATAAATTGACAAATCGCTTTTTTAGGTATATCCCCATATAGAGTTTAAAGTCTGCCTGCACAACATTTCAAAACTCTTTGTTCTAGAATAAAAAATCTGAAATTGCTGCCAAATGCTAAGCACTGTTTACTGAGCAATGGAAGTCAACTAATTTGAACCGCATTCGACTGGGCATGATTAAGACTTCTTATCTCTTTAGATTACCGTATCGCTTTTGTTATTTCCCTCATGACAACAAATTTTCAATTTGTACACCGCAAATTTTGTACTGAAAAAGTTTACTTGCGAACAACACGAGCTTAAACAAAATCAGTACAGTTGTGCAGTCGATAGTGAAATAACACATCCTAAAAGAAAAAAATATATAAAGTTTCTAATTTTTGTTGAAATTGAAAGAAATTAATTTAAATTTGTAATAAACAAAAAAAAAATTAAAATCTTTTACATTAAAATATTAAGTTAACTTGAAGAACCTACAGTAATTTTAAATTTAATAAAAACAAAAAAAAATTTATTAAACAATGGCTTCGAAAAGAATGGACTTGAATAAAATGTGCTTTTTTGTCCTAAGTGGTATTTCAAATCCCTTGGGCAAACAATTGGCAGTTGAAACGTGTCGCCGCTTTAAAGCGGGATCCGTGGCTATGCTCATCGATGGCGATGAGGAAAATTTACAAGAAATTCGCAAGGAAATTGAATTTCTAAATAAAAATATCCAGGTCGTTTGTTGTAATATTGAAAACAACGACTGGCAGCACGCAGACTACAATTTATTTCACAATTTACTTTCCACTGTACTCAGCCATGAAAATCATGGCAATAAGCAGTTTGAGCTGGCATTTATCGTACACAACGAGGGCAATGCAGCCACACATTTGCTAATGGAACCCCAGGATACCGCATCATGGACCGGGCATATTCATCAGAACCTATACGCTCCCCTGGCTCTCAATCAAGAATTCATACATTGCGAACAATTACATGGTATTCCGAAACTCATGATCAACATCAATTCCAGTCTACTCGTTCATCCATTCGTGTATAGCTCACTGCTTTGCTCTAGCAAAAAGGCTCGTAACATGTACTTCCATTCAGTAGCCGCTGAAGAAGCTGATAATGATGTTATTGTAATGAACTATGGACCTGGTGTACTCGATTCCCATAAGCCAGCATACGATTGCAATAACAATATTATCGATTTGGACGATTTAGTTGGCGACAGCAAGATTTTGAAGTTACCCCGTGTTGAGCCTTTGCAAACTACTCTGAAGCTTATAAATATTTTGGAGGAAATCTCTTTCATTTCCGGCCACGATGTCGACTACTATGACACCTATGTTTTATGAGTAGTACTGTATAAATATTGTCGGTGGCGGTATTTAGCAACAACTGATAATATTTATATGTTATTGGAAATTTTGGACTTTGGCAATGTTTATATGGATTATGGTATACAAATTCACGATTTATATGATAATATTGATAATGATTATGCTTTAATTAATAAACTGTTTATGATAATTGCTCAGATAATTGAGCATAAGGATGATAATGAACAAACCGAACAAAAAAATGTGTGTTTTTTATTCAATAATTTCTTTTAAGTGGCTTTTTAGGTAGGGAAATTTAAAATTTAGACCCTATGTACGCGGTGATTCCAAATCATTTTTTGATGTACCTATTTTTTCGTATTGCTTAATTATGCGTAATTTTGTTGCAAAGAAACAAATCTAAATCTAAATAAACTTATCCTTAAATTGCTTATAATCATGTCAGTGTTTGTATCAGAATATCGAACTGGTATTGCAAGGAAGTTGAAAATTTTAATTTTTCAATTTTATACTTATAAAAAAATGAAATAAAATTTTATCATTGTAGATAAACTACACCTTTTTGCATCCGTAATTCAGAAAATATCAATTGAAATTTAGAAAATATCAATTGAAATTCAGAAATTCCACTTAAAATTCAGAAAACATCAATTGAATATCAGAATATTCATTTGAAATTCAGAAAACATCAAATGAATGTTAGATTTTCCATTTGAAATTCAGAAAATTGCAATTGAAATTCAGAAAACATAGTTTAAAATTCAGAAAATATCAATTTAAATTCCGGAAGTATCATTCGAATTTCAGAAAATACTAAGTGAATTTCAGAAACACATCAATTAAAATTTACTTTGATATAATCTAGACTAAATTACATGTCCCTTTAAAATTTTGAACTTATACGTCAATAAATAACGATTTTATGAACGAAATTTAAAAGGCCGTAACAACAAGATTAAGAAGATTATTAACAAAAAATAAATCCTTCAAAAATATGTCTTAAGGTACGTTCACATTAATCAAATATTTGAACAAAATATTTGTTTACATATTTGCTTCCAATTGTGTCAAATAAAAAATTATTTTATGTTCAAACTATGACCAAATATTTGATGGTTTTTGTTTGTTCAAACAGCTCTCAAATAGTGTCAAATAAAATAAACGAAAAAATATTTGTCGAGCGTTCAGATTGAAACAAATATTTGTATTAAATATTTATTTAATCAAAATGTAAAAAAACACAGATTTATTTAATTAAAACACTAACTGTTTTTTTAAAAATTGATCACTCGGGATCTCTCTCGGACCTAGCCTATTTATGTTATATTAATACTCCATTGGAGCAAAAATTTTGTCCGTTTTGGTCTGTCTCGCTTAGTTTTGGAGATACTGGACATTTTAAAATACATATCGCCATTTTGTAAAATGGCTTGTATCTCGAAAACTAAGCAAAATGGACAAATTTTTGCAAACCTAAACAAACAGCACCATACCGACAACACAAATGCGTACAGTGTTCCAATTCCAATCATTCCCCGTTTCATTCCATATCGTTCCATTTTGGACCAATGTTCCATTCTGTTATCGGAATTATTAAATTTTTATTTTCACGTACGACAACACAATTGTGTACAGTGCTCCGATTCCAAACGTTCCCCGTTTCATTCCATATCGTTCCATTTTGGACCAATGTTCCAATCCATTATCTGAGTGATTAAATTTTTTTAATATCTATTTACATTTCAGTTTTTTTATAAAGCCTTTTATTAATAAATTTATTTAAAAAATTTATAATTGACGATTTTACCACCTGTTATTTGGCATTGTTTGTTCTTACATTTTTTTTGTAAGATCAAATAAATATTTGCTCAAATCAGAAGAAAATATTTGATAGCTAGTGTTCACACTATGGTTAAGTTTGTCAAATATTTATTTGAATGCAAATAATTTTGTTTGACCAAAATCAGCTGATTTGCTGTTTGACACACAAAAATATTTTGTGTTCAGATTACGGCAAAGAAATATTTCATGTTTTTTGACAAATATTTGACTAATCGTACCTTTAGTCGTGTTTTAAGCAATAGAACAAAACATGTGCTTAAAATCTACAATATTCTACAACGCTTTTTGCTTCTGCTGTAAAAAAAAAATAAAAAGTGTTGTTACGCCCTTTTGCATTTTAGGTGACGAAATAACAAAGTCATAGTGCGCCCCGGTAGGCTAGTTGGTAGCGTGCTGGCTTATCAGTGCGGGGGTCGTGGGTTCGATTCCCACCAGAGGATCTGGTCTGTTTTCGCTACAACGCGCCGAAGGCCATAGTAGCTAGTGCTCGGTTAGGGTAATAGTATATAATTTGTAATTATATGATTATTAATTAATAATAAAAAAAAAAAAAAAAAAAAAAAAAAAAAACAAAGTCATACTAACAGCTTTTTTATACAAAAAAAAAATTTGACGTTTTTTTTGGGCTTGAAATGTGGTTTTGTACGTTCCCGGTATTTCGTACATTTTTATCTCATTATGAGAGATTTTTTTGTTTACTCTCATTTTACGATTTTACGATTTTACCAGACTTTACCCATTTACCAAATTTATCAAAATATACGACAAAATGGTGTGATTGTTGTAAATATAAAAATCGCGCTACTTCAAAAATTGCTAATGAGAATAAAATTTTTTTGAAAGATTTGGATTTAGCGTTTCTAAGTCTGTTAAAAAATATGTATTGTAAATACAGGTTCTGCAAAAAATTTAAATTTGTTAACTAGTGTTATTAGAAAAAAAGTTCAAATTACGATTTATGCCCTGATTCTGTTCGATAGACAAACCGTCTTGTATACCGACAGAAGCAAGTCGAAAATACTATTCAGTAAGCCGGTTTTATATTTTCGTGTGATTTTTTTTATAGATTTGTGTCTAGGATTTACGTTATTGTCAGATTTGTAATGCCAAAGCACAAAAATTTAATAATTAAATTTTATTTTTCCCAGTTTTATTAGTTTTTTGTTGCTACTTATAACAAAGAGTATATTCAAATAGAGGGACTACACTTCCCACGTCTCTCAGCAACAAAATACCGAAATCAGGCAAGCAAATGAAAACATTTTGTTTACACTAAAAAATTATTGCAACATGTTGATAAAAAATTGTTGCTTAAAACACTCACTTTTATTTTGCTTATGTTTTGTTGTTATCTATTAAAATTTAATATATTTTAATTTTATCTTGCTGATTTTATCGTTAATATTTGAAAAAATTAAACATTTTATTAAATTATTATTAAAAAACATGATAAAAACCAGTTTAGACTTTTAAATTTCTGCAACATGTTTTCATTTGCTCGGTGCGAGTTTACGAACAAATAAAAAGAGGGCAGATTGAGAGAGACTAAGTTGGATAGAAATAAAATGTTAAACAGGCTTGATTCCGAAACCCAATGTTTTTTTGTTAAATTTAGAAACAAAAAAATGTATCTACATTATTAGGTTGTCCCGAATTTGACACATTTGCGAATTTTGTGACGTAATAGCACTCAAACGATAGGTATTATTGAGCTGATAATGGGAAAAATAAAAAAGAAATTTCGAGGATACTTATAGTTCGCTACCCGCGTTTGAAGGTGGTATCGTAGGTATTTTTTTTTTAATTTATTTTTTCGAATTTTATGCAAAAATATTTATAAAATGTCGATATTCTAATTTTGGTCCATCACAGCATCTTTTAGTTTGAAATAAAAACAAGTTTTGTATGTTTATTTTTAAATGATGCTGTGGCGATCCGAAATTGCTATATAGGAATTTTATAACTATTTTTCCCACAATATGCTCAATATTACCAAACTTGTGAGTCCTATGTTGTCTAAAAATTCAAAAATAAACACTACGAAGGACTAAAAGTAACCCGAAATTTATTTTAAGTATATTACTATATTTAGGCCATAAAAACGCTTCGTTTGAGTGCTGTTACGTAAATTTTCGGTTTCACACAAAAACCAAGTTCCACAAAACCAATGATACATATTGACGTTAAAAACTGTATGTTCATTTTATTTATTGAAAATTTTTATTGACTTAATTGGTCGAAAAATTTTCCACGTTTTCAAAAAAAAAAAACTCTCAAAAAAAAATTGGGTACGCTAAAAAATAAGCTTGGCCGAAATATGGTTAGTGTTCTGGTTTTATTTCTCATATTGCTTAGTGATTATTGTCCATCTCTACTATTCAAGCACTTGTGTTTGTTAGAACTACAATGCGTATGATGAATTATATTATATGAATTATATAATTAATCATACGCATTGTAGTTATAACAAACAAACTTTGAATTTTTTTTTAACCGATGTTTAGATAAATAGATTTTTTATTACTCTAAGAACTATACCATTTCCACTTGTTATTCAGAAAATCACAAATCAATTTCAAAAAATACCAATTGTAATTTCAATATTGCATTTGATTTTCAGAAAATAAAAATGTAATTCTGAAACCACAATTGTAATTTCAAAATACGACATGTTATTCAAAAAATCCCATTTGTTTTTTATAAAATCACATTTGTTTTCCAGAAAATACCAACTGTAATTCAGAAAATACGATTGGCAATTAAAAAAATTCAAATGTTATTCAGAAAACACCAAATGTAAATAAAAAAAATAACAAATGTAATTCAGAAAATAACAAATGTAATTCAGAAAATACCAAATGTAAATAAAAAAAAATAACAAATGTAATTAAAAACAAATTACAAATGTTATTCAAAAAATACCAATTGAAATTCAAAACATAACAAATGTTATTCAAAAACTAACATATTTTTTTTTTAAAAAATAACATATGTATTTTAAAAAATACCAAATGTTATTCAAAAAATACAAAATGTTTTTCAAAAAATAACAAATGTAATTCAAAAATTAATAAATGTTATTCAAAAAATATCAAATGTAATTGAAAAAATATCAGTTGAAATTTTATTTTTCCGTTTTTTTTTTTTTTTTTTTTTTTTGTAAATACATTTGGTTTTTTTTTTGAATTACATTTTCTGAATTACATTTAGTATTTTTTGAATTTCACTTGGTGTTTTTTGAATTAAATTTTAAATTTTTTTGAATATCAAATGGCATTTTCTGAATTTAATTGATATTTTCTGAATAACAAAACAAATGTGAGTTTTTGAAAAACATATCGAATTTTTTTAATTACAAATGAGGTTTTTGAATTTCAATTGCTATTTGCAAATTTTAATTTAAATTTGTGATTTTCTAAAAATTAAATGCAGTTTTGAAATTATATTTGTTATTTTCTGAATTACAAGTGGAAATGGTGTAGTTCCGAACTAAAAAAATATTTTTTTTTTTAGTTTTCTAGTTTTGCCAAACTTCTTCTTGTTTTTACACTTAAACATTCTAATAATCAATAATGCCTTGTTTGGTTTTGTTCAGGACATTTTATTTCTCTACGCACCAAATTTCTTGATTCTACCTTTGTTAGTTTAGTGGATACACCAAACTCCCCTTTTATCGGAGATAAAGGCTGTTAAAAAAAATAGGACTTTGTTTACAAATATTGAGACTGAAGAACTGTTTATGCATATAATGATTTTTTTCAATGATTAATATTCTAACGAATACATTGTTCATTTTGTTTTTGTTTTTATTTTAAACAAAACAAGTGTGCAAATAAAAAGGAAAAAACAAAAAACGTGTATTGAATATCTACCAAAGGTAGACCTTGCACATAACAAACAAGTTTTCAATTTATTTTTGATCAATGGTGATAATCTCTAACTTCGAGCTCATATATTAGTTCTCGTTTAGTGAGAAAACTAGTTTATATGAATGATCGATGTTTTGCATGGGATTGTCAGCTCTTTCAAAACGTGTTATGATGATGGAAACCTAGAAAATTCCCGAAACAATGCAGCTAAACTGCAGTTTTCTTTCCTATTAGCTTTTTGTGTTATTACATATTATACTCAGAAGTGACAACACTAACAAACACAAATATTCTATTTTTAGATTTTTGTTTATTTTGCTAATCTGCTCCGTCTCTTTTCATTTTCATTTTCAAAATTTATTAATATTGAAAATTTCTAGCCTTTTTCAAATTTAAGAGAATTATTTAAAGTAATATACTTAAAATGAGCGCAAAATTTGTCAATATTGAACCACGCCTAATCCGCCCCCATTTTGGAAAATTTAAAAAGTTATTCCATTTTGTATTCGTCTCATATAAGAGAATAAATATTGTATGTTTGACATTACTACGTTGTTCTTTTTTTTAACTGGACAGCCACATTTGCCAATTTTTAGATGGTTCTGTAAATATTCTGCAAGACAAAATTTCTATAGGCAAAATCGTATGGTTTGATTTAACAGTTTCAGAGAATTTGGCTGGTTTTACCTATGAATATAAAGCTTGTCACTCTTAAGGACGTTAAATATTGGATAAAATTCTGTAAAAATTAAAAAAAAAATTAGATTTTGAAATAGACGTTTTGTCAAACAGAATTTAATTTGTTAATACAGCTAACATTTTGTTATTTGCTTTCGTCTAGCCAAAATTGGATTTATTCAAACAGCCCTTTTTATGATTAGTTTCATGGTTTTATTAAAATTTTAACAAATTTTCAAATAACATCTTATTTTTGTTAACTAAAATATGATGTAGAGTTGTCAAATATTCGACCTATTTGAGAATAGGTTTTTCGAATACTAAAAAATTACTTATGTTTTAAAAACATGTTTTCGGCTTTTTTTATTCCAAACGGGTTTTCGGTATTTAAAATTGCTTTGTTTGCTTATATCTGAAATTTACAAATTTTGCCAGTTTAATTTAAATCACAATTGTTTTAAAACCATTATTTTTTGTCATAAAAAAATGTTGTGTCTCCGCTATCAGTTTTACTTGTAGATTTAGTTTTTCACATATTTTTTATTTTATAATCATAAAATAGGCTATATATCGGAAATTAAGCGAAATAGAGAAAAATAGATAAAAAAAAATCGTTACTCCGTACCTATTAAGTATGTACTCTTTATAACTACTCTAGTAAAAACGTTTAGATATGACCAGTAGGGTGGGGCGATTAGTATGGAAGGAAAAAAATCTTATTGGGCGCTTCTCGTTTCTGATTCTTGGGATTGTACTGAGCAAAAAAATCCACTAGACCATTCGTCTACGGTGAAAATGGAGCTTCCAGATTTTGACTTTACGGCAAAAAAGCATTATTTTGAAATTAAAAATTAACCCCTTAAACCCCACCCACAAATATGATTGATACATTAATCTGCTAGAGAATCTTCCAAAGAAGAGACTGATACCATAATCTTGGACAAGCTCCTTCTACTTCCTGAGATATGTCCATCTTATACATTGTTACTTTCACAAAATACGGCAAAAAAAGCCCTATATTTAAATTAAAAATTAACCCCTTAAACCCCACCCACAAATATGATTGATACATTAATCTGCTAGAGAATCTTCCAAAGAAGAGACTGATACCATAATCTTGGACAAGCTCCTTCTACTTCCTGAGATATGTCCATCCCATACATTGTTACTTTCACAAAATACGGCAAAAAAAGCCCTATATTTAAATTAAAAATTAACCCCTTAAACCCCACCCACAAATATGATTGATACATTAATCTGCTAGAGAATCTTCCAAAGAAGAGACTGATACCATAATCTTGGACAAGCTCCTTCTACTTCCTGAGATATGTCCATCCCATACATTGTTACTTTCACAAAATACGGCTAAAAAGTCAAAATCTGGAAGCTCGATAATTATATCCAAAATTTGAGTCTATCCAATTATATCAGAATTCAGATATATTTATTTAGATTCAGATATTATATATCATTTTAGATGTGTTTATATATAAATATGAACTCAGGTATAATTGGATAGACTCAAATTTAATAGATATAATTATATATGGTTATTAGTGTCCGACCGAAAAGTTCGGCCAAAAAACTATATTTTGTCGGTTTTTTGATATCTAGAGGCAATGATGACAAATTTTGGTATTGGAAACATGTTTGTTGAGCCGATTTAATTCGATTTTGTGTATAAAATTTAAGAGATAAGCCGAAGTTTAGCTATAAAGTTAAAAGTTCGGCCGCCGAACTATTTTCGATTTGGCCGAACTTTCTGAGGCCGAACAGTGAATTCATTGCTTAACTACAGACTTTTCTTCAAATTTGACACTCAAAATAGCATATAATCAGTCCAATAAACATTTTTCCATCAGCCAAATTTGTCCATAATGCTTTAAAATACCGAATACAGACCAAATGTATTTTCTGGCCGAACTGTTCGGTCGGACACTAATGGTTATATATGATCATATTTTACCTTTTATACACGGGTACTTATATTGCCGGTAAAAAATATTGACCTGTCTCTGGTAGGATCCGGAACGACCTTTTCAGCAGAAATGTTCTTTTGATTCAGCTTTAAAATTCTATTGCTTTACACTCATAAAACAGTCCGTACAAATCGTTTAAATTTCAGCTACGACAACAGAAAATAATACCTGAATTTGCCCCAGCAGCATTTTAATGA
The DNA here is from genome assembly GCA_021234595.1 of Delia radicum. Classification (NCBI taxonomy): domain Eukaryota; kingdom Metazoa; phylum Arthropoda; class Insecta; order Diptera; family Anthomyiidae; genus Delia; species Delia radicum. The sequence continues at coordinate 223,773,564 of CM037852.1, read as the reverse complement.
AGTTAATAATCACAGTCTGCTAAATTTAGGTGACCTAAATTTTACAAGAACTAAATTTGAGTTGACATTTGTAGTTAAATTAACTAAGAATTCAGCTAAATCAACAAAAAAAATTCTGCTAAAAAGGTCTTTCCAGAGTAACCCAGAGGCAGATCCATATTTATTACCGATAGTATAAGTGGTATCACAAAATATTTTTTTTAAATGGGTTCTTAATACTTAACACGGGTTTTTTATACTTGCTAGCATTTAAAATTGAGAGAACCCCTGCAAACTGTTCGAAAAAATGCTTATTTCTCTTAAATTTCCTGCGGCTTCATGAAATAACCCCCCAGGAAATAACTCCCCAAAACAGAAATGAAATAAATCCCCAAAAATGTATATAAAAGACAACAACAACGACATTTTGGGCAGTTATTTCCACTTTTGGGGATTTATTTCCTTCTTTTATTTGGGGATTTATTTCGTAATGAAATAAGTCCCCAAAAATTTTAAAATGAAATTATTCCCCAGCAATTATTTTTGGGGAGTTATTTCGTTATTGATGTCCATGGACGTTATGTCAATCGAAAAGTGTCATAATGTCCATGGACTTTATGACATTATTTTTTTGGATATTATGTCACTTTCAAATGTGGCATAGCGTCCAGACTTTTTAAACTAAAAAGATTAATAATATTTAGTATATCAATACAATTTTTTTAAATATTCTTTAGTAGTAAATCACAAAATAAAACTAAATTTATAAATCGTATAATCGCACGCAGAAAAAACTTTATTTCACGAAGCCGCCTGCCGCGTTCTACGAAGGAAAAACCCCTAAGAGCGGCCGAGGGCCGCCACACAGAAAAACTTGTTTTTACAAATTACTTGATGTATTAAAAATATAAGATTTCAATTGATTCGACATCTGATTTGAAAAAGAAGTTCTTCTGGGTGGCGGCCTTCGGTCGCTCTTAGGGGTTTTTTTCCTCCGTAGAACGCGGCAGGCGGCTTCGGGAAATAAAGTTTTTTCTGCGTGCTACACAAAAGAAACTTCAAAATTACTAATCTGTTTCCACATTGGAGTATAATGTTTATGGACCTTATGTCACCCAAAACGTGGCATAATGTCCATGGACTTTATGTCATTCCATTTGTGGACATAATGTCACATTGCAGAGTGTCATAAAGTCCATGGACATTATGACACTTTTCGAGTGACATAACGTCCATGGACATTATGTCATTGGAAGTTATGTCATGCCACCATAAGCCTTTATTGTCGCAATACAGTTGAAGACTATATTCAGGTTTATATTTAAAAATATCTGTTTTGGAAGTACAAAAATTATGAGAATTAAAAAAAGGGACCGAAAATAACAGTTATTTTCAAATTTTTAAACAAAAAAAGCAACTAGAAGTAAATGTTGGAAAACTGTTTCAAGTATACCATTTTGATCCTTATGAACTAGTCTAAAATAAAATGCATTGCTTTTTAAAATTTTGATTTTTATTTTTTTTAGAAAAAATAAGTTATTTTTCGATTATTATTTTTTTGAGCAAAAATAAAAGTTATTTTTTTATTTTTATTTTTTCGAGCAAAAATAAAAGTTATTTTTTGCATTTATAGTAATTAAATGTGCTAAAATCCCAAAACTTATTTAACAAATTGTGAAAAGCAATCTGATGTAGGCGTGTCCCTATCCGGATTTCATTCCTGCCTAAGGAAATCTTCAGGGGACTTTGTTATTAGAATTTCTAGAGATATTTGTTATGTTAAATCACAAACTCAATGAGAATTTCTTGTCCTCGTCTAGGAGCGAGATTCAAAATTTAAAATATCAAAGTTATTTTTTGATTTTTATTTTTCGAGCAAAAGTAAAAGTTATTTTTTGATTTTTATTTTTTCAAGCAAAAATAAAAGTTATTTTTTGATTTTTATTTTTTCAGGCAAGAGTAAAAGTTATTTTTTGATTTTTATTTTTTTGAGCAGCAATAAAAGGCATTTTTTGATTTTTATTTTTTCGAGCAAAAATAACAGTTATTTTTGATATTTATTTCAATTTCTTAAGTTGAAATTTCATAAGTTATAAGTTATAAATTTTTATTTTTATTTTTATAACGAATAAATAACAAATAACGTAGTTATATTTGTATGAACGAAATATATAAATTATATGGTTGCTTTTTGTAATATTTTCGAGTTTTATAAACAGTAAAACTTATTTTTAATATGACGATTTTTTTGAAGAATTCTTGTTTTAAAAATGACTTAAAGAAGAATAAGATTTTAATAAAGTTTTTTTTTTCAATTATTTCGGTGTAAACAATTTTTAATTTAAAAATTAAAAAATAGGAAAGAGAGGAGTTATTAGGAGTATTTAGAATAGTATGTGACGATAGCAACTATAGACAACTTTTATTTTTGGTAAAAAAAAAAATAAAAACCAAAAAATGACTTTTATACTTGCTCGAAAAAATAAAAATCAGAAAATAACTTTTATTTTTGCTCGAAAAAATAAAAATCAAAAAATAACTTTTACTTTTGCTCGAAAAAATAAAAAGAAAAAAACAACTTTTATTTTTGCCCGAAAAAATAAAAATCAAAAAATAACTTTTATTTTTGCCCGAAAAAATAAAAATAAAAAAATATCTTATTTTTGCTCGAAAAAATAAAAATCAAAAAACAACTGTTATCATCTGACTTTTATGAAAAAAGGAATAATTATTACGGTCCCTGATAAAAAATATATGAACTTACATCTATGTACATAATTTTGAGTTTAAAAATGGGGACTTATTTCGTTTTAAATTGGGGATTTATTTCTTTATGAAATAAATCCCCAAAAAGGGGGTTTTTTCATTCCCGTTTGGGAATAATAAAATTTGGTTATTATTTCATAAGGAAATAAATCCCCATTTTTGGGGAGTTTTTTCGTTTTTGTTTTAGGGGGTTATTTCCTGGGGGGTTATTTCATACAGCATTTCCTGCTTGAAAAATATTCGAAAATGCCGAAATATTCCAGGCGAAAAAACCGGTTTCCCCAATAACTCGAAAACCTTCCTTTCCTAATATAGAAAAAATATCGGTTTATCTAATAATTCGGAAACCGGTTTTGACAACTCTAACAATGAGTATTTTGTATTCATAGACAGACTTAAAAGTCATGACACCTAATATTTTTTTTAAGTGCATACAAAATGGATTCCCACTCACAGTGTTCTACTTAATTTGATGACCTGGTTTCAATTTAAAAGTTTGGTTTGGCAAATTTTTTGCACATAAACCTAAATAAAATTGAAACTGTTGATAATTTTACTATAGGAGAATACAAAAATTGTGCTTGTAGAAGTGCACAGATATTATTGAAAATATTTTCAATTATGACACCAGAAATTTAAAAGAATTAATTCAAGGAACATTCGTTTTAAATATAATTGAAATTATTAAAAATTTTATATATATATATGCTAAATCGATAACTGATTTTAGGTTTAATTTCGTAATTTGTATTAAAATAGACCATTAATTTTAAATTTAACTTTTTTATATTTAAATTTTCATTAAATAAAATAATTTATAAAAATTATTCCTTTTTATCAAATTTAAAAAAAATAATAAATGTTCGAATTAATTAATTAATGTTCGAATTAATTAATAAATTTTGAATTTGTTAGTGAATTTGAATTTAAATTATATTAATAAGAAAACAATGCGGAAGTATTAAAAGAAACAAAATTCGCAAACTAAAATCCAAAAAAAAAACACGTAAAAATTTAATTTAAAAATTAACAAATTTTAAAATTAATTTGCAGGTAAACAAACAAAAATTTTAATTCCTAAACTTAAAAATTAAATGCAAGAAATTAAAATAAAATTATTTAAAAAATAAAACACAACATATTTTCAAACGTATTTGACAAAATATATCAAGGAATTAAAGTATTAAAGTTCTGTTTGTTATTTAAGACATTTTTACACTCATAGTGCAAAAAAAAAAAAAAAAAACTAAATGGGATCTTATTAAAAAAAACACCACAAGTGACCCAAATTTGTTTTAACAATAAATAATTTTAATTTCAATTAACCCTTTAGGTAAGTAAGATCTCAGTAAAGTTTTTTTATAAAATTTAAAAAAAAAAAATGTCTTTGTCTCAATATAGCCAGTATTAAATCAAAGAATTTGACATGAAATATTCAGAATAAACCAAAGAAGAAAATTGTGAATAAATAGAAATTCGATGTTTCCACAAATCTCGATTAATATTAAACATTGTTTAAAGATCTTAAAAATCTTATACATTTTAAACAATTTTTAATCCTTTATTGAAGCATATTATTTTTTTTTTTACACTTAATATTATATACAAAAAATATTAAGGAATCATAAAAATTGTATCCTTAGATGAAGTCCCATTTGATATCCTGAGTTTACAAAATATATCATCAACAATTTGGAACACCTATAAAGGGTTAAACAATCAAAATGGTTAACTAAATTTAAAACTGCTGATAATGATACAAATTGGAAATTCTGAAGAAAAAAAACCTATGTGTGTCACTGTTAAATAATTTTTTGGCTGACTTGTATTATAACAAAAAAAAAAACATATTTGAATATCAAGCATAAATTTTATAAAATTTGTACAAAAAATAGTGCGATAACAACTTTGGTAACAGCAACATCAGAAATAATGAAAAACTTATACACAATTTTCAAAAAAAAAAAAAAATTTATTAATTCTCTGAATTACAGGAAAACTTTATCAGGTCTTAATGTAATTTGGCATGTGCCAGTGAAGACAAAATGACCAGATGTTTGGACACAAGAAACGGAAATGTCTCTCGAAAGTAACCATAGGAAATATTAAATATCAAAGAAAATCTGGCCGAGACGGGGTTGATTTGAGTATTTTAAAAAAATTAAATGTGTAAAATTAAAAGTGCAAAATTTCAATAATTTTTCTTCCTTATCACTTATTTAATTGTGTTGTATGAAATTCAAGTGTAATTCCAGTGAATTCAAGCGAAATGTAACTGGTGTTTACCTAAATTTATTCTCGAATTTAAAAATATTTTATGATGTAGAGAAATCTTTTGTAAACTACAACCAAAAACTAGTCGTTTTTGAAAACTTGTAGTTTTTGATTCAAAATGGGTATGAAATTTGACAAGTACACGCAGAAAAAAAAAACTGGTGGAATATTATCGAAGTGTTTAGTAATTATACAACTATGTACATAAGTTTCAAGTTAGTTTTAAAGTAAAATAATTACAAATTTTTGTAAAATATATACAAGCCTAGTAAAACATTTCTAAAAAAAATCATATATGATGAATTTCATATCAAAACCGATATGCATTGAACCCGACCCTCTCAGATTTTGATGAAATTTTGCATACATTTTACCTATACAAACACAACCTCATTCTTAGAAATTGCATTTTCGAAAATATGTGGGCGTGGCAAGGTATTTTTTTTAATTGTTGCTATTGAAAAACTACTATTACTATTGAAAAAAAAAACACGTTTTCTGGTGTACATACTTCTAAATTACAGTGTATGTTTTCGAAAGCTTATTTAAATATCTCTCTAATGGTACCAAGATCTTTGAAATCGGTTCAGCCATTCCGTAGTAATCACAGCTTGAAAGTACATATTGCCACGCCCACATATTTTTTAAAAATGCAATTTCTAAGAATGAGGTTGTGTTTGTATAGGTAAAATGAAGCTGTTTGCAAAATTTCATCAAAATCTGATAGGGTCGGTTTCAAAATCTGTTTTGATATGAAATTCATCATTTTAACAAGAAATTTTGAAAACTAACTTGAAACTTATGTACACTCACAATAACTTTTCCATAAAAAATCAAAATTCAGAAGTTTAAGCGCTAAAGTTCTTTCAATGGAATATACAGTTAAATTACCAAATAAATATATTTTTTAACTTTCTGTCTGTTATTCAAAAAACAAAATAAACAAAAAAAAAACGGACTTTCGGTAGTAGTTAAAATATTCCGTTAAAATTTTCTATTTAAAAAAAAAGTTGTTAAATTGTATTGAGTATTGAAATAAACGAAAACAATCTATTGTTTTTATCGATTTTGTCAATTAATTTTTCTACAGTTGAAAATAAACCAAAAAAATTCTATTGTTTTAAACAAAAAGTAAGTACCCAGCAAAATCACACATTACCAAATCATGAGTAAAGTAATGTATCGCCATAGGGCTTCACGCATTACATTACACCTTACCTCACTGATGAATTTTACAGGCGTTGAGCCTAAAAGTAATGGGTGGACTCATTACCTTGTAGGGGGTAAAGTAACTGGTTACATTTATGGTTACATGGTGGGAAAAAGTAATGTGTCTATAAATAGATTTTCATAAAAAAAAATGCCTAAAAAATTTTTTTTACAGATATTTGTTTTAATTAAATAAATAACTTTTTTTTATTAAATAAATTACGTGGTCATGCTGGGATTCGAACCTGGGGTCTCTGGTATTTAACAATTAGTTAGGCGAGAACTCTTCCAACTGAGCTATAATATCTTATTGCTTTAAATGTAAATGAGTTGTTGTGCTTCGTGGTTTCGTTCGTGATATCAACCCTCATGGTTCAAAAAATCAAAAAGTAATGTGTCTATAAATAGATTTTTAAAAATATATATTAATAATTGCTTTACGTTCATAATTCATGCATTATGTAATTGATGATCGGTAAGTCATTATTTTATGTTTTGAAGTAATGTAAAATGTAATGGGGTATCATTACAAGGTAATCCATGAGTGTTCAATTATCGGTAACTCATTACTTCTTGTTGGAAAATAATGATACAGGTAAGGAGTACACATTACAAGGTAATGCATTACTTTATCGCACCCATTACCAAAGTTTTGCTAGGTAGTCCTGTTTTTAACTGATTTTAAGTTAATTTAATGTGTATATTCAGTAGTCTTTACGGAAAATATATTGTGTGTGTGTAGTTGTATAATTACTAAGCAATTTGACAATATTCCCAAAGTTTTTTTCTGCGTGTAGATTTTAAATCGGAACAGCTAGTTCTTGGAATTAGTATAAATGCAGTATTAGCAAATGTTTAAATATAATATACCAGGGCTGGCACGTAAATGGCTCGAAGGGCCAATTTTACGGAGGGCCGCACTATGGTTAACTAATCAAAAAAAAATCCACAGTGAAAAGCTGTGAAATTTTTGATTTTGTTCTCTTAAACCCAAATTTCTTTTTTAACCCCTCACCCATTTGAAAATATTTTATGTGTCTATTATATATTTACACTCATGGAACTTCTGCTTTAAAAATATGTAGTTGTTTGGATTGTAATACAGTTTCTTTATTTTTAATGTAAATGTCAGTGATTTGTGGAACAAATTTAATTTTTTACTAAACTTATAGTTCATTTAAAAAACATACCACATCAAATGACTGCTTTATGATTTTACATTAATTTTTTACCGTCGTTTTTTGTTATTTAAAAAAAATAAAACAAATAAATGTTTGTTTATTTTTTAAAAACATATGTGGTTTATTTTTACTACAATTGTTAGTAAGATTTTGAGCAGAAGTTAATGAAATGTTAGTCATCCTTTCGTCAAGTGAAATTTCATTTGTTTAACTACAACTGCTGTCTTCTTTAGCTACGTAAAATTTTAAAAACTGCTCTTCGACAACACCAGTTTTGTTTTTTGGGAATAATTTAGACAGATTTTGTGTTTCCATATGGTAACTATTGGCTTAAGTGACTTAGCACTACACTTAGGAAACTTCTACTTTAAAAATATATTGTTGTTTGGGTTGTAATACAGTTTTTTTTATTTTTAATGTAAATGTCAGTCATTTGTAAAACAAATTAAATTTTTTACTAACCTTGTAGTTTATTTAAAAAAAACAAACCACATCAAATGACTGTTTTATGATTTTACATTCATTTTTTACAGTAGTTTTTTTGTTATTTAAAAAAAATAAATATTTGTTTATTTTTTACTTATTGTTTGTAATTTTTTAAACATTAAAAAACAAATGACAATGTTAGTTGAATTTACTGAAATGTAAGTCGTCCTTTCTTTAAGTGAAATTTCGTTTGTTTTTAACTACATTTGCAGTGGTCTTTACCTACATAGCAATCTAAGAGTATCTTCTTAATATTGTAAAATACACTTTAAATAAACCTAAATTGAAGTGATCGATCCATTAGTAATGAAACAAATTTATATTCTGGATATGCCTTAAGTTGCCACCCTGTGGCTTTCCCAGTATAAAGACAGGGTGACTACAAAATTATTTTTTTAAAAGCCTAACTTCTAACTAACAATTACACATACAGTTTGTTTCATTCAGACCGGAAGTCAAGAAATTGAATGTTAACTACCACGTTTTTCAGTTTAAAACAACAGTACCTTTATTTTAATTTACTGAGTGCAGATTCGATATACGATTTTTCTAATTTTATCTTTTTGCGTGCATAAAACAAACTCTAAATCATGTGATCCGTTTTCTTTTTTAACAAAAATCTGAATTTTTTTCATGGGCAAAAGATGTTTTTGTGTAGGGGTCAATATCGATCCCGAGGGAGGAAAGTGTAAGTTTTTAGCATTATAATTTAAGATCCCGACGAAAAAAGAATTATGTATTATCATATATAAGTAAACATCACATAACATCTCATCTGATCCGAAAAATTGCATACATAAGCTAATCTCATGTTATCTCATGCGATCTAATCTCATATAGTTTAATCCGAAAAATGGGTCTATTAAATATGATCAAATTATATATAATTTGATACAATTTTATCTAATAAAGTTTTTATTTAAAAAAATTAAAAAAGAAATGAAAATTTTTTAGAGATCAGTACTTTTTCTTTTAATCCAATTAAGTACTACTTGTAGTTCATTTATAAAACATATAAATATTAATTTAAAAATATAATATTAAATCTAAAAATTCATGCACGTTTTTATGAACCTGTTCGAACATATAATAAATTTGAAACACTAGGTAAAACAAAAAAAAAAAACATTTTGCGAGGAAGAAAATCAAATTTTTTGTTTGTAAAATTTTGAACAGATTTTTTCAAGAGCAGAAATAAACAGCAAACTTTGCACATTTTTGTTGTACAAAATAATTAAAAATAATAATACGATATTTCTTTTATGAATGATAAATCTCCCAATATCGTATTTCGGCAATTTCAGATATTTCAAAATCAAGCCGGTAAATTAGAAATTTTGGACCGGAAAACACATTTCCTTAATTGAATCGCTTTTTTAAACTTTTCATTTTGGTCTTCATGTAACGGTGGTAGCCGACCATTATTATGAAAAGGTATTGAATGCCAACCCTGCTTAAAATCTAATAATTATAAAGTTGTTTTTTAGTACTTTAATAAAAAATATTAATAATTATTATATTCATTACAAAACAAAAAACCGTAGTTTTAACTTTTTTTTTTGCATTAAATTTTGAAACCATTTATATTCTAATTTTAAACGGTGCTAAAAAAAATATAAAAAAGTGATAAATTTTTTTCATTAAATTTTATTATATATATAAAGATATGTGTTACCATATATAATTATATTGCCATATATAATTATATATTATATGTTAGAATATATGGTCATATATAGATCTATATCTAATTCATATGATCAGATATGCAAGATATGCTAATATATAACATATGATACAATGATATATTACGACATATCAAAAAATTCGCATAAACTAAGTATAAGATATGGACATATGTATTTCGTAATATATTTCCCCACATAAAAGCATTTATAATGATATCAAGTTGTACGAGGGCGGATCAATAAGTCCGTGACTTTATTTTTCAACATAATCTACTTTTAGCTCAAAACACATAGTTCAACATTTCTCCAATTTTTGTATCCCTTCCAAAAAATAGGATTTTTCGAGGTCCATAAAATAGGCATTTCTTGGCCATATGGGGTCGTTTTTTTTGGCATATTATTGGCCGTTTATTTTTTTCCTTTTTGAAGGTAATCGATGTGGATTATCCCGCGTGCATCCCAAAAAACTGTTGCTATCACCTTATTGGCCACGATTACGTTTATGGTCAATTGAGACATCTTGCAGACAGCTTTCTTAAACCCAACTGATCATTTAAAATCGAAACCACACTACCATATGAAATGCCTATGGCATCAACAACCTCACGCACTTTTACTCTTCGATCGGCCAACACCATATCGTGAATTTTTCGACATTTTTTGGTGTATTGACCTCAATTGGCCGTCCAGAACGTTCAGCGTCATTTGTATTTGTGCGACCACAACGAAAGTCAGTAAAACACTTTTTTACCATTGAAATCGATGATGCAGAGTCCCCATAGTATTTATCAAGCTTTTCCTTGGTTTGATTGACGGTTTTTTTCGCAAAAAAAAATAATGTTTAATAAGCACTTGAAATTCACTTTTTCCATTTTTAAAAAAATCCACTAGGTTGTATGTTTTGAACAGCTGTTAAACGCAAAGTAAGTGACGGAACTTGCTCAAAATTTGACAGTAGTCTATTAACAGGTGGTACTTGATGGGAGCAGTTTTACATTTCATATAAAAACGAGGGAAGTTCGAAAAGTCACGGACTTATTGGTCCGCCCTCGTATATGAGTATATAGAAACTTTTTTCAACGGGATACTTCGACGCATCATCTCAACCCCCTAAAGAGGGTCAGGAGGGATCATTTCGAAATAGAGTTCGGTCATATATATTAATCCTCTCCGACCCTGCCTAAAATGAAAAATATTGAATTAGTTAACAGTAAGGGGGTTAGGACTTGTCCACCTGTAGCACACTAATCTGACGACCTGAAAAAACTGACTTCAGAAATAGATTCAGCGACTTCGAAAATATTAAAAACCGTCATTAAACCCTACGGTGTTTCAATTTTTTTTTAAAATTTGTTGTACAGTGTAATTAACAAAATTTACTATGACGATGACTATTATATGGAACAATAATGCTCTACAATGTCAATACTCAGTATTCATTGGTAATGACAGATATCAAAGGTAACAATCGCCAAAAAACTGACGTTTTGCACGAATATATGAACTCTTGTTTATATATATTTATTTTTTTTTTTTTAGATAATTTTGAAATTTAATAGAATTTATAAAAAAGCAAAGATGTTATGACGACGTTTAGTAAAGAAGTGTACGCTTTGAATTTTAAAGGTTCATTAATAAAAAGAAACAAGAAGTGGCAACACTCGAAACGAATTGTTAGTCGCGTATAAATTACCAAAGGATAATGATATCCAATAAGTGCTTTATATATTTTGCAGTATTAATTGCTTTAGTAACACAGGTAAATGTGAAAAAGGATACAAAGATTTAAAGCAGTGTATGGAGAAAGCAAATTGATATTGAGTGAAATTAAATTGCAATAATAAAATGAGAAAATAATATGACAAAAGGAGCATCATATGAATTGCCCTGATTTACACTTCTAATTCTGCAGTGCTTCTAATATAATCTCTATTAATTGTTGGGCTGCCAGTTTGAAGCCACATTCGGGAGTGAGATAGAAGAATTACATTTTCTGTGTAAAAGTGAATTTTTTTCTTATCAAGTTATTTTTGAGAAAATTGTCAGATTATATGTGCAAACTATTTAAGCGATCGGCTCATTATTTTACTTACAAATGGAATCTGGACAAAACGTGAGTAAAGCTAAGTACAGACGGTTGTCAGATCTTACAATATTGTCAGAAAAATGTTCAGAAAATGTCTAACAACAGTGTGAACTTACAACTTTTGTCTTGCAACATTGTCAGAAAAAGCATTGTCTGTACATTGTAAGACAATAATATTGTCAGACATCGGACATTCGTGTGGACACCCTACGTTGCCATTGTCAGATAATTGCAAGACATTGTAAACAATTTTTTATTGGCAGACGTGTTTAAATTAATGCATCTGACAATGCCAGTATTGTCACAGAAATGTTTCTCTCGGGATCTCTCTCGGACCTAGCCTATTTATGTTATAAGGGTATATTAATACTCCCGTGGAGCAAAAATATTGTCCGTTTTGGTCTATCTCGCTTAATTTTGGAGAAACTAGACATTTTAAAATATCGCCATTTTGTAAAATGGCTTGTATCTCGAAACTAAGCAAAATAGGCAACATTTTTACAAACCTTAACAAACAAAGCTATACCGACAACACAAATGTGTACAGTGTTCCGATTCTAATCATTCCCCGTTTCATTCCATATCGTTTCATTTTGGACCAATATTCCAATCCATTATCTGAGTGATTAAATTTTTATTTTCACGTACTTGTTTGGGTAAAAGAATAATTGTTTTTTCATAAAAAATGAATATTTCGAAATATTTCCCAAACCTGGGATATTTGCATTCAGTCAATTGCAATTTGCTTCCTTTAATTAATTCATTACTAATGGCAATGAAATTTTAAATCATTTCCATTAGTCAATGAAATCAAGTTAATGAAATTCATTATCATTAATTAAACAAATGGTAACGAAAATAATTTCATTACAATTGATATCAATGAAATTGTAATGAAATCATCAATGAATTAGTTCTGGCAATGTCTAACAACAGATCTGGCAATTTTTGCCATAAAAGAATGTGACAACCGTGTGAATTGACAATTTTCGTTGGCAGATAAATTTATTGTTTGACAATGAAATTGAAATGTTTTCTTACAATCGTCTGAACTGACAACTTACCTTTTGCTAAACATGTTTCATTGTCAGTACATTGCCAGCACATTGCCAGATCTTACAATATTGTAATATCTGACAACCGTCTGTACATAGCTTAACAGTTTTTTTTTGTGCCATGTTTAGTATCCTAATTGCAGACCTGGGCGATATCAATTACATATTGCAATCATTTCCTGTAAAATTGTATTACATCATTAACCCATTTTATAGCACTCATCGATCCCGTGGAAATTTGTTGACAACATTTTGTAGAAAGATGTGAAGGTGTTGCAATAATAGTTCTGAAGTTTATGAACACTTAGTGTGCCCTCTAGCGGTGGCATTTACAGGTTAAATTATATGTACTTAACGGGTTAATATTTCTTTTTTCAAATTATAATTTTAATTTATTGTTAAAGCAAATTTCTATCAAACTGTATTTTACAATTTGATCTATCAAATTTTTAAGATTTTTGAGAATTTTTTGAAAATACGAGTATTGATGTTTTTAGTCACTTTTTCAAAATTGTAATATGCCAACACTGGGAAATCAATTTTTAAAATTGTTTGTTTGTTGGAAGAAAATAGAAAATGATTTACATTAAAAAGGAGAAAAGAGTAATTTTCTGTATATAATGTTTTTTGCAAGTTTGGAAAGTTCTTGATGATATCTTTTAATTTTACCAAAATGTACATACGTACAACAAATTTTTCTCCGTCCAAACATTTTTTCATACAAATTTTTCTCTGTCCGAACATTTTTCCATACGTCCACTCATAGCAATAAACCTACCACAAAAAACTACTAAAAATTAGTTAAAAATGACATAGCAGAAGAAAATAGCAAATTTTTTTTACTAAATATTATTATAAGAATAGCAAAAATAAATCTGTTGAATTCACAAATATTTAGTTATTTTTGAGCTTAATTTCAGTTAATTGAAAGCAGTACAATAATCTGCTAAAATCAGCAAAAACATTTACTAAATATTAGTAGACAAAAAAGTCATTAAAAAATGTGAAATTTTTAGTTTTTTTTTAGTTTTTTTTTTTTTTAAATGGAATAAAAGTTTGCCCTTATGAAATCAGAAATATACTATTTTTTAGAAAACATTTCTGTTGATTTAAAAAAAATAAACTGTTATTTGCATTCTACTAAATTTGAGGTAACTATAGCAAAAATTTTGTTAATATTACAGTTTTTGTTTGCTATTTTAAGTCTACAAAATTTCACCGGTCTGCCTAATTGCGAGGAGAGAACAATTTCAAAAAAAAAACGTTACAGTATTTAGAAACTTGTTTTGTAGCCTTCCCCAAATATTTTAAATAGAATCTTAATATCATATGTTTGTTCTAAGTTCTGGATAATTTCCCGAGTAAAAATATTATACATAGTCTTATATGTTTTCATCTTAAAATATGTTATAATATGTGAATATTTATGGTGTTTCGCATACTCATATAATTTTATATGTTTCTTATAAGGTAACATATATAACGATATATTTTTATATATTGTTCTTTATAAAATAACATATGGAAGATATGTGCTATACATAATAAGATATGATAGATCTATTGTCATATATAATAATACATTTTTATACATAACATGATATGCGATCTTATATGGTGCAACATAAGCTATATAATTATATAAAATATGTTTGTGAGTGCTTTAAGATATGCGTATATATGAATCTTCTTTAGAATAAAGCTATATATAGCGTGTCCCGAATTTAAAAAAAATTGCATTATATCACTCAAACGATAGGTAATTTTAAACTGATTATTCGTAAAAAACTAAATATGTTTGAGGGTATTTATTTATCTTTTTTTGAATTTTTGTCCAAAATAGGGTTTTAGAAGTGTGGCAATGCTGAACATATTATGGGAAAACTATTTTTTAAATTTCCACAGATTCAATTTTATCCACCACATCATCATTTAGGTGGATATACCAAATTTTAAATTAAATGATGTGGTGAGCCAAAATTGCAGTATGAAAACTTTAAATATATTTTTTCAAAAATAATCCTAGTATTATAAAACTTTTAAGCCTGATTTTGTATAAAAAACTAAAAAATTATGATAGCGAACTTAAGTTTTATCGATTTTTTTTTTTTTGCAGCAAATCGATTTTTGATAAAACTTAAAAAGGTTTATGGGGGAACTTTTTTGAAATCCGAACAAAAGTAATATTATGTTTCTTAATATTTTCTTATGGACTTATGGACGGATAAGATAGGATGAACATACATTTGTATGAAATTGTGTATATTTTTATGTTAATACATACAAAAATGTAACATTTAGCACATTTTTATTGGACTAAAACTTACATCAAATTATATTTAGATGTATCAGTTTCCTTATACGGTTATGATACAACCATACACAATTATATCAAGTCAAAATCCGCATAGAAGCATATCTTATTTTTATATAATTGCACTAAATTTTTTTAAGTTTAGATATAAACTGATACAATGTAAGACAATTCTATCGGGCCATAATTCGGATAAAATTGTATTTGACATTTATCTAATTGAATCAGATTAGAAATATTTTGGATTAAGTTTCATAAAATTGCATATCGCTCCATATAAATTTTTTTTTAATCGGTTACTTAATAAACGATTTTACATGACATTAAGTGATGTAAGGATAGAATTATGTAAGATGCCATATATGACACAAGATTAACAATTGTTTGATTTATGATTATATATGGTCTAACATAATTAATATTTTCTATGCGTATAAGATATAATTATATACTGTTATATATGACCCCATACGTAGGTATATATATGCGCCAGATGTCTAAATTATTTTTCATTAATTTTTTTAAATTTGACCTAGATTGATATATGTTATGGGCTTAAAGTACATCCAATTTAATCTCAAATTGTCTTATTCGATCCACCAAAATTACTTATCTTTTTGGATCTACTTAGATCCAGTTAGAACTAAATTAACCCCATGTGATATTTTGCGACCTATCAGCATTGATCTAATTTAATTCAGTAATATATTTTAGGGATATAATCGGACTTTACTTTATAACCGAATTTTGAGATAAAATTGGATAAGAATAACTACCTATCTATATTAAATGAGATCTGATTTTGTATTTGAGATACACATATTTTATAATCGGGTAAGAAATTTTTTTGTAAAACATTTAAGATTTTTGTAAAAATTTTACTTGCCCTCACTTTTTGTTCAAAGTCCATTTTTAAAAAATGTCATAATCCGATTACGCTAATATTATGAAGACTTTTCAAAAGATAACCTGATCCAAAAAAAAGCTCATTTTTAAACATGAAAAAAGTTTTAAGTGAAAATGTGTGTCAGGAATTTTTCGATATCACTCCTTAGTTACAATTCCAGCAACTCCACTTTTTAATTGATTCCTTAGACATAATAAAATTTGTTTCTAAAATTGTTTTTCAAATTTATTTTTCAGATCCATACAGCTTGTGTTTGCAATGAAAAGGGTTCAGATTATTGTGCTGGTTGTACAGGACGTCTTGTTGTAAAACCAAAACCAAAATATCCTGTAAAACCCGATATCGATTTGTCACCTGTTGGTGACAGTTGTTGGTGCAGTAAAATGATGATTCAACCTGCTTCACTACCAAAACCATGTTCTAAAGTAAGTAATTATTAAAATGCAGGACAATATTGGAAACGGTAATCAAAATGTAATCGAATTCATTGTTAAAAAAAATGGTTTTAATTAATTCAATAAAATATTTAAAAATTTATAACATTTGAATTTAAGTGAAACTCAGATCGGTATTGTATTTGTGCGAAGCTACACTCACAATAATTCTTCATTAAAACCATTCATGGGTACTGTCAATTAAATTTTGTAATTATTCATATTTGTAGTTTTTCTATATCATTAATCCCTTTCGACCTACTCACACACTTGTGGGCTTAAACACTTAATTGGAAAATTTGTAATATTTTTGAAACCAGACATGGGGATTTGTAACTATATATGTGCATTTAATTACAGGGCAATAGGTAAAAAATTGAACGCTGATTTCAGAACTTTTTTGATTTCGGAATATGAAACAAAGTCTTCTGAATAGTTGTTATAAATATCTTGATATGCGGCTTATAATTAAAATCAGGCGGAAGATTTTGTGATAAATTAGAAATTTTGTAATTCAAATTTTTTGATCCCAAAAATAAACATATTTTAGTTTTTTTTGGGACTATAATGTTTGAAAAAATCATTTAAATATGATTTACAGGCATTAAGATAGTAAAATCTTAAATCAAACAAAAAAAGCTATTTCAATTTATTTTTGTTTTTTATTGATTTATTTTTCCAAAATTGTTCAAGGTTTTTTTAAATATAAATTTTTAAATATTTTTTTTTATAAATTGTGTTAAAAGAACACATATTTTCTTATAATAGGTAAAACAAAAATTAACGCAAAAATTACACCTCTGACTAAACTTTTAGTGTTTTACTACTTTGTATATGGAAATTTTATTTAAAATTTCGATTTTTATTAAATATTGTGCGGATTATTGTACCACTACACAGAAAAAATTATGGGCCAAAAGTATCTAATTAATCGATTGTTTGAATATCAATGGCAATTTAAACAATTTTTTTAATTGATTCAATTAAAAAATTTATTGAATTTTCTAATATATCCATACAGTGTTGACAACATGTAAACAAAATTTTTAAAAATTTGGCAAACTATTTTTTTTTTATTTTATTTAGATTAAATAATCAAACAAAGGTTTAATTATATCAATATATTATTTAATTTGTAAATAAAAAGAAAGAAAAATCGCAAATGAATAACTTTTAATAAGTTGAATAGTTTACCGATTTCAAATACACGCAAAATCGTAGTTACTTCACTAGAGTTTGCAACACTCTTTTTGTTGAGATATTCGTGTACGCACGAAAACTTAATTTAGTTTCGTGTTTTATCTGTGGTAATAAAAGTGCACATGTGGATTTAAATAAACCTTATCGAAAAAGGACAATTAAACTTTTATTTTTGTAAATAATTAAATTTTCAATAAGTATAAGTGCCATTAAACTATCATTTTAAAGTTGTGTGTGATTTTTTTAAGAAAGCAATTCAATTACAAGAAAAAGTTCAAGACAAGACAAGCAAAACAAAAATTTTGTCTTTACTTTTATTTGTTTTCTTATAATATATTTTTATATTAAAAAGCTTTAATTTTATTAAGCAATATGCCAAAAAAAAACAACTTTTTCATTTTCAAGCTATTAATCCCGAATGATTTTATATGTTTCGGGGGTAGAGTCAGGTACCCTACTTGCTTATTAGAATGCCCCTCACTTGTCCTAAAACGGATATTTAGGTTGGCCCTTAAAACTTGGATTTTTTGACTTTTTATGAATTTAACGCATTATTTATGTTAATAGCTACAAAATCAATGTTTTTATGTGTTGAATAGTTAGTTTGGGTAGTAATCTTCCATTTTTGGTTTTTGTTGGAATAATACACTGAAAAAAACAAAGTGGCAACAACAAAACTTGGAAGTAAGAAAATACTACTTCTAACATTTAGCGCGGCACAAATTGGGCTGAATATTATGGCTTGGCATGCAACACAGTTGTTAATGACATTAAAATCTAAAATTCTGCCGTGGTGCTTGGCGATCGCATTTTTCGTTTACAAGAAAATTAGGAAAATGTAAAAAAAAAAAAAGGCGAAAAAAATGAAAAAATGGGGTTTTTTGACCTTCATTCACTTATAACTTTTGAAGTAGGAATGTTATCTTCAAGCACCACGGCAGAATTTTAGATATTTTAGTCATCAACAACTATGTTGTCTCCCAAGGCATAATATTCAGCCGAATTTGTGCCGTATTACAAACAGTACAGCCTATTTTCGACAAATTTTATTAATTGATTAAAAAAACAGGGTGATTTTTTAAAAAAGCGTAAATTTATGCTACTGAAATTAGTTATACATTAGTTATTAAGAACATAGACACTGTTTTCACTTTGGGAAACAAAATTCCTTTCCATGTGATAAGTAAATATACTTATATTTCATTTACTATTGCGATAAAGCGGCAGTAGATATTTTAGCCGTCACCTTTGCGTGCTTATGAATTACACAGCCTCACAAAAATATAAAAAGGTTCTGACCCAGAAACCAGACCCATCAATCCTTATGTTATATGACCTCCTGAATGCGATGCCGCCATAAGAATTGAATTATATCGTTGGGTTTTCATGTAATTTACAAGCAAAGTCCGCAAAGTGAACTTACCTAATTTGCAAATTTGATCATGTTAAAAAGTGTTTGTTTAAATCCATGTTACTTTTAAAATTTTTGACAGATTTTATTAAAACACCTCTTATTTTTTTCGTAATAAACCAGACTTGATCTTATATAAAGAAATAAAATTTTAAAAAATTTTAACTAACAATAAGTCAAATTTACAAAGAAACCGGGTAGGTTCACTTTGTGGACTGTCCTTGTAAATTACAGAAAAACCCAACAATTGAATTCATTTCTAATGACGGAATCGAATTCAGAAGGTCAAAATACATAAGGATTAGTTTCTGGGTCATATTTTTTTTTTTGGCAAACAGCAAATTTGGATTTAGAGTCCCAACTCAAAGAAAAGCTAAAGAATTTGCACTCTTATGTAGATCTCTAAAAATTTAAATAATAAAATAACTTGATGTTTTTAAAAGTATAAATAATAAAGATTTCTGTTAAATACAATTCTAGTAAAATAACTAAAATTTTTTTCGCAAAACTAAAAATGTAAACTTTAATGATCAATTTAATAAAATTTACATACATATTTTAATATAAATTTGGTACTATCTCATTATCTTATAGATCTTTTCTTTCTCATTCGGTTATTTTTCATCCGATTTTCAAGTTTTTTTTTTGTTGGAAAGGTATTCAATTACCTTTCTAATTAATGAATTTTGTTAGTACAAATTATTGCCGCTAGATGGCGTAAAATTCATTTCTTTTAAAAAATGCACCAAAACACCCTGTATTTGCAAATATTTTGAGTTCATATGTTCTGCAAAAGTACTCGCCATATGATTTTGTACAAAGTTGCCAAACAACATTTGGTCGAATTCTGGAAATTTAACGGTCAAAATTTTGATTTTCTTCAAGAACCTAAAAATAACGGTAATTTTGTAAATAACGGAATTATAAAAAAGTCGCGGAACAAAAGTTGCTTCTGATACCCTAAAGAACCATTTTCAACAATAAAAAAGTTCTTTTTCGCAAAAAGTCGATTTGGCATATTGCTAATTTTATTATAAATAAAATGTCAATTCAATTTAAAAACCTACATTTCTTTTTTTATTTAATGGGGTCATATAACAAAAATAAAAAAATACGAGTTTTCAATTAAAACTACCATTGTTTTCTTCTCAAGTTTCAATTAAAGTTTTAATCAATTTAACTAAACTTTTTAATTGAGGTTGTAAAGAAAAACAATAACTCTTTTAATTGATATTATTATTTTAATTGAAAGAGTTTTAATAAACTGTCTGCAAATTTTTTTAGTTAATACTATGATTTCAGTGGTAGTTGCAAAATTAATTAAAATATTAATTGATTCAATAAAATTTTTAATTGGACCCCGTTTTTAGTTCTTTCCGTGTATATAAAACAATTATGTGGTATGAATTACCCTTAGTGATCTGACCAAAGTTTCCGAATTTTGAAAATTTTTTTAAAATTCTCTTAACAAAAATATGTTGTTTGACACATAATTTTTAACTAAAAAAGTTTGAAATCGGCGTACAATTTTTTTAACACAATCTAATTAGTAATATATATATAAAAACTTTTTGTCTTAAAATTACATATTTTCATAAATTTTTCAAATTTTGAACTTTACGAATTTTTCACGACTAAATTAAAGCTAATTTAAAAAGGTTTAATATTTCTTTTATGATGAAGTGTTGTTTGTTCACATAAGTGCAAATAAATCTAAATATACATTTAGTTTGACAACAACACCCTTCAAATCAAATTTTCCTCAAATTGATATACATAAGAAATATAAAGTTATACAATATTGATCACTTTTTAATCAAATGAGTTATTATTTAATTGAAAAATAATTCAATTAAAGGCATGATGCTTGTTAGGAAAAGACAATAACCACGTATTTGATTACTAATGCCCGTAATTTCAAGCAATAGATACCTACCGGTGCTTAGATATCTACCCGTATACACGAATAAAATCGGGTAGGTATGTAAGCACCGGTAGGTAAATATTTCTTGAAGTTACGGGCATAAGAAGACAAGAATGGAGCAAAATTAATGGTTAATAGTTTTTTTGTTAAAGTTCTGCCTATTATGGAGGCTCTAACTTTTCTAAAACTTCGGGTTCTGATGAGATCTTTAGCCAGATCGAAATACTAGTACCAACCTAGCTAATATGTTTGATTTGCTTTATTTTTGTAAATATACGGAGGTTGGAAGCTCATTATAAATTAAGCTCGACAGCTCCAACATTTTTTTTTTACCTCAGCCTCTTAACGTTAATTTTTACCAGACTTTGTATATGAGTTTTTTTAGCGTTACCTACCGAAATTATATAAAAACACAGAGTTAAACACAATTAGTAGTATGAATACATAGTCATTTAGAAATAGTAGTCAGATAACAGGATTAAGTGTTAATCAAAAGATTTAAAAAATAGTTCAATCGCTTTTTTTAGTGCTTGATTTATCCCATTTTTAGTAGATTAACTTGTCTATGTAAATTCCGTATTAATGCTTAATTTTTTAAAAAACCTTTGGTCGGTTACTGTAAATAGAAATGAGTGCGTGGAAGGATTCAAATCCCAAACAATTTTATTAATTTTTTGTAATTTGTTCATAAATGGTTTGAATCTACGTAGAGCACGGCTAGGGACCGGAGAATTTAGTGCGTTATAGGCGAAATTCGCTATAAGCGCGGTGCACATAAAAAAAAAAATAATCAAATTACATGATTTTTTTCTTAAATTCTCCTAATTGTTTGAGTTTTAACGTCTTTTTCAGACAATTGCAATTAATACTATAATTAATATGCTTAGGTTTTTAAAACTTGCAGCTCATTTTTCACAAAAAAAAATTTTGTTTTAATTTTTATGTGTTCGTTATAAGCGTAAAAATTTGTATGAAAATTCGTATAAGGGCCCAACAAATAAGTTCGTTATATAAAAAGTCCGCTATAAACGGTGTTCGTTATAATCGTATTATTTTGTGTGAAATATTGTAGTAAATACGTTGCGGCCAGAAAAATCGTTAGTTATAAAAAAGTGCGTTATAGCCGGTGTACGTTATAAGCGAACTCCACTGTAAATCTGTTTTAACAGCCTATTTACACTGCTTTTATAATTTGGCAAATTATGGTTATAATAATTTTTTGTGGTTTTTTAAATTTTGAAAAGTTATAATTGTTAGGGTTTTCACTTTAAACCCTAACCGACATGCAGGGCGGGGTATTTTAAATTGGCCAAATATGTGCTATTTATTGTAAAATTAAGCTATATCGATAAAAAAAAACAAAATTTTACTTAATTTTTGGTGAAGAAATTGTTTTGTGCATTCCACGCTTTGGAAGTGGAACTATGTCTAAAATTACTCATTAAACCCACGTCATAGATCCTCTGGACATATGTAGAGCAATACTTCATTAACCCTTTGACGACAAATGGTTGATATTAGAGATGGGCACGTGAGTGAATTTTGAATCACACTCACGAAAGAAAAATTACACTCACACACAATCACTCACGAACGATTGTTTGTCTAATCACACTCACGTGAGTAAATTCATTCATTTTACTCACACTCACGCGTAAGTAATCACGCAAATACACGAAATAAAATCTTACCATTTTTTAGGTAAGATTAAATGTAAAAATATAGATAAATTGTGACCAGCGTATTCATAAAAATATTAAACAGCATTTCAAATATATTTTAGTTAAAATACAAATTTTAGTCTTAAAAATAAATTCATAAAAAAAAAATTTACAGAAGGTTTAAATAGGTATTTTAAATTGTGCGCCCCGGTAGGCTAGTTGGTAGCGTGTTGGCTTATCTGTGCGGGGGTCGTGGGTTCGATTCCCACCAAAGGCACTTGTCTGTTTTCTCTACAACGCGCCGAAGGCCCTAGTAGCTAGTGCTCGGTTAGGGTAATAGTATATAATTTGAATTATATGATTATTAATTAATAAAAAACAGAAGGTATTTTAAGCTAATATTTGAAATGTATTTCATAGCTCAATTAATGAATACGGGCGTGAGTGTTTAACTCAAAAGTGTTTTGAATATGTAATTTTGTCATTTATTTTGTATTTTAAAACCCCAAAAATCGGCGAAAAATTCAAGAAAATTTATATTAAACGCAAAAGAATTATTTTTGGTAAAATTCTACTCACGCACACTCACGTAAAAAGTTGACTCACGCACACCCAGGAAGAATTTTTTCTCGATCACACTCACTCATGTTCAGGTGATTAAAATTTGGTTTCACTCACACGTGATCAAAAATCAAAATTCTGCTCACGTGCTCATCTCTAGTTGATATATGTCCCATTTTTACTTTCTGCCATTTTAGGAAAACAAGCAGGACGATTTTAACAAAACTTGTTGTGATCTATAATAGACAGATGTGGCTTCTTAGCGATACTTATATATTGTATCCTCATAGTCTCAGAGCCTTACAAGGTCAACCCAAAGTCAAACATTTTTTTTTATGATTTTTTACGTTATTGTTTTTCGTTTTTACAATGTTAAAAATTCAGTTTCAAGTTTATACAAAAATGTTTATTATTTTTGGACTAGGCATAACTTGAAGCAAAATACAAAATTAAAGCTTAGACAAAATCATAACGCATTATGGAACGACAGCCCATTAATGATTTAGCTTTAGTAATATATTTCTCCGGCCAAAGCAACTCAAAATTTATTTTTGATCATAGACCCAAGTCTCCTCGATCGTTAAAGGGTTAAGAAATTTTGGAAATATTAGCAACCAAAGTAGAAACTTTGACAGAATATAATTCCTAGATGGTTTTTTAAATTTTGTATAATTT
The DNA here is from genome assembly GCA_021234595.1 of Delia radicum. Lineage (NCBI taxonomy): Eukaryota > Metazoa > Arthropoda > Insecta > Diptera > Anthomyiidae > Delia > Delia radicum. Next base: position 223,749,753 of record CM037852.1, on the reverse strand, counting down.
TGTAAATCAAGAGATTTAAAAATATAATTTTTAAATTTTTGATTTGCATTAAAAAAAAAATTAATAAAACACCCAAAATCAATCTTTGTTTCTTAATAACAAAAAAATAAAAATACTAGGAGCAAATTTAAAAATGTCTCTATGTTACAGACTTCATGTTTAAGTCCTCTGCAAAACGAAAAAAATTATTGAAAATCGGTCTATCCGTTAAGAATGCATTTAAAGTAAATATGGCATTTAAAGTAAATATCGCACAAGTAAATTTTAGGGCAAGGAGTTTAAAAAAATGCGCATTTTAAGATATGGGCATTTGTGCTCAAGACCCTCAAAAATTACCTTTGATGCTTTCATGAAAAAATCAATATAAATATAATTTTAAAGAGTACACCCAAAAAACAGACTCGGTAGTAGCAACCGTATTTGTAGCCAATCAAATGGTTTGGTTGTAGCTATCGATTTTTTCGGTAGTTCTCACCAAATTTGTGTCGAGGTAATCGAAATTCTATTGTCGTGTCAGAATTTCTGTTGTTGCTATCGAATGATTGTTATTACAACCGAAAAACTAGGTCGCAGCAACTGAAACGGCAACAAATACGGTTCTGGGTGTAGTTACATAAGGCCAATACGAATTTTGTATCTTTATAATTTAGTAAAATTTAAAAATGTTAAGTTTTCTTTGATCTTCTTTTATTTTATTCTTCTTGTTTTAAACGAGCTTAAGATCATTTATTTATTAATTATAATTATTTGTTTCCAATATTTTGTTTCCACATTGTAATAATTGTTCCCTGAAGAAATAACCCAATGTGGAGATGAAATATTGGAAATAAATAATTATAATTAATAAATAAATCATCTTAAGCTCGTTTAAAATAAGAATAAAATTTTAATTTTTTTTTTGCTACAGTGCTGTCTGGGTAGAGTGAACCCCCGGTGCTATGAATACCTCGTTAGAGTGAACACCAGAATGTTTACATTGACTACTCTGTAGAGTGAACACTAATGAACCTCTATAGAGTGAACATACTTTATAGTGAGTTTTTAGGTTTGGCGAAGTAAAAAAACAATGAAAAAGAGTATAAAAATTAAAGAGAACATAAAATAACGGTAAAGTAACGATTCTTTTAGAGTAAGTTGACAAGTTACTCTCACAAATGATGATGAAGACAATGGCGAAACACCAGCAAACACAAATCCGATATCAGCTGCTGAAGCCATTAAGGTTTTTGATAAGGGTATCGAATGGGCTGAGGCTAATACTACAAATTTCGCGAATATACAAGCTCTACATTGCCTTCGCGATCAAGCAGTGCAAATATCGGTAAACAAACCAAAGAAACAAACAACTATAACTAATTTTTTCCAGTCATAAATTTAAACTTTAATATTACATGGAAATAAATAAAATGTATAACCTATAAATGCATTTAAAATAAATAAATTAGTTTTTTTAATTAAAAAAAAATTCAACCTTGATTTAGTGAACAACCTGGGTATAGTGAAATCGCTCTGCAAAAATTAGTTCACTCTACCCAGACAGCACTGTATTTTCATTTCCGAAACCTAAATTTATGTTACGTTGATTCCTTGTAGAGTACGACAATTGTAGTGAATTCCATCAAAATCGGAGACGGTCGATCCGAATGGTGATTGAGTTAACATGTTTTCACTCTTTATCACTGTCTAAACATTCTGACATCACTTGGTCAATGAAAACAAGTTTGTCCATAAATGTGCTGCAAACATCGATTTAAAAACGAATTTATATAAATATTTTTCACTTTTATTATTTACTTTCAACTCTATTCTTCTCGATCATTCATTCTTGTCATGTGTATGAAAAGGATATTTATTGATATTGCGATTTTTGTGTTATTTGATATTGCGATATTATCTGTCTGCTCCCTTTCACTCTTTGTTTTAGACTAAGCAATAAAACGCTCTTTCTTATTTCTACGAATGGCGCCATGCACACTGAAAAAAAAAATGCAAACACAGTGTAACTAGAACCGTCTAGAATCGTTCATATAGAATCACACATTAAAACACAACCTTTGATCTTTAAAACACAGTCGTACATTAAAAAAATTTACAAATAAATAAAGTGTTATTTTTTAACAACTTTCTTTTTGCCAACACTGTTTTTGGCAGCTCAGCTGTTTTCGTGTAACATGTTACTGTAAAACATGTTCAGTTTGGTCTATAATTTAACCAGGAATCGAATTACAAACGAACAACGCTTGCAGATTATTGAATTTTTTTTTTTTGAAAATTCATGCTAGGTTAAGATAAGTGCATCGTGCACTTCTTCCAAAATTATGGTCAGTTTGGGCGACCTTCTGAGGCGGCTATTCGGAATATTGTGACTAAATTTCGCACCAAATTTACATGACTGGACATTAAACCACCAACACGCATACGTAAAATGCGGACAGAGGAACATATCGCAGCTGTATTCACCAGTATTGTTGATGACCGTGAATTATCGATTTGGCGCCGTTCGCTGCAATTGGGCCTCTGTAACTCCACTACGTGGAAAATTTTGTGGAAGGAGTTGGGTGTAAAACCTTTTAAAATACAGCTGGTGCTAGAATTGAAACGACACGACCTACCACAACGGCTAACTTTTGGTGAATGGGCACTGGCAAAGTTGGATGAAGATCCACTTTTTTATCCGAAAATTGTGTTTAGCGACGAAGCTCATTTCTGGTTGAATGGATACGTGAACAAGCAAAATTGCCGTATTTGGTGTGAAGAGCAGCCAGAACCATTGCAAGAACTGCCAATGCATCCCGAAAGATGCACTTTTTGGTGTGGATTATGGGCCGGTGGCATCATTGGACCGTACTTTTTCAAAGACGACGAAGGCAGGACCATTACTGTACATGGCGAGCGCTATCGTGCGATGATAATAAATTTGTTTTTGCCCAAAATAGAAGAGCTGGACTTGGGTGACATGTGGTTTCAACAAAACGGTGCCACACTGCACACGAAACAATGGCCCAATTGAGAGGCGAGTTCGATGAACAGTTTATTTCACGATTGGGGACGGTCAATTGGCCACCTACATCGTGCGATTTAACGCCTTTAGACTATTTGTTCGGCTATGTTAAGGCGCATGTATATTGGGACAAGCCCGCAACGGTTGACGCACTGAAAGCCAATATTGAAGAATTTATTCGTGAGATACCGGCCGATATGTTGGAGAGAGTATGCCAAAATTGAACACAGCGTATGAACCATTTAATGCGTAGCCGCGGTCAACATTTCCATGAAATCATCTTTAAACATTGAATTATATGCATCGTTCTATCGACTCAAATAAAGTTTTCATACATGTCTCTAAATTTTATGTGTTTTTTTAATTAAATCCGAAAGCTCTTAATCATATTATATTTATATTAACAGATGCAAATCATTAAAAAAAAAACTAAACTAAATATCAGAAGAAAATATTAGTTCAAGCACGGTAAGATGGGTAACTAATAAATTTAGTTAGATAACAGATTTAAACGAAAACATCAGAAAAAATAATCTCAACAGAATTGGAACACGTTAAACAGACTTTAGAGCTAACTTTTTTTTTATGATTGCAGGTTTTTTTAAAAGTTTTTAATTAAGAATTATTTAATTTTTCTTATAGAATAAACCAAATCCACCACCACCACCACCATCTTGTGGCTGTAAAACTCCTAAACCATATTCTTCTTACGATCATCTACCCTCAATATATAATTCACCGCCGTCCAGTTCCTACGTAATGCCACAGTAAGTTTTTTATTAAAAAAAAAAACATGTTAAAAAACAAGCAACTTTCGTTAACCTTGATTTTTTTTAGGCCCACTTATGTTCCTACAATTCCAAAAGATTATTCCTTACCCGCAGATCCCGTCAGTGTTAGTTTAGCCGTACAATCTGGTAAAGCTATTGAAGTTCCCGAAGCTAAACTGGCCTATGGTTTTGTACAAAAACCTATCGACGGTCTGCCCAAGGTCTATATATCTTCGGTAAATGAAGAAAAATTATATGCCTTAAAAAGTGATGTAATCACTTTGAAGAAACCAGTTAGACCACAAAAACCAGCAGAAGATTATCCAGAAGTCGAGGAGGAAGAAGCTCATGGTGCTGATATTGAGGATGAATATCTACCAAGTTTAACATACAAACAATTGGGTTATGTACCTGAACAATTTAAGAATCCACAATTCCAAGACGTAGGATCTTCCTACGCGTATGCCTCATCTGCCGGATATTCGCAACCCTATGTAGTTCAAGATAAAGTTCCTGCCGATTGTGGTTATAAACCTGGACGTATTGCAAAATATAAAGGAACTAAAACCTATGCTGAATTATATAAATAATTTGGAAATGCTTAAAATTAAAGAATTAAATTTTTTTGGTAAAAATGTAGTTTTATACATTTAAAGGCTTTTTTTATAGCGATTTGCTGTTACCAGAAATTTTAATTTAATTAGTTTCAATTAGTATTAAATTCGTTACACTGATAGAATTTTCCTTCTTACTATTAATGAATGTCTTTCATTAAGATGGATTCATTGATTTAATGAATAATTTTCATTAAATTATTGAAAAATTCATTAAATAAATGAAATTTTCATAAAATGTTTTTGGTTGATCCTAAAATATGCAAAACTTTTTATATACAAATTTTTTTATACACCAAACATATTTAGTTTGGTGTCTTAAATTTGAAAACTCTATTTTAATACAAAAGTCTAAATAAGCACATCATGTTGTTTGTACTGTTTATGTTAATCTGTAACGCACTGTAACATGTTGGTACATGGTTGCCGGTTCAAGTCGTCTTCAGGGAGATGTATAAAAAACAGAAAAGTTAATAAAATAAACAAGCATAAAAATCTAAATAAATATGAAACAAGGGGAAAAAATATTTTTGTTCCATTATAATTCATTTAATGAAAATATTTCATTAATTCAATGAAACTTTCTTTTGGGGACTTTCTAATAAAAAATACATTGTATTAATGATGGATTTCATTAATGCAATGCACAAAATTCTATCAGTATAGTTGAAGCCAAATAAACACTTTTTTTAACGATTTTTTTAATAAATACTATGTCTTAAATTATTTACTTTCTTGTGGGAAATAAACAAGTCAATACGATCAAACCCGGGTAGCTGGAGTACATGAAACCCGCGAGTTCGAACTACTGGCAGAGTAAATATTTGCAAATATATCATTTTTGGAAAAGTAGATCTCCAAAGAAAATTCTTTATAAATCTCACCTCAATCGGGTGAACATTGTGACCTGGACTAACTACAACTCGAAAAGAAATCGATCAAATCACAAAAAAATTATTATTAAATTTTCTTAAAAAATTGTAGAAATATGACATTTTTAAAAGTTTGATGTAATTTTATAAAAAAAAAAAAAAATTTAAAAACTTGGTACAAACAAATATTTTGGAGTCTCATAAAGGGTCCGCCATATAGCGTTTTTTTTCAACTAGTGCTTATTTCGTGAATGGTAACACTTAGCTCATGTCTGATTTGACAGATGATTAGTTTTATCCTTCCGCTGAACGAATATGGTTGTGTATACGCTTGAACAACGCTGGGAAACATCGCGACATTACTTTGAAAATCATGGTAATGTTGCAGAATGTGTGCCGATACACCCAAAACGAGTCACTGTTTGGTGCGGATTTTGGTCCAGAGGCATAATTGGGCCATTTTTCTTCGAAAATGACAAGAAGTGGCCGTTACAGTCAATGGCGATCGTTATCGGGCCATGTTGAACGAATTTTTGTTCAAAAAAATTGAAGAGGAGGAAATACAGCTGCACACAATCGATAATGTACATAAAAATTGGACCGATCGTGTAGGCTACTGCATGGCCAGCCGAGGCAGCCATTTGAATGAAATTATTTTCCATTATTAACCGGAAGGATTGTACTTTCAAATAAAAAAAGAAATTTGAGAAAATATTCAGTAGTTTTTTTTTATAGCATTTTCAAAAAAAAAAAGTTATTTGGCGGACCCTTTACATACTTTAGCAGAATCAGTGTTTAAAAATTCGAAAAAACTCGAAAACTTCCATACAAATGAAAAGGCTTTGTTCTTTAATTCAATTTTATAAAATGAATGAAGTTTTTTCTCAAATTTCATTCCTAAAAAGCATTCTCATGGAATGAATTCTTAGCTTAATTCTTAATAGCTTTAAATAAAATTAGTGAATTCTTTTTGGAATGATTTAAATTTTTCTTAATTCATTTAATGATGAAAGATTTGTTTTCATTCATTTAGTCATTTGTTGGTGTTGTGGTGTAATGGTTAGCGCGTTGGACTGTTACACTGATGGTCTCGGGTTCGATCCCAGGTGGCGACAACATCAATTTAGAACAATAATATGTATGAGTTTTCTATCCCTCATACATTTCTCAGTACCCAAATTCGGTGCTCCCCACCGAATTAAAATAATGAATCAGGGATATGAACCAAAAAACTTCAATAAGTTCGCTAACTCTCCATCAGGTGGGGAGCAACAAGTGCGCTAAGGCTTACCATCTCCCACAATTACAGTGTTGTTTGTGTCTTATGAACGTTTATCAACGTAGAACGTTGAATTCAAATCTGTTCTACAAATTTTTCCAGCACATACAATTTTTGCTAAATTCGCAATTTCGTGGGTATAAGTGTTATGGGAACACCGAGGAAAATCAAATTTTATATTCCTGGAGCCAAATCTGACAAAATGGTATATGAAATTTTTTTAATTATGAATTCATTTTTTTTTTCTGAATTAAGCACAAATTGAATTCATTTTTTCGAAGCTCTGGAAAATATGCAGATTTTAGAAATTTTATACAAATTTTTCAAGCAAATTTTGGTAAAAATTTTTATTTTTAAGAGTCGCTTGCGTTAGCAGATTCTATATTTCAAAATTCAAAGGAATCTTATAAAAATTGTGGCCTTGAAGAAAACACTCGACGACTTCCATACAAATGTTTGAAAAATATGCACTAAATAACTAGTGCACACATTTTCTCTTGTAAATCTTTATTTAACCTTCATACCATTCTGGGTAGTTTTTGGCCCTTGGGTGATTTCATTTCTTTATATTTCTTTAACTATTTAAGAGAAACAATCAAAACTTTATGTATTACAAAATTTTGTAATTTTGTATCAGAAAAACATAGTTTCAATAAAATGTTTGCATTTTTAAAAGTGCCATTTAAAAACTTACATTTTCCTCCCTCAGGGTAGATTTTGACCCCATTCTTTGTATGGCCGTATTTCATCATTCTATTAAGAGGAAATTAAAAAAAAAGAGTAGGAATATCAGCCTGGAGTGTGAACATTATATTAATAAAAAAAATATCACGCTATTTTATGTTTGTTTGCGTAAACAACACGTTTTTTCTTGTAAGTAGTAAAAATATTTTGCAATTTATGACTTTGAAATCGTGTGGCTGATCAACAAAAGTCATGAAATATTCTCAAAATAAACTACATTTTAATACATTCAAAATAATTATGCATCATTGTCACACAAAGAACATTTTTCATAACTGATACTTTTGGAGTCATCTTTACCACTTAAAAAGCCATGCTGGTTGGATGTATTGTACTTTTTTTTTCATAATATAACCAATACTCAGGGGATGCCACCTACTCATGCAGTGCATTGTATTGATCAGGAAAATAGGGTATGGGAAGGAGGAAAGAGGGAGTAGTGTTTGTGGATATTTGATTTAAATTTTTCTAAATTGTAAGTAACAGGGAAGACTTCTGCGGGAAGTTTATTCCACATACGATTCGTTCGACTAAAAAACGAATTTTCTCTGTAATGCGTTGTGCGAAACACATGACAATCAACTACAAACGGATGTGCTCTACTAGATAAGCGAGTATTACGAATAAAAACTCGGGCTCGTGGAATTAGTTCACTTATCTCAGATGAGCACCTCCCATGGTAATATCGATAGAAAAGTGTCACACAACCCACATTCCGACGATGGTCCAATGAATCAATAGAGTTGGATACACTACTGTCATTGATAAGCTTCACCGCCCTCCCCTGAACACGGTCCAGAAGCTTCAGAATAGACAGTGGAGCCCCTGCCTATATATGAGAGTTGTATTCCATTTTCGGCCGGATATAGCTGGTATAAATAGTAAGGAGATCGGATGGAGTGAAGTAAATCTTGCACCGTTTCAGAAAACCAAGGCACTTGAATGCCTCTTTCGACACTTGAAATACGTGCTTATTCCAACGGACATCACACTGTATTCTCATGCCCAAAACATCAAGAGTATCCGATTCCTCAATACTTATACCATCCATAGCTGCAGATGACCCCGTCTGTGGGTTAACATACAACATTGGGTCTTGCGTGCATTAAAATCGACCTTATTCGCGCGACCCCACTCGGAGATTGTAGAAAGGTCTTGATTGAGTGTGTAATTCATGTTCTGCCGCATATCTCCAAAGAGCTCGGCCTGTGATCGAATAAATAAATGAATGACAAATGTTGCTGTCATCTGCATTGAGGGTATTCACGATGGTCATTTGCATACGATGCAAATAAGCACAGGCGGGTATTTGCATTCTGTGTACACTCAAAAAAATAAGTTAGTAAAAAAGTTAGTAAAACGTCTTGTAAATCAAGTTACTATATTTCAGCAAATTTTTTGGTGAAATTGTGTTTTCATCTAAAATTTTAGTTATATTTATTCAGCACTTAACTGTTTTGAACTAATGTTTTACTAATTTATTTTGCTAAAAAATTGTGCTGATGAGCACATTAAAAGTGTAAACGACAATCTGATTATAGATTATATACTCTGAATATATACTCAGAATGAAGTAGATATCGCGGCATGTCAAGATGTAGTAGAGACGAAAAAAGTTATACTAAAAAGTACAACTCTTGTAGGACATATAAAAAAATAAAACATGGAAGATTTTTGTATCTGTTTTTTATACATAATAAAACAAAAGGACGCCAACAATGTGTATCGTATACATATAAATTGCGGATTGTCACCGGCTTGTGGAAGTAATTGTCTATTAATTAAATTAAAGACAAAGTAAAATATTTAAATTTAAATTTAACAAAGATTAAATGTGTATTTGTAAACTAAATGTTTATAGTTATCAATAATGTAGTGCGGTCAAATTGCAAACAAATATACGTTCAGGTAGATAGACTAAAGGATACATATCTTACGTAATTTTGTATGCTGTATATTTCATGTTTTGTTATTTCGTTACTAGAAAAATGTCATCATTTAGACAATCATTGATGTAAGTAGTTGAAAGATATTTCGTTTATGTTATATATAATTATTTCTATAGAAATTGTTATATTTTGTAACGTATTGTAAATTATTTTTAAAAGAAAGATGTATTTCGAAGGATGAGTTTAACATTTAAGTCCTATTTTTTGGGATGCCAGTTAAACTTAGTTTAGCTAAACCGACAACGTATTTTGGCCACCATTTCCAATTTTATTAACAAACATTTGCCGAAACAACTTTTTCTAGTTCAGCATTTTGGTCTTTACTGAAATTAACCAAAATAATTAAAATTCCAATAGCAGTATTTCAGTTACAAATTGCGTTAAAGTAAGATGAAAAATAATCTACATCCTTTAAACTCGGCATAAGTGTCGTGTTGTCTAGTTTATAATTTTGATATCTTTTAAATAGTGTCCAACCGAACAGTTCGGCCAAAAACCTATATTTTGTCGGTTTTTTTAATATCTAGAGGCAATGATGACAAATTTTGGTATTGGAAACATGTTTGTTGAGCCGATTTAATTCGATTTTGTGTATAAAATTTAAGAAAAAAGCCGAAGTTTAGCTATAAAGTTAAAAGTTCGGCCGCCGAACTATATTCAATTTGGCCGAACTTTCTGAGGCCGAACAGTGAATTCATTGCTTAACTAAAGACTTTTCTTCAAATTTGACACTCAAAATAGCATCTAATCAGCCCAATAAACATTTTCCCATCCGCCAAATTTGTCCATAATGCTTTAAAATACCGAATACAGACCAAATGCTTTTTCTGGCCGAACTGTTCGGTCGGACACTACTTTTAAAGCTCCATCTCAAAAAAATTTGTTACAATCAATGTATCCGAATTTAAGTAAACTTTGGATTGGAATTTAAGTAAACTTTGGATTATTTGGATTAAATATTGTTGTGATAATTTCAATGAAATTTGTAATGTACTAAATATGCTCAGTGACGATAATGCAGAGTATATACTCAATTCAAAAAATTATATTTCAAAAACCTGGAATAAAATCTGATTTAGCTTATATAAAAAGTAATTTCAAATGTCTTTGTTTAAGCATCGTCAAATTGGAAACAAAAGGACTCCCAATAAATGAAATTTTAGATGTTATAGATTGCGTTAAGGAAAAGATTAAAAATGCCAACAACTAAGAAATTATTGGAACATTTTATAAAGTTTTCAATCGAAATTGTGGCCTACAAACTTTGACTAAAATAAAAAAATATATTTTTAAATAAAAATAAAAAGCATTAATACATTGAAAACTAATCCCCTTCGGAATTAAATACTTTCAAATATGCTGTAGTTATGCGCATTTTGTTTATTCGCATTAAAAAAAACGTTAAAAATTTTAAATTTTTTTATGATTTTTTTTGTCTACTAATTTTTAGCACATTTTGTAAAGTTGATAGTATTTTCGCTGTTCTTATTTTATTAATATTTACAAAAAAAAAAATTTTTCTAATTTCAGCAGTTTTTTCTGCAACGACATTTTTAACTAATTTTTAGTAGATTTAGCAAAAAAATGTTACTAATTTTTTTTCTATCAGTGTAAAGGAGAAAGATCTTTTAAACAAGAAATCAATCAAATAAAATGCGCCAAATGTGTATTTTTTAATAAGAAGTAGATAAAAATTTGCTTAATTTTTTTTAAATACATTTTTAAAACTTCTTTATTCAATGCATTAAACCAAAGAGTTTAGAAAATAAAGAGATTGCAATGCTCTCAGTTACAAAGAAAATATACATATATTTTTTCGCGACTTTAAATTGATAAATTGACATTTATAAATGTTGCTTCTGTTAGATTTCAACAAATTTGTTATCGTCTGAGCAAAAATTGTATCAATTTTTTTTTCGGAAATTTAATTTAATTGGTTTCAAAAAACCAACCGAGCACTTCGGGCCTTATATAGTTGGTAGACCAACATTAACAATCAACATAATGTCACTTAAAACTATAAAACCTTAAATATCCTATAATCTAACAATATAAAACAGTTTGTATATAGTAAGTATAACAAGTTTACAAGAATTTAAGAAAAAAGTTTAAAAGAATTATTAAAGAATAAAGAAAATTGCATAAACTCACATGACAAAAAGTATTGCAGCTTAGAGAATTTTGAAAATTTTTGAAAATTTTTGCACATCAAATATCATTTACAAAAGCATATTCTTCAAGTTTACACTTGAATGTTTTTAAAGATAGATCAAAAGATCTAAGTGGTAAGGGTAAATGGTTCCAACACTTAGCTACACGAACATGAAATGATCGTTCATGAATAATATAATTTCTAATGGGATATAAAAGTTGAGGGTTTCTTTCAGTGTTCAAGAGTATAATATGTCTATGTACATATTCAGGGCAATTAGAGAGCATTACTTTATGATAGAATAATAGCAATCGAATTCGAACAAAATTATTAAAATTGCATCCCAAAAAATCAGAAATATGCCTCGAAACATGATCATATGGCTTCAATTTTTAAACAAAACGTATTATTTTATTAAACAGTAAATTACATTTATTGAAGTCATCGACACTACACCCAGAAAAAACTTCAATACAGTATAATAAGTTGGACATTAATAATGAATGTGCTATGCGTTTTCTAATAGAAAGTGGCAAATAAAGATTTAGGGAATATAATCTACGCAGGGTAAAATTTATTTTGGAACTTAACCAGGTTATATGTCGACCGAATTCTAGATTGTTATCTATTAAAACACCTAGACATCTCATAACTTCAACGATTTAGCTTTGGATTTCCTAAAATATGGTCCGTTTCCTGTTTACAGGCATAAGGTGTTAACAGAGAGAGGGTGAGAGCCTTGCATAGTCATTGATTAAACTCTCCATAAATGAATTGCATTTGTTTATACAATTTTATAAAGTTCAAAAATGATTTTCTCACGACAATATGGATGGATTACAAATTACAAACAATTCTGTAATCTTAAATTGATAATAATGACACGATTAACATTCGATGATTACGTAGTACATTTAATTTCTTACTACGAAGATGTTTGAATGAAATTTGAGCATCAGTTCATTTATTCTTCCGGTATTTTTAATAAGACACATTTTAAGCGATCGTTGCCCTATATATTTTTTTTGTATGTGTTTTTGTACTCATTTTATGAAATTTTTCGCAACATTTGCAACATTATTTTGATTTATCAGCAAAAATTTAAAGACAACATCTTTGGCGTTAAAATACAAACAGAAAAACAAAATATAACCCAGCAAATATAATGAGTATACATTTTGTTAAAGTTGGAGAATTAAGGTTAAATGTAAAAAATAACATAAAAATAATCTCGATTTATATAAATAAAAACAAAAAACTAAAAAAAAAAAAACTGTAAAGAAATTAACTTAAATAAAACACTAAAAAAAATCTTCAGTTTGAATTTCTTTAACGATTTTATTTCAAAAAAAACCCCCTTTAACTCATTATCACAGAAGTCAAAAAATGGCTAAAAAAATATTTGGAATAAGCAAAAAATTGTAAAACTAAAAATGCTAAACAAAAACTTAAGACTTTTTAAAATAAAAATATAAAAATTCTGAGCATAGGCATTTCGAGCGAAGTAATTGAAAAAAAAAACAATTTTAAAGCTTGAAAATCTTAACAAAAATGGGGTTTTTTTTGTTGACGACAAAATGCGAAATTTTATTTTTCTGCTAAAAATTAGTTTATTGATTGTATGCACACGCAGAGAAAAATATGGTTGAACATAGTTTGTTCAATTTTACAATATTATGATCTTGTACGCAAAATTAAAAAGTGTAAAATGTTTATTGTATAGAATGCAACTTGAAAAGTTATTCGACAAGTTATACAAACAACTTCGGCAAAAAGTTGTAAACTAACATTACTCATATTTTATACTTTAGAAACTTTGTAAACTTTCCATAAGTTGGTTTTATGTGAAATGGCATTGTAATACTTTATTAAATCTTGCAATTTCATGTTCTTCATTTTCATCAATTTTTATATGTAATATTTTTTAATGAAAATACCATTTATTTATAATAATATAAAATTATTAACACTTTCTGAACAAAAAATTAAAAAAATATAATATAATTACAACACATTTTACCAAAACCAATTGTATGAATGTAGCAAAAGTAATAATGCCACTGGTGGCTATACGGAAGACAGTTCCAGACAAGAAAAAGCTAAAAGGAGAAATCCAATCAAATAAAAATTCATTAAAATCAATTGAAATTTTGTTTGAACACAAATACATACAAATTTCATGTAATTTCCGAAAATTTTGTACATTTTATTAACAAATTTAAAATTTTCTGCTTTTTTATTCTAAATATAAAAATGACATGTGAAAAACCTACCACTATTCTGCTTGCCCTTTTAACATTCTGTCAAGCTAAACAGTTTTCTTTTGTACGTCAGTCAAGTAACCCATTTGTTATCTTATTCAACTTATGCTTTGTTAGTTTTAATATTTTACTTTAGAAAGTTGCACAAAAAAAACTGAGGTAAGCTACAAAATCGTATAAATTGTGGAACGAACAAAGTGAAATGTTTATTACGCAGCCTTTAAGTCCCAGAAATATAAATATATTTGAGTATTGGAATTTAACTCCATTTACAAATTTAAAATCTGTAGCAATAAAATATGTATCAGCGCTGCCGGACAGCTTTTTCATTTTAAATATTAAAGTTTAAGTTTTTTTTTCTATATCAACTTAAAAATCGATTAACTATTTTTCTTTGACTATAAAATATAGTACAATTATTTTATTCTTTTTTTACTTAAAATAGTACAACTCTTTTCCAAATATGATTTTTTAAAAAAAATATACCTACGAATTTTCATTTTTGTTTATGTTTAATAACTTTTTGTTTTAAATTTATTGATCTAAAAAAACAATTTAAATGTTTTTTATTAAAACAAAAAGTTTGGCTTCGGCCGATTGATATTATGACCGAAGTTCAGCTTCGGCCGAAAAAAATGAGTTCGGTCGGACACTATTGAATATACTAATTTAATCCTTTTCCTTAAAGCCTAAAATAAAAATTACTCACTGGAGGTAAAATCACGTTATCGTGGCGATTTTTCATAAAATATAAATTATTTTATCTTTTCCATAACAACTTTCTAGATAATGGACCAATTTTTTAATATAAATAAGTTTTAGAAAATTGACTTCCTGTAGATAACGTTTCTTGGCAGAGCGAAATTCTACGGAGTAAAAGATTTATAATATAAGGCAAAAAACTGCAGACATTTAAAAAAAAAAAAAAATATTTTTAATCCGCATTATCTCGAAAACCGCTATTTTATTTAAAAATTTGTAATTACTGACAAAATATTTTATAGATTTAATGTATCGTGTTCTATGGTATTAAATTTAATATTATTAATTTTTAAAAATTTTAAATTTTTATTAACATATCGCACACCTAGTTCAAAAGTGACTCAACTCAAAACTTGAATTTTTCGGGTTTATATGCTTAAACTATGCACAATACACTTGTTTATCTATAAAAAAAAAATATAAGTGTATTTTGTTGTTGTTAACTGTTGCTAAAAAACAGTTATGTCTTCCTGCAATTGGTATAAAGATGCAGTTTTTTTCGATTTCTGAAAAATTAAAAATTTTGAGTTGAGTCACTTTTGAACTAGGTGTACGATATAGTCGAAACTTTATTGCTATTTGGCGATCTTAAGATGAAAACTTTTCTTCAGTGATTTTTGGTTATTTACACTTTAATATGTAGTCACATTGATTGGGCCCTGAAGAGGTGGAAAATTGCGACGTCTAGAATCTTGAAGAACCCTAATGGGCATTTCCACAGTCACATACGTTACAGTCGTACGGTTCAATAAAGGTAAACATTAAGAAGAACGAAAACAATCAAACTGCATGGTTCCAAAATATGACCAATTAAAGAGGGTTACGTGATGTGACAAAAGTTGTTTTTTCGTGTTTTACAAAATGACAATTAAAACAACTGCAATTTCAGTTAAAAAGGCTACAAAGGTAATAACCTTTAAAATTACTAAAAATGCAGTTCTTTTTAGATGTTCAAAATCAACTAACAAATGTAGTAAAAACCACCAACAATGTCGTAAAAACAACTGACTATTTTTTACTACAAAAATGTTGAAACAACTGTAAAAATTGGTAAAAAAAAAAGACTGTTTTTACAGTTATTCTTCGGCATTTTAAAAATATTTTTTTTTTAAATTACAATAAAAGTTATTTCCTAAATCCTATTTAAAATGCAAAGTCAAAATTCCAAACAGTATTCTAGTAATGACGTTTTTATGCATTGGAATACAAAAAATGTTATTATTTTTTGCAAAATATGAGCATATCAAAAATAACAAATATAAACTAAACGAGAATTTTTAAAAACTATTGAGTCGAGTTTTTTCTTAATAACTAGCATTAATTAGCTGTTTAGTGCTAAATGACAGTTTTGATAGTTGTTTATTAAAAAACTAAAAATAACTGCTTCAAACACTTGTTTAAAAATACTGTAATTCTCTTCAGTTGTTTTTTTTTAAACAACTGTCATATTAGTTGTTCTGTATTGATTTATAGAAAAAACTATAATTGCAGTTAAAAACAATTACTACTGATTACTTCACAAACAACTGCCATATAGTAACTGTGAAATTTTTTTGAGAGTGATGTCTAAAACTTCCACTACTAAAAAATATTTTTAAATTTTTAATAAAACATTGTTCTACACTGAGTGAATTATCTGCACGATATTAATGAATTTCATAAAATCTTACTAAAAAACATAATTTTGTTTATTTAAAATTTCATTCACTTAACCCATTTTATACCACTCATCGAGTCCGTGAGAATTTTTTCGCGAAATTTGGTAGAAAGATGTAATGGTGTCTCAAAAATATTTTTCTGAAGTTTATTTAGTCTTATTGCGCCCTCTAGCGGTGGTATTCGCAATTTAAATTCGAACTTTCAGACACTGTATGTATTTAATGGCCCTGTTTAAAATCGACATATATGGATCCATACATGAGCACACATGATTCATACATGCCAACATACATCCATACATGATTCATATGTGTTCATAAATGATTCATACATGTTCATATGAGGAATAATATATGTTAATGTGTGTGCAAATTGATTCAATATTTACATATATAACCATACATGTTCATACTTATCCATACATGTTCATATATGTACACTAACAAAAATTGAGACAATATTTACATATATGATCACATATGAACTCCTATGAACATATATGAATGTCCTAGTAAATGGACATATATGAGCTTGAATGACTTCATATATGAGCTTGAATTAATTCATACATGTATATAAATGGATTTTGAACTGGGAGGTTAAGATTTTTTATATATATTTATTTGTTTTTATAGCAAATATCTAATTAACCATAATACACAATTTGATATATCGGGGTTTACCGATTTTTTTTGACAATTTTTCAAAATTGTGATATGGCTAGACTGACAAAAACATTTTTTTTTTTTTTTTTGTTTGTTGAAAGAAAATAGCCAATTTTTTACACTAAAAAAGAAAATGAAGCAATTTTATGAATATTTAAGTTTCCTGTTCCGATCATTTAGTTTTACATAACAAGTACACTCAGCACAACAAATTTTTCCTCGTTCAAAAAAATTTCCCATACATCCTTTACCAAATCAGCATATAACTTTTATAGCGCCGGTCATCCTTCTATAAATAAATAATTTTTCAAAAAAGTGCTATAAAAAAGCTTAAAAATTGTATTTTTTATTCAATATGGCAACCATGGAACAATATTTTTAAATTTTCTTTTAGTTATTTGTATAGTAAAGACCTCAAATTTTAACTTGATTTTTTCTGCGTTATTATATCTCTCTCCTACCCAAAATTATCGGACCGTAAAAGTAAAGCAACGGCAGAGTAAAATGGGTTAATGAAGAAGTTTCTTTAAAAATTTAGTTTCGTAAAAATTATTAAGAATTTTTTTTTTTTTGAGATTTTAGGAAATTTGTCGTTCCATTTTTGAAAAAAAGTTTCATTAGTTTACTAAAAATATTCATTATTTTTAGTGTATATTTTTAAAATTTGATTTGAAAAAGAAACCGCTTGATCATTTGATCAAAATTTTTTGACTGTTTTATCGATCAAAATAAAAACCACACTAAGTGGGAACTCTATTTTTAACCCTTTGGCGACAATACATTTTCGACCAAATCGATTTAAATTTATTTTGGATTTTCGTGACCAGCGACCTAAATATAGTTTTATCACTAAAAAAATAGCTTCCCTGACAAACTCCTTATCACTCAATTCGCTTAGCGAATAGAACTGCTCTTTGACGACCATACAGTTTCAGCCGAAGCGATTTTTATATATTTTTTAATTGTGCAAATTAATACATTTTTTCAGGAATATGATACTAATGTTTAGGCATACTAAAGGGTCCGCCATCTAACGTTTTTTTTTTCAACTAGTGCTTATTTCATGAATGGTAACACTTAGCTCATGTCTGATTTGACAGACAATTAGTTTTATCCTTCCGCTGAACGAATATGGTCCGAATGTTCGTTATCTTGTGA
Source organism: Delia radicum (assembly GCA_021234595.1). Taxonomy (NCBI): domain Eukaryota; kingdom Metazoa; phylum Arthropoda; class Insecta; order Diptera; family Anthomyiidae; genus Delia; species Delia radicum. The sequence continues at coordinate 223,731,867 of CM037852.1, read as the reverse complement.
CAAAAGTGAAAGAAACTAAGAAACTGGCATCCTCATCAATAAACCAAAGCGTGAAAAGTCAAAAACAGTGCGTACACCCGAGAATATTGCTGCTGTAGCAGAAAGTGCGCGTGAAGCGCCATCAACATCAATTCACCGTCCTTCTCAACAATTGAACATTTCGGAGACATCATTGAGACGAATTTTGCATAAAGACCTTGGTATGACGCCATACAAAGTCCAATTGGTTCAGGAATTCAAAAAAAAAAGTTATTTGGCGGACCCTTTATTTCTGTAAATCGAAACTAAAAAATATTGAAATTTATTTTATTTTTAAACCTTTCTAAGGTATACGCCGTAGAATTTTGCCTGAGCTTGTTAAGAAGGCTTAAGAAGATTGCGGAAGAATAAACTGAATGATATAAAACTTCTGAATATAAAGTTTTGCTGGGCAAAATAATCTTAAAATTACAATTTTTGAAAGAAATCAAGTTCAAGAGACTTTTTCAAAGTACATGCAAATATTCAAGTTCAAAGCCACGTTCTTAAACTATAATAAAAACAATAATTCACAAGAATTTTATTGGTTTAGAAAAATTTATATAAAGTCTTAAATTAAGATAAAATCTGATTAGTTTAAACAGAAAAATTAAATAGTTAAAATCAATTTTAGTATGGGTGTGAAGTTAATATTAATCTCCTCGGTAGTAGGAGTATTAGGGATGGTAAGCTTGAAAACTTTCGGATAACTACAAAAATTGGTATAAATTTTGTATTGCCTAATTTAGATAGCCTTAACACAAGCTACACCCATTGAAGTAGTTTATATGGGAGATGGTTGTGATTGTCCAAAAAAATTAAACTATTTCGTCAATATTCCAAAATTACCCAAACCTAAAGATTACAAAACCAGTGAATATGGTTACAAATTAGATGTACCCATGGAGGCAAAAGCCAAGGTAACCTATAGTTTTGATTTTACCGTACAAGAACCTAAGATACCACCACCGGCCGAAGAGGAGAAATTGAATCTTTATGCTAAAGTAGATCGTATTACGGCTCACAGAAAAGGTTAGTATTTGTTAAAAATAAAAAATAAAAAAAAAATCAATAATTTATTGGTCTACTATAGAGTTGGACATTTTAGTTCATTTCGTTCGCGAGCTAGTTCATTTTGATATGATCTTTTCTAATTTGCCATCATTATAATCTTATGAACAATAAAATCTTATGAACAATTTAAAAATTTAGCGAATTGGCCAATAACTAGAAGAACGAAGCAGTTCAAAAAGTGAACAATGAACTGCGAACTATAATGCCCAACTCTAGACTAATAATAATTGTATCAAAAATTTAAAAAAAAATTAAGTTGTTTTAAAAATGTTCTATAAAAAAAATTTTTTTTTTTGAAAACTTTTAAATATTTCTTGATCTATTTAAAATTTCTTCATAAATATAAATTTAATATTCGGTCAAATTTGTAAAAAAAAAAAAAAAAACAGAAGAAAAAATAAGAGTTTGATTTACAATATGTTCTTTAGAAAAACGATTTTTTATTACTATTTCAATATAATATATGGTAATATATGGTCTTGTATTATATATGGTGTCATGCATAGCCATATATTGTTATATGTTTCTCATATGGTAACATATATAACGATATATTTTAATATATTGACTTTTACAAAATTAAATATTAGACTAGTATAGCATATACATGGGATATGGTAGATCTATTGTTATATATAATAATACATGCCATGATATTATAATATATACTGTTTTATAAAAAATATTTTTTGTGTAATCTAAGATATGCTTATATAATTATATATGACATTAAATGATGTAATATATAATTATGTAAGATTCCATATATGACACAAGTTTAAAAAATTGGTTTGAGATATGATTATATATGGTTCAACGTAATTAATATTTTCCATACGCATAAGATATAATTATGTATTGTAATATAAAACTCCATACATAATTATATATGCGACAGATGTCTAAATTATTTTTCTTTAATTTTTTTTAAATACAGTTGAACCTCGATTATCCGTGCCTCTATTAACCGGGTACATCAGTTAACCGGCATAATGGGGGTTTGATTTATACCTCTATTAACCGTGTTTACCTCTGTTATCCGTGCTATTACTTTTTTCCTCTATTAACCGTGCTTCACCTCTATTACCCGTGCACCGCACACATTTCACCTACATACAAAGAGTTAAAATTCGGGAAAAATAAATAACTTCTATTAACCGTGTTTTCGATTATCCGTGCTGAGACCGGTCCCGTGCAACCCGGATAATCGATGTTCAACTGTATTACTAAAAATTATTTATGTCATGGAATTTAAGTAAATCCAATTTAGTCTCAAAATATCATATTCGATCCACCAAAAAGTATTTATCTTTTTGGATCTAATTAGATCCAATGAGATTTAAATTAATCCCATGAGATATTTAGGGATATATCAGGATCTTAAATTTAATATTATTGGAGCGCCCAATTTTGAGATAAATTTTAATAAAATCGAATCCAGTTGTAGATTTGGGGTATGTAATCGGATATTACTGGATACCCCAGATACTTGGATAAGATTAAATATCGATCTGTATCAAATGAGATATGATATTATATTTGAGATAAAAATTTTTTTTTAATCGGAAAACAAAAAATAAAAGTATTATAGAATTTTTTTAAATAGTTCAATTTTTTAAAATTAATTTTATGATTATTTTTTTTTTTTTAATTTAATATTTTTCTAAAGTTTTTGAAATTTTTGTTGTTTTATATTGAATATAATCATAGTAATATCGGAAAAATCGTTTTTATAAGAACATAATGTTTCTCCAAACTGAATTTTTATATGTTCTAAAGGCAGGCAGGCGCGGATCCAGGGGGAGGGAAAATGGGACATTTCCTCCCCCAAAACCAAAATGTTCAATACAAAAATGTTAAAAATATTAAAAAAGTTAATCAAAAATACTCCAATTTCATTACCCAAAACATTTTCCTGGATTCGCGCCTGTCTAGAGGACATATTGATCAATTTGCGAAACAAAGTAATTTTTAAGTTTTTTTATCCTTTTCTAAAAACGTATATATCAAAGCATCACACATCTTAGAATAAGCTTTAAAATGAGATATATATTCCCGTCGTTCCTATAAGGAGCATAGGGCCTCAAAATTAAAATGAGATATTCAATTTTAAAATCGAACTACGCGTTTAATAATTACGACGATTTGAAAATTATGTAATTTTTTTAAATTTAAAAAAAAATACCAATTTTAATTAAATTTCGATAAAATGCGAACGACAACGAATAAAAAAAAATAAAAACTACTGGTATGTCATACTTAACATATACCAATGGGCTTATTCTAATAAAATGTGACAAGTTTTTTTGTTATGAAATTTGTCACGTTTCTGTTATACAAATTTCTCAAAAATTTGATATTTTATTCTATTTTTTTATGACAAGAAAAAGCTTTTTTGAATTTGACCATAATATGGTGAAAGCTTTTTCTGTAAAAAAAAAAATATTGAAATAAATACATTTGAAAATTTTCATAATTACAAAGCAAAAATGAAAAAAATGTAAAATTGTGAAAAGCGTCATTGGATTCTAAAAAATATTGTTGGAACAAAATATTGTTAGAGGGTTCTAAACTGCACGGTCGCCTCCAGGCGGGGTATTTTAAATTGGGCATGATATATAAGAATTTAAGCTATTTCCATAGAAAACCAAATTTGCAAAATGTTTTCTAAAGTAATTTTTTGTGTGCATGTCACGGTTTGGAAGCGAGAAAGCGTTAAAATTATGTAAAATTTCAAAAAATAAATATTTTGAAATGAACACAAATTTTCAAAAATCTTGAAAACATATTTCTGTTGACATGAAAACGTTGATACTAAACACAAAGTAAGATTGAAGCTTAAACTTTGAAAAAAGCTCTAAGAACATACAGGAATGCAAAAGCTTACCTCTTAAGGACATCGTCTTATCTTGAAAACGTATGGACGGTTTTTTATAAAATTTAGCAAAAATATTACATTAAGTATTATTAGCTAAGCCTTTAAATCAATATAAGTTGAAGTTAAGGTGCGTTTTCTCCCAATTTCACGTTTTTCGAAAAACGAAAATCGCCATATCTTATTTACAAAAAGCACAAAAAGGCTAAATTTTGGACTGTAGTTATATCTTTTTAAAAGGAATAATTTATGAATAAAGTTATTGATTTTAATGGATTAGTTTTTGAGATTTGCTCTTAAACTTTTCTGCCAATATCGCCTAAAATAGGCAACGAAATAAAGTTTGGTAGAAGAACATATTGTTTATTTTTCGTGACGAACAAGTGGTATAAATTTCCTTGCAAAAAAGCTTGGCTCATGGCGTTATAACGGCAGGTTCTTAGGTTCTGTTGCGACCCATATACGCACCGCTGAAAATCATGTATGAAAGAACTTCATCGTCTTTCATATAGTTGTTTTTTAACAAATTTATGATATAGGGAACTGGGAGAACGATAATTTCTTTACATATTTCATTAATTATACAAAATTCGATAGAAGCCATTTATCAGACTCCAATTATAGGGTTTGGGGGACTCACCACAATTCCAGCTTTTACCTATCCAGTATTATTGTAATTGATTTCTAGCTTGCTTAAGCAAATTGAAAAGAATTCCTAAAAAATTTAACTATATTGGTTCAATGACAAACCCAATAATTTTTTCGCAACAAAAAAGTTATAATGTCGTTAAAGTTATATAATGTCGGTGTTTCTTTCAGAATATCTTACCGGTATTGCAAGGAAGTTGAACATTTTGCATGTTGAGTTTTATCCTTATTAATTTTATGCATGCTAAAAAAATTTTAAATTTTATCACTATGCCCAAACTAAACTTTCCGCTGAACACATTATTGTATTAAAATTGCAAATCAATTGAAAATATCCGGAAATATTTAGAAAATAAGAAAATTATTATATCGTATGTAACGTAAACATAAAACCGCGATATTTCAAAAACTGCAAATGAGAAAATACATGTTTTTGACACCTTTAGATTCAGCGTACATAAGTCTACACACAGAGAAATAAAATGCCAACCGAATCGAAAGGTGCATTTTAATGGTAACAACTTCGAAATTCACTTAGTACTACAATATTTATATTAGATTTCTGAATATTTTCGGTGTTTCAATTAAAATTCAGTTAATTTAACCGAACTTTGTTGGGAAAACTAATGTTGAGTTGTACCAACCGACTGAAACTCGTAATATCCGAATTTGAGTCGTAGTAACCGAATTTCAGTTGGCAAACAGCAAAATTTTTCTCTGTGTGTATTAGAAAATATGTATTACAAAGACAGGTTCTGCAAAAAGTTGAAAATTCTTCAGTAGTAATGTTAATAATATATTTGTATATGAAATTAATTTAAAATTTCAAGTTCTTTTCTAAATATGTCAGGACATTTTCAATGGATTTGAAAGTTGAAAACAAAAAGTTTTTTTAATGTAATGTCAAGTTTATGTACAATGAAACTAAACTAAAAACTAGACAATAAAAATAAAACTAAAACTAAAAACGTAAAATTTCTAACTTCCTTGCCATACCAGTGCGATTTTTTGATACGAACACCGCCGACACGATTATACTTAAATTAAAGATAATTTTGTGTATATTCTTAAAAAAAAATTTCATGATTTTGCGATAAAATTTCGAAAAATTCAGCAAAATATACGAAATAAATATGGGGTGAATGATGTAAACAAAAAACCGCTAAATTATAAAGAATGCAAATTTTTTGACAGATTTGGAATTTTTGCCAGATTGGGACTAGCGTACATAGGTCTATCAAAAAAGATGTGTCTCAAAGCCGAATTTTTCTTTTGTCGTTGAGTAGTGTAATCAATAATTTAATTTTTATTTGTGCGCCCCGGTAGGCTATTTGGTAGCGTGCTGGCTTATCTGTGCGGGGGTCGTGGGTTCGATTCCCACCAGAGGCACTGGTCTGTTTTCGCTACAACGCGCCGAAGGCCACACTAGCTAGTGCTCGGTTAGGGAAATAGTATATAATTTGTAATTATATGATTATTAATTAATAAAAAAAAAAAAAATTATTTATTTTGTTTCTAGATTGGCAACTTTTTAATTTTTTCTTCTGAATATTTGTTTTCCTAAAAACACCTAAGATTTTAAAAGATTGAAGCTCTCGCTTTAACTAATCTTAGATTCGAACTAATCTTAGATTTTAATTGGGTTTCTCATATAAATACTTTTAGTTTTCGTGAACTTTGTATACAGATTAAATAATTTTTAATGTAGAAAAAACGTATGGTTTAAAATGCTTTCCGTTGTAGAAAAACTCGCAAATTCTGAAAACTTTATTCTATATGGATCAAAACTTGAGTTTTTTTATGGAAAAAAATAAAATTCGCTTTGAATGTTAAAAATCGGTGAAATCAGCACAAATTTTAAAATCCTCAGTACACGTAAACAAAAATCAGTATATGCACTAATCACTCAATATAAAGTCTTTAAAGTCAGCAACATTTTTGCTGGGAAGATTCTTACAGAAAAATTGCTAGTATCAGCAAAAAATTTTCTAAATTCTGAAACGATCCTTTTAGCAAAAACGTTGCTGACTTAACTAACTTTTTTTGAGTGCTGATGAAATCGGTACGGCACTTTATATGCCTTATTCTCAAAACAATATATTGTAAATCGGGTGCCACTGTGCAGACTTAAAGGATTTTGAATCGGTTTTTTTTTTTCGTAGAGTTAAGACCCTGCCGTAGAGTCAAGAACCCGCCAGTGTTGCTAGGGCAGTCCGAACTTTAAAATATAATTTTAAGAATTTAATTTAGTATTATGTATTTTTATAGAAAAAACTAATTTTTTAATAAACCAACCTTACCCGAAGAGATTTTTTTTCACTTATATTTAAAATATTTCAAATAAATGGCAACCCTAAGTTACTCCATAGACAATATGGACAAGAAGTTTATATATAAGGAATCACAAATTTATGAAACAAGACATCCTACAGGACATCAAATACAACATTCTGTCAGACAAGATAGCTTTCCTCGGTGAAAACAGTGAAACGAAAAAAAACTCAAAGTGAAATAAAATTTTTTATTCCATATATTATTTACATTATTTTCACTGTTTGCATTATTTACACTATTTACATTACATACTTTACATTGTTTACATTATTTACCTTACATAATTTACATTATTTACATTACACTGAGAGAATTATCTTCACTTCCGCAATGAATTTCTTCTAGCTTTAACGAAAATTGTCACTGGAACTCATCCATTGAAACTTTTCATAGAATCTATGAAACAGGTCAATGTTTATGAAATGTTTGTAGAATTAATGAAAATCTTCATAAAACTAATGAATCATTCCGACAATGAAACGTTTATAGAATTTATAAAAAAGTTCCTTAAATTAATAAAACTCTTCATGTCTCGAAAAATGAAATGAACCGCTTCATGTAATTTTTTAAACATAGAAGTCCAAAATGAATGCAAGGCTACATTGAAATAAAAAATCACTTTATAAAATGTGTTGAACACTTGAGAATTAAATCATTAAACTAAAGTTTAAAATGTACGTAAATTAATGTAATTATGAAATTTTATGAAAAAATAAAAAAAAATATGTCTTTGAAATAATTTCATAGCTCTAAAGAAAATTTTCATTGAATTTATGAAGACATAATTTATGAAATCGAATGAATTTTTTTTATGAAACTAAGAAATTTTATGAAAAAATGTTTATGAAAAATTTCTTAATAAAGGGTCCGCCATCTAACGTTTTTTTCCCGATGCCGATTTTGCCAAAAAAAATCATCTTTTCAGATGAAGCTCATACTGCATGGCCAGCCGAGGCAGCCATTTGAATGAAATTATTTTCTATTATTAACCGGAAGGATTGTACTTTCAAATAAAAAAGAAATTTGAGAAAATATTCAGTAGTTTTTTTTATAGCATTTTCAGAAAAAAAAAGTTATTTGGCGGACCCTTTATTAATAAAATTTCTTGGATATAATGATATTCTTCAAAAAAAATTCTATGAAATTGTTTCATTAATACCATGAAGGATAATTTTTTCAGTTTACATTTATTTACAGTACATACTTTACATTACATTCTTAACACAATTCACATAGTTCACATACTTGCAAATTAAAAAGTCTCTATTTGTTTTCATTTCACTGTAAAAACCTGGCTACAAGCCAGGATATCTCGAAGCGTCGAGGAATGTTTTGTTTGATGCTCTGTAGGATGTTTTGTTTGGTTAATTCTGTGACTGCATATATATAAACTTCTTAATATGGGTATCAACATGTTTGTTACCTCGATTAAGTTCCTTCATTAATTTCAGACATTTTTCCATTTTTAATCCCACCGTTTAACGCTTAAACACACATATCGGAATTTCATTAATATCGGAGAGAACCTATCGTCAGACTTTCCTTGTTAGAATATCCCTTGCCTGGGCAATTATAAGTGTCAGATCGATTTACCATAATTTGGTTCAATTGAAATTTCACCACCTCAGTCGTTTTATAGCGAAAGTACCTACACCATTATCTAATAAAACAAAGGCCGTAAAAGGTTCCACAAAGTTGTCTTGAAATTTTAACTTATTGGATCTTGAAATATCTGCCGCCATAATGGTGATCATGCTACGAAGATGCGATATAAGTTTTTATGCAGATTGTTGATGTTCTTTTGCGCAATTTTCGAAATCGGTCCAGTGGTTTAGAAATTGTATGTAAAAACAAGAGGATACCTCAAAATTATTCATAAAAATTATACATTTTAGTGTTTTTCTAAAATTTCTAAAATTTCTGTATGGAAATTAAAGAGGTATCCCTATATTGGATACCTCTTTACCTCAAATTTTGAACTACTTCAATCTGGATAAAAATTATTGATTTGTCTTTTGTGTTTGCGCAGTGGCTATTAAAACAGAGTTATTTTAAGATGTTGGGGGGTTTTAAAAAATTGATGGTATACTCTCATTTCGCGTTGGATCTATTGACGATGAAATTTCTGTTTTACTATTTCTAAATACTAGTTAAAATTATGTATGCTGCGAAGATGCAATATTAGTTTTTATGCAGTTTGTTGATATTCTTCTGCGCAATTTGGTGTCGAAATTATCTAAATCGTTAAGAAGTGGTATAGAAGTGGTATAGAAGTTGTAAGGAAAAATAAGAGGATACCTCAAAATTTTCCATAAAAAATGGTACAGTGTTTTTCTGAAAAGTACCATTCTGTATGGAAATTTCGCTCACAACTTATGAACTATTTTTAATGCAGTTTGTACTCATTCTTCTGCGCAATTTGGTGTCGAAATTATCGAGTTCGGTCCAGTGGTTTGGAAGTTGTAAGTAAAAGTAAGAGGATACCTCAAGATTTTCCATACAAAATTGTACATTTTAGTGTTTTTCTAAAAAGTATCATTCTGTATGGAAATTTAAGAGGTGTCCCTATATTTTCGCTCACAACTTTCGAACTACTTTTTATGCCGATTGTTGTTATTCTAAAAATTACCATTCTGTACCATTCTGTATTGAGATTTAAGAGGTGTCCTTACGTTTTCACTGACAACTTTTGAACGATTTCACCGATTTTGTTAAATTTTACATACTTAACTGCAGAAAATAAAGAGTAACAATGTGTAATCTGTCTTTTATATTTGCGCCAAGGTAACCATTAACAGAAAGTTATTTTAATGCGTTTGGGGGTTTTAAAAAATTTATGGTATACTCTCAATTCGCTTAGGAGCGTTTGAGGATGAAATTTATTGTTGCACTGTGCATTAATACTAATTAAAATTATGGAATACTTAATAAATTATTTCACTTCATTCTTTTTTTTAGATTGCATTGCCCCTAACGGACCAGCATCCAAAACTTGCGGTTGTAATCGTTGTATAGCATCGCGTAACTACGAAAATAGGTATGTATCACCGGAAAATCGAGCGATACGAAATGTACGTAAATTTCAAAATCCAAATAGTATAAGCAAAAATATGCCATCAACAACAAAAGTTTTAGCCATATTTATGCAACCTTTAGAGCAATCAAAATCAATTGTAACGAAATCTCGTAATAAACGTGATATCTCGAAAATATTTGGGCGACCACGTAAAAATAACACTGTTAAACGTCCAGAACGTTTGGTAAAACAATATAACAAACGTATACAATCACGGACAAATATTTTGCAACTTTTCGGAGAGACCCCCAAACCAGAGCAACCAACAACAACAACTACAACAACAGCAGCTCCCGTGAATCGACGACCCTTTGAAAATTTAAGAAATTTTTTAATACCACCTCATTTAAGAAATAAACGTGACATTAAGGGTGAATATGATTTAATTGAAAAAGAACGTGAACAAATGGATTTGACATTACCGGAAATTATACAATATATGCCAGAGACTTTGGATCCCAACTTTAAGAGAGGTCAATGTCAATATAGTCGTATTGGTCAACAATTGCAACAAGAAGAACAAGTTCCAGAAGAAGACTATACTACTAAAGAAACTACTAAAGAGACCTTGGATAATATAAATGATGATGGAACATCTGATGATAATGATGACACTAAGGATATTGGTAATGCCATTAGTACTTCAACCCATACTAAACGTAATGCCGCTGATTATGGTTGTGGTTTTAACTCCAATCCATACACTCCTCAGTTGCCAAATCCAACCCCTACTCACGGCTATTCATATCAATTGTATTCTCCACCACCAGTAAGTCCTAATTATGATGCTTTACCCAGGCCATATGTTGGTGTTCATCCAGCTCCTCAACAATATGTAGGTCCGTCTTATGGTTATGCAGCAGCACCGCCAACTTTCATTGATTCCCCCATAGTCGGTTCAACTTACAATCCGTATGGCCATCAACAAGCCTCATATGCTCAATTAGATCGAATTATAGCCGATATAGTTAATAGACATTCGGATTTTATTGAAGCTTCTACCCATCAGGGTGGTGCTTTGGTTGATCCCAGCAAAGAACAAGCATATCAAACTAAATCTCTTTTAAACATTCTAATTGATGGTCATATGAAAAAATTGTTTTCTGAGGAACCAATTCATAATCCATATTCATATGTACCAAATTATCGTGCTGCTGCCCCAGAACCAGTCGCATTCGCACCTCCATCGCCTTATTGAATTAAGAATAGAACTTAGCTTTAAGCATTAATAGTCATTAAGTAGTTATATTATGTAAATAATTTGTTGTTAATAAAATTTAATTAATTTTTTTTATAAAAATTACTACATTTTATGTTTTTTTTTTTGTATTTTTAGTTATGATGGTTACTGAACAATAAAATGCGTTAATTTTATCACAAAAATGTGTAGAATTGGATGGCCTCAGAACAGGCAAGTTGCCGTCGTGACTGTTGCATAAATTTTTGTATTTTTTTTTATAATTTTTCCCCAATTTTCAACAAATAGTTCACTTTTTTTTTAAATAAATACAATTTTCAAACTTTTTTTAAATGTATTTTAATGATGTTCAGTACGCCTGCGAACTACACTAAGGGAATTATGTGGATACACTCAGACAAGAAAGTTAGTAAAGGGTGTTTTTTTGTACAGGTATATAACTTTAAGTTGGCAACACTTTTTTAACTGGCGGTCATTTTTTTTTTGAAAGAGAAGTAACACTCTGGAAATTCTTCCTATTAATTAATGTGTTGCTTTCTTTGGAAAGAAGATAGTGGAGAGATGAAAGGTGGGGAAAGATGAAGGCTTCAAACATGGCAACACTGTAATTGTGCGAGATGGATGATAAGTCTTAGAACAGTTGTTGCTCGCCACCTGATGGAGAGTTGGCAAACTTATTGAAGCTTTTTAATTCATAGCCCTGATTCATTATTTTACTTCGGTGGGGTTCAGGGCTATGGGAACACCGAAGGCGGTCGTTGCGATACATATGAGAAATAGAAAACTCATATATATTATTTTTCTAAATTGTTTTTGTTGTCACCGGGAATCGAACCCGGGACCATCTGTGTAACAGTCTAACGCGCTAACCTTTACACCACAACGCCCACAAATTTTGAAAATCATGGTTCTCTTCGAATGGACTACGTCCATTTTACGGTCAATCGGTCCATCAGAGCAGTTAATTCGATTAACTATGGAACGTTTTCCCACCACGTTTACTGTAAATGATAATATGCATCCACTTAGACGTCGTACAGTGCTGCTGTAGAGCGTAGTGTAGAGAAAGACCCCAATCAGTCTATCCGTCAATGGTAACCACTATAGAGCCATGATTACAGACTTTTTCGTTCATCAATTGAACACCCATGTTGTGCAGGAGCTGTGGTTTCAATAAGACGGCGCAACATGTCACACAGCTCGTGCCACAATTGATTTATTGAAGGAAACGTTTGGTAACCTCATAGCTTCACGTTTCGGACCCGTGAATTGGCCTCCAAGATCGTGCGATTTAACGCCGCTGGACTATTTTCTGTGGGGATTGTGAAGTCGCTAGTCTACGCCGATAAGTCGCTAGTCTACGCCGATAAGAACGAAACGATTGACCACTTGGAGGACAACATTCGCCTTATTATTGCCAATATACGGCCACAAATGTGGGAAAAAATCATCGAAAATTGGACCTCCAGATTAGACTACGCCCGAGCCAGCCGTGGCGGTCATATGCCAGCTCATAAATTATAATGCCAGAAGATTATCTTTCGAATAAAGTAAATTTCATGTCAATTTAAAAAATTCATCTTTGTTTTATTCCATTTCAAAGTTCTACACCTCTATAATTTTAACCCTACACTGCATGACTTTTTATATTTGATCAAAAAGATGGTATTCAAGGGGAAATTACCGTCTGAGTTCAGGAAAAATATTCAAAAAAATTTTAAATCACTATTTTAGTAGATATTATGCAATTTTCATAAAAAAAATTATTTTCATAAAAAATTGGAAAAATAATATTGATTTATAAATTTATAAATAAGTTATATAATAAAATGTAGTGTAATAATAAATATAGTATATTATTACGCAAATTTAATTCAACTTACGCGTTTTACGTAAAAAATTCAAAACGTGCAGCTGCCTTTTTCTAAGCACTCCGGACACTTTCACTTAAACTGTAAGACGTTTTAAAAACTGAGTTGACAATACAAAACTATTGAGAATCACATTATCCTCCTATCAGAAAATGCTATACATAATAAATACATAATAAAAAAAAACATCGGAAGGTTATTTTTGCGCCACCTTATATAAATAGATTTACATGCGTTCAACAAAATTTATTTTATTAATACAAAAAAATGATATGCCTCGAACTGGACTCGAACCGCCTATCTTACGTTTGTCAGACAAGTACTTTACCTCTAGCCTAACGCTAATTTAAATATGTTTTTTTTTTAAATTTCAGCCTTGAATATTTTCTAGTTTCAAATTTATATATTAGTCTAAAATTAGCTTTTGTATGTACAACAGAAAATCAGTTACCAAAACTATAAAAAAAATTACATTATTTTAAAATTAATAAAAAATTCTTCTCCGCGAACTGGACTCGAGCCAGCTGCCTTCTGCTTGTCAGGCAATTACTTTTCCTCTCGCCTAAACTCAATTTAAATTTGCATTTTCGTATTTCTATATTTTTTTTTTCTTTCAAGTTTATATATTAATGTCTAAATATAGATTTGTATTTATGTACAACAGAAATTGGGTTGCTAATATTTATATTTTATTAGAGTTACCAAAACTATTAAAAACTTTATGTTATTTTGAAAATGGTAACGAAAACTTATATTTTAGATAGAGATATTGTTTTTTTGCAGGTGAAACCAATATTCGATTTTAATTGCAAATATTTTATTCAAGCGATAAAATCTCCGAAAAGTGGTTGGTTATTGGTATTAAAGGTAATGTAGAAGATAATATTTTTTCATTATTGATAAGGAAAACCAATAGTTTGAATGATGTGACTGTGTTTTGGTTAATTTTATATATTTTCTGTTTACTTTATAGTTTAATTATTCTGATGACAAATTTTAAGTACTTACAATTAAAATTATTGAATAATGATTAAATTTTGTTGGTTACAATGGACTTCCAACCAATTTATTCTCTGTGTGCATAAATGACTTGCACAAAGTGTTATTAAAATTTTTTTTGTACATATTAAAATAATGGAAAAATTAAGAAGTTATTAGTAAGTCCTTATTATTTGTGTAAAAGTAATGCAGAGAGCTGGTGTTATTACTGGTAGTGATAAAAGTTTCTACACAGGGTTTTTGAATAAAGATTTGTACAACATTTTATTTTGCATAATATCTTTATCCGTTTAGGATTTTTATTCTTAAAAAGTTTCCACTTAATGAATCATTGTTCTATATATCTGCAAAGTTTGAATAAAAAATGTCCAGCGGATCTATGACGTGTCTTTAATGAGTTAACATTTCTTAACCAACAAGTAAAATATGGATACACTTATATGTTTTGATTTAAACAAAATAATTTTTACAATTGAAAAATCTTACTGACGCAAAAGAAATGCTTTAGATTTAGTTAAGAGTGTCTACAGACGAATTTCGAAAACCGGTTTTCAATTTGTTCAAAAAATAAGATTTTTTTTTTTAAAAAACCGGTTTTTTATTAAAAAAAAAACACTCACGTGAGCGTGAGTGAGTGTGAGTCGGTAAAAATGTTCGTGAGTGACTGTGCGTGAGTGAAAATTAAGGTAATTTGTGAATGTTTGACTTAACCTTGCTCTGAATACGCAATTTTGCCATTTATTTAGCGTTCTTAAACCCCAAAAATATTTAATCGGCGAAGAAGTTAAAGAAAACATTTACTAAAGCAAAAACTAAATTTTTTGGTAAAACTCTACTCACGTAAACTCACTATCCCAAAAATTTGACTCACGCACACTCACTCACGAAGAATTTTTTCCTACTCACACTCAATCACGCTTAGGTGCCCATCTCTAGTTTAAAGTTTTACGTTTTAACTGGGGTTTTAAAATTCACGACTTTTTTCAATTCCCGGGAATGAGAAAATTTTTTCGAACATTTCCGGGATTTCCAAAATAAATATTTATTAAGGTTTTGATAGTGAAATCTTCTTTTTCTTAGGAACCACAAAATATATAAGGAATTTCAAAAAATGGCATAAATATTCTTTTGTGTATGTGTAAAGCCTATGTTTAAGCATGCTAAATCCATCTGCGGTAATCGTTCATTTTTAACAGAGCAAACAATTTTTTATTTGAATTTTCAAATAAAAAATTAGTTATGCATAATTAGATGAAATTTGAAAAGTTGAAGTGAATTTCGTTTCTAAATACATGTCTTGTTAAAAATATGCACTTTTTTATATTTTATGTTCGCGGCCTTTTGATCGAATTTTTATTACCAGGGAACCAGAAATATGCTCTAAAAATCGTTTTTATGCCCACGAAAAATATGCTCTTAAAACACATTTTTCTTTAAAAATCTATACTTTAAAGGTTATTTTACAGTTGAACTAACTTTTGTGAAATTTATTTCAATTTCTAACAAAAGACTAGATAAAATATTAATTATACCAGTAGTCTTAAAACTTAAATTTCAAATTTGCAAAAATGGTTTGATTTTCCAAAATTAGTATTACAACCCCCAGAAAATTTAGAAAAAATATTTGAATTTTATGATAAATATGATAATTTAGAAATATATGTTAAAAAAAATGGGGTTTGCTGCAAAAAGTACAAAAATATGCTTAAAAAACTTGATTTTTTCCCAAAAATATGTTCTTATGATCAAAATATGCCAAAATAACGCAGTTAAGAGTAAAATATGCAAATGTAATAAATCGATGCTAGTATTCGTCAATTGTTCTGAAACGGATAAAAATTTCATAAATCCTTCAATAGGACGCACAGGAAAAACATGATACAGGTTGTGGAAATATCACATTTTAAAATTAGAGGAAAAAAAAAATCGAAAATTTAACAAAAGCAGTCGTATAAAATCGTTTACATGTTTTTAACGGTTAAAGCTACTGTTATCGTGCTTTAAATAAAATTAGAGGGTAAAATGCATACACAGAAAAAATTATGGGCCAAAAATATCTAATTAATCGATTGTTTGAATATCAATGGTAATTTAAACAATTGTTTTAATTGATTCAATTAAAAAATTTATTGAATTTTCTAATATGTCCATACAGTGTTGACAACATGTAAACAAAATTTTTAAAAATTTGGCAAACTATTTTTTTATATTTTATTTAGATTAAATAATCAAACAAAGATTTAATTATATCAATATATTATTTAATTTGTAAATAAAAAGAAAAAAAATAGCAAATGATTAACTTTGAATAAGTTGAATAGTTTACCAATTTCAAATACACGCAAAATCGTAGTTATTTCCTTAGAGTTTGCAACACTTTTTTTGTTGAGATATTCGTGTACGCACGAAAACTTAATTTAGTTCCGTGTTTTATCTGTGGTAATAAAAGTGCACATGTGGATTTAAATAAACCTTATCGAAAAAGGGCAATTAAACTATTATTTTTGTAAATAATTAAATTTTCAATAAGTACAAGTGTCATTAAACTATCATTTTAAAGTTGTGTGTGATTTTTTTAAGAAAGCAATTCAATTACAAGAAAAAGTTCAAGACAAGACAAGCAAAACTAAAATATTGTTTTTACTTTTATTTGTTTTCTTATAATACATTTTTATATTAAAAAGCTTTAATTTTATTATAAATAAAATGTCAATTTAATTTACAAGCCTACATTTCTTTTTTTATTTAATGGGGGGCATATAACAAAAATAAAAAAAATTGGAGTTTTCAATTAAAACTACCATTGTTTTCTTTTCAAGTTTCAATTAAAGTTTTAATCAATTTAACTAAACTTTTTAATTGAGGTTGTAAAGAAAAACAATAACTCTTTTAATTGATATTATTATTATTATTTTAATTGAAATTGTTTTAATAAACTGTCTACAAATTTTTTTAGTTAATACTATCATTTCAGTGGTAGGTGCAAAATCAATTAAAATATTAATTGATTCAATAAAATTTTTAATTGAAACCCGTTTTTAGTTTTTTCTGTGTATTTCTTAAAGCCAGCGTTTCATCGTCCATAATATTTCAAAAAACTTTTTTTTGTTTTAATTCTTAAAAAAAAAGTATATTTACCAATTATTCGCATATATGTCGTTGCCAAATCCCTTTATGGAACTCTTACAGTATGCAAAGTTATGAATAAAAATCTGAAAAACGATACTAAATAAAGTAGAAAAAAAGATTAACATAAATATTTTATTGAAAAAATAAAAATCAAAGTTTTACAAACAAAAATACACATAACTGCACATATTTTTTTTTAGCTACGAGAGTCATTGATATCTCATTTTAAAGCTACTTAAATCGTGGTTTTACTGACACAGAAAAGTTATTCACTTTATGAAGGCAAAATGAATTTTTTCAAAATCCATGGTTCAAACCGCTGTATTTAAAAAACTTGAACTTACAAAAGTTTTAAAAAAATATATGTTAATTACAAATTATTCTTCTATACCGTTACAAAATCCCTGTATGGTACTCCTGCGGGCTCCAAAGTTATCGGTTTTTAAATTATATTTTTTGTTTACATTTATATGCATAACTTTGGATTCTGTAAGTGGGATTTGGCTACGGTATAGTGGAATAATTTATAATTAATGCTATAAACACATAGACGACTGCAGCTACACGACTACAGCCTGTCAAAAATAAAATACACACGTTTATATGAAAACGATTATTTTGGCACCAACACAACTACACGACTACCCGACTACTTTTGCCGCTGTAGTCAACTTAGGTTAATTTCTATTTTTGTTGGCTGCAAAACAAAAATAGTGTTGACAATAAAACAAAATATGTAACAAATTAGTGCTTAAAAATATTTTATTTTGTTAAACACAAAAAACGTCGCAACATCAAATGGTATAATTGCATTAATATTCAAGAGGGGTTATATAAATTTATTTTCACGTTATAATAATGTATTATAAATAAGTAATTGTATTTTTAAGTGAACTTTATATACGTGTCTACAACCAAGCATGTTGTTCTATTTTAATAAAGAAAAAAAAGATGTAATTGGCACTACTGAAACAAAAATTCATTTGTATCAGGGATGTTAAATGGAGTTTTCAATTTTGTACCAACATCCAAAAAAAATTGTACTTTTTGGACGTTGACGGTACCATTTTTTTTAAATTTATTAAAACAACAAAAAAAAAATACATAAAAATTCTCTTGTACAGAAAAAAAAAAACAAAACCTTCCAATAACATACATTATATGTATGAATAAAATAAGGCATAAAAAAGTCTTATGAATATATGAGACCAAATCATGGAATTATTTGTTTAGTTAATAAACTATTTGGAATTTCTACATCATAGCAGCATAAATTTGTCGCTCTTAACCAATCCTTAGTCTGTATGAGACTTGATAATGTTGGCTAATGTAGTCTGTTTCTTTCCTTAGTTTTTATTATATTTTGAAAAGAAAAAAACTCTTTCCACATTTGCAGACCAGTGTGGAATGGATAAAATTCCAGCAACGACTAGAAATGTCTGGAAACATATTGACATTCAGTTCATTTTGAAAATTAGCTACTACCGACCAAAAACTACAAACGTTTTAATTTTTTAACGACTTCAGTTAAAAAAATTTTAGTTTTTACTCTGGCTCAAGTAATATTTTTACTAAGAAGACAAGAATGGAGCAAAATTAATGATTAATCGGTTTTTTGTTAAAGTTCTGCCTATTATGGAGGGTATAACTTTTCTAAAACATTGGGTTCTGATGAGATCTTTAACCAGATCGAAATACTAGTATTAACCTAGCTAATATGTTTGATTTGCTTTATTTTTGTAAATATACGGAGGTTGAGAGCTCGTTCTAAATTAAACATATATAAGATTGTTTGGAATTTTCTTTCATTTCTTTAACAATAATTTAATTTTCGTTTGAGTTTGAATTTTAACGTCATTTTCAGACAATTGCAGTTAATACTATAATTAATATGCAATTTTATTTAATTTAATTGTGAAAGGCGTGGTAGAGAAGAATGAGTGTATTTTCTAAAAATCATAACTACATTGCAAATATTCAATTTTTTCTGAATCAGACTGCGCAGTTTCTGGTATTGAACGTTCGTCAGTGACCCTGTTTTTTTTTGAATTTTTGAATAATGTAATATTTGTTATGTTTTTATTTGTTCGATTGCGTCTATATGAAATTTTTCTGTGCAATCACTGACCGTGGTATAGATAAACTGATTTCTAATGCCACATGCACTCGCACTACACGTTAGACAGAGCGCTTTAGCCCTCTGAGCTAAAGTTAGGTCGAGTTTTGTTGTGATTAAAACTAGTTTTATTCAATACACGGTGTTTTTGCTCTTGCATACATAATCTCAGAAGTACAACTCCAACAACACAACAGTTCTATTTTTACAAACTCACCTCACTCTAATGTCCACTGTTTTCCCATATGTTATAAGTGATGCCATATCTATATATCAATTTTCACTTCTTCAGAATTTTAATAAATTCAAAATAAAAGTGAAGTTGGCTGCAACAAGTGTCAATATATGTAAGAGCTCCCAGATAAATTTTGTAAAAAATCGTAAATTTTTAATCGATATTAAAAAAAAAAAAATTGCCAACTTTATTCTTCAAAATCCTTAAAATGATGATAAATCGTAAAATCTGGCGGATATAGTCGCATATATTTTAAGAGCTCATTACATAAAACGAATAAATGCAATGAAAAAGGACACAATAACAATTTGTTTGCTATACTAAAAATTCAAAAAGGGGAAAAATTAAAAATTTTTAAATTGTACCAAATGAGTCGCGGTAGTACCACGGTACTTTAGAAGGTCAAAATGTACCAAAAAAAGTACAATTGTACCAACTTTAACATCCCTGATTTGTATAAAAAACAGCTATTGATATTTTTAAATTGAATCGTGATCAGCTGTTTACTATGCTGCTGTCGTTTCCAAAATAATAAGTAGCTGACCACACGGCGACGATTGCAGTCAACGGCATTTGCAGTCGTGTAGCTCTGCAGTCTGCTGTGGTCTATGTGTTTATAGCATAACATATTATTTTTTTTTTTGAATTTTAAAAAGAAAGTTTTTGAAAAAAAAAAATTATTTTATTTTCAAACAATTTTTTTTCTAATTTTATTTAAAGCACGATAACAGGAGCTTTAAAATAAGATATCGAGTAGATTAAACCGTTAAAAAGATACAAACGATTGTATACGACTGGACTACTCTTGTTAAATTTGCGATTTTTTCGAATATATGGACGTTTATGTACACTGAGAGAATTATCTTCACTTCAGCAATGAATTTCTTTATAGCTTTAATGAAAATTGTTACAGGACATCGTCCATTGAAACTTTTCATAGAATCTATGAAAAAGGTTTCATTAAAGTAAATGTTTATGACATGTTTGTACAATTAATGAAAATCTTCATAAAACTAATGAATCATTCCGACATTTATAGAATTTATGAAACAGTTTCATACATTTTTTTTAATATTAAGAAGTTCCTTGAATTAATTAAACTCTTCATAAAGGTCTTGAAAAATGCATCGCAACTAAGCCAATGAACAGCTTCACTGATAACAATCCATGAGAAAAAATGTCAAATACGAAAAAATGTCAAAATAACAAAAAACTTTCGTAAAATAAACTAATATTTGTTCATTTTACAAAATATTTCGTAGTTTTGCCATTTTTTTTTTTGTATTTTTAGCATGGATTATTATGAGTGTTCAGATGATTTTTTAAACAATTTCATTTAAGTCCACAATAAATAAGTGGCTACCTTGCAATAGGTTGAACACTTGAAAATTAAATCTTAAAACTAAAGTTCGAAATGTATGAAAATTAATGAAATTATGAAATTTTATGAAAAAATAAAACAATAAGTTTTTGAAATAATTTCATAGCTCTAAAGAAAATTTTCATTAAATTTGTGGAGAGATAATTTATGAAATCGAATGAATGGTTTCTATGAAACTTTGAAATTTTATGAATAAAATTTTATGAAAAATTTTTTAATATCCATAAAAATTTCTTGAATATAATGAAATTCTTCATTGAATCTACGAAAAAAATTCCATGAAATTGTTACATTAATATCATGAAGGATAATTCTTTCAGTGTACGACTGCTTTTGTGAAATTTTCAAATATTTTTATGTTGAAACGCGATTTTCAAGATCCTCTGGAACTAGCTTTCCTAAACTAGCTATTCTATATCAACATTCGTTGAAATCGGAAAAGGTGGAGGAAATCGATTGGTTGATTTGAAAAAAAATAAAATATTGTGTACAAAAACAATTTTGGCATTAAAAAAAAATTGTATGGAAATTTTTTTTCAAAGTTTCCCGCCACAAAGACTTTACATTATAATAATCCATGCATAAAAATACGAAATTATTGTCAAAACTACAAAAAATTTCGTAAAATATACAAATTTTCGTTTATTTTACAAAAAGTTTGGTTATTTTGACATTTTTTCGTAATTTTACGCATGGATTATTATCAGTGTAGATGGAGCCGCCACTGCCTAGTAATCATCATGCCAGTAAGAAAATATGTTTTTAATGATTTCTTAAATTTGTTTTTGTTTTTAATTTTCGATAGTAAATTCCGGGTTCTAAAGACAGATCATAAGATACATTGAATTTTGTAAATTTACAATTTATATGCTCTAAATTTCTTACTACAGAAAAGAATTCATGGAATGTTTATTAAAATAATGTAAAATCTATCTTTAAAAAAAATAAAATTTAAAACGTTTCAAGCCATTAAATAACATTTAAAATTATATATCACGTATTTGCATATAAATCGCAAAATCAGCACATAATTCTATAGAGAAACGAATATTGTGATATTTAAGAGATTTAAGATAAGTCAATAAGTTCAGTTAGAATGATGAAACAAAGATTAAACCACAAAAATGCCGCAATATGGTATTGTACATTTGAAATTTAATATTATACTCTTGATATGGCTAACAACGGCGATACCAAATGTAAGTAAACTCAAAAATTAGTATAACAAAAATGAAATATATTTGAAAATCAATTACATTACATAAATTTAGATATTAACCTCATCATCCACCAATAAAGATCCAGCATCCCAAGAATATGATGTTATAGATGTGGCCAAGCAACAAGACGAAAATGGTGAGCTTGGAAGAAGTAAAGGTCATACAACACGCATCATTACAACCGGTGATGTTGATGATGAGTTTTGGTTAAAATATCTAGGAGAAGACTTTCATCATGCTGTACATTTACAAGTGGATGATAACAGTGTAAGACATGTTCAGAAAGAAGAACGACAGCAGGTGCCTACATTAAATACTAATAAAATCAATGATGATGATGATAATGATGATGAAGAAGAATCAAAACCGATACGTTTTGCACGCCAAATAGATGATGAAGAAGATAGTGAACAAATACCAGTGGAGTCCACATCAAGACAACAATATGATGATAATGATTATCCAACAGAGGAACCGGAAATATTTCAAGACAAATCTACCACACCAACACCAACAACAACAACAACACAAACAACATCTGAACATTTACACGAAACTTCTACAAATCAAGACAAACATTTAAAACACAAGAAAATACACACGCACAATAAAAATAAAAAAATTAAACAATTTCCCTCAAATCCACTAAAAGCTATACAGGCTCCAATTATTGTTAACCTATTGGAAACGAAAAAAACAGAATATGAAATCACTGAAGAAGGTATACCGGTAGTTGTTCAAATGCCACCGGTTATATATCATCAGAAAGCTGAGATACATCCTGAGATACATCATGAACACATCACAAATTTACACACCAAACAACGTCCCATACACAAATATCCTACACATTTCCATAATACACTTGACACACCTCAATATCATTACAAACACCATCCACACGATTTTGCCCATCATGGGCATGGTCTTTCACACTATTCTTATCAAAGGCATGCTTTACCTCGCATGTCATTGCCACAAATGAAGTTTCATTCTTTTGTGAAGCCATCATTAAATGATGGGGTAAAACCTGAATTAACATAGTTAAAACTTTCGATTATTTCGAATAAATGTAAGATTATTTATTAAACAAAACTATTTATTAAATACAATAATCATGTTCTGATAATATGAAAAATAAAAATTTTCTAGTCAAAACTATGTATATGATAAAAAACGGGCGTGTCTCTAAGTTTTATGGAAAATATATTTAAAATTTTGTAAATAAATGAATTCTTATCCAAGAACAAAATCTGTGAAAAAGAGAATAAACACAATAAAAGATAAAACTAATAGCAAAAAAAATCCCCATACATTTTGGATGAAAATAAAAAAAAAATTGCCTAGCTGCTGGCTAAACTTTAGTTAGTAAAGCGTCATTTCTATTTCTGACTAAAAATTTATTACTCTCTTAATATGAGAGCGTAATATTGAGACGTAATAATAAAACCATTTTATTCTTACTTTATAACAAGCTTTAGCTAGGTTGATACTAGTATTTCGATCTGGCTAAAGAACCGGATGTTTTAGAACCTTTCATTTTCAAAGTTTACACAAACTTTTGATGGAAAATTATGGTTGTTTTGTCATATTAAAAAGCTTTTCTAATGTTTTCTAACAAAATCCTTACGGTTTTCCTTCTTCGAGTAAAAATATTGCACTCAAAAAAGTTTTACAGTACAATCTACTGAAAATGACAGTTAAAATAACTGTAAATTCAATTGAAAAGGCAACAAAGATAATTACTAGGGCAACCAAAAACAGCTCTAAAAACAAGCTCATAAAAAATTATAAGCTGTTTCATTAAAAAAAAATAAAACGTTAAATTTCATATCTTTTTATTAAAATCCCCAGCCAGAAATTCCACTATTTGCCAATGATACAACAAATAAAGTGCTGGCAAAGCACTGATTTACAACGCTCTGCCGACGTTAGTAAAAAGTGCTTTGCCAGTGCTTAATTAACAAAATTTACAACAGTAAAAATAATAAAAGCACTGGCACAGCTCTGGCTTAGAATGCTTTGCCAACGTTCGTAAAAAATGCTTTGCCAGTACTTGATTTACAAAATGTACAACCGTAAAAATAAAAAAGCACTGGCACAGTACTGACTTAGAACGCTTTTCCAACATTGGCAAAAAGTGCATTGCCAGTACTTATTTACAATATTTACAACCGTTAACTTAATAAAAACAGTGGCACATCCCTTGTTCACAACAAGAGTGGAAAAATTCAAAATTAAATTGCAATTTATGATTTGAAGTTAAGAATATTAAGGTCTCCTATTATAGTCAGCACAAAGTATAGTTTTTGTACTAAAATTTTACTTAAGAAATTTATTTTCAAATTTCTTTCTTTAGTAAAATTGTAGTAAAAAATCGTGCTAACTTATCACAAAAATAATTATATAAAAAAAATATATAGTTATTTTGTAATTAACTTAGCTGAAGCAAGCCTATTGTTATTTCTGTTCAAATTACCAAAATCATTCAATAAGAAATAATACAACTCTTTACTGAAGTGAATTGCTAAGTAGGACTTTATTGGTTGTTTTAGGTTTTGGTACTGGCAAAGCGCTTATTGCCAGTGCTTTGCCAACGTTTTTAAAAATAAACGGCCAAGCCCTGCCCGGTGTTACCATTTTGGGGTTGGCAAAGCACTCATTGCCAGTGCTTTGCCAACGTTTTAAAAAAGGAACGGCCAAGCCCTGCCCGATGTTATCATTTTGTTTATTGGCAAAGCACTTAAATCTTCAGATATCCAACGCTCTGCCAACGCTCATACCACCGTTGAAAGCACTGGGCCAATGCTTTGCCGTTCGTATTTTTCTGGCTGGGTCTTTACTACAAAAATGCAATGGAGAAGCGGTTTTCTTAAGCATAGAAGTTAAAATTTGATTATCAAAATATTTTTTTGATAAACAACATCTTATATTAATGTCAATTAAAAAAAAAAACTTTTTAAAATGCCGATTACTAAAAAAAAGCTAAAATCAGCTTTATTTTTAAAGAAAAAAGTCGGAAAGTAACTAATATTTACAAAATATGATAAAAATAAGCAAATATCAAAAAAATACACTAAAAAAGCTGTAACAAATATAGCTTAAAACTTTCATATTTTCATGATCAGAACTCGTATTTAGTCTAAATAGTTATATACTTTCAAATAAAAAACAAGCTCTAGCTTATTTTTGGTTGCCCTAGTAATTACCATTAAAATAACTAAAAATGTAGTTATTTTTAACTGTTGAAAACCAACTAACAAATGCAGTAAAAATAACTAACAATGTCGTAAAAATATTTGACAATTTTTACTACAAAATTTTTAAACAATTGTAAAAATGGGTAAAACTACTGTTTTTAACAGTTAATTTTTTCGACATTTTTTAATAAAATTATTTTATTTTTCTTTCAATTAAACGGATAAACTTCGGAGGCTGATTATTTAACGTTACAGCTAAACTTCGGCTTTTTCCTTTTTTTTACCAATAACACAGCGCTACAAAATTTAACCCTAAAATCAAAAACAAGAATACTGAGCATGGATGCTAAATATTTCGGCCAGAGTATGACAGAATACTTCGTGCAGAAAATGCTTTTTGACGGTATTCCGTATTTTAAAGCATTATGGACAAATTTTACAAATGGAAAAATGTTTATTGGCTTATTAGATGCCATTTTGAGTGTCAAACGTTAAGAAAAGTCCGTATTTAATCAATGAATTTAATAATCGGCAGCCGAACCATTCGACCGACAGTTATTTAACGTTACAGCTAAAATTCGGCTTTTTCCTTAATATTTTGACTCAACGTTTCGTTGGTTGTTTTTTCCAACTTCATCAGGAGTTAATGTTTATTTACTCTTTTTTCTTTATCTAATATCTTTATGAATTTTGAAAAAATAAAGATATTACATAAAGAAAAAAGAGTAAATAAACGCTATACATTAGAAAGCTTCTGAATACAAGAGAGGATTAATTATGCCATGAATACGAGAGAAATCCACAAAATGCTTCCATCGATTGCGAAATGGGATGATAAATTGTGCAAAAACGTAAAGTATACATTAGAAAGCTTACGAATACAAGAGAGGATTAATTATGCCATGAATACGAGAGAAGATAAGGATAACACAAAGTTCCAATACTCATTTGCAATAATTTAGAAATTAGTTAAAGTTCTGTGATACGACAGTCAGCTTTATATGTAATTTTATGTGTACTGTGTTGTTAATATTTTTTTAAAATTCTGTGTAGTGATGTCCAGTTTTTATTTACAAATAAATTTTACATATTATATTTTCTGGCTATGTAACAAAAAATCGTAAGGTAAACTGTGATATAGTATTTAAGATATTTCATTAAAAATTTATTATTTATAAACTTATTTTGTATTTGTCGCCGGAATTTTATAACTTCACTCTCCTGAAGAAGTTTGAATAAAGCAAACGAAACGTTGAGCAAAAACATGATAAATTGATTTTTATTTACAAATAAATTAGATTATTGACCAAAATAGTCCGTAAGGAAACCCCCTTTTAAAATCTAATTTTTTTTTTGCTTTTGTACAAGTTTTTTTTTTTTTGAATCATCCATTTTCGAGCGCTGTAAATTTTAATAAAAATTTGCTGCCTTTTATATTATATGAAGGGCTTATTGTAAAAACTTGATAAGCCACATTTAAATTTTGTTTAGTTTTCGCATTTTGAAAAGTGAATAAATTTGGGAAATATAACTATTGTTGGAATTTTATACTCTATGTTTGTGTGACAAATGTTTAAGCAAGACTCCATTCAATATTTAATCAACGGATGTCTACAAAACAGCGAAAACTAGAAAATTGTAAATGTGGCTTATCATGTTTTTACAATAAGCTCTTCATATGTATTAAATCCACTTTGTTGTTCTTTTCGACCTTTCATACTTTTGCTTTTTTCCGGTCACAACATTTTTTAATTGCAATTTTATTGCAGAATTTTTAATTATTTTTTTTAGATTTTTTGCATATATTTTATTTTTCCGATTACACCCTGCAACAAATTTCAACTATTTACTCACACATGAAAAAATTAATATGTACTAGAAACTAGAGACCACACATAGTTAAACTGTGTTTTCAGTTTATCGCTACAACGTCAAAATTCCTTTTAAAAGGACTTTAAAGTTTAAATTTTTTTTAAAAGTATTAAAATTTTTGTACTCATTTTAGGATGCCAGCCAACATGGGTGTTA
Source organism: Delia radicum (assembly GCA_021234595.1). Taxonomy (NCBI): domain Eukaryota; kingdom Metazoa; phylum Arthropoda; class Insecta; order Diptera; family Anthomyiidae; genus Delia; species Delia radicum. The sequence continues at coordinate 223,704,465 of CM037852.1, read as the reverse complement.
AAATGAAAGGTGAGAATATATTGTTTATAAGTTTTCGCGAATAAAAATTCCACAAACATCCTTTTAAAAATGTAATCCTTCGATATCCTTGATGATTTTAAGTTCGGAACGAACACGCAAGCGGCATTGCTCAGTTTTACGTAGATTAGTGGACACATTTTCGAGCATTTTGACAAAATCGGTTCAGCAGTTAAAAAGATATGAGTACAAATGTAAAGGTATCTCTAAATGTGGCATGGAAGTTGGTGTATTTCTTAAGTAATTAATTTCTGGGCGTCTAGTGAATAAAAATTTAGCAGACGCTAGAGGTGGAAAATACTTTATTTTCAACTCAAATTCTGTTACCATATAAGTATTTTTTACCACATAAATTGTTTTTTTTTTACCTCGAAAATGCTTTTTCAGCACAAAATTTGTTTTATTTGATAAATAATTTGTTGCCTACACACAGAGAAATAAAGTGCCAACCGAATTGAAAAGTGTATTTTAATGGCAACAACTTATTAATTCTGTTGGTACAACGATATTTACATTAGATTTCTAAATATTTTGCGTTTTGTAACTAAAATTCAGTTGAATCAACCGACTGAAATTCGTAACAACCGAATGTGAGTCGTAGTAACCGAGTTTCAGTTGACAAATAGCTGAATTTTTCTCTGTGTGTACCTACTAATTTTATCCACAATTTACCTTTTGTAAGGTTAGGTCAAAACACCCTATGGAAAATATTCAATTTTGTTTCCATGTATATTTAAGCCTATAGTAAGATTTTATTTCGGACCAATTTATGAAAAACCGCAAAGCATTTAAAGATTTTTTGAAAATTTCGATCGTGCAAAATTATAATTAATATTTTTATTAGAGAGATTCTCACTTTTCAGGTTCTCACTTTTCATTTGATACAAATATTGAGGTTATATCATGAGTACAAGTATTTTAATATATTTTTGAGAAATATAAACTTTATAAAGTCCTTTTAAAAGGAATTTTGACGTGATGGCGAAAAACTAAATACGCAGTTTTACTTTATATGGTTTCTAGTTTCATGTATATATTGTTTTGTTCATGTGTGAGAACTACTGCCGCACGGTGTTATAAGATTTTTTCACACCAAAACATTTTTATGTCTATAAATCTAAAATTCCCAGAAATTTTTATGGATTCTTATGACATATATGATGAATTTCATATCAAAACCTATAAAAAAGTCACATTTTGAACCCGACCCTCTCAGATTTTGATGAAATTTTGCATAAAGCTACATTTTACCTATACAAACACAACCTCATTTTTAGAAATTGCAGTTTTTAAAATATGTGGGCGTGGCAAGGTATCGAAGTTTTTGAAAAATGACGATAATATGTACTTTCAAGCTGTGATTACTACGGAATGGCTGAACCGATTTCAAAGATATTGGTACCATTAGAAAGGTATTTAAATTAGTTTTCGAAAACATACACTGTAAAAATATTACACTGGAAAACTTTTTTTGGGCAAAAATAAAACTTTAAACTGGGAAAACACTTCAAAGGCCAAGTGTTTTTATCCAAAAAAAAATTTTTTTAGAAAGGTCTATTTAATATATATAACATATCTAAAAACTAAAATGGCGTTTTTTTTTTCTTTTTTTTTTAAATTGTTTTAAGTAAATGCATCTCTTGTTTACTTCCTTATATTTTGATATCGTTGTGTGACAAAAAAGAATAAAGCAGCTATATTTTGAAAGTTATACAAATTTTTTTGTAATTCTAATTGATTAGAACAGGAATCGTATTATCAAATTTTTCAGACACCCCCAAAATATGAACTTAACATTGGTAATTTTTTATTTTTTTTTTATTTTTTTAGATTTAATATATAATTTTGCGCATACTGTTGACTTTCGGAATATTTGCTAACTTTTAGTGAAGTTTCATCTAAAGGTATAAAATAATGGAAGCTTTGAGTTCCTGTAATAGTTTTAGCATTTCTACACTGATAGAAATTTGTGCGTAGTAATAATGAATTCCTTCATTAATCCAATGAATTTTTTCATAAAAAAGTCCCCAAAGAAACGTTTCATTGAGTCAATGAAAGGTGTTTCATTAAATCATGTGGGCGTTGTAATAATGGTGTAATAGTTAGCGCGTTGGACTGTTACACAGATGGTCCCGGGTTCGATTCCCGGTGACGAAAACATCAATTTAGAAAAATAATATGTATGAGTTTTCTATCACTTATATGTATCGCTGCGCCCACCCTCGGTGTTTCCATAGCACTTAACCCTACCGAAGTAAAATAATGAATCAGGGCTATGAAACAAAAAGCTCAAATAAATTCGTCAACTCTCATCAGGTGGCGAGCAACAACTGTTCTAAGACTTATCTACTCGCGCATTTACAGTGTTGCCATGTTTGAAGCCCTTCATCTTTCACCACCTTTCATCTCTCCACCAGTGTTGCCAGAAGTAGGGGAAAATCCCTACATGTAGGTTTTTTTGCCTTCAAAATAACGGCGTAGGGGAAAAGGAACAGATATTTCTAATTAGTCAAAATGTAGGTACTTTTCCCAAATAATGTAAATCTTTTCAAAAACAGCTATTTCTACATTTTTTTGTAAAATGATTATATTTTGAGAGATATTTCCGTAGCAAAAATTAGTTTCTTATAATTTGTCATTTTAATAGATGAGTGTTTGTATTTTAACTAACAATCTCTTTGGAAGTTATTTAGAAAGTTATCCTTTGGAAGTTGTTGTGCAGCATTGTATGAACAGCTTCCCACCTATAAAAACCAATGTTAAATTTCACTGACGAATACAATACAATTTTTGATGTGTTATGTAAAAAAACACCAAATAAAAATTAAATAGAAACCGCTAGTATGAAATTAAACTTTTTGATAGCTGGCATGATTTTTGTTTTGGCAAATATTGACAATTTTATATCTATTCATAAAAACATTTTGGAAAATTTAATTTAAATTTCTATTTTCAATTAATTTTCGAACAAATTTTCGATAGTAGCATTTGGATATTAATTTTTGAAAATAATTGGAATTGTCGTCGAAAGTATGAAAATTTTAAAGTATTTTTAGTTTATAAAAATGTAAAAAATTTCGTAGCGATTTTAGTAGGGGAAAAAATTCGATAATGTAGGGAGAAAAGGAATTTTTATTGCTTAGTGTAGGTATTTTTTAAAAAATCCACTGGCAACACTGCTCTCCACTATCCCCTTTCCAAAGAAAGCAACACATTAATTAATAGGAAGAATTTCCTGAGTTGCTTCTCTTTAAAAAAAAAAAAAATTTTTTTTCTTATTTCAAGTCAAAATTATTATTCAAAAAAATTTGAAAATTTTTCATTGATTTAATGATTTTTTTTTATGAAATTATGAAAAAATCCTAAAAAATGTTAATGAAAAAAACACCAATATTAATGATTTTTCATTCAGTTAATAAAGTTTTTCATTAAACCAATGAATCGATTTTAATGAAATCGTTTCATTAATACTATGAAGGAAAATTCTATCAGTGTATACCTTGAAAATAGCTCTTCTTTTGGTTTGTTATAGTCATCAGCGTCTGCATAAGCAACTTCTATGGAGGTCTTATAAGTTTGTGAAGTAAAATGATAAAAGTCTTTCGGCGTTTGAATTTGGTTTTTATTTGCAATGCTATAATTCCATTTATTTTTACGGATTTGGGAGTTTTTTGAAATTTTTTATTTTATTTTTGATAGTAAAAATAAAAGAAAACCTTTTATTTTTACGGATTTTGAGGTAATTTTTTAATAGTTAACAATAAATGAAAAAAACATTTGATTTAAAAAAAAGTGAGTAGACCGGTTTTAACTACATGTTTAGTAGTTTTAAAGTACATATTCCTTTGTTTTTAAGGGGGGACATGACATTGGCCGTTTTTTGAAATCGACTTTTTTATAATTTTGTATTTTAGTAAATATTCTTAAGATTCTAAGAAAATAAAAATTCATTGAAAAATTCCTACGGGTTCAAAAGTTACAGCCGTATTAGTGAGAGCGCATTTTTAATTTTCGCGCTACCTACGTACGTTTTTTTCTTTGTTCACAAACTTTGAACGCGTTTATCTCGAAACCATGTTTTTCGTACTGGTTGCGGCACTAGCGGTTTCATTTTTTGACGAAATTTTTTTTTTGTATTTTTTTAAGCTTGATTCGCTATCGTATGACACGAGCTATTTCTTTTAAATTTTTTTTCCGACTTTTTATGAATTTTTAAAGTCAATATTTTTTTCGAAAAAACACACTTTTAAATTTGGAACATCACCAAAAATTGAAAAAAAGTTTAAAAAAGCTCGTGTCATACGATAACCAATTTTGTTAAAATTTAAAAAAGTCATTTTTTTCCAGATCGGACAATTTTTGTGTCTCTCTGCCGCCAGTTTGGAACTCTATAAAACCATGTTGGAGTGAAAAATATATTTTTTTGAATTTTTTTTTCTTGTAATTTGGAAAATTTGGAAAAATGTTTGTTTTTGACTGAGTTATGAATTTTTAAAAAAAGGTCTGTTTTCTCTGCCGCGAATGTAATGTCCCCCCTTAACGAAAACATATTGTGGGAGTGTGGTTAAGACAAAATAGGTAAAAAAATCTGTATTTTTATCTAAAAAAAAATTAGCAAATAAAGTTTTTAAAATAATACTTTTCTTCAAACAGTCAAACACGGTATTGGTTTGAGACGATTTTTCAACCTAAAAAGCAAGTATGGATACCGAAACGATTTAGGGTCGAATTTCTAGTACATACTTAAAAATATTTAGCACTAAAATATTCAAATTGCATTTTTAATGCTGGCTAATCTTATGCCGCAAGAAAATTTTTTTATAAATAACCAAATATTCCAAAATCTTTGCTAAAAATTTGTATGGTTCTATTTAATTTTGTCTATATCTAAAGTACAGTGTATTTGTATATGAAAATAAATGAATTAACTATTCGGCAAATATTCGGTGTTCGGTTTAAACCGATTACCGGATATACGGTAAAGTGCCGAATACACTAAGTTACATCTTTACACTCGGAATATTCTTACAGTAACACATGTAGTGTAATGTAAATGTCAGTCATTTGTAGAACAAACTAAATTTTTTACTAACCTTGTAGTCCATTTAAAAAAACAAACCACATCAAATGACTGCTTTATGATTTTACATTCATTTTTTACAGTAGTTTTTTGTTATTTAAAAAATAAAATAAAAATGTTTGTTTGGTTATTTTTTCCTTTTGACTACAATTGTGGTTCTTTTTTTAACATTAAAAAACAAATGACAATGTTAGTTGAATTTACTGAAATGTAAGTTGTCTTTTCTTTAAGTGAAACTTCATCTGTTTTTAACTATATTTGCAGTGGTATTTACCTACATAGTATTCTAAGTGTACTCGCGAAATTAACTTTTCAAAAAACCAAATTTTTTCTTTAAAAAATCTTCTTAATTCATATACTTGTATAAACTACGAATATCTTTTAATATGGTTCTAAAGTATGGACTTGAGCATTTAAAGCCATATCAATTAATTGCGATTGGATTCAGGATGTATGATAATCTTGCAGTTAAAGTGAAAGTATAACATTTTTTAATTTTTTGTCATTATTAAAAAAATACATATTCTTATAGTAACTACATTATTCGGGTAGTAAACAGTATTAGTTTTCTTAACTGCTATGAGAAAATGAAAATCGACTAATTTAGACAGTCATTTCTAAAAATAAGTAATCAAAAATATTGAACTTTAGTAACAATTGTTTTGAGTAGTTATTTTGGTATTTTAATAAACAGCTACCAAAACAGTAAGATTGCAGTAAACATTTAATTTGTGTTATCCGACGAAAAAAGTTTATATAGCCTGATGTAATAGTATCTTATTATATATGTGGCCATATGTAACGATATATGCTTACATTTTATACTTATTTTTACGAACATGTCTAATATGGCGCTATATATCATCATATATTATTATATCGTATGTAATATATAAGTTGACCTTTTTTTATCTCATCATATATAATTTATATATATATATATATATATATATATATATATCAGATCATATACACTTTCATGTTATATTATATATAAGTATGTACATATAAAACAATAAAACCAAACAAATTCTATCACTTTGTATATGGTAGAAATTCACAAAAAAAAATCGATCACTTTTAAATATACCCTATGGGGAATGAGGAGTCAATTGACTTAAAAGTGACTGGTTAAAGAAGGACTTATCACAGGACTGGTATAATTTAATACTGAAGTGGGTTAAGCAGTGTCAATTGTCTTATAATTACCAATCCTGTGACTGGTAAAGGGAGGACATACCACTTAACCAGAATGCTTATTAACAAGAAAAAGCCAGTTGGCCAGAATTTTACCCATTGGAAGCTGTTTAGTTTTCATTTATTTAATACGACATGGGCCTTTTGCGACAGTGTTGTGGTATGCCCATCTTTGGTTAGTCCTGTGGCATGCCACATGTGGTTTAAAGCAGGACAAATGACCCCCTCCTATGACAAGCCAATGTTAAAGTTGCCAGTTGTTTACATAGGGTAAGGTTTAGCAGAGGACCAGTCTCTGGCACGAAGGGACCGATCCTGTGGCACACGCAGAACCGGCCCCATTCTCATAATTATCAGAGAAGTCAAAAAAAAAACAAAATTCCATATATTTAAAGCTAAAGAAAAGCTACACTTAAAAAAAAAAGTCCGAAATTAGTAGAATAACTAGTATTTTAAAAGTAAAATATTAGTTATTCTAAATATAAGTCAGAAAATCTTAAAATAAGCCCAAAAATCTTAAGAAAACGCTCTTTTAAAGCATACAATCTTTATAACATAAAGAACCGAATCGGATTTGGCTGAAAAGCCCATAATATGCCATATTTATCTCGTAGAATTAACTTTTTTCTATCAAAATGATCAGTCTTCAATCTACTTTTATTTTTTGATATAAACTGAACCAAAACTACAGTCAAATGAAAGAACAAAAATGTTCTTTCGTTAATACAAATTTAGTTTTAACCAAAATGTTTATCATTAGCCGCTTATTTTTAAAATTTTCTCAAACTAACGATATAATTATAAACAATAAATAATTAAAACAAATACTACAACATACAAGAACAACTTCCTATGTTTCATCAATCGAAAGCTACGACATAGACGAGTTAATCTTCTGAAGACAGTTAAGAGATCGGTTCAGTTGTTTAAGAAATAATTGGAAAACCAAATGACATTATATCTGTGAAACTCAGTGCATAAGTCAAAATGAAATAACGCCTTACTTTCCTATTCATTGATTTATGTATATTTAAATTTTTTTTTTTTATTTGGAATGTGAAACAAAATAGTAGTGCGGATTTCCAAAGAATTTTATGAAGTTATATCAAATTGCATCAAATTATATATAACTTGATCAAATTAGATAGACCCATTTTACTTAACTCAACTTTTATCATGAGATAAGGTTATGTATGCCATTTTTCGGATCAGCTGATATATGATGTGATGTGGAATTATATATATGACTACATTTTTTTTTTTTTTTTTACATTACTTTTAGCTCCACAGTACGCTAAAAATCCAACTTTAAATTATTATATGTTAAAATCTGGCTTATATGATCGAGCACAACATTACTATTGTTCTGTGTAAGTGCTCAAATTATCGGATTATCCCTTTCGTTTCTACATAACTTTCAGCTCCAAAACTCTATGAAAAGCTACAAAATGTAACCTTAAATGGCTCTGGATACCAAAATAATACTACACTCAGTTAACTTTTTCTTTAAAAATATGTAGTTGTTTGGATTGTAATACAGTTTCTAGTGTCCGACCGAACAGTTCGGCCAGAAAATGCATTTGGTCTGTATTTGGTATTTTAAAGCATTATGGAAAAATTTGGCGGATGGGAAAAATGTTTATTGGGCTGATTAGATGATATTTTGAGTGTCAAATTTGAAGAAAAGTCTGTAGTTAAGCAATGACTTCACTGTTCGGCCTCAGAAAGTTCGGCCAAATTGAAAATAGTTCGGCGGCCGAACTTTTAACTTTATAGCTAAACTTCGGATTTTCTCTTAAATTTTATACACAAAATCGAATTAAATCGGCTCAACAAACATGTTTCCAATACCAAAATTTGTCATCATTGCCTCTAGATATCAAAAAACCGACAAAATATAGGTTTTTGGCCGAACTGTTCGGTCGGACACTAACAGTTTCTTTATTTTTAATGTAAATGTCAGTCATTTGTAGAACAAATTTAATTTTTTACTAAACTTGTAGTTCATTTAAAAAAACTAACCACATCAAATGACTGATTTTACATTCATTTTTTACAGTTGTTTTTTGTTATTTTAAAAAATTAAAAAGTAAATGTTTGTTTATTTTTTACTAACATGTGTGGTTCATTTTTACTACAATTGAAGACCTTATTGTAAAAACTTGATAAGCCACATATATTGTTTTATGGATTTTTGCTATTTCCTAGACATTTGTGGATTAATATTTAACTGAAGTCTTGCATAAACACTTATTACAATTACCTTGAGTACAAAAGTTCTGAAAAAGTCATATTTTTTGAATTTTTTAATTTTTAAAAGGAAAAAAACAAACTAAAAATAAAATGTGGCTTAACAAGTTTTTACAACAAGCCCTCCAATTGTAAGTAATTTTTTGAACAGTAAAAACAAATGACAAATGTTAGTTGAATTTAATGATATGTTAGTCGTCCTTTCTTCAAGTGAAATTTCATTTGTTTTTGACTACAATTGTTGACGTGTTTACCTACCTAAAATCCTTAATGTACGATCCATTTAGCACTTACACGCAATAATAGTAGTGCTGATATTTGCCTATTACGCAGAACTGAAACTAATTATTTCTCAAACCCTAAATAGAAATTATTTATTAAAAAAAAAACAGGGTTACAGATTTGAAAAGCTGCCATTTATTCTTAACTGAGGGCACTTTTCATTACAACATTTTTATATGAAAACTTCTTTAAAATTTAAGAAATTCAAATTTTTTTTGTACTCAGTTCTAAAGTTTATTGTCTTTGCTGTGAGTCCAGGGTTGCCACTTAATTGAAATATTTAAAATATGTGTTATAAAAGCTCGTCGGGAAATGTCGTGTTAAAGCCGAACGATTACGAAAATTAAAAAAAGCCCAGACACCACCTCGATTAAATTAAATAAACATTATTATATGTTAATTTCAGCTCAAACCAACAACTTCCCATATAATTGTGGTATTCGATTAAAAAATACATACTGAGTGGACGTATATAAACGTCTTACGCAACAGAACAGAGTTTTGATAAAACGTATACATACGTCTTACGCAGTAGAGAGGTTAATAAGAAAAATGTTCGGATATGTTTTATATACCAGTGGATGCATCATTAAAATACCTTTCATTTGATACCCAATTTGTCTATAGCTTAATAACTTATATACGAAATATATTAAAAAAACTTCAAATTCGGTAATTTTTCACACCACTTTTTAGCCCCTAAACTTGAGATTGCGCACCTAAAAAAAATACGTGTTTAATATTGTTTTGCCCTTTATATCATAGTTTCATTCAAATCGGGGGATTCACCACTGTGTAGTTAGTTGCCTTGTGAGAACATTTTTCGGTGATAATATGGGGCAACATTAATCCAACCCTTCCACCCACAAATAAAATTTCTTCAAACTTAACAAAAATAATATCTTGACCCGGGTAAAAATCAACATATATGCATTCAATGATGAACATATATGAACTCATTCATGCTCATATATGAAGTGATTCGAGGTCACACATGTCCATATACCACCATATAGGATTTATATGTGTTCATAAGAGTTCATATGTGATCATATGTATAAATATTACCTCAATTTTCGTCAATGTACAAATATGACCATGTATGGAAATGTATAGACATGTATGATTATATACGTAAATATTTCCTTAATTTTCGTTAATGCACACAGACGAACATATATGATTTCTCATTTCTCATATGAACATATAAGAATGGTTTATGAAAACATATGAATCATATATGAATGCATGTGGACATTAGAGTGGTTTTATAAAATCGATTTTCGATTTTTATAGGTGCTCAGGTCTAGGATTGTGTCATTTAGTGTAAAAATTCTATTGTGAAAGTTTTAGCTCAATCGGACTATGCCTTCCCGACCCCATTCAGCCCTAAAGTTTAGAAAACGGAATACAAGGCGAAAAAGTCACTTTTTTTTAGTTTTTGTAAAATTTTTTAAATGTCGTAAAAGTTTTTACTCAAGAAGGTAAATTAATCGAAATGAAGATATAATTATGTTTTCATAAAGGTATAAAAATACAAAATCGGTTAAAAACTAGCCCAGTAATAAATAATGCCCCAGACCACTAAGGTGGCAATTATTACTTGACCGAGAAATTCGAGCACACATTTTAAAAATTTTTTAAATTGATTATTTTTTTTACTTAAAAGACTCAAATTTGTGAGACGTAGAAGAAGTTTTTTTTTTTTTTGGATGGCGTTAACCTGTCCTAATGTGATGTCAAAAACGGACAACATTTTTAAAGTGTTTTTCAAATCTCCAATTTCAAATTTTAAAAAAATTTCTTCAACAAAATCGCAAAAATTGAGATTTGTACTCCAGTGACTTGTTTAAAACATGTTAGAGACCGAAAATAAAAAATTTTAAAAATATCCCCTGGCACACTTGGGTAGGGCAACGATTTAATTTTTGCAAATTTCGAGGAAATTGTGTTTTTTTGGTAATTTTTGCCTCATTTGTTGTCACAAAATATTTAAAATCGAAAATTAGCTACTTTTGTACCGTTTGTTGTTTTTGTTTATCATCATGACTTAAGGTTGAAAATAAAAAATTTTGGACATCATTAACCCATGTGGACCAGAGTCCCCAAGAGACCCCACACTTATATATGTATTTCAATTTACAAAAAACGTTAAAGATTTTTTTACTACTTTTAAATTTTAATAAACGTGATGTAAAATATAATAACACAATATTTGAAGATTCTGTGTCAAAAGTTTTGGACATATTAAACAACGTTAACCCTTGCCGAGCCGCATTAAGATCAAAGAAGTTACTGCGAGAATTTATATATATTTGAACAAAAAGTATTTAAATTCTTTTTTTTTACAAACCTGTCTTAGACCAGTACTTTAATCAATTAACATATAATTTGGACTAAATTAACCCTTAGATGCCTTTGGTGTCAAAAAGACCCATAGTTGAAAAAACTTTAAAAATATGTTGTGTTATGTTAACACAAGCATAATAACACAAGCATCTAAGGGTTAAAACCACTCTAGTGGACATGTATGAAGCATGTGTGTTCCATACATGGATCCATATATGTCGATATTAAACAGGACAACAAAATACTTTTGTAAAACATTTTTAATTTTTGTAAAAACTGGGTCAAATGTTCAAACACAGCAAAATTTACTATTTTGGTCATGATCTCGTACCCCTTAACAGCTCGTTTTGCTGTGATTTTCTGAGAAGATCGATCATACAATTTTGAAATATACGTTTCTTTCTGGTTTTTTAAGGGCTATTGATTGCTGAAATATTGTTTTGGTTTTTTTTTTTTTTATTTATTTCAGAACTCTAATTTAAATATGTATTTAAATTTGAAAATGTAACGGAAGAAATAAAGTTGTGTGTGTGTGTGTGTGTGTGTGTAGTGGATGTGTGTATAAAATTACACACACACATATCTGACCTTTAATTAAATAACAATAACAATAATCAGCATCATGTTAAAAACTAAATGATAAATTAAAACAAATCATAATTTAAAATATATTTTCTGCAAAAACTCACGTACTTAATACATATTCTCAATATTTTAATATATAAAAGCCAGAAGTTCATCATTAGCCATAAGCAGTAAAATTTGTGGGTTACTAAGAGAGCCAACCCCTCCACTCACACACGAAATATCGTAAAACATGAATCCTCATTTTGTAATCGTTTTTGTTGCCATTGCATTACCGGTAGGTTATTTTTTGACTGAAATTTCTGTGAAATAAATGTTTATTTTTTAAATTTTATGTTTTTAGTTTGGTTCAGCAATACAATATGGTCAATCTCAAGGTTCCTACTTGCAACAGGGTCACAGTAATGGTGTTGAAGAGCTCATTAATGCTGCTGCTGGCAACCAACAGTCCGCCGCTGCTTCACTAACATCTACCGCTGATGTTAGTGCCTCACCATCTGCTCAAGCTGGTTTGGCTCAAGCTAATGCTCAACTCCAATCTTTGAATGCCAATCCCACCTATCAAAACCTTAAGAATTCGGATGCTATTGCTGAAACTTTAGCTGAAAACAATTTGGCTTCCAACATTCGTCAAGGCAACATTAATGTTGTGGCTCCCAATGTTGTTGATCAAACTGCCTTGCGTTCGCTGTTGGTACCCAAAGGCTTGAACAACCATCTAGTTGTTGCCACCCAACCCCTACCACCCATTGTTGTGAACCAACCTGGCGCCCCAACTGCACAAATCAGCAGTGGTCCCCCAGCTGTTGTCAGAGCCGCTCCCGTCGTTTACAAGCTCAAGCCTTCCATCATCTATCAACAAGAAGTCGTCAACAAGGTTCCCACACCCCTCAGTCTTAACCCTGTATACGTCAAAGTATATAAGCCAGGTAAACAAATTGATGCCCCTGTTGCTCCAGTTGTTGCTCCCGTTTATGGTCAACCTGCCAATAATTATGGTGCCAGCTCTGCTGGTGCTGCTGCTTCAGCTGCTGCCACTGAAGGTGCCTATGGCGGACAACAATATGCCAGTGCTCCTCAGTATGCTAGTGCTCCTCAATATGGTAGTGCTCCTCATTATGAAGCTCAGCCACCTTATGGTGGTGCCCCACCAGCTTATATTGATCAACCTGCTTCCTACGGTAGCCAGCCTCCATATTAAATTGGTCAAAAATTATAGTTTTTAGTTTAAACTAAGTGTTGACCTAAATTATTAATGTAATTAGTATACGTGAACATTTTGTACTCAATAAAGTTTTTTTTATAAAAAAAAAATATTTTTTTTAATATTTACTATTATGTACACTTAGGGAAATTATGTAGGTATAAATGGCAAAAAAAAAAAAAATTACAGTTAAAATAACTACAAATGTAATTAAAAGGCGATGACTGTTTTTGTTATAAGGAAGACTAAAAATGTAGTAATTGTTAACTACTAAAAACCTAGAGTTGTCAAATATTCGAAATGTTTAAAAAAACGGTTTTCGAATACTTTAAAACCCCGTATTTTTTAAAACCCGGTTTTCGGGATTTTAATCCTTTAAAGACTGAGCCCCGATTTATTTGTTCAATATTGATGAAAATTCACACACAATATTTTAAGTGTTTGTATTGATATGGTATATATTTTTTTCCATAAATGGGACTTATGCATTAATAACTGATATTAAATAATTCATTCATGTTTTTTTGAAAAAAGCATAAAACTCTTCATTTTTATTAGAAAAGAATCGATATTTCAAGTAAGGGTATTTTATAAAACTGTAAAATGAGTATTTAAATGCCCATGTCACAAAATCATACCTTTAACGCAGGTGAGTGGTCCTAAACAGATAAATATGTTTGTAATAATATAGAGCTCACATAAAACTATTAAGCGCCAAAAAAGTTTTCCGATTTTTCACTTCCACAATTTTTAGAGCCATTTTCGTGCAGATTTTCCGACTTGGTAAATTTGCAGATTTTTAAACGTTAACTATCCCCCTGGGAGGGTGTTAAATTTTACCCAAACATTTGTAAAGAAGTTTTATCTTTTCTCTGCCTATATCTGAAAATCAATTTGCGCCACCTCTTACCAGGATTTAGCCAGTTTTTTATGATAGCTCTCTTTTTGGATATTTAAATAGCCATTAGCCCGTTAAGAGTTTAATTCAAAACCGGTTTGAATAACCGGTTTTCCAGTTTTTATAAATCTCTTTGTACTACTAATATCTAAACATGTTTGTAGGTGCAAATTTTAAAAAGTTACTAAAATTTTCAATTTCGACATTTAAACCACAGTAAAAAAAATGGCTCTTTAAAAAAGGCTCTTTATGTTAGCTTCTAAAATAAAAGCAGTCGTAAGCTAACCTCTTGACGGCCTTGCTAACATATGTGGGCGTTTACTTTTTGGTTTGCAGAAAATCTATTTTCTGTGATAAATTTACTTTAAAAAAAAAAATATATAAAAACATTGTAAATCTTCTTTTATCTTCTTTCGTTTAATTATTTTTCTTTTAACCGAGCTTAAGATCCTTTATTTATAAATAATTGTTCCCTGAAGAAGTCACCCAATGTGGAGACGAAATATTGGAAATAAATAATTATCATTTATAAATAAAGGATCTTAAGTTCGTTTGGAAGAAAAATAATTGAGAAAAATTATCATTATTTACAAATACAGTTGAACCTCGATTATACGGGCCTCCATTAACCGTGTACATCTGTTAACCGGCATGCTGGATATTTGATTTATACCTCTATTAACCGTGTTTTATATCTATTATCCGTGCTTTTATTTTTTTCCTCTATTAACCGTTCTTTACCCCTATTATCCGTGCGTGCAGCACATACATATATTTGTTTGGTTTTTTTCTATTAACGAACATACAAATTATTGAAATTCGGGAAAAATAAATAACCTGTATTAAACGTGTTTTCGATTATCCGTGCTGAGTTCGGTCCCGTGCAACCCGGATAATCGAGGTTCAACTGTAGTTCATATAATTTTCAAAACAGTTAATTTTTAGTTTTTTTGTTTTTTTTTATATTTTTATTGCACCAAACCAAAAATGGTATTCTATTTTGGAATGTATATAATATTATCATTACTTAGGACATGAGTCATTCCATGTCAAACCGAACGATTTTTGACATCACGATTTTTGTTTGCTTTAAATTTTGGCGCACGTATTCTTATTTCAAAAATATTTGACATATTTTTGTGAAAATATTAAAAGAACATAAAAAATGTTTCGACATGTCGATATTTAAATTGATTTATTAGTAGGCCGATTTTAATGGTTAATGGCTTATTTTAATGGTTTTGTACTTCTATCTAAAATGTAATTAAAAATCTATTTTGCCATTTTTTTAAGGCAGAGTTTTTGGATCGTCAGTTAAACTTGGTTTAGTTAAACCGTTAACGAATTTTGTCGGCCATTTGCAAGTATATTAACAAAGTTTGTTTTAACCACTTCATTTTGTTGAGAATTTCGGTCTTTATCATAACAAAACAAAATTAACCACATCTCAAAAGCAGTATTCCACTTAAAAACTTCGTTAATCTAAGTTTAAAGATAATTTACATTCTAAAAATTCGGTCTAAACGAAATAAAAAAATTAATTTTTCAAAATTTCAAATTCAGGGAATTTTTAATAAAAATTTTTCTCAAAAATGGGCCATTTTTGGCCGAAATTCGGCACAAACCAAATCGATTTCTTCCATTTGGAACCCATTTTTAATAAATCTGAATCTTCCAAGGAAGAGATTGCTACCCTAATCTTGGATAAGCTCCTCCTACTTCCTGAGCTATGGCCATCCCTGCTAGATCGTCCCCTAGAGCTCCCCCTAGAGCTCCCCCTAAAGGAGGAAGTTTCTACTAAAAAAAAGCTACATACATACTAATAGCTCCCCTAAAGATGAGGTTTACATAAAAAAGCATACCATAAAAAAAGTGGACATATTTTACAACTTTTTTTCTAAAAAATTTGTACCTATCAACACGTGATGGGCAATATAGTATTAATAATAAAATTCGCTTTTCCCGGTCATTCTGAAACTTAACCTCCCGCATAAAGTGCATTTTCTAAAAAATGCATTTTTGTAATTTTTTACAACTAAAGTTGCGTTAGTGGACCAAAATTATTGCAGAACATATCGCAGTTCAAAAGTGACTTAACTCAAAATTTTAGTTTTTCGGGTTTATATGTTTAAACTATGCACAATACACTTGTTTATCTATAAAAAAAATTTCAGTGTATTTTGTTGTTGTTAACTGTTGCTATATGGATGCAAATATTTTTTTTTCGATTTCTGAAAAATTAAAAATTTTGAGTTGAGTCACTTTTGAACTGGGTGTGCGATATTTTAAATTACATGATATGTAATCTGCTCGTTGTTTTGCCAATTTTAATGCCCATGTCGAGAAACAACGTTTTAATCTTTTTTTTTAATCAAATTCCGAGAAACACGTGAAATTTGAAAATTTTTGTGACCATCAAAATGGATATGTATCGGAAAGAAATATAAATTTTTAGTTTAATTAAACAAACAAATTTTTTCGAACTTCGAAAAGGTTTATGCGGTTGTTTATGGACTATATTTCTAGGATAGGTAAAATTTCAAAATTGCAAAAAAAAAATCAAAAGTTATAACCCTAGTGTACACTCAAACAAATACGCGGCTCCCTCAATTAATATACAGGGAAATGTCATACGCTATTATGTAAAACTGCGTGTGTTTGTTGTTTTTTATACAATGAGGCGTATGAAATTTCCCTTTATATTAATTTCTGAAGCCGCACATGCTCAAACAGAAAAATATGTAAAAGTTACAGAAAAATCTAAAATTTTTACAGAAATATTTAAAAACATTAGGTAATTTTGCTAATTTCAGCAAAACGTGACTAATTTTTTAGTAAAGCAAAAGTAGTACAAAAATTAAAATTTACTAAAATTTAGTAAAATTTCAGTTAACTCTTAATGAAAATGATTTGATAATATCAACCAAATTTTCTACTAAATATTAGTGAAATTAATTTAGTCGAGAAAATAAGTAAAAATTGCTTAGTACTTTTAGTAAAATTTTAGCAAAATAAAAATGAAAATAAAACTGCAAAATATTTTAGTAAATATGTATTAGTTAATAGGAGCCTTATTACTTTCAATCAAGGTTGGCAACCGTTATCAGATTAGAACTCTATTAAATTGGTAACCGATTTTAATACCGAATTCCTTGATTTCAAAAGTACCGGTACACCGTAACAGTTTTTCTTAATACCGGTAGAGTACCGGTATTGAATCAGTGTACAATAACTTAACTAAAATAATAATTCTTTTACAAAGTATAGAAAATTGGAAAAAAATTAAAATTTTTGTTAATAAAAATTGTATTTCCAGATTAACGTACTGTAAGGTTAGGTTCGGTTAAGTTAAGTTATTGAGGATGACGCCATTCAAAAATAAAATGACGCTTACTTAATCCTTCCCCAAGCAAAATTATTCTAGATTTTCCATTTATACGCCTTTATAAAAGCCCATATTGTCCATGGATCGGCGCCCCTAATATCGTAAAGATTCTGATAAAAATAAGAGGCAAAAATTTGAAATCTTTTAAAGGACAGTGAAGGGCATTCACAAGTAGAAACTGTCTTCAACAGATTATCTGCACCATCCACCAGATATCATCCCACCTTAATCTAATTCGAACCATGGATTTACTTAGGGTGTTGTGACCTGTGACAAGGTTAGTTATTGCAATGCAAAAGAAAAACAAAACAATTTTTTATTCTTATAGATTTTTGCAAAAGATCAATAATGAAATGAAATAAGTGCAGGAGTGTGGGACACCAAATTAAAAGTAAGTTAAATTCTTCCGATTTATACTATAAAAACTATACAGTATCAATACATTAAAATAAATAAATGGCAAAAATTAAAAACGAGATTTACATAAATTTATTAATAAGGCTAAAACTTGATTGATTTTAAAAACAATTATATCATATTGTATACCATTTGAAAGATATTTGAAATACATTTCATTTGATGTATAAACCATTAATAATGGTTAGATCTACCAAAAGTTATTCATATTTTTGTTATTAGCTTCTTTGAACTTTGGAGGTCCTTGAGATCATTTTTATGCAAACTTAGGACATTTTGACCTTATGCGGTTTATTATCTTAAGTAACGTTTGCATTACATATAGTTTTTTTAAAAACTAAAAATTAGGAATATATGAAATTTTGACCCATTTCGTCAACTTATTTGATGGCGTCGCAAGTTCTTCCCATCGTCGTAGGGTCTTGAAATTTGGCCAATGAATGTAAAATGACGCCATTCATCACAATTTTTGAGAGCACCCTACAAATTCCACCAAGTTTCAAAATTGGCCACCCTACTGTAAATAGATATATTTTCCCAAAGTTTGATCATAAACTAGCCAGATCATAAACTAGCTTAGAATACTATGTAGATAAAGACCACTGCAATTGTAGTTAAAAACAACAAACATTTCACTTAAAGAAAAGACGACTTACATTACAGTAAATTCAACTAACATTGACATTTGTTTTTTAAATGTTCAAAAAATGACTAACAATTGTAGTAAATATGAACCACATGGTAGTAAAAAATAAACAAACATTTATTTTTTTTTTTATTTTTTTAAATAACAAAAAACAACTGTAAAAATGAATGTAAAATCATAAAACAGTCATTTGACGTGGGTTGTTTTTTTAAATGAACTACAACGTTAGTAAATATTTTAATTTGTTCTACAAATGACTGACATTTACATTAAAAATAAAGAAACTGTATTACAACCCAAACAGCTACATATTTTTAAAGCAGAAGTTCCCTGAGTGTAGGAATTCGGGTATGATGGGACTAAAATAACTAAAATAACGTTACCTTTAAAAACCCGTTACCAAAATAATTAAAAACCCGTTAGGCCTTAAATACTCTTACCAAAATAATTAATAAATCGTTATCTCTAAAAACCAGTAACCGAAATAACTGAAATATCGATAACCCTAAAATACCGTTACCGAAATAAAAGAAAATAGCGTTACACTTTCCGATAACCGCATCGAATCGGTTACCATAAATTGCATTAAAATTCAAAATTTAGAATATTCCAAATAATAACATCAGAAATAGGCCATGGAGTCAGATAAATATTTTTAAAAAGATCTTAAAGTACCGCTCATTCTTTAAAAGAAATAATAACAAAACTGAAATAAATTCAGTTTTCTTTTCCTAATTTCCTGATAATGGACAGTTGTTTATGTAGTTATCAGTAGTAGATGCTTTTAACTGCAATTACAGTTGTTTTTCTATTAACAAAACAACTTAAGAAAATTACTGATAATTTTCAATACTTGTTTGAAGCAGTTACTTTAGTATTTTACACATAAAAAATTTTGACAATGGAATCTACTGAAAATGACAGTTAAAACAACTGTAAGTTCACTTAAAAAGGTGACAACGGTAATTACCATTAAAATAACTAAAAATTTAGTTGTTTTTAACTGTTGAAAAGCAACTAGCAAAAAAACAGTCATTTGATGTGGATTGTTTTTTTAAATGAACTACAAGGTTAGTAAATATTTTAATTTGTTTTACAAATGACTGACATTTACATTAAAAATAAAGAATCTGAAAGCAGAAGTTCCCTGAGTGTAGGAAATCGGGTATGATGGGACTAAAATACCGTTACCTTTAAAAACCCGTTACCGAAATAACCGCATCGAATCGGTTACCATCCATGCTTTAATTGCATTAAAATTAAAAATTTAGAATATTCTATAATGATAATATCAGAAATAGGCCATAAATATTTTTAAAAAGATCTTAAAGTACCGCTCATTCTTTAGAAGAAATAATAACAAAGCTGAAATAAAATAAGGTTTCTTTTTCTAATTTCCTGATAATGGAAGTGCATTTAAAAAAGTTTTACAGTCACTACATGACAGTTGTTTATGTAGTAATCAGTAGTAGATGCTTTTAACTGCAATTACAGTTGTTTTTCTATTAACAAAACAACTTAAGAAAACTACTGTACTATTGCAACACTTGTTTGAAACAGTTACTTTAGTATTTACACTTAAAAATTTTGACAATAGAATCTACTGAAAATGACAATTAAAACAACTGTAAGTTCAGTTAAAAAGGTGACAACAGTAATTACCATTAAAATAACTAAAAATTTAGTTGTTTTTAACTGTTGAAAAGCAACTAGCAAATGCAGTAAAACTAACTAACAACAAATATAAACAAGATCGCCTGGGCAGCGACAGGCGAGGCTGTTTATATCTCCCTCTGGGGAGAGGTCGCGCAAACTCTTGTTTATGACGAGGTGCGAACTAAATACCGTGACGGGTTACCTCACGGGACACTGTGGCCTTAGGTATCAATTGTACAAGATGAGACGATCCTCTACGGATACGTGCAAGTTTTGTAAATTAGAACCCGAGACCACAGAGCATGTTCTCTGCAAATGTCCGAGGATCTCCGACAGGAGGGTGCGTTATTTTGGTGGTCGAATAGTGACGCCATCGGACGTTTGGAATTGTTTACCTGGTAGGATAGTTGGCTTCGTAGGAAGCCTGAACCTATAGGGTGTATTCGTTGGCAGCACAAAACACCAACTTCTGGTCGCGGTGCATAGTGCCACTCTAGTCTAATCTAAATAATAAACAATATTAATAATAAACAAACTAATAAACAACTGCAAATTTTTTTATAACAAAATTTTGAAACAAATGTAAAAATTGGTAACTAATTTGAAAATATTTTTTTTTTATTTACAATAAAAATTTTAATTTCCTATATCCTACTTAAAATGTGAAGTAAAAATTCTAAACGGTACTCCTATTATCACGTTCATATGCATTATTATTAACAAACTATGAACATATCAGTAATAACAAATATAAACTAAACGAAAATTTTAAAAAATTCGAAATAATCTTTTATTTTTATATAACTAACAATAATCAACTGTTTACTGCAAAATTACTGTTTTGGTAGTGTTCCATTTCTGGTCCAGTACTTTTAAACGGATGTATTTTTTACTGGATAAACATAATTAAGTGATTTGAAAACCTTAAAATTATTCAACGCCTTGACTACAATCGGCAATGAAAAACTTTTGGAAGATTGTTATCCAGAGTTGCCAAATAATTATTTGAAAAAATCAATTTTTGACCTTTTTCGATGGGACATTTTTCAAAAATTCTTTAAAAATATATAGAAAAGCATAATTTTTTTATATTTTTGATTGTTTTGTTGCTGAGAAAATATAAAAATGTATTTCTTTTTTAAAAATTAAAGCATCGATTACATGTAATTTTTGAAAATCTGACCGATCGAAACATGAAATTTTCAAATACACAAAATCTGAGATATTGCGAAATTTATTCCGTTTTCACTCAAAACATAAATAATGGCTGATTTTTATTTAAATACTACTACACTTATAAAAATAATAATGTCAAGGTTGACATATCGCACTTGATCAACAAGAGGTTATTAACTCAAAATTTTTAAAATATCACTTTTTTCAAGAAATCAACTAACAACATCAATATCTATATATTGTAAAAATTTCAACGTATTCCGATTACTCTTTCATCTCGAAAACCACCTTTGAGACCATTTCCATGATAATGTAGTGATTACCTTTATTTCAACAAAAAGGTATTATTTCGAGTTAATACAAAAGTTCAAATAGAAATGAATCGTATATTTTCATAAAAAAGGTATTATTTTGATTTGAGCCTTTATTTATGTTAAAAATAATCAAACAGTTTTATTTATATTTGGTTGTATTTTGAGTTGATACTGTTTTGTTGATAAAATTTGTTTTATTCTATAAATTTAAATCGATAAAATTTCAAAAATATGGTATTAACTCAAAAAATTGATTTTTTTTTGCAGTGAGTGGTAAAATTTAAAACAAAAACAATGCATATATATTTTCAAATGGAATTTGCTTATTATGATATGTTTGAATTTTTAAATTCTGTTAAAATGTGGCCATAAACAGTTTTTTGACTCTACTGAAAATTTTAAAATTTTGAGTTAATACCCTCTTGTTGATCAAGTGCGATATGACAATTTTAAAAAAATTATTAGTGTCCGACCGAACAGTTCGGCCAGAAAATGCATTTGGTCTGTATTCGGTATTTGAAAGCATTATGGACAAATTTGGTGGATGGAAAAATGTTTATTGGACTGATTAGATGCTATTTTGAGTGTCAAATTTGAAGAAAAGTCTGTAGTTAAGCAATGAATTCACTGTTCGGCCTCAGAAAGTTCGGCCAAATCGAAAATAGTTCGACGGCCGAACTTTTAACTTTATAGCTAAACTTCGGCTTTTCTCTTAAATTTTATACACAAAATCGAATTAAATCGGCTCAACAAACACGTTTCCAATACCAAAATTTGTCATCATTGCTTCTAGATATCAAAAAACCGACAAAATATAGTTTTTTGGCCGAACTGTTCGGTCGGACACTAAAAATTATTAAAAACTACGATATTTTTATACAAAAACATTTAAAAATTGATTAACCTAAAAGAGAAAACGTGTACTCTTCTTCTGGACCTTAACATTTCTTAAATAAAAAAATAATTTTTTTATTTATTTTTCAATAAAGATTTCTTCACAGAATTATGCAAAATTTTTAAAATATCTTCAACCGTCTAGGATTTATATTTTGCCAACATTTCAACTTTGGTTGCTAATATTTTCACTAGATGGCGCTTTAAAGTAAAAAAAAAAAGTTACAAACATTTCTAAATGAAGCATGGTTTTATATATTTGAAAAGTTTGGCTGAAAAATGTCCAGCGGATCTATGACGTCCCAAATAATGAGTTAAAATAACTGTTACAATATTTGTATTATTTTATAGGAAAAAACAACCATATTGAAGTTAAAAAACAACTACTACTGTTTACTACACAAACAACTGTCATGTAGTAACTGTACACCCTTTTTAAGTGTGTTTATATTAAAAGTATGAGATTTGCAACTTTAGCAACAATTGCTGTTACCGTCCGGTACTTTTGACTAACAGGATAACCGTCCGGTACTTTTGACCAACGGGATATAAAGTATAAACAATTCATTTCATTTAATAAAACATTTGTCAGGTACACTTAACTACTTGGAAAAAACATAAAATTTTAAAATAATTAGATAGATGTTGCATAAAACGTATGAGTGATATAAATTTGAAGCAAGAGAAATTGTATGTACAAATAAAACTACAAGAGTGATAAAAAACAATTAATATGAAATATTATACAAATTCATGAAATTGAAATAAACACAATCTTCGTTATAATCAAAAAAGACAAAATTATTTAAAAGATATCTAATGAAAACACCAAAAAAATATGACCGATGAGAACTATAACTAATAACGGCCTAAATGTCACGTATTTGGAAGTAAAATCGTTGTAGAAAATATTGCAAAACTTTTAATGAACATGTCTATGAAATCATATTTAAATACATGATGCTGGTTACCAGAAGCATCAGTCAACAATAGTTGTTGCCTTGAGACTCAAGTACAAGAAGAGCGCAGCAGCTTCATATAGAATTGGAGATTTGAAATACAAGAAAAAGAAGAAGACGACGACGACTACAAAAACAAAGAACCAAAAATGAATCGCTTCGTTATTGCACTTAGCGTTGCATTAATTGTATGTATTATTGATGCAAAATGGCCACATCCATCATTATACACTCATAATAATCCGTGCATAAAAATACTAAATTATTGTCAAAACTACGAAAATTAGTTTATTTTACGAAAGTTTTTGTAACTTTGACATTTTTTCGTATTTTTATGCATGAATTATTATCGGTGTATCGAATAGAATATATTGGGACTAAGTTTTTTTTTTACTGATATTTCCTTTTTAAATTTAGGCATCGGCTCATGGTTATTCAGCGGGAACCAGCTATAAATCACATGGATCAGAAACTGGTTCTGGTCATTACCAGTTGCAAGGGCCTGGTCATAATAGTGATTCTGCCAGTGCTTCTGCTTCAGCAAATTCTGCTGATAATGCAGCTGGTTATGCCAATGTTGCACCCTCCACTTATGGCAGCAATCACAATATTCCCTATCAACCTGCCAATACCAGAGGTAACAGTATCACCTCATCCATCTCCTATCCCAACAACAAAGGTGAAATCCTTATCCATCGTCCAGCTGCCATTATTGTCAAACGTCCACCCACCAAAGTTGTTGTCAATCATCCTCCACTAGTCGTCAAACCAGCCCCAGTTGTTTTACACAAACCCCCAGCAGTTGTTGTACGCAAGGTCTTTATCAAGCATCACCCACGTCCCGTTAAGGTTGAACCCGTATACGTTAATGTTGTTAAGCCCCCAGCAGAAAAATATTTCGTAAACGAGAAACAACAAGTTAATGCTGCTGGTGCCCCATCTTTTGCCCCCATTAATGTAAATCCTGCCAGTTTCGGACCAGCTTCCGCTGGAGCCTCAGTTTCTAGTGCTGGCGGTGCCGGTTTAAGTCCCTCCGCTTTGTCAAACGCTGGTGTTGACAGCGCAGCTGCTAGTGCTGGTTATCAATTGCTGCATAACAATCAAGGTTTAGCTGCTTTGGCTAATCTTTCCGGTTCTGGCTATCAGGGAGGATATCCCTCATCCTATCCAACATACTAAACGTTCTACAATATAGTGTTTAGGAAGCAGATTCCTAGCAATGCGTAGTACTCATTAGAAGAATTATTTTCATTTTGTACCATGTATTTTGTAGTTTTTAATAATAAAACGTTTTTTTACCATTTTTAAATATTTGTAGTCAGTTTTGTTTAATGGCAGGCCCAATATATCAAGTTTTCGGGTTAAAGAGGACAGATGGAAATAGAGGTGCTAATATGTTTTTTGAAAAGTTTTCATATATCTTTCAAAGCATCAATAGGTAAATGGGATATCATCAAACTGTCACCTAAAATCAAAAAGGGCGTAACTACCTAAATTTTCCAATCTGGTTTTATGGATTATTATAATTCATTTAGCTAAACTAGAGTTGTCAAATATTTTACCTATTTGAAAACCCGGTTTTCGAATACTTAAAAAACCCGCATTATTTAAAAACCATATTTAGGGTTTTTAAATTCGGTACCGGTTCGAATAACCGGATTTGTTTTAATCACTTTGTATTGCTGATATCTGACATTCTTGTACAAATTTTAAAAAATTAACAAAAATTTAAATGTTGACATATAAAACTAAACAGATATAATATCTAAGATCCTTTTTAGTTATTTTCTAAATAAGGAATTAATTAGAAAAATCTAAAAGTTTTGTCCTCGAAAAATTGTCAAATTACAGCGTGAGAAATACAATATATATAATACAATACAACGTCTGACGAATCATTGAGGTCTATAAATCGAACTTATTTAAATTTACAAGATATACTATCGTTAAACCTTTTCGACTAACAAGTGAGATATCCCGACACTAACTAGCAGATTTTAATGAACTTTGGATAAAAAAAAAGGGTTTTTTTTAGCTGCCCAATCTCACGTTGAAGGGTTAAAAAGTATGGGTAAAAATGTATTTTCTTTTTGTATGAAAACTTGTCTTTAGTTTACAAAAACTATATTATTTGTACGCATAGTTTAAGTACTCAAGAAAACAAAAATTTTGATACCCATATTGCCTATATAGTGTACACAGAGTTATCACATTTTTGAATTATTGGAAATATAGGGGGAAAAGGCTTTTCAGGAAAAGTCGCATAAAAACCGAACGGTTTCGAATTTAGGAAAAAGCTCAGACAAATTAAATAGACAATGCCATGCATTATTTTTAGCTTAATACAACTAAAATGCCTTAATAAAACGCCAGAATTAATGTCACTTAAAACACATTTTTTTACATTACAAAAATACTTGAAAATCTTTGGTCATATTTTGTAGCCCAGTGAATGTGTCTTCAAAAAACTTTTCATTTGATACCAAATTTGTCTATAGTTACTTTTAATAGAACGAAATAAACTTAAAAAAAACGTAAAATGGGGTCATTTTTGATCCCACTTAGTACCGCCTAAACATGAGATGGGGCAGCTAAAAAAAATTTGTATTCTCTACAACATATTCGAAGTTCATTAAGATCTGCCGGTCTGGGTAGGGATACCTCCCTTGTAAGCTAATTTTGAGCAAAATTAAAGTATATTTGCCTAGCATGGAGGGTCTTCTATCAGGACATTTACCGATGTGGGTTAAATGTGAAAATGTGAAATCAAAAAATAAATTGTGCATAAAAAAATTGAATTACCCGAGTAAAAAGGTTTACATATAATCATGCATTATTTTACATAAAAATATATATGTTATTGCATGCTATTCTATTATATGTAAATATATATGGGCAATTCCAGAAAAAGGTCAACCACGAGTGAAAAATGTAAAGTGTTCAGAACTTTTTATTTGTTTTCAATATTAAAGGTCTATACCTCATAAATGTAAAAGCATTTTTAATTTTTCTCATTTCTTGGCCGAAATATACAACTGCAAAAAAAAACATTTTTTCTGAGCCTTTTTGCGTTTTATGTCAATTATTTTTTTTTTTTTTTTAATTAATAATCATATAATTACAAATTATATACTATTACCCTAACCGAGCACTAGCTACTATGGCCTTCGGCGCGTTGTAGCGAAAACAGACCAGTGCCTCTGGTGGGAATCGAACCCACGACCCCCGCACTGATAAGCTAGCACGCTACCAACTAGCCTACCGGGGCGCACATATGTCATATGTGGGGTGGGGCGGTATTTTCGATTTTTTATTTTGATTATATATTTTTTTTTTGCACACTAGAGTAACAGCTTTTTTTTTTTTTTTTTTGTTTGCCAAATTTTTGCTAAATTTTTACCTACACGTAATGGGAAATCATGTATTAATAATATAAATCGCTTTCACAGGTAATTTTGAAACAAAAACCACCCGCTTAAAGTGCATTTCCTTAAAATGCATTTTTCATTTTTTACTTATTGTGTTCATTATTTTGCGAATTTTGATGTCTATATAAATTGGGGTAAATTTTGTGTATACAATTATACACAAAGTGATGCAATTAATTGTACTATTGTATTGATGTAATACATATTTACATCCGAAATATAATTGACAAATTTTCTAGTGTGACTCTGCATGGGGTAACATACAATTTTATCTAAAATAAAATTGTGTTTTTTAAAATATGATATAATATCAAAATATATATTATGTTGCAATGTCTAGGTATATAAATATAACGTAGTTATTAATTGGATTAGTTTTAGCGTATTCTAAATGCAATATACAATTATACGCAACTATATATGACATCATATTAAATTTTTTCTACGAAATTAATTTTATATATGAATTTATATAATTATGCCCGGTTAAATGCACTGGCAGACAAAACCTTGTAAGTAACGTTTTAACTCGGGAAATTAAAGATTTATTACCGTCCAAAAAACATATTAAAAGCAAATATCCTATATAATTTGCCTGTCGTGGACACCGGCTCCCACTTATTTGAATTATTTTAACAAATTATTTACTATTTTTTCCCCCTTTTTCATATATCCGACTTTTTTTAAGATTGGGGGCTATACTTCATGTCTTGTATTAAAAAAATCGTAAATTTTACAAGCAAGAGTGATTGTAGTCTGAATGAAGTAATAATAAAGAAAAAATATAAAATTGGAAAATTTAAAAATATACCTGACATCGCCTAGGTCTTATTTATTTTGGACAATTTCAAACGCTTTTCAAATTGTCTTTAATCAATTTTTTAAATAAAAACCCTTTAAAATGTCTAAAAAAAAACTACATCGTTATAACACAAAGACTGGTTTAGCTGATTGATTTTAAAATGTCGCATTACAAGGAGCGCCGATAGAAATTTGTTTACATTTAGTCTAAAAAAAAATTGAGATAATTTAAGTTTGGACCAAGTTAACACACTATGCATATCGATCAAAGTTTGAGGCTTAAATTTGTTTCAAAAAATTAAAAAAATATATGAGATATCGTAATATATATTTAAAAAAAAAATACTAAAAACTATGTTACCAGATGCGTGCGTAGAAAACCAAATTTAAATAAAAAGATTGCACTGTAAGTAAAGTAACGACTTTTACGGCACAAGTAAAAATTTATAAATTTTTAGTTTTTATAACGTAAAAAATCGCCAAAATTAAAAAAATCGTTTAAAGTAGAAAATTCGCGTTTCTTTAATTTTGGTGATTTTTTTTAAATTTTTTCGAACTTTGGCGTTTATTTTGGGAGTTTTTTAAATTTCTGCAATTTTGAGCATTGTTTTTTAAATTTTGGCATTTTTTGCGATTTTTTCAAATGGTCTTGTTTTTTTAAAATTTTTGGTCATTCTTTACAATTTTGGTGATTTTTTTAAAATTTTGTAATTTTTCCCAATAGTAAACAATATTCAATTAAATTTTTAATAGGTGTGAATAAAACTATATGTAATTGAAAATAATATTAATTAAATAGATACAAATTATTTTAGTTGTTACTACAATTGCATCAACACGACCGACTTCAGTTAAACTTTTGCTGAATCAACAAATATTTTAATTAAAACTCAATTTTAGTATTTTCTGTGTAGACATATTTAATTTTTAGTTTGCATTGTCTCAAAGAATTTTTTGATTATATTTTAAGTCAAAGACTTTGAAATCTCTTATGAAATGATTTTATTTATTGCTTTTTGTCGAAAATCAACTCTAACAATGATAGCCGCCCATTTACAGGCGATGTTTTCTTACGAAATTTTAAGATTCGAACCATATAAAACTATTTCCTATTTGATCCAAGTCAAAAATAAATATTTTCATATTAAATTTATCAATAACATTGTTACTTTCTAACGAATTGTATTAAGTTTTTGAATTTGTCAAATCGTTTCGGGGGGCTCTAGCCCCCAAGCCCCCCCACCCTAGCTACGTGCCTGATTAAATTTAATTACATATCAACTAATATACATTCGTATATGACATATAAAACTACATAAGGTTAATCTACACCCAGAATATTCTTACAGGGACTACATGTAGGCCATTCGGGTACACTGAGAGAATTATCTTCACTTCAGCAATGAATTTCTTCATAGATTTATTGAAAATTGTCACTGGAACTCGTTCATTGAAACTTTTAATAGAATCTATGAAACAGGTTTCATTAAAGTCAATGTTAATGAAATGTTTGTAGAATTAATGAAAATCGTCATAAAACTAATGAATCATTCCGACAATGAAACGTTTACAGAATTTATGAAGTAGTTTCATTCATGTTTTTGATATTAAGAAGTTTCTTGAATTAATAAAACTGAGTATTCTTGAAAATTGCCGTATGGCAACACAGACGATATAATTTTTATAAGATTAGTAGTATTTTAATAAAAACCGGAATAAGTTTTGGAATACTTTAGGCTTTTTGTTCTTAAAAAAATTCATCGTCCGATCGGTCAGATTTTCAAAAATTATATACAATTGATGAACTAATTTGCAGCAGAGAAATACATTTTCATATTTTTTCATCAATATAAAAATATAAAAGATTAGCTTCTTTTATATTTTAAAATAATTTTGGCAAAGTTCTATCAAAAAGGTCAAAAATTGATTTTTTTCAAATAATTACTTGGCAACTCTGGATAAAAATGGTTCACAATACTTTATTCACGATTGCATGTACATAAGATGTACATAATTATCTTTATTCAGTAAATTAAATATAGCCGTTAAAAAGTGCTGGATCGAAAAAGAAACACTGTGTCAAAGATGATTTCAATTTTGCTAACTTTTTAGCTTATTTGTCGTGATCATTTTTAGACAATAATGTTTAATCAAACGTAAAGGTTGTTAATGTCAAATGTGTTGACGTGTTAGCAACTTCCGTTGGTTGGAAACAAAAGGTTAGATTTTCTTACAAAATCATGATTAAAATTTGAACAATAATAAATATTTATGTTTTTCGAGACAAACAAACAGTATAAGTTTATAAAACAAAGCTCAAGCAATATTTAAAAAAAGTTCTACGACAAATAATAAAAATTAGTTACATTAACAATCATGTTAACAAATGCAGTTTTATTATTTTCATGTTTAATATTATTAGGAGCACAGGAAAAAGTAAATAAAAATTATATTCAAAATTTTAAAATATTTAATTTCTTTTATATATTGAAGCCTTTACGAGTACAAGCTAGTGTTATACGATTTCAAAGACATGTTTTAGCAGAAGATACAAATTTTTTAATTAAACATTTAAAACGAGATATTGAACAAACCGCCGTCTCCAAAATTCAAGCGTTTATAGAATTAATTTTGGGCATTATCGACTCCTTGCAATTTGGTAAACGCAAATTTGGTGCAACTTCCTGATGAATTCAAAATAAAAAATGCATTTTTTTTTTTTTGGTTTTTTGAAGCTTACTTGCTATTAAAGTTATTTATTATAAATTTTTTTTTTTTTTTTGGTTTTTTATAATTTTACAATTTTTTTTGTAGTTTTTATATGTTTTAGATAATTAATAAAAATAAGTTTAACTTGCTTAACAATATCATTAAATATATTTAAATACAAAGTTGTGGTAATATTTTTTGTGTACAAAGTTTTATTTTTGTTGTTGTAAATTTAATATTGTTAAATTTAAGATTTTTATTTAAAAATGTTATAGATTTTTGTTTTATAAGTGAGTCTTAAAATCGAAGTTTTTATATTTTAATATATTTTAAATATTTGATTATATATAAATTAATTAAATAAAATCAAAAGAAAAAAGATAGTTTAGTGGGGGAAGGCAATGGGAAATATTAAGTTAAAATAAATATAGTCATAGTTTTAATTATTTACACAAATATTTATATTACAATGTACTTTAAGAACAAATTTAAATAATGCTCAGCACTATGATTTTCGAAATTTTTTTTGGATTCTTTATATTTGAAGTGTGTAATTCTTCAAAATAAATCGAAATTTGTATTGTTCAAAACAATATGAAATATTTAGTACCTTGTGTACTTAATGAAATATTTATTACAAAATAAATTTACCATCGAGTACGACTTTATAAATTTTAGATTTTTGTATACGATTTGTATATGCATATGTGCAAATATAATTATATATAACCGTTTAAAAAAATGTACATATAATTATATATATAATCATATACAGCACCACATATAATTAGATATAATTATAAATGCGGTTGATTATACAAAAATTTGTTTATATTGTGCTATATAAAATTATATATAATTATATATGGTCCAATATATAATTATATATGGTCAAATATATAATTATATATAATTATATATGGTCCAATATATAATTATATATAATTATATATGGTCCAATATATAATTATATCTGCCTTATATAATTATATCTAATTTTATACCCATTTTTTGGATATAATTGTATCTGATTACATCAGATTTTATAGTATTATGTAAATGTTATATGCACCAATTTCCGTATATAATTATATATAATTTGATATGGCTTATATGATTTTTTTTTATTTGAGCCCGTCCCGAATTACGTCCGAATAGTATCCATTTGTGAAAAAGGTGTATTTTTATTAAAAATGTGAAATTTTGTAAAATTTAATTTTTTAATTAATTTATTCATTTAATATACACAAAATTATACACAAATCAGATGGAATTCTGACTTTAGCGGATGTCATTAACCCACTTTAGCCTGGAATCCAAAATAATCCACGAATTTGATAAAAATGCAAAAGCGTCTTGTTTTAAAATCAATTTAAAAGAATTTTTTTAAAATGCCTAATTTGGAGATGTCGACTGTTATTTTTATTATATAATAGTTGTTATTAAAGAATAGAAATTGGAAAAATCATAATTCGAGTTTGTGTTTCGAACGACTCTCCCTTGTTTTTATACAAGTTTGCACAATCTTTAGCCCTTAGTGGCCGGAGGACAAAAAGCCTTAATTTAAATTATGACTACAAGAAAAGAATATAAAGACTTTAAATTGATCCAAAAACAAGGTTCACTTGAATCGGATATATGACAGAGGGTGCAAAACTAACGAACATGAGCAATTCATTATGGGACTACATATTATTTTTGTTACTTTTGACCCCAAGATTTTTTAATAAAAAAAAAGATATTAATAGTCTAGTAGAATTTAAGTGATATTGTCCGAAAATTATGAAAATTTCTTTTTCTGGCCAAAAGTGTTAAAACTAATATAGGTCAATATACATAACAAAATTATTTTTATCAAGTGGAGATTACTTTTTTTTATCAATGTAAAGTCTTTAAAATCTTGTAGTCATAATTAAAATTAAGTTCCATTGTTTTTTTTTTTTGTCCCTAGGAAACTAAGGGTTTCCAAAATAACCAATTTTCATAAGCTATTCTGGAAAGGAGTCGCACCCAAGTTATCATTTAATCAATTAATTTTGTTTTCTTTAATTACAACTATTATATTATAAAAATTGCAATCGACAGCTCCAAATTAGACATTTTCAAAAATATTTAAAATTAATTTAAAAAAAAAGTTTTTGCATTTTAATCAAATTTGTGCGACATTTTGAATTCCAGCCTAAAGTGGTTTATTGATATCCGATAAAGTCTAAATGCCATATCTTAATAATTTTGAGTATAATTAAGTGAATAAATGTAATGAAAAATTTAATTTTTCAAAATATCGTATTTTGGAAATTTTTAATAAAAATACATAAAACTTTTTTTACAAATCTGATATTTTCAACTGAGTTTCGGCACGGGCAAACATTTTCCATAAAAAAGTTGATTTGTTTTATTTGCAGCCATTTGCAATAAAACTGCAATGACCAATCTGTTTTTAAGGGACACCCTAATCATAATATATAGTTATATCTGGTATTTATTATTCTAAATTAATTATATATAATTGTATATAATTATAATTATATATAATTGTATATAATTATAATTATATATAATTGTATATAATTATAATTATATATAATTGTATATAATTATATATAATTGTATATAATTATATAAAATTGTATATAATTATATATGTCTTATATAAATAGATATAATCTAATTAATTTAGATCAGTTTTAATAGATATAATCTAATTAATTTAGATCAGTTTTAATAGATTTTTATATAATTAAATCCACCAATTTCCGTATATCATGAGTTACATGAAGCATCACAAATGTAATCGACACCGAGGGTCTTCAAAATTGATTATTTTTTTGTACACACATACTCCACGAAGCCCATAATACATTCCCGTATTCAGTTTCTCAAATTAAAAAAAAAAATTTCACAGATTTAATTTTCAAAAAATCGCAAAAGCATGTTATTTTAAGAGCTCTATATTCGAAAGTTGTTATCGGATTTCTGTGATTCAAAAAGCATTCGATTTATATGGTTGTTCTTTTTCAAACTTATGCAATATAAAAATACATCTTTAAAAATGCATTTTTTTTTAATGCAAATTCAATTTTTAGATGCATTTTCGAAGTTATTCTCCACATTTTTTGAAATATAAATAAATCGAAAATTTAAAATTTTTTGTATATAAAATGAAATTTCGCTTTTTCTGTAACGCAAATATCATCTAATTTTCTAGATTTTTTAAGAAAGAAAACTTTGGAGATTAAGTAATTCGATTCGAAGAGTTTTTACACTGAAAATATAGTAATAAAAAGTACTTTTAAATGGGTAAAAATGTTGAAAACTTGTAAATGCGTATATAAAACAAGTTGTACTTTTAATTATGGATACCATCTTACAAGACTTTTAAAATTTCCGAATTCGAACAAAATTTTTGTAATCTAATTACATAATCCTTATCCATTATTTCCATACAAAGAATTTAATTTTTTTGTAGAACTTGTAATTTTTACATTTTAAACAGGGTTTTGTTTTAAACAGTTTAAAACTCACAATACATTCTTTTAACAAAAAAAGAGTTAATAATGTGTTCTGAATTTTAAACAGTTTGAAAACCTGTTCGAAATTTAATAATTACAAATTATACAAAAATTAAATTAGATAAGGTTTGTTTAAATAAAAACTCGAGAATATTATAAGACATTTGCGCCAAATTTTATAAAAAAACAAAAATTAATTATCGATTTTATAAAATTTTTAAAGTGTATGCAATAACTAATCATATTAAATAACACAATTATATAAATTCCAAGCTTGATTCGAAAACATATTCTTCGATAACATTTGAAATCTCTAACTTGATTATAACATTGCTAAACGAACAGGTTCTCATAATTTAAACATTTTGTATAAAATCTTAAATTATAGAAAATGTTTTGTAAAGAACCTTTAGCGAATCTTTTATAAATCGAGTTTCTCATATTAAACATTATAGGCGTGTTTCAAGCATTAAACAAGCAAGCCTATTATCTTAAATATTTGTTTAAATAATTATAACTATGACAAATAACAAAAAAAAAAAAAGTGGGTATAAACTAATTTAAAAAAATATACTATCAACACTTTGAAAAGTGAGTTATTGTTCTAAGCTATTTCATAAACAGCTAGTTTTACATTATTCTTTGTCTACAAAGAAATTTACAAGTTAGTTTTAAAGTTTTTTTTTTTTATAAAATTTGTGATATTTGTAATAGATTTTAAATAAAATGTTAAGGGGAGAAGGGTGTTTGGAAACCATTAAAAAGTAGTAGATGATATATGGGTAAATATGAATAACACTAAAAACTGGGTAATTTAAAATCTACAACTGAATTTTTAAGCTTTGCTAAACAAAAATAATAATTAAATAAAAAAAAAAACTTTTTATTAAATATTATAATGTAAAATGTGCTTATTATCAGAAAAATATGAACTGTTAAAATCTACATATATATATATAAGAATGTACGAGAAATACATTATAAATTGAAATATGAGTGTAAGCATTCTGATTAAAAAGAATGTTAAAAATAAAAATATGATTGTAATAAAATTTTATATATATTTTTTTTTAATCATTATTGGGTACCGGTATATCGGAACGTGTAATATTGTTAACATCTTGCGGTATAGGAGCTGCTACTGCCCCTGATAGGGGAGATCTATTATTTGACATTGGTGATTGTTGCGGTAGTGGCATCTGTTGGGGTGGCATTTGATGTGTTGGAGCGGATGGTGGTGGTAAACAAAAGTAACCCTAAATTTGAATGAATAAAATTATGTATAAGTTTTTGTTAATACCCGATTAAAAAAATTTATATAAGCCATATAAAATTATATATAATTACATATGGAAATTGGTGTATATAATTATATGTAATTATATATAATCCTATAAAATCTGATATAACCAGATATAATTATATATAATTATATCCGAAAAATTTGTGTATATAATTTTATATAATTATATAATGTTTTATCTAATTATATAAGGCAGATATAATTATATATTGAGCCATATATAGTTATATATAATTTTATGTCACCATATAAACAAATTTTTTAATAATCAATCCCGTAAATCTAGTGATAAATGATGCCATATATGCTTATATATAATTATATATAAGTATATAAACACTTTATCACTCGGGTAACGATATGGTTGTAAAAACTAAAAGCTTTAGCAACTAATCCTGGATTGTATACGAAAGACTTAACTTTGAGTTATCTAACAAAAGATAACTTGCACAAATTTAATAAATTTTTTTACTATTATCAAAAAATTTTCAAAATTTAATACTAATCAGACATTTTGTGTGCTAATTTAACACATTGTAAGGGTTATTAAAACCCAACTTCAATAAATCGGATTTACATAAAAATAATTCTTAACTAGCAGGGCAAAGAAAAAGGGCAAAACAAAAGGAGTATTTGTAAAAATTAATTGGATAATGGATAATTGTGTAAAAATCTGTATTTTAGTAAAAAAAAATCGAGAAAATGTATTCTAAGTTGAAATGTTTTGCAAAATTAATTTATGATAAACACATCAACCTAAACAAGTATGATTGTTGAAGATAAATTCTTAACAGAGAAAATTTTAGCGGACGGAAAATAATGAAAGTGTTTAGTAAACTAATGTAATTTTTCTTTTTAAAGTGAACGAAAAATTTCGTAAAATCAATGAAAGCTTATTACTTTTTATAAAACTATTTCTTTAAATTCTTCATTGAGTGAAAGAAACTATTAAAGAAATTATATTTTTCATAAAATTTTTGTAGAACTAACATTACTTTAATTAAAAGTTTTAATGGACGTTAAAATAAAGTTTGTAAGTTACAGAAAAACCTGTAATTGATACAGAAAATGTTGCTAATATTAGGCCAGTTTTTTGTTAGTAAAGTGAACATAGTAAACAAAATTAGTAATGGTAATCGATTTGACAAAATCAACAAAAATTTTCACTAAATATTAGTAAAATGTTTGGTAAATAAAAATTAAAATAAAACTGGTGAAATCATCAAAAAAAATAAGTTTACTGAATATTAGTAAATGGCAGCCTTATTACTTTTACTACAATTGGAAAGTTTTGTTTACTTTTTGTATTGAAATTTTGCAAATAAAATTTCAATTGAAATTCAAAAAATTTTAATTTAAATTTAAATATTTTTGAAAAATTCAATTTAATATAACACATCAAATAATACTCAGAAAATATCAATTGAAATTCCGGAAGAATTATTTTTATTACAGTTTAGAAACTTCTGTTAAAGATTCAGAGAAACACAGTGAAAATTAATATGGAATTTCCGATTTTAAATTGATGTTCCAGAATCTAAAATTATTTTTGAGTTTCCAAAAGAAACCGAATTACAAATAAAATACTTTTTTAATTTCAAATAAAAAATCAAAATTTCAATAGATGTTTCTAAATTAAAATAAATATTCAGAATTTCAATTGATATTTAGGGACCTTTCCAATGGTGTAGATTTCGTTTAGATAAATTAGAAAAATCGATTTTTGTAAAATAATTAATTTTTAAATTAATATTTTCTGTAAATGTTATATGCTAAATTGAAAAACAATATGTTTTGGTTTAATCTTATCAATAAATAATAAAATTAATTTAACATTGTTTCTGTTAAAGCTCTTTAAGACCAAAGTTTTTTTTGTTATAAATGAACTCTCTAAATTTATTTTGGATAATCTATTTTTAGACCAACTATTTTAAGGTTTTACCAACATTGGAAATTTTGTTTACCCAGTGCTATGATTTTGGATTCGGAAAGCACATGTTGCCAGCACTTGTACTACTTGTTCAAGTGCATTGCCGGCCGTGGTCCGTTTGTCTTTTTTTTTTTGACTGAACACTAGTAAATTTTATAGAACCAGTACAATTTGTTTTTTGTACCACCAGCAATTTTTGAATGGCTTGTTACACAGTTGAATTTTTGGGTCAAACAATTTTAGCAAAGTCTGTCCATCATACAACTCGGAAGTTATCGAGTATTAACAAAAATAAAACAAATGCTATAAAATTTATAAGCACACAAACAAAATCTCAAATTTTATCACAAAACCACAAATTTCAGCAAAAGCAATTATGCGAAAACGACGCAGATGTATATCTGGTGTGTTTGAAATGGTGCAACAAAACATCAAGTTTTGAGTACTTTTCAGACATCGACATTGTTTTTCATAAAATTGAATAAACATCTTTTTTATTTTGAAACGCTGTAAGAAGGTTTTCCTAAACTCCACAAATTCTAAGATTATTAAATCATTATTTTTATAGTTAACTATCAGTCAAAATATGTATTAAAAATAAATTTGACTATAAAAAAAAATCGAAGATTCAAAGTTCGCAAAGTTCACAAAACATTTTTTTTTTTTGGTGAATGTAAAAACTTTTTTTCATCTTCATATTTCTACCACTTTTTCTAAAAATCATCTAATTTTAAAGATTTGATTTGAAAAAAATTAAACATTTGAGTTATCGACTGTTAGCTAGTAAAAATGACTCAACGGAGCCGAAAAGTAAAAGTGAAGGGGTTAAAATTGTCAAAATTTGCTACTTCTCGAGCCCCCCATAACTTATTATTTTAATCTCTCTATTAAGATAAAACTAACAATGACAATCCAACATATTTATTACCTGGGAACCCATAGAAGGATGTGGAGCCGTAAATGCTGTTTGATTGGATGATGTTGGAGGAGCAACCTGATGATGAGGAAGAGGAGGAACAAAATGAACACCACCATTAGCTGAGGCTGGTAAACCTACACCACCACCGCTAGCAGAATAATAATATGGCATTGGTGGTGGAAAATTTGGACATGGTAGGTGCAAACCACCACCATTTCCCATACCAAGCAGACCGTTATTACCCGACATCTCATTTTCAGCACAATCCGAACCTGTAGTAGAATTTGTGGCACCATGTACGTTTAATGCTAGTGGTGGTATACCATGTGGATTAAATTGAGGCGGTGGACCACCAGTCATATAATTTGGATGCATGCCCATACCAGCTGCTACTTGATGTGATGGGTTTGGTGGAAAAAGTCCATACGGAGGAGGTGGTCCCGATGTCATAGGCATTTGTATATAAACACCACCATTTGCATTTGGCATTGGTACAACCATTGAAGCGCCACTATTTATTCCATCATTAGTTTGTTCCATATATGAGCCATATGTTGTAACTTGATTAGGATTTTGATTATTGACTGTAGGCGTCTGTGAATTGAGAGTAAAGTTGAAGTAAAATGCAAACAATTAAACTACCAATTTACATCAACACAATAAAAATTACACAACATTCACTTTTAATAACCCAAACCGCTTTAAAAACACAAAATTTATGTATATACATTTTTTTTTTTTGAAAACATCACACGTTAACTACTTTTTTTTTATAAGTTTTGTAATCACACAACAAACAAAAAACTTTTTTTCTACAAAATCAAATTACACAAAGTATTTTTTTTTCAATTTAGGCGATTAACTTTTCTAAAAATAACCGGAGGCTAACTTTAACCACAGATATTTCCATATAAATTTGGCATTTATAACTTTGGTAAAGACCTTAACTTTGGTTAATTTAAGATAAGTTATCAGGTCTTAATATTACACAAACAACATCTCAAAGCCAAAGACATTTCGATTTTAAGTTTTAAAGATGGACCCACTCGACATTTTTCGAAAACTTGTTTTCGGGTTTTCCGAATAGTTGACATTTTAAAAAAACTAGCTTAAGGTTCTGGAATTTGAAAAAACCGGTAAACTAGTTAAGTGTTATACAATTATACTCAAAAATACAACCAGAAAACAGACTCAACCACGATCAATCGAATTTTTCGGTGGCTACGAACGAAATTTTCGGTTGTGATAACAATCATTTGATTAAAACAACAGAAATTCTGACACGACAATAGAATTTCGACTGCCATAACAGAAATTTGGGGTTAACTAACTACCAAAAAATTCGATAGCTACAACTGAACCTTTCGATTTGCTACGACCGAGTCTGTTTTCTGGGTAGCATTTTAATTTTATTTATTTCAATAACCTAGCCTGAAGGCCATAATCGGTTACAAATTTGAATAAATTTAGTTTTTTGTTTAAAAAATTATTATTCCTTTTAAATTAGCTGGGGAATTTTTTTCACTGGTTTTCAAAAAACTAATCTAAAATTTTTTATATGAATAGAACATGTTTGGTCTTTAAAGTTAAGTAACGTCATGATGCTTGTTAGAAAAATACCCTATCCACGTGTTTGATAAGAAGACAAGAATGGACCAAAATTAATGATTAATAGGTTTTTTGTTAAAGCTCTGCCTATTCTGGAGGCTCTGTTCTAAAACTTCGTGTTCTGATGAGATCTTTAGCCAGATCCAAATACTAGCATCAACCTAGCTAATATGTTTCATTTGCTTTATTTTTGTAAATATAAAAACAAAAAACTAATTAAACTGAAAATAATCATTTTTATAAATCAATATAAAATTTTGATTTATGAGCGCTCCGAAGTTATTGTCTGAGATACATCTGTTGCATTAAAAACTATTTATTAAGAACCGTTCATTATTGAGAAAGCCTCAAACATATGGGTTTTAAAGTAAAAATTTTAATAAACAAAATTTTTTTAAAAATGTAAAAAAAATTGAAACACAAACAAACAATTTAATTTCTTTTTGTTTTTATATTTGTTAATATAGCAAAATATAAAATGACAGAATAATAACAACGGAACAATTTAAAAATGTCACAGAAAAATTATAAATTTTTCGGGTTATGAAAATTTTTAAAGGTTTTAGATCATGACAAATTTTTCTCTAAATTAACAGAAAAATTATAATTTTTTATATGATAATTTACTTTGACTATTAGAAAAAAAAAAAAAAAAAAAAAAAAAAAAAAAAAACAGAAAAAGTTATTAGACACTAGCATGAATGGGTACAGTGCAAAAATCATTTAATGTATTTGCTCGTCAAATGTATTAATAAAAAAATCTTTAATGTATGTTGATATGCTTTGCTAATGTAAAAGGATAGTATATGATGACATTAGGGAAAAAAACTGCCATTTAAAGTTTTAACTAAAAGTTAAACTGGCAACTATGATAATGACTAGAGAAAAAACAAACACTCTATAAATAGAAATCGTTCGTGGTAAATTTCATTCTAACTCAACACACAGAGTAATGTGGGATTTAAAAGTTACCCAATTTCTTTAACATGTGAGTTAAATAGATGATATTTACGATTAACACTAAAATGGCACGAAGAATGTTGATGAAGACCGTAGTGGGTCAGAAAATGCATTCCATTCATGCTAGTGTCTAATAACTTTTTCTGTGTTTTTTTTTTTTTTTTTTTTTTTTTTTTTTTTTTTTTTTCTAATAGTCAAAGTAAATTATCATATAAAAAAAAAAAAAAAATTATAATTTTTCTGTTAATTTAGAGAAAAATTTGTCATGATCTAAAACCGAACAAATAAAATCTCACACATAAATTTATAGATCAACGATAAAATTCACTATTAATTTTTAAAGTTATAAAAAGGAGCTCTCTTTGCTGGAACCGCTTTTATAAAAACACAGATTTTTAAGAAATTTTCCCGAACGTTTCGTGTTTAACAATGAATTTTGTACATTTACAGCTTTTACGGAAAACCCCCGTTTTATTCGATATTCGAAAATTAAACTTTT
The DNA here is from genome assembly GCA_021234595.1 of Delia radicum. NCBI lineage: Eukaryota > Metazoa > Arthropoda > Insecta > Diptera > Anthomyiidae > Delia > Delia radicum. The sequence goes on along the minus strand of CM037852.1, from coordinate 223,663,486 downwards.
TAAAAAAAACCGACAACACACAAAAAGCCAATTGAAACCGTGTTTGAAACCCCAAATCGATCACCCTACCCACTAACCCACTGGGAGCTATGTCAATAAGCCCTAAAGTAGTGGGCTATGGTTTTGTGAAATTTCAAATTGCAATCCGACAAGCCGGTAAGAAACGGCTGAACTATTGTCAAAATATTCAAAATCTGCCCATCTGTGTGCGAAATTTTTGAACACCCTCCAAAGTTTTTTGGTTATAATTTTTTACTAATAAATTCAAACAAAAAGATAGAAATATTTTTAAAATTAAAAATCTTTTGATGAAAAACAAATTTGAAGTAAAAAAATGTTGAATAAAAAAAATGGTTGGTAGTGCCGACCGAGTTTTCGTCTTCGGAGTTCGCCCAAATTTTGCCCGAACTTGGCCGAACTGTAGTTGAAAAAAATTGAGTACATTTTCAGAATAAATTCTTTAATTTTGAGTGCAAACACAATAATTTGTATTAAATTCGTTATATATTTTATTAAAAATAACAAAGTTCAAGCATTCCCATTTTTTTCAAAAGACAACGTTAAAATAATTTAAATCATTATTTCATATTTTTGAAAGAAAATTATAATTTAGCTTTTTTTAAGATTTATTCATGTTTAAATAATTTTTGTTTTACTTTAAACAAATTTCGTTGTCAAAATTACAAATGGAAAAGCGACAACGGTATTATCACAACACCTATTGGAAACAGTCACTCAGCTGATTTTAGTAAAACGAAACGTCGGAGAAAATTGTAATGTAAAAGAATTTTTAATTACACAAAAAGAAGATGGGTGTAATTAGCTTAATTAAACACAGAAGAAGTAAACAACACACATTGGCCAAAAATAATAATATTGATTTAACCGAATTTCACGTTTTATTCGAATTAAAAAGTAAATTTAAAAGTTCGGCTTCGGCTTCGACTGAACATAGAAACTAAGTTCGGCTACGACTTCGACCGAACATTAAAATCTAGCTCAAGTTCGACTACGGCTTCGGCCAAAAAAAGTGAGTTCGGTCGGACACTAATGGTTGTGTCAAAAGAATTTCTGAGTGAAAAAATTTTTGAGGTCACAGGTGAAAATGTTCATATATGATCATATATTGCCATATATGGTTTCATGTATGAGCATATATGGTTCCATATATGGGCATATATGAACATATATGTAATGTATAGGAGCATATATGGGTAAATACATACAAATGAAAAGTTAATATATGGATATTAATGACATCATATATGATAATATATGATAATATATTGCATATATTGGTTTATATATCCCATATATCTCCATATATGAATTCATATATTATTCCATATATGGTTAATATGTTTTAATTTTTGGTCAGATATGACCATATATGAGGATGAAATTTTTTATTTTTAACCCTTATTCTGCCGGTCTACGAATTCTTGACAAAAATATATAAATTAATGTTTTATTGATTTATAAAGACGATTGCAGAGAATGAGTTTTGAATTGAAATTTGAGTTGAAAATTGATGAAAATTGGTCCATCAACTGATATTATCACGCTAAATATACCATTGGTAAAATTTGTTGGCAAACGCACCCCTTTTCCGGGGGAAGAGTTCGATGTTGGAATTTAGTTTTGCGATTTTATCCAAAAGTTGTGAATGGGTCGGAACGCTTTATGCACCATCGGAAAGGTATAATATGTCCCCATTCATTAACACATTACAAGCTATCTTAAAATTTTGTATTTTTTCATCTTTTTTTATTAAAAAAAACTAATAAAACCTATAAGTTTAAGTTTAACCTAGTTTATAGATTCACAGGGTCGTATTATACCTTAAATGAAAGCTCAATATCTTGTTTATAAATTACTTGCCTCAAAACATACCTATAATACAGATAATTTTTAAAATAAATAAAAAAAAGACAGGAAAATTTAAAAAAATACCAAATGTTAAACTGACTCGTAATGGGTTAATGAATGGGGACATATTACTCTTTGAAAATATATTTAAAACACCTTTCCGATGATGCCTAAATGATGCAGATGCATTCAAAACTTTTGTATAAAATCGTAAAACAAAACTTCAAATTTAAAAAAAATTTGGAAAAAAAAACTAAAATAAGCTTTTTTATATACGAGAATATAGGAAAAGTAATAATACATGGCAGTATATGAACATTCATATATGACCATATATGAGAATATATGTCCATATACCCTCAAATTTCGGATCCGAACATATATGGATTCATATATGAACTCATATATGTGGCCATATATGACAATATATGAACTTTTTCACCTGGGGTGATAAAATATATTTATTTATTTATTTATTTATTTATTTATTTATTTATTTATTTATTTATTTAAAAATCCATATTGTAATACAAAAGCCATCCAGGCCAAAAAACGTATTACATAGCAATAACAATCCTGAATAAGAACTTAAAACTAAAATATACATATATACAATAACAAAATATTATACGCATAAATCATTTCACCTAGAATCAAACCTAACTATTTTGGCTCCCCAGCCGTAAAATATATAAAAAGAAAACAACTAAGAACTAATAGTATAGAATTAAGAATCATATTCCGGTAACAATCAGCAACAGCTCACACATTACAGACATTTTCCAAAACTCCATCTTATGAAAACATTCCACAAATTTAAATGGAAACAGGTTTATACTATTGTATTCGAGAAATATTCCAGTAATTTGAGTCTAAAAACATTGTTGGAGTGAGAGAAAACTCGTAAATCATAAGGCAAATAATTCCAGCAATGAGCAATCCTCACCATGAATGCCCTCTTAAACAGAGAGCATTAAATTCTAGGTATAACTATATTCTTTAGTCTCCTAGAATGAAAAAAAGTAAACTCATGACATAAAGGGACAACCAAGCCATTTCTAAGAGTCCTATAGAAAAAGAGTACATTTCGGTACTTAACAAAATTCTTAAAAAAGCACCCCAAAAACTTCTTTACATAACCAGACATATGTTCCCGTCTACGAGTATTATATATATATCGAACCACAGAATTAACAACACGTTCCAGTTTCTTAAGGTTACTACCAATTGTACCCGATACTACTTCTAGTCCATATAAGATCTGTGGCATTAATAGAGCATAAGCTACTCTACACTTTACCCTAAACGGCAAGTATATATTTGTGGAATATATTCTACGTAGAATAAAAGAAATCTTCCTATGAACAGATTCAATATGCTGGTCAAAACTAAGTCGGTTATCGATTATAACCCCTAAACACCTATGTTGATCAACAAATTCAATTCGTGTGTTACCAATAAATAAATTAGCATCTGAAAAAAATCGTTCAGATGAACCAAACATCATAGCCTTAGTCTTAGATGGATTTATAGCCAACGAATTAGTAGACGACCAATGAAGAATACGTTCAAGGTAAAAATTTATATTAGACTCCAACACATCAGCAAAATCACGATCCGTACCAAATAATAGGAGAATATCATCTGCAAACAAAAATGTCCTGCACATACTCATGTCTAGAATCTCGGGGAGGTCATTAATATATAAGATAAATAGAAGGGGGCCAAGGACAGATCCCTGAGGAATCCCAGAAGTGAGAAATAGACTGCTTGAATACGTTCCATGAAAATCCACAAACTGTGACCTACCACTTAAGAAGGACATAACAAGCTTACAAGCCGACTTCGAAAAGCTAAACCTATCCCTTAGCTTTGTAATCAAAGTAGAGTAGCATATAGAATTAAACGCTTTAGTTAAATCTAGAGAAATCAGGACAGACAATTTTCCATCATTTTCATAAGTCCTAATGGTATCGGTTAAATTAAGCAATAAAGAAGTAGTATTATATCCCCTACGAAACGCGTACTGGGATTCAAAGATTTTCGTTCTAGTAAACGAAAGCATTTGATCCCTTATCAGATGCTCAACAATTTTAGATAAAGCCGGGAGAACAGAAATCGGTCGTAAATCATCCGGACCCCTGATAGTACCAGATTTAGGAATGGGCACAACTCTTGCCGTCTTCCAAATATTAGGAAATATGGACGTTGTTAAAATGGAATTAACTAAATGCAATATGATGTCAGAAATGTAAGGATATACAATCTTTACAAACTGAATAGTAATACCATCCACACCAACAGATTTCGATTTAATTTTATTCAAGGCTACATAAACGTCATACTCACTAACACAATTAAAAGAAAAGGAGTTATCCAATTCCCCAAAGGAATCAAAATCAAATTCGTCAACCTGATCAGGTCCCACACCACGTACAAAATATTGATTCATGAGTTCAACATCCCCATCAAAAACTACATCATCAGTGCTAACGCAACCAGCTCTTTTGAGCACTCTCCACATGCCAGAAGTGTCTAAATCCCAAAATAATTTAGCATAATGCCTTCTCTTTTCTCTCCGAATCGCAGCCTTTGCCCTATTACGATATTTACAAAACACCCTCCATTTATGACTGGTTGGATCAGATTGATATGCAGAAAAAGCTAGGTCTCTCAGAGATCTCGCTAACACAATAGTTCTTGCCCCCATCCAATTATCATCGTTCGATCTAACAATTCTCTTAAGAGGAACATAGGAATACAGAGCATCAATTAGCGAGCAAAACATAGAACATTTATATTCTACATCATCGGAACAAAAAATTTGAGAAGAATCAAAATGTAACAAAAAGTTTAATAAGCCTTTCCAATCAATTTTATTCAAATCGCGGTGCTCAACAACGGATTCCAAGGTTCCTAAATTCATCTTAAAAGAAGCAAAAATAAGTGCATGGTGTGAAATAGATGGGCATTGTACCTGTCCAGAGAAATTAATCATAGATCGATCACTTACTAAAAAAAAGTCAATCAGAGATGTAGAAGAGTATCTCACGTCATAATGGGTGGGCTTAGAGTTGTGACAGATAGATAAATTTGAAGCAGTACAGAACGAATGAAGTAGACTTGATTTCCTACTATCAAACTGGTTAAAATTGAAATCACCAACAATAATAACATGAGAGTAGTTCAGAAAAAGTTCACAATGAATTTCATCAAATTTAGAAAAATCTGACGGAGGGGGTAAGTAAACCACACCAAATAAAACTTTTATACTACCAAAATACAGTTCAAGAAAAAGAGACTCACACTTATTTAGTACAGATGATTTAAATACGGCTTTAAATTTTAGCTTTTTTGCAACATAAATCCCAACACCACCCGCTCTAGGACCTATTCGATCATTACGACATAACTTGTACCCGGGAATCTCAACAGCACGACTAGAAACAGTAGGCTTAAGCCAAGTCTCAGAAATCCCTATTATATCAAATACTGAACCCCCAAAAACAGACTTTACCTCATCAAACTTAGTAATATTATAAGCTGGTCTTATGCCGTTACAGTTCAAATGAGCAATATTTAATTGATTAATGTATGGTTGAAAAGAAGTTTCCAAAAATGAGCTATTGCTAACCACCGGACCAAGATTTATATTAAAAGGTGTCATAATTAAAAATTGGAGTTACAGCTGGGGACCAAAAATAAAGATATGATTCAGTGATAAAATTAATATTCAAAAAATAATTTTCCAAAATCATTTTAATTCATAAATAACAGCTGATAAAAGCAGCAAAAGAATAATCAAAGATAAATTAAGATTATATTGACATAATAAAAGAAAATATAAGTCTAATCTTTCATAACAAAAATAACAATTCAAAGTCCCAACATTAGCCAGGAAAACGTACCAATTAAGCTTAATCAGAAAAAGCACTACCATAATTCTACTCCAGCACTGAAAAGTCTCTATTCTGGAGCACAGCACATCCAGCCGCATCATTAACTTCCAACTCATTACCATCAAGCAACGTTATCTTAGCTTTCAACTTATCAGCATTAAATAGTCTATACTTTTTTATCTTGTTGTCATTTAAAAGTTTTCTGCATGCCACATTAAGTCTACTTGCTGCCGGGGTGTAATGATCATTCAAGAAGACTCTACCTGCAATATCATCAGCTACACCATCATCAATAATGTCGGATACTTTCAGCGTACGAGTTTTAAAGTACTCCTTCATAATTCTGTCACGAACAAAAACGTTATTAAACTTCACCAAAATAAGCCCCTTTTTGTTAATGTAACAGGCATGACTAATGTCATGGCCAGCGACCGGAATATTAAAAAATGCTCCCAGGGCAACGACAGCAGGGACCAAAACTTCCAGCCCAACGGGTAATCCACGAATAACTATACTAAAACTCTATTCAAATGCACTAATTTGTAGTGTCCGACCGAGTATTCGGCCTAATTTTGAACGTTTTTACATTAAATTCTTTTAGTATTTTTGAAAAAAGTTAAATTTTTACCTTTACCCATTTTATACTTTCGTTTCCTTAAAGCAACACCTACATTCACTGCCCGACAAATTTTGTTAGACGAGCGATATAACAGCGCAGTAAAAAGCATGTGTGGTAGTTTGAAATAGTTGCTTCATTTTTAATATAAAATATTTTTTTTTTCCAAGCCGTTTTGAAAAAAAAAAAATTTGATTGAATCTTATACAAAATTACGGTTAAAATTATTATTTTTTACTTTATTCCACTTTCTGCAAGCGGCGCAAAAGTTATTTCGGTTTAAAAGTTTAAATTTTCTAAAAGCTTTCAAAATTACACTTTATGATTGATTTAAATAATAACATATATACAATTGTTTTAAATTTATATGGAAATTAACTCTTTTATTTTGTGCTTTCCAAAAAATCTGCGTCAAATTCTGTGGTTTTCAATAACGATTAAAATCGCGGTTAATGTAATATTTAAAAATGATGATTTCCCAAGTAGAAAAATACGGACGGGTCAGTAATGACGCGGTGTTGGAGACGGTAGTACATACACAGGCAAGGCAATGTGTCGGATTTTTAACTTCTACAATACTGGCGCAGTGTCAAAATGAGAACACCAATATACACTTGGCCGTAGTTATTTTCCAATTCAGCAGTTTGCCAGTACTTTAAATAAGATTATTCAGTATGTAGCCAGTACATTAAAAATTCGTTTATTTTAGCAAAAGTAATAAAAATAAACAATAATTATATTTTCACAAGTCGTAGCTCATATAAAAGGTGCGATTTTTAGTTTAACACTTCTATTCTGTGTGGGGGTTGTGGTGTAATGGTTAACGCGTTGGTCTGTTACACAGATGGTTCCGGGTTCGATTCAAGGTCACGACAAGACAACATCAATTTAGAAAAATAATATGTATGAGTTTTCTATTAACTAATATGTATCGCAGCGCCCATCTTCGATGTTCCCATAGCACTTAACCCCACCGATGTAAAATCATGAATTAGGGCGATCAAACAAAAAGATTCAATAAATTCGCCAACTCTACATCAGGTGGCGAGCAACAACTGTTCTAAGACTTATCATCTCGTACAATTAGATTGTTGCCATGTTTGAAGAAAGCAACACATTAATTAATAAGAAAAATTTCCTGTGTGGCTTCTCTTTAAAAATTTTAAAAAAAATCTTAACCCCATCTGTTATGGTTGTTGGATCAAATTGACACAATTTCAAAAATCATTAAAAATCATGCTATAACAAGTTTGTAATTATGTTTTTCTTTAAAAATAATAAATTTATTACACTTTTAATTGATAATAGTAAAAATTAGTAACATTTAAAATAAAACATGTGTCAATTCTCGGGATATTAAAAATTTGCACAAAATATTTGTTGGTTTTTTATTAAAGAAAACTTTATAACTCCCACGGAATACTACAAGATTAAATATGGTCAACAAAAGTGTGAAATCTTCAGCAAAATTAGCCGTTAATGAAATGCTTATATTGTTTTGGATATTGTATTTGAATTTAACGTAACCCGTTAAAGAGAAAATGTATTTTCCATAAGTTTAATTTTTCAGCATAATGATTTTTAAAACTAATTAAATTTCCTGCATTCCATAAAATGTTTATTTTTAAAAATGTTTTAATGCGCCCTAGGTTTTGTGTTAAAGCATTGAGACTAAACGTACATAATTTTAATTTTGACAGATTTCGCGCAACATTGTTGATGTGCCGGTGCAAAAATAGTTTAGAAAAAGAAAATTCATTTTTTAGCACACAGTGGCTTTTGAAACAAATTTTTGATGGCGTTCAATCATTGCCACTAATATTTCTAGGTTTTTTAAATTATTGTTTGCTGTATAAAAAATCAAAAACTTTTTTTGCACAATTTTTAAAAAGGTCCATATAATTTTAGCATTTCAATTTTATTTTTTGTTCCTCTGAATTTATGTTGTAAAATAAAAACTAAAACTCAGTTCACGTGACAAACTGGCCTATTTTTAAAGCTGAAAAACAAATGTGCCATGCTAAAAACTGCATTTTTAACAAAATTTACGCTCATGTTTTTCAACTTTTGTGACGGCCGTACTCTTTATCTGTCAAAGGCATGTCAACGAAACATTCAACTGTACATAATTACAATATCAACGAATCAGTGTTTTTCAAATTTTTATTCCATGAAGGAGCGTCAGTGCCCAATACAAAAACCACCAAAAATTCGAAAACCAAATAAAAATTTGTTTCAATTTTATGTGCTAGGTTGTGGCACGCCAATTAAGTAAATGTTGAACTGAACTCTCAAGTGTTAGTAGATTCTCTAATATCAACTGGAATCCCAAAACCGCAAACAAAAAATAAAAATAACAAAAAAAAGTGAGTTTGTTTCAAAAGATTTTTTTTCCCATTTTTTAACTTTGCATAACGATAACAATTAGAAATATATTGCTCTAAACTTTTGCACTACTACGAATTAAAGTTTTGTTAATATAAACAAATAACCCGATCACGAAATTTATTGAAAAATAATATCAGTTTCAAACGATTTTGTACTGTTTGATATGATTATATATAATCAGTTATATACATTAGAGCGACTCACCAAAAAAAGTGCTCGATGTACCCTCCTAAAAATGAACCTTGGACTTTTTTAAGATGACATTTAAAATATTTCGGCTCCAGCTTTGACCGCTCGTGAGCTGGACCATTTTGAAAATGGGTCCATTTTTGCATGTTTTGTTAATTTCAGAATCTGTTTCCTTACCAACATATACAATATGGGTATCATAAGAAAGGTTTTTTAAGGCGCATCCAACTGTATATACAATTTGTCCAAGGACGATTATACATGTCCTTTTTATAAGGATATTCTGTAAAAAAAACGGTTTTTGAATTTTTTGTTCGGGGTTGTTTGTAATAAAAATGACAAATTAACATATTTTAATCTTTAGTCGATTTAATTAAATACGGGTCTCAGCTTTTTTTGAAATTTATTTAACAAATTAAAAAAAGAATATGCCGCCAAAAAGTCGTGGATCATTTTTTTTTTTCTTTCTTTAGTACTATTTTCATCCATATATGATCTAGAAACTAAATCCGCTATCATATTAGAGTTACCACAAAATTGCATTTATATATATTCCAGATCACCGTGTAAAATGCATTTAATTTGCAAAAATCTAAATTATTTACATACAAAGATGATGTACTTGGCAAAAGAAAAAATGTAATACCCATATTGACCTATTTAAAACAAAGAGTTACCACCCAATTGCATTTTTTGTCAAAACGCGAACTTGCACGAATTTCAAAAAAAGTTGAGACCCGTATTTATTTAAATTGACTTGTTTAGTTTTCTGCTAACAGAAAATAAAACCACGTTGAATGTTGAATGTTTGTAAGACACTAACTTTTTTATTCAAAATACCATTCCTTAAATACTAAACATAAATTTCTTAAAAACAAACTACTACTACCTACAAGCTATCTTTACTTTCCCTGTAGGGGATGAAATCTTATTTTATGAGTTCACGATAAGCGATGCAACCATAAAACCTTTATTATTGGTTGCTATTGTAATATGCATTATCAGTACTCACACATGTGCGTACCACATGCTAAGACCTAAACATACAAACTCAATATTTAATGATCTAACAGTGATAATTCCATGTCCTTAATTCCTAGAATGCACTTAAGCATAAGTGCATTTATATTGTTCATTAGAATAATACTAATTATCTTTCAATTTCTTCTTAAATACATAATAATAAAAATTAAACATAAAAATATGTTCAACTAATCTTGAACATTCTGCCGGGCCGAATATCCAACAGGCGGTGAAAAGTCCAACTTAACTACCGACTTACGGGAACTGCAACATTTGTGTTTTATATACAACCACCGATCAATATAATAATGAAAACTAGGGTTAATGATGTATGACCACTCAGGTGATGATATTGCATAGTATTCAGCTCTATGTTGGTGGCCTCCAAGTTATTAATTTTCGCCATCAATTGTCCTATATGTTTACTGTTGTTGACAATGGTCAAATGAAATGGCTTTACAAGCTTCGACTCCATTCGGTCAATATCCAGACCCCAGGAAGATGTCTGAATTGATGAAGTTGTTTCTGTTGAGAACCTTAATGGCGCGGTAAGTGTCACTCCCTCGTATATGGCAGTACAACCTGGTGGTAAACATAAAATACCTTTGGGCGGTAACGTTAACCTACTGCGATTGCCCAGGCCGCAATCCACACTAAGTGTGAATTGATCGAAAACCGTAAATATCCATGTATTTTCTGTAGAGAGTGCCTTCCATACACTTTTCTTTGCTACTTCCTCAAAGTTACATTCAGCATGTCTGGACTGTTTCCATGCAATATTTCCAACACAGTTGAATTGTCCTTGCAGGTTCTTCGGACATGCATTGATTAGTGACTTGGATGGTGCTGCTTTAATTTGGCTTGTCATCATCATCAATAACAGGAACCAGAAACCCAGTGTCCTCTTTTTCGACTGCTTAGCTACAGTGCAAACACTAGTTGCTGGTGGTTCTTCTTCATCTTCAGATTCATCTGGCAGTGGCAGGGTACATACCTTGTGTATTGGTCGCTTAAGAGTGCTGTTTTGAAGCTTAATCGTCACAACTCTTACTTTGTCATCTTTACCTTTATGTGTTTCTATAATTCTTCCTAAAGGCCACTTTGCTGGGACAGTTGTTTCGTCTTTCACCAACACAATTGTTCCTTTTTTCAAATCAGGAACCGGTTGTCTCCATTTTGATCTTTGTTGTAATGTAACTAGATATTCGCTTTTCCAGCGATTCCAGAAATCTTTCCTTAGTTTTTGAATCAGCTTCCATCTGTTAAGAGAGCTTATTCTTGAATCTTCAATGTGTTCAGGACAATCAGTGACAGGTCTGCCAATTAAAAAGTGCCCTGGAGTTAATACGTCTACGACATCAATATTTTCGTTACTTATGTCAACCAATGGTCTCGAATTCAAAACTGATTCTATCTGGGCTAATAATGTGCTCATTTCTTCGTACGTCAATTTAGTTTCACCAACTATGCGTTTCAGATGGTACTTCATTGACTTAACACCAGCTTCCCAAATCCCTCCAAAATGAGGGGCTGCCGGGGGAATGAAATGCCACTGTATTTTTTGTGCAGCTAAGATTGGTATTACCGACTGGTTATTTTTAACAGCGGCTTTATAATCAGCATCTAGTTTTCTATCCGCACCTACGAAATTTGTGCCGTTGTCCGAATATATGTGTGCACTAGTACCTCTTCGCGCAAAAAATCGTTTTAATGCTGCCATAAACGCTTCTGTTGTCAGATCACTTACTGCTTCTAAGTGAACAGCTTTTGTAGCCATACATACGAATACAGCAATGTACCCTTTATAGGTTTTCACTCCTCTTCCTTTGGAACATCTTATATGAATGGGTCCAGCGTAGTCTACTCCTGTGTGCGAAAATGGGTATGACTCCGTTACTCTAGACATCGGAAGATTCCCCATAAGTTGTTTTGAAGCCTCTTGACGATACCTGATGCATTTAGGACAGCTTCGAATGCATTTCTTCACAGAGTTCTTCATATTTAATATCCAATATCTTCGTCTTAATGTTGCTTCAATCAATTTATTGCCACCGTGCAACGTTGAAATATGAGTTTCTTCAATTATTGTTGAAGCCAGATGAGATTTTCTTAAAATCATGGGATGTTTTTTGTTGTAAGGTAAATTTGAATTTTCTAATCTACCACCAACCCGAAGAATAGAATCTTTATCTATAAATGGACATAAATTTGCAATTTTGCTATTTTTGTTCACATGTCCACTTCGTTTAAGTTCCGCAAGCTCGTGATGAAATTCCTTCTCTTGATGACGTATAATTATACATCTTTCTGCGGCTTCTAGTTCTGAGACGGTTATATGTTGATTTGCTTCTGATCGATTTTTTATTTTATTTATAAACCGAAGTATATAAGCTAACACCCTTTGAAGTTTCTTGAAGTTGGAGTGTTTACGAATCAACTCATCCAAAAAATTGACTTGTGTGGATGACGTAATCATAGTTGTTGCATGTATTATAGCAATATTTTCTTCTTTTTTAGGCCAAAACTGAACTGGCTTCGAAAGCCATTCTGGTCCATCCCACCATAAACTATGATGTTTAAACTTTCGAGCACATATTCCTCTTGATGCAACATCTGCTGGATTATCTTTGCTGCTGACATGGTTCCATATTGCGTTTGGAAGAAGGCTTCTTATTTCTGTTACTCGATTTCTCACAAACTTATCTTTGTTTGTTTTGTTGTTAATCCAGCTTAGTGTAATAGTTGAATCACTCCAGGTATATATTGTATGATGACGTTCAATAATGCTAGCTACTTTGTTCAGCAGCTTAGCTAATAAGTGTGCCGCACACAGCTCCAGCTTTGGTAAAGTCTTCTTGTTTTTTATAGGATTTACCTTTGTTTTGGCTGTGATCAAGACAACTGAATGTTCCGTTTTTGCATAAATGACTGCTGCGTAAGCTTTTTCAGAAGCATCTGCAAAACCATGTAGCTCAATTATCGAATCACTTGTTATTTGAATCCATCTTGGCACTTTAATCTGCTGAAGTTCTGGCAGAAAATTTGTAAATTCCAACCACTCTTCATTTAATTCTTCAGATAAAACTTCATCCCATGCTGATTGTAGTAACCAAAGTTTTTGTATGAATAATTTTGCCACGACTGTAACTGGAGATAACCACCCCAACGGATCAAATATTCTGGCAACATCTGAAAGCGCTTGCCTTTTCGTAATATGCGTATTTGATTTTAAACTAATGTTAAAGCTAAAGCTATCACATTTTGGATCCCATTGAAGCCCCAGAGTTTTAACTGATTCGTCATCTTTAATTGTAATCAGTTTGTTTTCATTAGAATTTTTTAAATGGCTGGTAACTGCTTCTTCGTTCGAAAGCCACTTTCGCAAATTAAATCCAAATCTTAATAGTGTACTTTCTACTTCATGTTGTATCTTCTTGCATTGTGGAATTGTGTCAGCGCCTGTCATTAGATCGTCCATATAAAAATCGTTTTTGATGATGTTTTTGATGTAATCCTTTTCTTCAGTGCAGCTATCAGCTATGTGGAATAATGATTTTATAGCGAGAAATGGAGCCGATGCCGTTCCATATGTAACGGTTGTTAGCCTGTATTCTTTTATGGGATCTTTTTTGTTGTCTCTCCATAAAATATACTGGTAGGACTGATCATCTTCAGCAAGTTTTATTTGCCGATACATTTTTTCTACATCCGCTGTCAGCGCATATTTCCAAACTCTCCAATTTAAAATAATATTGAATAAATCTCTTTGTAGTTTGGGGCCAATAAACATTACTTCATTCAGACTCTTTCCATTTGATGTTTTTGCAGACGCGTCAAACACCACACGTAATTTTGTTGTTAGGCTGCTTTCTCTTATAACGGGTTGATGGGGTAAATAATATTTACCGGTAATGTTTCCTTTTACTTCTGTCATGTGACCAAGTTGTAAATACTCCCCCATAAATCTTACATAATCTTCTCTGAGTTTGTTGTTGCTTTCAAGCTTCTTTTCCAAATTTAGAAACCTGGCCATCGCTTGTCTTCTTGAGTCACCTAACTCGCAGTCTTCTTTTAACGGCAGTTTTACTACAAGTTTTCCATCTGCATCAATTTTTGTTGTTTTCTCATACTGATCTAGGCATATTTTATCTTCTGTTGCTTCCTCAATATTTGACGGGAGTTCTTCTAGTTCCCAGAACCGTTCCAAATTGGTGACTGCAGATAACAATTTAGATGGCTTCTGGTTGTTATTCGAAAGGCCGCATACGATCCAGCCTAGTTTAGTGGATTGCGCCAAACTATTCCCTTTTATATGAGGTTTAACTTTTCTCATAATTTTGAGAAACACTTTTCCTCCCAGAAGTAAGTCTATTCTGTCAGTCTTATTAAACATAGGATCTGCCAGATCATAGCTTTCCCATTGGCTGGCATCAATCTTAAACGAAACTTCTGGCTGAGGATCTGTTACTGATGGCATGACCCATGCTTCAGCTTCAATCAACTGATCACTTTCAAAACGTGGTTGGATTTTTAATTTTATTTTTGAATTTGGAGTACCAACTTCTGTACAGCCCAGCCCGTTTATGTTTTTACTTGCTTTAATTCGAGGCAATCCTAATATTTGAGATGCTTCTTCGGATATACTTGATATCTGTGACGCATGATCTATCAATGCCCTTAACGTGACAAGTTCTCCAGTTTTTGCTCGTACTTTCACTAAAGCCGTAGGCAAAAAGTATGTTGCAGACTCTTCCTTTGTCACCATTGATGTTGACGAGCTCGGTTTAGATTCACCTTTTTTTACATATTCGTTGATATGCAGAGCTTCATGATGACTTCTCCTGCAAATACTGCATTTATGATTACTTTTGCAGTATTGGTCAAAAGTGTGGTTAATGCATTTGAAGCACCAATTTTTATTTTTTGCTAACTTTTGTCTTTCTATTGTAGACAGCTCTAAAAACTTATGGCATGCTGCCGTCACATGATTGGATCTATTGCAATACAAGCACGCCTGTTTAGTGCTCACGAATGCGTGTGTTGCCCGATGGTCGGAGTATCCCTTTTTGTGGAACTTGTTATTTGTATTGGTAATTCCTCCTTGTTTGGACATTGATTCCAATGCCCGATATTGTTGCTCGAGAAATTCCATTACGTCTTCTAAAGTTTGAATTTCTTTATTCTTTTTTATATTTTGCTCGTAGAAGCGAAGACCATTTCTATCAAACTTCCTGACAATAATTCTTGATATAAATGGTTGCGCGTCAGTGATATCTATGTCCATGGCTTTAATTGCCTGGATGCAAATATTCGTTGTGTCTAGCAGTTGCTTCACACTCGTCGCGGAATCACTATTTATTTGTGGTTGATCAAGTATTTTATCGACTTGAGTTTCAAATAAGAGTCGACGGTTTTCGTACCTATTCTTAAGTACTTCAAAGGCCGGCGCATAATTGGCGTCTGTTGTTTTAAATTGTTGAATGGTTTTGGTTGCTTCGCCTTTTAATGCTCCCTTAAGGTAGTATAATTTATCAACGTCGCTAAGTTGAGTGGAATTGTGTACCAAGCTTTTAAAAAGGTCATGAAATTGTGACCACTCAGTTATATCCTCCCCATCAAATGAAGGAATTTGAATGTCAGCTAGTTTTGGCATCCATCTATGTGGTGCTTCTATACTTGGTTCCTTCTTGATTCCAAGTATTGTTGTTAGCATTTGATTCATTTGTACTTCAATACTTCTCATATCAGATTTAGCTTTCTTCCACTTCAATCTATTTTTATTCAACTGAAGGTATAAAGCCCTCAGATCTTCAAACATATTTTCCAGCCTTCTTTTGTTAAGTACAATTTGGTCATTATTCATTGTAACCAATTTCATGCTAAGTTGTACAATTTCCCTTTCAAGTTCTGGCATATCGCTGAAGAATTCTTCTTCCAGTTGCTCTTGATCGTTCGGCAACATTGAAAACTCGGTCTCCTTAATTTTAGAAGCTTCGGTTTGTTGGATTAAATGTTCTTGTTGCTTGTCATCATCTTTGACAAGCACTGTTTTAAAACTCGATTTCTCTTTGATCGTGGTTATCATGTGCTCTATTTCTTCGAATACAGTCATGATGTACTCATAATACTTGTTTACAAAGTAGTCTTCAGCTGCAGCTGCCACTCCCACAAGGTCTTTATTGTTTTTAATAAATTCAGCTTTTAAATCATTAGCTGATTGTGTGTATCCTTCCAGATTTGTCCCACGGAACTTCTCGTCCGCGATAGCGAACTGAATTTGGACAGCTGAATCTCCAATTTTTTTCTGACGTTCAAGCAATTTATTAAGATTTTTTGGAGCCATTTTTTTTTCTCAATACACTTTAGTTTGTATTTAATTGTATTTTCTTCAATCACTGTTTCAGCCGTGACTACGCTTCTTTCACTGTTTTAGCCGTGAATACGCTTCTTTCACTGTTTTAGCCGTGAATACGCTTATTTTTAAACACACTTTAACTTGTATTTATATTATTATTTTTCAATCACTGTTCTAGCCGTGATTACGCTTCTGTCACTCTCGATTAGCAGCAGAGAGTTGCTTTATATTTATTCTGGTTTCTTTTTAAATATTCGAAGGACCAAATGTTTAGTTTTCTGCTAACAGAAAATAAAACCACGTTGAATGTTGAATGTTTGTAAGACACTAACTTTTTTATTCAAAATACCATTCCTTAAATACTAAACATAAATTTCTTAAAAACAAACTACTACTACCTACAAGCTATCTTTACTTTCCCTGTAGGGGATGAAATCTTATTTTATGAGTTCACGATAAGCGATGCAACCATAAAACCTTTATTATTGGTTGCTATTGTAATATGCATTATCAGTACTCACACATGTGCGTACCACATGCTAAGACCTAAACATACAAACTCAATATTTAATGATCTAACAGTGATAATTCCATGTCCTTAATTCCTAGAATGCACTTAAGCATAAGTGCATTTATATTGTTCATTAGAATAATACTAATTATCTTTCAATTTCTTCTTAAATACATACTAATAAAAATTAAACATAAAAATATGTTCAACTAATCTTGAACATGACTAAAGATTAAAATATGTTAATTTGGCATTTTTATTACAAACAACCCCGAGCAAAAAATTTAAAAACCGTTTTTTTTACAGAATATCCTTAAAAAAAGGACATGGATGATCGTCCTTGGACAAATTGTATATACAGTTTTACGCGCCTTAAAAAATCCTTCCTTATGATACCCATATTGTATATGTTGGTAAGGAAACAGATTCTTAAATTAACAAAACATGCAAAAATGGACCCTTTTTCAAAATGGTCCAGCTCACGAGAGGTCAAAGCTAGAGCCGAAATATTTAAGATGTCATCATAAAAAATACCAATGTTCATTTTGAGGGGGGTACACCTTACACGAATTTCGCCTCCATACAACTTGAGTCGCTCTAATATACATGTATGAGAGTTGTACCCAAAACGCACAATTCTGACAGCCCATTAGCCGGAAACATTAAATACGAACACATAAAAAATACAATTTTTTTAAAATGAACTCGGGTTTTTTGCTCAGTGTAGAAAAACTAAATACAAAAAAGAACCAAACTTCAAAGGATATAAAATTTTAATTGGAGATAAGTTTTTAGAACCCCTTCGGGGTTTTTTTCAATTTCTTGTTGCACAGTGTTTTTAAATAAAACGACGATATCATTTTTAATTTCATGAGATTAAAAGTAAAAAATTTATCAAATATAACAATTAATAATATAATCTATGATAATATAGGACTGGAAATATTTTTTTCTTTAAAACCCCATTAAAAAAAAAATGTAATTAACCGAAAAACATAAAACTTAAAATCGAGAAAGTTTTGTGATGATGAGCCAAACAATAAAAATCTCCAACAGTTTTATGAGCTGTCTAAATGTGTAATTTTCTACAAGTTTGAATTAATTTTTATTACATATACAAATTATGTTTTTCGACCTTCAATTGTGCAATGAAAATTAAAATTATACGAGTTCGAGGCCCTACTCTATAATTCCTTATTAGGATATTGTAATAACAAATAATCTATTGAGTTTTTGTTTTCAAATTTATTAATTGACCACTTTCAGGAATGTGTTGTTAGATCTATTTCGGGA
Organism: Delia radicum; assembly: GCA_021234595.1. NCBI lineage: Eukaryota > Metazoa > Arthropoda > Insecta > Diptera > Anthomyiidae > Delia > Delia radicum. The sequence continues at coordinate 223,645,343 of CM037852.1, read as the reverse complement.
ATTTTCTAGGTTCCCATCATCAGAACAAGTTTTGAAAGAAGTCACAATCTCATGCAAAACATCAAGCATTCATATATCCTAGTTTTCCCACTAAATGAGAATTAATATATGAGCTCGAAGTTAAAGATTATCACCATTGATCAAAAATAAATTAAAAACTTGTTCGTTAAAAAAATTCCCGAAATATATCTATCGACATATTCCTGAAAGTGGTCAATTAATAAATTTGAAAACAAAAACTATATAGATTATTTGTAAGGACAATATCTTAGTAAAGAAATATAGAGTATGGCCTCCAACTTGAATAATTTTCATTTACATTCTGTGATTTTCTTTTAAAAGTTGAAAAGTTTGAAAAAGTAGATTCAAAATTGAGACTTTTTTTGTAATAATTGCGTTGGAAAACTGTCATAATTTAAGTTAATAAATTATATTGTAAGATGTCTTTATTGGCTTTGTAAATCCACAGTTACTCTGATTTTATTTAATTTAGAAAAATTATTCTTTAGGACACAATAAAATAACACACAAAAATAGGTAAAAATAAAATAGATTTACTTACCTGGCAATTATGAGAATCAGTAGAATTTGCTCTATTTACTGTATCATCAAAACCACACATTGGTGAAGTCTGTATAGATTGTTCAATCATAGAAGGATGTGATAAATGTTGCTGTTGTTGTTGTTGTGACTGATGATGATTGTGTAGATATAATGAATGGCCATAAGATTGTGATGTATTACGAGATGAATTTGGTGTTGTTGATGAATTATGAATGTGTGTTGCATATTTATTGTTATTAAAAGCTCCTAAATTACGTTGAGCAGCTTGATTATGATAACTTTGATGGTGTGGACCATTAGTTGATGTGTTGTTATGATGATTATTATTATTATAACGTTGTGGCATTTGAGAATCTTTACCTCTAAAATAACGAGAACTGTAACGACGTGCATTATTTTTATTAGCAGTAGTTGAAGAATTTACAACTGCATTTTCATGTTTATTTGACGGATTATTGTTATCGTTAGAGTTGGAGCCATCAATCGATTGAGTAGCGTGTAAATTATTATTATTATTATTGGCATCAGATTTTGTATTTGATATTTGATTAGCATTTTCATCCAGTTTTATATTTTGAAACTCATGAGTAACTTGTTCTGCTTCATCATTTAATTCAGTTACTGGTTCTGAAAGTTTAACAAAACCAAAAAACTATAAGAAAATATTTATTCGACCTTTTGTTTTCAATTCAAAAAAAAAAAAAAAAAAATTTAAAAATTTGAAAATTTTCGTTTAATACTGTTTGGCTTAACTAATACTGTTGCGCAAGTTGTAAACAAGTTAACTCCGAAATGTTAACTCCGGATATTATATAATTCTATATGAAAGCTTTTAGAAAATAATGTTGATAAGGTAAAAAAAAAATTAACTTAACTGACATTTTTTGAGTGTGCATGTGAACCAATAATAAATATAACTACATTCAAAAAGAATGTCTGTAAAGTCATCAAAATTTTTGCTGGGAGGATCCTAGCATTCAGCAAAATTTTTGTTGAATTTACATTTTTTTTTTTTTTGCTGATATTAGCAAGTTTTCTGCAAAGACCCTCCAAGCAAAAATGTTGCTGACTTTACAGACTTTTTTTGAGTGTAATTATATATACTTATGCGAACATTAGGGCTATAACCAAATTTTTGACATAGTACCAAGAGGTGGGCAATGTTGTATTATTAAACGAAAAATTATGAATGCAAAACAAAACTTCACCCACAAAATTCATTTTCTAAATCAGTAAAAAAAAAATTTTTGTTTTTACTTAGTTATTTAATTTCATATCATTACCCAGGTAGAAATTTGGGATGGTACAAAAAACGAAGAGTTTTCAAAACGTTTGTTTTTGATGGTACTAAAATAAAAGCGTTTCCAAAGCGATAATTGCAAATAATACGAAAAAAAGCATTTAAAAAACATTATTTTTTATTGCTATTCGAACGTTCGGACAAAGTATTTTAGGAATACTTTTTATACAAAACTTACAAATATTTGTGAAATAAAAACACTGTAAAAACATTGGTTCAAAGCGTTTTTCCAACGTTTGTAAAAAGTACTTTAGAAGTTCTTATCGTACAAAATTTACAACGGTTTATAAAATAAAACCAATGTAAAACCATTGCGTTAAAGCGTTTTTCTAACATTTGCCAATAGTACTTTAGAAATACTTTTTTTTTTTACAAAATATTTTACTGATTAAAAAACAACACTGTCATAAGGGGTCTATCTATATGCGAACTCGGTTTCTTATGCAATTTTTTTATATGCTTTTCTCTTCATGAACCGAGTTCAATAAATCACTCAATATGGCCAGCCCATAATGTAGCGACTCTATAAAGTGTATAGTCCTTGTATATCTTTTATAAAGCACTACATTTTGAGGACAGATAAAGCAATAGTTTAGAGGACTTTTTCAAAACTTAATAAAATGCTAGTTAAACTATTTAAAATTACAATGTTTTGTTAATTTATTTATATTATTTTAATCATATTTTACATGTTTCATTATTTGTGGTATTTATGAACAATTCATAAAGATCTTTATAATTTGTCTTTCGAGCGTTTTGACAATGTTCAAAATTACAACTCTCAAAGCGGTTATCATTTGGGTCGTTTTCATAACGCTTAATAACTGTAAGCCAAAATGTTCTGCAAATACTTATTTAACGATTGAAAAAGCATTTCAAAAATTTTGTTTTGCAATGTTTTGAGAACGTTATAAAATACCATCCTCAGACCGTAAATTTGGGTTATCATTTTGCACATTCTCAAAACGCTTTAAATTTGTAATTTGGTATGTTCTGAAAACGCTTGTACCATCATGAAAAATGCTTTTAAAACGTTTTAAAGATTGTATTTTTCTACCTGGGTAGGTATATGGTCAAAATTTAATTTAATTTAAACTTTCCCTCCACCCCTAATTGTTAATTACGGTTCTATTCTTTTAAACATTGTAAAACAAAATAAAAATATGATATTTATTATTAAAAATTAACATTTTTGGATGCCAGCGAAAAAGTAAAAAACGTATTTCTTCATAGTTTTTTTATGGTCTATTCGACTGTTAAAAAGTTATAGTCCTAATGAACATTTATCATTTATATTGAATTATATATGAGTTCATATATAATATATAATTACGTATATTAAGTACAATTGTATACAGGACATAACACAGTGTCACAGTGAAAATATACTTTAAAATAACCTAGTGTAGGTTGTAAGACTGTTTGAGTAAATCACTTTTCAATTTTCAGAATTTTAAATACACCCTCAAAATCTAAAGTTATAGTTAAAAAAAAAAAAAACATTTTTTCAAGAAGCCAGGACTAAACTATTTTTAACTAATTCAGTTTTTTTTTTTTTTTTAACTGATTTTAAGTTTGAACAATGTTAGTAAGACATATAGTTACGCTTTCGAAAAATATTTATGTACTAGCTGACCCGGCAAACGTTGTTTTGCCTTAAAATTTTATTTGTATTAATTAGCTGACCCGGCAGACGTTGTCCTGACTAACATTTTATTTAAGGCTAATAACTTTTCTATAAATATACAGAGGACAAAATGATTAAAACTTTTAAACAAAATGGGGCGTGAAAGGAGGCCTGGCGTATGAAACGTTTATATATACCTTGCTGGAGTATATAATGTGGAGTATATAGTGGGCGTAAAAGTGGGCGTAAAAGTGGGCGTACAAGTGGGCGTGGTCAAAAAAAGTAGCCCATTTATCATGACAGAGTCTCAGTTAAATGCTGTAAAAATTTCAGAAAGATCGGTCCAGAGGTTTGGTCTCCTATAAGGTACAAACAAACAAATAAACAAACACACATTCTATTTTATATATATAGATATTGAAAGCAGATTAATTACAATTTAAGGTAAAATGGGGCGAAAAATGATGGATTTGGTAATAAAAAAATGTATGGCTACCTTAACCTGTAGATAAAAAGTGTATAAAACTTGAGGTAAATACATATCACAAAAAAAAAAATTTGTATAGCAAACATTGTTAGTGGTATCAGTAACTATCTGAATTGAAAAAAAGGGGGCGGTGAAGTGGGCGTGGTTCATAGTTATATGGCGACGTTAACAATATTAAGAGCAATATACTACCAAATAAAAAAAATCCGTTGGAAGGAACAAATTTGTACAGAGAACAAAAAGTTTAAAACTTTCAAACAAAATTTGGCGTGAAAAGGGGCGTGAAAGGGGGCGTGGCGTAAGAAATGTTTATTTATATACAATTTGAAGTAAATCTGTTAAAAACTATATGGGAGCAAATAATAAAAAAAAGTACCCTATTAATCATGCCAGAGTCGCAGTTAAATGCTGTGAAAATTTCAGGAAGATCGGTTCAGAGGTTTGGTCTCCTATAAGGTACAAACAAGCAAATAAACAAATAAACAAACACACATTCCATTTTATATATATAGATTTATACTTTTATCAAGCCCATGTGCAAATATTATCCAAAATATTTAAAATTTCAAAAAAAAATTTAATTTTTTCAACTTTTGCTCCTTTTTTTCTAATACTTTATTCGAAACCCTATTTTTTTCTTTTTATATTTCCTTGAAAGTACGTTTAATGCGGAGTAAACAGAGTCCTTGTTTGTTAAAATCGGCTAACAATTGTTAAGATTTTGAGGGCATATTTAAAATTCTGAAAATTGAAAAACAATTTATATAACCAGCCTTACAATCTACATTTTAAAAGTATATTGATTTTTTTTTTTATTTGTAACACCGTGTAATTAATAATAAACATGACATTCCCTTAGTCGACTTAAGCGATTATTCGTAAATTACATAGATATTTTCAAGATAGTTTAATGGCGTTTTCTTTTCTGACAAAAATGTCACATTTTTTTTTTTGTGCTTTGCCCTCAAATTTAATTTTTTGTGTTCTTTTCTAAAATAAAGTGAACACCCTGAGAGGGTGCTGTGTTTCTTTCTAAAAATGTTGCCATAAAAAAGTCAAAATGTGCAATTTTAGCGCCCTCAAATTATTTACAGTGTTGTTTTTGCCCTGTTTTTTACGATTTATCAAAATCATGTGTATATATTATAAAGTTGTTTGCGAGAAAACTCTTACCGAAGGGTAGTGTGCTGGCTTCTGATGCATAAGGTCCTAGGTTCAAACCGTCATTGGACCACTACTTTTTTTTATTATAATTTAGGAGTTTTATTCATTTTGTTTTATGTTATAATATTTTATTATTATTTATTTTTTCTGTTTGCAAGTATTTAATAATTTTTGACCTAAAATTCGTCAAAAAACAAAATTATAATAAAAATTATAAAAAAAAATAGGAAGCTAACTTAAAATTTAATTAAAAAAAAATAGTTATTTAAAAAAAATTCTTTCATGTTGGCTGAGATCCGAACCGGGACTGCCATAACAATCTATACTAATATTATAAAGAGGTAATGTTTGTATGTTTGTTTGTTTGTTTGTAGAAAGTAATCTTCGTAACTAATCATACGATTTCTAAATTTTTTTTACCAATATTTAATTTGGTCCTCCAGGATGGACATAGGCTATATATAGTTCCGAAATTTTTTTTTTTTTAAGTTATGAGCGGAAACATAAAAATATTAATATTAATAATATTATAAAGAGGTAATGTTTGTATGTTTGTTTGTTTGTTTGTAGAAAGTAATCTCCGTAACTAATCATACGATTTCTAAATTATTTTTATCAATATTTAATTTATTCCTCCAGGATGGACATAGGCTACATATCGTTCCGAATTTTTTTTTTTTTAAAGTTAAAAAATACAATGTTTGTATGTTTGTCCTCTATAGACTCTAAAACTATCCAACCGATTTGGCCAAACTGCTTTCATTTGAAAGGTTATAGTCCAAATTAGGTTTTCGGATATATATATTTCAAGTGGGCGTGGCCCCTCCCACATAAATTGAATAACATCATATATCTTGACTATTGTGATAGCAAGAGTTTTGAAACATTGCAGTATCCCATATGTTACTGATTTGAATAATCACGAAAAAATGGGCGGGATCGGACCAGTGGGAGTGGCAGCTCCCATACAAAGTAAATATTTAATATCATATATCTACAGTACTATAATAGCCATAGTCTTAGAAATTCGTGCACGTTGATTATTTGTTAATGTGAATAGTCATGGGAAAAATGGGCGTGATCGGACCAGTGGGCGTGTCAGCTCCCATACAAAGTAAATATTTAATATCATATATCTACAGTTCTATAATAGCCAGAGTCTTAGACATTTGTGCACGTTGATTATATTATGAATAGTCATGGGAAAATTGGGCGGGATCATACCAGTGGGCGTGGCAGCTCCCATACAAAGTGATTATTTAGCTCATATACAAAATTAATATTAATATTAAATATCTAGGGTTCTATATTAGCCTATATAGCCTTCAAATTTTGTACGAGTCCATCAATTACAAATATTAGTAGTCGAACTGAAAATGGGCGGAATGGGATAAATGGGCGTGGTACCGCTATATATATATATAAAACAGGATGTGTGTATGTATGTAACGTATGGACTCCAAAACGGTTGGGCCGATTTTGATGAAATTTTTAAGGAATCTTCAGAATATTCAGGCGGGTGACACTGTGAAGTCTGATTTTTGATTTTCTGTCTGTGGGTTGAGGGGCGTAGCAAAATCCAATTTTCATATTGTACCACCAATGACATATACATATATTTATTTTTTTTGCTTTTTTTTTTTTATTTTTTTTTTTTTTTTTTTTTTTTTGAAAGCCGTTGTCATGTTTTTCAAAACGAGATATCAAACTCTTAAATCGGTTATGTAGTTCCAAAGATATTTACAAAAAACCTATGTTAATATTTACAAAAAACCTATGTTAATCTTCAAGCTATGTTACACGAACACAACAGCCTCATCCGTCTATTCAAAACAGCCCTAGACCAGATGCCGACAGATGAATTTACGGTTGTGATAAGTGCTGACCAGACAGCGGCTGGTGAACATGAGCGGCGCTTTAATGCACCGGTAATAGGTGACGTCGCAGTTGTTATAGCAGTGGTTTTCAGCTATTCGTTTTATATACTTCAGCAAATAAATGCGATAGAAGGACAAAGAGGCGTTGGGCTTCCCATGAAATTACAAATTTTAAAATGATTTACTAATGTGAATTTATTTTTTTAATTATTTATTTGCGTAAAAGAAATTTCTTGATTTAAAGAATTAATTACAATTAAAATTTGAAGGCAAAACAACGTTTGCCTGGTCAGCTAGTATTGTATAAACACACATGTTAAGAGAAAGCAATATGTGATAAAATTGTGTTCTATTCTGTTTGTAAAAATGAAGCATTTTATTGGGGCGAGGGTGAAATGTTTGCTCTTTAAAATGACAAAATTTTTTTCCAGAAAAGAAAACACCATAAGCTATGTTTTATAGTACTTCTTCTGTAAAAACTGAAAAAATCTATAAATTTTTTCAAATTAAAAGTCAAATTATGGAATTTTAAACGAAATGAAGTAAATATAAAAATAAATCCGTTGCAAATAAAATAGGGCTATTATTTATGAAAAAGTCTGTATCTGTAAAATTATTTTAAAAAACTATTCTCACATATGTATTTAAAACGATTGCAAATTGTTGCTTTTCTAGCGCTTTAGCAACTTTTAAATTGTAAATTGGTGTGTTCAACGTTTGTTTTTTGCATTACTCTGAGAACGGTATAAAATACTATCCTCACACCATGAAACATGGTTAGCATTTGAGTCGTTTTCAAAACGCTTTAAACATGTAAATCGCAATGTTCTGAAAACGCTTGTAAACCCTTCCTTTTAAAATGCTTTTAAAACGCTTTAATGATAGTATTTTCTACCTGTGTACTTGTTGTCAATGCCGAAATAATTCATTACCATTCCAATGGCAATGAAATTTTTTTTGACATTGATTAGACCAATGGCAATGAAATGGTACCAATGCCTAAAACAACCATTTGTAATTGGCGAAAAACAATGGCTTGTAAAACGTGTTTTGTTTTGTTAAAAAGATAAAAATTTTAAATTTTAGTCCTAATTTTAAATGTATTCGAAATTTTGTTCCAGTTTTATCCCATTTCGGTCTAGTTTGCTAAATGATTAGTCATGATTCTTCAGGTTTTGATAATATAAATTTGATAAAATGCAGAATATTTGTATCAAAAGATGCATTTACATTTCCCTCGAAATCCAGTTTAAACTAGATTTCGAAATCTAGTTCGTGTATCATTTTATACACAACCATATGATCAAAATCTAGTTTAAATTGGATTTCGAGGTAAATGTAAATGCAGCTTAAAGTGTCAAATAAATTTCTTTGTAGACAATTGTAGCAAACAATTATAATTTCCTGTTAAAGACATTGTCATTAATCAATGGCAATTAAAACATTAATGAATGTACAAAAAATACATCATAGATTTGGCAATAGTCACAACATATGAGAAAATAGTGAAAATTGGAACAACACATGATTTCTAAAAATAGAACAATGTTATTTTGTTTGTATTGTACTTCGACAATTATGTATGCAAAACAAAAACAACTTGTATTGAAAACTAGTTTAAGTGTCACAGCAAAAATCGATTTGACTTTAGGTCAGACCACAAAACGCCCTGTCTAAAGTGTAGTGCGTAGTGCATGTGACATTAGAAAGCAGTTTATCTATACCAAGGTCAATGATTGCACAAAAACTTCATACGTACGCAATCAAACTATAAAAACATAACAAATATTACAGTATTCTCAGAATCGCTGATGAAGAGTAATTACCAGTAACTGCAGTCTGATTCAACTGAAATTTTACAATGTAGTTATGATTTTTAGAAATATGCTTAATCGTCTCTACCACGCCTTTCACACACAAACAAAATTTCATTGGCATTGTTTTTAACCCATTTCGTACTGCCGTTGCTTTAAAGCAACAGCTACTTTTAAGGCCAGATAATTTTGGATACGAAATATAATAACGAAATAAAACACATGTGATAATTTGAGGTCTTAACGATACAAATAAATAAAAACTATTGTTCCATGGTTGCCATATAATTAATAAAAAAAATAAAATTTTTTGATATTTTTTACGGAAAAGTTTTCATTTATAGAAAGAAGACCGGTGTTATAAATGCTATATGCTAATTTGGTTAGGGGCGTATGGAAATATTTTTGGAATGCGAAAAACATGTTGTACAGTATGTACTACTGTTTTGAAAAATTAAAAAGAGGGATCAAGAACTTCAATATACATAAAATTGCTCAATTTTCTTTTTTATATTAAAAAAATATTTATTTTCTTCAAACTAGGAAAAAATTTTAAAAATTGGTTCACTAGTGCTGCCCTATTACAATTTTGAAAAAAATACAAAAAAAAAGACCAAAAAAAATCTCAAAAATTGTCAAAATCCGATAGATCTTGAGACACCATAACATCTCTCTTCAAATTTTTCTCACGGGATCGATGAGTGGTATAAAATGGGTTAAGCAATTGTAATGCCAACAAATTTAATTACTATTGACACCAAACAATGCAAATTAAATCTTCAATTAATCCATTCAATAAACTAGTCCCAAGTATGTTCTAAACTAATTAAGATTTAAAGCCTGAGGTTTTGAATTTTTAATAAAAATGTTTTAGTTAATTTTAATGAGAATTTTGTATGTATTTTGATGATCTTTTACAATTGCATTTCATTTTGAGTTTTCAGGTTTGAGAACATTATTAAAAAATATTTTCGCTAAAGTCGACTTAAGCGATTTTATTAAAATGACCATACGATATTTATATTTAAAATAATATCTGTTATTTTAAATATAAATATCGTATGGCCTTTTCATAAAAACTCGCATATAAATTGTAAATATGGTAGCAAATATGGTAAACAAAAAATGTTTTATAGTTTTCAAGCTACAAACAAGTTTGTTGTATTTATTTACCATTTCCACTGAAATCAAAAAAATTTAAAATGTAGAAAATTTGTAATTGATATTGAAAACTTTCATTCGAAATTAAAGAAGTTATAAATTAAGGATTTCTTTTAAATTTTTAAATGATTAGTGTAAATATTCAAATCGAAATTAAGATTTTTTCTTTATTAGACATTTTACATAAATTTTTTTTTTTTTTTTAAAGAGAAGCAACACTAAGGAAATTCTTCCGATATATTTATAATCAAAAATGTATATGTTTTGTGTTTAAAATTGTCAAAATTCAAAAAAAAAAAAAAATATGGAAAAAATTGCAAAGCTTTGGAAAGTTTGTATTAAAAATGTAAAATTATATGATTTTTGGTATAAAATTATACATTTTTGGTCTTCAAATTTTAGTAACGTCATGATGCTTGTTAGGAAAAGACCAAAGCCACGTGTTTGATTACTAAGAAGACAAGAATGGAGCAAAATTGATAATTAATAGGTTTTTTGTTAAAGTTCTGCCGAATGTAGTAAAAACAACTACAAATGCAGTTAAAACAGTTAAACAAAACTTTTTGGTAAATATTCTTAGTCATATTTTATTATTCAATACACACTTTTGTAAAACTATATTTACATGAAATATCACTTTAAATATTCACGCTATTTTTCAAAATCATTTCTGTCACATGTTTTTCTTCAAGAGACGGAATATTGTGTTAGTATATAAATATTAAAGAGGTACAAGAAAAGAAATACAACATTCTAGTAAATAAATTTATTTTGTATTCCAAATCTTACCTTAATATTTTATTAATTTATTAAAATATAGTCTTTTACTTTTATTTGTCTATCTTCTTTAACATTCTCTTTTTTTTTGATACACACACACTTTGTGAAAAAGTCGAAACAACTGCATAAAATAACTATTACCGAAATGCGTTAATTTGGGTAGGTTGTTTAAAAAATCAAAGTAAAACAACTGCAAAAAAAAAATTTTTAATAAAAAAACATTTTTTAAATACCAAAAAAAAACAATTGTTATTACAAATTTTTACAGTTGTTTTATAGTGTTTGTAGAACAAAATAGTCAGTTGTTTCTATGACATTGCTAGTTGTTTTTACTACATTTGCTAGTTGGTTTTCATCAGTTAACAACAAAACAACTACACTTTTAGTTATTTTAACGGTAACTAAATTTACGTTTGTTTTAACAGCCATTTCCTGTAAAACTTTTTTAAGTGTACAAAATCAAAGCATACACAACCCCGGATTTTTAAAATAAGTCTATTTTTATTGTTTTTATAATTCAGATGTATGTTTTTTGTATACTTACTTTCAGCATCATTCGGTTTCTGTTTCCGATAATAATCTAAGCCCAGATTATAGAAATATCTTAAAGTGGCTACATCAGGGGGTAAATCCGCACCATTTGCTTTCATAGATTTTTTTGCCTCATAATTTATGCGTCCGCTTAGTGGTGTAGTTGTTGACATACTTTGATTGCCTCTATTGGCTAAACGGGATGGAGTATTATTAACAGGATTATTAGATGGCGGTGCAAGTGATGTTGGTTGAGAAGTGGTAGCGGTACCACTACCTATTTGAGCATAAGGAAAATTGCTAATAGCAGCCGAGTTGGGAGTATTTGCTGATGTTAACATGGGAGAAGGTTGTGGTAAACCAATAGTAGGTGGTGGTGGAGGTGGCATGTAGGGATTTCCAGAGCTTATATAGTTTCCGGGCGGTGCTATAGCATTATTACATAAATAATAAATTGCGTTACCACTATTTACTGCTGGCATAAAAGCTGTTCCCGGTGGCATACCGACATCATAACCACAATAACCGTAATAATCGTCTGGCATACCAGATGCAGTTGTATACGGATACATTGGATAAAAACCTTGTAGGTCTTGCATGTATATCGCGCCATTGGGATTATAATGATCTACATCATAAACTTCCATATGAGGAACAGTTATAGGTATTGGAGTGGCTAAATGGTGGTCTCCAGCATTACAAACACTTGTTGTGGTTGATTTTACTTGACTATCGATCATACTATTGTGATGGACTGTCATTGCAGTTGAAGATCTTGAAGGAGTTCTAGAATTTTCACTCGAGTCTCCTGCTCTCTGTTGACTCCCACATTTATTTGAATCTACATCACGTCCCGTTGAATGTTCTACTGTCAAAGGCATTGTACAGTATTCTACATCAGTACGCATACGGAAATTTTCCAAATGTGTATACTGCTTTAATTTATAATACGAAGCTGCTGCTGCCGCTGAACAATGTTGTTGATGATGATTATAATGTGAACGTTGTTGCTTTTTTGGATCATCATCGATACACTCATTGGAACAACTATCATTATCCACCATTCCCGATCCACAATCAAATCCATGATGATGATGAAGATGATGTTCAGTGGTGGCATTAAATTTAAAACGATAATTATACTGACGTGTATAACGTACAGAACTATATTTTTGCATATGACGTTGAAAACGATAAGGCACTGCCCATGGCTTAAATTGATCTGGTGGTAGTGGCGTAAGATTCTCATAGGGTACTAAACGTTTTTCACCCAATTGCTCAACAAATACAATACATTGACCCTTATCCACTGCAATCTCCTGGATGTGACAAGTATAGAGATCCTGCTCAGACTTGCGTAACTTAACGTGACATTTAGCGCCAACCTGAAATATTTTGCGAACTCTTCTTGTGGTATATCGTATAACCTGATAATTTGAGACATTCAACATCAAGGGACAAATATACAAATCACCATTTAACAAACATTAAAAAAAAAACGAGACAAACAAAAAACAAAAACATAACATTTACAACAGAATGACAAATAAAACAAACAAATAAAATATATATATTTTTTTTTTAAATAACAGTTCAGTGAAAAGTCTAAAGTAAAGGTTTCCAAGTGGTGGGCGCCCTCCACAGGGCACAGTAGAAAAATTGGACTTTTTTGAGCAAATTTGTCTACAGCCCACAGTTTCAAACGAATTTAAAAAAAATAAAATTTTTAAAATAGCTGACTTAATTTAAGGCTTTTTTAAGTCATTTATTTTATGTTCTTAATAAATCCACAAAAATAGCTAAATGTCTATTTATTTGATATTGCTGCGATAAAAAATTTTAAAACTGTGGAATATAAACGAAATGTATCTCAAATTTCAGATAACTTTATTATCTATATGTAGTCATTATCTGATTTGCGGTCACTTCTTTATTTTGTTTTGTATTAACAAATTTAGTTGGAAATATAGCCTTTTTATTTTTCATACAAAAATTACAAAAATAAACCAATCGTGTTGATATTTTTATTTTTTTTTTATTATTTTTTATTATTTTTTATTTTTTTTTATTATTTTTATTATTTTTTATTATTTTTTATTGTTTTTTTATTGTTTTTTTATTATTTTTTATTATTTTTTATTATTTTTATTATTTTTTATTATTTTTTATTATTTTTTATTATTTTTATTATTTTTATTATTTTTTATTATTTTTTATTATTATTTTTTATTATTTTTTATTATTTTTTATTATTTTTTATTATTTTTTATTATTTTTTATTATTTTTATTATTTTTTATTATTTTTATTATTTTTTATTATTTTTTTTTTTTTTGGAGGAGGAGAATATGGATATTCTGCTTTATCGACAGTCATCTTTACAATATATAATAAATACAATTAAGGTGATGTTATATTTCTATTTATTCTTATTCTTATTAAAAATACAAGGCTTTAGAATGTGCTTACATTTTTTAAATGTTGGGCGTTTCTGGAGCAGAATGTTAATTTTCAACTAAAGAAAAGTTCAACGATTTTTTGAAAATAGTAAAGATCTGTAGTGAACGCAAATAGTGAAATTTCCAATTTCATATGATAATCAAGAAATTATTGCGGGTTTTTGTTTATAACTTTTTCAGCAATCAAAAAAATTGATTCACGCGAACCCATTAAAAATTGTGTTTATTAAAGGTTACACATAGGAGTTTTTGCTAACTTCGAAAACAGTAGAGAAAACGTTCACCGCTTTAGTGACTAAATACATGACCAAATAGGCATCTTAAAACTGCAATAAAAAAAAAATAAAATAAAAATGCACAATGACACAATGGCACTCTAACGATATGGGAACATACGAAACCCTCTTTTTTATCGTTTATCGGTAACTGTGACGCTATTATGGATTATTTCGATCAGGGACCGAAAATAACAGTTATTTTCAAATTTTTAAACAAAAAAAGCAACTAGAAGTAAATGTCGGAAAACTGTTTCAAGTATACCATTTTGATCCTTATGAACTAGTCTATAATAAAATGCATTGCTTTTTAAAATTTTGATTTTTATTTTTTTTTAGCAAAAATAAAAGTTATTTTTTGATTTTTATTTTTTTGAGCAAAAATAAAAAATATTTTTTGATTTTTATTTTTTCGAGCAACAATAAAAGTTAGTTTTTGATTTTTTCGAGCAAAAATAAGTTTTTTTTTTTTATTTTTATTTTTTCGAGCAAAAATAAGTTATTTTTTGATTTTTATTTTTTCGGGCAAAAGTAAAAGTTATTTTTTGATTTTTATTTTTTTGAGCAAAACAAAAAATTGTGACAATTTTTTGTTGTTGTTTTTGTTTTTGTTTTTTCTTTGATATTTTTAATTTTGAATCTCGCTCCTAGACGAGGACAAGAAATTCTCATTGAGTTTGTGATTTAACATAACAAATATCTCTAGAAATTCTAATAACAAAGTCCCCTTAAGATTTCCTTGGGCAGGAATGAAATCCGGATAGGGACACGCCTACATCAGATTGTTTTTTCACAATTTGTTAAATAAGTTTTGGGACTTTAGCACATTTAATTACTAAAAATAAAAGTTGTTTTTGATATTTATTTCAATTTCTTGAGTTGAAATTCTATAAGTTATAAATTTTTATTTTTATAACGAATAAATAACAAATAACGTATGTATGAACGAAATATATAAATTTTATGGTTGCCTTTTGTAATATTTTCGAGTTTTATAATCAGTAAAACTTATTTTTAATATGACGATTTTTTGGAAGAATTCTTGTTTTAAAAATAACGATTTCAGTTTCCAAAAATTGGCGCACTGCTCGTACAGATATTGATGATTGTCTTGTAGTTAGATACTTAAAAAATGTATAATAATATATATTAATACAGTTATCACAAACAATAACATTGCAAAATATTTGCTGTATATCTATCATCACTGAAAAATCATAATAACGAAGCTAATAACTTTTATTTTTGGTAAAAAAAAAAATAAAAACCAAAAAATGACTTTTATACTTGCTCGAAAAAATAAAAATCAAAAAATAACTTTTATTTTTGCTCGAAAAAATAAAAATCAAAAAATAACTTTTATTTTTGCTTGAAAAAATAAAAATCAAAAAATAACTTTTATGTTTGCTCGAAAAAATAAAAATCAAAAAATAATTTTTATTTTTGCTCGAAAAAATAAAAATCAAAAAATAACTTTTATTTTTGCTTGAAAAAATAAAAATCAAAAAATAACTTTTATTTTTGCTCGAAAAAATAAAAATCAAAAATAATTTTTATTTTTGCTCGAAAAAATAACTTTTATCATCTGACTTTTATGAAAAAAGGAATAATTATTACGGTCCCTGATTTCGATAGCAATATTTTAAGGGTAACAGTATTTCAATTACGTAGGTAACTGTGCTGTATTTATATTTGTCAAATATTCGATTCACTTGAAACCCCGGTTTCCAAATACTTTAAAAACGCTTATTTTTTAATGGCTGTTTTGGGTTTTTAATTCATTCTGGTTCGAATAACCGTAAATTTTCTTTGTAAAAATTTTCAAAAATTACTAAAAATTTTAAAAATTTACACGTTAACATTTAAACTTAAAAATCTCATTAAAAATAATTTTGTGGATATTATGAAGCTTTTTATAAAATTTAATAAAGCTTTCATTTACTTTGTGAAGAAAACTTCACTAGATTAAAGTTTGAAATAACCAAAATCGAACCACTTTGTTTTCTAAATAAAAAAATATCAAGATAGCTTTTGAATTTTTTTTTATATTTTATTATATATATCTATAGTAACTACTAAACTGTAAAAAAAAAAAAAAATTAGTAGTCGATTGGTAAGCATAACATCGCACTTTTTTCGAATTCGTCCCATTAGTATTTGCACGAGACGTTTATCCATTTTTCTGGCTGCCAAATTCCATTTAGATTTGAACTACCCTTCTACAGTTAAGACCGTCATTTCTGTCTTCTTTAAAATTCCTTTTATAATTGACCAATATTCTTCTGTTGGACGTATTTCTGGACAGTTTAGTGGAATGTTTTCTTTTTGTACAAGGTCGATTTTGTTGTTGGTTTACCATTCAATTGCATAATGACAACTGGCTAGGTCAGACCAAAATAACGGTTTTTTTAGTATGAGATCTTACAAATTGTAAAGAAAGGACTTGATTTTCTCCCACAACAACAAATTGCTTGTCAAACCAGGTATTTTTTTTTTTGGAAATTTGGACTAAAAATTCTGTTTATATTGATCTGGAGCATCGCCATGACTTCATGCTGTGTAAAAGTCTTGTTCTGCAATGTTGCGGAAGTTTGCAAATCAATATGTTCCATCATCCGTTATCACGCAATTATATTTTAATAATTGTTTTTCGTAAAGACGTCGACTGAGTGTTTTTGCTGATAAATTTTGTTTTGCATTCCTGTCTGGACATACCTGAGCTTTATAACACTTGAGACCATTACGATTTTGACATTCTGAACAAAATTTTGCGATATATTGATTTTACTCGCGACTGCTCGAGTTGATAATTAATAGCTTCTATTGCCTCTTCCGTTGCTTTTAGATCCCTTTGGCTATGCTCAACACCACTTCCATTTTTTACAAAACTATATTAAATTTCAAAAATCTTTTTTATTGAAATAAAATGAGAAGATAATAAATAGCCTACTTAAATCATACATTTTATTTTTATTAGTCAAGTAGTTTTGAAGAAAACCAAGATTAAAAATGGTTCGATTTTGGTTAATTCAACCTTTATTAAAGATTTTATTAAAATTCGTTCAACAGAATGCTCTCAGTGCATAGACAATTTTGAAAAAAAAAAAACTCGCTTTTAGCCCAGAAGAATTACATTTTTAACAATTGAATGCCAGGCTCGAGAATACGAGTATATAATCCATTTTCAGAACTTTACAGGAGACAAGGAAAACACGGGAAACACTTATAAAACCAAATTTTTAATTGTTTTAAATCTGAGTTCGATAACACTAAGTAAAATTTCAACGTTTAAAATGACACACCAAAAACCGAGACATGTAAACCTAATTTTGGGTCGTAGTAGAATGCATTTTAATATTTCATTTTTAAATACTTCATTTTTAAGTTTGCATTGCCTCAAGCTATTTTTTTTTTATTATAATTTAAGGAAAAGACATCGAAATCTAGTTTGAAATTACTTTATTTATTGTTTATATCTCGAAACTCAAAGCTAACAAAGATGGCCGTCCATTTTGCGACTGTGTTTTCTAATGAAATGTGAAGATTCGAACCACATGACACGGAACTAACAGATGTCAGTTTAATTCAAATGTTATTATCGTGACGTTTCGGTATATGCCTTTATTTAAAGGAATTTTGGAACCCATTAAAAATTTTTGGAAGTGGAAAAGCAGCTTTAACTGCTTCTTTTAAATGCCGCTAAAAAAAAGCATTCTTGATAAATGTATTTTTTTTTTAATTTTTGCTGGGAATTTAAAATGTAAACTGTATTTATAATGTATTAAAAACTGCCAAAACTGTCATAATTCTTCAATACTTTTTATTGATTTTCAAATATTTGAATTAATTATTTGCGATTTCAAAGGAATCCCCCCTTTAATTAAAAAACGTTTCATTGTTTCAATTTAATAAGTCTTGCGTATCGCAAAATTGCACTTTTCAAAAAATTCGCAATCAAAAACGGATGCAAATTTTTACCAATATTTCTTTACAGAATGATTTATTTAAGGCTAACATGTCGTATTATGCAATTAAACGCGTTTTCAAAAAGTGGTCGCATACATTATTTTCGAGCGGGGTATTCAATAAAAAAAATTATTTCTATTCCCAGTTAAATAAATAAAATATTTTTTTTTTAACAAAACCAAATAATTCCAAAAATATGTCTGATAGTTAAAAACACTTTCACTTCACTGTCTGTGTTGGATATAAAACATTTATAACAACAACAATAACAATAACATATATTAAACATACCTTAAAATTTGCATCCCCACTATACCAATTTTGTAATTTAAGCTCCTTGCGCATTTCATTCCATGAATCAAATTCTATATTACGATACATATTCGGATCGAGAGCTTTGGCTACCTTATAAGGAAATGGTGTAATACCCTCTTGCAAAAGTTGCCTAACACATGACACGTACTTATTGGGCAAAAACGATTCGGCAGTACGTTGTATCAATAAGGAACTTTTATCATATTCCTCACAATGCGATAATTTAAGTTCGCGTTGTAAATCATCAGAAAATCGTGGAAAATTAATATAATGAAAATGACATAATTTATAGTTTTCCAATATACAATTGGTATTTTGTGGCAAATCCAATTCAAATGTGCGACCATCACTGAGATGCAAACGAGTAGAGTAACCATCCTCATTTGTTTCGGTACGATATTCCATATTTTCAAAAGTGGGACCATGTAACATTTGTTCGACGGCGAAGGAAACATCGGGTAATTTAAATAGATCTTTATAAAGAATTTCATAACAAATTGCTGAAATAAAAATCAATTATTTATAAATTTGATATAATTTTTATTAAAAATAAAAATTATGTTTTTTTCTACCTTTAATTGTGCAATGAAAATGAAAATTACTCAAGTTAGGACAATATCGTAATAAAGAAAGAGTATGACCTCGACCTTGAATAATTTTCATTTTCATCAATGATTTATTTTAGGAAAATGTTAATGGAAAAAGTTAAAGTATCTTTATTTTATTTTTGCAATTAATTAATTGATATTTAATTATTTTTACATAAATTTGTAAAAGAAAAAGTTAAAAATATGCATCAGATTTCAATTATTTACTTACATTGACAAATTGCGGCTTCCTGTATATAATCCGATGTAAAAACTGAATCAAAATGTCTTTCAGGGGTATAAAACACACGAAATACTTCTTTAAAGTACACACGATAATCATTAAAATAAGTTCCCAAATTGAAGGGTTCAAATAAAAAAACGTTCCGTCTGAAATGAATAATTAACAAATTAAAAATATTGCAACTTTTCCCTCATTAAATTTTCGATTTTGAAAGTTTTGGAATTCCCGAAAATTCTAAGTGTGGGTATTATGAATAAAACTTCAATTCATTTATTTTTTTATTTTATTTAAATTTTATTTAATTAAAACCTGTAGAAATGTTTTTCAATTGAGTTTGTTTTTTGTTTTTATGTTTTCTAATTTTGAAAACGTTGGCATTCTGTGAAAATTTTGTGAACTGAATAAATCGAACTTTTTCTTATCTTTTTAATTTTGTAACATAAAATTCTTTTATTATCGTTAATATGTGTTATATTAGCACTAGAAAACCTGGTAGAAGAAGAGAATTTTTTTATCATTTTTATTGTTTAATCGTTGATATAAAAACTTTGCTTACCAAAGCCACTAACTTCCCTATGGGGAGTGACTGGTTAAAGAAGGTCTTATCACAGGCCTGAAGTGGATTAAGCAGTGTCAATTGTCCTAAAATTACCAATCCTGTGACTGGTAGAGGGAGGACATACATCTAAGCCAGAATGTTTAACACGAAAAAGCCAGTTGGCCAGAATTTTACCCATTGGAAGCTGTTTAGTTTTCGTTTATTTTATACGACATGAACCTTTTGCGACAGTCTCGTGGAATGCCCATCTTTTGTTAGCCCTGTGGCATTACACTATGTGGTTTAAAACAGGACAAATGACCCCCTCCTATTACAAGCCAATGTTAAAGTTGCCAGTTGTTTAAATAGGGTAGATCCTGTGGCACACTCAGAAGCGGTCCCATTCCCCATAGGGTTATTATGACTTTTTATGGATAACTTGGCAGACATATATTGTAACCAAAAACCGCAAAATAATCAACATTGTCGAATTTTAGCCGTTTAAAAGTTTTTTGTTTTATTTCAAGCTTGTGGAATTAGCTATCAATTTTTGTGCACACGTTTTTTTTTTTTTTTTTGAATGCGAGACATTTTCTACAAAAAACTAGAGTAAAAATACAAAAACCTAAAAATGGGCTGCAATGGGTTAATCTATGGGGACATATTAGGCCGGGTCGATTTGTATGGAGGCAAGAAAATCGCTCAACGTTCAAGGAAAATCGTATTCTAGGGATCAAAAAAAGAAACTTTGCCGAAGGAACCATACCTCTAAAACGAATTCTGATGTCCCGGCTTTTGACCCGTAGGGTCAAATTTTGAAAAAGCCCACTTTGATATTTCAGAAAGTAGGAGGAATCTCTCCAAGATTATGGGAGATACTTCTTCTCCGGAGACGCGCTAGCAGATTAATGCATAAATCATCATTCTAGGGGTTAAAATTCAAGTTAAAAGAGGGCCTTTTTATAATCGGAAACGTAGTTTTTGATAGAATTAAAAAAATATTTTCCAATAATGCCTTGCGTCGCCGACAAAAAAAAAAAAGATTTTTTTAAGTCAGCTCAAAAAGTATTACTACTTAGGGTTAGTAAAAAGTGCTTTGCCAGTGCTTAATTAACAAAATTTACAACAGTAAAAATAATAAAAGCACTGGCACAGCTCTGGCTTAGAATGCTCTGCCAACGTTCGTAAAAAGTGCTTTGCCAGTACTTGATTTACAAAATCTACAACCATAAAAAAGCACTGGCACAGTACTGACTTAGAACGCTTTCCCAACATTGGCAAAAGTGCATTGCCAGTACTTATTTATAAAATTTTCAACCGTTAACTTAATAAAAAACAGTGTCACATCCCTTGTTCACGACAAGAGTGGAAAAATTCAAAACTAAATTGCAATTTATGATTTGAAGTTAAGAAGATTAAGGTCTCCTATTATAGTCAGCACAAAGTATAGTTTTTGTACTAAAATTTTACTTAAGAAATTTATTTTCAAATTTCTTTCTTTAGTAAAATTGTAGTAAAAAATCGTGCTAACTTATCACAAAAATAATTTTATAAAAAAAATATTCAGTTATTTTGTAATTAACTTAGCTGAAGCATTATTTCTGTTCAAATTACCAAAATCATTCAATAATAAATAATACAACTCTTTACTAAAGTGAATTACTAAATAGGACTTTATTGGTCGTTTTTGGTTTTGGTACTGGCAAAGCGCTTATTGCCAGTGCTATGCAACCGGCCAAGCCCTGCCCGGTGTTATCATTTTATGGTTGGCAAAGCACTTATTATATTATTAAAAAAAGCACTTTATTGGTTGTTCTACCAATGCTTTGCCCACGTTTTAAAATTATGGTTTTGGTACTGCTTTGCCAACGTTTTAAAAAAGGAACGGCCAAGCCCTGCCCGGTGTTATCATTTTGGGGTTGGCAAAGCACTTAAATCTTCAGATATCAAACGCTCTGCCAACGCTCATACCACCGTTGAAAGCACTGGGCCAATGCTTTGCTGTTCGTATTTTTCTGGCTGGGTATACACAAACAAAAATGCTAGAGTGTATATTGCCTAGGTTGGCATAGGTAGAATATTTTTGGATGACATTAATAAAACACATTACATTATATTACCTAAGCCTTAAGGTAAATCATTTACCTTTTGGCCATGTAAATTCAACTTGTAAAGAAAATGCAACACTTCGAAAATTTGATTTACTTGTGTTTGTTTATTTTCATGTAATTTCTTTTTTTGTAAAGCATAAGTTGTAATATTTTTTAATTATTTCCATTAAAGGAACTCTTGCTGATATTATTTCTTTTGAATAAAATAGCCAATTATTTAATTCTTCTAGTTGTAAACGAGCTTAAGATCCTTTATCTATAAATTATAATTATTTATTTCCAATATTTCGTCTCCACATTGGGTGACTTCTTCAGGCAACAATTTTATAATTTGAATTGTTCCCTGAAGAAGTCACCCAATGTGGACGAAATATTGGAAATAAATAATTATATTTTATAGATAAATGATCTTAAGCTTAGTTTAAAAGAAGAATAAATAATTGAAACAGTTTTCAAAAATAATTTAAATACATTAAATTTAATTTTCAATATGTAAGGTTTAAGGTAAGTTGTTTTCATAAAAATGTGAGTAACTCTTAAATTAATTCTTTATTAATAATATAGGATGCTGGTACTCTGGATAAATTGTTGGAACCAATAATTTATTGAATAACTTGCTTGGTGACATCATTGGACTATATTAAAAAATCAAAAGCATTTTCCCTTTCTTGTCAACTGAATTTAAAGATTTCTTCAACCAATGTTTATTAGGTATTATTTGATATACATATGTACAACATTAAGGTGGGTCGTTTCAGAAAAAAAAATTAGTGGTCCCCTGAAAATAAACTTCGACCCACTTTATTGTACATACATGCTTCTAAATGTCTATCAGGTTCTGAATGAAGACTTTTTCGTGGAAAATATTCTGATTCCGTGGACATTGCTATATAAAAATCTAAGATTCTGTGGACTTTTTCAAATACAAACTCCTCAGAATCTATGAAAAAAAGTCCTTAGATTATTATATTATCCAGAGAAAAAAGTGCTCAGAAGAACAAGATGTTTCTATTAGATAAAATCCTTATAATATATAGGTATTTCTGAGGACTTTTTTGTAAAAAATCACTGGGTTCTAAGATATGTTTTCTTTAGAGAAACCATCAGATTCTGAGGACTTTTTTCTAGAAAAAATTCTTGATTCTTTATGCTATTCTATAGAAACTCTCAGATTCTAAGGACCTTTTCTTATCGAAAACCACTAAGAATCTGAAATTTGTTTTATAAAAAAATAACACCATAATAGGACTTTCAATCAGAAATAAATTGTCAGAATCTAAGTGTTTTACTGTAAAAAAAAGTCCTCGCAGTTTTAAGAATTTTCTATATATATAGTCCTTAGAATCTTAGGGTTCTTTATACAAAAAAGTCTCCCGAATTAGAAAGTAAGTTTATTTGAGACTTTAAAACAATCATACAATAAATAGGGAACATAAGCTCTGTTAAAAAGGAATCTTAAAACTATGTTTTGTGTTAATAAAAATTTATGTTTTACAGCAACAAACTTATCTGTTTTAGTAAATGTTTAAAAAGTTTAAGTGCAGTACAGTGCTTGCTCCTGGCGCAACATAAGTTGAAAATTAAATTATGGGTGTACTTAAAACTAAGCTTACAATCTAATCTAAAATTTAATATTAAAACTAAAAAAAAAAAAGAAATTAAAATTAAAAAAAAAATAAAAATGTTTACCCCCTGTGGGCACCCTGAATTTTTGAAACGTAAAATTTCGGTAATGAACCATTAACACATGCAACTTCATGTTCCGCATACCAACTACTACTCACCTTTGGAGTAGTAGTTGGTATTTAACCAATTAAAACCTAACTGCTCGTTCAAAATATTCTGAATCAGAATATTATCCATACAATGTAGGGAGTCAATAAACCTTTTCATTAAACCAAAAGCATATAAAGCTAAAGGTGTAATTTTTGCCACATCATAAATAAGTTCATTCGAAAACCTTTTATTAACCTCCTGAAAGTGCTTATTAACGCAAAGTCTTAGAACTTTACGTTCGAAAACTTCAAATTCCCTCATTACCGTTGGTGAAAATGAAAACCAAATAGAAAATGCATAAAGTAGAATCGGTCTTATGCTTACTTTGTATATTAATAACTACAAGAATATTTAATGCGCCGAGCTTTATCAAGAAAAATTCTAGCATGACGATTAAATTTATAAAGTTTATCAAAAATAACACCTAAATATTTAAGGTCATCCACAAATTGAATCTCAAGGTCCTTCAAGGTACAATTGAAGACGTTTACTTTCAGGTACAACAAAGCCTTTACATTTACCGGAAGCATTAATTAAACAAATATCTTTGCTTTTAGAAACATTTATCCTTATACCTCAATGTTTATAGTAACTACTAACAACATTTAAATGTCTCGAACCAGAACTTAATGTAACAATCGCAGAAATACTATGCGCGTAAATCAAAGAGTAATCCGCATAAAGAATTCCCGTGGACTCGCCAAATTCATGTGGGAAATCATGAACAAAAATATTGTATAAATGTGGAGCCAATATTGAACCCTGGGGTACTCTGCATTTTATATCACCTAGATCAGAATATTCGTTCCGAGTTGAACGCAAAATTTTCTGTTTGCAAAAAAACTTTTAACCAATTTTACTATAAAGGGTTCAAAGCTAATATTCATCATCTTATAAATAATCCCATAATGGTAAGCATGATCGAAGGCTTTTTCTATGTCAAGAGACACTGCCACAGTACACATCTTTTACCATAAATTATTTACGACATCATTTTGAAATTTCAGTAAAGCGTGATTAGTAGAATGCGATTTTCGAAAACCAAACTGATGATGTGGAATATATAATATTTCTAAATTTTCAACCATCTTTATTCGAATTAAATTCTCAAAAAGCTTTCCTAAGTTAGTAAATATTCTTAAGAATACGATAGTTTTTATGGAAAAAGTCCTCAAATCTAAAGAATACTCCTCCATAAGAAAACAATATAAAAATCCAAGAGTTTTATTAAAGTAAAAGTCCTCCGAATCTCAAGAGATTTTTATGGGAATAGTTTTTCTATAAGAAACCTCCTCTGATTCTGAAAACTTTTCTACAGAAAACTAATCAGGTTCTAACGACTTTTTTTTAAACAAGCTTCAGACAGATGTATTTTTCTTATAAAAGAAACTGCATATTCGCAGGATTTTTTTATAGAAACACCATCAGATTTGTTGGACTTCTCCCTATAGATAACCCGTTAAAGTTAAAGAGATTTTCCGCTAGAAAAACCATCAGATTCGCAGAAAAATAAGAGTTTTTATAGAAAACCGTTTATGAAATTATATTTATAGTTTAAGTAATTAAATCATTTATAAAATTTATATGAATTTTTGTATATTTTTTTAATAATTAAATATAGATTTAAGAAAAATAAAAAAATTATTAAAAAACCATGTTATATTATCAATATTTTCGAACATAAAGGTCAAGTAGAAATTATTTATTTTTATGGTAATATTGCCGTAAAACATAGCAAACTCAAGAAAATAGGTGAAATCACCCTACAATTTTAGGCAATATGTACTACATATAGTTTTTTTCTGTGTGTATAATGAATTTAACCCTTAAACCATTGGAATATTTAAAATTTTCTTGGAATTGGATTTAAGTGATGACCGTCTGTAGACGGTCTTAGTTGTTTAAGGGTTAATACAAATTCTTGTGTTTGTACTCGAAATCAAAATATTCAATCTGAAAATGTACTCAATTTCTTCAAATACACGGTGTTCGGTCAAATTTTGGCACAACATCGCTTTTTGATCAAACTCGAATACTCGGTCGGACGCTATTGATCGTGAAAATTTGAAACTAATCCGAGTTATGCCCGTAAACTAGAGTTTATCCACAAAAACTAAGCGAATTTTTTTTTTTTTGAATTTTCCATGTAGCGCTAAACTAACACCGAAAACCTAACCTAAAATATTAGCCCCATTATGAATAAAATAATAATATATAGAAAATTTGGTCTCATACTTACTCAAACATATAACCAGCTGCCTGCAGCTCAACTAATGTTCCATAAGTTTTTGGTTTTGACATATCATCCAAATATTCATCGAAATCTTGATCGACAAGATAGTCGAAGAATTTACGATGTTTTCTCATATAAGTCACGCACTTTTCTCTTATTGCCAAATGATGAAGTTGGGTATCATACATTTGTTCCGAAATGACACGAAACAAACAAGATGCATCTCGGGCGGTATGTTTACGATAGAACTGGTGTTCTTCCAGGAACTGATCAAAGGGATCTGGTGCCTGACGGCTGCCCGAAGTGAATTGACGCTGCATTTTTCTTTAATCCACGATTAGTCAAAACGTAAGCTTAGGAGGTGGTGGTAGGATACACAGAACAATTAGATCTTTAAACAAAATCAAAAAAATTTGAATTAATTAAATTTTAGCCTAGGTTAGATTCGAAACGCAACTGTACGCAAACAAAATGAAGAAAAAAAAAACAATTTCAAAATATTTACAATGTTCGTCCAACAAAAGCTCAAGTTAAAATAAAAAATGGCAAAATTCTCAAGGTCTTTTCTTATCCTTCTCTTTCTTTCACATCTATCACAATGAACAACACAAAAAGGATAGAAAATACTTATCCGTTATTAAAATAAAAAAAAAAATAATAATCTTGAGATTTACATTTCTTTAATCCTCTTTAAGTATAATCATCTTTTATTTAGTATGCAATTGTATCTTTATCTTTTTAATTTCTACTTACATTAAATTAAAACACTTAAAAAAACTTTTTTAGTTTTGGGATGCGTCTTCAAATTACAAAATTTTAGCTTTGAATGGACGATTTATCATTCTTTATGATGAGTTTTATTGAAAAGAATAGAAGGAATAGATAAAATTACAATAAAATACCGTTACTTTACAGTGATGCTAACTTGAAACTGAAAAAAAACGCTAAACGAAACAGGGGTTTTATATATTTTTTACTGTTTTTGTATATTGATCTGCATGATTTAGTTTTTAACTGTTGTTAATAGAACCCAATTTTCGGATACATACTTCGTAATAAATAAATTAGATCTCAATTTTGTTCAATTTTAAGAGTTAAAATTTTATTTTTTTAAAAAGTTTTTGTTTTGCTATTTTCTCAGTATTGCCACATCATTAGTAACTACCCAAAATCGCGGGTAAATTGCTGTGATGTGGATTTGTAGAATTTTAATAATATCGAATTTATATTAAGCTTGATTCACACACTTAAACCATACACTACGCAATATTCTTGTGCGACTTTTGGTATTGTGTAAAATATTACCGGTGTGTATCTTATATTGGAAGGTTGTACAATATATTGGAAAAAAGGTTTTGATTTTAATTGCGCAACCAAGAAATGTGAAAATAGTGTGCAATATTGTGCAATTTTTATATCACTCAATAACATATTTTGTGCAAAAGTATTGTACATGTTATTGCACTCTATATGGCAAAATTAGGCTTGCCAGACGTATTATTTTCAGCAGTACCCGTACTTCTTCTTCCCAATTGTACTTATTTCTGCATAACACCTAAAGAAGTACGCAAAAGTACATTTTTTTAGCCTCCGTACTTCTTTTTGTATTAATTCTTGTTGAAAGCATATTTTTAGAATTTTGGTTTATTTAATAACAAACATTTTCTTCAGCCTATACAAAATAAATGCAGGTTATTTGAAACGCCCTTTAGCAATCAATTTCTTATACCTGTTGACAACTTTGACGATTTGTATCCATTTTGACGATTTCTGAAGTGAAATGTGATAAAATGACGGTATTAAAAAATTCAGTACATGGAAAATGACAATTTTTAAAAATTTGCTAATTTTTCTCCAATTTTTTAAGATTTGTCCCTACAATTTACCGAAAAAATTTTATCAAGCTTCTTTACGAAGTTTTGAGTAAACTTTCTATTTTTTTCTGAATGACGATTTCTCATTCTCAAAATGACTATTTTTTCCACAAAAATTTACGATTTTTTAACAAATTTGAATTTTATTTCAAACTTTAGCTTTGATAAAGGATAAAATAAAATAAAAAGTGATTATGGCACATTTAATTTTTTATGCGTATTATGGATGCTTAAATAATGGTCATAATTAAAATCGTGAGAATATTTAATATATTAGAGTAGGTTAATTTACGTTTTTAGACTCAAAGGGGGTATAAAATAAATTTGGTAGGAGCTACATTTTATGAATGCTCGATTAAAATATGTAGCTTAAATATTAGAGGTATGCAGTATAAGTTTGACACATTGTAAAGATTTAGCATAATATGAACAGTTGAATAAATATATGAATATAAATGTTAAGAAATATTATAATGTATGAAATGACTTGTTACGTCGAATGTAGTTTAGGAAAATTGTGTAAATGCAAATACAAAATTAACACAATGGGATGCACAATTTAAACAAGGATTGGAATGACAAATATTTTACTAAGTGTGCTCGTATACCCTCTGGAAATTTTTTGTATGTATATAGAAAAGACTAAAAATGACACGTAAAACAAATGCAAATGTAATTAAAAATGCGATTAGGAGCATTTCAACTAATAAAGTTTTTTCACATAAATTATTCAAACATTAAATAGAAACAAGAAAAAAACTTGGTAAAATGCTACTAGTTTTCTCATAATTTTTGCGAATAAACTTTATTAGTTGAAATGCTCCTAATTACTTGGCAACGGTTTTTTTGTGTGTATGCTTTCATCGTATTCCCTGGGGAAATGGTTTGTGTGTGTGTGTACAATATATCCCAAGAAACAACTTTACGGACTGTCCGTTACAAGCGGATTCATGAATCCGGCATTGACGGTACGAAAACGGACCGGAATTGACGTATCCGTCGAAGCTTGTAGGAAAACGGACCATTAACGTACAGTAAAATTGGATTACTCAAATTTTCGAAAATTATCAGTTTTAACTCCGTTTTGCTGTATCCGTTTCGGTGCCGTTTAACCGGACTACACCGATTTTCATCAGTTAAAACTCCGTTACAACCGTTATCGTTTTTCTTCCGGTATTACCGGAGTGTGTTTTGTCTAAAAAAAATCAAACAGTTTTATTTATTAATAAAATTAAATATTAATAAAATAATATAATAAAATAGAAATAACCACGGAATAACTTTGATACATTAACTTGATACAGGTAAGTTGACAAATCTTAAATAGTTTTTAATCTAGTAATTCCAATAGACTCTTACGCAACAAAATTTCCCGCATCAGTAAAATATGCAATCTCAACATGCGTATTTATAAATCATCCCGCAGGGACACAACAAATCTATTTCAGTCAATTTTTCCAAATAAAGTAGACCCGCTGTTTATAATTTAATTTTTTTCTTATTTTTAATTCATACATATCTTGTTTTTCTAGTTTATTTTTAATGTACTTGTTATCCATTTTTGTTAATATCTTTATAAATGAAAAAATTTTAAAATAAAACCAAACTTTTGTTTAAAATTAAAAAAAGGAGAAATCATGTAGATAAAATAAATAAAAAAAAATAAAAATGGACCATTTAAAAAAAAAAACGTACGAATGTGGACCATATTCGGACCGTATACGGTATATTAAAAACGGAGTCCACTCCGTTTTTAAAATAAATGACGGGCAGTTTACGGCACGTTTTGAACGTACACTCAATTCGTACACTCCGTTTTATATACAGCATGACGGTACGAAAACGGTCCGTTGTAGCGTACTTTATACTGTTTCGAATCCGTATTCGATGTTCCTTTTATTCCGTTTTCCGGTCCGTATACTGATCCGGAAAACGGTACGGAAACGGACTTCGTCGATTGATTATTGGAGAGCCGCACCGACCAAAAACATTTTTGCGAGGAAAACGATAAAGAAAGTTTACAACAAAATTATTAAATTTCTACAAGATAGGTTTTCTTTTTTGTTTGCTATATCTATAGCTGTATTTATTATAAACAATATTGGTAATTTTTACGCCTTTTTGCACTGAGTATCCAGAGTTATTAACAATTTTTTTAAAAAAAGATTTTTTTAATTTATGGCCTATAAGCCGTTTTTATCATAATTTTATTGTTTTTCCTTCAAGTAGGTCAAAAGTTTTTTTTTTCTTTTAACCATTATAAAACTAGGTTGTCATAGTGCAAACCAATGCTTAAACTTTTTTATTGTTTTTTGTTTTATATGCGTTGCTTATTTCAAATGTGTCAAACCAAGATTGACGAATAATGTTTTTATTTTTCTATAGAAAGTTTGACTCATTGGCCAAAAAGTGGTCAATACACCATACCAATGTTAAGAAATTTGTAAAAATAGGGATACGCAGCACATATGGGGCTGGATATCTCCTAATTGATACGAGGTATATAAAAACGGATTAAAGATTTAGAAAGTGGACACATTAATCATATAAATATAATCAATTCCTAACTCAATTTTGTCAGAAATGGTCTATAGGTCTCACCAATATTCATACGACGTTATGGCAATTTAAAATTCCAAAGCATGTAAATTTCTGAGCTATTCAAAACTTGCATTTTTGTAATAACTTTTATTTTTGTTCGAAGAAATAAGTCAAAATTTAAATATTTTTGCTCAAAAAAATAAAAGTCAAAAAATTATTTTCATTTTTACTCAAAAAATAAAAGTTGAAAAATAACTTATATGTGCTAGAAAAATTAAAAATCCAAATTTTAAAAAACCAGAGCACTTTAAGAAGGACTTCTCCATAAAGATTAAGATTTAAAAATAACTGTTATTTTCGTTCACTGGAAATTCCTCATATATCAGTTTGACATTTCGCTTGTACCGCATCGAAATATAGGTCAAATACCCCATTCTTGGTCCTTATTGAATTTTATGCCGATATAGAATATATGTTAAATATTAATTGCTTCACTATGCGTGGAAATCCCTATGTGGAGCTGTTATGGTATCCTGAGTTATGAATAAAAATGTGAACAAATTTAACTAAACATGAGGGAACCAGATAGGGATTTGGTAACGGTATAGAAAAATAATTTATAATCAACATATGCAGGGGTGTGATGAAAATCGAAAACGAAAGCGATCAGTTTTTCAATCTAGAATATTTAGTTTTTTCAAAATAAAATTTGATTCGATTTTGTATACATCGGTTTCTATCGCTCAAAACGTTTAACTTATAAAATAAAAAAAATTATAATATGAATCGTAAAATATTTTGCATTGAAAATCCTATCGTTTTCGTTTTTGATATTCATCACATGCCTGATATTTTTTTTTTTTAAATTTTAGAAAACATTTTTTTTTTAATACCGCGATTTGAATAACGAATTTTGAAAAATGCAATTTACCGTCAAGAAGTGAACAATTTTTGTGAAACAGTAAAACCACGATTTAATAGCCTTTCAAATGAGATATCAATAACTTTTGTAGCTTAACCGTTAAAAAGATATGGACAATTATGTGCAACTACTTTTGCAAAACTTAATTTTTTCAATAAATTATTTTTTTTTTACGTAAATCATTTTTTGTACTATAATTAGTATCTTTTTTTAAGATTTTTTATTCATAACTTTGAATCGCGTAATAGGCTCATTTCCTGTCTTTCCTTACTTTTTGAATACGAATGAATTTTAAAAACACATAAAATTGAAATTCGGTGCTTTACAATCCCCATAAATGTATAAAATTCGAAAAATTATCGAAAAATTATCGAAAACTTGTGTTTTCTGTCAAAATGCAAAATTTTAACTTATGAAGCAGTCTTATGATTTTTAAAATATTCTGTAAGGAAAAAAGTGCTTTTGTTTTGCTTTCTACAGGAAAGTAAATCGAAAATAAAAATGTGTATGTGAAAGTCAAAGCACCAAAAAGTCATTGATTTCACTTTCACGGGAATGTGAAACATAGGACAGAGGTGATTAATTAGGCAACGGCATAGTGAAATAAATTGTAATTAACATATTTATAATTTAAAATAAGTCTAAAATTGGGTATTTTTATGGTTTTATATGGAATGAGTTACATATTAATTTTTAGTGGTTGTTGCCTTCAAAGTTTTGATTTAATGCATAAAGTATGACTATTGCAAAACTTGTATCCTCTAGACACTAAGTGTAAAAGCAAGGCTTTTTTTTATCAAATACTCATCCATAGTTGACTAGAAAACAGATAATCTGCCTTTTCAAGCTTTTACAATAAGCTCTTCAATAATAATAAAATATACAAAAAAAAAAAAAATGTACGATAAGTATCAACAAAACTTATTTTAATATTAAAAAAAAATACATACATAACTTTTAAAAATAACTATTTAAATCATTTTTAAATTCTTCCAATTGTTTTTCTTGTAACTCAACTTGTTGTATTAATTCTTGTAAAACATCGCTCTGTATAGATTCCTCTAACATTTCATCATAGGCATGAAGAAATTTTCGTTTTTGTTCCATACATAGTTTATGCTTTTCTTCAGCCGCGACCATAGTCTGTTCATTTTGCAGTTTCTGTTCCTCCAACTGGGACTCTTTTTGCTTAACAAGTATAACAAATTCATCTATTATACCATTGGCTTGTATTAATTCACGTTCCACTTGTTGTAGGGATGAGGCAAGTGAAGGTTCTTCTTGTTTTAGGTATTGTTCAAGTTTTTCCAAATTTTTATTATTTGCCGTGTAAGCTGAATGTAATGCATTCAATTTTGGATGTAATTTTGATTGTAAATCATCTAATAATTGTTTGCAATGCTGCTTCTTAAGGCTTATATTAACTTTATTTTCTTGTAGGCGTTTTTGTATTTGTTGTTGAATTTGTTGCAGAAGTGGTATTATTTTAGCTAGATTATCCGATAGCGATTCAGACGGTCTTAAGGATAATTCCAAATCTTCATTATTTATATTTTTTGATATTTTCAAATCAGAAAAATTGATTTCTCTCATGCGTTTGTTAAATTCTTCTACTAGATCATTAAATTGTTTTAAGGCTCTGGAAAATTTAATTTGATGGTTGTGATAACGTTCTTGTAAATCTTGTATGGTTCTTTGTTCTATAGCCAACATTTGCTTAAATTGTGCCATTTCATTTATCAACTGATCCCGCTGTTCCACTGTACACTTTTGGTGGGTTAAAATATGCTGCAATGATTTAATATCCATTTCGACAGTTTCTAACTCAGCCCTTAAGGTCATTATACGGGAATTTATATCTTTTAAATCTCTTTCTTTATGATCATAGTCATCGTTTAGCGCTTTAATATCACGGCGATATTGTTTTAATTCATGTGACAATTTTGATTTCTTTTTCATATTATCTTTATCTTCGGGAGGTCTTTCCCTTTCTACGCTTCTTAAAATGTCTTGCAATTTTTGTATTTCCAATTCAATTGTTTCCACATCGGGTACACCACACATTTTTTGTATAAAAAGATTACAAGTCTGCTGTTGTAGACAATGTAATTCCTCATCTTTTTGATGGTCCCACAACATGAAACCTTCCTCCGAGTGTTTTAGTAATTCCTGTTGAAATTCTATATCGGGTATTTGATATAAATCATCATCCATACGAGAATTTGTTATTAATTCAGGTTCTTTTAAATCAAAAACTAAAATCTCTCCATAGCCATTATCTTCGTCCTGGGTAGTGGGTACAAAATCCATTAGAAAATCAAATAAAACGATGACATTTCCAAAAGAATGTTGGGTATTTGGTGTTTTAAGCCAAGACTTATTTATAGGATGGGGATAATGTAGTTTTTGTAATATGCCAATAATATCGTCTACATGATTAGTACCCACGGTGAAACGACTACCCCAAATGTAGCCAAGGAAATAGTTTATAATGGCTATAAATTGTTTAATGGACATTTGCCTTAAGCCACGACTAAGAAACTCAGTACTTATGCCTCCTCCTAGAGTGTTTTGTGTTAGCAAATGTTCGGTTATGCGCTGTGTTTGTTCATGTACCCATTTTTTATCATTATGCAAAGCAGTGGGATTGCCACCGCCAACCGTACGTTGTTTTTCGGCGGTAAAGAGTACACGATTTGCTGTAGGTTTTGACAATGGGGTCTTTTGTGGTGTAACACCCCGCTTTACAGCGGAAGTAGGTACAGTTAGGTAAGGATTTACAGATGCTGCAGCACGTTCTTGGGAAGATGGACGATTTGGTACAGCAATGCGACTTTTTCTGGAAATGTTGTAAAGAATAATATAAAAAACTTTACTCGTTAGTTTATTTAATACTCACCTATTGGAATATTTTTTAGCAGTACCACTACCTCCTCCTCCTCCTAAGGCTCCGCCAGAAGGCGATGGTGCAAAAGTAGATCTCTGAGTTCTGTTGAATGTTTTAAAATTAATTAAATTGTTATCATATTAAGCGTATATATCACAATTACCTAGATTGCCTGCGTATGCCCGCAGGATCCTCTTGGAATTCAGAGGTACGTCTTGGTCTTTGCATTATTGTTAAAAACTATTGAATAAGTTAGAAACTCGTATTATTAAACAAATTATGGCGGCTTGTAGGGTTGTGTTGCCCGTCAACGACCTAGTTCCATTGAACTAGTCTTTATGTTGAACTAGTTAGCAAGTTCGCAATCTATCAGTGTGACCATTTTAGCATTTTTGCAGCTGGATTTAGCTTTTTTTTGATTTTAGCATTTTTTATATTAATCATTTATGCCCAGTTTTTCACTTCGACTTTAAATGCCATTTGGACTTTAAGTTCTATTTAAATACAAATGTCAGTTTTTAACTTAAAATTTAAATCACATTTAAGTGACCAATCTTGGGCATTTAAAGTCTATTTAAAGTGTACAAATACAACATATGATTTTGACAGTTTGTTTTTTTCCGCGTGGTAAAACAAACAATAGCGGTAATCACTCTTGATAGAAAAGTAAAGAAGAATCGAAGAAAACGAGAAAAGAAGAAAACTTTTGACAGATACAACAACAAAATGTATGGGATTTGTTTTTTCTCGTTTTCTTCGATTCTCCTTTTCTTGATAGGAAATTTCTTTGACTCAAACCTTGAGTAAGTTGTAGTAGAAAACAAGAAAAACTTTTTTTTGACAGAAGAACAACTGATTTTAAGCGTCACAAGATAATTTCATATTTTTTAAATAAATTGTGAATTATAAGTCTATTTGTGTTATTCTATATATTCTATATAACAAATGTAAATAAAGATCAGCTGACAGTGTTGAAAACAAATTTGCTAAAAAAGACGCTCACTCTTTAATGAAAAAGAAATCGATAATGTTTCCTCCAAGAAAAAGTTTTCTATCAAGAGTGATTACCGCTAATAAAAGATAAATAAAATTACAGCAGCCAATAAAAATTCAACTTCGGATGAAATTTTCACTTCTCTTCATTTGTATTTTATTAATTTAATTATAATTTATATTTTATTTCTATTTATATATATATTTGTATATATGTATATATTTTATTTTTTTTTTTATTTCTATATTTTATATTTTCTGCTTTTTTCTATTCTTTAAACAGCTGTTTTCTGAATAATGATCATTAATTTTTTGACATTTCATGATGCTACCATACTTTTGTCGCAAAATAACAATTATCATTTAAGACTGAAAAACTGAAACTGTATTTAAATACAACTTAAATTTAAATGGCAATTAACTAATTGCATATTTAAATACGAAGTTAAAAACTGGGCATTAGCTTTTTTATTTAATAAATTTCAAATATATTTATTTTATTTTGAAACTAAAAATGCTATAATTTTACATTACATATTCGTTCATTTAAATATAGCTATAATTATTGAAAAAAAAAAAAATCTGGGAGCACAGTGCTTAAACGTCCTATTGTACTTTTAATATGGTAATAAATGTAAAAATGTATGGATAAAATGATAAATATATGGATAAACGTATACGAGTATAAAAACGCATTAAATGAAAATCCTTTATAATGAAGTTTTTGGATTTACCATTTAGTAACGCTGAAGTTGAACGGGTTTTTAGTGGAATGGACCTTATAAAAACCAAAATAAGAAATATAATGATATTGAACTCTATGAATTCACTTCTTTATATTAGATGCGGTTTAAAAAGTTTCAATACATGTTGCCAAAATTTTAAAGTAACGAATGATCTCATAAAAAAATGTAATAAAAACATATATTACAATGATATTTCGACCGATTCTTTGGAAGTTGAGTAAGAATACTCATTGATGATGTGTTTAATTTATAATTAAATCTCATAATTTTTAAACAATTTTTTTTTTTATAAACGTAAATACTATTGAATAGTCATTTATGATTGAATTAATTTTAATTTTTGTTAATTTTTTGTAATATAATAATACATATAAAAATATACATATATGACTTATGAACGTCATATATTGAATTTAACGGTTATTTTATTTTAAATCGTTTTATGTATGTATGTATATGTATATATAAAGACTGAATTTAATTTAAGACTCTTTATGTTCCTAGTTTCCAAGTAAATAAAATATTTTTTGTTGTTTTTGAATCAATTTTGTTTACATTATTAAACACATTATTAAGACATATTAATTAAAAAAAACATGTTTAAAATGTTAGCATTATTTTTTAGCATTTTAATTTTTTTTAGCATTTTCTGGCATTTTTTTGACTTTGATTTAGCTGCAACATTTTGCTAGATCTGGTCACACTGCAATCTATAGCTCTTTTAGGTACAGTTGTGTAGTTTATCAACGACCTAGTTCAATTGAAGTAGTCTTTACTTTAAACTAGTGAGCTAGTTCGCAATCTTTAGCTGTTGTTGTTCTTTTTTGTCATTTGAGAAATATTTATTTTCTTTATGTTGCTTTTGAGTTTATTTATTTATTTATAATTCATCTATAATACTAAAGCACACACGGCGAAATAATAGTATTACATAGTAATAAAAAACTGAGTATTAATCTTAAATAAAAAATAAAATATTGGCTCCCCTGCCATAATATTTATAAAAAGTTTATTAACAAAGTTTAAAAGTTAAAGTATTAAAGCATTAGAAACAGTCAGTGGTAACATTGCATACCTAACCACACACACACAACAAATATCATTATTTAAAAAAAAAGTAAATAATATTTGCTGTCTAATATGAATAATTTGCTTAAAAAATATCATTATTGATAGTATTATTGTTATTTTGCTCTACACAATGCAATAAGATGTGTAATACTTTTGTACAAAATATGTCACCATGCTTTTGTTCTGTTGTGGAGGGATAAAAAATTGTACTATGTGGCCAACATACCATAAAATATTTTTTCCATTTCTTAGTTGCGCAATAAGAATCAAAGACTTTTTGATTTTTTCCAATATATTGTACAATCTTCCGATATGACATACACATTGGTAATATTTTACATAATAGCAAAAGTTGTACAAGAATATTACCTAGTGTATGGGTAACGAATGATTGCCAAAGAACGATTGAACTAGAAAATCGACCTAGTTCATTGGAATCAATTGAACTAGAAAGAGCGCTCACTTAAGCGCCAGCTTAAGCCGAGCCGACTTAATTTTTTCTAACCGCCGCCGCCGAAAATTTTGCGACTAAAACCCGGCTTGAAATGAGCCGCCGATTTTTTAATGAGGCTCCTGTTGTTTGATAAGTCGCCACTGTATTTTTTTTAATTTTTTAATGGATTTCTTCTATTTATACCCAAGAACATTTTTTACGGAATCATAAATCCGGCTTTTTCGAAAACAATACATTTTTGATCCGTTTTCGTGCCGTAAATTATGGAATTCTTCATCCGCCAAATAACTTTTTTTTTTTGAACTCCTGAGCCATTTGGACTTTGTATGGCGTCATACCAAGGTCTTTATGCAAAATTCGTCTCAATGATGTCTCCGAAATGTTCAATTGTTGAGAACGACGGTGAATTGATGTTGATGGCGCTTCACGCACACTTTCTGACACAGCAGCAATACTCTCAGGTGTACCCACTGTTTTTGGCTTTTCACGCTTTGGTTTATCAATGAGGATGCCAGTTTCTTTCACTTTTTTCACAAGATAACGAACATACGGACCATATTCGTTCAGTGGAAGGATACAACTAATTATCTGTCAAATCAGACATGAGCTAAGTGTTACCAATCACGAAATAAGCACTAGTTGAAAAAAAAACGTGAGATAGCGGACCCTTTATATGAAAACTTTAAGAATAATACCTACATTCGCTTTAATTCAAATTTGTTCGGTGTAAATACTTAACGGCAACGCATAAGCAAATTTAATAACACTTATTTGAAGGTAAATATATTTTTAATTGGATTAAACCTAAACTGACTAGATTTTACCCTTTTTAACGTAGATTTATATTATTTATGGGGCTTGGGAGATGGAAACTGCAGAAATAGAATAATTGATTTACAAGATGTTTTACTAACTTTTTTTTTTTGAGTGTACACATTGCATCCCAACTCATAATAACGATTGAATTTCCTTACGTAAATCATATCACCATGATATTTTTTTAGCTAATTTAAAAATGGCAAATATTATTTCAGAGGGAAATTTGTAAATAATACTGGGATATTTGAACTTATTTAAATATTAACCAGTGATCGCGTTGCCAACCAGATGTCAACTCGCCCCACTTCATCGATTATGATTTATTTATAAATGTCGTTGTACTGGGAAGAGATGCCATATCAAAAATAAGTTATTCGTTGCGCCTAAAGCTATGCTATATAAACCGATTTTAAATGGCAATAGTGTTGTCAATTATGTCTAGAAAATCTGCATTAAAAAACGTGAAAAATCAGAAATAAATTTAAAATTTTTGAATGAAAAACTTTAACAAACCAGTATTTAAATTTGAGGATAAAACGAAAGCAATTTCAAACAATTAAACCCTAAATTTGAAAAAACTTCACAATATTATAGAAAATAAATGAATTGATTAATTGAAGAATTTTTTCTTGAGTCCATGGTTTATTTTTGATTTTTTTTTTTTTTATTTACGTTTATAAACGTAAATTTATGCCTAAATTTTTAAATTAAGACTTGAAATGTTTAGTTATAAGCACTTTTACTAGTGTCAAAATATAAATTAAATATAAAACAATTTATAGCAAATTTTTATTTTGAACAACAAATTGCTGCATTTATAGAGAAATCGCTAGTAAAAATCATTTCAATGGGAAAACCAATCAACTTATAAACAAATTGTTTTATTTGACTGGAAATGAATGAAATTTTTCAAACAGAAAGTAAGTTGGCGAGTAATAATGAATTTACAATATCGCCCATGTCCTCTGTTTTCTTACTTTTTCAATACGAATGAATTTGAAAAACACATGAAATTGAAATTTGGTGCTTTCTAATCCACATAAATGTACAAAGTTCGAAACAATATTCGAAAAATATCGAAAAATTATCGAAAACATATGTTTTCTGTCCAAATGCAAAATTTAAACTCATAAAGCAGTCTTATGATTTCTAAAAAAATTTGTAAGGAAAAAAGTGCTTGCGTTTTACTTTCTAGAGGAAA
Organism: Delia radicum; assembly: GCA_021234595.1. Taxonomy (NCBI): domain Eukaryota; kingdom Metazoa; phylum Arthropoda; class Insecta; order Diptera; family Anthomyiidae; genus Delia; species Delia radicum. Next base: position 223,606,027 of record CM037852.1, on the reverse strand, counting down.
GTAAATCGAAAATAAAAATGGCTATGTGAAAGTCAAAGCACCAAAAAGTCGTATTGATTTCACTTTCATGGGAATGTGAAACATAGGACAGAGGTGTATATGTGAAATCTGGTTTAAACCGGATTTTGGTGACAATCTGGTTATGAAACGTATTTTCCATACAAATTCATAAATAGATTGTCGGACAATCTGGTTTAAAAATACGGTCAAAATTAGGCTATAGCGATACAACTCTGTGTTTGGGGAGTAAAGTAGGCAAAATATGGCATCACCTTGAGGAAAAAAAATGTAAACAAATTAAAAATTTTTATTTAATTTTAAGCATTTTTAAGACATTCATGAAGAGTTTTATTAATTCAACGAATCTTCTTAATATTATAAAATTGTATGAAACTGTTTCATAAATTCTATGAACACTTCATTGTCGGAATGATTCATTGGTTTAATGAAGATTTTCATTGATTATACAAACATTTCATAAACATTAACTTTAATGGAACCAGTTTAGAATTGCGAATAAACTTTATTAGTTGAAATGCTCCTAATTACTTGGCCATGTTTTTTTGTGTGTAGTACTTGTAGAAGCAGTTACAGGGTTTTGAAATTTTCATGGGTGCGAATTCGCACCCGAGTACAGTTTGAGGGTTAACTTACATCGTGTTGCTTTGGCATTTTATTTTTCGTTAGCTCTGGAAATGTGCATTCCATGAATCGATATAAATATATATCGCAAATTAATACAAGTTAAATAAAACTCGTATTTTGTACACTTAGAATTCTTTGTAAATACCACTGCAAATGTAGTTAAAAACAAATGAAATTTAACTTCAAAAATGGACGACTTACATTTCAGTAAATTCATTCAAATTTGACTAACAATTGTAGTAAAAATGAACCACAAATGCAGTAAAAAATAAAAAAAATACTGTTTAAAATGAATGTAAAATCATAATGCAGTAATTTGATGTGATTTGTTTTTTTTTTATTTAGCATTGAATTTTTTTTCATTAGCATTGAATTTTCATTACCATTAGTTCTAGTCATACTAATGCTAATGAAATCACACTAATGCCTAAAAAACTAATTACAATTGAGCAAAAAAAGCATTTGTTTCCAAAAAAAAAGTGGAGTGTAAATTGCTTTACATAGGAATGGAACGGAGATCGATAGGAATTGTATGTTTACTTGTATTATCACGGAAATAAGTAAATCACGCTATGGTTATTTTATAAAAATTGATCAAGCGGAATCTCTCCCGGACCCAGCCCATTTATATTATTAATACTCCCAGGGAACAATATTTTTGTCCGTTTTGTCCTATCTCGCTTAGACTGGAGTGATACTATGCACCGCGACCAGAAGTTGGTATTTTGTGCTGCCTATCTCGCTTAGTTTCGCCTTTTTATAAAATGGCTAGTATCTCGAAAACTAAGCGAAATATCGCAAAACGGACCAAATTTTTGCAAAACTTAACCGAAACAATAATTTCCGATAATTCAAATTTGTTAAGTGTTTCGATTCCACTCGTTCCCCGGCTCATTCCATATCGTTCCAGTTTAGACTAATGTTTCACTTTATTATCAGAGTGATTAAATTGGGATTGTCACGTACGTATTTGTATAAACAAATAATTTGGACACCCTGTGGCTGTTTCATAAAAAATTAATCTCTCGGGATCTTTCCCGGAGATAGCCCATTTATATTATTAATACTCCCATGCAACAAAATTTTTGTCCTAACTCGCTTAGTTTCGCCTTTTTATAAAATGGCTAGTATCTCGAAAACTAAGCGAAATATCGCAAAACGGACCAAATTTTTGCAAAACTTAACCGAAGTAATAATTTCCGATAATTCAAATTTGTTAAGTGTTACGATTCCACTCGTTCCCCGGCTCATTCCATATCGTTCCAGTTTAGACTAATGTTTCACTTTATTATCAGAGTGATTAAATTGGTATTGTCACGTACGTATTTGGATAAACAAATAATTTGGACACCCTGTGGCTGTTTCATAAAAAATTAATCTCTCGGGATCGTTTAAGGAGTTAGCCTATTTGTATTATGAGCGTTACTTAAAGCTCCTGCGAAGCACAGATTTCATCGATATTCACCATTTGTTTTTCGAAACATTGTAATTTGTTTCCTTTAATTGATGCATTACTAATGGTAATGAAATTCAAAATGATTGCCATTAATCAATGAAATGAAATCATTGAAATTTATTATTATTAATCATTATTTATTATCATTTATCATTATCAAAAATTTCATTGCAATTGATATCAATGAAATTGTAATGAAATCATCAATTAATTAGTCCATACAATTAATTAGTCCCATGTATGTGCAAAATCATAATGCAGTATTTTGATGTGTTTTTTTTTTTTTTTTTTAAATGACTTACATTTCGCACACCTAGTTCAAAAGTGACTCAACTCAAAATTTAAATTTTTCGGTTTTATATGCTTAAACTATGCACAATACACTTGTTTATCTATACAAAAAAAAATTATCAGTGTATTTTGTTGTTGTTTTAACTGTTGCTAAAAAACAGTTATGTCATTCTTTATGTTTCAATTGGCATAAAGTTGCAAATATTTTTTTTCGATTTCTGAAAAATTAAAAATTTTGAGTTGAGTCACTTTTGAACTAGGTGTGCGATATGTAGTCCAAAATAAAATTTCTTCTACAAATGACTGTTTTGAATATACACATTAAAATAACTGAAAATCAGTTAAAAACAGGACTACTTACTTTTCGTTTAAAACAATTAAACGGCTTATTGTAAAAAATTGATAAGCCACATTTTAGTTTTAGTTTGTTTTCGCCTTTTAGAGGTTGAAAGAATGTAAAAAAATATGACTTTTGCAGGACATTTATACTCTAGACACTTGCAATAATTGACTAAGCAAGACTTCTATCAAATATTAATCAATGGATCTCTAGAAAACAGCAAAAAATCATAAAACAACAAATGTGGCTTATCATGTTTTTATAATAAGCTCTTCAATTGTATTTTTTAGTTTATTTTCAACTTTAGACAAATTAATTGACAAAATCCATAAAAACAATAGATTGCAGGGATAATGATTATATTATGAGTTTTAAGGATTTTCTTCAATGGTAATAATTATTTTTGAGTAATATTAATAAAAATCAGCCATAATCATTATTTTGGAGTAAAAAAAAAAAAAAAATACAACTCAAAAATAATCATTATTTATGATTTTTATTTTTTTTTCGCTCAAAATAAAACTTACTTTCAATTTATGACTTATTTGTGAGGTTTTTTACCAACATAGTTGCATACTGCTTTAATCATATTTCTACCATTGTCAGTGGTGATGGTATAAATTTGATTTTTACTTATGTTGAAATCATTTAATATCGACTGAATTTCAACACGGAGATTTTGGCATGTATGCGATTTCTTAAGCTCTATAAGGCCCAAAGTCTTTACACAATCGTACCGCTTTCAATAAATTTATGCCGAGGATTCCGCGATTGCATCTTGTGGCAGTGTCCATTTTCAGGCAGAGCATTCTGTTTTTGAGTGTGGCTACAATTTCGGCTTTAATGCTATTGTACTTTTCCTCTACAAAGCTCATTATATTTCTAGACGTTACAGCCGGCATATCTAAGCCACTAAATATTTGTGCTGTTAGCGTCTTAAAACCTTTTGAATCTAGGTTAGGTTAGGTTGAGCTGGCCGGTCAAAGACTCCGCATAGACCATTAGGTCCCTAGCGTTACCAGATTAGAAACGATAATCCCCACGTTAGGTCAGTCGTCAGTGATGGTAGCCAGAGTTCCCCACACCCTCTTAGCAAATGACAGAAGTCTCAAGATTCCGATTTCTGAGATTTCTCTCAGATCTCGGAATAGGTGGTCCCCTAAACATTTCGCCCTGGAGCGTGCAAGAGCCGGACAGTGGCACATTAGGTGCTCCACCGTCTCTCTGCCCCCCGGTACCCCACATAATCTACATTCATCACTCTGCAGCCTTCCCGCTCTCTTGGTAGTGACCAGTTAACACCCCCACCAGAAGTCTACAGTCGCTCCTGGACAAGGACAGTAAAAGTTCGGTCGCTACGGGATCGTAGGATTTCCACATGACTTTAGATACTCTGCATGTTTCGGTATTTCTCCAAACCGCATCAGCTCTTCGCATCATCGTGGATTCTACATCCCTTTTCAGAGACCGAAGTGGCACGCGAACATCCAATGCCATTTCAACTGGCAAATTGACTCCCCGTTTAGCCAGTTCATCCGCAACCTCATTCCCTTCAATACCCCGGTGCCCACGTTCTAGGACAGCCAATGGAAGTTTTTCGGCAGTCACCAGATCGATGCACGCATTTTTGGCTTCGTTTTGTCCCATTGTCACAGAAAACTTGATTTTTTTTTACTCATTTGGTCATCTGTGTTTTCGGAAAATTCGCGTTCACATTCACTTTTGTGCTTGGCTTCCAAATGACGTTTCAAATTGCACACATAGTTGCCCGTAATAGTTAATTTGCAAATTATGCATTCAGAAATTTTTTTTTCCACGTTGAAGTTAAAAATATTGCGCATATTCTAAACGCGATAAGAATGATCACTTATAACAAATGATTCAAAACAAGCGCTTAGTATCAAAATTATTAAGTACAAATTATATTATGGGTATTCATGTAGGTGTAAATATATATACATATGCATAAAAATATGACAGTGCATCATATATAAAGTCGTAAATTAAAAGTGAGTTTTATTTTGAGCGAAAAAAATAAAAATCATAAATAATGATTATTTTTGAGTTTTATTTTTTTTTGCTTAAAAATAATGATTATGGCTGATTTTTTTTATTATTACTCAAAAATAATCATTACCATTGAAGAAAACTTTAAAAATCAAAAATTTAAAAATCATGACGGATATGCAAAGATTGTTAAAAAATAATAATAATGGTGCAATAAATTTTTTTTTATGTCTGTTCTAAGTGATTGATTTTTTGATTTAAAAAAACGAACAATAATCATTATTTACGGTCCCTGATAGATTGTTTTCTGTTTTTTCAATACTCAATATAATATAATAACTTTTTGTTTTAAATAGAAACATTTAACTGAATATTTTAACTATTACCGAAAGTCCGTTTTTTTTTGCTTATTTTGTTTGTTGATTAACAGACAGAAAGTTAAAAAATATATTTCTTTGATAAATTTAACTGTAAATTCCATTGAAACAACTTTACCAATGAACTTTTTAAATAACTGTTGAAATTTTACGTAAAAGTTCTTGTGAGTGTGTATTACAACTCAAACAACTACAAATATTTTCAGCAGAAGTTCTCTGAGTGTATAATCTCAACTATGTTGAAGTTAGGTAGCGTGAAATAACTCCCAAATGAAATAAGTCCCAATGAAATAAGTCCCAATGAAATAAGTCCCAAAAAAAAAAAATGAAATTAGTCCCAAATTTAATAAATGAAATAACCTCCAAAAAAAAATGAAATAAGCCCCAACATTTGGGAGTTATTTCATAGTAATAAAATAACTCCCAACAAAGAATGAAAAAACTCCCAATGAAAAAAGTCCCAAAAAAAAATGAAATAATTCCCAATTCAAAAATATCGAATTCTGCGATTCGCGGCCGTGGCCGCGCCTATAGGACGCGAACTACGGTGGCGCCGCATTACGTGATACGCGGCCGCGGCGCAGGACGCGAATCGTACGCACCGCTTTCCAGAGGTGGCATATCATAACGTCCATGGACGTTATGACTCTCGAAAAGTGTCATACTGTCCATGGACTTTATAACAATTTGGAAAATGTCGTAATTATTTTTTTGGATATTATGTCACTTTCAAATGTGGCATAGCGTCCAGACTTTTTAAAATAAAAATATTAATAATATTTAGTATATCAATACAACTTTTTTAAATATTCTTTAGTAGTATATCACAAAATAAAACTAAATTTATAAATCGTATAATCGCACGCAGAAAAAACTTTATTTAGCGAAGCCGCCTGCCGCGTTCTACGGAGGAAAAAAACCCTAAGAGCGGCCAAAGGCCGCCACACAGAAAAACTTGTTTTTACAGATTACTTGATGTCTTGAAAATATAAGATTTCAACGGATTCGACATCTGATTTGAAAAACAATTTCTTCTAGGTGGCGGCCTTCGGCCGCTCTTAGGGGTTTTTTCCTCCGTAGGACGCGGCAGGCGGCTTCGCGAAATAAAGTTTTTTCTGCGTGCGACACAAAAGAAACTTCAAAATTACTGATCTGTTTCGACACTGGAGTATAATGTCAATGGACCTTATGTCACCCAAAAAGTGTCATAATGTCCATGGACTTTATGTCATTCCATTTGTGGACATAATCTCACATTACAGAGTGTCATAAAGTCCATTACTATTTCTTCTTTTGCCGCTCATTATTTCAAATTCAAGATTTGCCATTATTTTTAATCACTTTAATACCGATCTTTACTTACCAAAATTTTAGCAAGAACTGCGTTCCTTTTGGCAAAATAACTAATTGTATTGCTATTATTTACTTTACGACACTTTTAAGAACCGTTACAAATGCATAAAATTTACCAAAATGTAATTTTAATAGAAATGAAATAACTCCCAACAAAAATGAAATAACTCCCAACGATAAAATCACATTTAAAAATGAAAATGAAATAAGTCCCAACAAATGTGAAATATCTCCCAACGACAAAAATAAGTGAAATAACTCCCAACAAAATCTGGTTGGGAATTATTTCATTTGAGAGTTATTTCATAATGCAATAATTCCTAACAGAAAATTGTGAAATAAGTCCTAACGCATTGGGAGTTATTTCATAGTGAAATAAATCCCAATTTATATGGAAAATTTTTGGGAGTTATTTCATTTTTTTTTTGGGATTTATTTCATTTGGGAGTTATTTCACGGTACCTTGAAGTTACTGTCATGACTCTATCTTCGCACCATCTTAAGTGCTACAAATATCGTGTTTGCATATCTTCTATGAATTAAAAATCCTTGGCTATATCCCCCTATTGTTTAGGGGGAAAAAAATCAACAAAAAATAATTAATTTTTTTGAATTTATTTACACATAAATACTTTTTTTTATTTATTATTTTTTTTTTTATCAAATTAAATTTTCTATTTAAATAAACACATATTTATTTAGTGGGTTTTTTTTACATCATAATGGGGGGGTTTTTCTTTTTTTAAGGTAATTTACTTAATTTCATTACAAATAAATAAAATTACATACAATACATACATTCTAAATTTAAATCCATTTAAGGTACACTGGAGAATGAAACTAAACTAAACACTGGTATCGACCAATTATCATCATAATTATTATTATTATTATCAATATCAATTTATAAATCATACATCATATAATTAACATATGTCCAACTATATAGTTAGGCGACTGACTATACAACCCCGGTTTTGGTATTAATTGGTATGGCATTAAAAGTACTCCCTCTCTTTTTTTTAAGTATTTCCAGCAACAACAAAAAAAAAAATAATAAGGGACCATCGGCAGGTAATATCACACATACATACATACTCAATTTGAAGCATTAAGAGTATCGAGACCTACTCCATATTCCTTGTTAATAGACAACAAGAAAATGAAGGCCAAGGCCAAGAGACTAGAGCCCAATAAATCACCCAGAGCAGTAAGATAGGGAATCGATGAATTGTCAGGATCGATTTTCCATTTCCACATGGCATGAACAATTATGTGGGCAATATATAATAGGAGCATTAACTAGAATTTGCAAAAAGAGTTAAAGTTAAAAGAAACGTTTTTTTTTTTACTATTTTTTACTATTTTTCAGATTTCATTCTTAATTACCTGTATTAAACTTGCGAGCAAATATGAGATTGCAAATGCCCAGGTTATTGTCGATTGTGACATGTGTATATAATCCGCTACAAATATGAACAATATATTACCAGGAATTGACAAAGCAATCAATAAACGTGCTGTTCTAGCATAAGGTACTGTAAAGGAAAGTTTTTTATATAAAAAAAAAATCGTCCATTGAATTTCACTTTTTAATTTAGTTTACCTCCTTTGAATAGAGCTTTCCAGGGCCATTCAAATATTTTCGTATGCGGTGGTATAATACCAATAATTGAACTTTGATGCAACATGGTGGATATTTTACTGGCTTGCACCGATACCAAATTACCACCAATACCATTGATAATAGGCTGGAATACCACAAAACCATTGAATACTTCGACAGCAGCATCTAGTACTAGACCACCAAGACTAAGGAAATTAAGAAAAGAATACATTTAATAAGATTTTAAGATAAAATAATTACAAATAAGATTTTTACTGTATTTAGTTTACAGTTGTTTTAACTAACATTTTCAATAGATTTTACTCGCAAACTTTTTTAAGTGTAATAAGACAAAAGCGGGTATAAAGTTGGATACACACACCGAAAATAATCCATGTAACATTTTACGAAAAAAACTTTCGTAGCTACTTCATTCGTAAAATACAAGAAAGTTTCGTTTATTTTACGAAAATAAATTTAGTGAGGACTTTTATTTTTTTACGAATCTTACGAAATCGTAATATATACGAAAATTTCTTTTATTTTACGAAATAAACATTTTAAGTGCTTTTGTAATTTTACGAAACTAACGAAATAAATTCGTAAATATATTTGTTCGTAAAATATAAGAATTCCTGCCTAGTTTTACGAAATAAAATGTAACATCTCTGTTGATCAAAATGACAAAGCATTATTTATCAACTCTGTTTAAAGTTGTTCTTGAGAATTTTATTCAACTTGTCTGCAACAGCGTGGTAAAAAGTAAAAATTTAATAAAAATATTTGTTTTAATAAGACCTTAATATTTTTGTTTTAATAAGACCTTAATATACATAATTTATTTTTGTGTTCTTAATCGGTATTAATTTTTATAGTATAACTATTTATTTAAGTTATAAAAGTATAATTTATAAATTACAAAAATTAAAAAAACCCGGTTAAAAAAGTTTATATATGAAAATATATATTTTTTATATGATCATATATGGCCGTCCATATTTGGTCATATATTTTCATACAATACATACACATATATTTTCATAAAAATTTACTGAAATAATACATAAATAAACAATTTTTTTCAAATGTACGAAAATCTTTTATTCAAAACACGAAGTACTTTCGTAAAGTACCGAAAATAATTTGTAATATGCAGTTAACAATTACCTAAAAACACGAAAACATTTTGTAAAATATCCGCAAGTTCTTAAACATTTTACAAAATTCTATCGTAATACGTAAGAAAAGCTTTCGTAAATCAAAATAAATATTTCGTGAAATTTACAAAAGACTTTTGTACGCATTCGTATATTTTACACCAACCTTTCGTGGTGCGAAACCACGAAATATTTCGTACAATGTACGTCGATTTTCGTTTATATAACGCATGGATTATTTTCGGTGCACGATCAATATTATTGATACATTTTTTTAAATTCAACCAATCAGAACAAAGTATTTAAAAATAAAATATTCTGATCGGTTGAGTTTTGATAGATGCATAAATAGTATTGATGATATAAAAAATATGATGTTATATGCACGTCGTTAACCCATGTTTACCACAGGGCAAAAAATGGTATTTTTAAAATCAATGCCCCATATAAACTGAAAAATATATTTTTTTAATCAAGTAAATGGTCAAATGAAGTTACAAAATATTGTAATTTGTGGTAAATATAATTTTGTAGTAGTTACTTTTTTTCTAAAATTAACCCTTCGCTGAACCGACACCAATGTTTTTTTATATGTGAATTTTCTGCTTACTTATTATATATATAAAAAAAATTGGTGTCGGTGCAGCGAAGGGTTAATTTTGAAAAAATGTAACTACTACAAAATTATATTTACCACAAATTACAATATTTTGTAACTTAATTTGACCATTTACTTGATTAAAAAAATATATTTTTCAGTTTATATGGGGCATTGATTTTAAAAATACTATTTTTTTTGCCCTGTGCTAAACATGGGTTAACGACGTGCATATAACTTCATATTTTTTATATGTTTAGTTCCATTCTAGTAGAATACAAAAAACATACTTTAGTAATTAATTTCAAGCATTTTAATTTTTTTTTTTATCAATTTTAGCATAAAGCTCCAAATTTTCTACAATATGTAGTTTCGCTACCGGGCTAACATAGGTTAACAATGTTTTTCAATTGTACTTATTTTTTAATGGCTATTTATAAGCCAAATAAGTAAACAAAATATATTTATTGGTTATTAGTAACTATATGGATTTTTTTAAATTAATTTCTGAAAATTTGGCATAAAATTTTGATTTTCTTGAAATCCGCCATTTTGAAATGGGTATACCCGAAAATTGAAAAGATATATTTTTAAAATTTTTTTTTTATTTTTAATACCCAACTAATATACTCTAAAATTAATAAAGCAAATTAACATTTTTCGAAATTTTGTTTAACAAAATTTTCAAAAAAAAAAATCAATTTGAAAAATATGCTATTTTTTACCTTTTTTTGGTACCGGAATAACAAGGGTTAACGATATCCCAAAAACTTTATATTTTTTATCAGAGTATCTCTGGGCAAATGTAAATCAAAAAGTATTTAGGTTTTGATATATTCATTAAATTTTAATTTATAAATTTTTTTCCAGTTTTGGCCATTTTGGCCCAGGTGCCTAAACTTTGACCAATTTGAGCAGCATCGTGGGGTTAATCGATTTTGCTCAAATTTTCAGAATTTACTTTTTAGACATCGTTTCACGTTTTTAGGGGTTGGGAGCAGCATAAAATCGACAAAGTGCAATATAAGGACCACCCTAGTGTATACTTGACTTAACCACACTGATTGATAGAAAATCAAAACATGCATTCAATTTTGTTTTTCCAAATGTTTTCTTTATACCCACCACAATGAACCCTTACAAATAAAACAACAAAAAAAAATATTACAAGAAAATATGTTAGAGGTGAAAACAAAATTTTGAGGTGAAATACTTTTTGTAATGTAAAAAATAAACTGTGTGGTAAAAAACTATTTTTGTGGTGAACAGATGGACAGATGGACACACAGATGGACAGATGGACACACAGATGGACAGACGGACATCGCTAAATCGTTTTAAAATTTAATAAGGATCAATGATATATATACTTTATGGGGTGTTAGATATATATTTCGATGCATTACAAACGGAATGATAAAATGATATACATATACCCTCATCACAGTATGTTTAGTAGTGCGGGTCGATTTGTAGGGAGGCAAAAAAATCGCTCAACGTACAAGGAAAATCGTATTCTAGAGATCAAAATAAGAAACTATGCCGAAGGAACCATACCTCTAAAACGAATGCTGATGTCCCGACTTTTGACCCGTAGGGTCAAATTTTCAAAAAGCCCACTTTGATATTTCAGAAAGTTGGAGGAATCTCTTCAAGATTATGGGAGCTAATTCTTCTCCGGGAGACGCGCTAGCAGATTAATGCATAAATCATCATTCTAGGTGACCGTTAAAGGGTTAACATTTAAGTTGAAAGAGAGCCTTTTTAGCCGTGTTTTTATAACAAAATGTACAAATCTCGGGATAGAGATATTTCTCTATTTCTTCTCCGGAAGACGCTCTAGCAGATAAATGTTATAAATTATATCTAAATGGGTCAAAGTGGGATTCTTCAAAATTTGACCTACGGGTCAAAAGTCGGGACATCAGAATTCGTTTTAGAGGTATGGTTCCTTCGGCAAAGTTTCTTATTTTGATCCCTAGAATACGATTTTCCTTGTACGTTGAGCGGTTTTTAAATCGACCCGCCCTAATGTGTAGGGTATAAAAATTTGTAACATTTATTGCTAAAACTACTAAAAATTAGTTAAAAATTGCGTTGCAGAAAAAACTGCTAAAATTAGCATTTTTTTTGCTAAATATCAGTAAAATAAGAATAGAAAAAGGAAATGTGTTATTTAAAATTTTAAGTTTAAATTTTAGTTAATTGTAAGTAACAAATTAACCCATTTTATACCATTCATCAATCCCGTGGGAATTTTTTTTAGAAAGTCGGTAGAAAATTTTGTACAATTATTGCGCCCTCTAGCGGTGGTATTCGCAATTAAAATTAAAATATTAGTTTGATATAATTTTTATTAAAAATAAAAATTATGTTTTTGTGCAATGAAAATGAAAATTATTCAAGTTCGAGGCCATACTCTATATTTCTTTATTAGGATATTGTCCTAACAAATAATCTATAGAGTTTTTTTGTTTTTATATTTATTATTTGACCCTTTTAGGAATGTGTTGATAGATCTATTTCGGAAATTTTCTAGATTCCCATCATCAGAGCACATTTTGAAAGAGGTAACAATCCAATGCGAAACATCAAACATTCATATAAACTAGTTTACTCACTTCATGAGAACTAATATATGAGCTCAAAGTTAATAGACAAAACAAAAAAAATAAAAAGGAGGAAAAAACAAAAAACGTGTATTGACAAACAAGTTTTTCAATTTATTTTTTGATAAATGGTGATAATCTTTAACTTCGAACTTGAATAAAGGGTTAAAAATTTGTATTTGTTGTTAAAGCAAATATCTACCAAACCGTAATGCACAATTTGATGTATTGGATTTTTGCGATTTTTGAGAAATTTTAAAAAATAATGGTGTATTTGCACAATTTTTCAAAATTGTAATATGGCAACACTGGCGAATCAATTTTTACATCTCTTTTGCTTGTTGAATGAATATAGGAAATTTTTTACACAAAAAGAGAAAATGTAGTGATTTTCTGAATATTAAAGTTTTTACAAGATCGGAAATTTCTTCATCCAATTTTAAAATTTTACATAAAAAGTACAAACTGTACAACAATTTTTTTTACTTCAAAGAATTTTCCCATACGTCCTTCACAAATATACATATAACTTTTCAATTAATAATTTTCAAAAAAATGCTGTTACAAATATCAAAAATTTTATTTTTTAATTAATTGTATGGCAACCCTGGAACAAACGTTTTATTTTTTAAACTTATTTCTATAATAAAGACCCCACATTTTCAAATGTTTTTACTGCATTATTATATCTCCCTCCTATCCAAAATAGTCGGACCTCAAAAGTACACTCAGTGAATTAAGAAGGTAGAAACGACTAAAAATGAGATTTTAAACAACTACTACAAAAAGTCGATGACTACATTTGTCTTAAAAATGTATAAAAATTGCAGTCATTATCAAAAAATAACTGCAATATTAGTAAAACGAAATGTCAAAACAATGAAAAAAACAACTAACAAAATATTACTACATATATCAATTATTGTTCTATTAGGCGGGCTAAAGTCGATTCCGATATTAGTCTTTCTGTGTTGTCTCTTAAATACTTAACTCTGTAGTCAAAATGAAAAAAACCTTCGCTGGCTGCGTCAAAATAAAAAAACACATATAGAGTGGACGTATATATACGTCTTACGCGACAGGATATAGTTTTGATTAAACGTATACACACGTCTTACGCATGTTTAACCAGTTTCTGAATATAATTAATAGTTACAAGCGTTTTTAATGTTTTTACTATTTTCTGGAATCAATAAAATTAATATATAAATAAAAATATATAAAACTTACTTATAAACGCATTTCATTATTTTTTGCAGCTTTCTGCGAAGTTGTGAAAATAACTACGCAAAACAACTGTTATTAAAATACGATATTTTTAGTAAGTTATTTTTTTAATGACTGTCAAAAATAGTTATTTTCCATTTTTCCATAGTAAATACAATTACAGTTAAAATGACTATTACCGTTTACTACACGAATGACTGACATGCAGTTACGGGAAGAATATTCTGATTGTAGGTGTTGCTTTAAAGCAACGGCAGTTTAAATGGGTTAATCTGCTAAAACCAGCAACAAATTTGCTAAATATTACACAGTACAACACATGATTTTGGGACTCAATTCTGAGAATGACACGTGAAAGTAGACCCAAAAATAAGAACTTCTACAACATTCGTTTTGTCAACTTGGCTACAGTAATAATTTTTTGGCTCAAGGCGAATTTTTAGCACTTTTTCTATATTTTAACACGGTTATATCTCGGTATACCGTACGGAATATCTCTTTTGTGTCTGCAGCACAAAAAATGCGGAACAATACTACTTGAAAAAAGTGCATCCGGTGCCTTAAAAATCGCAAAAATGCCCATTTTCCACCATTTTTCACCTTTTTTGCTCAATAACTGGATTACAAATCCACAAATATGCTGTTTTTTTTTTTTCTTTACAAAAAATAAATATTTTTGGGGCTGCTTTCACGTGCGATTCCCAGAATTGAGTCCCAAAATTATGTGTTTAAAAATGTTGTACTGTGTTAAGGGGCCCACACACGACACCAGCATGCATGCGCAATCAAGTGATTGTGCATGCCAATTGACCGCGTGTGGGTTTGTGGTGCGATTGCACATGCCGATTGAGCAAAATCAAAAACAGTTTGATATTTTTATGATTGTACCAGCATGCTTGTATCGTGTATGCTGAAATTAGCTCAGCTTTGAAAAGTTTTCAAGCAGTAAACAAGACCATGAATGCAAAAGAAAAAATATTTTGGGGAGAATACCTCGATTTATACAAGTCAATGCCGTGTTTATGGAATATTAAAAGTTCAGAATATTGCAATCGTGATTTAAAAAGCCAATGTTATAATAAAATGGTTGAGAAATTAAACAGAGACAAAGTAGTATCCATGACGACCTTTCTACACAGTTTTTGTAAAGAAATGAAAACTGTACCAGCATGATGGTGTGGTGTATGCTCAAAAGCTCAATCACTCAATCACTTGATTGTGCATGTATGCTGGTGTCGTGTATTGGCCCCTTTAGTTGACAAAAAAAAAAAATCATAAAAAAATATTAATTTTTTTAAGTTTTTTTTTTTTAGATTTTATAATGCGAATGAAACTCTGGCCTTCTGAAATCAGCAATCTACAATTTATGTGCAAAAAATTTCTGTTCATTAGAGCAAAATATACTGTTATTCGCATTCTACTAAATTTAAGGTAAAAATAGCAAACATTTTGTTGATATTACAGTTTTTGTTTGCATTTTTTAGTCTACAAATATTTAGTACAAGTTTTTGCTAATTTTAGCAGAGTAAATTCCAGTTAACTAAAATTCATTTCGAATATAACTAAAAAGTTAGCAAATTTATCTTGTTTTGTTAAAATTTAGCACAAAAGTCTGCTAATTTCAGCAGTATTTTCAGCAACATAATTTTTAACTAATTTTTAGTAGCTTTTTTACACATTCAACTCTGCTTATTCCGACCGCTTCAAAGGACTGTGCTCATACCCGCTTATCTTTACTGCACTCAAAAAAGTTTTGAAGTAGAAAAACTACACTTTAACTACTGTAAATTCAATTAAAAAGGAGGCGAAATTTAATTTCAGTTAAAAGTACTAAAAACTTAGTTATATTTAACTGTTGAAAAACAACTAACAAATGCAGTAAAAATAACAAACAATTACAAAACAATAACTGACAATTTTTTACTACATCAATTAAAAAACAATTGAAAAAATTGGTAAAAGCTACTGTTTATTTTTTCATCAAAAGCCACAAAACTAATAGTTGTTAATAAAATAAGCAACTAACAAAATTCTGCATTTCGAAACTGTTGTTTAAAGTAGTTATTTTTAACATATTATCAACAGTTATTAAAGGTTTTTTATGCAGCTAACACCAGTGATGCATTTTGAGTTTTTTTGTTTTGGGCCAAATTGACAATTTAAAAGGGCCAAAATACCATTGATAGGTCCACAGGAATGATGAAGTTAGTACTATAGTACTTTTTTGGTACTATTTGATCCGGAAAAGTACCATAGTACTCCTTTGACTCTTTTAGTACTATTTACATATAAATAAAAATTAAAGATTCAGTTTGAATTTTAACGTCTTTTTCAGACAATTGCAATTAATACTATAATTAATATGCAATTTTATTTAATTTTAATTGCGAAAGACGTGGTAGAGAAGAATGAGTGTATTTTCTAAAAATCATAACTACATTGTAAGTCTTTCAATTTTCCTGAATCAGACTGCGCAGTTTCTGGTATTGAACCTTCGTCAGTGACCCTGTTTTTTTGAATAATGTAATATTTGTTATGTTATTATTTGTTCGATTGCGTCTATATGAAATTTTCTGTGCAATCACTGACCGTGGTTTAGATAAACTGATTTCTAATGCCACATGCACTCGAACTACACGTTAGACAGAGCGCTTTAGCGCACTGATCTATCGTCAGGTCGAGTTTTGTTGTGATTAAAACTAGTTTTATTCAATACACGGTGTTTTTGTTCTTGCATACATAATCTCAGAAGTACAACTCCAACAACACAACAGTTCTATTTTTAGAAACTTCAGAGAAACTTCAAGATTCAACATTTAATTCAATTACCCATTCATAAATTAACATTTATCAAATGTATTTATTTGGATCCAATCGTTGTAAATGGTATTGATTAAAGATGATTTTATTTGAGTTCGAGTAAAAAAAAAAGTGTTCAAAAAGTGAAAAATAAATATCTTAAAAAAGTACAATTGAAAAAAGGCCATTGCCAACATCTTCAAATTTGCATTGTGATTCTAAAATCGAACGAGTAATGAAATAGATTTCCTTGCAAAAAATTGTGAATTTAAGAAATAGTCTGATCATTTTTATAAATTCTGTGTCTAAAATCAACTAAATTTTGTTTTTATATACAAACACATTTTAAAAATGTTAATTTATAATAAAAACTTGTATTTAGTACTATGAGGGTCGAAAAAGTACTATTTTTTATGCTGGTTGGTACTATTTGAAAATCCCATTTATCATCCCTGTAGGGCCATATTTTTTAAAAAAATCGATTATTAGATTTTTACTAAAATAAAAATAATATTAATTTGTTAATTAGAGTTCGTCATTTTAATGCTTTTTTAAAAATGCAAGACAAACCCCTCTGACAATAAAGTTTAACATATTTTATGAATTCTCATAAATTATTTCCGCTCTTGCGATAACATACATTTTTTCAAAAATGAATTGCGGCCCTTCTTTTAAAAATTTGGACAAAAAAAAAAGATTTAAAAATGTTATCGTCCTGCATTTAAAAATTTTAAAACCTGACCTCCTGGTACGAAAATATATGATTTTGAATGTGATATTTATAAAAAATTAAACAACTCCCCGTTTATCATTCTCTAAGGAACTAGCATATGCTCTCATCGATTAAAAAAATCAGGCAAATTTCATAAAAGTCTGAACTAAACGGTTTTAAGTAGTTAGTTCAATTTTGAGCTGAAAGAGCCAAAATAGATAAGAAAGTACCACAGGGCCATCAAGCAGTCGAAAGTGCCACAAATGGCCCTATTGTGCCACCTTTTGCATCACTGGCTAACACTACAAATTAAATCAGTACTTTTGGCAAATTTTTTTATCTGTTCTACAGTAGTTGTAGTAAAAATTTGGTATGTTTTTTTACTCGTTACTTAATTTACTGCATTTGTCATTTGATTATGTTGATAGTTAAAACCAACTGCAATTTTTAGTTAATTTAAATGAAATATCAGTTATTTTCAATTTATAACGAGCTTTCAACCTCCGTATATTTACAAAAATAAAGCAAATCAAACATATTAGCTAGGTTGATACTAGTATTTCGATCTTATTTTATTTGTCATTTCACAGACGAGCACCCTTTTCATTCAAAATATTTATATGAATTATCATTAACTTACCCACTTATACATAATGCAGACAAAACAGGAACCCAACCACTTTTGAGCACAGGGCGAGTATAACTATTTTTTAAAACAATAGTAACCCACATGGGTAATAACACCAGATAACAGGCGACTACAACATAACAAACCCATAAATGTGTTTCTAAAATAGAAAAAAGAAATAATTTAGTACTTATTTCGCAATAATTTTTAAATCATTCAAACTTACTAATGTGATCGAATAGTAACGAGGCAATAAAGGAGAGCAAACTAATTGAAACAACATCTCCTATGGAAGCAGCTAAGGGTGTTGCTAAATTATCGGGATTCAAACGATACCTTTGAGATAATAATATCACAGCTACTAATACAAAATCTAAAAATGATTTGAAAAAATTACAAACTCATTTAATTCTCAATCACTTAATAATAATTACCTAATACAAAACATGATGATGTTGCCGTAAACATCGCAGATGCTGTCAGCAACATTATATGTTCAAAAAAGAAATCACCATCCATGGCAGCGCCAACACCTACTGCAAACATAGCGACCAAAAAGGATGCCACCGTGGCCTGCACCTGCACCAATGCTATGTTGCCAACAATCATACGTGTAACTTCTTTACGTGACGTCATATTGCCTAAATTCACCTGCGTAGATAACCGTGAGGCCAGACACATGTCCAAATTACCTTTGAGACCCAATAGAGCGGGTACCAAAATGAATAATTCAGTAACAGACTTGAAAACTCGCCATTTCTAGAGCGATGAAAAAAAAGACGAAAATATTGAATATTATTTTATAATTATTTGATAATAATAGTTCTGCTTTTTAATCACCGGATTTATTTTATTTCGTTAAAATATTTCATATTTTGTTTATTCAATTGTCAAAATTTATGTTTTTATCTAAATCTAATATGTGCTCTAGAGGTGGGGGTGTTCTATAAAAACCAAAATGCGATTTTTGGGCAAGGATGGGTCGGTTGTGTTTCCTTTCTATATATAAATTATATACAGTGTATTACAAAATTAAGTATACAGGTATATAAACTATATATTTTAATATAAAATAAGCCTTTAAATTTTTTAAAATCATAAAATTTATTTTTGTTCAATAACAATAATTATAGTATTAAATACTAGTATTAAATGCTTGGGTTGTAAAACAGTTTCTTTATTTTTAATGTAAATGTCAGTCATTTGTAGAACAAATTAAGTTTTTTATTAACCATGTAGTTCATTAAAAAAACAAACCACATTAAATGACTGTTGTATGCTTTTACCTTAATTTTTTACAGTAGTTTTTTGTTATTTAAAAAAATAAAAAAAATTAATGTTTTTTCCTAACATGTGGTGCAATTTTATTACAATTGTTAGTAATTTTTTCCACATTAAAAAACAAATGACAATGTTAGTTGAATTTACTGAATTGTAAGTCGCCCTTTCTTTAAGTGAAATTTAGTTTGTTTTTAACTACATTTGCAGTGGCCTTTACCTACATAGTATTCTAAGTGCACTTTAAATACAAATAGCACTTACAATAACGGATTTTTTTAAAAAATTTAAAAAGTAAAAATACAACTTAAGGATGTTATCTTTGAACTTCGTCAGCAAAATCTTTATTTTACTATTGTATTTTCAAAATTGTGCTAAAATTTAAAAAGTTATATGCAACTAGTTTAAAAAAAATATTAAAAAATGTAAAAATAGTACCGAAAATTGAACTTCTAAAATTTTTTTTTGAAATATTTTTAAAAACGCTGAAAAATAGCAAAATTTCTACCAAGGTTTGTGATGAATGCACTGGTTCTATTATATTATGTAAAAAAAACGCGATTCCTAAAATATGGTCTGTTTTAAAAAAAATATTAAAAAATGTAAAAATAATACCGAAAATTGAACTTCTAAAATTTTTTTTTTTAAATTTTTTTAAAAACGCTGAAAAATAGCAAAATTTTTACCGAAGTTTGTGATGACTGTACTAGTTCTATTATATTATGTTAAAAACGCGATTCCCAAAATATGGTCTTTAAACCTATATTAACCTTCACTCTTCTCTCTGTATACCCATATTCACCTCCACTCTTCAATTATGAATAAAATATTGTTATAGCTTCAAACAAAATTATACTTTACATTGACATTTATAATTCTGAGACAAAAATTAAAAAAGTTTTAGGTACTTATTAATAATTGCATGCATGTCATGCTTTTTTTTATACGTTGTTATTGAATTATTTTTGCTTTTTTTATTTTTAGATTTTTTTTTTTCCTGAACATCCAAAAACAATAATTTAATTATTAAAAAGATAAAAGTAATTGATAGATTATGGGAATTCAAGATATAAAAAAATGTGTTCGGATTGTTTTGATATAATACTACACAGTCAATGGCTTACCTCTACTCTACCTAAGATAATACCAGCTCCGATTGTACCAATACCAGCCAAAAAGAATGGTATCGATACTTGTAACAAGATGGTTGACCATTTTTCTTGTTTTATGCCCGGTTTATTTAGGGCCATCTTTTCATCCGCACTGTTTGAAGCATCATGACCACCTCCATTGCCGCCACCGCTGCCCGCTCCTGGATCAGGTTCTGAGGATGCTATGGACGTCGTGATGATAGAGCTTAATGAACCGGTTGTCGAATGTGGCAAACCGGACAATTTGTCATTGTCGGTGTCTAAAAACAACAAAAAAATATACGATTTTAAAAAATTTTAAAAATTAATTTTTTTGGATATGATTTGTTGGTTTTATTAAAAGTTAGTAACAATTATCATTTATCATATAAAAAATATTATAGTGATGGTCATAAGTTGACAAAACTTAACTGATATTGCTTTACATTTGAAATAAACAAGTCAAATGACTTCTTTATCAAAAGTCATTTGCATTGTTATTTGAAGTTGAAAACAAATGTCGGTTAAGAGTTATCAACGTATGACCTTCACAATGTTTGTGAATGTGCTTAATATTCAAACATGCTAATTTTAAGTTTTTTTTTTTTATTTTTAAAAATTTTAAACTTGAAGTTAGGAAAAAAAATGTGTAATTATCATTTTTGAAATAATAGTAAATATAGAAATTTTATTCACACATAAACGCATGACACGCACTGATGACAAAGCTTAAGATAAAAACGATATATAATTATTTGTTATGAATTAAAATTTATGAAATGTTAGAAAAAATTATTCATATTATAAAAATATTAGATTTTTATTTGTTGGTAAGGTATTTCCTTTGGTCCAATTTGGTCAAACATTTTATTGAAACCATCCACTAAGCTACACTAACAAGGGGAGTCTCCCGATGGTACCTCTTCGATCTTAAGGGGGGACATTACATTCGCGGCAGAGAAAACAGCCCTTTTTTTAAAAATTCATAACTAAGTCAAAAACAAACATTTTTCCAAAATTTTTTATTATTGTAGAGAATTACAAGAAAAAAAATTCAAAAAAATATATTTTTCACTCCAACATGGTTTCATAGAGCTCCAAACTGGCGGTAGAGAAAAAAACGGGGTCTCGTGTTTGCAGCGCTGGGAGTCGCAAAAATTGTCCGATATGGAAAAAAAATACTTTTTAACAAAATTGGTTATCGTATGACACGAGCTTTTTTTTTAAATTTTTTTTTCAATTTTTGGTGATGTTCCAATTTTAAAAGTGTGTTTTTTCGAAAAAAATATTGACTTTAAAAATTCATAAAAAATCGAAAAAAAATTTAAAAAAAGCTCGTGTCATACGATAGCTAATCAAGTTTAAAAAAATACAAAAAAAAATTCGTCAAAAAATGAATTCGCTAGTGCCGCAACCAGTACGAAAAACATGGTTTCGAGATAAACGCGTTCAAAGTTTGTGAACAAAGAAAAAAAGGTTACCTTCAATCTGCCATGCCTGCTTCGTACTGTATGCCTTTGTTATCTTGTGTTGTGCTGTTTCTTACAGTTTTTTGAAATCGTTTAGCAATTCGGGCTTTTTTTGAAGCTTCATATGAATTCATTCTGGCGCATTTCAAACGATTTGCATCATTTCCTTTGCAAAAATTCAATGCTGTAGTAAAACAAGTATATACCAGCTGCCGTACGTAGGTGGCGCGAAAATTAAAAATCGCTCTCACTAATCCGGCTGTAACTTTTGAACCCGTAGGAATTTTTCCATCATTTTTTTTTCTTAGAATCTTAAGAATATTTACTAAAATACAAAATTATAAAAAAGGTCGATTTCAAAAAACGGCCAATGTCATGTATTCCCTTAATGAAATTTGGATATGTCATAAAGGACATATCGTAATTTTTTTAACCGGTCCGATCTCACCTTTAGGGGTAGAAAGTTGTAAAAAAAAGTAAAAGTAAAAAATATATTAACTTTGGCCCAGTTAATACATTTTTTTTTTGGAAAAATGTCTGAAACTATTATGATACCAATATTGCCTATGCAACGTGTCAGGGTTGCCAGTTATTTGAAATATTTAAAATAAAGGAAAAACTAATATAAGAGCCAAACAAGTTCAATACGAATGTCGAAATAAGCTCAGACACCCACCCACTCGATTAAATTTAATAGGCATTGATATTCTTACACAAAGATAAATAAAGTGCCAACCGAATTGTAAAGTGTATATTAATGGTAACAACTTATAAATTCATTTAGTACAACGTTATTTATATTAGATTTCTGAATATTTTGGGTGTTACAAATAAAATTCCGTTGAAATAACCGAACTTTGATGAGAAAACTAATGTTAAGTTGTGCCAACTGTCCGAAATTCGTAATAACTGAACTTGAGTCGTAGTAACTGAATTTCAGATGGCAAATAGCTAAATTTTTCTCCGTATGTATTTTTTTTTTGTTTAATTCAACTATAATTCTTTTATAAAACACCAATTTTAATAACACTTAAAACATATTTTTTTGAATAACAAAAAAAAAACTTGAAATTTATGGGACATGTTTCGTATCCCAGCAAATAATAGTGCTTACCCAGAAGCGCTTCCGGAAGGCATTATTTGATAACGAAGCGCTTCCAAAGCAAATAAAGAAGTCATGACTTTTGTTCGCGATGTGCCACTTGGTATGTCTCTTTTAAAGCGCTTCTTTCATGTACTCTTAGAAGCAATAAATTCATGCCTTCTTAGGCACTAAGCAGCTCTTTTCGTATGTTGACAACATTAGTGCTTCATGGAATGCATACTTTATTGCTTCATTGTAAGCATTATTCACTGCTTCAAAGAATGAATTCTGGGAAGCACTACAGAATGCCTTCTCTAATTGCTTCATAGTATGCAAGGCGGTGAAGCGCTATTTTGGAAGCATACAAAAGAAGTTACTGCTTACCAAATCCAGGTTATTTTTTGCTGGGATACCAGTTAATGCGTCTCCAAAAGCTCTTTTATTTGGTACCCCACTTGTTGAAAATATCTCCTAAACAATTTGAAAAACCCGAAACAACGAAAAATGTGGTTATTTTAGGGTTAAACCTAAACATAAGATTGGGCGCCAAAAGAAATTACTTGTCCCTTACTTCCTGTCCCTTATTTATGTCATGTCTAAATTTCATTAAGATCAAAGAGAACCCATCGGGAGACTCCCTGTGTAAGAGATAAATACAACTGTAATTTCAATGAAAAATGTATACATAGCAATTTTATTTAAAATTAACTAATGTTGTAATAATTTGCAGTTAAAAATTACTGTAATAGTAGTTAATTCTAAATGAAATTGCAGTATGCAATTTTTTAATTTCAATTGCAGTTGATTGTTGCCGACATTATTCTCTGAGTGTGTGTTAAGTTTCTCGTTCCTTTTTTAAACTACAGTCAAATCCATGTATAACGTATACTCGGTTTAACGAAAACGCGATATAATACAAAAGTTTGTAAATATTTTACTAGATTTTTGTAAAACTAACTTGAAACTTATGTTTTTTCTGCGTGTACCTTATAAAAGAAAATTTTATGAAATTTATTCTAAAAAATATGTAAAAAATTTAAAAATCTTTTTTAATTTGAATTTCATTTTTAATTGTCAGGTTTGAGATCATAATTAAATGTTACTTTTACAAATAGAAAACATTGATTGTTAATAAAAGTAACATTTATTAACAAAAAATTTCTAAAAAAAACATAAATTACAAAAAATTTGTAAAAATGAAAACAGCACTTTTCTTTTTGGAAACTTTTAATGTATGCGTGTACCCCACTATTGCCGTTTTATTTTTCATTTACAATAAACTCTGCATTTTGAGAAATGTTAAGTGTGCAGTCGCTTTAGTACAAAAAGTTGTTGCAATTTATATCGATATAAAAAATAGGCCTAACAATATATCATTCGTTATACCGGGCTTTGACTGTACATATTCTTATGTTCCATAGATCGCATCCCATTGAACATTGAGACTATACACTGAGAGAATAACATTTATAATATAAAAAAAGTTTTGCATAAAATCGATAAAATTTCGTTTGAAATCTGTCAATGAAATTTAGCATTTTTTTTTTAAATAAAATTTAATGAAAAATATTATTTAATTAAAAAAAAAAAACTTTTATATTTTAAACGAAAATGTTTTAACATAAATCTATTTGCAAAAAAATGAGCAAACTTTTTATTAATTTAAAGAAATTTTTATTTATGAAGAGACAATAACGTCCATTCCTTGATAGATCGGCCAAAAACTGACCTGGGGTCATACAAATTCCTTTACGTTTTGCACACGTATGATCTAGTATGTCTATTAGTCACTACCGTTTTCAGTTTCTGCAAATTTTGTAAACTGGCAGTGTTATTGCAGTTTTTCAGTTTTTAAAAATCCAAAAATATACTAAAAGTAGTGAGTTTGGAAAAGTCATATATCCTAAAGTAGATGAGCTATTTCAAAGATTTAAAAAGCATATCGCACACCTAGTTCAAAAGTGACTCAACTCAAAATTTTTAATTTTTTCAGAAATCGAAAAAAAATATTTGCAACTTTATATCAATTGAAACATAAAGAAAAAACTGTTTTTATCAACAGTTAACAAAAATAAAATACAGTGATATTTTTTTTTATAGATAAACAAGTGTATTGTGCATAGTTTAAGCATATAAACCCGAAAAATTGAAAGTTTGAGTTAAGTCACTTTTGAACTAGGTGTGCGATATGAATGCTTCAATTGTCTTCTTTACGATTTGTAATTAAAAAACAAACACTTTTTGAGAAAATGCATTCATAATGCAAGTGCAATTTCTGATTGCACTTTGCACTTTCCCCCCTTCGATATTTAAAACATTTTAAATTTTGAAAAGTTTATAATGTTTTTAATAAATAACACCTTTGACTTCTTGGGGACCAGAATTCTAACTATTTTTAATGATTTTTTCAAAAATATCTTTCTCCTTTTTTCATATCATAAGACAATTTTTTTTAGTATTTTAATTTTTTTTTTATAATTTTTGCTTAATCGGAAGTAGACATCTGTGTAGGTCGGATTTTTTAAATTCTATATGTGGGGCTCATTTTTGTATTTTTTTTTTTAAAAAGTGTATGTCTAGGATCGTAGTAAAAATAGGGGTTAAAGTATATAAATCTATAGTATGGTATGTGGGTTCCTGATCCGTAGACATCCCCTTAGAGGAGATTTTTGGTAATTCCCACGGGAAGGGCTAAAAAAGGTCAAAAACGCTTAACCCTCTAACGGTGTCAAATGAGCGTTTTATACTTAGAAATTCATACATTCCGATAGAAAACTAAATTTGCTAAATATTTTTCGAAGAAATTTTTCGTGTGCCGTCTACGGTTTGAAAGCGAGAAAGCTTCAAAATCAAAATTTCGTAAAATTTCAAAAACTAATTATTTTTTAAAAAATATAGTTTTAAAAAATCTAAAAAAACCAATTTAAGTTCACTAAAAACTCTTTATATAAGTAAGTAAGATTAAAGCTTTATCTTTAATAATAGGTACTTACTTTAGTTCAAAGACTCACAGGATTTTATCAGGATTCCTCGAAAGGATATCGTCTTAACTTATAAACTAATAGACGGATTTTTATGAAATGTTTGCAGAAAGAAGACATTAAGTATTAATAGCAAAGCGTTGAAGTTTGAACAATATAAATTGAAGTTTAGATACTTTTTCGCTTAATTTCGCTTTTTACAAAAAGCGAAAATCGCGATATCTTCTTAAATAGGAGCAGAAAAAAAATAGTTTTTCGAGCGTGGTTATATATTGATAAGAGAAATATTTTTTGTCCAAAACTTCTCTTTTATATGATTTAGTTTTTAAAATGCACCTTAAAATATTTTGGCTCACATCGCCTAAATTTGGCAACGATAAACAATTTTGTTGAAGAACTTATTATTTGGTTTTTTTTCGAGTGGTGCACATTAGGGTAATAACCTTTTTGCATTTTTTGCAAATATCAAATCTCCCCAGACAAAATCGTGTAGGGCATGGACAAATATTAAGAACTGCGTTTTTAGTTTTTCGCTATCGTTAAAAAAGGTTACGGACCAAACGCGTTAAAGTTTTGAATCAAACAAAGTTAAAAAAAACTTTTTTTGATGCCTCAACGTCTGACCATCACATCTATATAATTAAGTAATAGTAAAGTCCGTTTTAATAGTAAAGTCCGTTTTCGAGTCAATGGAATAGTTTTCTTCCAAATTTGCTTACTTACAGATGTATAAACCATATTTTAAAAAAATTGTTATTAAAAAAAATTTAAAAAAAATATATTAAAGGCATTTTAGAAATCGATGTCGGTTTTTTACCAAATTGAACTGAAATAGTTTTTTTTTATCATTAATACAATATTTGCCATTAGAAAACCCCTGGGGAGAATGTTGTCCAAAAAAAGTTATCACCCTAGTGCACATGGTATGAATTTCGTTGCAAAACATCGTTTGCCAGTAAGAGGGTTAAGCAATATACTTGAAATTTGGTGTGTGGTTTTATAAGGGCTAAAAGTTTTAAATTTAAATAATATGTTGATTGGACTATGCCCAAATCAATATTAAGGTTCTTTTACAATTTTTACGATAAACGTAATAAAAATTTTGGGGCAATGGCGAAAAAATAAAATTTGGTTAGTTTGTTCTTTCTTCCATCGCTTTAGACGGAATTTGTGGAAATTTTTGCTAGAATAGGTCAAAAGTATCCCCACTGACGGCATTTTTATACCCTTTCTAATCTTATCTAAATACCCTTTTAGTAAGAAATCTAAATTTTAAATATTTGTTCACTGTTGTATGGGCGAATTTCCTGATAAGTTTTATTTTGGAACTTTTAAAAAGAACGGCGTAAAATTCGGGTTTATTTGGGTAAATTTCAGCTCCTAAAAGCCGCTTAAGAAGTAATGATCTTAAAATTTGATTTGTCAATGCAATTTGATACAGGCATCCGCTAAAACTGGGTATTAAAAAATGTTTACAAGGAGGGACAAAAAGAGGAAGTCTTCCCCTTAACGTCCTGCACAAACAATTTAGGCAAACAGTCTGAAATTCAAAAAAAATTTTTTTTTTTTTTGAGGTATGTATTAATTTATTGAATATAGCTTTTGGGTTTTTATAAAATCTTTGTATAAAAGGGGTTTAACAGAAATAAATTCCACCTTTAATGACCTATGGAATTCCATTAAGGTAGAAATCTGAAACTTGATTTCACAAAAACATACACTTAAATTAATTTATTGAAACAAATTCCTTAAAAAATAATAAATTTTTCATCCTAATATATTCCGATATATAAAACTACCGATAACGAAATATCGCGCTTTTAAGCTCGTTTAGGTTATAAAATAATTAAATATTGCAAGAAAAGCTTATAAATGACTACTAAATAAGATAAATTTAAAAATCCAAACTAATTTTTAATGCTATACAAAGTTTTAATACTTTTTTTTTTTTTAAAGTAAAGGGTCCGCCAAATAACTTTTTTTTTTTTTTGAACTCCTGAACCAATTGGACTTTGTGTGGCGTCATACCAAGGTCTTTATGCAAAATTCGTCTCAATGATGTCTCCGAAATGTTCAATTGTTGAGAACGACGGTGAATTGATGGCGCTTCACGCACACTTTCTGCCACAGCAGCAATATTCTCGGGTGCACGCACTGTTTTTGGCTTATCACGCTTTGGTTTATCGATGAGGATGCCAGTTTCTTTCACTTTTTTCACAAGATAACGAACATACGGACCATATTCGTTCAGCGGAAGTATAAAACTAATTATCTGTCAAATCAGACATGAGCTAAGTGCTACCATTCACGAAATAAGCACTAGTTGTTAGATGGCGGACCCTTTATAATAATTTACAAAAAAAAAATAACACAACAAAAATATATAAACGAATAAGATTAAATTTACAAAAAGAGAAAAAGACATTTGAGGGAGGGGAAACTCACCATTTCCATAAATTGTAAATAATTTAAAATTATCATCCTGTGATGGTAAAGTATTACGATAGTGTCCTTGTGGTACACCATTTTGACTGGTGTATTCATAAGGTGTAGAGTTTAGTTTTGAATTTGTAGAAGGTGTTGATGATTGTTGTTGTTGTTGTTGTTGTATATTACTACTGGAAAAATATTGTTGTTGGTGTTGTTGGTGTGGTTCATGTATATCTAAAGTGTGTACATCTGATAATGATCTTCTACTTAAGCTGTTACTATTACTGATACTTTCACTGTTTGTTGGGTGATGAAGGTTAGTTTGTATAAAATTACTAGAACTACTAGTGTTGTGTGTGTCGGGATTTAAATTTGACGCCGCCGATAACGACGCCGCTGGTGTAAAGGAGGTATCTTTAAGGTCATTATTGTTATTATTATTATTTTCTATATGATGCTGGGCTGCAGCAGCATCTTTGCCGTTTAGCGACATGGCGTTTGTTTTTTTTCAAATTATTTGGATTTTCTTAATTATTAATTATTAGATTTTTTAGTAAACAATTTTATTTTATATGTATTAATTTATACAATAATGTGTGATTTAGAATAATTTATTTAAAATAATTATGAAAATTTGCATTGTTTTAGGGTTTTTTTTTTAAAAAATTAATTGTAATAAAAAATATAATTTATTGTTTTTACAAAAAACATAAAAAAAATAAGTAGGAATGGTTTGTTTTTTTTTTAATAATAATACTTTTAAGTTTCAAACAGAAATACAACTGAAAAAATTTTATAACATCTCGGAACTACGGTTTCAATACTATATACATGACAAGAGTCGCTATACTTTAGATTTTTAAAACTTTACATTTGGTAAAATAAATTGGTATAATAAATTAAAATTTGCAAAAAGCTACTAACTAATTTCAAATAACTAATACAAAATATTGAAAAATTTAAAATTATTTCCAATTTAATTAAAAAAAAAAATTATTTATTTATTTTTTTTTGAAAGGAAAATAAACAATTTTTAATAAAAATTTTAAGTAAATTTAAGGAGTATCAACATATAATTTCTTTTTTTCCATTAATAATTTTGGAATTTTTTTTTTGTAAACTTTGACTTGAATTTGGTTTGAATTCTCAATAATAATAATAATAAGATACAATTAAATAATAATAAAAAAAATTAATAAATAAATATCACACAATTTTTTTTTTGTTTTGTTATATTACTAGATTATTGTAGATACTATATATTATTATTAATTAATTATTGTTATTAAATTATTAATTATAATTTAAATTATAATTTTTATACTTTATCAGCGTTTTGTTTACATGTTAACTACGTTCTAATACGTGTGTGTTTCTTTTTGTGTGTAGTGAGTGTGTAGCGTAGTGTACATGGGTTTGTTTTCATTAAGGTTTGAACTCAGTTCGGTACATTAATTTTATTCAATTTCGAGGGCTTTAGTCACCGGACCGTTGAGATGGCTAGAAAAAGATACATGAAAAAAATAGAGAAAAAATAGTCGAAATGTTGGCATCAAAAATTAAACTCTTTATACACAAAGAAAAATATTTTATAACAAATCGAAAAGAAAATGCAATTAAATCACTTTTTTAAAATCAAAAATTATCTAAATTATCAAAAAAAAAAAAAAAAAAAAAAAACATTAATTAAAACTACACTGCTTCTTATCCGAGTAAAAACGTTCATATACAATCATATCTTGTTGAATATAATATTATAAAAAAAAAAAACATATACAGTAGTGATCAAAACATTTGGAACTGAGATCGCATTTGCTGTTTTCATTGATTTATTTTCTTCAAATCACACGTAGTTACTAAAATTTATTTTTTAAATATTCTTCATACATTGTTTTATGTTAAACAAATAAAAAAAAATGAATTCCGTCAAATTAAAACAACAAAATTATTAATATCTCATTATTCTTACTCTTAACGAAACAATTTATACTAACAAATGCTAGGATATAACGGTAATCGCATTCCTTTTTAATATGAGATTCAGTCCGTTACATTTTTTAAAAAAATTTTCTTATTTTTCTTCAATCTTTTTGAATAAATTTTTGTCTTTTGTTTTATTGAGCTAAATATCCTTTATTTTATAATTATAAGTATTTTTTTTCAATATTTCGTCTTCGTATTGGAAGACTTCTTCAGGGAATTTTTTTTTTTTTATAATAAATTATAAATTTTTTTTTTTATAAAAAAAAATTTTCCCTGAAAAAGTCTTCCAATGCGAAGACGAAATATTGGAAATAAATACTTATAATTATAAAATAAAGGATCTTTAGCTCAATAAAACAAAAGACAAAAATTTTTAAAACAAATTTATTATAATTATTGTTCTTTAATAGTTGTAATAAGATGTTGGAAGCATAAACATCATAAGAATAATTTTTAATTGTAAAAAATGTCATTAAATAAATACAATTCATCAAATCAAAAGTTTTAAATGATTTTCAAAATGGACTTTCCCAAAAAGAAATTTCTATAAAGTACTCCGTTCCAAAATCAACGATTTGCCGCATTGTTAATAGTGTTAACATCCGCACAACTCATAAAGGTGGAAGACCCCGTATTACAACTGTAAGAGAAGATCGGAAAATCAAGAATTTTTTTACGAAATATCCCAAAGCAGTTCCCAGAGAAGCTAAAACTGAACTTTTAATAGATGCCAGTCTTCCCATCATTAAAAGAAGAGCCCGAGAATATGGTCTTAGAAGTTATAGATGAACAAAAAAAACCGTTTGTGTCGAAAAAAAAAAATCGAAAAGCTCGGCTTGACTTTGCACGCAGCCATTTGAACTGGACTCAACAGCAATGGAAAAATGTATTGTGGTCAGATGAGTCTAAATTCAAACTCCGGGAATCAGATGGAAGAGCCAATGTTCGAAGACCACGAGGCGAAAAGTTAAATCCCAGATACACAACCGCCACAGTGAAGCACGGAGGTGGAAACATTATGGTGTGGGGGTGTTTTTCAGGAAATGGGATAGGCCTAATTCACCGCATTACTAGCATAATGACGGCCACAATCTATAGAGATCTTTTGAGTTCAGTTATGCTTCCGTATGCTGAATGGGAAATGCCACTCTCATGGACCTACCAGCATATTTATTTTTATTATATTTTCAATTTATAACGAGCTTTCAACCTCCGTATATTTACAAAAATAAAGCAAATCAAACATATTAGCTAGGTTGATACTAGTATTGCGATCTGGCTAAAGATCTCATCAGAAGACACGTCGCAAAACTGGTACAAGCGAAGACTTCGGTGTATCAAACAGTGGAAATTTCAGCAAAATATCCAACCACGTGATTATTTAAATGGTGTCAAAACTTTGGCTGGTTTATTCATGATATATCATGTAACTCGAAAAAAACTAACATAACACTAAAGCGGACCACAGTAACTAGGGCCGTAACAGTAGAAATTGTGAAGTAACTGGTGCAAACTAATTAGGTGTGTATAAAAAAATGGCAATCGGTGCAGAAACAACAAATCCATTGACTGTTAGACATCGGACCTAATAATGAGACGATTCAAAAATTGCATAATTGCATGTGCGACTGGCGGAAATATTATTTGAAAATCAGTAAAGAAATAATTTTAACAAAAGTCCGTGTCACAAAACTATTCTAAAAGACAACGTTCGTGGACATGTCCCAGGTTAGGTCTGTGACATGCTACATGGTATCAATTTTCCTATTCTATGACAGTGCCCTGTTAAAGTGACAGACCCGTTCCATATAAAGTTATTGGTTCCACTTTGTCTTAATTTCCCACAGGGTATAGTCTGCAAAATTATAAAAAGAGCTCGGCTCAAAAACAGCATTTGGAAACATTCTTGTTTCTGTTATTCAATAAAAAATAATTTTTTTGGGACTTGCGCAATATTATAAAACAGTTAATGTGACATAATTTTTTAGGAAAGTTCAGTGATTGGATCCGTTCGGATTCATCGGATTTGTCCTGTAACTTGTTCGCTTATCGCAGTATAATGATATGTCACGAAATTATTAATTTTGTACAAGTCCGTAACATAAAGCATTGCGATTAATTCTTAACTAGTGTTTTACTAAATAGTTTTCTTGAGTACTGTGATTTGTACGCTTAAACCAGTAACGTAATATTTCATTGCGAACTGGTCCTCCTACATATCAAATAATGCCTAATATGAGACTAGTTGCATACTAGATACTTTCAACTCGTTCTGTTGCGGATTCACTTAAACCAGTTCGGTGATATTTTATATTCGACAAGTTCTCCGATATATCTCAATTAGCTCAAAAGGTGGAAATTGTCACCTCCTATGACAAGTCCATGTTAAAAGTACCGGTCACTTTCATATAACAGAACCGAAACTAGGACAGATTCATGCACACAAAGTTCTAGTCACGTGACTATACCAGTGACTGGTCTATTTCCCGCTGGGTTATGTTTGTATATATATACGGAGGTTAAAAGCTCGTTATAAATTGAAAATAACATAAAAATAATCTCGATGTATATAAAAACAAAAAACTAATATAACTGTAAAAAAACAATTTTGTTTCTTTCAGTTATAATAAAAAATTATATTTCCTACATGCTACTTAAAATGCAAAGTCAAAATTCCAACCGCATTGCAGATATAATGAAATTTTCTAATTAATATTTGCAAACTATGAGCTTGTCAATAGTAACAAATATAAACTAAACGAGCAATTTAAAAAAATCGATATAATCTTTTTTTTTTAATTACTAACAAAAATTAACTCTTTACTGCAAAAAAAACTGTTTTGGTAGTTAACAAAAGAACTGCTTCAAACAACTGTTAAAAATACAGTATATTTCTACAGTTCTTCTTTTTTTTTAATAACTGTCTAATAGTTATTTTGTATGTCTAATAGTTATATTGTATTGTATTATTTCATAGAAAAACAAACAACTGTGATGAAGTAACTGTGAAATTTTTTTGAGAGTAGAAATTTGTTTTCATCGTGTAATTTGATTTTCTTAAAATTATTTAACTAACTCTCGCTTTAATAATGAACAAAATCAGTCATAAAGATACTCAAATATAATATAATTTGGTTTTTAATCAGAGACATGTGCCGAACAAATAAATCAGCGGCCTAAAACCGGCTTTAAGCTGACCAGCTAGCACACGTTTAAACGTATCATATAAAAAAGTATAAAACCGATATGAAAATATACAAATAATACACTTAAAAAAGTTTGTCGGTATACACTTATAGAAAAAGTTTTATTGTATCTATAAAAAACTTTACAAATATAAAGAAAATCTTCATGGATTTTCATCCAATTAACACTTCATAAATATGATAAAGCCGTTTTATTATAGTTCAAATTGATGACAAGATTTTTCATATTTATGAAAAGTTTTATATATATAAAGAAGTCTCATAGCTTTTCATAAAATTTTCATAAATGTTATAAGACCCTTTATAAATATGATGTAGAAAATTCATTAATTTTTATGAAATTAAAAATTTTCTTTGGTAGCTTACAAACACAATAAAGGCTGTAGCCAATTACGAAAATTTATTTTTAATAAATTATTTAAAAACCCAAGATTTGTGCAACTATAGTTCAGAATATATCAATTAAAATTCAAAATTTCAAATTGAAATTTAGAAAATATCAATTGATATTAATTTTTATTAAAATTCAGAAAAAATAATTTTAAGTTAAGAATTTCCAATTTGAGTTTTCAAACATTAATTGAAATTAAGAATTTTCATTTCCAACGAAATTTAGAAAAATTCAATTTATGTTCACAAATTGTTCTAAATTTCAATTGATGTTAAGATAGTTTCTAAATTTTAAATAGCAAATCTAAATTACTTTTTTTTTATTTCAAATAAAAAATTATAGTTTCTATTGATGACTTCTAAATTTCGAATGGAAATTCTGAATTTTAATGGAAAGGAAAACAAAAACCTTTTTTATGAATGCATCCCGGGACGTTATAATAGACTTTTTTTATTGAAATATCCAAATTTTCAATAAAAAGAATGTTAAAAATTTAACAATTCTTTTATTATACTGTAGTTTTTTGAAAATTTTTAATTTTTCTTTAGGAAATATTTCCTCATAACCCAATAGTATTTTAATAGGCAAAATCCTTTAAATAAAAGAATTTTAAGCGTAATCTAAAAACTTTTCACTATAATAATATAATTCTTCTTAAAACTTAAAAATTTATGAAATCTACATTTTTGTAAACAACATTTAGTTTTCCCGATTTCAAAATCCTGCTATTCATCAGTCGCATCCCGGTTTTTTATTTAAAGAATTGGTTACGTTACTCATTATGTAAAAAGATAGATAAAAAGATTAGATATATAAATTATATTAATATTACTCATACGTCTGAGGTTTTATTTTATAAAATTGCATATATAACCAGGGCAAGTTCAAAATGGCACAACAATTTTTAAAAATAACAGGTCACAATGAAATAGCAAAATTGTCGGGAAATGACAAAAATGGCATAATAATTTCGAAAATTTCTAAAAATAACAGTTGATTTAACGTTCTTTGTAAAATATTTTTAATAAAAAACAATAATGCAGGAATTTATAATTAAAATGCTAAAGTATTATCGTAGTGAATTAATATAAGCCTAAAAGTTTAGAATTTTCGTTGCTTTAAAAGAAAATAGGAGAAACTAGTCTAGACTGATTTAAAAAATTATAGCGTTTATAATTTTTAGAGAAAAACGTTTATTCTTCTTCTTAACCTCAACATTTCTAAAAAAAAAAACAGATGGCCACGTTACTTGCAATGTAAAAATATGAGTAAAACACCGAAACGTAAAGTTAATATATAATTATTACTTATACGTCTTTGGATTTATTTTATTACATAAGGTATTATAAAAATAAGCCAACAAAAAATAAGCTAGTTCTTGTTTTTTATTTAAAAGGTTAGAACTATTTGGACTAAATACAAGTTCTGATCATGAAATTGTGAACAATTTTAAGCTATATTTATTTGTTAGTGTTTTTTTTAGTTTTTTTTGTGATATTTGCTTATTTTAGCTTATTTTGAAAAATTAGCTACTTTTTGACTTTTTTCTTTAAAAATTATGTTTATTTTAGCATTTTGAAGTAATTTTTTTAATTGAAAGTTGAAAATTTAACGTTAGATGTAGTGGGATTATCAAAAGTATTTTTTTAACCAATTTGAACTTTGAAGCTTTTGCACCGTTGTTTGACTGACGAAGTTCCCCGGAACAAATTTTACAAAAATCTTATTTGTAGTAACGATTTTAATAAAATGTTATAAAATTTAACGGTTTTTTAATTTAACGGCTCATTTCTATATTTTAACGACTTAGTTTACTGTTTTATATCTAAAATCACTTAGAAAATATTGTTCAAATGGGTCCACATATATTTGAATGGACCATATATAATCATATCTGAATTAAATTAAAAAATAATCGAAGCATTGCCCCTGATATATTTTTATATAATTTTGTATGGAACAATATATGACTTTATCAAAAACAATTTTTAATGTTGGTTCACATGAAGTTTTATATAATTGAATGTACATTTATGTTGAATTATATACGAACACACACATATAACTTTATATTGTATATATAGTAATATATCATTAGGTATATTAAGTATAATTGCATATACGACAATATAAAATAAACAGCTTTGAGTTGTACAATTAGATACAAATATTTATGCTTTAACATATATGTTTATATGACTATATAGATTTATACATTGAAGCATTTAATTGTATAAAACTAAATATGAATATATATAAACTTTTTTATTTGGGGAAATAAAGTTTTAAAACTGGAGCCAATGCAAATTAAATTTTAAAAATAATCCTTCTAAAACTTAAGTAAAACATTACTTCGTTTCAACTGAAGGATA
Source organism: Delia radicum (assembly GCA_021234595.1). Lineage (NCBI taxonomy): Eukaryota > Metazoa > Arthropoda > Insecta > Diptera > Anthomyiidae > Delia > Delia radicum. The sequence continues at coordinate 223,569,898 of CM037852.1, read as the reverse complement.
TAATAAATAAGTTCTTTATTATGTTCTGAAGATATTTTTTAACAATTTCCGATTTTCACGATTACAAAAAAAAAAAAAAAAAAACATTTAGACCCAAAGGAGTTTTAGACTCAAAGGAGTATTCACAATATCAGATTTTTCTTTGCAAATAAAACTCCGAACAAATTTAAGGTGTTTGATTCAAATCAGTACAGTTTTTAGGTGAATTTGCAATTTTTACACTTACACAGAAAAAATTATGGGCCAAAAATATCTAATTAATCGATTGTTTGAATATCAATGGCATTTAAACAAATTTTTTAATTGATTAAATTAAAACATTTATTGAATTTTCTAATATATCCATACAGTGTTGACAACATGTAAACAAAATTTTTAAAAATTTGGCAAACTATTTTTTTTATTTTATTTAGATTAAATAAGGTTTAATTATATCAATATATTATTTAATTTGTAAATAAAAAGAAAAAAAAATCGCAAATGATTAACTTTTAATAAGTTGAATAGTTTACCGATTTCAAATACACGCAAAATCGTAGTTATTTCACTAGAGTTTGCAACACTCTTTTTGTTGAGATATTCGTGTACGCACGAAAACTTAATTTAGTTTCGTGTTTTATCTGTGGTAATAAAAGTGCACATGTGGATTTAAATAAACCTTATCGAAAAAGGACAATTAAACTATTATTTTTGTAAATAAATAAATTTTCAATGAGTATAAGTATAAGTGTCATTAAACTATCATTTTAAAGTTGTGTGTGATTTTTTTAGGAAAGCAATTCAATTACAAGAAAAAGTTCAAGACAAGCAAAACAAAAAATTTTGTCTTTACTTTTATTTGTTCTCTTATAATACATTTTTATATTAAAAAGCTTCAATTTTATTATAAATAAAATGTCAATTTAATTTACAAACCTACATTTCTTTTTTTATTTAATGGGGGGCATATAACAAAAATAAAAAAATACGAGTTTTCAATTAAAACTACCATTGTTTTCTTCTCAAGTTTCAATTAAAGTTTTAATCAATTTAACTAAACTTTTTAATTGAGGTTGTAAAGAAAAACAATAACTCTTTAAATTAATATTATTATTATTTTAATTGAAAGAGTTTTAATAAACTGTCTGCAAATTTTTTTAGTTAATACTAGCATTTCAGTGGTAGGTGCAAAATCAATTAAAATATTAATTGATTCAATAAAATTTTTAATTGAAACCCGCTTTTAGTTTTTTCTGTGCAGATAACAAATTTGATGTCCCAACTAGTGAGGTTTAAGAAAAAGAGTAGTAGGTATCGAGTATCCGAGTATTTGCTCTATTTACACATAAATGATACCAAAAATTATCAAACAGATATTTTTAGAGTTGCATTTCTGGCAAATAAAACATACATAAATGTGACTGGCCTAAATTGATCTGCATTAAAATACAACTCTGCTACGAGGGCAAAACAATTGTAAAAAGTTTGTATATAAAAGTTAAAAATTATAAACAAAATTAAAAAAAGTTATAAAAATAATTAAAAATTTGTAAATTTTCTAATTATTTGAGTTAAGGTTTGTTTTTTATATAAAAGTTATTTTATTTTCAATATTTCGCTACTCCTTTGTGTAGCATCTTCAGGAAAATAAATAAATAATTATTTAAAAAATTTATTTCGGAAAATAAATAAATTATTATTTATTTTCCTGAAGATGCTACACAAAGGAGTGGCGAAATATTGAAAATAAAAAAACGTTTATATAAAAAACAAACCTTAACTCAAATAATTAGAAAATTTAAAATAAGAAATAAGGTTAAATAAACGAAAATAATTAATTAAATTAAATTTGTTTTAAAAATTATTAAAATTTAAATATTCAATAAAAATTAACAAATTTAAAAAAAATTCCAATAAAAATTAATTAAATTTTTACAGCTTTTATATATTAAAAAATTTCTTAAAAATCTTGGGTAGTAACGAGTATTCAAACTTAAAATATCTAGTAGTATCGAGTACAGATCAAATTTACCAGCAATTGGCCCAGCTGTATTTTTTAGAGCCGATTTCGTTTGGAACATAATTTTTGGACATAATTTTGTACGTTTTTCCCCCAGCCTAATAAACGGAATTTTGACACAAAGAAAAAAAAAACATGAAATTTAGATTCGAAAAACCAAGACATTTAGATTTGAGAACATCACCAACTGGTATTCTCAAATTTTCCTGTATTTTAATAATAAAATTTTTAAATTTCAAATTTTTATTATTATTAATTAATAATCATATAATTACAAATTATATAATATTACCCTAACCGAGCACTAGCTAATATGGCCTTCGGCACGTTGTAGCGAAAACAGACCAGTGCCTCTGATGGGAATCGAACCCACGACCCTCGCACTGATAAGCCAGCACGCTACCAACTAGCCTATCGGGGCGCTTAACTTTCAAATTTAAAAATTATTTATAAAACCAATTTTTCTGCAAATATTATTTGATAAAAGTGTCAGAAAATGTTATAAAATTTGTTCTTAAAAAAATTCTTATTAAGGGACTTTTTTCTATCAAAATACCTTCATAAACTAAGATGCTTTTAATTAGTTTTTTAGAAAGCAATCATTTTTAATTACAAATTTATATAAACGAAAAATCCCGCTTTTGCATGGTTTTTTTTTTTTTTTGTTTTGTTAAAACGGCACCTTAATTGCTACATAGTGCCCATATAATTTCAATTACCTTTATATTATCGATTAAAAAAAAATCACCAGTAAACGAAAAAAATATTCTTCAAACTAATAATAAATGTTTCTACATATGTTTTCGAATACGTATTAAACATATAATTTGTTTCTTAAAAAATTAACAAAACGTAAAAATTTGATATTACAGAAGAGGGATCAATCATTTTTGTTTAACACAATTCTCATTAAAACGTGTTTAATCAATTAACGATTAATTTTTGAAAATTTTATTTTCTTTAAATAGCTAATTTAAATAACCAGATGAAATATGACATTAACCCGTATAACATTAATTATTTTAATCGATTTTGGTTAAATTTGATGAGAAACTAAATTTTTCAAGTGTAGTAGGTCGATTTGATTGTTAATAAAACAATACAACACAACAAAAAAATATACAAAACAATTACCCAGCAAACAAATCAGTAAGAGATTTTACAAATAATATTTGGTGTCGTATAATGTCGTATATAGTTTAAAGCCACATACACACTAGATAGCAAAACACGTGTTTTACCAAAACACGTGTTTATGCTCTTAATTCTTTTGCAACAGTTCTTTATTCTTTTCCACTCGTTTTGGAAAAAACACGTTTTTTGCTATCTAGTCTGAATGCCGTATGAGCATCTTACTCATAGACTACTATGTAATCGTTTGGCCATCACTGGCTTTTATATTATGAATAAATAAATGAAATGAAATGTTTTTCCAACCCTGGACAGTTTATTATACAATTTGTTTTGTATTTTTATTTGAAAGTTTCAAACATTTAAACAAATAAAAAAAAAAAAAAATTGTTTTGTCTGTTAGTAATAAAATATTCAATTTTATAGATATAGGAATATTTTTCGAACGAAATAGGAAAAATGGTTAATTTCCGTACCTGCAAATATGCGTTGTGTACTTATTAGGGTAATCATTTAATCGAGTTTTTATTTTGTTCGAATAAACGATCAAACAATTTTTGATCGAACGATTAAAATATTACTTTTTAAAAATTAATTGATTAATCGAACGAATAACGAATAAACATAATTTTAAATATACATTTTTTTTTAAAGAGTAGCAACATTCAGGAAATTCTTCGTATTTATTAATGAGTGGCTTTCTTTGGAAATGGGCTAGAGGAGAGATGAAAGGTGGGGAAATATGAAGATCTTCAAACATGACAACACTGTAATTTCGCGATAAGACTTAGAACAGTTATTGCTCGCCGCTTGATGTAGAGTTGGCGGGCTTATCGAAGCTTTTTGGTTCATATCCCTGTCTCGTTATTTTATTTCGTTGGGGTTAAGTGCTATGGGAACAGCGAAGGTGGGCGCTGCGATACATATTAGTTATAGAAAACTCATACATGTTATATTTGTAAATTGATGTTGACATCGCCGTGGATCGAACCCGGCACCATCTGTGTCACAGGCCAATGTGCTAACCATTACACAAAAATCGCGAGTTTTTTAGTTTTCAAAAATCTAAAAGCGGTATTGTCTTTATGGCTCCATAAAGTCTTTCTGTTCAAAATTTTAAGAAAATCCAAATACCCTTGGCCAGATTTGTGGCGATTTCTCATGGAATTATTGCTATATTATTTATTCAAGTTTTATCAAAATTTATTTAAAAAGTGGAACTATTACCGACTCAAATGAAGATGAAATTACTACTATTACTTTTATTATTCTTATTGCATATGTAAATGTTGCCAGATTCAATAAAATCAAATCCCTATTTCTTTAACATTTTCCTGGAAGGTAATTTTCAATTTGTATTATTTGTTTGTAAATCTCTTCCAACTAAATACGTACTAACTTTATTTTAAATATATTAAATAAAAATTTGCTGGAAATACCCCTAAAAATTAAAAACAAATTTATGATCTAATCTTAAAATGTAATTTTAAGAAATACAATAGATTGCATTTTCCGCCAGTTAATGTACTACAATTATTCTTATCATATCAGACAATAAAAGTGACAATAAACATATTGTTAAAACTGTAAAAACAAATCTTTTTAAATATTGCTGTCAAATTTGTGACGAATTAAAATATATGGTCTCTTAACAAATTGCGTCTGAAATATTTTATGATGATAAACTAATAAATGTCTTAATAAAAACGCGAAAAATTGCTTAAGTAGAATTAAACAAATTTTATGATTTATTTAAATGTTTCTATAATTTTAACAAAGAAAAATATAAATCAGAATTTATCAAATAAAAACAAGGAAGAAATATATGTACTGAAATCAGAGCTTCGAAAGAATTAATTCGATTTGAGCTTAATTCACAAAAAATTGAATTCAGAATTAAAAAATTCTTACATTTCATTCCGTTAATTCATTCATTAAGAATTCATTCACTAGCTTCATTCAAAAGCTTTAATTGGTATTGAATGAATTCCTAACTTGAATGAATTCAATTATATGTTAATTCAACATTTTGAAGAAATTTTCGTATCATTCATTTAATACAAAGAAGTGTGAGATTAACAATTAATAAATTTGAAAACAAAAAACTATATAGATTGTTTGTTAGGACAATATCCTAATAAAGAAATATATAGTATGGCCTCGAACTTGAATAGTTTTTGTTTTCATTGCACAATTAAAGGTCGAAAAAACATAATTTTTATTTTTAATAAAAATTATATCAAACTTAACAAAGAACAGCATAAAAAAAATTTCTTTTGTTTTAGACTAATTAAAAGTAATTTTCTATTGTTTTATATAAAGATTTCAGTTAACCCTCTAATGCCCGAATTTTGTTTTGCAATGAAATTCGTCTCGAAAAAAAACAATAATTTCTCTTAAAAAAATGTTTTTCGCTGACTACTTTCGGCGATATGAGCAAAAATAATTTAAAATTTATCTCGAAAACTAATGCAAGTAAAACAAAAGTTTGTACCAAAAAATATTGCTCTTACCAAGACATAACCACAATCCAAAAATAAACTTTTTTTTGCTTCTTTTTAAGAAGATATGGCGATTTTCGCTTTTTGCAAAATGCGAAATAGGACGAAAAAGTATCTCAACTTCAATATTTTTTGTTCAAACTTTAGACTTTTGCTACTATTACTGATTGTCTTCTCTATACCAAATTTCAAAACGATCTGTCCATTACTTTATAAGTTAAGACAATGTCCTTTAGAGATATCCTGATAAAATCCTGTTCGTCCTTGAAGAAAAATAAGGACTGATTATTAAAGGTAATACTTCAATCTTACTTATACTTAATTTTTGAGAGTTCTAAATCAACTTAAATAAGTGTTTTAGTTGTTGGAAATCTCAGTTAATTAAAAAATAATAATTTTTTTAATTTTTACAAAATTTGAACTTTAAAGCTTTCTCGCGTTTTAACAGTGCACTGAATACGAACAGTTTCTTCGCAAAACTTTTAGCTAATTCACTTTTATATCGAACTATATCAATTTCTAAGTATAAAACACTCATTTGAAGCATTTGGGTTCAATTTTATAAACGATGACAAATGTCATCGTCAGGCGTTAGAGGGTTAAATTATAATAACTTTCGTTAATCATTTGACTAAATGAATGAAATCAAAACTTTTTTCATTCACCCTTTTACTAAATGAATTAAGAACAATTTGAATCATTCAAAAGAAATTCATTATAAATAGAATTAATTCATATTATTTAAAGCTTCAAAGAATTAAGCTACGAATTCATTGCTTAAGAATGCTTTTTCGGAGTAATGTGAGTAAAATTTCATTCATTTTACAAAATTAAATTAAAGAATTAAGCCTTTACAACCTTTGACTTAAATACAGTACTTAAACTATGATGGTACACTGAAAAATGTATATGCAAAATATGTTACTATAAAATTTCGAAACAAAGAAAGCACAGATTTGTTCTTCCATTTTCATCTTCTGAATCCCTACACTGATAATAATCCATGCGTAAAATTATGAAAAAATGTTAAAATAACCAAATTTTTTGTAAAGGGTCCACCAAATAACTTTTTTTTTTTGAACTTCTGAACCAATTGGACTTTGTATGGCGTCATACCAAGGTCTTTATGCAAAATTCGTCTCAATGATGTATCCGAAATGTTCAATTGTTGAGAACGACGGTACGCTTCACGTACACTTTCTGCCACAGCAGCAATATTCTCGGGTTCACGCACTGTTTTTGGCTTTTCACGCTTTGGTTTATCGATGAGGATGCCAGTTTCTTTCACTTTTTTCACAAGATAACGAACATACGGACCATATTCGTGCAGCGGAAGGATACAACTAATTATCTGTCAAATCAGACATGAGCTAAGTGTTATCATGCACGAAATAAGCACTAGTTGAAAAAAAGTTAGATGGCGGACCCTTTAATATACCAGTATACGAAAATTTGTACATTATACGAAAGTTTTTGTAGTTTTGACAATAATTTCGTAATTTTATGCATGGATTATAATGAGTGTAAGGTGGCCGGAAAAATAAGTTTGATCTCATTGTAAGATTTATTTTCTCTATAATATTCAACATTTCCACAGATATTTTCGCATATTGTTTTGCACATGATTGGCCACAACATCGAAATTTTACCACGGAATTTATTAAGTTCGTACTTTGTTTTCTTGTTACATTTGTCTACGATTTAATTTTTTCCAATTGTTTTTTTTTGCATCATTAAAATTTACGTTTTTGACGAGTTTTTTAAACTTTTTTAATCATACTTTTTGACTTTAAAATACAAAAAAAAGTATGTTTTCAATGATTTTCTCAAAATTTAGATGGTAAAAAAGAGAACAATGAATGCAAACGTTGTGTTTATGCTTTAAAAATTTCTTTTAAATCAGAAGCCTTTTGGAAAGCATATTTTTTATTTTTAAATTTATTCAAAAATATTTGTTATTTTAAATTTAGGCAACAATATTTTTTATTTTTAAATTCAAAAAAATTGTTTTATTGAAAAAATATTTTTTTTTTTTGAGCGACAAATAATTTTTTTTTATTATTTTGCATTAGGAAAATTTGAAGGAAATTAGCAGCTTACAATATTTTTAAACTTTTTTAATTGAATAAGCAAATATTAGTAAAAGTAGTAAAAACAGCTATTATCCATTAAAATAGCATAAAGTAGCTCTAACCACAAAAACTAGCAAAAAAAGTGAAGCTTAAAAAGGATTGATTTCTCATGAATTTAAAATTATGTCTAATCTCTGCATTTGCTAAACAAAAGTTGACTTTGTTCTGCTTTTGGCGGAATTAACTAGGGGTGTCGAAGTCCAGCAAAGACTACTCCAAATAGCCCAACTGGTCTATAGTAATACCACCCACATCTCTTTATTATCAGTAGCATCGATCCTCAAGGCGAAGCTTTTTTATCAGCATCAAATCAAGTCTCTCGATATCCGAGATTTCAGACTTGACCAAAAACGATAAACGGCCTCATTATTAGGTTCTCCTACAACTAGAGTCGGAAATGTGTCCTATTCTCTTCGCATGTTGTCCAATAAGGCAGTGACCCGTTATCAGTGAGTGAACGCTGTTCTCCTCGGGGTAGTGACAACATATAGAGAATTTTAATTTATATTTACATTATAACATTTTTGTATGAAAACGTATTTAAAATTTAAAAAATTCAGATTTATTTGTACGCAGTATTAAAGTACACTCAAAAAAATAAGTTAGTACAAAAGTTAGTAAAACGTCTTGTAAATCAGGTATACTATTTTTTAGCAAATTTTTTTGCTAAAATCGTGTTTTCAGCTAAAATTTTTGTTATACTTATTCAGCACTTAACTGTTTTATACTAATGCTTTACTAATATACTAATGTTTTACTAATTAATTTTGCTAAAAATAATTGTGCTGATTAGCACATTAATAGTGTGGACGACAACCAGATTGAAAGATATACGCAGAATGAAGCAGATGTCGCATGTCAAGATGTAGTAGAGAAGAGAAAAATGATACTAAAAAGTACAACTCTAATAAGACATATAAAAAAATCAACCCTAGAAGACTTTTGTATCTGTTTTTCATACATAAAACAAAATTGAGGATTAAAACAACTTAAATTTTGCGTTGTCACCGGCTTGTGAAAATAATTGTCTATTAATAAAATAAAAGACAAAAGAAAATATTTAAATTTAATATGTATTTCTATAATAAATGTTAATAGATTAATAATCTAGTGTGGTCAAATTGCAAACAAACATATACAGACATGTAGACAGAGTAAAGCGAAATACAAAGACACACATCTTAGGTAGATTTTTATGGGTCCTTTTTCTTATTTCAAAAAAGGGTTGTTTTTTTCGTTTCGTTTGTTTTTGTTTATTTTTTCGTTTCGTTTCTATAATTATCTTCGGCAGTTGCGTTCTTTAAAAGAAAGCATCATTTAGACAACGATTGATGTAAGTAGTTGAAAGAAAATTTTTGTTATGTTATATATATTTATTTCTATATATTTTCAGATATTAAATTAATTCATGTCGTCAATGTGGGAACATGAAAATTTTTATATTTCGTAATTATTGTAAATTATTTTTAAAAGAATCAGAAAAATATGTTTTATGATTTTCAGCAAATATTTTAACTAAATTACATTTTTTTTACAATTTTTTTGCGTTATTTTCAGTCTACTAAAATTCAGCAAAAAATTTATTAATTTTTACCAAGGCTTTTTTATTTCTAATCTACTAAGTGTTAGCAAAACTTTTGCTGAATCTACTAATTTTGTTGCTAAAAATAAGCAAAAGATTTTGCTGACATTAGCAATTTTTTTGCTAGCACCCTCCTGACTAAAATTTTGCTGACTCAGCAAAATTTTTTGCTGACTTTAGAAACTTTTTTTTTCGAGTGTATTTGAAAAAAGAAAAATTTTGATACCCATAGTGTCTATGTTGTAGGCCCAGAGTTGCCACTTATTTGAAATATTTAAAAAGTCGTGTTAAAGCCGAACGATGAAATTAAATAAGTAGTAATTTGAACTCAAACCAACAACAACTTCCCATACAGATGTGTTATTCGAAAAAACTGTTTTTTGAATAATCAAAATGTTGGGACATGTTTTGCATACCAGTGGATGCGTCTTTAAAATACCTTTGATTTGATACCCAATTTTTCTATAGTTTAATAACTTATATACAAAAAATATTAAAGAAAAACATAAATTTGGATAATTTTTGACCCTTCTTTTTAACCCCTAAACTTGAGATTGCGCACCTAAAAATAATACCTGTATAATTTTGTTAGTCCTTTACAACATATACAAGTTTCATTCAAATCTGCGGATTCATCACTATTTAGTTTCCTTGTAAGATTCAAATCGAATATAACAAAAAATTTAAAGTTTAATTTTTGCTGTTCTTATCTTAATAATATTTCTGCAACCTCATTTTTTAACTAATTTTTAGTAGATTTTTCTAATATTTTTACAGGTTTATTTCTCTGAGAGTAAAATCAGGATTTTTAGACAAAAAAATCTTTAACATCCCGCTTTTTGCACCCAAATCAATTACAATTAAGCGACAACTACAAGCTCTTATTTCAATTTACAGCGTGGGTTAACACCAATTTTGTAGCTTAATGAAGAAATACTATCCATTTAACAGGTTTACACCACACTTAACTGTCATTTTTATTTGTTGACTGGGTTAATCAAATGTACCAATGTGGGTACACATTAGGGCGTTTCAGCATTTACACTTTTTTTTTTGGATTTTTGCACCTCTAGAAGCAGAATTTGAATACTTATGGATCAAAAGATTTTTGAGAATTTTTTCAGATTTTTGAAAGAGTGCACCCGATTGCTGAAATGGATTATGAACAAAAAAAGGGGGTATGAAACAAATTTTTATTAAATTTTATTTTCCTTGTGCTTTGTTTTCAGAAAACCATATAAATCACTACTCAAGAGGTCTAGCCTACTAAAAAAAAATATTCGGGCTATCAATTATTAGTTTAAGGTTCACTCTGATAACCTCAAATGTAAAAAATTCCAAATTTTCCAAATTCAAACTTCAATAACTTCAGAACTAGGCATCGTATTGAATTTGTTGGAAATGTCGTTCAACTACCTTTTAATGATACAAAATCATTTATTTTCTCATAGTTCGCATTAAATTTTTGTTTTTTTTTTTTTTTTTTTTAAAGAGAAGCAACACTCAGGAAATTCTTTCTATTAAGGAAAGATGAAGGGCTTCAAACATGGCAACACTGTAATTGAGCGAGATGATAAGTCTTAGAACAGTTGTTGCTCGCTACCTGATGTAGAGTTGGCGAATTTATTGAAGCCTTTTGTTTCATAGCCCTGATTCATTATTTTACTTCGGTGGGGTTAAGTGCTATGGGAATACCGAAGGTGGGCGCTGCGATACATATAAGTGATAGAAAACTCATACATATTATTTTTCTAAATTGATGTTGTCGTCACCGGGAATCAAACCCGGGACCATCTGTGTAGCAGTCCAACGCGCTAACACCACAACGCCCACCTTTCCAACAAATTTAGTTTCACCCCAATACGATTCATAGCTCTGAAGTCATTGAAGTTTGAATTTAAAGTATTTTAAATTTTTTACACTTGGGGTCATCAGAATAACCCTTAAGCTAATTACTTTGACACTGAATAATTTTTTTTTTTAAGTAGGTTAGAACTTTTGAGAGAAAAAAAAATTGTTTCATAACCTCTTTTTTTGCACATAATTCATTTAAATGACCCCGTGCCTCGCTTCAAAAAAGTATTCATAAACCGCTTCCAGAGTTTCAAAAATCCAAAAAAGTGGAAATGCTGAAACGCCCTAGTACACATGTTTCACATTTGCATGAAAGTGTAAATATACAAAAATTCATTAAAAATTTTTTTGATTTCGACCGGTTATGAAGATGTTGTTGATGTGGATAGACTACGGTTCAAGTGGTTTCAGCAAAAAAAAAAAAAAAAAAATATTGCTAATGAAAAATAAACAAAATAAATTTAAATACATTAATGTATTTATATCTAAAACGTTTCTTTTTTTTCACTTTTATGTTTTTTTTTCTTTGTTTTGAATAAAAATTGTAAAATGCCGTTGGCTTTAAAACTAATCATGATTTGTTGTTCACATGATATTTTTAGAAAAAAAATGCCAGTAAATTAAAAAAAAAGAATACTATTAATTTAAATCAACGGTTCCCAAATGGGTGTCTGCGGACCCCCAGGGGTTTGTAGGGGCAGCGGCGTACCCAGTATTTTCTTTCGGAGGGGGGCCCAATACATAATTTATATAAAATTTTCAGATATTTTAAAATATCAAAACATAACATTCTTTATATCGTCACCTAAAACCCGGTATCTACACTTTATATTTTTTTTACAGGAGAAACCAAAAACCATTCTAATATTAAAAATTATTTAAAGTTTAGTATTAAAATTAACAACTATTAAAGTTTAGTATCAAAAATTTCGAGTCTATCTTATAAAACTAAGACGGTTTTTTTCTGAATAAAATTCGTAGAAAAATTGGTGTTTTTAAGTAATGTTTAGTAAAGGGCTTTTGTAATCGATTTTTCTGAATCCAAAATGCCGTAACTATAATACAATAATTTATGCATAAAACAAAACAAAAATTTTAGATAAAAATTACGGATTTTTGGCAATAATTTAAGTCAAATAATATGTTTTATTGTTAGTATTTTTAAAAGAAATTATATTATGAAAAAAAAACAAAAAAAAAAAACATAATTTTTTATTTTTAATAAAAATTATAACAAACTTGTATTAAAGGCAAAGTACCGCCTAGTTTACTTTCCCTGTTTTGTTTACAAACTAAACAAAATATAAAAAGGAGAGAAAAACAAAAAAACGTGTATTGAATATCCACCAGAGGTGGACCTTGCACATCAAACAAGTTTTCAATTTATTTTTTGATCAACGGTTATAATCTTTAACTTCAAACTCATATGTATATTAGTTCTCATGTAGTGAGTAAACTAGTTCATATGAATGTTTGATGTTTGGCATGGGATTGTTACCGCTTTCAAAACGTGTTCTGATGATGGGAACCTAGAAAATTCCCGAAATAGATCTATCAACACATTCCTGAAAGGGTTAAATAATAAATTTGAAAACAAAAAACTCTATAGATTATTTGTTAGGACAATATCCTAATAAAGAAATATAGAGTATGGCCTCGAACTTGAATAATTTTCATTTTCATTGCCCAATTAAAGGTCGAAAAAAACATAATTTTTTATTTTTAATAAAAATTATAACAAACTTGAAATTATATTATATTACACCTTCCGAGCAAAATAACTTATTTGATTCGAGAATACATTATTTAAACAAAAAACGAGAAAAAACTGGTCGTGTTGTTTAAATAATGTATTTTTTATATTCTCGAATCAAATGAAAATGTAAAAAAAATTCAAAAATTATTAAAATGATTTTCGGTAATAAAGTCGGTATTTTAGGACGATTTATTTGATACGCCTAATAAAATAGTTTCAATAAATATTATGATGCTTTTTCAAAAAGTTCAAGAAATTTTTCATTCACTTTGTGAAGAAAATTTCATTAGTTTTGTGAAAATTTCATTACAACTCATGTAATAAAATTCTCTCTCTCAGCACTTATTATTAACGGCTTGTTTTTACAAAACGTGTATAATTTCAGACGAACGTGTGGCACCCGAACGAATACGTAAGGAAATGAGTTTTTATAATTCGTTCGTCTGACTTACGTTTGAGTACGTAAACCTTTATGTTATGTCAAACAGTAGAGATTGCCATGATATTGTTTTTCGGTTTTTGTTAGCTTTTTTCATATACAAATAACTCATTTTTAGTTGGTAGATGGCAACCCAACACTGTAAATGAAATATAAACAAAAACAGCTGATTTTTGCTTGAAAAAAAATTTATTTATTTTGTTTAGAAAACAATAAAAGCGGTGATAAAAAATATAATTTGTATAAAAAAAAAACAAAAACATTTACAAATAAAAATGAAAATAAAAATAAATATGAAAATCATTAATCTTTTTTTATTACAATTTTTGGTTAAAAAGTATTTTTTTTTAATATTAAATTGTGTTGCCTTTTTTCTTTGACGAATACTTTTTTGTGAACGTCTGTTTTTGACGTTTGTGACGTTTCAAATCGCAATGTGGAAAACAAAAAAAGAGACGAAAACGACAACTCTAACGTTTTCACTCAATTCAAAGGTACATTTGCGATACAAAACCCCAAAATGGATTTCTTCACTCATTTACACGAATTTTTTGAGTGACACGTCTTACAAAAACAAGCCGTAAATAAAATAACATCAGTAATAAAATAACATTTTTAAAATTTTAATTATATATAATAAAAAAATAATTTTTTCGTGGATATTTTTTAAATTGTTAGTGTATATTTTAAGATTTTATAGGCGCCTAAAGTACACTATTTTAGTGCATGAAGTTCCTGTCCCTGGTTATTACAAACTTATTTGAAAGTCCTCACGTTCTGGTAACGACTTTAAAGTAACATCTGTTAATTCCACAAACAAATTTTTATATAATTTCCCATTTTTAATACGACATTCCTTAAGTTTTGCAAAATTTTTTTAAAATTTCTTTGAATTTAAACATATTTTAAAACCAACTCACCGAAATTCTTTGCCAAAAGTATCAACAACTCTCCATTTATCAAATCAAATAAAATAAATTTTACAATACAAGTTTGTTATAATTTTTATTAAAAATCAAAATTATGTTTTTTTCGACCTTTAATTGTGCAATGAAAATGAAAATTATTCAAGTTCGAGGCCATACTCTATATTTCTTCATTAGGATATTGTCCTAACAAATAATCTGCACATCAAACAAGATATCAATTTATTTTTTGATCAATGGTTATAATCTTTAACTTCAAACTCATATGTATATTAGTTCTCATGTAGTGAGTAAACTAGTTTATATGAATGTTTGATGTTTGGCATAGGATTGTTACCGCTTTCAAAACGTGTTCTGATGATGGGAACCTAGAAAATTCCCGAAATAGATCTATCAACACATTCCTGAAAGGGTCAAGTAATAAATTTGAAAACAAAAAACACTATAGATTATTTGTTAGGACAATATCCTAATGAAGAAATATAGAGTACGGCCTCGAACTTGATAATTTTCATTTTCATAATTTTACAATATTTAAAAAAAAAATGTTTACTCCGTTAAATACGAAAAACGGAAAATTAAAAAAAAACACATTTTTTTTGGGTTTCCGTGAACTAGTAGAAATGTGTCTAGTAGGGCGGGTCGATTTAATAATCGCCCAAAGCTCAGTGAAAATCGTATTCTAGGGATCAAAATAAGAAACTTTGCGGAATTAACCATACCTCTAAAACCCTCTACTACCCCGAAACTGTTGACTTTTGTCCCGTAGGGTCAAGTTTTGAAAAATCCCACTTTGACCCATGTAGAGTGCCCCAATCGAGTCCAAATGTATGACCGACCCCCACTAACTTTGAAGGGCCGATCCACCCATGCTCGTGGCACACCTCCCTGGAACTCCCCTGGGGGGTTCCCCATACAAACATTTCAAAAAATCTCCATTTTTGGCACTTTATTTTATTATTTTTTATTTATTTTATTTATTTTTAATATTTTATTTATTTTTTCTCTTTAGAAATTTATTTAGTCAGAACATATGTAAATGAAAAAAATAATTTAACTTAGTAATAGAAAAGAAATAAAAAAAATTACTGTTTGAAGTCTTTTTTGCTTTCAAGTCTGGGCAATTTCGCACGGCTCTCTTATGTCGTCGCCATAACAGCCTCTACATTTTCCGGTATAACTCGTTTGGAAACGCTAGCTAGCAATTGAACGTGTCGTTCTGTTGCAGGTCGTAAAATAGGTTGTGTGGGTTTTTTAAGCCACCACAAGACACAGCTGCATGTCGTAAACTTACTTAAGCAAAATCGGTTACAGGTAGAATTGAGCATAAAATTATCATAAAGGATTTTCCAGAAGTAATAAAAGGCGCACTTGCTTAACAGAAAGCATAAAATTATCATAAAGGATTTTCCAGAAGTAATAAAAGGCGCACTTGCTTAACAGTATTTGTGGTCAGATTAACGTTTAATTTACATGTAAGTATTTTATGGGCAGTTTTGACAACAAAATCGGTTACAGGTAGAATTGAGCATAAAATTATCATAAAGGATTTTCCAGAAGTAATAAAAGGCGCACTTGCTTAACAGATTTTGTGGTCAGATTAACTTTTAATTTACATGTAAGTATTTAATGGGCAGTTTTAACAACAAAATCGGTTACAGGTAGAATTAAAATTACCATTTCATTTTTATTACCTCGTAGACCATATATAACGCAACAGTTTTTGTGAATGCATTAAGTCGTTGTGAAGAACTCAAAGTGTGAAGTTCTAATTTCAGATAAAAAAATATTTAAAAAAAAAAATCATTCCAAATCAAAAAGTTTACAATGAATCCACCATCCTTTACACCGCAAGATGAAGCAATAACAACATCAACAACTATCGAAAACCCAATGAGTCATATACCCAGGCATGATGTTACTGTTTTTGGTGTGTCTACTGATTTGACTGATCTTAATTTACCAACCCATCTGGATATTTTGAGATATTATTTTTACTTGAGCGAACAAAAAAAATTGCTCTATAAATCATTCACTATTCAAGTACAAGATAAGTTGATTGGAATTTGGAAAAAACTTGGTATGGAAATAATGCTGAAAAAAAGTGTATATAATAAATTGAATAGATTGCTTGTCAAATATCAAGAGCAAATCAAGAATAGAAACAAACACCAAGAATTTACAGAGTATGTAAAATCTCTGGAAACAATTTTTTTCATTGGAACATGTAAATGCGATTTGAAGGCAGCTCCATGTGCATGCGGTTTGGTTCCCGAACGCCTCAAAGAGTTTATGCACGATCAACATAATCAGAGAAGACTAACAATGGATGGATTTGCGATGGAAATTGAAGAGCAAGGAGCAACGTCTATGTCATCAATGCCAACATACCAAGATCCCGATGATTCAACATACGCACCGCCACCGGTTCAAGAAGATTTGGATATAAGCACAAGTTCACAATACACACAGAGATACGATTGTTTTAACTTTGCCTTGGTATGTGACAGATTTGGTGTGCCTGATAGAGTAGCATCAGCAATGGGAACCGCTCTTTTCCAAGATTTTAAAATGAAAGATACCCATGGCAAACCTCTCATCATGGATAAATCGAAAGTTCGCCGAGAAAAAGAGAAATGCAGACAAGAAGTGCTTCGCAAACGGTTAGATGATACCAATTTGTTAGCATTTTCATTCGATGGCAGAAAAGATGATACTTTAACGAGAGATGCAATTGATGAGAAGTATCATACTAGGATGGTAAAAGAACCTCATCTTGTTATTTTGAGAGAACCGAATTCTGAATTGATTGGTTACGTAAGACTGGAACATGAAACCGCTGAATACAAAACAACCAAATTAAATGATTTTTTTAACGATAAAAATATATCACTGAATGAATTAATTGGCATATGCGTTGACGGTGAGCCAACAAACACTGGCCCACACGGTGGAATTATACGACGATTCGAATTGCTGTTAAAAAGACCATTGCATTGGTTCGTTTGCCTTCTACACTTCAACGAACTTCCGTTTCGGCATTTGTTTGAAGCTTTGGATAAATCAACCAGCACTGGACCAAGATCGGCAACCGGAAAATTGAGCCGTCAAATCGAAACTTGTAAAACTCTTCCGGTAAGTTATTGCTATCACTCATTTATTATAATTGTCAACCGTTTTTAATTGCTTTATTTTTATATATTTTCAGGTGGTGGACGGCTTTCAGAAAATTGAGTTGAAAAATATGCCCCCTGCTCCAGAAAAAATTGAATTTTCCACCGATTCCAAGTACTTATACGACATGGCCCATGCAATTTCCAGCGGCGTGGTTTCAGTGGATCTGGCTAACATCAAACCAGGGAAAATTGTACATTCTCGGTGGCTCACCAAGGCCGCTAGACTATTACGATTATATGTGACAACGGAAAATCCAGATGCAAATTTAAGAATACTGGTTGAATTTATAATTACATGTTATGTGCCAATGTACTTCAATATTAAGTATTACAGCTCTGTCGTGTACGGTAGTAGATTATTTTTCAAATTCATTAGTTGGTCAAGATTTCTAGAACCTCGTTTACGCAAAATTGTCAATAAAGTAATTACAGATAATTCATATTATGCGCATTCGGAAAATATCTTGTTATCAATGTTGTTTGATGATAGCAAAGAAAAGCGCGACTGTGCTATCAAGATAATTCTACGCTATCGAACCGATGTTGACGACCCAACGGGACTTAGAGCTTATAAAAAACCAGATATAAACTTTTATTGCACAAGTTACACGGAAATGATCAATATGAATGACATAAATGACGTATTTGAACCACCATTCACTCGAAGCATTCCATACGATACTTTGAAAGAATATTTAAATCAAGATGATCCACCGTTTAATGATCCAAAAATTCCATCACACATACAAGGAACAGAACGACACGTTCAATTGCTAGCTAGCGTTTCCAAACGAGTTATACCGGAAAATGTAGAGGCTGTTATGGCGACGACGTTAGAGAGCCGTGCGAAATTGCCCAGACTTGAAAGCAAAAAAGACTTCAAACAGTAATTTTTATCTTTTCTTTTCTATTACTAAGTTAAATTAATTTTTTCATTTACATATGTTCTGACTAAATAAATTTCTAAAGAGAAAAAATAAATAAAATATTAAAAATAAATAAAATAAATAAAAAATAATAAAATAAAGTGCCAAAAATGGAGATTTTTTGAAATGTTTGTATGGGGAACCCCCCAGGGGAGTTCCAGGGGGGTGTGCCACGAGCATGGGTGGATCGGCCCTTCAAAGTTAGTGGGGGTCGGTCATACATTTGGACTCGATTGGGGCACTCTACATGGGTCAAAGTGGGATTTTTCAAAACTTGACCCTACGGGACAAAAGTCAACAGTTTCGGGGTAGTAGAATTCGTTTTAGAGGTATGGTTAATTCCGCAAAGTTTCTTATTTTGATCCCTAGAATACGATTTTCACTGAGCTTTGGGCGATTTTTTTGCCTCCCCACAAATCGACCCGGCCTAGTGTCTAGGGGTCGAAGAAGCAAAAGTTGGTGGGAACCGCTGATTTAAATAATTAAAGAACGTTAATTTGATAGTTTTTTTTTTAAGTTAACAATAAATCGATTTTTTTAAAATACAAATAGAGAAGTAGTATTTATTGATCGTTTACTGGATTTTTATAATTTTTTAAATTCAAGCTGTTGATTTCTTTGAATAAAAATAATTTTTACAATGTATGCTAATATTTAAAAGAACTACGTAAAGCATTTAAATATTCATTGTCTCATCTGAGTATTCCCATGGTTTGGCTTCAACAATGATTGAAAGTCGAGATATGACAGACAAAACTAAGATTTGAAAAAAAAAAATCTGTAATATAAACAATTATATTCTATAAAAATCATTTATGCAATGTACAGTGCGTTCAAAAAGAACGACATCAGAAAATTTAACAGGAAAATATATTTCACTATAGAAAAATTCAAAAGACTTCTATAAAAGTTTGGCTCTGTAAATTATAAAACATTGATTTCCGAAACAAGCGCGCGCAGGTCACAAATGGAACCAATGTTAAGACAATTATATTACACAACCACATGTTATATTTCAAGAAAATCCGTGGATAAATTTAAAAGATATAGCTACT
Source organism: Delia radicum (assembly GCA_021234595.1). Taxonomy (NCBI): domain Eukaryota; kingdom Metazoa; phylum Arthropoda; class Insecta; order Diptera; family Anthomyiidae; genus Delia; species Delia radicum. Next base: position 223,550,421 of record CM037852.1, on the reverse strand, counting down.
CATGTGTAATAATATAAAGAAGAAATATTTACTAATAAACACCACATTTATACCCTATACGTACACTCATAGAAATAAACCTGTAAAAATAGCAAAAAAAAGCTACTAAAAATTAGTTAAAAACTAACTAACTTGCAGAAAAATCTGCTAAAATTAGCAAAAATTTTTACTAAATATTAGATATGTATATATGAATAGCAAATATAAATCAGTTGAATTTACAAATATTTAGTTATATTTGAGCTTATTTTTAGTTAATTGAAAGTAGCAAAATAATCTGCAAAAATCAGCAAAAACATTTACTAAATATTAATAGACAAAAAATCATTAAAAATTGTGAAATTTTTAAAGCTTTTTTAGTTTTTTTCAATGCGAACAAAAGTCTGCCCTTATGAAATCAGCAGTCTACAATTATATAGCAAGAATTCCTGTTGATTTTAGCAAAATAAACTGTTATTTATATTCTACTAAATTTGAGGTAAATATAGCAAAAATTTTGTTAATATTACAGTTTTTGTTTGCTATTTTGAGTCCACAAATATTAAATAAAAGTTTTTGCTAATTTTACAGAGTAAAATGCTATTTTAGATTAACTAAAATTTACATCGAATATAACTAAAATTTTGTACAGTTAACAGATTTATTTTTGCTGTTCGTGCTATCGCTGAGAAATATAAATATGTTTGATGATTTTGTGTAGTTTCATCCTTAAAAGTCATGATACACAGAAAAAACTAAAACTTTTTGAAAAACCTAAAAAAAAGAGACAAATATTTTTCATAAAAAATTCTGAAATACTAATATTTAACTGAAAAATTGGTTTTCAAACAATAATTTCCAATGAAACTTTTTTATTACCCAGCAAAACCACACATTACCAAATCATGGGTAAAGTAATGTATCGCCATAGGGCTTTACGCATTACATTACACCTTACTTCACTGATGAATTTTACAGGCGATGAGCCTAAAAGTAATGGGTGGACTCATTACCTTGTAGGGGCTAGAGTAACTGGTTATTTATATGGTTACATGGTGGGAAAAAGTAATGTGTCTATAAATAGATTTTCATAAAAAAAAATGCATAAAATATTTTTTTTACAGATATTTTTTTTTAATTAAATAAACAACTTTTTTTTTTTTATTAAATAAATGACGTGGTCATGCTGAGATTTGAACCCGGGGTCTCTGGTATTTAACAATTAGTTAGGCGAGAACTCTACCAACTGAGCTATCGATACATATAATATTTTATTGCTTTAAATGTAAATGAGTTGTTGTGCTTCGTGTTTTCGTTCGTGATATCAAAAATATACACCTTACCCTCATGCTTACAAAAAATCACAAAGTAATGTGCCTATAAATAGATTTTCAAAAATATATATTAATAATTACTTTACGTTTATAATTCATGCATTATGTAATTGATGATCGGTAAGTAATTATTTTATGGTTTGAAGTAATGCAAAATGTAATGAGGTATCATTACAAGGTAATCCATGAGTGTTCAATTATCGGTAACTCATTACTTCTTGTTGGAAAATAATAATACAGGCAAGGAGCACACATTACAAGGTAATGCATTGTAATGCATTACTTTATCGCACCCATTACCAAAGTTTTGCTGGGTAAGATTAGAAAACTTTAAAACAATAACAAATGCACACAATTTTTCAAGTAATATTTGAGTTTTATTGCTCGGAACTGTATTTTTACACAAAACAAATTGTTATTAATTTGTCAGCTTCAAGTTGTCTTAAAACTTTTGTTTAAGCGATTTTAACTAAATAATTGAAAATTTTATAAATCCGTTTATTTTGAAAAAATTTTAAATATCATACTTGCAGCAGCAAAATAATGCTTTTTCGTCTGCCGACTCCCGCATTTTGATCAAAAAAAGTTGCTCACGTTAAGTACTGTCCTTAGCCCTGAAATCCATAAAAATTAATAAGTTTAGGTATAAATTATTCGTTTTACCAAGAATACCTTTTTGTGCTTTACTTAGGAAGATATGGCGATTTTCGTTTTTCAAAAAACGCGAAATTGAGCGAAAACGAACCTAAACTTTAACATATACTGATTAAACTTAAAGGCTTTGCTGATACTACCTAATATAATCTTTCTGTCAAAATTCATAAAAATCTGTCTATACGTATTCAAGTTAATTCGATGCCCTTTACAGGTATCCTTTTGGAATCCTGTATGTCCTTGGACCAAAATTAGAGCTTTTTTTAGAAGTTTAAGTTCCAATATTACTTTGTGTTTAGTATCAACGGTTTCTAGTCAACATAAATATGTTTTCAAGATTTTTGAAAAATGTATTCATTTCAAAACTTTTATTTTTTGAAATTTTAAAAATTTTAACTTTAACGTTTTCTCGCTTTCAAACCGTGCCATATACACACAAAATTATTTCACAAAATATTTTGTTAATTTGGTTTCCTACGGAAATAGCTTACATTCTTATTATAAAACACTCATTTGCCGCACTTATGGCCAATTTAAAATACTCCGCCTAAAGGCGGGCTTGCCGGTTAGAGGGTTAAACATTTACTTAAATTTTTTTGGAGATTTAAATTTATAATGTTTTTTTTTGTTAGTTAAATGCATTGATTTATTTTAATTCCCAAATTAAAATATGCAAAACTAATAAATGATGAATTAATTTCAGCAATTTAAACAAGGTTGGCCACCGAAACGAATAACAGTATCGGTATCGATTTTTCGATTGTTTCGGTATTGGTATAGGTATTCCATTCGTATCGGTATAACCGGTACATAAACATTAATAGCGGTATGTACCAGTATTATCTATTGAAAAAAGTTTAAAAAAATATAAAAAATGTTTTAAACTTTTATATGTGAACATAAAATTATAAAAAATTGTTTAAAATTTCAAGTTTTAAGGCTGAAACATATTTGGCTTAGGTGACTTAAGTCATTTATTAGTATGAAACGAAAATTAAAATTTTGTTAAATTTAAATAAATGTATTTCCAAATTTTCGTTTCATGTAAATACGTTTCAGGCTTTACTTTTCAAACACAAATTGTTTAAGGTTTATTTGGAACACAAGTTGATTAACTACAAATATTTATTAGCCGTATCGGGATCATATAAAATAAAATATGTTTATAAATTCATATAAAACTGTAGTCATCGCAAATTAAAAGCTTGTAACCGTATGTCAAGTTTATAATACAATCTATTATTATATATATAAAATACAATGTTTGTATGTTTGTCCTCTATAGACGCTAAAACTATCCAACCGATTTGGCCCAAACCGTTTTCATTTGGAAGGTTATAGTCCAAATTAGGTTTTCGGCTATATATATTACAAGTGGGCGTGGCCCCTCCCACATACATTGAATAACATCATATATCTTGACTATTGTGATAGCAAGAGTTTTGAAACATTGCAGTATCCCATATGTTACTGATTTGAATATTCAGGAAAAAAATGGGCGGGATCGGACCAGTGGGCGTGTCAGCTCCCATACAAAGTAAATATTTAATATAATATATCTACAGTACTATAATAGCCATAGTCTTAGAAATTTGTGCACGTTGATTATTTGTTAATGTGAATAGTCATGGGAAAAATGGGCGTGATCGGACCAGTGGGCGTGTCAGCTCCCATACAAAGTAAATATTTAATATCATATATCTACAGTTCTATAATAGCCAGAGTCTTAGAAATTTCTGCACGTTGATTATATTATGAATAGTCATGGGGAAATTGGGCGGGATCATACCAGTGGGCGTGGCAGCTCCCATACAAAGTGATTATTTAGCTCATATACAAAATTAATATTAATATTAAATATCTAGGGTTCTATATTAGCTATATAGCCTTCAAATTTTGTACGAGACCATCAATTACAAATATTAGTAGTCGAACTGAAAATGGGCGGAATGGGATAAATGGGCGTGGTATCCACATTCAAGACTTTTTGCAAGGTTATTTAATAATGTTGTTCAAAAATTGTTTTAGCGTTCCTCATAGTCCTAGAATAAATAAAAAAGGTAAAGAAGTAAACATGAATCCGCGTTGGGCTTCCCATGAAATTACAAATTTTAAAATGATTTACTAATGTGAATTTATTTTATTAATTATTTATTTGCGTAAAAGAAATTTCTTGATTTAAAGAATTAATTACAATTAAAATTTGAGGGCAAAACAACGCTTGCCTGGTCAGCTAGTTTTCAATTAAAACAATATAAATTGAAATTGATTAACCATTTTGATGTTTTATATAAAAAATTTGATTTTTTGCAAAAAACATTTTTTAAAAAAACCGACCGTATCGTACCGGTTTTAAAGGGAACAGTTGCGGTATTTTAAAATTTAGGTGTTTCGGTATTGTATCGGTTATCATTTTGAAACAGTTTTGAAACGGGAAACGGTATTTAAAAGGTATCGATGGCCAACCTTGAATTTAAAACAAATAAAATATTTTGTGACTTGACAAATAAGTTTTTTTATTTATGCATATTAGGGTGGCATTAAAAAACTAACTATCGACTTTAGATCATTTGCGTGAGGAATATTCGGAAAACTTTAAGCCTTGCCCCAAAGAGTTCAAAGGTCAGATTTTAGAATTTCTGCATTTTTATTAAGTAATTTAATTAATTAACTTGCTACACTGGTTCTAAGAATGTTATACAATATTTTTGAAAAAATTAACCCTTCTGTGTCCATATGGCCTAAATGACTAATTTTTTTACACTTTTAAAACTTAACACAAGCAAATTTGTATATGTTAAATATTTGTCTAACTATAAATTCGTTTTAAGAAATGTATAATAGAAAAATTCTTCAATAAGTCAACATTAACCCTGTATTATATTTTTTTTTTTTTTGAATTCACGTGAATCACACGAGAGTGTAAATAAGATCCAAATTCACTCACGTGAGCGAATGTGAGTAGAACAAAAAATCCCACGAGTGATTGTGCTTGAGTGGAATTATTCTCTCGTGAGCGTTAGTAAGTGCGAGTCAAGATTTACTCACGTGCCCATATCTAGTTCATAATAAATAAAATCGATTTCGAAATGTTAAAAGATAACGTATTTACCACTTCACGTATGTGTAAAACTGGCATTCCTATTTTCCTGTACCCTAAGACCGATTAATAAATAGGGCATTTTTGAGCTTTTACACGCTTAGTACTAAATTAATTCAAATTATAGTTTTTACTGGTCAAAATTACCCCAAATTTATATCATACTCGTAGTAATGTGCTAAATGATTAACTCATTTTTAAAACAATGTTCCTTTTTCGACCCAGTACTTTTAAAAGGATATATTTTTTACTGGATATAGATAATTAAGTGGTTTAATTCAATTTTTTTTCTTCTGATTGTTAAAAAATACACATAGAAGAACAAGTGTAGCTATTTTCATACAATTTAACGAGAAAAAATTAATTTTTAAAACAAATCTTGTTAAAAATATAGAGTTTTCTAAAATCTGACCTTTGACCATTTTGGGGAAATTGTTATCCGATCTTCTCTAAATTTGTATCATATATTTTTAAACGAAATTCATTAAAATTCGTTAAATAAATTTCGTCCATATAACCTAATGCCACCCTAAAGCACATCTTTAAATTTTATGCTATGGAATTTTTTCTATGTTTAATTTATTTTTAATATGCATTTAAATTAATAAAAAATACAACTTTTGCAACATTTAGACAAATTTATAAATATATTTCAGGTTTGCAAATGAGCACAGGCCGCTTCATTATATTCTAACCAGAGAAGACAAATATGCCATTTTTACTCATATTTTCTGGCATTTTTTTGATCTTCAAAAGAGTTTTTTCTTAAGATTTTGGAGCTTTTAAATTGCCTTTTTTAGATACGAGTATTCCTCGCTTTAAATGCTTTTTTCTCAAACTTTTTTGAACTTTTTTGTTTAACGTATACATTTTTTGTAGTTCTGCTATTTTTTTTTTTTTTGCTTTTTTCCAATATTTTTTGGCACTATATACATTAGGGCGGGTCGATTTAAAAATCGCTCAACGTTCAAGGAAAATCGTATCTAGGGATCAAAATAAGAAACTTTGCCGAAGGAACCATACCTCTAAAACGAATTCTATTGTCCCGACTTTTGACCCGTAGGGTCAAATTTTGAAAAATTCCACTTTGACCCATTTAGAGTGCCCCAATCGAGTCCAAATGTATGACCGACCCCTACTAACTTTGGAGGGCCGACCCACCCATGCTAGTGGCACACCCCATTGAACCGCCCCTGGGGGGTTCCCCATACAAACATTTCAAAAAATCACCATTTTTGGCACTTTACATGAAAAAATCAGCGAAATGGCTATGTTTTTTTCTTTTTGGAGTTTATTTTTCTCTTTAGAAATTTATTTAGTCAGAACATATGTAAATGAAAACATGAATTTAACTTAGTAATAGAGAGGAAACTAAAAAAAGTTATTGTTTGAAGTATTTTTTGCTTTCAAGTCTGGGCAATTTTCTATTACTAAGTTAAATTAATTTTTTCATTTACATATGTTCTGACTAAATAAATTTCTAAAGAGAAAAATTGCCTCAAAAAAAAAAAACAGCCATTTCGCTGATTTTTTCATGTAAAGTGCCAAAAATGGTGATTTTTTGAAATGTTTGTATGGGGAACCCCCCAGGGGGGGGTTCCATGGGGTGTGCCACTAGCATGGGTGGGTCGGCCCTCCAAAGTTAGTAGGGGTCGGTCATACACTTGGACTTGATTGGGGCACTCTAAATGGGTCAAAATTTGACCCTACGGGTCAAAAGTCGGGCCATCAGAATTCGTTTTAGAGGTATGGTTCCTTCGGCAAAGTTTCTTATTTTGATACCTAGAATACGATTTCCTTGAACGTAATATACATATACATATAAATATAAAATCTATACATATATTGAAACCAGTTTTTCCATTTTAGCATTTTTTCAAAAAAATATGCTAAATGCTTTTTTTTAGCATATTTCGTTTGTTTAAAGCTGATATTTTTTTTTTTCAAAAATAGACTAAATTTTTAAAGCATTTTTTTGGAACAATTCAAATATTTTTTTGAAACTTTAAGCGCGTATGTTAAAAAACTGCTAAAAGCGATTATTTAATTACCGTAAAAATTTTAATATTTTTAAGGAATTTTAGTAGATTTTTAGCATATTTATTTGTCTAGAGATTTTAAACTTAATAAACATTAAACCCATTTTTTAAAATTTTTTGTTTTGTTAAAATTCAAGCTTTTTTACATATTTTGTTTTTTTTTGGTGATTTATCATATTTTGAATGAAGGTTTATGGCAACTTTGCCTGAAACACCAAAAACCCCGTTAATTTCCATTACGATTTTTTTATGTAAAAGTGAATTGTTTGACAGGATGTTTCTCTTTAGAGCGGAGTGCCCACTCATAAACAAAATTTAAACTTCTTAGAAAGTGTTTTATCAAAATTCTTTAGAAATACAAATTATAAAAAAAAGGTTAGTTAGTACTTATCAAGGGTCCGATTAAGAAAAGTTGTTATGGAATTGAAGTGATCGTACTAATTAATTGTTTTAATAATGGAATTTTAGCAATTGGATCATTTGACCAATTTATTGTTGAACAAACTGTTGAAATGCACGTGTTGTCTTAATTTTGTAGTTTGTAAACACGAGCACATTGTTGACAACGGCAGAGTCTACGTATGTCAGAGGTAGCAAAACTTTTTTGCTTAAGGGCCAAAAATAAATTTAGGTCACTACAACATGAGGGTCCAGAAACGACGAATTCAGAAAACCGGGGTATAACTTCGTAATTTATCCACTTTTACTTGATAACTTCGGAATTTATCCACGAATTTTCTTGAAAAAAATTGCATTAGTTGAAATTTTATGAATCAAAGATCAATGAATAATTTTTAGATTTTAGTAGATTTAACAAAACTTAAGAGTTTTAATTCTGGCTTATGAACCATAATTTTGTCAACCCTGATGACATATGTAGTGCAATATGTAAGATTATATTAACCTTTTCACTACCGACTTTTTGTTTGTGCATATATTTCTATTTTGACATCAGATTCTTATTAGGGGTCCTTAAATTGGTAAGAAAAACGTAAGCCCTATTCCCCGAAAATAGAATTTTTTTAACTTATCAGCCCATTTTTACCTCTAAGACATTCGAAAAACGAATAATGCTTTGTTTAATTTTGTAATGGTCATTAAATTTAGCTATGTGCCAAATCTCAAGCTGCTAGCGTGGTTAGTTTAGGAGATACACCAAACGCCTCTTTTTTCGGAAATAAAGGCTGATTACAATATTTTTTCTTTGTTAAAAAATATAGTGACTTTAGTGGCCTGAATAACAGTTTATGCATATAGTGATTTTTTTCCAATGACCAAGCATCTAATATTTTGGATGGATAAATTCGTCCGACTAATTAAGTAAAACTATTTTCTGCCCGCTAATTGTATTAAAAAATAAAAAGTTTTTGTAGTGAGGAGTTTATTTCAATTTAGTTCAGTGACATGATATTTTCGTTAGTTAAGTTACGTGTTCTTTGGCGTTGGTTCGGTGATATGTTCTTTTGCGATAGTACCAGGATATGTTCGTTTGCGTATGTTCTGTAACCTGTTCTTTGGAGTTAGTTGTGTGACATGTTATTTTACTCCGGTGCAGTAACATGTCACAGAGGGCAATTGGCGGCCTCCTAGGACAAGCCCATGTTAAAGTGTCTGGTCCCGTTCATATAAAAAACCGGTCACGTGACATGTGCTGTGATAGGTCCCTTTTCCATAGGAAAATATCCCACTAAACATATTTAAACAATAATATAAAGTTTTATTGCAATATCATATTTGTCATATTTTTTAAAAGTGTGTACACTGTAAGTGAAAGGGTTAAGCACGAGTCATTAGCATGAGATACTCAGAACAGCATGGATGTAAATAAACACTATGATTTCCAAAGAATAAAATTTACTACAGAACTATTCTTACGAATACCTAAAAAAAAAACGTATAAATTGTTTTGGTTTTTATACGTTAGATTAGATAAAAATTAAAACAATTTTCTAAGGATGATATACAGAAATATATAGATAATGAAGTTGTCAATAAAACTGTTTAACAATTTATATTGACAGTTAAATTTCTTTAAAGATTGTCAAGAAATTAACAATTTACGTTAAGTAAATAAACTATATTTTATAAAATTTATTAAGGCAGACATGTGGGTTTTTTTTTTTTCAAATATCATACACGCGAAAAATTAAAAGTGTATAATTGTCGAAGGACTTTAAAATTTTTTTATATACACAATTCTTTATAGTTAAAAAATAGATAAGAATTGGATAATTTAATATATAAATGCCTCGTTCGAATAAGGTTATACATTTTCAGAACTTTACAGGATAGGAGAAAAACGTGGGAAACTCTTATAAAATCAACTTTTTTATTGATCACTGTTCAGATCAAATATAGCAAGTAGTTGAATTTTGAAATTAAATGTGACAAAAATTACTTACATTTTCAATATTTATGGATTGATTGATTTTCAATGAATTATTTGCACTTTCCGAAAAATTCTCGGTCAAAAATGTATGAAAAATTGTACAATATTTGTGTACAGGATTATTTATTTATGGTTAAAATGTGGTAAAATGCCAAAAAAAAAGTTGTTGCTTATTCCCTTATTCGAACGAGGCATTCATATTATAAAGTGATTCGGAATGTAAAGGGACAAAAATTTACTCCAGTTAACAAAAAATTTGTAAATATATCTGTATTTTTATACTTGACCTAAGTACTTTGATAATTATACACAATTTTTTGCGTGTATCAATTTAATAAAAAAAATTACTTTGAAAAGCCATGAAAAAATAATTTATAGCCCATTGTTACATACTATAGAATTATTTATAAACGTCACTGTTTAAAACTGTATATAAAATCAAAAACAATATTGAACGTCATTGTTAAAAACAATACGCAAGTAAAAATGTTAATATATATACTCAGATATAATTTTATAAAATACAATTCGATACAAATATTTATACATTGAATATTTGTATCGAATTGTGTATAGATTTGTGTTGTTCCAAAAATTTGTATATGGATATATATATAGCAATACATTATTTTATATTGTCTTATATACAAGCATAGTCATAGTATATTTTAAAGCATACATATTTGTATCTAATTGAATATAGCTTTGTGTTATTCCAAAAAATTTGTATATCAATATATTATTTTATATTTTCATCATGCTTTATATCCCTAATACAATACAGAGTTATACAAGCGTTCGTATATAATTCAACATAAATTTACATATAATTATATATGACTTCATGTGAACCAACATTAAAAATATTTATTTTATAATTTTTTATAAAGCCATATATAATTCCATACAACATTATATAGAAATATATGAGGTCCAATGCTTTGGATATTTTTAAATTGAATTTAGATATGAATATATATTGTCCACTACAGGGCCACATTTAATTATATCTGGTGCTATATGAACAATATTTTCTGATTGCTTTTAGATGTAATGGCGTAGTTGTGATTTATGAGTTCTCTAATTTAATTTTAATTTTTGTTGACAAGAACGACTCTAGCCCCGCTGGCGCACACTTTTGCAAAAGATGAGCTATGTACTTTTAGAGAAAATTAACAAAAAAGTCGAGCGTTTCCCGCAACATATATCTTTTTTGATCCATATTAGTTATGTTATAAACTAACTACTGAGGAAGATTATTCTAAAAGTTCATACAGACGAAACAGACGAAAAAAGATTTATGCATTTTAATAGTGATAGCATTTGAGAAAAGCTAATTTTTCAATAAAACAGCCGTGTTGGGAGTTAAATTGTTAAAATAGAATCTTGATTTTTTGGCTCCAGAGTTTTACCATCGTCAAAAAAAGTGTTAAAATAATATTAGCCAAAATACGCTTAATAACTACCAAATAATAATTAAATATATAAGTTTAAAAATAAGTATAATCCTTTTTAAAACTTAATGAAATTAGATATAATTTGATATAAATGTTGAGAAAAACTAACAACTGATTGCATCAACTTTTATCTAAAGCTGTAAAATTATATCTAATTTGATACAATTATGTTTAAAGCATAAAAAATTGTATGGGGAAAAAATTCGGATGAAATTGTTAGATACATATACATTAAATTGCACAAAATTATATTTAATTGCATCGAGTTAGAACTAATTCGATACAATTGTATCGAATTCGAAACAATTTGATGTATTTTAGATTTCCGGATCAAATTCGATCACGTCGCATATCTAATTTAATATTATAATTTAATATAATACAATGATGCTTCATATCGATTTCTTTTACTTGGGTACCCGAGCAAAAATAATATTATATAATCTTATATAATGTGATCAAGTTTTGTAAAACTTAATATAGTTAATTATGACATCATGTATATTAAGATACGTTTTTACTGTAAGTTTTGTAATATGTATGTACTGTAATTTTTCGTAATACGGTATGTTATACCATATGTTATACCATATGTTATACCATATGTTATTAGACGGGTAACAATATGTTATACCGTTCTGGTTACAATATGTTATATCATATGTTATTATATCATATGTTATATAGTGTGCACCCCACTTAAGCATGTATTTTTTGAAAACAGATTTCTGAGTTCAATTTAACTATTTCAGAATTTTTAATGCAAAATATTTGTCAGCAAGTTTTTTGCACTTTTTCGAAAAGTTTTTTAAGCGTTTAAAGGGCTTATATAAAATTCTCCCAAAAAAAAGAGTTTCGTATAAAACTTGGAAAGCGCCAACTTTTTATTTTTGTATAAAAAATTAAGATTAAAATTGATATTTTCTTGGCACTGTTCAAAAAAAAAAATGGTTTTAGCACAACGAATGTCCTTAAGTCACATTTTAGGCTTCGACTCGGAATTATTACTAAACAATTCAAAATTCCATCACCTGTTTTGATAAGTTATCAGTTATAAATTATCAATGATGACTTTATATCAATTAAATGGCTAAAATATTGAATGTTTTTAAAACATTTTATTATTGTTTATAAAAAATCGACACCTTTTGCAATTGTAATTCAGAAAATATCAATTGAAATTCAGAATTTCGATTTGAAATTCGGAAAATATCAATGGAAATTTAGCAATTCCACTTGAAATTCAGAAAATATCAATAGGAATTCAGAAAACATCATTTGAAATTCAGAAAACATCAATTGAAGTTCGGAAACTCATCAATTGTAATTTAGAAAATATCAGTTGAAATTCAGGAAATATCAATAGAAATTCAGAAAACATCAATTGAAATTCGGAAACTCATCAGTTGTAATTTAGAAAATATCAATCGAAATTCAGAAAATATCAATTGAAATTCAGAAAATATTAATAGAAATTCAGAAAACATCATTTAAAATTCAGAAAACATCAATTGAAATTCGGAAACTCATCAATTGTAATTTAGAAAATATCAATTAAAATTTAGAAAATATTACTTAGCACTCAGAATACATCAATTGAAATTCAGAAAAGTTTCATTTCAATTTAATTTAATATTTTCTGAATTTCAAATGATATTTTCTGAAATTTAATTGCCACTGTCTGAATTCCAATTGATATTTCTTAAATATCCATTTATGTATTCTGAATTCCAAATGATATTTTCTGAAATTCAAATGATGTTTTCAGAATTTCAATTGATGTTTTCTAAATTTCAAATGGAATATCTGAATTTTAAATGGAATTTCTGAATTTCAATTGATATATTCTAAATTCCAATTGATATTTTCTGAATTACAGTTGCAAATGTGTAGTAAGAAGTTCTAGAAAATAAAAAGCGAGATTTTTGTTCAAAAAGGACCAACTTTAAAAAAGCGGAATAATCCCGTGGTCGGTCAGGTTAAGTATACATACAAAGAAGCATCTAAAGACAGTTTCAACAGGTGTCGAAAATTTTTGAAATAGCTCATATACATAAATATATAAATTACATAATAGATATAAATTTAAATAAAAATGTCAACAATTTGTCTACTTAATGACATTTTTTTTTGTTGTTGTAGTAGTAAAAATAAAATTTATAATTTACATGAAAGACAAAAATAATAGAAACAATTTTTATGCAAGACACAGAATTGTATCGAATATAATTTCAATTTTACTACTTACTCGTATCATTAAGAATATAACATTATGTCATACTCCAATTGGAGGCGTGGATTATATGAATGGTAAATTAATTTATTTAAAAAAAAAAAGTTATAAAATAAAGTACGTGTTGTTTTATTTTTATTTAAAGTAAGCTAAATACGCATTACTTCCTTATAAAAAAAAAAATAAAATGTTTTATTTTTTAAATCGGGGAATTTTAAGCAAAGCTTACAAAATTCTAGATTTATGTTAAAAAAAAGTCCCCATATTTTCATTTTAAATTGTTAAATTTTAAATAATAATAATAAAACAAAAAAACAGTTTAACAAGACAATATTCAGTTTAACAATATGTCAATTTCTTTATAAACCACCACAAAAAGTACGTCATGAAACAATATGCCATCGAATTTCGTTAAAATTTTTTACACGAATTGTCAATATTAATTGTATATTAATCAATTTTGATCGTTTTGGATAAAACCGTGATAGAAATTTCAAAAGTCTATGGCGGGGTTTTTGAAAACATTATTTAAATTGAGTTTGTTTAAATCGAGTTTAAGTGGGTGATTTTTGGTTGATGTTAGTAAGGGATTCCCCTTACCAATTATGTATTTATTAAGTTTTTAACAAATTCGTTAAAATATTTTTCTTTTGAAATTAGATTTAAACATTTGGGTTTCTTTGAATTTCAATCTAATCGATTTGCATTTTTAAACATAACCCAGCAAAATCTCAGAATTGGGCTCTCAATACCAGTATCTAAATAGTAAGCAGTAGTAGGGGAATGTAGTGTCCCTTAAAAGTGAGATATATTTGTTGAGAAGCGTACATGCATTAAAATAGTAAAAACAATTAAAAATTGCTAAATTATCGTAAATTTATATAATTGGTTAACCATGTGTGCTCCAGTTTACGACAACGGACACGTATTTACATGAACTTTCGAGCTCTAATAATATAACTTTATTTTTAAATTTATAAATTAATCAAATAATCAAAAATTGGTGCCATTTTCTTGTCATTTTATTTCAACATTGAAGTCTTTTACATCTTAAAAAAAATATTATCTAACTTTATGAATTTAACTAAAAAAAAAGTTCTAGATAATTCCAAACGTTATGCATATAAGTAAATCTGAACGTTAAAAGGGAAATCACCTATAAAAACTAAAAAAAGATGTTCACCTATCTTGAATCTGTGACTTTAAAACTGCACTCAAAGTAAAATCTTCATCATATTTGTGACATGTTTCATAGGTTTTCCTCCAATATAACGTTTCATAGTAAAATCAATTTCATCATATTAATGAAATATTTCACTATATGAAGGATGTTTTGTATTAGACATGGCAGCAAAAAATGTAAAAAATTCCATTTATGGAATTTTGTTTTCAATTTTAGGAATCATAAATTCGGAAATAAATTTCACATTGTTGACTTAAAAATCTATTTAAGTCCAAAAAAAATCATTGCACTATGTCTATTAATCAATATTTTATTGAATAGTTAAAAATTTACATTTTAACAAAAAATGCAATTTTTACCTTCCTATTAGGACTTCCCAAGTTTTTGTTCTACTAATAGTACTAATTGGGATTCTTTTTAAAAATGTCGTAATCTACATTTAATTTCCTTTCCAACGATACCAAACACTTCTTTGGCATGTTTATAACTCCTTAACAGAAAATCTACAAAAGTTACTTCTTATGCAACTATTTCTTATTATGAGTCTTTGTTTTCATATATTGAAAACAGATTTTTTTGCTTTAATTTAAAGATAATTTACTGCAAATCAGGATTTTTTAATTTTTGAAATTTAAATTCGGTTCAAAATATCAGAAGTTTTAGGCAAATGAACAAAAAGTCATATTTTCCCTTGTAATTCGATCTCCAAAGTCCAGGGCCGATAAGGCATAAGACATAAGACAAAGTTCTACAACCAAATTAATATTTCGTCACAATTTTTTTTCCTGAAACTCCCTAATGTTTACCCATATATGGAATTTTTTTTTAAAATATTCAAATACAAATCTTTAAATAACTATTTTCTTTGCAAAATTTGAGTCATAACAATTTTCCACCTTTACATTAGATGTACAAATAATCCGAAAAAGATCGATTCAAGTGACGTAAAATCGAACGTGTTAAGAATTTCATACCGTAAACATATTTTGTTTATGTGTATTAGGGTCGCATCGTATTGCGGTTTTAAATAAAATAGAATTTAAGCTAATAAATCCAAGATAGGACAAAGTTGAATATTTACTACATTTTTAGAGGCACACTTTTCTGGTAAAAATATCGTCCATTCCATGAGAAAACGTTCAAAAACGGTAATTTATTGACCTACAGCCGTTTGATTTTGTTAAAATTTAGCATACTCTAGTATGTCTATTACTCACTACAAACTTCAGTACCTTTAAATTGAGTAAACTCGAGTTTTCATTTCCGTTTATAATTTTTTAAAAAATAAAAAAAAAATGCTTAAAGTAGTGAACTTTGAAGAGCCGTATTTCCCAAAGTAGATGGACTATTTTAAAGATTTAAAAAACATGTGAAAGTTTAAATTGTCTTCCTTACGATTTGTAATTAAAAAAATACCAATTTTTTGCATAAATGCATTCATAATGTAAATGCAATTTTTGCTTGTAGTTTGCACTTTTTCCCTCCTTCGATTTTTAAAACTTTGTCATATTTTAAAAATTTATAATTTTTTTTAATAAATAACTTATTTGGCATTTTGGGAGCAGATTTTTTTTTTATAATTTTTAGTTATATCAAAAAAATTATAACAGCACTGAACTTCCAATATCATTATCTTCTGAAGTATATTAACTATTTCAATCATTTAAAAAGCCTCTGAAAGCTAAAGTCTACTTTAGGATTCAAAATTCAAAAATACCGTCTCCTTTTCAAAAATGCGTTTTAAATGCAAGGTTAATTAAAAAATCGCATTTATATTTAAAATAAATTTACAGATTTTTGCCAATCTATCGTTTAATGGAAGATATGCAAATTTTTTCTAAGAATAATATTAAAGTTTCTAATTTAGTAACTATCATTTACAAAACAAACAACGCCTAAAAAAAAGCCATCACAATTTTGGTTATTTTTCTATGAGTTAAAAATTAATCAAATAAAATCCGGGTAAACATTTTAATATGAAGTCTAATACAATTATATCTCATTTCATAAGTTCCCATATATAAACACATACAAATTGGTCCGAAAAATGGGTCATCTACACGTATCTAAATATATCAAATTTTATATAATTTGACTTAATTCTATCCGAGATTTGTCCATATACGGGACATTAAATTAAATCAAATTGGATATAAATATATCTGATTTTATATAATTTGAGCCTTGTGTAACTTGAAGTTATGCTTAAACGTGTTTAATTTGAAAATTAAAATTTCTAGAAATCAACAATTTTAAAAACCCAATTTTTTTAAAATGAATCATAACAAAATTTTTTAAAATTATCCAGAATAAATTTAGTTTTCAAAAATGTACCTAGTTTTTTATTTTAAATTATATTAAAGAAATCACTTAAAAGTGGTTTCGTTATAAAATAAATATGGTAATAAATATGGTTATGGAATACAACTCTCATATATGGGTAGGGGCTTCAGTGTCTATTCTGAAGCTTCTGGACCGTGTTCAGAGGAGGGCGGTGAAGCTTATCAATGACAGTAGTGTATCCAACTCTATTGATTCATTGGAGCATCGTCGGAATGTGGGTTGTGTGACACTTTTCCGATATTACCATGGGAGATGCTCATCTGAGATAAGTGAACTTATTCCTCGAGCACTAGTTTTTATTCGTAATACTCGCTTATCTAGTAGAGCACATCCGTTTGTAGTTGATTATCCTGTGTTTCGCATAACGCATTACAGAGAAAATTTGTTTTTTAGTCGAACGATTCGTATGTGGAACAAACTTCCCGCAGAAGCCTTCCCTGTTGCTTACAATTTAGGAAAATTTAAATCAAATATCCACAAGCACTACTCAATCTTTCCTCCTTCCCATACCCTATTTTCCTGATCAATACAATGCACTGCATGAGTAGGGGGCATCCCCTGAGTATTGGTTAAATTAAAAAAAAAGCCATATGTAATAAAGTATTAACTTATATTGTACTTTACTAAGCTATGTATGGGATTGCATATAATGCTTTATAAAATGATAAGGAAAATATTTTCAGTATGACGTCGCATATAGTTTAATAAGAATTAGCATGGGACCATATATAATCATATTACATATATTTGGATTATTATTACATGGCTCATGTATTTAAATATGGAGTAAGATTTGAAGACATATATTAATATCATGTACCATAAGCCCTAATGTGACTCCATTCAAAGTCTAATATGACTTAATCATGTTATGTATGACCAGATATAACTATTTTTACCCAGGAACACATATTTTTGAAATTTAAGCGTTTGATTGTCAAAAAATAAAAATGTGTTGTACGACGATATGAGACTTCTATAAACTATCATAAAAGACACAAAAATGTGAAGAAAAATATTGACTCCAAAAAATGGATAAGAATTGACTCAGAAATTGAATTGAATTCGAGCTCATATATTAGTTATCATTTAGTGAGAAAACTACCCAGCCAGAAAAATACGAACGGCAAAGCATTGGCCCAGTGCTTTCAACGGTGGTATGAGCGTTGGAAGAGCGTTGGATATCTGAAGATTTAAGTGCTTTGCCAACCCCAAAATAATAACACCGGACAGGGCTTGGCCGTTCCTTTTTTAAAACGTTGGCAAAGCACTGGCAATGAGCGCTTTCCCAGTACCAAAACCATAATTTTAAAACGTTGGCAAAGCATTGGTAGAACAACCAATAAAGAGCTTTTTTAATAATATAATAAGTGCTTTGCCAACCCCAAAATGATAACACCGGGCAGGGCTTGGCCGTTTCTTTTTGAAAACGTTGGCAAAGCACTGGCAATAAGCGCTTTGCCAGTACCAATACCAAAAACGACCAATAAAGTCCTACTTAGTAATTCACTTCAGTAAAAAGTTAATAAGAAATAATACTATTTCTTATTGAATGATTTTGGTAATTTGAACAGAAATAACAATAGGCTTGCTTCAGCTAAGTTAATTACAAAATAACTGAATGTTTTTTTTATCAAATTATTTTTGTGATTTTTTTACTACAATTTTACTAAAGAAAGAAATTTGAAAATAAATTTCTTAAGTAAAATTTTAGTACAAAAACTATACTTTGTGCTGACTATAATAGGAGACCTTAATATTCTTATCTTCAAATCATAACTTGCAATTTAGTTTTGAATTTTTCCACTCATGTTATGAACAAGGGATGTGCCACTGTTTTTATTAAGTTAACGGTTGAAAATTTTGTAAATAAGTACTGGCAATGCACTTTTTGCCAATGTTGGGATAGCGTTCTAAGTCAGTACTGTGCCAGTGCTTTTTTATTTTTACGGTTGTAAATTTTGTAAATCAAGTACTGGCAAAGCACTATTTGCGAACGTTGGCAGAGCGTTCTAAGCCAGAGCTGTGCCAGTGCTTTTATTATTTTTACTGTTGTAAATTTTGTTAATTAAGCACTGGCAAAGCACTTTTTACTAACGTTGGCAGAGCATTGTAAATCAATGCTTTGCCAGCACTTTATTTGTTGGATCATTGGCAAATAGTGCTCTGCCAGTGCTTGATTTTTCAGACCATTGGCAATTTCTGACTGGGTAGTTTATATGAATGCTTGATAATTTGCATGGGATTGTCACTTCATTCAAAACCTGTTCTGATGAAAATTCCTGAACATTCCTGAAAGTATTCAATTAATAAATTTGAAAACAAAAACTCTATAGATTATTTGTTAGGACAATATCCTAATAAAGAAATATAGAGTATGGCCTCGAACTTGAATAGTTTTCATTGAATTTGAATATTTTATGAAAAAGGCTACAAAAAATTAGAGTTTTTGAGCCTGGAGAATTTTGTTAAATATCTTTTTGAATATTTGAATTAATTATTTTTTTACTTTTATACAAAAATTTTAATAATATAATTTGAGCCCATTTCTGACTCAATTTTGAGCTTGTTTGTGGGCAGGGTAGTTTAAATAACCGCCACCTTAATATGTATTTTTATAATTTTCACAGTGTTCAAATTTGTTTATATTTGACAAATAAATTTTAATTAAAATGTTGTCACATTTTTGTTGTTGTGGTCACGTATGTATGTATGGTATGTACGAGTATTTGAATTGAATATTATAGTACATATATTTATTGATTATTGTTGGTTTATTATTATTAGCATAAATTATTATTATTATTATTAAAAATAATAACAAAGAAATCAAATCATTTGCATTAACAAATATAGATCTAATTGCAGAGAAGATGATGACAATATTAATCATTGTAATGAAAATAAATTAATCTTTTTTTTTTTTAAATTTAAATTAAACATATTTATCAGTCATACACTTCATACCGCATAATGTTTAAAAAATGATTTGCCGTTAGTCGACGCGGTGTCAATATAAAAACTAACAAAAAAAAAAAATAAAATAAATAATTAAAAAAAATTTAATTATACTACCTGTATTATATGCATGATGGCGCTAATTGCTCTTGATTAATTTCATTTTAGAATAAAATTTTTTGTGGATTTAACTGGTTGAACTGGCTACACATGGAGTCAGTTATTCAATGTTTGTGCGAAAATGCTGGCAGAAAAATTTTGTCATTTCCCTTGTCTTGGCCTCTTCTTACATTTATCAATACTGACGTATTTATTTTTGGTATGGTGATAATTCAAAATCAATGGTCGTTAGTGGACCGCCCATAACAGATTTCGAAATTACCACGTTAGATAAGACGAAAAATCATACGCCATTGTGGTCAACAACAAATTCAGAGACTTGTGTACTAGTGTGTCCCAAAATTGTGTCTTGGAATTTGAAATCCCACCCCCCTCCCTTTCAAATGCTATATAATATTTTTCAATACAAAAAAGATTAAAAAATTAATTACAAATACTCTAACTTCCTTCCCCAAAACCTTTTCCTGGATCCGCGTCTGATGTGCATAAACCATAAGTTTCGGCAATGCTTTTGTACAATTTGAGTACCATATATATATATTTTTTTGTAATTTTTGAATAAATTGTTTAAATAACGCTTTATAACTTAGAAATGTTGAGGTTAAGAAGAAGAATAAACGTTTTTCTCTAAAAATTATAAACACTATTAATTTTTTAATCAGACTAGACTAGTTTCTGCCTTTTTATGGACAGGCTCATCAGTGATTTTTCATTTAAATTGTATTATTATTTGTGTCTTATAATTGTCAGATTGTCTCTATATGATACATTTTTCAACAACCTGCGGCTGTAAGAATCAAACCTGCGCTTATCTTACATTACAAACGTAACAATACCAAGTAATGACCGTTTAGCGATCACACCCACGTATAACTTTAAAAATGTTTACTAAAATTTAAAAAATAATGATGCAATTTAAAAAGTAGTTAAATTCTAAATAGTTCTGTAAAAAAAATATTTTAATTTGCTCTTACTATTCCAGAGTTATACCCATTAAAAGCTTTGTAACTATTGTATAAAACTAAAAATATTATAAGTTGTTTGCCACTTTTGCATCGGCTTTGCTTTAAACTTTGAATTAGAGACGGGCACGTGATCAGAATTTTCCGTGATTCCGTGAGTGTGTGTAGAAAAAATTATCGTGAGTGATTGTACGTGAGTGGAATGTTAAGTTCGTGAACATGAGTAGTTAGAGTAGAAATTCACTCACGTAACCATTTTTACTTTGAATTATAAGATTTTTCGAGTTTAGTACTCCTTTTTCGCTCAAGGTATCAATTATCAAAAATGGCGAGTCCACGAAATATCTCATTATTATAAGATTTTTCGCTGTTAGTTTTTTCACTCAAGATAACAAATATCGAAAATGATTAGTCCGCGAAACTCGAAAAATCACAAAATTCAAAATTTAAAGTAAGTCCGAAGGCAAAGAGCTTATAATACTACATATTAGTTTTGTACAATCTGGAAAATTATTTATAATTTATCTATCTTTTAAACTGCATCATTAGTTTTTTTTGATCTTCATAAAAATTTTAAGAGTTATAAAGCGTTATTTTAAAAATCTACGCAAAAATTTCATAAAAAGAAATGGACGGTACGTTACGTAAAAATACAAAAGCATTGCCGAAACTTAAGGTTTATGCAAATAAAAATAAAGTTTAGACATTTTTCTTTAAAATGTTGACTCAGAAGCTAAGAAAATGTTGGTTATTGACCTATGTAGTTATAGCTATAATTCAGAAAAAGTCTAGAAACCATGAGTTTTGGGGAAAAAATCTCAAAAATTCTTTACCCCATAAGCATTCAAATTAAGCTTGAGCAACAAACAAAACATTTTTTTTTTTGGGACACCCCATTATGCACCTTGGCTGGCGTATGAGTGTTCCACTTATATTTATTGTATATAACGAAGAGGTCATTTGACGTGTTTAAGTTGAAATTTAATGTTTACGTTGAACTTTTGATACCCCTTACGGTCAACTTATGACCATCGTTATGTCTGTTGTTTTAACATTTTTTTTTGGGGAAATGAATATATTTAATAAATTGTATACAAATTATATTGCCGCATTTGTTTCAACTTTTTTTACTAATCCCGATTAAAAATATTTATATGGAGCTTTATATAGTCATATCGATTTCCATGTGACGCTTTATGTATTCTTATTAAATTTCATCCGAAATATGGGCCCATATAATTGTATCTGTTTGTATGGGTTTAGATCTAATCTGACTCAAATAGATAAATGTCCAGTACAATTTTATCCGAATTATAGCCCGATAGAATTGTATTAGATTGTATCACTTTTGTATCTAATTGTATTAGTTTATATCTAAACTAATACAAATAGATATAATTATATAAAAGCCAGATAGTATTGTATCCGGATTTTGACCTGATATAATTGTATATGATTTTATTTAAACTGATATATCTAAATGTAATTAGATCCGAGTTTTAGTGTGGTAAAATTGAACAAAATGTTAGATTTTTTTATATGATTGAATGAAAATATACATTATTTCATCCTATCATATCGGTTTAGTCCATAAAAACTATTAAGAAACATATTACTTTTTTGCGGTTTCCCAAAAAAGTTGCAGCATAAATATTTTTTAAGTTAAAATGCACATTAGGGTGTAAAAATGCACATTAGGGTTGTAAAATGAACATTAGGGTGTAAAGTGTAGAATATTACGTAATAGTGCTTAAACGATTATACAGTTGATTATTTGAAAAATACAAAATTCAAGAATACTTATAGTTCACTACCAATATTTTTTTTTTTTTTTAATTTTTGCATAAACTTCGGCTCAAAAGTTTGGTAATAATGTTCATTAGGGTGATAACTTTTTTTGGACAACATTCTCCCCAGGGGTTTTCTAATGGCAAATATTGTATTAATGATAAAAAAAACTATTTCAGTTCAATTTGGTAAAAAAAACCTTACGCACCGACAGCGATTTCTAAAATGCCTTTAATATATTTTTTTTAATAACAATTTTTTTAAAATATGGTTAATACATATGTAAGTAAGCAAATTTGGAAGAAAACTATTCCATTGACTCGAAAACGGACTTTACTATTGAAATCAGCATGCCTTAATTATGTAGATGTGATGGTCATACGTTGAGGCATCAAAAAATGTTTTTTTTTAACTTTGATTCAAAACTTTAACGCGTTTGGTGCGTAACCTTTTTCAACGATAGCGAAAAACTAAAAACGCAGTTCTTAATATTTGTCCATGCCCTACACGATTTTAGTAATAATAAATAAAATTACTTGGTTTAAACTAAATTATGCTGTGATGGACCAAAATTAATCTATGGAAAGTTTATAAATATTTTTCACATAATATGTTCAGCATTGTCAAACTTTTAAACTCTTCTTTGTCCAAAAATTTTAAAAGTACACTTATCGTTTGAGTACGTGACAAAATTCGACCATTTTTTAAATTCGGGACAGACTACTATATAGCCATCACACTATAAATGCGGCAAATTATTTTTATCCAAAAGAAAATCTACACTTTTCTGGTATGGAACGATATATAACTATGAATAGGTCAAGATATAGTTTCATACAAAATGAAATAAATTTTTTTGAATGTTACACAACATGTTATTATATATAACTTTGATTTATGTTATATCTAATTATACATGTATTCGTACATAATTAGATTAACCATATATATTGGTCGATATGTAATAAAATATAGTTATATGTGGCATCGTATTAAAAAATTTAAAGGAAAACATTTTTATAGATAAACATACATAAACATATGTATTTACATATAATAGCTTGCAATAACATATATATTTATATAAAATAATGTATGATTATATATAAACGTTTTTACTCGGGATATCACTTTCAAAAGTACAAATTACTTATTTCAAGTATACAGTGCGTGAGATAATTAGGCGTTATGTTTATTATTTAAACAATTATTATAAAGTTGTCATGTTGATATCGTTATTATTATAAACTTTAACATGAATAATTGATGTCAAAATAAACATATTTGTTTTTAATGAATTTTCAAAACTGTTTGTAAATTATTTAAAACTAACATTTATATTAAAGAATTGAACAGTTTGAAATTATAATTTTTTATATTTATAATTTATTATAATTTTAAAATTACATTTTATTATAAGTTTACAATTATTATTTTATATAAAATCTCTTTAAATTATGTTATATAAATGGCACGTATGAGTAATATTAAATTCATATAATACTCATACGCAGCATTGTCTTTTATTTATTGACCACTGAACAATGGTTCCGAATCAATTTTTGTCCTAGAATTAAGAATTGACACAAAAAATACTCCCCAAAAAGTGAGTATAGGGTTTGAAAGCGCTATATTTCCGATTTCAGAAAACCTAATAAAATCTGTAGGCGAATTTAAAAGTTATGCTACACATGCCTACAATTTTTTTTAGAATTTAAGACCTTAGGACCAATACATACTTTTGTTCACAAAATTTGTTTATATCATCAGAAATTCCAACCTAATGTTTGCCAAACTCAGGCTTTCAATCTTTCTATATCATAACCAACGATGTTATAAAGTATGTTTTAGTCCTAAGGTCTTGACTTCTCCAAAATTTTGTGGGTCAGAAATTGTAAAAAGTGAATATATTTCTTTAATTTCCACACTTTAATCCACCAATTGATTATAATAAAAAATATATAGTTGGCAACACTGTTAGTGTGTCAAGCTTTCAAAGATTAAAGTTCAACTCACAAAGAACACATCAAAGATACGCTGGATATATTTTTAACCAAACTTTGCAGATACACACAGATACATCTGATTTATATAAAATTCAGGTGCAACAACGAAAATCGGTTGCTACAACAGAATATTTGTTTCTTCAACAAAAATCGGTTAATAAAACTGAAAATATTCAGAAATCTCATTTTAATACGGTTGTGCTAACCGAATTTATTGGTTTTAGTAGCAAAATTATGTTTTTTAATTTGGTTGGCACTTTATTTTCCTGTGTTTATGTAGAACAATTGTTTTTTAATTTTTTTGCCTTAAACCGCCTTCTACACTGAGAGTATTATCTGCATGATATCAATGAATTTCTGCAATTTTTATTTAGTAAAAATTTCGTACGACTAATGAAATTGTGTCATTAAAACAGTTTCATCAAAATTATGAAGCTTTTTCTTAAAGTTTAAGAAATTTTTCATTCACATTTTGAAGAAAACTTCATTGCGGTTTAGAATATAAATCTTAATCGGTTTAAAAAATATTAAAACAAAATTTAATTTTGTATAATTTAGTAAACACATTTTTACTAAAAAATATTGTACATATGGGCAATTCCTGGGCGACATTCGCACACATTAAGTTGAGCCAAAAACAATAAAGGAATATAAAGATGCGGTATATATCCTCAATGCATTGAAGCAAGGAAGAGTACTAAATTTGAGGATAAACATTGGGCAGAATCAATAATGTTGTAAAAAGATATTAGCAAATATCAGCGAGAAACGGACGCGACAATAACTTCTATATTTGTCGCGTTCGTTTCTCGCTGATATTTGCTTATATCTTCTTACTACATTACTGATTCTGCCCAATGTTTATCCTCAAATTTAGTACTCTTTCTTGCTTCAATACACTGATGATATTACCGCATCTTTATATTCGTTAATTGTTTTTGTCTCAACTTAAAGTATGCAAATGTCGCGTCCGTCGTTCAGGAATTGCCCATATATGAAATTTAAAATTTATCAAGTTAATAGATTTT
The DNA here is from genome assembly GCA_021234595.1 of Delia radicum. Taxonomy (NCBI): domain Eukaryota; kingdom Metazoa; phylum Arthropoda; class Insecta; order Diptera; family Anthomyiidae; genus Delia; species Delia radicum. Next base: position 223,524,848 of record CM037852.1, on the reverse strand, counting down.
TAAAAATTTTCGGAATGTGATCAATGCTAGAAAAATTTTGCTTTTTAGGGATACCTAAGGTCAAGATAAAGTAAAAATTAAAAATGTTCGTTACTACGAGTTTTTCTAATGTTTTTCATTTCATTTCATTTCATTTCATTTCAGTTTTTTTTTTTTTTAATTAATGTTTTAATCTATATTAAAATGGGTTTTATTTTTGTATTGTAATAAAACTAAAAATTGCGGCATTATCTTTGTGATGATATCCCAACAAAAAGAATGGTATACTTTTAAAACAAACTCTAATATTTATGACTAGGGCAAGGAATTTCATACAACTAAAATAGGAAAATAGGCGCTTATAAAATAAAGTTAAACACAGAAAGTATGCACATAAAACATCAGAAAGTATGCACATAAGCTCGAAAGTCAAACCATTATTAAAGAGTCCATATCTAGGAAAACGATTAATACACACAGAGAAATAAAGTGCTAACCGAATTAAAAAGTGCATATTCAGTTAGTATAACGATATTAACATTCGATTTCTGAAAATGTTGGCTGTTGCAACTAAAATTCCACTTAGCCACAGTCATCGCTGTGTCGACCGTGGCTCAACTCGTTAAGAGGTGAGATTACGATGCATAGCTTGATGCTAAGGCAGTGAGTTCAAATACCAGTTCGACACCAAAAAAAAAAAAAAAGTTTTTCATATAGATCAAATTAACAATATAAAATACTTTGTTTAATTGACACATAAATTAACCACTGACGAGTCCCAGGAGGGGGACGAAACTGCGGCAGTCTGGTGTATCCCTTGTGTCCGTAAAATTTTTCAATAAAAATGTTTTCTTCTTCTTCTTCCTGTAAAGAGACTAACTAAAATTCAGTTGATTTAACCGAACTTTGTTGTGAAAACTAATATAAAGATGTGTCAACTGTCTGAAATTCGTAATAACCGAATTCGATTCGTAGTAATCGAATTTCAGTTGGCAAATGGATAAATTTTTTTCTGTGTGTAAGAGTTTTAAAATTTCAATTATTTTTGATTTTATTTTGTCCATTATCATTTTTTATAAAAATTTATAAATGTTTTATTAAAAGCAGAATTATTTTATTCGATTAATCGTCGAAATTTATTCAAATGATTCTTTATTCGAAATTCATGTTGTTTTTAAGTTGTTCGTTCGAATTTTCTTTTTGTTCGTTTTAATAATCGAATAAGTTTTATTCGAAAGACAAACCAGTGAGACCTAGTCAACCCCAGTACTTTTTAATTCCTTATTTCTTTTTTTATAGGATACAAATAATTCAAAGGCTAAGAACCAAAAAAAAAAAAAGATTTTAAACACATTCGTAAATGAAAAAATATCTAAAATTTTTTTGTGTACTTTTATTTGAAGCATTTTATAACGCACTGTTAAATCTTAAATTTGAATTCCTTCTTATTGCTTGCTCGAAAGTCGAATCATATATCTTTACCCATTATTAAATAGTTCATATCTAGGAAAACGATTAATAAGAGTTTTAAAATTTCAATTATTTCTTCAATAGTTTTGATTTTATTTTGTTTATTATCATTTTTTCTAAAAATTTATAAATGTTTTTGTAAAAGAATAATTTTTTAAATTATTAATTTTACTCGATTAATCGTCAAAATTTATTCGAATTATATTTTATTCGAAATTCATGTTGTTTTTAAGTTGATCGTTCCAATTTTCTTTTTGTTCGTTCGATTAATCGAATAATTTTTATTCGAGTGACAACCCTATTACTCATACTGTAGCTTATGTCTTTGAGACCTAGTCAAGCCCAGTACTTTTCAAAGCCTGATTTCTTTTTTATAGGATACAAATAATTCAAAGGCTAAGAACCAAAAAAAAAAAAAAGATTTTTTCGTAAATGATTTCGTAAATGAAAAAATATCTAAAATTTTTTTGTTTAATTTTATTTGAAGCATTTTATAGCGCACTGTTAAATCCTAAATTTGAATTCCTTCTTATTGCTTGCTCGAAAGTCGAATCATATTTCTTTACCCATTATTAAATAGTTCATATCTAGGAAAACGATTAATAAGAGTTTTAAAATTTCAATTATTTCTTCAATAGTTTTGATGTTATTTCGCCCATTATCATTTTTTCTAAAAATTTATAAATGTTTTAGTAAAAGAGTTATTATTTCAATAATTAATTTTATTCGATTAATCGTCAAAATGTATTCGAATTATTCGTTATTCGAAATTCATGTTGTTTTTAAGTTGTTCGTTTCAATTTTCTTTTTGTTCGTTCGATTAATCGAATAATTTTTATTCGAGTGACAACCCTATTACTCATACTGTAGCTTATTTCTTTGAGACCTAGTCAACCCCAGTACTTTTTAATGGCTGATTTATTTTTTACAGGATACAAATAATTCAAAGGCTAATAAAAAAAAACAAAAAAGATTTTGATCACATTCGTAAACAGTGCTGCCAACCCAATTTGTTCAAAAATCGTCAAGTTTTGTTGAAAAAAATCGTCATTTTGAGAATAAGAAATCGTCATTCCGAAAACTATTTATATTTCAATAAAAAAAATTTAAATTTTACGTTTTAATAACTTTAATTGTAATTATTTCACAATTTTAATGTTCTTTTTTTATTAGTTCCTTTACAAACGACTCTGAGTCTTAACAACACAACTGCCAATACTCATTTCGGGAAATATAATTTTAAAATCACTGACCTATTTTAAAATCTGCAAAATTCCTTTAGTTTTAACATTTTTTTCCGATATTTGGTTTCACAAAATTTGGACATACATACAATAAAAAGGGAATTAAAGAAAAATATTGTTTTACCAAGAATCAAAAATGTAGAAAATCACTCTTTTATTAGTGATTTTGAAGCTAAATGATTTAAATTATAAAAAAAATAAAGATTTTGGATTTGCCTTTGTAAAATACATAAAAAAATCTATTCGAATTTCATTATTTTTTAATAAAAATTAAAATTAACCTTTCAAAATGATGGGTAAATGAACAATTTTTATTCGATTTGAGATCATTTTATCACATTTTCCTTTTCCATACAATAAATTTTGTGAAATCGTCAATCGTCATTTTATCATATTTCACTTCAAAAATCGTCAAAATGGAGAAAAATCGTCAAAGTTAGCAGCGCTGTTCGTAACCATAAAACATATCTAAATTTTTTTTGTTTAATTTAATTTAAAAGATTTTATAACGCACTGTTAAATCTTAAATTTGCCTTCACAACAATTTTAAACAACATAAGCATGCAAAAATCAATCAAAATTGCAAGTTAAACAAAAAATAATAATAGTACACATTAAAAAAAAAACAATAACAAATAATAAAACTATTAATAATACAATATTTTATTATTTATTAACTATAAAAGGTAGAAGGTACAAACGATAATGTATTAAGAATGGCACGTTGCTCGACTGATTGGCTGAATAGCCATGAACACATTTTAAAGAACGAATAAATTAACCATTAATAAATTAATACAGAGGAAAAAAAAACCAATCAAAAATTAAGGCTTATTAAGGTTATTATACCTATGCTATATGGCCAGCAGAGTAAATTCATTATTAACACTTTTGTCATTGATTAAAAAAAAAAAAAAAACATTAAAAATCTTAAACAATAAAAATTTAAGAAATAAGATTTTAAAATAAGATTTAATTGCATTCTCTTTTTTTTTTTTTTTTTTTTTTTTGAAAATGATTATTTATTGAAAATCGTTTATAAAATATGCTTACAATTTGATTTTTTTAATAGTTTTATTTGAATTATATTAACTCATTAATATTATTTATGATAATTTGTTTCGAAATATTTAATTAATTTCAAAACGTTTATATTTTGGTTTAATCACTTTGGTTTTGACGTTTTTCAAATTATAAACTAAAACGGTTTTTTTGTTTTAATTAGCTTAAAAACTTTCCAAAAACGTTTAAATATTTTATATTTTTTTTTTTATAAATTTATAAATGAATATTTATTATTTAAAAGGAATTTTTTAAAATTTAATTTATGATAATTTTTTTTTTTTTTTTTAATTTCAAACACGGTTCTTATAAATTTCTTTCTAAGAATAGAAGAAAAAATAATAATTTAGCAACTGTCAACGATTTTTGTTTTATTTCTAGCCGAAAGAATTCTTTTAGAGATATCGTCTTAACTTTATGCCGATTTACCGTGTACTGACTGGACGAAGAGGTTCGACACCTGGTATTATAACGTATCTCTCTCCTACTAAATTATAACAAAAAAACGTAACCATAATCCATATTTCAAACTTAAGCTAAAATGTATAAAAAAAAAAATATTAAAAAAGCCACTTATAAGAGAAACCAACCAACAAAGATAAGACGACTTCATTTACGCCACACGATCAATATAAGATTAAATAAAAAAAACACAAAAATGAGAAATAATAACTAACAATAAAAATACAACAACTTTTGGCGATCACAACGATTGCACTGCACTCACTCTTAAGTGGCCAGCACAAAAATAAAAACCGATGTGACGTTGCACAGTGGTTCCAAACACAAAAAACATGGTAATAAATATAGATGTTTTAAACTACTGGTCCAATCGGGAAATGGTGTTCCCAAAAATTGAAAAGCGGGAGCTAACCTTTAAGGAAAATGTTTCTGTGGTCACCCTGTTTTAACACAGGGTGTGCTACAGGGTGTCAAAGTTGACCATCTCGAGTATGAAAGAGCTTTAAAGGGGTATAACTTCTATAACCATGCATCGATTTTAGTGTTTTTTGGACTTTTTTAAATCTAGGTTACGAGACAAAGCAAAAACATGCTTCATGTACCATAGTAACTCTTACAGTTAAAAAAATATTTCACTTTGAATTTCAAAATCTTCATTTTTCGCCTTGACTTTTTTAATAGTTTTGCCAATAGATTATTCATTTTTCAAAGAAAATGCTCAAAATTTTTTCAAGTCATTCTAATGACCTTTCTTAAACTCCTAAAGAAAACTTTTTTGAATTATCTTAAGCCGTTTCGCAGTGATACTATTTTAAACTCAAAAATTAAAAGTGTGTTCTGAAAAATGGGGTTTTTTGGTCAGATAAGGGGTAACTTCACACACCTTTATATATATTTTGCTGATATTTTTTGGATTAGTTTTTTACATAGTTTGATAGAGTAGACTTCAAAAATGCTTAATGGTATAGTTTAAAGCATTTTTGGATATGCACCCTACGTCCAGCATTGGTCGAAAATGATGAATTTTTGAACGGAATTCTATGTTTATGACCGTGATAAAAAAAAGTCACGCCACTTAGAGACGATTTGAAATTTTTATACTGTAAAGAGATTTATTCTAATGAGTTTGCCACTTCATTTGCCGCCGCCCGCTCAAAAACGTAGCCTGGAGAGCAAATTTTGTGGAAAAAGTCATTTTTTCAAAAGCCTTTTTTTGATTTATAAAAAAAGCGTACTTATATTATCAATTTCAGCAAGATTTTATTTTATTTTTAATAAAACGTAAATAATTGTCCTACATTCCAAAAATCTTTTCGATATTGCTTATGGTTATTTTTACATAAAACATCAAAGTTCAATGTAGTATATCTAACTATAATTAATTGTACATTTATTGGCTTTTGCTTTCGGTAATGTTAAAAAATTTAAATAATTTCAGAAATTTTTTTACATATTATTAAATTAGACTTAGTTATCAATTCAACGATGCATAAATCGTTTATCTAGTGTAATAAATGAATTCAAACTATTGCGCTTAAATCAGGCATTTCAGGTCAAATTGCAGTATTTAACAAATTTATATATTCAGGTATACAGAGCGTGTTGCATTATATTTCTCTAAAAGGGTTACGGGTTTTTTTATTTTTTTAATACTATTTCAAAAACCTAATAAGATATAAATGCAGGTAGAAAATGCGTTTTATGATGTAACATTTGCATAACATATTGTTTTAATGGGCTAATATAATGCGTTTTTTTTTATTTTACCTATTTCAGTTTTTTGTTTTTACAAATCCAGTACCTGCTCGATTTTTTGTTTATAAAAAAACAAATATTTGTAATATATAAGCGTAGTAATTTTAAAAGGAGGTTATTTGAGTTAAGCAGTCATGGAGGTTACAATAAAATATAGCTCCCTTTGTAAAGTAATTTGGGATACTCTTGCCAATACTGATATACGATCGGAAAAAATAGGAAAACTGATTGATACCATTGTCTACTCGTATGGCTTAAATATAAAGCCAGATGAAATTGAAAATTTTTACAAAATTTATGAAAAAAGGATTAAAGATTCCGATTATTCTATACAAAAATTTATGAAGAAGAGTCAAGATTGGCTTAATAAGGAGATGTCAGTAGTTATTGAACAGAAAAAAAGGGGCCGCCCTAAAAAAGATTATGAAGAGGTCCAGATTAGGACTAAGAAGGTAAAACAGGAAGAAATGATTAACACACACTCCGCTAATGAAATAAAGGATTCTTTTAAAGCAGCTTTGACACGTATACAGCCTAAAGAAACAGGGAAAATTGTCGACGTCCTACCAACTGCGTCTCCTAAGCGTTTGAAGCGCATGATACAAAGTATTCCAACACCAAAATCATCAACTTCCTTTACCAGTGAAGATGCATTAGCTCTTTTTCTAAATTTGGGGTTAACGAGAAATAAATATGGTATTTTAAGAAAAGCTCTCATTGAAAAAGGATATGATATTTTTCCTAGCAGTAAAGCAATAAAAGAAACAAAAGAAAATATTTTAAAACCAATAACATCCCCAGTGCATGCCTCTATTGAAGGCGCAAAAGTTGAACTATCACAGTTAATTGACAATACTGTTTCTAGAATTATGTCCACATTTAGCAGCAAAGATATTGAAAGATGCAAGCAATCTGATGTCGTGTTAATGTTCAAATGGGGCTGTGATGGCACATCTGGGTTTTCCGAATACAAACAACCATCTGGAAGCAGCAAAGAAAAAAGTTTTTCATCAATTTTTATGGCTTCTTTTGTGCCGTTAAGAATGCGGTTGTATAATAAATTACCTTCAACATCGTCTGCAAATGATATATGGACGAATTTAACCCCTGGATCTAAATTTTTATGTCGTCCAATACGATTTGAATATGTAAAAGAAGACATGATTTCAACACAAAGTTTAGTAGATTCAATAGAAAGGGAAATTTCGAGCTTGTCTCCACTTTACGTGGAAATATCTGGACAAGTTATTAAAGTTTCATTTCAACCACAACTTACAATGATTGATGGAAAAGTTGCAAATGCAATTACAGACACAACATCTACTTGGAAATGTAATATATGTGGAAAATTAAGTTCACAGTTTCATGAAGATAGTGATACAATTTCTATGAACGAAAACGCTCTGAGGTTTGGGATATCGCCACTTCATGCCAGAATAAGATTTATGGAATATTGTTTACACCTCGCATACGATCTCAAATACCGCCTTATTCCAGGAAACCTAAGCCTTTCCGTAAACAAAAACACTGATCTACACAACATGAGAAAAGAAGAGAAGAAAAGAATTCAAGATGAATTTAAATTAAGACTTGGATTAATCATTGATACGCCCCTTCAGGGGTTTGGAAGTTCCAATGACGGAAATACAGCAAGGCGTTTTTTCGAAGATCCAGAAACTACCTCCTCAATTACGGGTCTCGATAAAAACCTACTAAAACGTTTTAAAGTTATATTAGCAGTCATTAACAGTAAAAAACCTATTAATGTGGCTAAATTTAAACTCTTTGCCAATGAAACAAAAGACATTATACTCACCATGTACTCTTGGAGGCCAATGACACCAACAGTACATAAAGTATTAGCTCATGCCAAAGAAATAATAGAAAACAGTATGTTGCCTTTAGGCGAACTGACTGAAGAAGCCCAGGAGGCCAGAAATAGAGACGTCAAACATTTTAGGCTTTTTAACACACGTAAGTGCTCCAGAATAGCTCAAAATTCCGATTTGATGGAATTTTTATTAATATCATCGGATCCAGTACTTTACTCCATAAGAACAAAATGGTTACCAAAAATAAGCATAGACATTGAAAAGGAAGATTCTGAATCTATGCATATAAACGACCTTTTAACTTTTGATACTTCAGACTACTTTGTAGAAAATGTGTAGTCCTTAGGAATATATTCATATTTTTAGCACAATTACTACTGTACCAGTTAAATTTAATAAAACCTTATCTTTAGAACAAAAAAAAACATTATTTTGTCTTTCAAATAAATGAATATATGGTAGTTATTTACCTGTTTTATATGGAAAATTAGAACAATATATTATGCAAATGTTACATCATAAAACGCATTTTCTACCTGCATTTATATCTTATTAGGTTTTTGAAATAGTATTAAAAAAATAAAAAAACCCGTAACCCTTTTAGAGAAATATAATGCAACACGCTCTGTATACCTGAATATATAAATTTGTTAAATACTGCAATTTGACCTGAAATGCCTGATTTAAGCGCAATAGTTTGAATTCATTTATTACACTAGATAAACGATTTATGCATCGTTGAATTGATAACTAAGTCTAATTTAATAATATGTAAAAAAATTTCTGAAATTATTTAAATTTTTTAACATTACCGAAAGCAAAAGCCAATAAATGTACAATTAATTATAGTTAGATATACTACATTGAACTTTGATGTTTTATGTAAAAATAACCATAAGCAATATCGAAAAGATTTTTGGAATGTAGGACAATTATTTACGTTTTATTAAAAATAAAATAAAATCTTGCTGAAATTGATAATATAAGTACGCTTTTTTTATAAATCAAAAAAAGGCTTTTGAAAAAATGACTTTTTCCACAAAATTTGCTCTCCAGGCTACGTTTTTGAGCGGGCGGCGGCAAATGAAGTGGCAAACTCATTAGAATAAATCTCTTTACAGTATAAAAATTTCAAATCGTCTCTAAGTGGCGTGACTTTTTTTTATCACGGTCATAAACATAGAATTCCGTTCAAAAATTCATCATTTTCGACCAATGCTGGACGTAGGGTGCATATCCAAAAATGCTTTAAACTATACCATTAAGCATTTTTGAAGTCTACTCTATCAAACTATGTAAAAAACTAATCCAAAAAATATCAGCAAAATATATATAAAGGTGTGTGAAGTTACCCCTTATCTGACCAAAAAACCCCATTTTTCAGAACACACTTTTAATTTTTGAGTTTAAAATAGTATCACTGCGAAACGGCTTAAGATAATTCAAAAAAGTTTTCTTTAGGAGTTTAAGAAAGGTCATTAGAATGACTTGAAAAAATTTTGAGCATTTTCTTTGAAAAATGAATAATCTATTGGCAAAACTATTAAAAAAGTCAAGGCGAAAAATGAAGATTTTGAAATTCAAAGTGAAATATTTTTTTAACTGTAAGAGTTACTATGGTACATGAAGCATGTTTTTGCTTTGTCTCGTAACCTAGATTTAAAAAAGTCCAAAAAACACTAAAATCGATGCATGGTTATAGAAGTTATACCCCTTTAAAGCTCTTTCATACTCGAGATGGTCAACTTTGACACCCTGTAGCACACCCTGTGTTAAAACAGGGTGACCACAGAAACATTTTCCTTAAAGGTTAGCTCCCGCTTTTCAATTTTTGGGAACACCATTTCCCGATTGGACCAGTAGTTTAAAACATCTATATTTATTACCATGTTTTTTGTGTTTGGAACCACTGTGCGTTGTGATATACAATGAGCGGCAATAATGCCAATTTAGTAGTTTTTGCTACAACTCAATAGCGCTTCGAATAATGAAGCAAGATAATTTTTTTTTTTTAAGGGAACACTTAGGAAATTCTTCCTATAAATTAATGTGTTGCTTTCTTTGGAAAGGGGATAGTGGATTCATTATTTTACTTCGGTGGGGTTAAGTGCTATGGGAACACCGAAGGTGGGCGCAGTGATACATATAAGTGATAGAAAACTCATACATATTATTTTTTCTAAATTGATGTTGTCGTCACCGGGAATCGAACCCGGGACCATCTGTGTAACAGTGCTAGTAGCCCAGCTGTTTATCTTCCTCTTACCTGGTTTTGACATTTCTTAGTTGGTTTTGACATTTCGGTGTACTGTAGGCAACAACAAAATGCCTGTTGTTTTTGTAATGTTGTAGTTTTTTGTTGTAGTTGTTGTTCTACTAGCACTACCTATCTAAATTTATATTGTAATGAAGGATGTTTATTATAGAGGTATAGAACTTTGAAATGGAATAAAACAAAGATGAATTTTTTAAATCGACATGAAATTTACTTAATTCGAAAGATAATCTTCAGGCATTATAATTTAAATATGACTTCGGGCATATGACCGCCACGGCTGGCTCGGACGTAGTTTAATCTGGAGGTCCAATTTTCGATGACATTTTCCAACATGTGTGGCCGTATATTGGCAATAACGCGGCGAATCGGTCTATCGGCGTAGACTAGCGACTTCAGATATCCCCACAGAAAATAGTCCAGCGGCGTTAAATCGCATGATCTTGGAGACCAATTCAATATAGTTTTTCTGGATGTAACGGTGTCTCAACATACACTTGAGGATTATCATCACTCCAAATCATCGAATCCAAATCATTGTATCACTCAAATCATCACAAAATGGACGTAGTGTGCGATACGTATTTCGAACAGAACCAAGATTTTCAAAATAAATTTGCGCAATTTGGAAGCGTTGTTTAGGCGTCAGTCTATTCATGTTGAAATGCCAGACCAAACTAAACATAAATCACTTGACAGCTGACAAAATGGCCGCCAGTTAAAAAAGTGTTGCCAACTTAAAGTTCTATACCTATATAAAAACACCTATTACAACTTCGGTGTTCCCATAGCAGTTAACCCCACCGAAGTAAAATAATGAATCAGGGCTATGAAACAAAAAGCTTCAATAAATTCGCCAACTCTACAACAGGTGGCGAGCAACAACTGTTCTAAGACTTATCATCTCGCGCAATTACATTGTTGCCATGTTTGAAGCCCTTCATTTTCCACCACCTTTCATCTCCTTTCCAAAGAAAGCAGCACATTAAATAATATTAAGAATTTCCTGAGTGTTGCTTCTCTTTAAAAAAAAAAAAAAAAAAAAAAAAACATATAACAAAATATCAAAGGACCACACTAGGCATGAGTAATAAATTAACACTCATACGCCACATGATCGATCAACTGGCTTTGAGCAATAAATGGGAGCAGGATTTTGTTGTTAAAAGCGCGGTATAAATCAGCCAAATGCGGAATAATATGTTGAACGAATTAATTTCAAAGGTTGTGGACAAACATTAACAAAATTTCAAAGGACCACACTAGGCATGAGTAATAAATTAACACTCATACGCCACATGATCGATCAACTGGTTTTGAGCAATAAATGGGAGCAGGATTTTGTTGTTGAAAGCGCGATATAAATCAGCCAAATGCGGAATAATTCTTCAAGTTACTCCTAAGTTAAAAAATTTTATTTTACAAATAAAAGCGTCTTAAAGAAACTTTTTCTAATAAGACTTTTTCTTAAACAAAATCATTGTTAATGAGCAGGGCAACCAGAAATAAGGTGTATTATTTTTTTCTCCTATTATTCCTATAAAGATATTTTTTAGTTTCAAAACAATAGACGAATTCTGGCATCGATTTGTTAAAGGATATTTTTGATAGTTTTTATTATAACAGCACCTTTTTTTAGTTTTAGTCGCATAGTTTGATCTAAAGCGCATATTTTGGGAATTTTTAAAAGAAACACACCCTTTTAGAGCAGAGGCACTCCAACATTTTTCTATAATGTCTTCAGATATGTGACCATGGATATCGTTGAAAATAACCTCATGGTTGGCAACCGCTTCATTCGGTTATCGTTATTGGATAACGATATTTAACGATATTTTAAGTTATATCGTTAGGTTATTTTAAGGTTAATGTTATTTTAATTTATTTCGTTAGGTTATTTTAGGGTTAATATGACTATACGTAATTTCGTTAGGTTATTTTAGTGTTAACGTTATTTTAAGCTATTTTTTGGTATATTTTACAGATAACAGCAATATCTAGCACACCTAAATTAAAAAGTGCAAAATGCATTTTAAAATTGCAACAACAGTAAAATGCATTTTTAAAAAGAGCAGGTTATTTTTGGATTACAGATTGTAAAAATAGGCAATCGCTACTATCAGCTTGTTTTTTTCTCAAGTAACCAGTTCAGAAACTGTAGTTTATCAATAGGGCACGTTTTTAATGACATTTGCCACAAAATACTACTTTTGCCATTTTCTCAATTATTTTGCAAAAATGCGATTTTATAACAATAGTTTTTAGAAATTTTCTCATTAAAAATTTCCTTTTTGACCAATTTTACATTAAACTTAATATTTTTCCAATAAGATAATACTTTTTATTTTATGAATCTCCCTCTATACGCAAATGCAAAATTGATTTCTCAAAAACCTGAAGAAAAAAATCGTATATAAAAAGGTAATCTCGAATGTCTTTGTTTAAGCATTACCAAATTGGAAACTTTTTATAAACGAAAGTTTTGATGTTATAAATCGCGTTAAAGATAAGATTAAATATGCAACCACAAAATATATTATTGGTAAATTTAATAAAGTTTTTAATCTACATAGTGGTCACAAACTTTGACTATCATAAAAAATAATATATTTTTAATAAAACCGAAACAATATCCAATTCAGAATTTCTTGCCATTAAATATCGTATGCTCCAGTAAAACCTACGGTTATGTATGTACCGTCAATTTTCAATTCACCTGTTTTATGTGACAATAGAAGATCGCTAAACTCAAGAAGCTTCTGCCAGTCTTTTGTAGAAGAAAGATCTCATTTAAATCAATTACGCAGTTCAATAAAATCAGAAAAATGTCATGCATCAGGATTGCCACCTATCATTTCTAAAAGTCCTTTGAACGCAGATGACAAATATGGCATTAGATTTTTAAAGTTAGCTACATTTAAAGAAATATTTGCAAAACACTTTTTTTAGGCAATTTAAATTGTTTGATAAACCTTTTTACAAAATAATACAAAATTTCAAATAATAACGCAACTTTTTGGCAACATTCAAATAGTTTCAACTATTCTCCTTAATTTTGTAGTACAAGTTTTGAAAGGTTCAATAATATTCTCTATGCATCTATTTAAAGTCGAAATTTCTAATTTTTAACGATCTCGTTAATAAAATATCTAAAACTAAAAGAAGATCCACGAATTTTGTAAATTTGAATAAGGGATTTTATAATATTCAAAAAAAAAAAAAAAAATAATGCAGCTTTCACATTAATTGCAAGGATATCCTACATGCTTCACCCAATCGCAAATATCTGATATGGCTTAAAATGCTAAAAGTTCACACTTTAAAACCATGTTAAAAGACATTCGCAGTTTATTCAGGTATTTTAATTAATAAGAAATTTTAAAGAAAAAACTAGATTTTATTCGAAAAGAGCTAATATTAAAATTTGGTGTTCACATTCGTCATCTAGTTCCTAAAATCTATCAAAATTGGTAAGTCGCATACCCGGTGCATTTTTAATGTTTTACAGTATTATTATTGCATATTTAAATTAAACATAAACATTGCATATTTAAATTTTCTAAACGACAATTTTTAAATTAAGTATGAATATTATTAGAGTAAATGCGATTCTAATTAAAATAAACATTTTAGTATTTAAATTAATATTTTAACACTATGGATGTGACTTCTGGTTTTTAAAAATAAATATAAACATATTTTAACTACTCAAGTGAAAATGATAATATATGGCAATATATGAACATTAGGGCGGGTCGATTTATAGGGAGGCGAAAAAACCGCTCAACGTACAAGGAAAATCGTATTCTATTGATCAAAATAAGAAACTGATGGCCCGACTTTTGACCCATAGGGTCAAATTTTGAAAAAGCCCACTTTGATATTTCAGAAATTAGGAGGAATCTCTCCAAGAGTATGGGAGCTACTTCTTCTTCGGGAGACGCGCTAGTAGATTAATATAAATCATCATTCTAGGTGACCGTTAAGGGGTTAAAATTTAAGTTGAAAGAGGGCCTTTTTAGCCGTGTTTTTATAGCAAAATGTACAAATCTCGGGATAGAGATATTTCAGAAAGTAGGAGGAGTCTTTCCAAGACTAGGGTCTCTATTTCTTCTTCGGAAGACTCTCTAGCAGATGAATGTATAAATTATATTCGATTGGGTTGGATTCGATTGGGGCACTCTAAATGGGTCAAAGTGGGATTTTTCAAAATTTGACCCTCCGGGTCAAAAGTCGGGTCATCAGAATTCGTTTTAGAGGTATGGTTCCTTCGGCAAAGTTTCTTATTTTGATCCCTAGAATACGATTTTCCTTGTACGTTGAGCGATTTTTAAATCGACCCACCCTAATAAACATGCATGATTCCATGTATGAGCATGTATTGTTTCATATATCAGCATGGAAGCATATTTGGGTTCATGCATGCAAACAAAAAGTTAATATATGGTAATGTATGATATCATGTATTATAGTATATGCTAAATATTATTCAATATATGATATTAGTTTTATTATAAGACTTTATATGCAATTATTAGGGCAAAGAATTTTATGCAAATGCATTTTTGTTGTCAGTAGCTCAAATTTGCAATTAAATCGATTTGTTGCTGCATATTTTGTTATAAATGCATAATTTTTGCATATTTTGCTATAAATGCATATTTTTTGGTATATTTTGGCATTTTTTGTAGTATATTTTGCATATTTTCAATTTATTTGCATATTTTGATAATATATGGCAATATATGAACATGCATGATTCCATGTATTAGCATGTTTTGTTTAATATATTAGCATGGAAGCATATATGGGTTCATACATGCAAACAAAAAGTTCATATTTGGTAATGATATCATGTATTAAAGTATATGATAAATATTGTTCCATATATGATATTAATTTTATTATTTGACTTCATATGTGATTATTAGGGCAAAGAATTACATGAAAATGCATTTTTGTTGTCAGTAGCCCAAATTTGCAATAAAATCGAGTTGTTGTGGCATATTTTGTTATAAATGCATAATTTTTGCATATTTTGCTATAAATGCTTATTTTTTGGTATATTTTGGCATATACTTATATATCGTTGACTTAGAACAAATTTCAGTATTGTTCCACGTATCATTGACTTAGAAATAAACAATTATTGGTTCTTAAAGTTTTCTAGATTTTTAAGTGCTAAACTGATTCTATTTTTAAAAAGTCTTATACGCGTTATAACTCTAAACAGACTTGAAAATAAAAACATTTAAGTTTTTTTTTTTTTAATTACATTACTCGCTATAATATGAACTAATTAAAACCAAGCCAGTTCACTTTTGCAAGATTGTTAATATTTGCGAATGGCATCTAATTTACCTTTAAAAACATTTTTCCAATAAAAATAAAAGTTTCTTATATTAAATTTTTTATTTATTGTTTATTGGATTAAAAAAAAACGTGTATGTTAAAAATTTTAATTGACAGGTGAAGACAATTTAAAAGCAAGCAGCTAGGGAAATCCCCAAATTATAATGCAGTTGAATTAGAATTTAACCACTACCCTGTTGATTTAGATTTAAACACTGCGTAGGTTGATAAAATCCGTTAAAAATACAAAAATAAGCTGTTCATATTTTAAAGTTTTGGCACTAAGTTCATATTTTAGAGTAGTCAATCGAACAAAAAAATTTTTCATATTTTGGGGTGTTCATATATTAGGGTGTTCATATTTTCGCGAGTGCACTGTATGTTTCATTTATATTTAGAATAGAAACAGTTAAATATTCAATAAAAATTAATGATTTGAGTTTTATAAAGCAAAAAAATAGAATAAAAATTATTTAATAGTTTCTAATTTAATCGGACCTCAGAGACAAACAAAAAAATCAAAAAAATAAATATATGAAATAAAATATTTGGTCATGTATGAGACCTATGTATATGGCCATATACTCTCAATTTTCGGATACGAACATATATGACACTTCATATATGATAATATAGGATCATTTTCATATGGGTAAATAGAAAGTAAACATTGTTTGATTTCAAAGCTGTTTCTATTTAATTTAATGTTGTTTCTACTTGATTTTCTAATGCTTTTTCAGTGTGTTCAATTTCAACTTTCTTAAACAATTTGTGGTTATAGATCATATTGTCTCGCACAGCATATCCGAAATTTATAGTGGGTCTAAAAATATTTAGATTTTAGCAAGAAATACTCATATAATTTTTTTACAAACGTAACATTTTTAGTAGTAATATTTTAACGTCATATAGACAGTCGCAAATCTATGCAACTTTTTTTTCACAAATTCACGAATTCCAGTGCAACTTCATTAATTTAATGCAAAAATTAATTAATAGTATGCAGATAATTCAGGAAAAAAAAATGACTTGAAATTTACAAGAGTTTTTTCAGTTATTGTATTTTTGGCTCATAGTTTTCAACTTTCAGATCCAAACCAATACAAAATGGAGTCACTAGACTTGTGAGATACATTCAATAAAAAGATTATTTTTATATCGCTGCTTGGTGGTTTACAAGTGAAAGCCAAATTTTACGATTTGTAAACTTTCGCAGTTTTTTCCATAGTGGTTTTAATGGAATTTGACATCAGTATTTAAAAAATTAACCCTTGTTTAAGGTGCTTTACCAGCGTTTCCAAAAAGCATTTTGCCAGTATATGCTTTACAACAACAAAAAAAAATGACATTGGCAACGAATTGGCTAAGACCACTGGGCCAACGATGGCAAAAAGTATTTTCGCAGTGCTATTCAGTCAGAAATTACCAACAGCTCAAAAATCTAACAACTGGTAAAGAATTTATTTCATAAAAATGATGATGCTGTGTTTAAAAAATTTTGTAGTCTGAATGATTCGAGTTCGATATAAATTTTTTTGTGATTTTTTTATACTTTTTAATATTTTTTTAATATAAAAAAGATTTTTTTGTTTTTGAAAAGGCTCTCTTAGAACCAACTTTTCTTTTGTTTTCCCAACGTTGGCAAGTTGCTTCCAGCAAACCTCAACTCTTATCAAGCAGTTATAATTTACGTTTTAAACTATCAAGTATTGTTTTTATTATTATTGTCTCGTTAGCTTAGTGGTTAGAACTGTCGGCTGCCAATTTGGCGGCCAGGGTTAAAATCAAGGCGTTACCAAAAAACTTATAAATTAACTTTTTTGTTTTATTTTGAAAAATCTATTTTTAGACCACCGTTGAAATTTTGTTTCCAAAGTGCTTGTCCGACAATTTTTGAACAGGCAAATCTTTTGTCTAATGATGTTATCATTTTAGGGTTAGGAAAGCACTTTTGCCAGCAATTGTACCACTTGTTAAAGTGCTTTGCCAGCAGTGGTCCGTTTGTCTTTTTCTGACTGTGTTTATTTAAATGTAAGCAAAAACTGTAATTGTAATATTTCTACGTACTTAAAACCGCAATAATTTTTGCGCGCATTAAATGACTAATGCAGATATATTTAGTATGCTTAAACATCGCCTAACACATACACAAAAGATTATTTATGCCATATAAAACAAAAGTAAATATTTTGCCTCAAAGTGTCGAACATTTTTAAAATTCCTCATATATAAAATATATTATTTTATAATAAAAAAATCCAAATATTAATTTTTGATGATGTATTACAAATAAAAATACAAATTAAATTGTAATATTGCTAAAAAGCACCCAAATGGCAATACTTAATACCGCTCAGTTAAATGTATTATATGTATGTGTGTATAGCGCTTGGAAAATACAAATGTGCTCTAACAAATCAAAAACAAACGATCGTGACAATCTATGAATGAACATTAGAAACGATCATCGTATTCACCTGTCGGTTTATCAAAAAATCTCTTATATGATTAAAGTATACATACCAACGTACGTAAGTATACCTCTGAGCTCGCGTACGCATACGCGAATCGGTACTTGTCGATAAGGGACAACCTGTTGTTGGCAATTCGGTCAAAAAAAAAATCTGTTTTACCAAATATGATTTAAAATTGATATTATTGTGGGATTTTTATAAGTAAAAACTGAGATTTTTGCCCAAATTTCACACCGTTAAGCATAAATAAACCCTTTCACTACCGACATTATAAAAAAAAAGAAGTTGATCCTCCCTATTCTAAAAAAATATCGCCACACTTTTGATTTAACATTCAAAGTTTTATTATTTTTCTAAAAGATTCTTTTATTAGAAATTGTTGACTATTTCATCAAGATATTAATCAAAAATATAAAAGTTTAGTCTTTTTTTATATTTTTAAATAATACACACTGTCACAAAATGAGAAAAAGTCAATTGGGTTTGAACCGCGATACATATTTTTTGTCTCTCTGATTCCATATCTGATCTCCAAATATTCACATCACGTTACAATTTTAAGAAAACCGCAATTAGAAACGCGAAAAATTGCGTTTTTTACAACATCTGAACAGCCTACGCGTTTCTATTACGATGGGAGATATATTTATATAATTTTTTTTCTCTATAAGAGTTAACAAACTTCAAAAATTTTATGTATTTTTAAATGGAACTTGAATAATACTCCATTAAAAAAATGACTAAATCTTGCATTTTTAAAAGTAGCCAAGGACATACATTTATTTTTTGGTCACGATATAAACTTTGAACTTTGCATTTTTTAAAGTAGGCGAAAAAGCTAAAATTATTACACCAACTTTGTTTAAATTGCATTTCAAATATAAGCTATCTTTAAAATTGTACGAATATATTGTCAAATATATTAAAAATTTATTTATATTTGTCCTGAATATCGTATTTGAATTTGTAGTCAAATTTTTCGACTCCATACAAAACGGTTTTGCTTAAGGGGGGACATGACATTGGCCGTTTGTTGATATCGACTTTTTTATAATTTTGTATTTTAGTAAATATTCTTAAGATTCTAAGAAAAACAATTTAATGGAAAAATTCCAACGGGTTCAAAAGTTACAGCCGGATTAGTGAGAGCGCATTTTTAATTTTCGCGCTACCTACGTACGGCAGCTGGTATATACTTGTTTTACTTGCTACCTGACTTTTGGTGGTTGTTATTTCGTACCTACTTGAAGGGTGGATTTTTTTGTGTTTTTAAAATTTCTTGAGAAAAAATTCATCTTTATACCTCATATAGTGGAATTTTTATTTTATATGCTCAGTTATACAAGATAACGAAGGCATACAGTGCGAAGCAGGCATGGCAGATTGAAGGTAACCTTTTTTTTTTTCTTTGTTCACAAACTTTGAACGCGTTTATCTCGAAATCATGTTTTTCGTACTGGTTGCGGTACTAGCGGGTTCATGTTTTGACGAATTTTTTTTTGTATTTTTTAAACTTGATTCGCTATCGTATGACACGAGCTTTTTTTAAAATTTTTTTTCGATTTTTTATGAATTTTTAAAGTCAATATTTTTTTTCGAAAAAACACACTTTTAAATTTGGAACATCACCAAAAATTGAAAAAAAAATTAAAAAAAAGCTCGTGTCATACGATAACCAATTTTGTTAAGATTTAAAAAAGTCATTTTTTTTCCAGATCGGACAATTTTTGCGACTCTCAGCGCTGCAACTACGAGGCCCCATTTTTTTCTCTGCCGCCAGTTTGGAGCTCTATAAAAATATGTTGGAGTGAAAAATATATTTTTTGGAAAATTTGGAAAAATGTTTGTTTTTGACTGAGTTATGAATTTTTAAAAAAAGGTCTGTTTTCTCTGCCGCGAATGTAATGTCCCCCCTCAAATTAAAAATGATGCAGAAATTAAACCTTGATTGAATATTTTCTAAAAATGGATTGTTATTTATTTTAACTTCAGTTGTAAAATTGTTCAAAGTTGTGCTTCACATGAATTTTTAGCAAATTCGACTTACTCTCGACAACCGTAATAAGGAGGATTGTATTGTAGAAAGCATTTAACAAATGTTTTAGAAAATACCATTGCAATATCTTCAAGAGTGTAAAGGGTATTGTAAATATTTATTTTTATTTTGAATCATTAGAAAACGTCAAACGTGCAACACAAAATTCATGCAAATTAAAATAAAAAATTACTTTTTTTTAAAGTTTTAAAAAATTACAGAATTTTTTCCGTTAATGTTAATTTAAACCAGCGCACGGTGTAAGATTTGTGCAATCTAGCTGGACCAAAGTCCATTTTTTGACTTTCAATTTTAATAAATATTTTATTAATCAATTGTGAAAGAGGACTTCTTACTGAGTAGGAAAATGCAAAAAGTTCGATATATTTGTCAACAGTAACAAAACAACAGTATTTTGAACTTGAACATCTATGAGTAAAATAAAAATGGCATAACAGAGTATAACTTTTTAACGGATTAGCACAAAATTTATGTTATTATTTATATGCAAATAGCTAAAGTGTCTACTTGAAGCAACAAGTTAAATTGTTTGCCGATCTTATAAAAAATCGACTATGAGTGACAACATCTCATTCCATGAAATTTTTGATATATGGCTAACAAAACTCGAAATTACAAGAATTGACCGTTCTTTTGACTATGTTTGTGGCAAAATAAGCAGCGTATCTTCTTCATTTGTTGATTATAAACAAATAAAAGGCTTTCTTAAAAATCTTTTTAAGACATTTAAGCTAAAACCGAACAAATAAGACTTTTGTGGCTCAATATGGCGATTGGTTAAGCACAAATATTGAAATAAATAAATTTGTTTATAAGAAACCAAAGGAAAATTTAGAAGTTGGGAGACCAATAAAGGCATTTAATGAAAGTTCGCAAAAGACAAAAGTAAGAAGTAGCTAAAGTAACTGGACTCAATCTGGAAAAGTATGCAGATGAAACTAGAAAACTTTATTTGAAAGAATATTCATGGTACTGTATGCCTGTGACTGTCCATAAAGTTGTATGTCATTCAAAACAAATTATTGATGAATGCATTCTTCCTATTGGACAATTGTCTGAGGAGGTGTTAGAAGCAAGAAATAAACACCAACGAAAATATCGAGAATACTTCATGCGAAAAACTTCTAGAATTGACACTAATACAGGTTTAATGAATAGACTTTTAATATCATCAGATCCATAGATCAACAGTTTGCGCAGACCTCCAGTTTATAAAAAATTCACATTGACCCCTGAAGTACTTGAATTATTAGAGAAGCCAGAAGCACCTAATGACAGCCATGAAATTTAGTACATTATTCAAATTTAAATTTGTGTGTACATTGTAATATATTTTTTATTTTAAAGATAATAAAAATTTAAATAGTTTTTCATTAAAGAAAAATTAAGCATTTGTTGTCATTTTTAACTCGTAAGTATTTATTTAAAATATTCCAATGCATATTTAAGTTTTCAAACGAAATATTTTTAAAGGCAGTAGACACGCCCATTTTTTGTACAAATTAATGGTTTTTAGTTCCTATTTAATCATTCAGTGTTTTTCAACATTAATCGTATCATAGGCATATTTTATCAATTATATGGGTGGTGGGCGTGGCATTTGTCCAATTCCGCCAATTTTTTTTTACCAAAGCTGCACCTTTCTCCGAGAACATTGTCCACCAAATTTTATAACTCTAGCTTTATTATTTTCTAAGATATAGAATTTTGTCTTTCTAGAATCGTAAAATCTTCCACTGTGCAGCGTTGCCCCGTCAAACGTTCAACGTTTTTAGTAGAGACCTAGATTCTATAATGAGTTAAAGAGATATTCTTTATGGAGAGATAACATTTTTTCGCTGGGTTTTGTTGTTTGTGTTTCAAATTTTATTATACTTGACAGTTTTAGTTTTATTTGTTATTTTAAACATATTATAGAATATTTATTGATATATATCGGCCGTTCCACCGAAGACCGGCCAAAAAGGGTATTTAATTAAATTTTGCATTTAGAAACTCTATCGAGCCACTTAAAGATCTTTTACCTACAGAAAAATGAGCAAAATTAATTGTAATTTTTTTACAACAGAGCCTTAATATTACATTTTCAAATTTAATCTCAATTAATCTGGAAAATAAAAAAAAAATAACAAATTTCTGTTACTTCATTAAAAATAAGGTCCCGGAGTCAAAAAAAGTTAATGTTCTATTGTTTGGTGAAAATTCCAATTTTGTAAACATGCATTCTCTTTTTAAATCGTTAGTGGCCAAACGTTAGAAAAATGCATTTTAAAAATTTATTCGCAGCATAAAAGCAGAGTACCGTACCATTCCAATGCAATTTAAATGGTGATGATCCGATCAATATTAAACAAAATACGAATACACAGACTTATACACTTTTTTGCATATTTCTCATTTTTCCAAAAAACTAAATCGCGCATAAGACCGCATATTTTTCGAAATTTGAAAAACTAAAAAACGCCAATCTTTAAGTGGGTCCATAAAGTTTCTAAACGCAAAATTTAATAGAAATCGGAAAACCCAAGTTCAGATTTTGGCCGATTTTGCGGGGAATGTCCGATATATGTATATTGTGTTACATATTAACGCATTTTTTACCAACGTGTCATTAAAGACACGAATTTTTAAAAGCCTTAAATTTTGATTGTAATGTGATATAACAACCCAATAAAAAGCATATTAAAAGTTGAAGTCTTGTCTACAAACGTAGTTTAAAAAGTTTTAAAATTTTTAATTCCAGGGTTGCCATATAATGCTTTAAAAAAAAAACTATTTTTACCGTTTTTTGAAAGCACTTTCTTCATAAAATATTTAAAAATCTAAGAAAGACCGGCGCAATAAACGCAATTTATTGCCCAGCTAAAACATATATTACCAAGTAATTAGGTGTGTAAGTAGCTCATAAAGGGAATCACTAGTAACAATGCCATTTACTAGCTTAATTACTCTTGTTCGCTATTTTCCAAAATTCATGGGTGGTCATTACCCTCTGGCTTACAAAAAAAGGGAGAATAATGAGTTACATGATAGGTTACCCATAGTGAAAGAAAAAGTGGTTACTTTTATATAAGGAATAAGTGGGTACACACAATGATAGCATTAGTGGCCCCCAAGGAGTTATTAATAACCACTTAAGTTACATTTTTTTAAGAAATCTTTAAAAAAAATTTTAAAATAACTTAAGCTCGGAAAATTTAACAGTAAAAATGTTCAAAGCAAATAAATAAATACAATATTGGAATGAAAAATATGAAATCGATACTAATGTAACCAATTACCAGGAACTCCTTATTTTGAAATTACATATAACCCATTATCAGTCATTATTTTGTATTTTCAAGTAATGTAATAGCTAATGACCCATCATTACTTGGCAATCGATACGGTTATGACCTGTCATTACCTTGTTTTTTTGCTGGGTGGTATCGATGAAGACATATAAGAAAACTTTTAGAAATATAAAAATTTTTCTTTCAACATGTACTTTTTGAAAAAAATTTACTAATCGAATTAAGATTTTTCCGTCTTTGTATGGAAATAAACGGAAAATTAATCCGTTTTTGTTTTTAAAATCAAAAATATGCTGTTTGCTCTCAACCAGCAAAGTACACAGAAAAAATAGTAGGCCACAACAATGGAATTTGTAAATTCAAACATACTCATTTTTAAATTCAAATATATATCCAATAATTTTTTTGCTTGAAAAACTACAATTTAGTTTTTCCTTTATAAAAGTTCTTTAAAAAGAAAAAAATTCAAAATTACAAAAAAAAATCAACAAAATAGTGTTTGTATTTACAAATCATCATTATTGGTGCCAATTTAAAAAACTTTTTGTTTGTATTTACAAAAATGCTCTATGAGGCATGTTTAATATTAATATGAATTTTTTTAATTTATTTCTGTGTAACATATAAATTTGAGCGATTATAGTTGTCAAATAACAATTTTCAAAAACTGTCTAAAAATGCCAACATTTTTAAAAAATTCTTAAAAATAAATAGTGCAAAAACAACAATCAAAATTTTGTGCAGTTTTTTTTTTATAGATATTAGACTTGTTAATACATAAAAATTAAGTTTTAAAAAAAATATTAACGCTTTAAGTGCATACAAAGCATCAAACAAGCCTATACAATTTACTGAAAAGGCATACTGGGAAACCAACGAACGTATTTTCTTACCAAGTTTTGTCAAAAAATTCTCACGGAAACTATGCTTGCTAAAAAATGGGTTAACAAAACATTAGACACGTTTAAACCATTAACTAAAATAATAATTAAATTAAATTCTCAAATGAATTTTATAAACAAATTAAAATTGTTTATTACTTTTGAAAATACTTTTTTAAATCTAATAAAGACCTAATTTAATATCAGTTTAACTCAATGTCCCGTTTGAAATGGCCAAACAGTTAAATTCAAAACTTATGGGAGTAAAAGCTAAATATGTGTTGGTAAAAGTCTTAGTTACCTAGTGTAGAAAAGCATTACGATATAAGTGGATATTTAGTAATGGCAATATAAGTACATATCGCACACCTAGTTCAAAAGTGACGCAACTCATAATTTTAATTTTTCGGGTTTATATGCTTAAACTATGCACAATACACTTGTTTATCTATAAGAAAAATATCAGTGTATTTTGTTGTTGTTAACTGTTGCTAAAAACAGTTATGTCTTTCTTTATGTTTCTATTGGTATAAAGTTGCAAATATTTTTTTTCGATTTCTGAAAAATTTTGAGTTGAGTCACTTTTGAACTAGGTGTGCGATATTTAGTAATGGCAAGTACTACAATTGTCATTACGAATGTCATACAAATCATTATTAAAATATCATTAATAAAAACCTTACAAAAAATATAAAAATATGTGGTTACCTATATGCTTAACAGTATGGACAAAAATAATGAGTCTAAAATTAAATAAACAAAAAAACAAAATTTAATAAAAAAAAAATGTTATTAAAAATTTTCTTTTTTAATAAAATGTGCCCACAGGATTCAAATCTACCATCTGAGCTATCTCGGCTACTTGATAGATAAAAACATAAATGACTTGCTTGCACAAAATGTCGTTACTTTCCAGCTTACAAAATCTCAAAAATAAAATCATAAAATAAAAAAATAAATAAAAATAAAATCAGAAATAAAAATTGGTTTTCAAAAAAATTTTTAGATCATGACTTTTTATTTAAAATAATGATAAAAATAGACACTTATGGGTAAAGCATTATTTTTTGCATTGAAATAATGGGAAAAGTAATACAGAAATAATAGAATATAAATAATAGAAAGTAATACAGAAAGTAAGCTGGTGTCATTACTGGTAGTGAAAAGAGCAATAACATGCTATTGTTTATGGAAAAATAAAATAGTTATTAGTAAGTCCTTATTATTTGAGTATAAATAATGCAAATAGTAAGCTGGTATCATTACTGGTGGTGATAAAAGTAATGACATGTCATTATCGTTTCTACACTGGGTAGTAGCTAACGGGATATTGTGAAAACTAGACAAATTTTGACTTAAATTTTACTTAAAAAATATATTAATGAAAATTTTACTTCTCCAACTGATTTACAGGAAACTAGGTATACGTAGCTGTCGTTCACGTTTTATCGCTACTTAAAATTAGTTTTTTTTTTAATTTATAAAAATACATACTGCTGAAATGATCGCTGTTATTCAACGCGTAGTCCGATTTTATTAATTAGTATCTCATTTCAAAGCTTATAAATATATCTCACATGCTCTCTTTTTTCTTAAACTTTTGTTTTCAAATTGATCAAACTTTGCAGATACATAAATGGGAAAATCTACAAAACCGTACGAGTTTAGATTTTAAAAATGAAAATTTTCAAATTTAAAAATTTTCAAATGGCACACAATTTTTTTCTGGGTTATAAAATTGTTGGAACGTTTTCGAAGTAATTTTCCTAGCTAATTCCTAATTAGGAGTCCAAAGTTTTGTAACACATCTGGTTTCTGCGAAAATTGAGGTCAAAGTTAAGAAAAATTCAACTTTAAATTGAATTGTACATGCACGGTTTTAAAGATTAACTGGGTCACATCTTAGCATAACTACAGGGTGTCTGGTAGCAGATTTATATTTTCAAACTTAAATAAAAAAACGTAATAATTGACACAAAGCTTTATTAAGAGCATTGAACGATATAATGGAAATGCGGATTTTATTTTTTAAAGAGTATGTCATCCAGATGTCTTCCGTCGAGTTGAACACACTGTTCAAAACGGAGCCTTGTATTCTGCGCCACACGCTGCATTAAACTTGGTTCAATTGAGCTGATTTCTCGACGAATATTTTCCTTTAAAGCCACAAGAGATTTGGGATTTTCATTATAAACCCTCTCTTTGAGGTAGCCCCATAAAAAAAAATCCATGGGATCCACTCGGTCCATAATGTATTCGCCGAATACCGAACTTTGAACAAAATTGTCGACGAGAAATTACGTAAGAATCATTACTCTTAAAAAATGTCTCCACAGCGAACGCGCGATACTCACTCGACCACTGCGACACCGTGACTGACAAATCCGCACAATCGATAATTCCAACGGCACCACCCTCCCTCCGCACCGTTTATTACTTTTTGAAATAATCGTATTTAAAAATAAAAATTTGCCACCAGCCACCCTGTATTATTATATGTAATTAGATCAGATTTTATTTTTTTTTGTTGTACATCACTTTTAGACCCACAGTACACTAAAAATCCTTTAAGTTGATTGGCACATCCGCAGTTTAAAGAATTATAGGTTGAAATCTGGCTTATATGATCAGTATTCCTATTGTGCTATGTAAGTGCTAACAGGATCGGATTATTCTATTCGTTTCTACATCACTTTTATCTTTAATCCATGAAAAGCTACAAAATTTAACCTGAAATGACTCTGGATACCAAAATAATAATACGCTCCATTTAGCACTTAAACACAATAATATTTGTATTGATATTTGTCGGTCACGCAGAACTTCAACTAATTATATCTCAAACTGCGAAAAAAAATATAAAATTTTAAGATCTACACGCATAGACATTATAAGATTTGTATTGTCATATTTTCTACAAATTCTGAAGGCACACTAATCGATTTGATCTCATTTTATTAGTTTATTTGCAATTTATATGCCGATGTTAAAAAATTTGCAATTGAGTTTCTAAAAGTTATATTTATTGAAAAAACAAGTTACAGATTTTAGAAAGCTACCATATTCCTAATTGAGGGCACATATTGTTTTCAACACGTTGGAAATTTTGCAACATCAGGGTTATCATTAACCAATTGTTTTAGGCGATTTGCTTTTATGCTGAAAAAGTTATGCTCAAAATAGTTGAACAACTTTTAAAAGTTACATGTAGTGTAGAAATGTCATGTATTTTTAATATTTTTAAAGACAATTTTGAAAAGGTCCCATAAAAAAGGGCAAATTGAAGCTTTCAAGTAAATATACAGCGCTATAAAATTGACACAGAAAATCGAAAACAAGGGTACCGACCACTAATCCTAAATATTTCGGCCACGCTGCTTTTAATGGCGTACCCACTTACTTTTCGAGGGACTGGCCATTTTTTTAAATATCCAGTATCATCAAAACTACGCGAGATAGGTAAAAACGACAACATATTTGGGTTAATTAACCCTCATAATACAAATGGGCTAGGTCCGGGAGATTAATTTTTAATGAAACATCCACAGGCTGTCTTTATTATTTGATTACCCAAATACCTACGTAAAAATGCAAATTTAATCACTCCTATAATAGCATGGAACATTGGTCCAAAATGGAATGAAACGTTGAACGAGTGGAATCGGAACACTTAACACATTCGCATTATCGGAATATGTTACTAAAGTCAAGTTTTGAAAAAATTTTATCGGTTTTTTGATATATCGCTTAGTTTTTGATATATTAGCCATTTTATAAAATGACGATTTTTTAAATGCCCAGTATCTCCAAAACTAAGCGAGATAGGCCAAAACGTACAAAGTGTTTGTTCCATTGAAGTATTAATACACCCTTATAATACAAATAGGCTAGGTTCGGGAAATACTTCGAGTTATCAATTTTTATAATACAGCCACAGGGTGATTTATTTACGTGGTAATTAAAATAAACGTGTTCGGCAGAGAGTCAAGCCGACCATAAACAATTGGCGGCGGCGGCGGCGTGAACTTTTTGGTTCGGAGGCGGCGGCGTTTACAAGTTTATAACGGCGGCGGTTGAACTGTCGGCTTAAATAGGTTTTTTTAAGGAATGAAATTTATTATTTGAACTTAAAAAAAGGAACAGTTTTTTATTTAAAAAACATCAATTAAAACTCCGAAATTTTAAATTACAAAAACTATTTAAAAGTAAGAAAAATTAAATAATATTAAAATATCAAAAATTTTAAAAATATTTTGTAGTTTTTGAATTTTAAAAAATTTAATTTTAAAAAATATGAAGAAGCTAATTTACTCTTTACAAATTTTTTTGCAAAAGAAAATTTATCATTTCATAAAAATTAATGACTTTGCTTCACAATATTTATAAAACGTCTTATATCAGTTAACAAGGAAACTACACAGTGGTGAATCCTCAGATTCGAATAAAACTGGGAGAGAATCAAAAAATATTGAACACATTTTTTTTAGGTGCTCAATCTAAAGTTTGGGGGTTAAAAAGTGGGCAGAAATGACCCAATTTTAAGATTTTTTAAGATATTTCTTTTATAAGTTGGTGTCAAATGAAAGGTATTTGGAAGGTGCATCCACTGGTGTATAGAACATGTCTGTACATATCTTAATATTTTTGTTATTCAAAAAACAATTATTTCGAACACCTCCTTTGTGTGGGGAGTTGTCGTTAGTTCGAGTTCAAATTAACGTATAATGGTGCTCATTTAATTTAATCGAAGGGGTCTGTGGTTTTTTCAAATTTCGTCATCATTCGGCTTTAATACGACGTAGCCCGAAGAGCTCCTTTAGCCCATATTTTTAATATTTGCAATAAGTATAAACTCTGGACCCGCAACATAGGCAATATGGGTATCAACATTTTTTTTTCTCGAGTACTTCAATACTTTTTCCAAAAAATATCAATTTCTAAAATTCGAAAAATACAACGTTTTTTAAAATTTTGACTCACTTTTTTAACTCTCAACAACATATCCAAGTTTCATTAAAATCGGAGGATTCACAACTGTTAGTTTCCTGGTAAGACTAATGACGAAAATATTTTCCTATACATTTTGTGTGAAAGGCTAAAATTCGACTATCATCTGATAAAATAAAAAATATAAAAATAAATTTATTGTAAAGTATATATTAAATATTGAGCTAAACTCTTTCGCTATTATACTTTTTATGCTTTTTTTTCATTGAAAAAATCTAACGGCACTTGTTATGGTTTTTCTAGAAATTTTGCATGCTTGCAAAAAATAGTACAATATTATTTCTATGCTTCCAAAAAAAACTTTAAAATACAAGCGCCATCGACTTGCGCCGGTTCGGCTTGGGACTCTGGTGCTCGGCTAATAAGAAGTTATTTTTTCTCGTTCCATTTCGTTTCCTGTATTGAGTGTTACAATTTCAATCGATTTCCGCTCCACTCCTATATGAAACAATTTACACTCCACTTTTTTTTTGTAAATAAATGTTTTTTTTTTTTGCTCAATTGTAATTAGTTCTGTAGGCATTAGTGTGATTTCATTAGTAGGACAAATGCTAATGTCAAACAAATTTCATTACAATTAAATGGAAATTTTAATGCTAAAACTCCAAAGTATGAAATATGTGAACATATTTTTGAATTATAGCTTTTTCCGATATTCGAGCGATTACGAATACGATTTGTATGCTACTTCTACCGACAAGATTTAAATCCTATATTTCAAATAATTACAAAAAAAAAAAAAAGTGGACACTCTTAGTCCACGATATAGGCAATATATAGGCAAATTGAAAACTTTAAACTATGTGTGCAAATAACTAACATATAACTTTTGACATGTTTTTTACAAAAACATTTAAATTTTACATCAAACTTTTTAACCCTTAAATGTGAAATTGGGGAGCTAAAATAATACGTGTTTTTTTTGTTTTGCTCCTCTACAACATATACAAAAATTATTCAAATCTGAGGGATCGGTTGATATTTTCAGAAGTTTTGTTAGTTTTAGCTTATTTTCACAAATTCACAACATATAGTTCGATAGTTTTACCATTTTACCCGAAAAAAATAGAAACACAATTACTCTCTCATTACGCTCTCATTTATCAATTTTTTGAAAATAAAAACGCTGTTTTGGTAAGTTTGGGTACGTTACCCGTACGAACGAACCTATTATATATACAGAGCAGCTTAACTAATAATATTAATATCATTAAAAACTAATTTAACTTGTTTAGCACTTTATCCAGTTTTTCCTACATTAATATTTATGTGTAAACGCCCTATAAATATACACTCACAAGAACTTTTCCATAAAAAATCAACAGTTATTTAAAAATTTAATCGGTAAAGTTGTATCAATGGAATATACAGTTGAATTACCAAAGAAATATATTTTTTAACTTTCTGTCTGTTATTCAACAAACAAAAATAGCGGACTTTCGGCAATAGTTAAAATATTCAGTTAAAATTTTCTATTTAAAACAAAAAGTTGTTATATTATATAGAGTAACTACTGAAATAAACGAAAACAATCTATTGTTTTTATGGATTTTGTCAATTAATTTTTTCCAGCAGTTGAAAATAAACTAAACAAAAAGTAAGTATTCCTGTTTTTAACTGATTTTCAGTTAATTTAATGTCTATATTCAGTAGTCTTTACGGAAAAAATATTGTGAGTGTAGTGTTATGTGATGATGTGTGACAAAACTTATACTACAAAGTACATTTCTAATTAAATCAATTTAATATTTTGTCAATAAATTTATCTTTATAATTTCTAATGATGTCTGAACTGTTATTCTCAAGTTGTTTTATCACAAAATGTGTTAACTGTGTAATTAATTGCTTATGCTTGTGTGTAGTTTTAGCGTCATGTCATGTACATTTTGTATGTTTTTCCCTGTTTAACGGGGATTTAGGGATTTTTCTATTCGATACTTCTGAAGTACTTGGCACGTAATCTTTAAAACTACACGACAATGCAAGAAATATCTTTTTTTTTATAAGTGTTTTGTTTTCCCCTCAAGTGTTTTTTGCTTTTTTTTTCAATATCATTGACAGTTGATATGAGGACTAATGTTAAGGGAATGACTTTATATGATTTAGGGTTTAAAGAATTACCCAGTCCTTGAATGTTAAGAACAAAATTTTCATAACTTAATACATATGAGCAATTAAAAAAATTTTCAAAAAACAAAATATCTTCAAAATCTTTTTTTGTGTGACAAGATTAAACTTTTGTGTATGTGTTTGCGGATGTTTAAGCCTGTTAAATACATCGGCGTTAAACATTTATTTTTAACGACGCAACATTTATGGCGGTTTTTAAGTTTAAAGCAAATTAAAAATCTCGAGTAAAAAATTTAAATATGATCTTGTGATTTTTCATCTAAAAATATATTATAACATGTGATTATATATGGTGTCAAGCATAGCCATATATAATTATATGCTTCTTATATGGTAACATATATTACGATATATTTTTATATAAAGACCTTTATAAAAAAAAAGATATTAGACATATGCTATACATAATGAGATATGGCAGATCTATGGCAATACAATAATATGTAATAGTAATATAGCATGTCGCTCATTTACTCAATAACGTCATAACTCAAAAATTTTGATTTTGTAGACAACTAGTTAAAAGATTTCAATTTACTCCCACCTTGAAGAAAAAAATAACGAAATACTTTCTCTCAAGAGGTGAGTATACAAGATATCAATACGATTTTTTATACACAATATGATACGTGATATAACGAATAATTCTGCGTCATTAACTCAAAAATCATGTTTTTTGAGTTATGACGCTCTTGAAGTAAATGTGCGATGTATGTTACAATATCAGCTATATAATTTAAGATTTAACAATATATACTGTCTTATAAAAAATATTTTTTTGTGTGATCTAAGATGCGCCCATATATGTTGCCATATTTACAATACAACTTAATAAATATAATTATATATGACATTAAATGATGTAATATATAATTATGTAAGATTCCATATATGACACAAGCTTAAAAATTCAGTTTGAGATATGGTTTTACATGGTCCAACATCATTAATATGTTCTATGCGTATGAGAAAAAAATATACATTGTTATATATATATCCCATACATAATTATATATGCGCAATATGATTAAAATATATTTCTTATTTTTTTTTATATTGTAAAAAAATTATGTGACATTTGTAATTTATATGTAAATCCAATTTAATCTCAAAATATCTTATTCGATCCACCAAAAATTACTTATCTTTTTGGATCTTTTTAAATCCAATTAGATATAAATAAATCCCATTGGATATTTTGGAATCTATTA
Organism: Delia radicum; assembly: GCA_021234595.1. Lineage (NCBI taxonomy): Eukaryota > Metazoa > Arthropoda > Insecta > Diptera > Anthomyiidae > Delia > Delia radicum. The sequence goes on along the minus strand of CM037852.1, from coordinate 223,492,365 downwards.
GGATCTTAAATTAGATATTATTGGATCCACCGCATTATGCATCTAAAAATATCGGTGTGCATTGACATTACCTTAATACTTAAAATAACGTTATCCTTAAAATACCGTTACCAAAATAACTGAAAACTCGTTATTCCTAAAATAACGTTACCGAAATCAATAAAATACCGTTACCGCTAAAATACCATTACCGAAATAAATAAAATACCATTAGCGCTAAAAACCGTTACCGAAATAAGTAAAATATCGTTACTCCTAAAATACCGTTACCAATATAAAAGAAATTAGCGTTACCCTTACCGATACCCACATCAAGTCGGTTACCATTAATGGTTTCAAGTCATTTTTTTAAATTGTTCGTCTTGTACTTTTAAATGGCCATCAAATTTTTAGGCGAAGACTTTTCAACGTGAAACTTTGCATGCCTTGAGAAATAAAAAGCAGCTAATGTCAGCTTCAACAAGTGTCGAAAAGTTTTGAAATAGCTCACATAAAAACTAATCAATTTAAACGCTTAATGGATAAATAACGTAATTGTGGCCAATTACGCAGAAAGTTATAAGATTGTTGTATACTTTGAGAAGTTTAGTTCAGCAATTAATTGTAATGAACAGGCAGAAAAATTAAATATAATTTCTAGTTTGTTGTTTAGCAAGTGACAAATCATAAGTGATACAAAGATACCACAAATTTCTTAAAATAAAAACCCACTTATTGATTAAAATAAAGGACAATGAAAACAATGTGTAAATCCCCCTGCTATTTTTAATTAAAACTTTTTCTCAACATTAATCAAATTTATCTACGAGACTAGTGACCTCTTTACAAATTTTCGAAAGAATTCATTATCATATGTTTTTGATAATACTAGGGTGATCGAGTCGGTTTTAAAAAACAGTTTTCAACCGGTTTTTTGTGATATGTCGGTTTCGGTTTCGGTTTTTTTTTTTTTTTTTTAAGTAAACTTTTTGAATACCCGGTTTTTGTTAACTATAGCAATATAAACCGTAAATAGCAATATATTAGAAATCATAAATTTGCAAAATCCATAGTTAAAAACGGTATGTTCTGAAATGAATGTCCCTTAAAAAAACGATTGGTCGATTTTCGTTCATTACACCTCCAAATTTTATTTTCATATAATATACTCGAAATTATTTAGATATAGAATTCTGACTTCATCGGATATCATTAACCCATTCTAGCCAGGAATCCAAAATGGAACGCGAATTAAATAAAATTTAGAGAGACTCCTTTCCAGGCCATTTTATGAAAATGGCTTATTTTGTCAAAAAATTTAACAAAATTTGATTGCTTTCTTTAAAGTTTGCATAATTTTCGGAAAAAATATCTTTACATTTATTTAAAAAATATTTAACACTTAGTGGCCTGAGGACAAAAAAGACCCATGGAACTTAATTTTAATTATGACTACGAGATTGCAAAGTTTTTAAACTGATAAAAAATAAAATCTCTAGTTGATAAAAATAATTATTTAATGTAACTTGATCCATATAGGTTTAATTTTTACACTTTTGGCCAAAAAAGACTCACTAGGAAATTTACAGAATAATATATTTCATAAAAAATATCACTTTAATTTGATAAGACTATTTTCAATAACGTTTATTAAAAAAAATCTTTAATACTTAGCGGCCGGGGTACAAAAAATACGCATAAAACTTAATTTTAATTATGGCTTCAAGATTGTAAAGGCATTAAATGTAGAAAAAAATTGCCACTTGATAAAAAATATTATTTTGTGTAACTTGATCCATATAGGGTTTCACCAAAAAACAAATACCCACTAGAAAATTTACAGAATAACGTCATTCAGATTTTTATTAAATTCGGTTATAACGAAGGGTAATTTTTAACCCCAAAATTTTAACCTTAAAATGTGTTATTCTGTAAATTTCCTTGTCTTTTTTTATGAAAAGAGAAAATATATATTAAAAAAAAAAAAAAAAAAAAACAAAATAATAATTTTTATCAAGTGGAATTTTTTTTTATCCATTTAAAGGATTAAAGATTTTTGGAATATAAGCAAATATAATAAGGTAAATATAAAAGACCCACTACGTTTTTTCATTTTTATTAAATTCGTGGGCCATTTTGGATTCCTAACTAAAATGGGTTAAATTTTGTGTATATTAAATGAATAAAGAAATAAAAAGTAAATTTTTTCCAAACTTCGAATTTTGGGAATTTTTAATAATAATACACCTTTTTCTAAAATGGGCCATTTTAGAACGTCTTGCGGCACGGATTAACGTTTTCCAAAAAAAGCTGGGGGCTGCAATGACAAATCTATTTTTAAGGGACACCCTAATGTACCCATATGAACATGTATGGAAATGTACGGACATGTATGATTATATATGTAAATATTACCTCAATTTTCGTTAATGTACAGTGTACAGTGTAATTTTTTTTTTTAATTTGAAATTGGAGATTTGAAATACACCCTAAAAATTTTGTCCGTTTTTGACATCCCATTAGGACAGGTTAACGCCATCCAAAAAACAACTTCTTCTACATCTCACAAATTTGAGTCTTTTAAGTAAAAAAAATATATTTCAGTAATCAATTTAAAACATTTTTAAAATGTGTGCTCGAATTTCTCGGTCAAGTAATAATTGCCACCTTAGTGGTCTGGGGCATTAGTTATTACAGGGATAGTTTTTAACCGATTTTGAGTTTTTATACCTTTTTGAAAACATAATTATATCTTCATTTCGATTAATTTACCTTCTTGAGTAAAAACGTTTACGACATTTAAAAAATTTTACAATAACTAAAAAAAAGTGACTTTTCCGTCTTGTATTCCGTTCTCTAAACTTTAGGGCTAAATGGGGTCGGGAAGGCATATTCCGATTGAGCTAAAACTTTCACAATAGCATTTTTACACTAAATGACACAATCCTAGACCTGAGCACCTATAAAAATCGAAGATCGATTTTATAAAACCACTGTAATGAACACGTATGAATCATTTATGAACATTAAGAATTTATGAATCATGTATGTATGTATGTGCACAAATACCTAGGCAGAAAAATACAATAGGCGCAGTATTGTCAAAACGTCGGCAACGGTCGGCTATACTTTGTCAGAACGTGGGATTAACAATCTTGACAGATTTGGGAAACATAATAAAACGCATTTAAAAAGCAGCTATACACTCACAATATTTTTCCCGTAAAGACTACTGAATATAGACATTAAATTAACTGGAAATCAGTTAAAAACAGGACTACTTACTTTTCGTTTAAAACAATTGTATTTTTTAACTGTTTTTTTAACTGTCGACAAATTAATTGACAAAATCCATAAAAACAATAGAATGTTTTCATTTATCTCAATACTCAATACAATATAACAACTTTTTTTTAAATAGAAAATTTTAACTGAATTTTTAACTATTGCCGAAAGTCCGTTTTTTTTGTTTATTTTGTTTGTTGAATAACAGACAGAAAGTTAAAAACATATCAAAATTTGCTCCCTGGCAACTCTTCCCTAACTACGTGAATAGCCAACTACCGTATGTACAAAAAATACATCATAGATGTCGCTAAAACTCACAAAATATGGGAAATAGTGGAAATTAGATTACATATGATTTTCTAACAATTGTGAATTGTTGCGGTGTTTGTCATAGCTATCTTCTGCAATTACAATTAAATGTAAAATCGACCCCGTGTAATTGAAACTGGTTTTAAGCCACAGCAAAAATCGACCTGACTTTAGATCAAGCGGTTAAAGCGCCTGTCTAAAGTGTAGTGCGAAGTGCATGTGGCAAAGAAAGCAGGTTCAAGCCACGGTCAGGATTGCATTTAATAAATAAACATTTCATATAGATGCAATCAAACAATAAAAACCATAACAAATAATTACAGTATTGTGAAAAGGATTACTGATGAAGGTTGTGTTACCAGAAACTGCGCAGTCTAATTCAATTAAAAATTTACAATGTAGTTATGATTTTTAGAAAAGTATGCTTAATCTTCTCTACCACGCCTATCTCAAAAAATGTATTTCTTTGGTAACTTAACTGAATATTCCATTTCAACAACTTTACCGATTAAACTTTTAAATAACTGTTCATAATAACTTCTTCAATAACAACAAAATTAAACAAAAATGCAATAAAAGTCTAGTCTAGTCAAAAACGACTATTTATAATTTACAAAGTGGTCTTTGTAAGCTATTTCGGATGCCTAGACACATTCAGATTGTATTTATATGTTCAAAAAAGTTGTTCAGATTTAAAATGGCTACAATTTTGTAATATATTGTTATAGAAAAATTTCGAGTCCCTGTAAGTTATGCTGAAAAAAGCAAAAAAAAAATAATTTTCTCCTATATTTTTTAAAAAAAGTGCAGGAAAAAATGATTTTTTGCACATAAAATGTTAATAAAATTTGTTTAGCAGACTCTTTACTACATTATTGCTAAATATAGTTAAGCAATATCATCAAGTCTGAATTAGCTGTAGGCCAAAAACTGAGAACACCTTTTTTTGAGTGGTGCACTGATTATCAAAATCTTTTGAGGTCCATTATAAAAACTTGGTAGTCAAACTGGCCAAACCGAGTACAGGGTTTTTCTAACCTTTGGTAGTACAATCGAACCTATACTGTCGAGTCCGTGCATTTTTTCAAAAGTCTTTTTTTGCTGCACTGTGTTATTTTTAAAAATCATTTAAATTTTTTATAGATTATTGTTATTTGAAAATCATCGAAAATATTTTCTCAAGCTGATCCAAAAAGAATAATAATTTTTCAAATAAAAAACGAAAATTATTAAAATTCATAAAAAATGATAGTTCTAAGGCCCGATTACTGAATGTCCAATTAAAATTTAACAAACAGTTAAATTGAAAGGAGACAACAATAAATGTGTCAGTTAAAGTCCCAGTCAGTAGCTAACGGGACATTTTTAAAATGAGGCTAAGTATAATTGTATAACAATTCAAAAACCGGTTAACCGGTTTTTTCAAATTCAAAAAACCGGGTTTTGTTAAATTTCAACTATTCGGAAACAACGAACACCGGGTTACGAAAAAAGTCAAATAATCGATCACCCTAGATAATACACATTTTTTAATTTCCATTTAAAAATGGTAAAATCAATTGTTTTGCTGAGTTAAAAATTTAAATTTTTTTTTAATAAATATTTGTCTAAGTTTATTAAGATGATGATTCAGGTGGCATTAATTATTTCTTTATGTCTTTTATGGAGTTTCATAAAAGCGTTTAAAAAATCCCCATACTATTCGCTATTCACAGTTTATTAAATTTTTTATTTGCATTTTAGTATACAAAAGATTACCTTGCACGTTTTCTTTATTTATGTTTTATGTGTTTTAAGAAAAAGAGGAGCCCTTTGTTTATTAGCTTCACTGATCAACTGGAACTATGAACCCTCTACTGATCGACCGTAGATATGCACGTATTCACTTTCATTTACGTAAGCATATAAAGAACATGCATATCAGAGCATTCATAAAATATATAGAATGTGCAAAAGTGTTTTTTTTTTCATTTGCTGGCCGCGCATTTTTTCGGTTAGGTGGAAAGTTCATATACAGATTTCTGTTCACAACAAAAAATAAATTGTTGTTTCACTCAAAAGAAAAACTTCATCATATTTATGACATGTTTCATTAGTTTTCGTCCAATGTAACGTTTCATAGTATATATGAAACATTTCATAAAAAACGATATCAATTTCATCATATTTATGAAATGTTTCACTATATATACATATAAAGCATATTTTGTATTAGTTATGATTTTTTTATTTTTGTGTAGAAAAAATTCGTGGAGACCATGACATCCCAGCAAAACCACACATTACCAAATCATGGGTAAAGTAATGTATCGCCATTTACGTTACTTTACACGTTACTTCACTGATGAATTTTACAGGCGATGAGCCTCAAAGTAACTCATTACCTTGTAGTGGGTAAAGTAACTGGTTACTTATATGGTTACATTGTGGGAAAAAGTAATGTGTCTTTAAATAGATTTTCATAAAAAAAAATGCATAAAAATTTTTTTTACAGATATTTTTTTTTAATTAAATAAATACCTTGTTTTTATTAAATTAATAACTTGGTCATGCTGGGATTCGAACCTGGGGTCTCTGGTATTTAACAATTAGTTAGGCGAAAATTCTACCAACTGAGCTATCGATACATAAAATATTTCATTGTTTAACATGTAGATGAGTTATTGTGCTTCGTATTTTCGTTCGTGATATCAAAAATATACACCTTACCATTATGCTTACAAAAAATCACAAAGTAATGTGTCTATAAATAGATTTTCAAAAATATATATTAATAATTACTTTACGTTTATAATTCATGCATTATGTAATTGATGATCGGTAAGTAATTATTTTATGGTTTGAAGTAATGTAAAATGTAATGACGTCTCATTACAAGGTAATACATGAATGTTCAATTATCGGAAACTCATTACTTCTTGTTGGAAAATAATGATACAGGTAAGGAGTACACATTACAAGGTAATGCATTACTTTATCGCACCCATTACCAAAGTTTTGCTGGGATGGTCATTATAATTCTTGTTGTTTATAAATATTGTTTATAGTAATTAAATGTGCTAAAGTCCCAAAACTTATTTAACAAATTGTGAAAAGCAATCTGATGTAGGCGTGTCCCTATCCGGATTTCATTCCTGCCTAAGGAAATCTTCAGGGAACTTTGTTATTAGAATTTCTAGAGATATTTGTTATGTTAAATCACAAACTCAATGAGAATTTCTTGTCCTCGTCTAGGAGCGAGATTCAAAATTTAAAATATCAAAGAAAAAACAAAAACAACAACAAAAAATTGTCACAATTGGCTTTGTCATCTTCCAAATACTACTCTGTTTTTTTGACAGACCTAGCAATGTAGTGACGTTTATTCAAGTAAATCAACAATAGAAAATCATATGTTTTCTATTAGTGTCAGTTACATTTAAATTTGCACAAGCACCTGCATATTTGTTATTTAAATTTATTTTCATCGGGATAAACATTAATTGCATTTTTAGTAATTAAATGTGCTAAAGTCCCAAAACTTATTTAACAAATTGTGAAAAGCAATCTGATGTAGGCGTGTCCCTATCCGGATTTCATTCCTGCCTAAGGAAATCTTCAGGGGACTTTGTTATTAGAATTTCTAGTTTATAAATATTGATGACATTGTTATATCGGACGAAAATGTATAAAACTTATTAATGTTTTCTCTGGGTGCACCTTTATAATTCTTTATCACATTTTCAAATTTAATCAAAAACTGAAAGAATTCATTCTGTAAATTTTTTAGCCGGTCTTTCTTGGTCAAAAGAGAAAATATTAACTCTTGTAGTCATAATAAGTTAATAAAAGCAGAAGTGTTGGCAAAGCGTAGGCGACGGTCGGTTTTGGAGTGATGATAATCCTCAAGTGTATGTTGAGACACTGTTACATCCAGAAAATCTGACTGTTTGGTGTGATTTATGGGCTAGTGGAATCATTGGTCCGTACTTCTTTAAAAAAGAAGCTGGTCAGAACATTACACTCAGTGGTGACCGCTATAGAGCCATGATTACTGACTGTTGCCTCCAAGATCGTGCGATTTAACTCGGCTGGACTATCTTCTGTGGGGATATGTGAATTCGCTAGTCTATGCCGATAAGCCCGAAACGATTGACCACTTGGAGGACAACATTCGCAGCGTTATTGCCAATATACGGCCACAAATGTTGGAAAACGTAATCGAAAATTGGACCTCCAGATTATACTACGTCCGAGCCAGCCGTGGCGGTCATATGCCAAAAGTCATATTTAAATCATAATGCCAGAAGATTATCTTTCGAATAAAGTAAATTTCATATCAATTTAAAAAGTTCATCTTTGTTTTATTCCATTTCAAAGTTCCATACCTCTATAAAAAACACCCTTTATAAGTACATTTTTGAAAATTTTATCAATTCATTTTGACTACGGCCCTGAAGTCAGAACTCCAAATGTGTTTTTTTTAATTCATTCTGACTCATAGAATAAGAACCCTCAAAAAAAAACCAAGCTTTGCTGGCTGGGATTAAATAAAGCATTTTTTTTGGGAACATTTCTTATGTGCGGGGAGCGATACAAAATACTTTTGCACATTTGTGTGCTCTAATGCATATTCATAACTTTTTTATATTTTTATTCTGATTTAACAATCACAATTAAATTCATTAATGTATTTTCCGTGTTACGTTGTATATAACTTATGTATGTTTAGTAAAACAAAAAAAAAAAAAAAAAAAAAAACCTAAACCTAAACAATTATTGCCAAATATTAATAATTTATAAACTGTCGAAGTTTTGATTAATAAGTGTGATATTAAACAAATAAGCAAATACACAATAAAACAACAAAGATCCCAAAGGGGAATTATAGATAATAATAAAGTTAACGCTTCACAGTGGGGCATTTGAAAAAAATAATGGTAATAAATATAGAACGAATCAAAGTGTTAACCTTTTGTAATATTGTGATTGGGTCACCCTGTTTTAGTACAGGGTGTACTTACAGGTTGTCAAAGTAAAACATATTTATCTTTCTTTACAATTTTAATTTTTTAAAAAGACCAATACAAATTTTAATATTTTTTGAAAGATAGGGCTTTGGAAATAATTTAAAATTGTAATTTCACTAGTATTTACACATGCATCCTACGTCAGGCATTGGTCGAAAATGACAAACTTTTGACAAATAAAAAACAAAAACTTTGAGAGTGTTTCGGATTATGAAGCAAAGTGTTCTTAATATTTAGTATGAATATCTTGACATACGGCATATATCTAAAGTCAGGGCAGAATATTCTTTCCAAATTTTGAAGGAAAAAGATCAACGCTTTACCCGTATTGTTTTATTTACCCGATGAGAAGTAAAAAACAAAATTGGAAGAATTGATCTAATTCAAATCAAACATAAAACATTTTTAACTAATAAACATTGTTCGTGTATAGGCTAGAATCTCTAGTTTTTTGTTTAACAAAAAACAAATGATCTTGTACTTGAATAATCTTGCTCACATCATAAGAAATTATTATTAAAAATTCCCAAAATTCGAAATTTCGAAAAAATTTACTTTTTTCATTTATTCATTTAATATACTCAAAATTATTCAAATATAGAATTCTGACTTCATCGGATATGATTAAAACATTTTAGCCTGGAATCCAAAATGGACCGCGAATTAAATAACAATTGGAGGGACTCCTTTCCAGAACATTTTATGAATATGGCTTATTTTGTCAAAAATTTAACAAAATTTGGCTGCTTTCATCAAAATTTGCACAATTTCGGAAAAACATCACTTAAATTTATTAAGACCATAATTATCTTTACTTTTATTTAAAAAATATTTGACACTTAGCGGCCATGGAAAAAAAAGACCCATAAAACTTAATTTAAATTATGGCTTCAAGATTATAAAGCCAAAATTTTAGTATTTGTAACTTGATCCATATAGGGTTAATGTTTTCACTTTTCACCAAAAAAAAAAAAAACAATACCCACTAGGTAATTTACAGAATAACATCATTCAGATTTTTATTATTTTCGAATATAACCAACAAGCGCAGTTCTTTATAGTCCCAATGCACCCTACGTGAGGCATTGGTCGAAAATTACAAACTTTTGACAAAAAAAAAATACTTTGAGAGTGTGTTAAAAAAATTGCACGCTGATTTCAGAACGTTTTTTAGTTTCGGATTATGAAGCAAAGTGTTCTTAATATTTAGTATGAATATCTTGACATACGGCTTATATATAAAGTCAGGGCAGAAGATTATGTGAAAAATTACCAGAATTCGATTGGCAACAAATTCGATGGCCACAACTGAGATGGCATTTTCTGGGTGAAAAAAAAACTTCTGGGTGAAAAATTTTCAATATGATAATGCAAACAACTCTTAGTAAAAAGTTAATCAAATTCAATATTATCAAATGAAAAATCTGCAAGGTCATAATCGCAAGTGCGATTAATTTTTTTTATACCCAGCAAAAAATAGTGCTGACCCAGAAGTAGTTCTGGAAGGCATTATTTAATTACCTAGAGCTTCTGAAACAATTCCAGGAGGCATGATTTTTGTTAGCGATGTCCCACTTGGTATGTCTCTTTTAAGCTGGTGAAAAGCGCTTCTATCATGTGCTCTAAGAAGCAATAAGTTCATGCCTTCGTATGCAATAAGAAGCGCTTTTTTTTTGTGTGTTGACAACATTAATGCTTCATGGTATGCATTCTTTACTGCTTCATTATATGCATTCTTTACTGCTTCAAAGAAGGCATTTAGGGAAGCACAACATAATGCCCTCCGTTTATTTTATGCAAGGCGGCGAAGCGCTGTTTTGGAAGCATACAAATGTAATTACTGCTTACCAAAGCGAGGTTATTTATTGCTGGGTAATAATATTAAAAAAAGAGTACATATTTATCATCAATATTATCAATAATTTTTGTCTGATTACAAATTGTTGACAGCAAAAATTAAAAAAACAAATCGGAGGTTATATTATCAATGAAATAAATTAGATGCCCTTTATATGTGAAGTTCAATTAGCGATCAAAACAAACGAGGAAAAGATATCTTAAATTAAAAAGTTTTGACAACTGACGCAAATTACTATTTATTGCTACTTTATTTCTATTTTAAACTATTTGTTTTTATTTCAGCCTTCTTATTTAGAATATTTATTTAATTGTTACTAATAGAAATTAGATACTTGTTTAAATTTATACATACATATTCTGGCTAATATTTAATAAAAGTACGATGTTTGGCTAATATTTTCAAGTGACTTTGAATCAAGAATGTGATCTCACGTATTCCTAGATAAGATAAGAATTAAACGGGCAGTTGGATTAGGCATATTGATTTAATTACACGAGTGCTCACTTTTAATTTACTTATGATAACTGATCAATACCGGGAAACACAGAAGGATAGTTAAATATAGTTAGGCCAGCATATCTGGCCACTTTATACTTCGTTCTTATCTATTTGATGTCGGCTATTTTCAACAAGAACTTTCATTCAAAAATTCATTCCCTAATTCATCATTTTTTGAAATGAATTCAAATTTTAGGAATTAATTCCATGCCCAACTTTAAAGAATTAAACATTTTTTTAATTCGATTTGTCTTGAAGGAATTCATTCCAATTTTTTAAATTCCTTCATGAAAATTATGGAGTTCATTCAGCAGGAAATTCATTCAAAACTTGTAAATTCAACTTCTAGTCAGAGAATTCCTTAGGAATTATTTAATTCCCTTAGGGAATTAAGTTTTTTGTTTAATTCATTATGGACTTGTTTAATCCCTTACGGAACTGCATGCGGGGCCTTATAATTTACAAATTATACGAAGACGCAGTTTGTTACTAAATAATAAAAACAGACATACACCCAAAAAAAAAGGATTGGCTGGAATTCGTTTAAAACCATTAAAATTTATTTGATAGGACGTTATTTTATTTGGAACTACCAATAATCGGTTAATAAAGCAAAAATACTGTACTGAAAATTAAAAAGTTGGGAAAGGAACTAAACAACAATCCTACACTCAAAAAAATAAGTTAGTACACAAGTTAGTAAAATATCTTGTAAATCAGGTATACTATTTTTCAGGAAATTTTTTGCTAAACTTATGTTTTAAACTAAAATTTAAGTTATTCTTATTCAGCACTTAACTGTTTTGAACTAATGTTTTACTAATATTTTACTACTGTTTTACTAATTTATTTTGCTAAAAAAATTGTGCTGATTAGCACATCAATAGTGTGAACGACAACCAAGCCTTATAATTTACAAATTATACGAAGACGCAGTTTGTTAATAACGATGAAGCAGTTTGTTAATTAAATACAATAAATAATAATAATGTCGGTTATATTTTTGTAACGGAAAAACTTTAAAAATCTTTAAATTATTTGTTGGTAAAATACAAATAATGGAGCAAATGTATAAATAATAATACATTTAAGAGCCTACACCCGATTTTTGATGCAACAAGTATTTTTGTATTTAAAGATCATGTAGTTCCTTTCAGGTCAATTTTTATTTGCCAACCATTCCTAATTTAACCAGGAAGTACCAGAACAAGTTCACCAATACACTGGTTTGAAGCGCATAAATTCCAATTTATTCTAATAGAATATACACACGTGAAAATAAAGTTTTTATTTGGGCATAAATTAAGTGAATTAAACAAAAATATTAAGTCCCTTAGGCATCTAAACAAAAAAGTTAAGTCCTAAGGGAATTAAACAGAAAAATTTAATTCCTAAGGGAATTAAACGAAAATGGAATGAATTCCTGTCCAAAAGTAGATTTAACTGAATTTTAATGAATTCTTTTTGAATGAATTTCTTAATTTGAATGCCTAATTTTTTAGTCATGGAATTCATTCATTTCTTGAATTAAAAAAATTAATTAAATTTTAGGGAATTTATTCCCAAATTGAAAGAATTCTTCAAAGCACAGTTTTCAACACATAAATGGAATTTGGAATTTAAAAAATTACACGTTACTGCGCCAATTCAATTGTAATTCAGAAAATATCAATTGAAATTTAGAATTTCAATTTAAAATTCAGAAAATATCAATAGAAATTCAGATTTCCCATATGAAATTCGGAAATATCAATTGATTTTCAGAATATCCATTTGAAATTCAGAAATATCTATTGCAATTCAGAATAAATCAATTGAAATCCAGAAAACATTTCATATCAACTTCAACTTTAATATTTTCCGAATTTGTGCATTTTTGAATATTTTGGGTGTTGCAACTAAAATTCAGTTGTACCAACCGACTGAAATTCATAATAACCGAATTTGAGTCGTAGTAACCGAATTTCAGTTGGCAAGTAGCTAAATTTTTCTCTGTGTGTAATGTAAATTCATATAGTTGCAATATTGTAACCAATTTTGACTAAAAATTAATTGGGAATTATTAATTAATTGGGAAAAATTAATTTAAAAATCATTGTTGGAGTTATAAATTGTTTCATACCAGATATGGGCGGGTGAGTGAATTTTGACTCCCACTCATTCGCTCTCTATCGCTCACTACAGAAAAATTCCACTCACGCACAATCTCTCAAGAACATTTTTTATATACTCACACTCACCCACGTTCACATGAGTAAATTCTCACACTCAATAGTGATGCACGTGAATCACGCAAATTCAAGAATAACATCTTATCGGGAAAAAAATAATATGTTAAAATTAAGGTAAATTTCGAATGTTAACTTAAAACTGCTACGAATATGTAATTTTGCCATTTATTTTGTATTTTACAAACCCAAAAATATTAAATCGGCGAAAAAATTAAAGGAAGTATTTATTAAAAGCAAAACAATTTTTTTTTGGTAAAACTTGACTCACGCACACTTACTCATTCACTCACGGAAAAATTTTACTCACGCACAATCGCTCACGAAATTTTTTTTTTCTACTCACACTCACCCACGACCACGTGAGTACATTTAGGGCTCACAGGCCCTTCTCTAATTTCTATTAACATAATTCCCCTTAAATCGCAGTTTAACTCATTAATGGCACTTCGTAGAGAGAGATTTTTCAACCAAACATTCCAGATATATAAAACCATGCTTCGTTTTTTTAATTTTTTTGCATTAACGCGCCCTCTAGTGGAAATATTGCCAACCAAAGTTGAAACTTTGCTGTCAAAGTTTCAAATTTGGTAGCTAATTTGAATTTTGTATGATTTTGTATACAAATCTTTATTTAAAAATATGTGAAAAAATATTCTTTTTTACGTTAACCGATTTTTAAAATTTTTTGAAAAAGGTCGTGGTTGTGGACCATTTTTTAACCCTTTGACTACCCTTGTACACCACAGTGTAAACATTTTTAAAAAAATATGACAATGAAATAAAACTTTATATTTTTGTTTTAATATGTTCATTAGGATATTGGTTGTTGAGAAAAAATCATTATATGCAAAAACTGTTCATGAGGGCAATATAGTCGCGATTTTTGTTAATAAACTCCTATTTTTTAATCAGCCTTTATCTCCGAAAAAGGGGCATTTGTCGTATCTCCTAAACTATTAAAGCTAGAACCTCGAAATTTGGCACGTACATTCATTTAATGACCAGAACAGAATTAAACAAAGCGTTTTTGGTTATTCGAATGTTTTAGTATTAAAAATGGATTGAGAAGTTTAAAAAATTATATTTTCGAACCCATTTGTTGGTAGGTAGGAGGGCGAGAACCTGAAGTCAAAATAGAAATATATTCGCAAACAAAATGTCGGTAGGAAATGGGTTCATATTGTTATATGGTAACCCTGACGATGTAATTTTTATAAGTTTAGTAGTAGTTTAATAAAACCCATCCATTATTTATGTTTTGAGTGATAACGGAATAAATTTTGGAATAGTTTAGACCTTGTGTATTTAAAAAGTTCATCGTTCGATCAGTCAGATTTTCAAAAATTTTTTTTTTGATTAATTAATAATCATATAATTGCAAATTATATACTATTACCCTAACCGAGCACTAGCTACTATGGCCTTCGGTGCTTTGTAGCGAAAACAGACCAGTGCCTCTGGTGGGAATCGAACCCACAACCCCCGCACTGATAAGCCAGCACGCTACCAACTAGCCTACCGGGGCGCACATTTTTTTTCAAAAATTTTATACTATCGATGAACTAATTTCTAGCAGAGAAATATATTTTCATATTTTTTTATCAACATAACAATAAAAAAGATAAGAAGGTCTTTTTATATTTTAAGATAATAATATTGGAAAAAGTTCCATCAAAAAAAGGTAAAAAAATAGAGTTTTTTCAAATAATTCTTTGGCAACTCTGGAAAATAGTTTTAGAAATTTTTTTTATTCACGATTGGAGTGAAGATGTTGAGTAATTTTAAGGTTTTTGAATCACTTAATTATCTTTGTCTATTAAAAAAATAAAGCCGTTTAAAAGTACTGGGTCGAATAAGGAACACTGCACTCAGGGAACTTCTGCTTTAAAAATATGTACACTCACAATATTTTTTCCGTAAAGACTTCTGAATATACACATTAAATTAACTGAAAATCAGTTAAAAACAGGAATACTTACTTTTCGCTTAAAATAATTGTATTTTTTAGTTTATTTTCAACTGTTGAAAAATTAATTGACAAAATCCATAAAAACAATAGATTGTTTTCGAATAGAAAATTTAACCTGAATATTTTAACTATTACCGAAAGTCCGTTTTCTATGCTTATTTTGTTCACTGAATAACAGACAGAAAGTTAAAAATATATTTCTTTGATAATTTAACTGTATGTTCCATTGAAACAACTTTAACGATTAAACTTTTAAATAACGGTTGATTTTTTATAAAAAAGTTCTTGTAAGTGTAGTTGTTTCAAAAATATGTAGTTGTTTCAGTTTCTTTATTTTTAATGTACATGTCAGTCATTTGTAGAACAAATTAAATTTGTTACTAACCTTGTAGTTCATTTAAAAAAACAAACCACATCAAATTACTTTTTATGATTTTACATTGGTTTTTTACAGTTGTTTTTTTTTATTTAAAAAAATAAAAAAGTAAATGTTTGTTTATTTTTTCTAACATGTAATTCATTTTTACTACAATTGTTAGTTGAATTTACTGTAAGTAAGTCGTTCTTCCTTTCATTTCATTTCATTTCATTTATTAATTCAAAAACCAAGCCCATAGGGCCAAATATGGTTCGTATTCAACAATAAATTTTTACAAAAAATAAAAAAATAAATTTATAATTTAAAGGAATGCCTAAAATAAATAAAATTATAACTAAAGTTTAACGGTCCAAAATGTAGCAATAAGATTATCAAAATAAGTAGACGATTAAAAAATAAAAAATATATGAAAAATGATCGTAAATTATCAAAATTATAGTGAGTGATTAAAAAACTGCCTTAGTTTGCGTTTAAACGTAGCACTTGCAACAACAAAGCTTTTAAGAGATCTAGGTAATGAATTCCAGACTCTAGTTATCCTCACATTAAAGGATCTCTCGAAAATAGAAGAGTTTATACGTTGAAAAACTATCTGAGGGTTTCTACTCGATCTTGTAAATCTAAAGTTGTCAACAATGTAACCAGGACAGTTCGCTCTAATTAGCTTGTAAAACAATAACAAGATTCTCAGTTTTATAAAATTCTCAAAAGAAAAACCAAGAAAATCCAACACAAACGGAGAGACATGTTCTCTTATCCTCAATCTGTAAACACATCTCACTATACGGTTAACTGTAAGATGAAGACGTCTAAGAATATTACTGCTAGTACCCGTAAATACCTCCAAAGCATAAATTAACTGGGGCATAAGAAGAGCACTAGCTACACGTTTCCTTACATGTAGAGGCAAACAAAGATCAAGAGACCATAATCGTCTCAACGTAGCATTCACTCGAGCACACACGTAATCAACGTGTTTCGAAAAACGTAACTTATCATCTACAAGAACGCCCAAACACTTCATTTCCGAAACAAAGTTGATACTAACACCTCTCAATGATACACTTAAATCACGGGAATCAAAACCGAAGCACATAGCCTTTGTTTTGCTAGGATTTATGTCTAACCCATTTGTGTCCATCCACCGTGCAATCTGAACAAGGTAAAATTCTATGTTTGCCTCCAAAACATCAAATAATTGTCTTTTTCCAGAAAATAAAATCTGTACATCATCTGCATATACAAAAGTTTCAAAACAGTTATTATCTATTACATCAATAAAATCATTCAAATAAATCATAAATAAAATAGGACCAATTACCGATCCCTGCGGAACACCACTGGTAACCTCCAAAGTACAAGAGTTCCTATCTCCAATCGAGACGAACTGCGACCTATTTTCAAGATATGAGTTTAGAAGTTTGCAAGCGGATTTAGAAAAATTAAAATAACTACATAATTTAGTTATCAATCTAGAATGCACAACACTATCAAAAGCCTTAGATAAATACAAGGACAACAACACACCACACTTTTTCTCATTGAGCTTACGTCTTATGGAATCAGTCAGCCCAACAAGAAGAGTTGTAGTACTATAATTCCGCCTAAAACCAGATTGACTTGGATGAAGCAGTTTATTGCCATCAATATAATACATCATTTGATCCTTAATAATGTGTTCAACAATCTTTGAAAGGATGGGAATAACAGAGATTGGACGTAAATTTTCTAACAAATTAGAATTGCCATCCTTCTTAATCGGTACAACACGTGATATCTTCCAATCATTAGGGAACTTGGATGTCATAAAAATTGTGTTCACAATATGAGTGAAAGGACCACATATATAAGGATATATAGTCTTAATAAATTTTGGGGGTATACAATCATAACCCGCTGCATTTGAACGTATTCTACAAAGAGCATAAAACACATCATCCTCTACTACAGGTTGAAAACAAAACGAATTTTCCTCTATAAAATTAAGCTCATCAAAAAATGATGAAAACGTTGGTGGTTCACACGACTGACTGGAAATAAAAAATTCATTAACAATATTAGGGTCCACATCTACAACCTTATCACTCGAATCAATACTACCATTCGTTCGCAAAACATTCCACATCTGCTTGGTACTAAGCCCTTCAAAAAGGCGCTCATGAGCCTTCCTTTTCGCATTTCTAATTATTGTTTTAGTTCTGTTTCTAACTCGGCAATATATCCTCCAATTCTCCGGCGTACTCTCCTGAATATACGCCCTATACGCCAAGTCCCTAAGAGAAATACTGTAAGTAATCTCCCTTGCATTGAACCACGAATTATCATTGAAATCCCTTACCTTGCGTCTAGTAATCGGCACCAATTCATGCAATTTATGAACATTATACATAAAATTAGCGAGCTGATCATTAACATCACTAGTACAAAATATCCTATCAAAGTCACATGCAGCTGCTATTTGAACCAGCCTCGCCATATCAATGGCATCATAATTACGAAATTCAACAAACTGTTCATTTTCCAAAAGAGGCAGCTCTAAGACAGCAAAAATAAAAGCATGTCTAGAGATACCTGGACATTGCATTTGACCAGAAGAAAGAACACCAATATTTGGACTAAGGATAAAGTAATCAATTAAAGAGGTTCTATTATTCTTCACATCATAATGGGTCGGCAAAGAATTATGATAATAAACAAGATTCAGTCTACTACATAGACTTAACATCGATGAAGATTTCAACGGGCAAAACAAATTATGATTGTAGTCACCCATTATAACAACATTCTCATATTTGACGACCACGTCACTTATAGGACTATCAAAAGCATCAATATCACCACTAGGAAGGTAAACCACGCCAAAAAGAATTTTAGAAATACCTAGATCAACCTCTAAAAATAAAAATTCACACGATGTAGAGTCAACTGAACGCAAAACTTCCTTATATTTAACTTTTTTAGAGAGCAAAAATGCAACTCCACCACCACTTTTTTTACCAGGGCAATCATTTCTTACCAGAACATAACCAGGTACAAGATATATTTATATAGGTAATCTCACTAGAACAACAACTACAACAAACAACTACAAACAATACAAAAACAACAGGCATTTTGTTGTTGGGTACAGTACAGTAAGATGTCAAAACCATGTAAGAAATGTCAAAATCAGGTAAGAGGAAGATAAACTACTAAGCTACTGAGACTACCTTTATAAATATATCTTGACCAGGTATATTTATAGCATTTGAGAGAATCCTCTCTTTAAGCCAAGTCTCACTTATACCTATGACGTTCAATAATTCTCCATCAAGAATATTCCTAATCTCATTCAATTTCGAAGAAGAATCATTCACTTTAAAACTCTGACAATTAAAATGACCTACCTTAAGATCATTACGATAATTTCCAAGACATTCACGCAAATAACTGTTATCACTACATATTGGACCTAAATTATTGTTGAGATTCATTAAAAATTATATAAAAAAACAAAGAGATTAACTCAAAATAAAAAAAAGAATAAAGCTTAATACAATTTAAATTTCATAGTGTATAATTTGTTAAGCAAAACATATTGTAATTATTCGTATTAATTTGTCGTTAAAAAAAAAAAAATAATAATAACTGCTTTTTTTAACTATCAGTCTTAATTTCAATGAAGCACAATTTTTGACATTATATGGGAAAGTAACAAATAATATAAATTCATAAAAAAGTATTTTAAATAAATTGTTTTAGATGCTATAATGAGATCAATAAAAAAAAGGTTATGACATGGTTAAACTATCAAACTGTAACCCTTAGAAACTCATTAAAGAAATTTATGTTTATAAACTAAACCATTGCAAACTGACAAAAATGCACAGAAAGCTAACTTATTCTTATAACATCAAAAACTGTGAAGCACACAATATACAAATTTAACCTAAAATGACAGTAACATTAGCGTTCATAAACTACTATAATCCTACAAATTACTATATGTTCCCCGAAAGAACCATGTGAACTATTACTAATACCTCATCTGTACCACAAGCAAAAACTATTAGTTTTGGAAAACTTATAGGTTTTGCTTAACAATTAGTATAGAATTTTACAAAATAAATACTGTAGTTTTTGCTTCTAGCATGAATGTAGTAGTAGGCCATTTTTCACACTCCAAGCTAAGCTGGAAGAAAAGAATAACAGCTAGCCTCAACATTTAACAACCAAAAACAGAACCTAAAGATTACAATCCGATATAAAACCATGTTTATAACCAAAAATTAAATATAAAATAAGAGCAATAAAGAATTATATACAAAATAAAGCAAATACTACTCAAAACAGATCATTATCCTAAATCTCGTTTGAAAATGACCGCCTACAAGGTAAAAAACTCTCACGGCCACTGGATCTGCTTCCATTTAGCGGCGTAGCAGCCAGGCGGTTTTCATTACGCAAACCAGGAGAACCTTCAGAGCTATATGAAACATGGTACATACTATTTGACATCAAGGCTTCATCGAGTAAAGCCATACATTCTTGAGTATTTAAAACTTTATGACCATTGTTTGGCAATGTAATATTTACTTTGGGTATATCGGTGTTAATTAATTTATAATACAGGATTTTATTTTCTGTACGCAGGTCCCTGCAGACTGCAGTGGTCTTTATCTACGTAGTATTCTAAGTGTGTCAACAATTTTTCACACTTTAAAATTCCCACCATTTTTTCTTAACATTTTGCAAGTAGTTTCAATATTTTATTTATCTATTAACCAATCACTTTTCACCTATTTTTTATTATATACTTGGGCAAACTACTAATAAACAATTATCATTTTTTTCCATCTTTCTATTACACTCAGAAAAGTTATATAGTTACTACATGACAGTTATTTGTGCAGAAATGCGTTTGTGCGTAAAACAACTGCCTGCAATTGCAGGCAGTTGTTTTACTTATTAAAATAATTTTTTTTAACTTTTTAGATTGTTGATTTTTTTAACAACCTACCAAAACTACCGCATTTCGGTAACACTTTCTTTATGCAGTTATGCAGTGACAAAGTGTGTGTGTATCAAAAGATACAAAAACAAAAAACCAACATGGAGGTGTAACAAGCGGATTGCTTATACATTTGTTCTCTTTTATCTTTAGTGTAAAAGAGAATGTTAAAGAAGATATACAAATGAAATGAAAACTTTAAACTTTATTAAACAAAATATTAAGGTAAGATTTGGAATAGAAAATAAATTGATTTACTTCAATATTATTAATTGTTGCATTTCTTTTCTTGTAGCTCTTTAATATTTATATATTACAGAAATGATTTGGAAAAATAGCATGAATCATGAATTTTTTAAATTATATTTTATGTAAATATAGTTTTACAATAGTCTGTTTATTAAATAATAAAATCAGAGTAAGAATATTTATTTAATATTTAATTTTTTTATTAATTCATTTTAAATGCTGGTAATGTTGTTTTAATTGCAATTGTAGTTGTTTTTACTGCATTCGACAGTTAAAAATAACTGCAAATAAAGTGTACACCAGGGATGGGAAATGAGAATTTCGTTTCGGTACCAATAAAATTTGCAAATAGTACTTTTTCAACTCTCAGAGTATTAAAATTATTTTTTATTTTTCTTAAAATTCATACAAAATGCATTAAAATAACACTAAATGTTAATGAACATAAATTTATGTTTATATGTATTTATAAAAAAATAAAGTTTTACTTTAAAAAAGTATATTTTTTAAATTAATGTACAGTAACAAAGAACTCCAAATGAGATCAAAATTAAATTAATCACTTCAGCTAAAAAAGAATTTTATAAATTGGTTGATAATAACTTGTTAGGAATTTTAAAATTGTAGCAACAAGAATTTGTTGCATTTAATAAATCTCTGGTTTGTATTAGATTTGATACTGTTGGAACATGAAGTCTGTTTCTGCCTATGGTTTTAATCAGATTTTGGTATGAAAAAATTCTCTCAACGTTTGCAGAAGAATGTGGTATGGATAAAATACCTGCAGCAATTCTGGAAATATCAGAAAACATATATTTGCTTAACTCATTTTTAATTTTAGATACTTTTGACCAGAAACTACATATATTTTCCTTTCTAGAAAGTTTTAGTATTAATGGCGTCAAAATTATTTTCTTACTTTGGAAAAATTGTTATCAAAAATGGCACGATACTATTGGTTCTTCCGCAAACAACGTTTTCAGGTGAAAACTTACTGAACCAAATTAAAATTTCATTATCAAAATTTACTCTGGTCTTCAAATACTCACAAAATTTAATAAAAAATTTTTTGGAATTTTCTTCAATCTGATTTGTATTTATATACAAATCCACTTCCGTACCACAAAAAACTTCGTTTAGCGGAATATGGTTATCGTGGATATTTAATTGTGACGGTGTGCAATTATCTAACACATCTTTATTTATGAAGTTGCGAGCAATATATTAATAAAATTTAATTATTAATAAAAAGTTAAAAAAATAAAATAAATTAGAAACTTTAAATCGTTCAACAGTATCAAATGAGTCGCGGGAGTACTACGGTCAGTGTTACCATATTGCCAGTTTTAACTGTTTTTTCCAGTTTTTTAGGATGCGTAACAGTTTTCCAGTTTTTCATGAAAAAAAACAGTTTTTGTTTAATTTCAGCCTTTTTTCCAGTTTTTAACAGTTTACCTACTCGATTTACTTTCTTTTACTTGAATTTATAAATTTAATACAAAAGTTGCACAAAATGTTTCAATAAAAAATAATACTACGCATTGAATGCAACTGTGTAGTAAGTTTTAATTCCCTTTTTAGCATTTGTTTGTGTTAAAATTTTGTGGAATCAAACGAAATGAAAATCAAATTTAATCAAAAAATTTATAACTGATATTTTTATGTAATTAAGTAAGATCTCAAAATGTGATGAATTATTTTGTTTTTTATGGTTTGGTAGCTATTTTTTGCTATATGTTAAATAATTAATATAAATATAAATATGTTTTTTTATTTTATATTATATTTTTTTTTTACTTTAAACAAGTACACAAAAAAAAACATATTATTCCCATTGTTAATTAAAATGTAGTTTTATAACAGAGCACAACTTGTGAAAATATTTTTTTTTTGTTAGTATAATTAAAAGTTAGTCTACAAAAAAAAATATTTTTTTCTGTGTATTTAAATATGTTGTGTTTAATGTTTTTTATGTTGTTTTATGTTTAAATAAAATGAAATTGAATTCAAAATGCACATATTAACTGTTTTTTTCCACTGTTTTTTTTATTTAAAAAAAAAAAACAGTTTTTTCTTAAAAAACAGTTTTTTCTTACAGTTTTTTGAAAAAAATACATGGCAACACTGACTACGGTACTTTGGAACATCGAATAGTATCAAAAAAGTACTATAGTATCAACTTTGCCATCCCTGGTGTACACCTTTTCAACTACAAAAGTAGTTATTTTAACTGCCATTTGCAGTTTATTTTACATACAGAATTCTCTTAGTGTAGCAATTTCGTGATTTCATACATTATAAGTTTTTTTTTATTATTTCTTTATAAAAAGATTATAAAAATCTAATAACAATTCACTTCCATACAGGTGGTTCTTACTACCAAAATAACAAAATCGAAATTTTTGTTATTTAGTCTATTATCAATATTGATTATCTTACTTTTGTTTATAGATTTCGACTAAAAATAATAATAAAATACTGCCTTTATGTTATTTAAAATTTTTGGAATAAAAAATAAAAAAAAAAAAACAATTGAAAATAATAATCAACATCAAATAAAGAATAATTTATTTTGCGTTTAGAAGAAATAACAATTAGTCATGTAAAAAAAAAGAATGCGGTACGTACTAAATTAAAGAAAATTAAATAATAATTGAAGGTTTTACTTTCTTTTTTACAATTTTACTAGAATCGATGTAATTTGGAAAAGTTTAGTCTTGAAAATAAATTTTTTGAAAATTTATATAGAATCAGCTTTGATATATAATTCCTTACCGCCAAATACAAAAATAAAATAACTGCCCAGCAAAAAAATTTCCAAAAAGGTAAGCGGGTTTGTAATCAAGCATTTTTGGCAGAACGCATTCCTTACTAGATTACCTACTCGATTCTTTTAACAGCGCGTGAGACTAAAATAATTGATTCTTTAGAATTGATTATTTTTTTTACCGAAGAACCATTTACTTTATATTTTAAAGAACTACATACATTTTTTAATAAAGAAATAGTTCCATTGAAGTACTTACACAAAAAAAATAAATAAATAGTTCCCTAGAAAAAATAAGAAGTACTTACATTTAAAAAAAAAAAAAAATATTTTCATAGGTAAATTCAACTTTTACTCACACGTGATTCTCCTAGGTCACTCAAATACAACGATCTAAACTCATACGGAAATAAAATACTAAAAAGTGAAACATCGAATTGTTAAGATAACATGGGTTTGTCATAATTTTGGAGCTATGAACCACGAAAATATAAATTTTTCAAAAAACAAGAACAATTCAAAATTGAAAAACAAATATATGACTCACGCGCAATCACCCTCGAAATTTTTTTTTACACTCATTTACAATAACGTCAGTAATTTCAACTTTCACTCACAATTTTCTGCTCTCGTGCGCTTTCCTAATTTATACCTAACCACAGTTTAACAAAATTTTTGCAACATGCAATTTCTGTTTTTAGTATTATTTTCCTGCAAATAACATTTTATTTGAAAAACATATAAATAAAATAAAGTCAGTGCAATATCAGATGGTGACAAACAAACAACGATAGTTCTAAGCTGTGTTTTTTATGTAAACATTAAATATACTTCTCCTGAAGATGACATTCGACGAATGTCGAAATATTGAGAAATAAATTAATTTTATATTAACTACAACTGGCCTCGAGCTCGAGCATTTTTATTTTATTAAAACTGAAAGGTCGAACAAATACAACTTTTAATTAATAAAATAAATTCTTTAAAATTGTATAACTTCTTTTTTCAGAATGAGGAACTACTTCCAATAACGTCCTTTTATTCAGAAAAAGTATATGATTACGATTAAGTTATACATATAAGTTAAAAACATTGTTATTTTCTTTTTAATAAATAATTACTTTGTTATTGAGTTCAAGCTTTCTGTTTTAAATTTAAAGAATTGATTACAATACTACTTGCTTTTTTGACTCTATCGTTGGAATGAGTTTGGTATTGCAGTTACTAAATTTCGCAATGAGTTATGTAAGCCAGTGTGGACATCACCTTCTTTTTGGAATGTGTAATTTTTAATTTTTTTGTGGGCGTTGTGGTGTAATGGTTAGCGCGTTGGACTTTTACACAGAAGGTGCCGGGTTCGATCCCCGGTGCCGGCAATATCAAATTAATATGTATGAGTTTTTTCTATCCCTCATACGTATCGCAATGTCCACCTTCGGTGTTCCCATAGCAATTAACCCCACCGAAGTAAAATAATGAATCAGGGCTATGAACCAAAAAGCTTCAATAAGTTCGCCAACTCTCCATCAGGTGGCGAGCAACAACTGTTCTAAGACTTATCATCTCGCGCAATTACAGTGTTGCCATGTCTGAAGCCCTTCATCTTTCCCCACCTTTCATCTCTATACTATCCCTTTCCAAAGAAAGCAACACACTAAATATAGGAAGTATTTCCTGAGTGTTGCCTCTCTTTTAAAAAAAAAAAAAAAAAAAAAAAAAAAAATGAAAATGAAAATTATTCAAGTTCGAGGCCATACTCTATATTTCTTTATTAGGATATTGTCCTAACAAATAATCTACAGAGTTTTTTTTCAAATTTATTATTTGACCCCTTCAGGAATGTGTTGATAGATCTATTTCGGGAATTTTCCTGTTTTGTTTATAATCGAAACAAAAAATAAAAAGGAGGAAGAAAACAAAAAGCGTGTATTGAATATCCACCAGAGGTGGACCTTGCACATACCAAACAAGTTTTCAATTTATTTTTTGATCAATGGTGATAATCTTTAACTTCGAGCTCATATATTAGTTCTCATGTAGCAAGTAAACTAGTTTATATGAATGTTTAATGTTTGGCGTGGGATTGTTACCGCTTTCAAAATGTGTTCTGATGATGGGAACCTAGAAAATTCCCGAAATAGATCTATCAACGTATTCCTGAAAATGGTCAATTAATAAATTTGAAAACAAAAACTCTATAGATAATTTGTTAGGACAATATCCTAATAAAGAAATATGGAGTATGGCCTCGAACTTGAATAATTTTCATTTTCATTGGAGTTATTTGTGTTTAAAATTAAAAAAAAAAAAAAAAACATGAAAAATGTTCGAAATGTCGATATTTAAATTGATGTATTTTAAAAACTGGTAGTCCGGTTTTAATGTTTGATGGCTTATTTTAATGGTCTTGTACTTCTTTACTCTACTCTACTAGAGCCCGAAATTATCAGACCTGACGTATAGATGGAGGCAGTAGTTTGAAAAAAATTACTTTGGTGAAAAGTATTAACCTTATAAAACACATATGTTTTAAGTTTCATAGCGCCACGTTGTTAAATAATTTTTTTTGAAAATAAACAAAATTAAAGGATCTCAGTTAATTTGTAAACATGGAAAAAATTGGTCGCCGTTATATAATGCAATACTTTAATTTTTTATTTTTTTTTAAAGAGAAGCAAAACCCAGGTGATTCTTCATATTAATAAATGTGTTTAAAGTTTAATAATATGTATTAAATGATTAATTGAAAATTAATATGGTGCGTACAAAATTTCCAACTTTTATAACCCATAATGACAACAAATTAAAACTGAATATAAAAAAAACAGCCAAAATTGAAAAAATCGATTAATTACAAAATTCGTTAATATTTAAAAAATTCGAAAAACAGCCAAAATTGAAAAGATGTCTAAAATTGAAAAAATGTCTAAAATTGAAAAAATATCTAAAATTAACCAAAAATCTAAAATTAAAAAAAATTAAAAAAATCAAAATTAAAAAAAAAAAAAAAATGCTAAATTGAAATACATCACTAAAATTTAAAAAAATCACCAAAAATTAAAAAAAAATTTCGAAATTAAAAAACAAATAAAAATGTTTTCGAGATACAAAACGTTTTAAATTATACTTATTTTTTGAAATTTTGTCTTGTTATAATTTTTTCAATTTTCATTTCTGATTTAATTTTGGCAATTTTTTAAATGTTTTCTTTTTTTGGTGATTTTTTCAAATATTGGCTATTTTTCATTTTTGTATATTTTTTTCAATTTTACCGATTTTAATAAATTTTTTTAAAAAAAACATTGCCTTGTTTTTCAAATGTTGATGATTTTTTTAAGATTTAGCAATTTTATTCAATAATGTTAATTTCTTCAAATACTAGCGACTTTTTCAATTTTTTAAAAATTTTACAGTTTTTTAAAAATTTTTTTTTTATTTCGACAATTTTCTTTCCAATTTTTGGCAATTATTTTCCAATTTTGGAGTTTTTTAATTTAGGCAATTTTAAGGTTTTTTTGTAACTTCAGCGATTTTTTTCAAATTGTTGGTTTAAAATTTAGGCGCTTTTTTTAAAATATTAGCGATATTTAATTTTTGCCGTTTTTTTAATTTTGCCGAATAAATTTTTTTTTTAATTTCTGACGGTTTTTTTAAATGTTGACGATTATTTACAATTTTGGAGATTTTTTATAATATTTAACTTTTTTTAATTTTTGAGATTTTTTAAATTTTAGCGGTTTTTTAACCAATTTTTGGCGATTTTTAAGTAAATCCTTAAAAGTATCTATTAATTTTTTGTTTAAATTAAAAACAATATCCAATTAAGTTTTTAATAGATGTGGTGAAAACCTTAATTGATAATAAAATCAATTAAGTAGCTACAAATTATTTTAATTGATACTAAAAGTTCGTTACTAGGATCGAATTAATTTAAACTTCTAATTGCATCAACAAATATTTTAATTGAAAATCGATTTTTCCTGTGTCTGTAGACACTGATACAATATTTTTATAAAGGGTCCGCCATCTAACGTTTTTTTTTTTCAACTAGTGCTTATTTCGTGAATGGTAACACTTAGCTCATGTCTGATTTGACAGATAATTAGTTTTATCCTTCCGCTGAACGAATATGGTCCATATGTTCGTTATCTTGTGAAAAAAGTGAAAGAAACTGGCATCCTCAGCGATAAACCAAAGCGTGAAAAGCCAAAAACAGTGTGTACACCCGAGAATATTGCTGCTGTGGCAGAAAGTGTGCGTGAATCGCCATCAACATCAATTCACCGTCGTTCTCAACAATTGAACATTTCGGAGACATCATTGAGACGAATTTAGCATAACGACCTTGGTATGACGCCATACAAAGTCCAATTGGTTCAGGAGTTCAAAAAAAAAAGTTATTTGGCGGACCCTTTATTTAGTTGGGCTCGAAAGTCCAAAAGTACGTGTCCAATATTTTTGAAGTAAAAATAGGTCTGCGAAATTTCAAAGCAAGCAAAAATCGTGATATAAAAAATCGTTCGGTTTGACATAGAATGACTCATATGGATATCGATATGGGAAGAACATTTTCTATTAGAAATCCAACAGTTTTTTTCAATATTTATTGAAATATATTCGTTTTTTAAGTTTTCTTTTTCAATGCAAATGAGCTGTGAGTGTCTATAACATTGTATCTGTAGGATTGTATAAAAACACGTGATTACGAGTAATTTATAGATGAATAGATATATTTATTGTTATATGGATTTGTAATTATAATACCAGTAAAATGTTGCAATTGACACAATCACGTGTTTTATTTTATTTAAAATCAATAGAATTTTAATACTGTTTAAAAGAAATTGATATGCAGTATTAAAATAAGTCGCAAAATATTTACTTTTGTACAATATTATAATTTTGCTAATATGTAAATTCTAATTTTCTGTTGGTAATTTTGAGTTTGTAATGGTTCAAGTAAATTTCATTGTTAACAAATATACGATAGGGAAAATAGCTTGAGTTAGAGTAAAAAATCAACTCTGAGTAGCTCAAATCATTTCAGTACAGCTATTCAGATAAGTGCATTCTGTTCAATTTAGCTATTATTTCACTTCTTGCGTATACTTAATATTTGTTTATATAAGAACTGTGAATAATACTCATACGCTCTGTGTGCCCTTATGAAAACTCTAATGCTGAGTTTTTACTGTACGTACTTGTGTTGATTCATATTATACAGTTTAGCGTGAAGACTGATTGCTCACAAATCAGCGTGAGTGAATTACGTGTTGCTTTTATTTTTAAGAGATTTTGCCATTGCACACTCAAATTCGTAAGTTTTACCAACAACTTAGAGACTGCAACAAAATTGTAAGAATTATAGAGTATATGGGGCTTTCAATATTTTATTGATCAATTTGTAAATAATATTAGTGTTCTATATATTTCTATATAGTACTATAAATTTGGTAGTGCTCATTCCAATTTTGCAATAAAAAATTGTTCATCAGCTATAAATTTCGAAAAAATCGCGATTTTCTTGAAGAAGATGGATTTTTCAAAAGGACATACAATACAAAGTTGACCTGTCAGAGAATTCGCTAAAAGCTTAAAATGAAGATTCAGATTTGATTTTGAACGAAATAAACCAAAAAACTATACCACTTTTCCGGAAACGATACAAAACGATACAAATTCTAGTTTGAAAAAAAAAACATTAAAATCCGCTATAATTTTTATGGTCCTCATTACGGAACGGATTTAAGTTTGCATGAATGTTTTACAAAACATTCTCTTGTGTGCACTGATTTGAGCTTTGACGATTTTTAGTACTAAAAGTAGCAAACAAATTGACTATGTTGCTTAAAAAATGCAAACTTTTTTCAACTTGGAAAAAATTATGTGTTGTCCGCAAAATATGACGCATAATTTTAAAAACTTTTTAGAATGTATGTGCGCTTTGTTATATTCAATAAGTGATACATAAGGTACCGTCAAAAATTTTGGATCCAAATATCTCTTTACACTTAAGAGATAAATCACAAATTTGAACTCAGTTTTTTAGTTACTAATGATTGTAATGCATATCTGCAACAACTTTATGAATTTTCCAACAATTGTAATTTTGAAAATTTCTTTTTAATTCTTAACTTTAAACCGCTGTAACTTTTTTGGAACACGCTCAAGTGTACTAAGTGTCATTGATGTGCCATCAAAAAAAATTTGTTTTTTTTTTTATCCCAAACATTGAAAGTATGACATTCAAAGCCTTATTATTCCTAAACCAATTGAGATGTTATATCTCATTTATACTACAACCATAAACTAGTAGTTTTTGAAAACTTTTGGGTTTTGATTCAAAATTTGTATGGAATTGGACAAATAAATATACAAGCAGTTTTCAAAAACTGCTTGTAGTGTGAATGTCGTATTACCTTCAGATAAATTGAAACACATTTTGTATTATTCGCAAAATATAATGTATATTTTTTTAATTTTTTTGTACATTTTGTACATTTTTAAAAATTGTTACATACAGAAAAAAATTTAGCCATTTGCCAATTGAAATTCGGTTATTACTACTCAAATTCGGTTTCTACGACAGAAATCGGTTGGAAAATCTGAATATTGGTTTTTACCACAAAGTTCGGTTAATTCAACTGAATTTTAGATGAAACAAATATTCAGAAATCTAATTAAAACATTGTTGTACTAACTTAATTTATTAGTTGTTAACACCAAAATACACTTTTCAATTCGGTTGGCACTTTATTTCTCTGTGTGTACTTAAGGTATAAAAAAAAAACTTTGGACTTATATATATCTTTACACTTAAGCGATAGATCACAAATTTAAACTCAGTTTTTTTAGACACTAATGATTGTAACGCATATATGCAACAACTTTTGAAATTTACCAACAATTGTAATTTTGAAAAATTTTTTTTTTTTAAATTTTCAACTTTAAACCGCTAAAACTTTCTCGGCTCTAGCTCAAATTGATGCACTCCAACGGATTTAAGTTTATTGTATCTAGTATTTAAATTCTACAAAGCGTCATTGATGTGCCATTAAAATATTAAAAAAAAATTTAAAAACATCCATATACAGTGTGTCCGCCGGGAAGGTATACTACTTTGTTTTGCCGCCATTTTGGTAAACATTAGTCTTGACAGTTCATATTTGGCAGTCATTCATATTCGATAAACCAACGTGTTTTAATTGTTAAAACATTTTATCAAAATCCATCATCGATTACTGTGACGATGAGAAAGTTACGTGAAATTTTTGGGAGGAACAACGTGCCAACAAAACTCACTTGACTTTATCGTATAGTGAATGATTTCGAAGAAAGAGGGGGTGTATGTGATAGGCCCAAGCATGGGCCACAACGTACTGCAAGATCGGCTGAAAACATTACTGCTGCTCCAGAAAGTGTTCAAAACAATACATTAACCTCAATTCGACGCCGTGCTCAGGAGCTTGGTCTTCAAAGAACAACTTTGGCGAAAATTTTGCATTTGTTTCCATTTATCATTCAGTTGACACAAGAACTTCTTCCACAAGACCATTTAAGCCGCCGTACATATGCCAATAGGATGTTACAGCTTGCCCATGACAACCGCGATTTTCATGAAAAAATCATAATGAGTGACGAGGCACATTTTCATTTGAATAGATATGTGAATAAACAGAATAGTCGGTTCTGTTAAATGGAAAACCCTCAAATTATTCATCAGTCATCTTTGCATCCATTAAAAGTTACAGTCTGGTGTGCAATTTGTCAGGAGGAATCATTGGACCTTACTTCTTTAAAAATTAAAACGGCGTAACGGTAACTGTGAATGAGGAGGATATCGTGATATGATTGAAAACTTTTTAACGCCACAACTGCATGCTTTGGGCTTGATTGACATGTGGTATCAACAAGACGGTGCCACATCGAATACAGCCAGGTTTACAATGGAATTACTCTTTCCTCTTTTCACAACAAGTTATTTCAAGAAATGGTGATGCTGATTGGCCTCCACGGTCGCCTGATTTGACTGCTCCGGACTTATTTTTGTGGGGATATCTGAAAAGCAAGGTTTATGCAAACAAACCAGAAACGCTCGAGCAACTCAAACAAAGTATTCGTGATGAAATTAATGAAATACCGCGTGAAATGTGTGAGAATGTAATGAAAAATGTCCTTAAAAGGGCTCGCATTTGTGAGGCTAACAGAGGCGGACATTTATCTGATATTGTATTCCATACATAATTGCCGACATTAAATAAAACATTTATCAATATAAGATCCATTCTCTTTCATTTAACCAAAAATTATAAACTAACAAAGTAGTATACCTTCCCGGCGGACACCCTGTATAACCACTAAAAAATATTTTATCAAACGCAGAAAAAAAGACACTTTGGAATATGTTTGCAGGTAATTATATATACATATACACTTAAGGAAAAAATTGCATGATGTTGATGAAACTGTTTCATAAATCATTCGTCATCAATTATTCATCATATTTATGAAGTTTCATAAAAATTTTTGTTAAACATTTCATAAGTCTTCATAATTTCATAAAAAAAGTTTGATAATCCGTGAGAACATATTTTTTTTCTCTTCCTATCAATAGAAAGTCAGAATTTCTAATCAGCTAATGTGTTCTAAATTTTGCACGGAATTCGGTGAATATTAATTAATATTATTCCAACGGTTGTTTATTCTTTTCCACTCGGTTTAGCAAAAACATGTGTTTTGCTATGTGCTCTGAATGCCGTATAAGGTGCGTGAGCTGGCTCAAATGATAGGCTTTTCAAAAAATGCTATACAGCGCATATTGACCGAAAATTTGGAGATGGGAAAGCTGTACGCAAGATGCGTGCCGCGTTTGCTCACAATAGAACAAAAACAGAATAGTGTAGATGTTTTAATAAAGTGTTCGGCAATGTTTCACCGCAATTAAGCCGAGTTTTTGCTTCGATTCGTAACCAGACTTGGGCGACGTTAATTACATTTCACAATCATTCACTTGTGAAAATTTTCTATAATAATTTCAGACCTACACTCACACTTGTGAGCTTAAACGCTTCCTTGTAAAATTTGTATAATTTTTAATATTAAACATGTAGATTAGTAACATTAATTACACCCAATTACATGTAAACAAGTAATTGGCCTGTAATTAAACGCACAAATATTGGTATTATGTCCCATGTCTGGTGTTGACAAAATGTAAACTTTTCCAAGGAAGCGTTTATGCCCACAAGTGTGACCGTAGGCTGCATTTTTAATGACATAGAATAATTTCAAAAGTGAATGATTGTGAAATTAAATTGACGTCGCCCAAGTCTGTTCGTAACCGTGGATGAAACATGGGTAAACCACTTCACACCTGAGACAAATGAACAGTCAAAGCAGTAGACTGTGGAATGGGAGAATCGTGTCCAAAGAAGGCGAAGACAGTTACATCTGTAGGCAACTTCATGGTGTCTGTTTTTTTGGGATGCGCCTGGCATCATTTTTATTGATTATCTTCAAAAAGCAAAACAATCACCGTTTAAGTGCTAAAAGTGAGTGGAAAAGTGAAAAAGAAAGTGTTGTTGCATCAAGACAATGCACCAGTTCACACATCCACAATTGCGCCGGCCAACTTTAATGAATTAAAGTTCGAATTGCTTCATCACGCAATTCCTTGCATTATTTTCTATTTCCAAAATTCAAAAAAGATTTTCCAACAATGAGTTGGTTTAATCTGCGGTTGATGGCTATTTTAAGTAGCTAGACAGTTCTTACTATAAACAGGGTATTGAAGCTATTGAATATCGCTGGGAAAAGTGTATTGAGCTAAAAGAAGAATAAATGCACTCAGGGAGCTCCTGCTTTAAAAATCTGTAGTTGTTTGGGTTGTAATATAGTTTCTATATTTTTAATGTAAATGTCAGTCATTTGCAGAACAAATTTAATTTTTTACCAACCTTGTAGTTCATTTAAAAAAACAAACCACATCAAATGACTTTTTTATGCTTTTACAAACAGTTGTTACATTCCTTTTTTGTTATTTTAAAAATAAAAAAAAATAAATGTTTATTTTTTTACTAACATATGTGGCTCATTTTTACTACAACTGTTACTATTTTTATTTTATTAATTAATAATCATATAATTACAAATTATATACTATTACCTAAACCGAGCAATAGCTACTATGGCTTTCGGCGCGTTTTAACGGCGCGTTGTAACAGACCAGTGCCTCTGGTGGGAATCGAACCCAGGACCCCCGCACTGTTAAGCCAGCACGCTACCAACTGGCCTACCGGGGCACACACAACTGTTACTAATTTTTGAACAGTAAAAATAAATGACAAATGTTTGTTGAATTTATATTTTAATATTCGTCGTCCTTTCTTCAAGTGAAATTTCATTTGTTTTTAACTACAATTGCTATCGTCTTTATCTACATAATATCCTTAGTGTAGAAAAATAAATAAAATGTTTCCCAAATTTGTTGGGTTTTCTTTGTTAGGTCGGCTAATTTTTGAACCGAACTCGACTTTAGGAAAAATCTTACGAATTATATTTAAATAGCTTGAATTTGTAAATTCAAATACACTCATTTTTAAATTCAATTTTATTTCCAACAAATTTTTTGTTTGAAATGCTTGTTTTTCATATAAAAATTATTTAAAAACAAAAATTCAAAATTACAAAAAAAAATCAACAAAAGGGTGTTTGTATTTACTAATCATCATTGTTGATAAAAATTATGTTGCAGAAAAAACTGCTAAAATCAAAAGATTTTTTTACTAAATATTAGTAAGATAAGAATAACAAAAATATATCTGCTAAATTTATAAATTTTTAGTTACATTTGAGTTATATTTTAGTTCATTGAAAGTAATCTTCTAAAATCAGCAAAAAGAATTGTTAAATATTAGTAGACAAAAAAAAATATCATAAAAAAATTTTACATTTTTAAAGTTTTTTTTTAGATTTGTTTTTATGCGAATAAAAATCTGACCTTCTGAAATCAGCAAAAAATTCTGTTGATTTTAGCAAAACAAAAAATACTGTTATTTGCAAATCTACTAAATTTAAGGTAAATATAGCAAAAATGTTGTTGATATTACAGTTTTTGTTTGCTGTCTTTAGTCTTCAAATATTTAGTTAAAGTTTTTGCTAATTTTAGCAGAGTAAATTGCTATTTTCAATTAACTAAAATTCAACTCGAATATAACAAAAATTTTGTAAAGTTAACAGTTTTATGATGTGAGCAAATTTTTCAAGTTCAAGATCATTTGTGTTTTGTTAAACAAAAAAACGTGCAATGTTTATTTATTAATTAAAAATGACTTCATCCGCTAATTCAATGCAGACTTTATCTACTGACAGGTCCTTACATGTTTTATTTCGTGTCACCGAAAATGTTCAGCGTTTTACTTCTCATTAAGTAAATAAAACAACACACGTAAAGAGTTTTTCCTTAAAAAATTATAATTTTGGGAAATCTTCTAGCCCTTTTACATTGGTCCTATGAAGTAAATGGTCCTATGAATAAATTACGAAGAGTTTATAAAACCAAACAATGTTTACTAAAAAATCGCCTATTGAAAACAAAAACTCTTAGGTTACTTAATCTAGCTAAATGGCATCACTGCAGACCAGGTGCTTTGAAGAATTCATTCCCTAATTTCCATTTTTGAAATGAATTTAAATTTATTTTTAATTTTTTTTAATTCCTTGACGAAAATTATGGAATTCGGTAGGGAATTCATTCAAATTTTTTGGTTAGGAAATTCATTCCCTAGGGAATGAATTCCTAAGGAATTCCGTTTAATTCTCTTAGGGACTTAACTTTTTGGTTTAACTTTTTTGTAGTTGTATAATTACTAAGAATTTCGATAATATTCCCCCAGTTATTTTCTGCGTGTAAGGTAATTAAACGAAAATGGAATAAATTCCTTGACGAAAAGTTGAATAAACTGAACTTGAACTAATTCTTGTTGAATGTATTCCTTAATTTTAATACTAAATATTTTAATTATGGAATTCATTCCCTAAATTTGAATTCTTTGAATTCATTCACATTAATTCATTCTTATGGTGTTTTCTTTTCTGGAAAAAAGTGCTGCCTTCTTAATGTGCAACATTTTTCAAATTTTGACCTCGCCCCATTAAAATGAAGCATTTTCACAATCAGAATAGAACACAATTTCATCACATATTACATTTATTTAAACAAATCTGTTTTTTAGTGTTGTTAAGGTTCTGGTTCGAATCCCAGCAAATTTTAAAAAAAATTTAATGTTTTTTTTTAATAATTAATTTTTGTTTTTTTTTTAATTATTTAAATTTTTTTTTAAATGACATTTTTTTTATAATTTTGTTTGTAAGCGAATTTCAGGTTAATAAAATTATTTAATACTTACAAAAAGAAAAAATTTAAAAAATAGCAAAAACAAATTAAAAAAAATCGTAAATTAAATTTAACAAAAAAAAAAAAAAATATAAAAAATGTGATACCAATATGGGTTCGAACTCTGAATCTTCTGTATCAGAAGCGAGCACACTACCACTCTGCTACAAAGGTGAGAGTTTTCTCGCCAAAAACTTTGCAATATATACACATGAGATTGATAAACCAAAAAAACAGGGCAACATCCAACCCTGTAAATTTTTTGAGGGCAGAAAATGTTGCATTTTTTGCCTTTTATAAGGCAACACTTTTAGAAACAAACACGGTACCCTCTCAGAGTGTTCACCTCATTTTAGAAAAGAACACGAATAAGGAAATTTAAGGCAAAGTGCAAAAAAAAAAATAAGAAAAATAAAGTGTTTTCTTATTAAAGAATTCATTCCTTGATTAAAAAAATTTTATTCAATTTTAGGGAATTCATTCCCAAATTGAATGAATTCTTCAAAGCTCTGCTGCAGACTTTGAACGGTATAATCAAAATTCAACTTTAACAATTATGCTATATTGGTAACACTGGAGACAAAAGGCTATAACGGGTTTTTGTGTCTGAAGGTGTTTGTGTGCTATTTTGACAGTTTTCAACATATCTTTTATCCTACCTTCGTCAATAGATGGTAAAGGTGAATATCCCTTTGACGTTCGCAAACCAAAAAACATGTGTTGACATTTCAATATTATATCCATTTTGAAGGCGTTTGAGATCAAATTCCCGTTAACGAAATTTCGATAAGAAAAACCTATTTATGGGTTTATTTTTTCTTTTTCTTATTGGCTTCTTTTCGTTAATATCTGCTTAATAATCTATATTGGCACTCGCATTTTACTTATTACTTCTTCTGACGTCGCCCGAAAACAACTAAATAAAATTTCAACTAATGCTCAAATACTTGTTTGGATGATATTTGGTTTTGTGCAGAAATAATTTTTAAAACACTTTTTTTTCTATTAGTTATTAAGTTATTTGTTTTCTTTTTTCTATGTCAATTCTTCATGTTATTCTCCATTTATTTACTAGAAAACACCTTTTGCTATTTTTTCTCTAATTTTTATTTTTTTTTTTTTGTATTTTTTTTTAATTTCTATTCCGTAAAGTGTGTTAAGCCCATTTGAGGTGCACTAACGTATTCAGTTCATTTCAAAATAATCAAACAAAAAAAAAAATAAAAAAAATATTTAAAATATGACTGTTCAAACCCGATTAACCGTTTTAAACAAGTTGAAAAATTTAGTTGTATTTAAAAATGTGATAACAGCGGATCACTTTGAAACTTTTAATCGAGATGATTTATGAGCAAAACTTAATAATTTTGACAAGAAAAATATTAATTGGAATAGAAATGTTGTAATCGAAAAGCGTTTATGAAGTTTACAAAAATTGGAAACAAAATGGTTTTTAAGACTTTTCAAACACTCTATTTATGCTAATCGATAGAGTGTATATTTAATAATAATTAACAAATAAACGCTTCATTTGCGGTAAGTTATATGAAATTTAAGCTTTTGATGACGGGTTAAATGTCTAATAATATTAAATGTTACTTAACTATTACAGTGAGATTCGTTTATAATGAACACCTGTTATAACGAACTTTTGGTATAACAAAAGATTTCTCTGGTCCAAACCTATGTTCAAGATATTTCGTTCAAAACAATGCGGTTATAACGAACATCGGGTGTAGCAAACTTTTTATAAAACTAACTAATTTGTTGGACACTTTTTCGAATTTGCATACAAATTTTTATGTTCAAAACGAACACATATGAGGTCGGTTCCAAAATTAGTTCACCTAACAAAGAAAACACAACAAATTTGGGAAAGTGTTCTTTATTTTCCAACATAATCACCTTTTAGCTCGATACAATATTCCCAGCGATATTCAATAGTTTCAATACCCTGTTTGTGGTAAGAACTGTCTAGCTCCTTAAAATAGCCATCAACCACAGACTCCACCTCTTCATTGCAGGCAAATCTTCTAACACCGAGCCATTTTTTCAAGTTTGGAACTCGAAAATAATCCGAGTGTGCTAAATCTGGCAAAAAAGGTGCGTAATAAAGCAATTCGAACTTTAATTCATTGATTTTGGCCCAGCGCAATAGTCGATGTGCCAACTGGTGCATTGCCCTGATGAAACAACACTTTCTTTTTCGCTAAATGCGGCCGTTTTTCCTTAATTTCATCACTTAAACGTTGATTATTTTTCCTTATTGAAGATAATCAATATGCATTTTCCAAAGCACATCCCAAAAAAAAACGGAAGCCATGAACTTGCCTGTCTTCGCCTTCTTTGAACACGATTCTCCCATTCCAGTCCATTGCTTTGACTGTTCCTTTGTGTCAGATGTAAAGTGGTGGACCCATGTCTCATCCGTGGTTGCGAGTCGACGCAAAAAATCGGCTTTATTGCAATGACACAACTCCAAATACTCTATTGAAACATCTTCACGACGCTGTTTTTATTCTATTGTGAGCAAACGAAGAACCCATCTTGCGCACACCTTTCTCATTTCCAAATGTTCGGTCAATATGCGATGTATATCACTTTTCGTAAGGCCTATCATTTCAGCCAGCTCACATACATTCAGCGGACGATCATATAATAACTCAAATGGTCGACCACTACGGTGTTTGTTTTGGCAGCTCGAACGGCCTCGTTTAAACTCTGCAACCCAATATTCTATAGTCGTAAACTAAGGAGCGGACTTCCCCAGACTCTCAGTTTTAATATTAGTTGGACTGAGACCTTGTTTACAAATTTACTGAAATCGTTTATTTTTGATGGCTCTAAAAAAATACTAAACAAAGTGGCGCCTGGGAACTGAAAACATACAAGGTTTCCACTTTTCACAAAAGTATTTTTTTTTTCAAACTACTGCCTGCATTTATACGTCAGGTAATTGTGGTAACGACCTCGTAAATAAATCGCGATTTTAGAATTAAAAACATGCTACAAATCTTAAAAACTTTTGATTTTTACTTGAAATTTACTAAAAATTATATGAAAGTTAACTTAATGGAATAATTTTTTCAGTAACACAAAAAAAAATTAAATTCGGAGAAATTTAATTTCGCTTACTTGAGGGTTACACGATCAAGTTTTGCCTATCAAATTTTAATACACTCATACTTTTTTACCAATACACTCACACTTTCTAAAATTGAAACGAACTTGCTTCAGATTTCTCTTTCAAGTGGAGTGTATCAATTTACGTTCAAGAAAACAGCTGATTACAATTCTTTTGAAATTGTTTTTGTTTTTCCTTTCACAAATATTGAAATTGCCTACGTCACAGCTGTCAATTTTTACATATTTTGACAAACAGTATATGTTAAAGACTATCAAGAAAATCTTGATCGTGTGCCTGCAGTGTTAGAACGAACTAATTTTTCTGGTCTATACGAGTTCGTTATAACCGAATTTAGCTGTATTTCTTTAATTTATTTATCTGGCGACTCTTATTTAAGGAAGTTTTCCAGTTAATCTATTTCTTTATTGAATTACTCAAGTAAACAATGTGCGAATCGACTATAATAAGTTTTCGATTTACTTATTCATAATAAATTCAAAACTAAAGTTATGACCAGGGCAGCAACTTTCATGAAAATGCATGTTTGTTTGCAGTCAATTGCCCAAAAACAATTTTAACCAAATACTTTTTCGAATCAGAGAATTTGCAACAAAATGGCATCGATTTGTTGTTGCATATTTTTGCATATTTTGTCAGAAATTCATATTTTTGCATATTTGTCTTTAACGTGGTTTACATATTTAATGGTATTTAAGCTAAACGATCCCTACGGCCAACTGCCCTTAAAGAACATATTCCGTGACTGGTGAAAACAGCACTTGTAGAATTTAACATTGCTATGAATTCAACAGAGACAAATATACTTAACCCCTTCACTATTCTTGTACACAACAGTGTACATATTTTTAAATAAATATAAAAATTTTGCAAATACAATAAAAATAAAGCTTTATATATTTGTTTAAATATGTTCATTAGGCTATTGGTAATTGAAAAAAAAAAATCATTATATGGATGGACGCTATATTTTTTAAGAAAGTGCGATTTTTTTTGTATCTCGTAAACTAAGAAAGCGAGAATCTCGAAATTTGGCACGTAGCTTCATCTAATGACCAGACTAAAATCAAATAAAGCTTTTTTGGTTACTCGAATGCTTTAGTGGCAAACATGAGCTGAGAAGTTTCAAAAATTCGATTTTCGGGCCTATTTATTGGATGGTATGAAGGGGAGGGGGATACATGTAAACATGTTTCACCTTAATTCAAGTACCCCTAACAAGAATCTGGAGTCAAAATAGAAATATATTCGCCAACATAAAGTCAGTAGTGAAAGGGTTAAGGAATGGTCCCAAATATGTTCAATCGAGAACTTATAACTAATAAGTGGTACAAAAAAAAACATTTGTAAGATTTTACTCATTGGAAACTAAAGATGGGCTCACGCGTGAGTAAAACCGGCATGCACTCACCTGAACGTGTTTGAGTAAGAAAAAATTCGTTGTGAGTAAGTGTGGGTGAGTGGCTATACAAAACATTTTAAAAACGTCAACATTTAAAAAAGTCACCAAAATTTTAAGTACTATAAACAAAAACCGAAAAAATCGCCAAAAAAAATCGGCAAAATTAAAAAATCATTGATATTAAAAAAAAAATTTTATATTGAAAAAATTACCAAAATTAAATTGAAACGCCAGTATTCAAAATCTATAAAAATTGTTAAATTTGAAAAAAAACTCAAAATTAAAAAAAAAAATGCATGTTCCCTAATGTGAGCCTTTTGGGTTGCTTTGAAAATTGTTATATCACTTTTTTTAAATCAGTTTCCTCAAGAAAATTACGTATAGTCGAAAAATGCTCAAGGAGTTGGCCTATAAGCTGAAGTACTTGGATTTCAATTATTTTTTTTTATATAGCCCAAATACCAAATACCAGTTGTAGGGCTACATTATTGGATATTCCCTTACCATAAATGTTACTCTTGGTCTTGTCCTTGAATTAGAACAGAAAGAAATCGGATTTATTGCATTTGCAATTTTTTTTTTTATAAAAAACAACATCAAGATTAGTCAAAATTTTACTGGAAAACTGTGCCTTACATCGAAAAATAAAGTACGCCATTTAAATCCGCATATCCGAAATATATAGAATTGATGGTCAAAACCTTATTAATTTTTTTGAGCACATGCCGTGTAATCTTTTAAATTTTTAATATTCGCCCATAATGAAAAAAAAAAAATGTCAAAAATAGCCAAAATTTAAAGGGCTATACAAATTAAATCGTAGCTTATCTTTCAAAACCCTTTGGCGAATTTACTCTACTGATAGTCTACTTTTATTTTCCGTTGGTTTCGTTAATGATTCAATTTCTTGTTGCACAGTGTTATGCATACCCTTTTTTTAATAGAATAACAGCATATTCTACGTATTGAATTAAATGCATCTCAAGAAACCTTCCTTGAAAAAAAAAATCGAATTGAAAATAGTACAATAACCTGTTAAGCCCAAAACACTCTTAAACACTTACTGCAATTTATTTTTTAAGTTCATTGCATGTTCAAAGCCTCAACCTTCTTCATTCATTAAAAATACGAAAAAAAAAAACTAACATGAATAATATTTTGCTTTAAAAATTGTGTTAACAATAGCATTTTTTGAATAAAATATTCTAATGTTATTAATTACAAAAATGCCTAATAGTTAAGTAGCATTTAATTTACAAATATTGTATAATTATTATAATTTATACACACATTTATTTTAAAATATGTATTGTAAAACACGTCATTATCTTGATATAAATTTTAAATTAAAAAAATTTCCACAGATAAGAAAAAACTGTGATAATAACCGAAATGTTGTTTGAAAGATAATCGATTATATTTTTATATATCAAATCAATGTCATTGTTAATTGAGACGAACCCTTAATAATCGGTCATAAATAACATGACCAATAGGCTGCTTCTTATTTTTAAAAACGTTGAATTTTGAAGGGGACCACCCAGGGTTAGATTAAGATTTATGAAAAAAAAATTCTCTAATTTTTTCAAAATTTTCATATTTTTCATATTTTTCAACATTCATATAAACTAGTTTTCTCACTAAATGAGAACTAATAAAGGGTCCGCCATCTAACGTTTTTTTCAACTAGTGCTTATTTCGTGAATGGTAACACTGAGCTCATGTCTGATTTGACAGATAATTAGTTTTATCCTTCCGCTGAACGAATATGGTCCGTATGTTCGTTATCTTGTGAAAAAAGTGAAAGAAACTGGCATCCTCATCGATAAACCAAAGCGTGTAAAGCCAAAAACAGTGCGTACACCCGAGAATATTGCTGCTGTGGCAGAAAGTGTGCGTGAAGCGCCATCAACATCAATTCACCGTCGTTCTCAACAATTAAACATTTCGGAGACATCATTGAGACGAATTTTGCATAAAGACCTTGGTATGACGCCATACAAAGTCCAATTGGTTCAGGAGTTTATATGAGCTCGAAGTTAAAGATTATCACCATTGATCAAAAATAAATTGAAAATTTGATGTTTTGCATGTCACTTCTTACAAAACGTGTTCTGATGGTGGGAACCTAGAAAATTCCCGAAATAGATCTATCAACACATTCCTGACAATTAATAAATTTGAAAACAAAAACTCCTAATCCTAATAAAGAAATATAGAGTATGGCCTCGAACTTGAATAATTTTCATTTTCAAATTAAAAGATCGCAAATATAAAATAACTTTGATCGCTTCTCTTTACACACATCATGGAGATTTAAAAAAAAAATATAATACTCACGGGATTCGTCTATCCACTTAGCGTGCGGACCGATTTAATTTTGGTGGATTAGGAAGAAAGTCAGGTTTAAAAAAAAAATTAAAAATATATTTTTGATGAATAGGCCAAATTTTATATTGTAAATTGTTGTATCACAATTACTCAGTTGCAAAATAATAAATATTTGGTGCATCGTTAACCCATGTTTTCCGTAGGTCAAAAATCGCACACCTAGTTCAAAAGTGACTTAACTCAAAATTTTAGTTTTTCGGGTTTATATGTTTAAACTGTGCACAATACACTTGTTTATCTATAAAAAAAATGTCAGTGTATTTTGTTGTTGTTAACAGTTGCTAAGAAAACAGTTATGTCTTTCTTTATGTTTCAATTGGTATATGGTTGCAAATATCTTTTTTCCATTGCTGAAAAATTAAAAATTTTGAGTTGAGTCACTTTTGAACTGGATGTGCGAAATGTTACATAAAATAAAGTTGATGGTTATGACTGAATATTTTTAAATAAAACAAATTTAAAAAAAAGAAAAACATTTTGTATGCATGAGGCAAAAAACGGACATTTTAATAATAATAATATCAAATTTTTGATCTGTTTAAATCCTAAAACTTGCCCAAAATTGCTATTC
This sequence comes from Delia radicum, assembly GCA_021234595.1. Taxonomy (NCBI): domain Eukaryota; kingdom Metazoa; phylum Arthropoda; class Insecta; order Diptera; family Anthomyiidae; genus Delia; species Delia radicum. The sequence goes on along the minus strand of CM037852.1, from coordinate 223,448,933 downwards.
ATCAAAATCATCTCATGTACAAATTACGTTCTCAATTTGTTTGTCTGGACTTTTTCGGACTTCGGTCAACAAAGGTTAACATGTTTTAATACTAACTAGTGCTTCATTTTCTTTAAACATTTTACTTAATTAAGAGCTAAACTTCTTTTCAGATAGTTAATTTAAACAAAATTCAGTTGTAACCATCAATTTCATTTTGTGGGACAATTTTGACTTACGTTTAACATGGGTTAACGATGCACCAGATATTTAATAGTTCGGAATTAAGTTATGTTGATCTAATAACACAATTTACAATGTAAAATTAGTTTCTTTTACCAAAAATATATTTAAAAAATTTTTTTTTTATCAAAAATACTGACTTTCCAAAATTAATTTGGTCCAGACGCTAAGTGGATAGAGGGATCGATTCAGTATTTTTATTTAAATCCCCAATGATGTGTGTAAAAAAAGCGACCAAAATTATTTTAATATTTGCAATCCTTGAATTTTCAAAATTATTTATTCGTAATAAATAACGCAAATTTTTAGCCATTTTTTGGGCTAGTGTAGTTAAAATCTTATAAAAAAAAATTTTTTCTGAGTTGTTGGAATTATATATAATTTAAAAAAAAAAAATGTTGTGTTTATTTGTTTTTAAAGTTTTTTAAAAAAATTATTTTTATAAAAATATCGGGAAAATTTTCTGGTAGCGACCCTTAATTTTTTTCGAAAATTTTTAAACCATTAGAGAATTTTTTCTTCATGAATCTTAATCTAAACCCAGGGTTGCCCTCTTCAAAATTCAACTATTTGTTTTTTTTTTTAAAGCAGCCTACTGACCAGCCATCCCGATTTTTAAAGGCTGATTAATTCGTTATAAGCGAGTTTTACATGCACTAAAGTAAAATTAGTTTTAAATTCTTTTTTTTTGTCCATAAAATTTTAAAAAATATTATAAAATTTGTAGCAACTTTACTGGGGGTTTTCTATGAAAAACTTTACCAGTAAAGTTTCTGCAAAAAAGGAGGTTTCATACGGGCTTTAAATATGTATTGTGAAGTTCTTTCATTTGAAAATAATTTCAGTGTGTACGGGTTAAAATATATTTAAGTTCAAGGACATTTTTGGGGGGAATTTCCCATTCCCCTCCAGCCCCTACTTGAAACCGAGCCTGTTTTAACCGAGAGTTCATCTTAAGCAAGTTCGTATAGATTTTCTTTTGAAGTTGTTTCCAAAATGTGAGGACTTTCAAATTAGTTCGTAATAACCGAGGTTTTATCTTAACCGAGTTCGTCTTAAACTGCACGACACTTCTAACCCTAGAGACGCACTTTCTTCGTCGAATCGACGAACAGCGTTTACTTTTGTAAATTTTTTACTGCTCATTGCAGTTTGTTGATTTTTCACATAGTTCTACCCGTTACAAAGCTCTTGAAGTGTCCAAAGTTACAGTCTCGTAAATTGCGTGATTTTATTCGTCAAATCGAGTCAAATAAAATATGTTACTTTTATTGTTTGACACTTCATGAGATAATCTCCGATTTTGATGATTTTTGGATATTTTGGATATTTTGTAGAGAAAATAATTCTTATATTGGGATGTCTAAGATTATCGGCTAAAGTGTGGATTTAAGGGGCTGTAAATTAAAAAGTCTATAACATTTAAACAGTACATTTTGGTACCTTTTTATATGCTAATTTTAGTTTTTTAAATTTTTGTTTCAAAAGTTCATTATTTTCATATCATGTTATATATCGTTGGAAAGCTTATTAAAAAAGCACACTCTAGAGTAAAAATAATTACTTCGTCGCATATTATAAAAATACATAAAATGCAAACAAACAGTTTTTTTTTACTAATTTTTGCAGGGCAGCCTATCTAAATTTACGAATTAATTAATTTTCTTTACATGGCCGCAGAGCACGCTAAAAAATATGAAGTTTAATACTCATATTGCCTATATTTGAGCCTTTGTGTTGCCACCGTACTGCAAAAAAACCGTACGGAAAACACCCGACAAAACCCGAAGTTGCTGTAATATCGAACAAAGAAAAAATACGTGTCCGGTTAAACATAATAAAGATCAATATATGTGAATTTGACATTCTACTATTCATGTCCATGTAAAGTACCATAAAATTATCAATTTGTTTACAATAACAACTATACAATAACAAAAAAGTACCAAAGGAGAAACCAGAAGATATCTTTTGAAAACTCCTACCCGAAAATATTACATTTATATATAGTTTCTTTGGATCAAATGCCAAATAAATATAAAAAAAAAAAATTGGGTACTTTTTGACGCCACTTCTAAACCCTATAATTTTTTTTAATAATTATAGGTTTTTTCTCTAAAAAATATCAAAATTTCATCGAAATCGGAGATTATCACATGAAAGACCGGCCTTGTTAGTGTATGCAAAATTAGATGTGCCATCTAGGGCTAAAAAGACTCATCAAACACAGAAAAATGTGAGGAAGATTTGTATGTTTTTAGAAGAATTAAAAAATTTCACAAAAGTTTAATATTTGAGGAACTGCATTTTTTTATGTGTTTTTGAATTAAAAAAAACTCCTTTTAAAGAACTACTTTAATGCAAAAATTTTAATTTTTAGCAATACGATTTGAGGATGTTACTGACTTTGACCATCCTAAGACTATCTTAAAGACTAAAAATCACAACTTTTTGTACAAAACAACAATAAAATTCAATTTTTTACAGTTTTATTCGTTTTTTTTGCTTTTTTATACATCGAGATTATTTATATGTTATTTTTAATATATAGCGAGTTTTCAACCTCCGTATATTAACAAAAATAAAGCATATTAAACATATTAGCTAGGTTGATACTAGTATTTCGATCTGGCTAACGATCTCATCAGAACCCGAAGTTTTAGATAAGCTAGAGCCTCCAGAATATGCAGAGCTTTAACAAAAGACCTATTAATCATCAATTTTGTTACATTATTGTCTTCGTAGCAAACAAACACGTGGCTAGGGTCTTTTGCTAACAAGCATCATGACGTTACTAAACTTTGAAGTCCAAAAAATTAGTTTTTACTTTGGCTCAAGTAAAATTTTTTATAGTTTTATTAATTTTTTGCTTTTTATACATCGATTTTATTTTTATTATTTTTTATTTATATCGAGTTTTCAACCTCCTCATTTTTACCAAAATAAAGCAAATTAAACATATTAGCTAGGTTGATACCAGTATTTCGATCTGGCTAACGATCTACTCCGAACCCGAAGTTTTAGAAAAGCTAGAGCCTCCAGTATAGGCAGAGCTTTAACAAAAAACCTATTAATTATCAATTTTGCTCCATCCTTGTCCTCTTAGTAGTCAAACACGTGGCTAGGGTCATTGCTTAACAAGCATCATGGCGTAACTAAACTTTGAAGATCAAAATAGTTTTTACTTTGTCTCAAGTAGTATTTGTTACAGTTTTATTAGTTTTTTGCTTTTTTATACATCGAGATTATTTGTGTTATTTTTAATTTACAACAAGTCAACAAATAAAATTTTCTGTGACTCATGCAACAAACACATTTAGAAAACAGTCATAAATAGAGTCACAGACTTTTTCGTATGAATAGGCTTTACAAATTGTTAATAGAATTAATTCTAAAAACAATCAGTGAGACGTACTTTAAAATTAAGTGCATAATTATTAAGAAAATATATGTTTGCAATATGATTGCGGCCACAAGACTATGTTCCCTATAGCCATAAATAGTTGTCACAATACAATTATTATTGTATCAATCATATTTCCCACATAATATGGTGGCTTTAAACATGGTATAGTAAAAATCTCTCTTTTTTTCTGTTATCATATTATTCTCTTGTCTACAATCATAATATAGTATTTAGTTACATATTTCTCTCACGCATCCCTTAAATGCAGTTATTGTTTATTATAAATAAAAGTGCTATAAATTAAGTAAAATGAGATAAAAAAAGACTTATTCTTAAATTTGTTGTACTCACGAAAACTAAATTGTAAACAAAAAAAAATTCAAAGAAACATGAAAGAAAAGATTTAACAAAATACACATGCTTCTAAGGCTGTATTACGATATAATCATAATATGTTTGCAATAATCATATTATGGTAATAAATGATGACGGAATTATTTATCATTATCATAATATGATAATTGGGACTATAATATCGTTTTAGTGCAAATATTATTATTGCTACAAACATCATATCATCATTACAAATGTGTTGTGAAATTTTTAACAATATTTTATTGCGCATTTATGCTGTTCACACATTTCCATTATTTTATTTTTCCTGACAAAATAGGTGTTGTGCTGAAAAAGAGAAAGTTTAATTTTGATTTGTTAGGTACTAAAATAAGAAATGTATGTTAACCTCGCAAAAATGTATGTTAACAAAACATTTTAGGAGAATTCAACATAAGACCTTAAAAAATTGTAAAACTTTTCGGAAATGTGTAAAAAAATTGGTGAGAAATATTTTTCATAGAAAATACCGAAATACTCAAATTTAACTCAGAAATTTCTGTTTAAAACACTATTTCTTAAAAAATATTATTAATTTTTCGGTGTCACATTGCCTTTAGGCCAAAAATTGGAAATTTGTAAAAGCCGGATTTGTAGAAAAACTTCTTAAATATCCCGCTTTTTGAATGAAAATCCTGCTTCCAAGCTGCCAAGTTCCGCTTTTTGATAAACAAAAAAAACAGTTGTTCACGTTAGACATAAGCTACGAGGGCGGTCCCAAATTAGCCAACCTAACAAAGAAAACACAACAAATTTAGGAAAAAATTTTGTTATTTCTCAACATATATCTTTTTAGCTTGATACACTTTTCTTAGCGATATTCAATAGTTTCGATACCCTGTTTATATTAAGAACTGTCCAGCTCCTTAAAGTAGCTATTAGCTGCAAACTCAACCTCCTTATTATTGGAAAATCTTTCACCACCGAGTAAATTTTTCAAGTTTGGAAATAGAAAATAATTCGAGGGAGGCGTCGAATAAGGCGCGTGATGAGGCAATTCGAACTTTAATTCATTAATTTTGCCCTTCGAAATAGTGGATGTGTGAACTGGTGCATTGTCTTGATGAAACAACATTTTCGTTTTCGCCACATGCGGCCTTTTTTACTTAATTTTATCATTTTTGAAGATAGTCAATAAAAATTATCAAAAAAAACAGACGCCATGAAATTGCCTGCAGATTGAACTGAAATTTTCAGGCACCTTCAGCCGACATTCATCCAATACCATTTTGTTGATTTTCTTAACCGTTTCTGGCGTGGACAACTCATTTGGTCGAAAACTATGCTGTTCGTCTTGGCAGCTCGTACGGTTTAGTTTCAACTCTGCCAACCAATATTTTATATTCGCAAACGAAGGAGGAGACTCTCCCAGAGTAGAATCTAGATCGGCTTTAATATTGATTGGACTGAGGCCTTTCAAATGATAGTATTCACTGAGATCGCTTATTTTTGATGGCTCCGAAAAAAAATACTAAACACCGTGGCGCCTTGAAACTGAAACCATATGTTTTATAAGGATGCCACTTTTCACCAAAGTAATTTCTTTCAAACTACTGCCGCCATATAGACGTCAGGTCGCTTAATTTTGGGACCGCCCTCGTATATAGTCAGATTTATGATTATTATATTATAGGTATTGTCATCAATGTCATAATGATGTGTGAATAAATGACCGAATAACTATGATTGAATGATAACATATTTAATATATGAATTGTAATTAGTAAAAAATTAAAATGATATTAAAAAACACAGGCCGACAAAATTTAGTAACAAGCGCCAGACTATAATTATCTGATAACAGAATTGCCCCCCGCAGCTTTTTAAGATATTCTGACCTCAACGTGCAAAAATCACGTTTTATTCCTATATTTGAGGTCGTATAAAATATTCAGGAATTTAAGAAACCGTTAATAACAAGAACCAGACTATACTTTTCCGAAGGTTTTTGGCGAGCTGAATTCTGAAATCTGACTTCAGAATTGCCACAGCACGTTAGTCCACGATAGCACCCGATTTTGCCTTTAAAAAGAGTCTATCTTGAAATGGTTACCAGGATTGCCATAGTAGTCCGAATTCTATATTAAATTTGTGCTTTTCTATCGCAAAAAGAATTTTTTGAATAAATAATTTATTTAATTTTTAATAATTGCTTAAATATTGTCGTTTTTATTGATTTCGAAAGCTAGTAAACCCCTTAAATTCTTAAAAAAAATGTATGCTTATTGTTCTACGTTTTTGAGTTATAGTAAAAAACATGATCCTAAGTATGTTTTTCCTATTTAATACATATTTTTTCCTTTTCATGCGTACATTTTTATATGTATGTGTACTTCTTTTTTAGATTCCGGGGATTTTCGGTATTTTTTGACACATTTCGGAATTTGTTTTTTTTTTTGTTAAAATTTAAGATAATTGCGTTTTTTCTTGAATTTACACATATTTTTTAATGTTCATGATTCTGAACAACACCTTTATTTTTTGTGGGTACATTAGTAATAATCCCAATATGTTCATAGGAAAATTGTTAAAAGTTTGTGTTTTTTATTTAAAATTTTAAATAAATGCTCAATATAGTGAATTATTTCGTGGTTAGTTTTTTTAGGTATTTTTTTAATAAATTTTTTATATAAATATTGCTATTGTCGTGAATTATGATATCATTTGCTTTATCATTTTCGATATCGCTACCAGAATGGACGAATTTACTATCGTTATTCCAATTATGATCGCTATCGCAGATAATAACTTTATGAAAAAACGATATCATTACACAGTACAACATTTTTCAGCTGATTGATTCGGGACTCAATTCTGATAATTTTTTGTGAAAGTAGCCCCAAAAATAAGAACTTCTGCATCATTCGTTTGGTCAAGTTACATCAAATAAAATTTTAATAATTTTTTGAAATTAGTAAGTATTGTAAAGGGGAATTTGTCACGTTTTAGGCTCTTTTGTTTGACATAACTCGAGAACCACTAGTCGGATTTTTCTGAAACTAATTTAGAAAACTCAATTTTAAATAAAAGCGAAACGCGCTCATCGATTTTCATGATTTATGTCTCATTTTGTTCATAGGTTATGTGACTTTACGTGAAAGTAATAGGACTTGACACTTTTTACCGTTTTAGATTTTTTATGAATTGAAAAAAAAAAATTTAAATTTTTTAGGCAAAAAATATTTTTTTTTTTCATACATTTATTTATAGCTGCGAAATTGTTGCTTATGTAGCGAAACGTTATATGAACAGATGAAAGTAATTGTAATTCTTGTTTTTCTTAATTTGTTTCAGCAAAATCCAATTAGTGGTTCTCGAGTTATGTCAAACAAAAGAGCCTAAAACGTGACAAATTCCCCTATACGATACTTAGGTTAGGTTAGGAAGGGTTATGTGCCCAAGGGCACATCTCCAATCGAAGACCAATACGGTCCATTGTGAATCCCTTCAGTGAAAAACAGTAAGATAGAATAGAAATAGACAGCAAGATGGATTGCAAGATAGATATAAAGAAAGATAGAAAGGATATATACTCCCCAGAACCAGCTCCTATCGTCCCCTTGCTAGAAACAGCCGTCCTATCTCCCTGACAAATCTCAGCAAATCTACTGGATTGCATCCAGCGACACACCCAAGTTCGTCGTGAAATCTAACTCTCTCGCAATTTCGTCCGCCAACTAATTGTCATCCACCTTGCAGTGTCGGGTACCCAACACAGCCTCACTGTGAATGCCTCCATGAGCTACCTCAGAGCACACCTACATCGTTTGTCGTTTGTAGTTTGTCAGTGCTCTGAGCGCTATCTATCGACATAAATTGTCACCCTAGAACCTACAACGATGTGCCCAGTATCACTTCCGTCGCCCTCCAGATCGCTAGGATCTCAGCTAGGAAGATACGATGCTTACTAACTTAAAAAAATTATTAAAATTTTATTTGATGTAACTTGACTAAACGAATGATGCAGAAGTTCTTACTTTTGGAGCTACTTTCACAAAAAATTATCAGAATTCAGTCCCGAAATCATGTGTTGTACTGTGTTAGGAAAGGTACGTTTAAGGACAAAAAAAACTATCGTTTTCTTATCACAAGTAATTTCCGTTCGAGATTACCTGATGATTCCTTAAACCGGGGCAGACAAAACTATGTCACGCCAGCGGATTTATGGCGGCACTCGACGTTTTGTTTAATATAAAAAAAAAATCTTAAGCAAACTAGGTGACAAGCGACAAATGGTATCATAAGTTCAAAAATGTGCACTTTTAACACAAAAAAATAATTTTTCAAAAATTTAAGAACATAAATTTTAGAAGGTAGATTATCGAACATAGCTAGTATTGTTTTCAGAACATAGTATTGTTTTCAGAACAGCACCTTTAAAATTACCGAAATTCCTTTGCGATAGGTGTAGAGAGAAAACATATTCGTAAATGGACATATATGACCATCGAATTTGTTACCAATTGGATGGTTTTGTTGTGGTTACCGAATTTTTTGTTAACATAAACAAATACCAGAAACCCGAAAAATCCCGAAATACTGAAAACCCTGGGATTTTAAACAATCCCGAAATCCCGAGATTTCAGTATCGGGATTTGCCCAATGCCGAATCCTGGGATGTTTAAATATTAATCCAGATTGATAACCCTAATGTGTACTGTATGTATCGGTAATTCAACTCATATAAACTAGGGCGATTTTCATATTTTTATCACGGTTTTGGCGAGATACCATCCTGAATTTTTAAAAGTTATAGTCAACTTTGTAACGATACTTTAGTGAAATTTTAACCTTTTTTTTGCAGTTTTCATGACGACATATTCCAGAACCCGAAAGGGTCCGGAATCTGAAATTTATGTTTCCTCGATTTCTTGTCCATTATGATAGTTATGGTGAATTTTATTGAGATTGGAGATGGTCGATCGGAATGGTGATTGAGTTGACATGTTTTTAGCTTTATCTGATTCTACTCCATGTCTACATGTCATGTCTACTTAGTAACTTCAACAGATAATTTCTCGAAGATCAATAAAGATTTTTTTAAATCAAAATATGGATTTTGAAGGTCAGAATCAGTATTTTAAAATTCCGCTACGAGCTATTTGAAAAAATGTTTGCTGAATATTTAATACGACCTCAAATATAGCAAAAAAAAAAACGTGATTTTTCCTCTTTTAGGCGAAAATATCACAAAATGCTGAAGTGCTCTGGCAATTCTGAGGTCTAATATGAATTCAGATCTTCAAAAACCTTAGAAAAATGATGTTCTGGTTCTTGCCTATGGTGAACGAGGAATCAATTGACCTAAAAGTGACTGGTTAAAGAAGGACTTATCACAGGACTGGTATAATTTAATACTGAAGTGGGTTAAGCAGTGTTAATTATCCTAAAATTACCAATCCTGTGACTGGTAAAGGCAGGACCTACCACCTAACCAGAATGCTTATTAACAAGAAAAAGCAAGTTGGCCAGAATTTTACCCATTGGAAGCTGTTTAGTTTTCGTTTATTTTATACGACATGACCCTTTTGCGACAGTCTTGTGGTATGCCCATCTTTGGTTAGTCCTGTGGCATGCCACTGTGGTTTAAAGCTGGACAAATGACCACCTCCTATGATAAGCCCATGTTAAAGTTGCCAATTGTTTACATAGGTTAGGGTTTAGCAGAGGACCGGTCTCTTGCACGAAGGGACCGATCCTGTGGCACACGCAGAACCGGTCCCATTCCCCATAGGGTTGTTACTGACAATTACTTAAATTTTATCGGCCTGTGTAATTGTAATTACTCAAATGCAATGTGTTATGAAAATACTACGAGCTTGTATAAAATATTTAAATGTGTGAGAAAACATAAAAATTAAAACAAATAATAATAATAATAATAAAAATCATAAAAAAGCTTACTAATTTGTCGTCTTCTCATGATGCCGATGAAACCAAATCAAATTAAATGTAAAAAAAACACTAAAGCAAAACTATGTAAATCTGGTGCTTGTTTTAATATTTAATGCTGAAAAAAAAAACGAAATAAAAATACATTTTTACAAAAATTTTTAAAAACAATTTGAGATGAAATGTATGTAATGCAGTTTGAGGAACGAAAATATTTGTTTTCTGTTTAAAAAAAAAAAAAAAAAACTTACAAGGAAACTACAGTGGTGAACCCGCAGACTTAAATGAAACTTATGGCATTTTCTTTTCTGACAAAAATGTTAAATTTTTTTGCACTTTGCCCTCAATTTTTCTTTTTTGTGTTATTTTCTAAAATAAAGTTAACACTCTAAGAGGGTACCGTGTTTCTTTCTAAAAAATATTGCCAACAACAACACTTTTTGACTATAGAATTAGGGCCATAAGTCAGTTTTGCCGTACTCTAAAATCTTCAAACGTTTTAATGTTATTTTAGAAATGTTGAGGTTAAGAATAAGAATAAACGTTTTTCTCTAAAAATTATAAACACTTTTAAGTTTTAAATCAGACTAGACTAGTTTCTGCCTCTTTTTTTATGGACAGGCGTCATCAGTGATTTTCTATTTAAATTGTATTATTATTTGTGTATTTATAATTGTCAGATTGTCTCTATATGATACATTTTTTCAACAACCTGCGGCTGTAAGAATCAAACCTGCGCTCTTCTTACATTACAAACGTAACAATACCAAGTCATGAGCGTTTAGCAATTACACCCAAGTATGGCCTCGAATGTAAAGGGGCCAATACACGACACCAGCATGAATGCACAATCAAGTGATTGTGTGATTGAGCTTTTAAGCATACACCACACCATCATGCTGGTACAGCTTTCATTTCTTTACAAAAAGTGTGTAGAAAAGGTCGTCATGGATACTACTTTGTCTACTTTTATTATAACATTGGCTTTTTAAATCACGATTGCAATATTCTAAACTTTTAATTTTCCATAAACACGGCATTGACTTGTATAAATCGAGGAATTCTCCCCAAAATAATTTTTCTTTTGCATTCATGGTCTTGTTTACTGCTTGAAAACTTTTCAAAACTGAGTTAATTTCAGCATACACGATACTTGCATGCTGGTACAATCATAAAAATATCAAACTGCACTTGATTTTGCTCAATCGGCATGTGCAATCGCACCACAAACTGACACGCGGTCAATCGGCATGCACAATCACTTGATTGCGCATGCATGCTGGTGTCGTGTATGTGCCCCTTAATGCAGCTAAATTTAAATTGTATATTATACTCAGAAGTGACCAACACTAACAAACACAAATATTCTATTTTTAGATTATTGTTTATTTGTCTAATCTCCTTCGTCTCTATTTCACAATGTTTTACTTTTAAATTTTAAAAAATTAAAACCAAAAGTTTATTTTTTGATCTTTTATCATAAATTATGTTATGATTTTATCATAAATTATGATGTGATCTTGAACTTGAATAATCTTGTTCACATCATTATCTTCAAAAACTTCGCCCCTCTCCATCAGGTGGCGAGCAACAATTGTTCTAAAACTTATCAACTCGCGCAATTACAGTGTTGCCATATTTGAAGCCCTTCATCTTCCCCTACTTTTCATCTCTCCTCTATCCCCTTTCCAAAAAAAAGCAACACATTAATCAATAGGAAGAGATTCCTGACGTCAGCAATAGTTATTTTTGTTTTCTTATAAGCAAGGCAGCGACTTTCATGTAAATACATGTAGTCAGAATAACAAAATCGATTTTGAACAAATACTGTTCCAAAGACATTGCAACAAAATGGCATCGATATCTTATTGTATGTTTTTGCATATTTTGCTATATTTTACATAATTTCACTTTAATTACATATTTTGTAAAAATTAAAATTAAGATTTAATTAAAAATAAACAAAAGAAAGCATTTTTAACCCTTAACATAGCATCTATTTGTCATTTGTTATAAGGGTCCGCCATCTAACGTTTTTTTTTTTCAACTAGTGCTTACTACGTGAATGGTAACACTTAGCTCATGTCTGATTTGACAGATAATTAGTTTTATCCTTCCGCTGAACGAATATGGTTGTGTATACGCTTGAACAACGCTGGGAAATATTGCGACATTACTTTGAAAATCATGGTAATGTTGCAGAATGTGTGCGAAAATTGCGTACGGATTTTGGCATAAGAGAAGCACCGTCAACTCCGTATGTTCGTTATCTTGTGAAAAAAGTGAAAGAAACTGGCATCCTCATCGATAAACCAAAGCGTGAAAAGCCAAAAACAGTGCGTACACCCGAGAATATTGCTGCTGTGGCAGAAAGTGTGAGTGAAGCGCCATCAACATCAATTCACCGTCATTCTCAACAATTGAACATTTCGGAGACATCATTGAGACGAATTTTGCATACAGACCTTGGTATGACGCCATACAAAGTCCAATTGGTTCAGGAGTTGAAGCCAACTGACCATCCAATGCGTTTTCGCTTCGCTAAGTGGGCCTGCGATCGACTTACAGAAGATACAGCTGCAAACAATCGATAATGTGCTTAAAAATTGGACGGATCGTGTAGGCTACTGCATGGCTAGCCGAGGCAGCCATTTGAATGAAATTATTTTCCATTATTAACCGGAAGGACTGTACTTCCAAATAAAAAAAGAAATTTGAGAAAATATTCAGTAGTTTTTTTTATAGCATTTTCAAAAAAAAAAGTTATTTGGTGGTCCCTTTACATTTAAATTGGATTTCATTTTTCAACCAGCGCTTTCGAGCAAAAAATCGTTTTTTTTTCTTTAAATCCAACAATGTTAAGTGCATATTTTTTTATTTTTAGTGAATGATTTTGGATTTTTATTGCATATTTTAGGGTTTTTAGTGCATCTTTTTATTTAAGTGCATATTTTAAGTGCATATTTTCGATATTTTAGTGCATGGAAGTCGCTGTCCACCTTATAACTATACGAATAACTTATTATTTTGGTAACCACTTATTTTTTTAATGCAGTGGGCAAGCGAGTGTACACATTTTGTGAGTTTTTTTTTTTATAAAGCAAATATGTAGAACTACCCCGTCAGAAACTACCAGTGGTACAAATAATCAAGTACCAATGGCTAACCGAGGATTTGTAAATAGACTACTGGCAGAACACTCGTCATGAAAATTGCAAAAAACGATAAAATTTCACTAAAGTATCGTTACAAAGTTGACTATAACTTTTAAAAATTCAGGATGGTATCTCGATTAGTCTCTGAGTTATAGCCAAAACCGTGATAAAAATATGAAAATCGCCCTAATTTATATGAGTTGAATTAACGATGCATACAGTACACATTAGGGTTGCCAACCTGGATTGATATTTAAACATCCCAGGATTCGGTATTGAGCAAATCCCGAAATCCCGGGATTGTTTAAAATCCCGGGGTTTTCAGTATTTCGGGATTTTTCGGGTTTCTGGTATTTGTTTATGTTAACAAAAAATTCGGTAACCACAACAAAACCATCCAATTGGCAACAAATTCGATGGTCATATATGTCAATATACGAATATGTTTTCTCTGTACACCTATCGCAAAGGAATTTCGGTAATTTTAAAGGTAAACATGTTCTGCGTTTCTAAAAAGCGTTTTGCCAGTACTTGTTTTACACAAATTTCAGTGGTCTTCAGAAAAAAATCATTGCCAAAGAATTGTCTCAGACCACTATGCCAACGTTGGGAAAAAGTGTTTTCCCTGTGCTATCCAGTCTAAAATTACCAACGGCTTAAAAGTCTAGCCACTGGTAAAGCATTTATTTTTTTAAAAATTATGATGCCTTGCTTAAAAAGTTTGTGGTCGGAAGGTTCCGAGATCGAGACCGGTTGCAGGCAAACATTTTTTTTTTTTTTATACTTTTTAATGTTTTTTTCATATAAAAATCATTTTTTTGTTGCCAAAAAGCCGTAATTCCAATACAAAAATTTATGTTAAGAGTAAAAAAAAAGTTTATGATAAAAAGTACTGATTTTCGGCCGTAATTAAAAAAGTTTTTAGTCAACTTATGTATTTTTATGTACTTATTGTGAGTATTTTTAAAACAAAATGCACTTTAAATATTTAAAAACTTCCGACAAAAATTGGTTCAAGATCAGATTTATTTCCAGAAAATTAATGTGGTTAAATAAAAAGCAATGTAAATCATTAAAAAAAAACCAAAAAAATGCACTACATGACTTTTTGGTTAATGGTGTTGAAACTGCAGTTATGACCTTTTGATTTTCGTAATAAACGTGTCAAATTTTGTGGGAAGCTGTATTTAGGTTAACTACATTGTAATCAATCAAAAAGTCAATTTTGAAATTTTTTTGTTAGTTGGATTTAAGATTACAATATAATAATACTTAATCAATTTTATCGTATACTCATAGAAATATACCAGTAGAACTAGCAGAAAATGCTACTAAAAATTTGTTAAAAATGATGTTGCAGAAAAAACTGCTAAATTGTGCAGATTTTGTGCTAAATATTAAAAAAATAAGAAAAGCAAAAATAAATCTGTTAGCAATGAAAATGAAAATTATTCAAGTTCGAGGCCATACTCTATATTTCTTTATTAGGATATTGTCCTAACAAATAATCTATAGAGTTTTTGTTTTCAAATTTATTCTTTGACCCTTTCAGGAATGTGTTGATAGATCTATTTCGGGAATTTTCTAGGTTCCCATCATCAGAACACGTTTTGAAAGAGGTAACAATCCTATGCCAAACATCAAACATTCATATAAACTAGTTTACTCACTACATGAGAACTAATATATATTATATGAGCTCGAAGTAAAAAAAGATTATTACCATTGATCAAAAGGTCGAAAAAACATAATTTTTATTTTTAATAAAAATTATATTAAACTTGTAAAGGGTGTCCCAAGAAGAGCGCAATTTTTAAATTTTAAATAAAACACAGATATTTAAAAAAAATCGTGAAACTTTATTATATCGTAAAGTAGACAGAATGAGGTTATGTATGGAACAATATATCGTGCAGATGGCCGCCGCGGCTTTGCTGGCATGCACGCGATCTTCTAATGAAATTTTCAATGACCGTTTTGCATGAATGCTGCGGTATTTCATTAATGCAGCGTCCAATTTCCTCTTTTAAGGCTTGAGTCGTCGTCGGCTTATTCGCGTAAACCATCGACTTCAAAAAACCCCAAAGAAAAAAATCTAATGGTGTTAAATCGCACGATCTAGGCTGCCAATTCTGATCTCCAAAACGCGAAATAACACGACCGGGAAATGACTGATGCAGCAATTGAATTGTTTCTCTGGCTGTATGACATGTGGCGCCGTCTTGTTGGAACCACATGCCCTCCACATTCATTTCTTCAATTCTAAGCAAGAAAAAACTGGTTATCATTTCACGATACCGAACACCATTGACTGTTTGCGCTTGACCTGCCTCATTTTCATAAAAAAAGGTCCAATGATTCCTCCAGCCCAAAAACCACACCACACAGTGACACGTTGAGGATGCATTTGCTTCTCGTGAATCACCCCAAATGCCACAATTCTGCCTACAGTTGACTCTTTTGGAGCATTATTGTGACCCCAAATTGATCGCAATTTGCGAACTGTAGCCGCAAAACTTTCACCATTTTGGTAAAACAATTTCACAATGAGAATGCGTTGTTCATTCGTGTAGCGCTCCATTTTTACTAACCTCGTACCTTCTACTAGCAAACAATAACAACTGTTCAAATGTCAAACAATGACACTTCGAATGTTGCCAGATTTAAAAATTGCGTTCTTCTTGGGACACCCTTTATAAAAGACAGAGTATGGTCTTGTTTACTACTTCCCCTGTACATTTTGTTATTAACAAATGTGCATATCAAAGGAAAAGAAACAAAAACGTGTATTGAATATTTACCAAAGGTAAACATACACACAAAAAACAAGTTTTCAATTTATTTTTTGATCAATGGTGATAATCTTTTTTACTTCGAGCTCATATAATATATATTAGTTCTCATGTAGTGAGTAAACTAGTTTATATGAATGTTTGATGTTTGGCATAGGATTGTTACCGCTTTCAAAACGTGTTCTGATGATGGGAACCTAGAAAATTCCCGAAATAGATCTATCAACACATTCCTGAAAGGGTCAAAGAATAAATTTGAAAACAAAAACTCTATAGATTATTTGTTAGGGCAATATCCTAATAAAGAAATATAGAGTATGGCCTCGAACTTGAATAATTTTCATTTTCATTGCAAAATTAAAGGTCGAAAAAACATAATTTTTATTTTTAATAAAAATTATATTAAACTTAAATCTGTTAACTTTACAGAATTTTAGTTATATTCGATGTTAATTTAAGTTAATTGAAAATAGCAGTTTACTCTGTAAAATTAGCAAAAACTTTTACTAAATATTTCTAGACTCAAAATAGCAAACAAAAACTGTAATACAGGGTGTAAGCCGGGTAGGTATACTACTTTGTTTTGCCGCCATTTTGGTAAACTTTAGTCTTGACAGTTCATATTTGGCAGTCGTGAAGTAGACACGTGGCAAATTTGTTATGGAAAAATATTCGATAAACCAACGTGTTTTAATCGTTAAAACATTTTATCAAAATCAATCATCGATTACTGTGACGATGAGAAAGTTACGTGTTATTTCAAGTTATTTCAAGAAATGGTGATGTTGAATGGCCTCCACGGTCGCCTGATTTGACTGCTCCGGACTTCTCTTTGTGGGGATATCTGAAAAGCAAGGTTTATGCAAGCAAACCAGAAACGCTTGAGCAAATCAAACAAAATATTCGTGATGAAATTAATGAAATACCGCGTGAAATGTGTGAGAATGTAATGAAAAATGTGCTCAAAAGGGCTCGCATTTGTGAGGCTAACAGAGTCGGACATTTATCTGATATTGTATTCCCTACATAATTGCCGACATTAAATAAAACATTCATCAATATAAGATCCATTCTCTTTCATTTAATGAAAAATTATAAACAAACAAAGTAGTATACCTTCCCAGCGGACACCCTGTATTAACAAAATATTTTGCTTTAATTACTTCAAACTGAGTAGAATGCAAATAACGGGTTTATTTAGACGTTTATTCGCATAAAAAAAAAACTTTAAAAATTTTAAAATTTGTTAATGATTTTTTTTGTCTACTAATATTTAGAAAATGTTTTTGCTGATTTTATCAGATTGTTTTGTTACTTTCAATTAACTAACATTTTCCTCAATTATAACTAAATATTTGTAAATTAAACAGATTTATTTTTGATATTTTTATATTATTAATATTTTTTTGCTATATCACTTTTAACTAATTTTTCGTAGCTTTTTCTTTTTGCTATTTTTATTTCTATGTGTTTAGGGGAGAGACAATGTTTTTAGCCCTTATTGTTAATCTTTCTAAAAAGTGGCAACTTATTCAGAAATTTAATATGTTATATGGTTTTATAAAAAGAATTTACGAGATTTTAGGTTCAAAAGTAAATTTCATATAAAACACAATGTGTATTATTACAAATACAGTGCCATAACGTCGGCTAGCCTGCAACTAGTCCTATGTGTTATTTTGATTTTTTTATTGTACTATTGAGCGCACCCCTCTGTAATAGAGATTAAATCCGGATTTCTTTTAATGCAGTATTTTAGTAAATGAGATCGTGAATTATTAAGACATATGATGTCAATAAAATATTTTAAAAGGATAATATAAATCCATTTTTTCGCTGTCCTGAAAAACACTTAAAAAACACATACCACTACTTGCAAGCCGGCGATACACGCAGAAAAAAACTGGGGAAATATTATCGAAGTGCTTAGTAAGTTTCAACTACATAAGTTTCAAGTTAGATTTACAAAATTTCTTGTAAAATATATGAATTTTTTTAGAAATGTTTTACTAGGTTTGTATATATATTACAAAAATTTTTTAATATTGTACTAGAACTTTGTAAAACTAACTTGTAACTTATGTAGTTGTTCACTTACTAAGCACTTCGATAATATTTCCCCAGTTTTTTTCTGGGGCTTGCCAGCAAGTAGTGCAATATGAGTATCAAAATTTTTGTTTTCTCGAGTACATATAAATTTCGTAAGTTTCAGACATGTTTTCATACAAAAATCGTGTAGTTTTTGACTCCTAAAATTGGAATTGTTCAATTGTCGTTTACAATGTATACAAGTTTCTTTAAAATCTGCTGGTTTACCACTGTGTAGTTTCCTTGTTAGCTACAAACATAATGCAACTAAAATTTTTAACAGCTTATAATACGGCGTCAGACTACACTCAAAAAAGTTCGCATGTACAGTAATTACCGTTAAAATTACAAAAAAAAATTTAATTTTTATTTTAAAAAACAACTTAAAAATGTAGTAAAAATAACTAACAAAGTCGTAAAAATAGCCGACTAAAAAATGAACAAACATTTATTAAGCAATTAGTTTTTCTATTTATAATAGTAACATTTAAATTTTCGAAAATTTTAGAAACATATTTATGTTGACTAGAAACTGTTGATTGTAAGCACAAACTAAGATTAAAGCTTCAGCTTTAAAAAAAAAGCTCTTATTTTTGTTCAAGGACATACAAGATTCCGGTAAAGGACATAGTCTTAACTTAAAAACGTATAGATGTATTATTATGAAATTTGGCAGAAAGATTATATTTAGTAGTAGCAGTAAAGGGTGTTTTTAAGCCCAATAGAACTTACGAAAGGGTTAGCTGTCAAATGAACTGTCATGCTGGGCTCAATTTTTACATTTATGGCAAATCATCATGAATAGATTCAAGCTTGAACAACGCTACCAAATTATCCACATTTACTTTAAAAGCAGTCATCGATTCGCAAGATGTTGTATCGCAAAATTGTGTTCAGCTCATTTTTTGCTTAACGGGTTTGTTAATAAACAAAACTGCAGCATATGGAGTGAGACCAATCGACAAGATACCCTACAGACCCCTTTACATCCAGAAAAATACTCCGTTTGGTGCGGTTTTCGCGCTGGCGGCATCAGCGGACCTTATTACGGCGTCCGCAACCATCAACTTATTGCAATAAATATTTGGCGATAAGTTGATTTAGAGAAATGATAGTGTCAATTGGCCTCCATAGTCGTGCGATTTGACACCTCTCGAATATTTCCTGTGAGGCTACGTGAAGTCACTGGTTTATGTTGGTAAACTAGCAACAATTGACGCCTTGAAGGCCAACATTGTTCGAGTTATTCGTGACATACGGCCAGCAATGCTTGTTGGCCAAAATTGAACGTCCAGAATGCACTTCGTTAAGAACATATACAGTGGTCATATGCCCGAAATCATTTTCTAATGTTAATGAAATGTATTGATCTTTCGAATAAAAAACATTTTTTGATTAAAATTACATTTTTTGTGTTATTTTTTACAATTTAAAGTTCTATCCGGCTTAAGAAACACCCTTTAGTAGTAGCAAAGCCTTTAAGTTTATTCAATATATGTTGAAGTTAAGGTGCGTTTTCGTTCAATTTCCCGATTTAAAAAAAAACGAAAAACGCCATATCTTCTTAAGTAAAAGCACAAAAAGCGTAAGTTTTGGACTTTCCGACCGAGTATTCGACTTCGGATTTCGGCCAAAAAGTGATGATCTTGGCCAAAAATGGCTTGAACTTGGTCTAACTCAGTGTATTTGAAGAAATTGAGTACATTTTCAGAATAAGTTCATTAATTTAAAAAATTTGTATTAAATTCGTTATATATTTCTATTAAAAATAACAAAGTTCAAGCATTCCCATTTTCTTCCAAAGTAAACATTGAAAAAAATTGAACGCATTATTACATATTTTTGAAAGAAATTTATAAATTAGCTTTTTTTGAGATTGATACATGCTTAAATATTTTATGTTTTACTTAAAAAAAAAATTCGTTGTCAAAATTAACCGAATTTAACGTTTTATTCAAATTAAAAATTAAATTTAAAAGTTCGGCTTAGTCCGAACATTGAAAATCTTTCCGAAGTTCGGCTTCGAACAAAAAAAGTGAGTGCGGTTGGACACTAATTGCTATATCTTTAAAGCATAGTTTTTCAGATTCGCTCTAAAACTAATTTGGCCCATATTGCCCCTAATACGTGGAATACATTTCATTTCAAAAAAGCTAGTAAGTTTTGGAGGTAAAAACACTTCAATACATACTCTTACAAATCCTTCCCGTAACTAAATGTCAGTCATTCGTTTAGTAAATAGTATTAGTCGTTTGAACTGTAATTGTAGTAATTTTACTAGGGGGAAATATAATATAACTAATTTTGGAAGTCATTAAAAAAAATAACTAACCAAAAATACCGTATTTTAGTAACAGTTGTTTTGTGGAGTTATTTTGATAACTTCGCAAAAAGCTGCAAAAAATAATGTAAGTTTTAAATATTTTTTTGTTATATTTATTTGTATAATTCCTAAAAATAGTAAAAAAAACTTAAAAAAACTCAAAACTATTAATTATATTAAAAAATTGGGGAAACATTTTATGAAGAATGTTTAAGAGACAACGCACAGAGTCTAATTTTCAATATATAAAACATATTCCTTTTGGTATATTAAATACTTTTCAGCTTCTCGGAATCGACTTAAGCCCGTCTAATACAACAATAATTGATATACGTTGTAGGATATTCAAATTACTCGAGTTTGGTTATTGTCGAGTAAACGAGTAACTCGATTTTGAGGCTTTTAACTTAATCGATTAATCGAGTAAGATTTTGAAATAACTCGAGTTACTCGAATAATTTTAATAATTTTATTTCATTAATTGTTCTTAAAAAATAAATTTAAAAAAATACAAAATTAGGAGTTTCGAAAAGTATTTTATCAAAATTAATTAATTTAAAATTAAAAATAAGTTCTTAAATAATATACAATTGAGATGTTTTACTTTTTTTCTTTTGTTTTCATAAAGATCGACTTTAAGAATTTTTTGCAAATATCAAAAATAAATTATGAATTACTTTTTCGCCGTCATTAATAAACGAAAGAGTTTTGTTTGATTTAATTTTGTTTGCAAAATAGATCATTTTTAATGCATGTGATTAAGTTGAATAAATATCCGGAAGAAAGAAAAGAGTGACGGCTAAATCCGACCTGTAGCATTAAAAGATGTTGAATTCAGTTTAATTCGATCTTGCTAAAAAAAAAACGTCATTACAATCTAATAGTTTTGCAATTGTTGCAATATTTTTTTTTTGTTGAATATTTAGATATATCAAAATTTAGCTTATTTTCCGGAAATCGGACCTTTTGATCTTCATTTTTTAGTTTTGATGTTTGATAATCAGATAAGACAAATATGCTTTTTGCCATTTCTACTCATATTTGATTTTTTGCCATTTTTTGATTTATCATTTTTGGTCTTAAAAACCGCTTTTTCTTATGATTTTTAAGCTTTAAAATTGCGTTTTTAGATATTCTTTGCTTTAAATAATATTTTTCGGAAATTTTTTTTTACTTTTTCTTTTTAAAAGTATATTTTTTATTTTTACATTTTTTCAAATTAGCTTTTTTTGCTTTTTTCTAATCTTGTTTAATTTACTCGAACAATTGTTCGACTAAGATTCATCGATTAATCGAGTAACGGTTAACCGATTGAATACCCTAATACGTAGTAATATTTTGTTAGCTGTTTTTGATTGTTTTGACAGTTATTTGTACTAATATTGCAGTTATTTTTTTTAATAGTTGATAATAACTACAATTTTTAGTAATTTTTATGACCAATCTAGCCACGTCTTTTGAATTACATTTGTAGTTGTTTCAAGTGTCATTTTTAGTCGTTTCTACCTTCTGAATACTCTGAGTGTAGATATTGCATTTAAGAATCCCGGTATGTTTACTTTCATCTAACCCCTTTAAACTACGCCCATGGACGTTATCATTTTAAATAATATTTTGTTCTTTTCTATAAGCTTGTGTGATTTATACACATTATTACAAAATAAAATAAAAAAAATTATGTTTTCGTAGTAAGAACTTAAAATCTGGGCTACAAAATTATTTGTTGCTAAGTTCAAAGAAAATTTATGAGAAATTATTCTTTAAAAGTGATTGTTATTAACAATGTTGTTTTAATAATTAAAGAAAATATTAAATTAATAATTAAATAGCTTGTCACACAATTATTGTTAATATCAATATTAACATTTTAAATGTCAAAACAAACTAACGATCTAAAACCTAACCCATTAACGTCCAGTGTCCCCATATGAGGACAAGTCGATTTTTAGATTTTCTCTGTTCGTATTTGTCACTATTTGCCACAAACAACTAAATTTAGAACTTAAGAAACAAATGTTTTTTCTTATAAGTAAACTCTGAAAATTCTTCCCGTAACTACATGTCAGCAGAGCATTGAAGAATTCATTCACTAATTCCCATTTTTTGAAAGGAATTTAAATTTTAGCTATGAATTCCGCATCCAGGGCTTAATAATATAAAAATAATAAGTAACAAACACGAAGTTTGTTACCGGATCTATGTTTTAACTTTTTATAGTTAAAGTTTTCAAAATAACGGCTGATATGGTTTTGTAACGAAAAAACATCAAAAAATTTAAAATTGGTTATTGGTTATTGGACATAATAAAAATAATTAAACAAATGCATAAATAATAATACTTTTTAAAACCTACACCTGATATTTGATACATAAAGTATTTTTGTATTTAAAGATCGTGTAGTTCCTTTCAGGACAATTTTTATTTTCCTACAATCCCTAATTTAACCTAATTTAAAAAATTCACCAGAACACTAGTTTTAAGCGCATAAAATACATTTTATTCTAACAGCCTACACACAGTTTCTAGTCCCACGTGAAAAGTTAGTTTATTTGGACATTAAGTGAAAAGCTTAACTTCAGGGAATTAAACAAAAAAGGTAAGTCCCTTTAGACTTAAACCAAAAAGTTAAGTCTTTAGGGAATTAAACAAAAACAAGTTAATTCCCTAAGGGAATTAAACCGGAGACCGAAATTAACAGTTATCATATAAACTTTAACTCAAAAACTCTCTATGTTAGAGTCAACGGAGACGTATACTATTGTATACCAATCGATTCGTATTGAAGTGCTCTTTCAGAATCTATGGTGATCTTAAAAACACGATCTCAACTCGACAGATAAGTGTTATTTTTCAACGAAGAAATAAAAGATCGAATGAAACTCCTAAGAAGACAGTTTTATTTCGCCTTCATTAAATAAAACTCTTTTGAGGAGTTTTATTTTTCCCGTCTGAAATAAAACTCTTTTGAGGAGTTTTATTTTTCCCGTCAGAAAATAAAGCTCATTTGAGGAGTTTTATCTTGAAACTCATTTAAGGAGTTTTATTTTTCCGTCTAAAATAAAACTCATTTTGTTTATTTTCTTCTTTTTTATTGACTTTATTTACTATAATGTGTGTAGTAATTTATTTGTTTAATTTAACGAACATAACTTTTTCTAAATTTTCTGCGGAAAGATTTGAAAGCAGGTCGTTCAATACCAATTTAAAAGCAGAGAATGCTCTTTCCACGCTTATCTGGGTTGCACTGTATAGTTTTTGACAAGTACGGATACTGTATTCTTTTAGCCTCTCAGAACTCAAAAAGAGGTTTGTCAATCGATAAGGGCCTTGGAGAAAATTTGTCGATTTCATAGAAAGCTTTTTTTCATTATCACTTCCTTCGCTTTCTTGTTCCCTATCTATATTTAGGGAGTTCAAATACTGCCCCAAAAGCAATGACTGAGATTGAGATGTATCGCAAACATCCGGCGAAGATCGTGAAGCTTCCCTCCCCAAATGAGTTTTAAAATAAAACTCCTCAAATGAGTTTTATTTTAGACTCAAAAGAGTTTTATTTAATGAAGGCGAAATAAAACTCTCTTCTTAAGAGTTTCATCCGATCTTTTATTTTTACGTTGAAAAATAACTGTTATAAAGGAACTTTTTTGATATCACTTATAACCGTTACGGTCCCTGAATTAAACATAATTGGAATGAATTGATTACCTACGTAATGCATTCACTGACCAAAACCTGAATTAACAGAGTTTGAATGAATTCTTGTTGAACGAATTCCATAATATTAATGCTTAATGTTTTGTCATGGAATTCATTCTCTAAATTTGAATTTTTTTAATTCATTCACAGAATATAATTTTTAGTATTTTCTTATTAAAGAATTCATTCCTTGAATTAAATTGAATTTTAGGGAATTCATTCCCAAATTAAAGGAATTCTTAAACGCTCATTCATTCCCAAATTGAAGGAATTCTTCAACGCTCTACATGTCAATTATTCTTGTAGTAAACGGTAATAGTAATTTTAAATGTAATTGTAGTCATTTTACTATGGAAAAATGTAAAATAACTATTTTTGGCTGTCATTAAAAAAAAATACTGTTTTTCAGTAACAGTTGGTTTGCTTACACACAAAGAAATAAAGTGCCACCCGAATTAAAAAGTGTATTTTAACAATAACAACTTGTAAATTCAGTTAGAACAACGATATTTACCTTATATAACTGAATATTTTGGATGATGCAACTAAAATTCAGTTGAATTAACCGAACTTTGTTGAGAAAAATTCGTAATAACCGAATTTGAGTCGTAGTAACAGAATTTCAGTTAACAAACAGCTAAATTTTTCTCTGTGTGTAGTTATTTTGATCACATCGCAAAAAGCTGCAAAAAAATAATGAAATGCGTGTATAAGTTTTAAACTTCAAACCGGCCTAAGCTCTTTTGCAATGAAATTTATACCAACCACGTGTTTGGCACAAAAAATAAGCAATATGTTCTTCTAGCATATTTTTATTCGTTTCCTGCTTGAGGCGAGGCCAGAATATGTTTAGAGCGAACCTCAAAAACTAATCTATAAAAATATATAAATATATTTGGGTATAAATTCTTCGTCTTACCATGATATAACTACGGTCCAAAAATTACACTTTTTGTTCTTTTACTTAAGAAGATATGGCTTTTTTCGTTTTTCCAAAACCGCGAAATTAAGCGAAAACGTGCCTTAACTTTAGTATATACTGATCAAACTTAAAGGCTTTTCTAATATTACTAAATATAATATTTTTGATAAATTTCATAAAAATCCGTCTATAGGTTAAGACGATGTCTTTTAGAGGTATCCTATGAGAATCCTGTATGTCCTTAGACCAAAATAAAAGATTTTGTTTAAAGCTTAAGCATCAATCTTACTTTATGTTTACTATCAATGGTTTCTAGTTCAACATAAATATGTTTTTAAGATGTTTTAAAATTTAGTTTATTTTACAATATTTATTTTTTTAAATTTTACGAAATTTTAACTTTTAACACTTTTTTGCTTTCGCACCATTACTTGACAAAATATTTTTTAAACATGGTTTTTTTTACCGAAATAGCTTAATTTCTTATTAAAAAAACACTAATTTGAAGCATTTATGGCCAATTTATTGCCGATTAGATTTTTATGTTATTTTTTTTTATTTCAGAAAATAGTAAAAAAATTACAAAACCTCAAAACCACACACCGGAAAACATTTTATTTTTGGTTTTTAACAAAAATAAATATATTTAAAATGTTTTTTTCATCTGTACAAAACAGAAAAAAAAAGTATTTTAATTTTCAACTATAAAAAACTTTAATAAAAAAAAAACGAATGATAATTTATTGTTAAATAACAAAGTTGAAAATAAAAAGTTGAAAAAAGTACAAAAAAGTACTTCTCTTTTTTCAAAATTTTTATTGAGCTCAAAAAATTTCAAATATTACTATAA
Organism: Delia radicum; assembly: GCA_021234595.1. Classification (NCBI taxonomy): domain Eukaryota; kingdom Metazoa; phylum Arthropoda; class Insecta; order Diptera; family Anthomyiidae; genus Delia; species Delia radicum. The sequence goes on along the minus strand of CM037852.1, from coordinate 223,423,193 downwards.
ATATAATCGCAAGGAATCGTATGATTTGTGATATCAACAAAATCGATGAGTTGTGGCACAAAACAAGGTATCACATACATCGGCACAGTCTCTAGATTATAACCATTTAAAAACATTATTTAAAAAACTTCAAAATAATTGCAGTTTACCAAAACATGCTTTATGGTGTAACAAAATTAATTATTAAACGCATCCGCGGTTTACATCCTGTATATAAATAAATATATAAAACTATAACAAATTTGTTTGCATATATTTTTTTTTAATTTGCGAATTTTTCATACAGAAGTTTTTGAATTAAAATGACCTAGGTCAAATCCGGTAGTAATATTTCTGGTTCAAATTTGAATCAGAAATCTTAAAATCAAACCCGCTATTTTGTAAACTTCTCGATTTGTCAATTCTTGTATATGGCAGGTATTTACACATTATACTAAAAATTGGATTATGTAGCCATTTTGAAAAGCTATGATGCCATACAAATTTAAATAAATCGCGAATTTTTCATATGGTGCTCCATATAAAATAACTTTTCGAATTTCTTATTTGACTTTTTTGCCTTGGATATACATTTGTTTGGGTCTTTAGTTAATTTAGCGATAAAGTTTGCAAAAAAACCGCAAAATACGAGATAAAGTGGGAATTAACGGACAAATTTTAGATTTTCGTTTTTTTTTAGTGACCAATTTTATTTTGTTTATTATTTGTTTTTAAGGTATTTCCTTCGGGCTAATTTGGTCACTTGTCTGATAATTAAATTAAAATAAAAAACTATTTATTTAATTTTTCACTCGACGTTTCTTTGGCTTATTTCCAATTTCTTCAGGAGTTATTTATTATTTAATTCTGGCAAAACAAAATACAAAAGTTAGAGTTAAGGTTTGGTGAATCCAATTTTTACTAAAATGGTGCTACAGGTATTGTCTTTAGAAATTTTAATTCGCAAAAAATTTATGAAAAATTTGCAATTAAAAGAATTGCCAATTATAATTTCATAAATTTATTTATTTACGGAATATAAAACGTTGATAAGTTTTATAGCAAATTTGTTATACCATAACGCGTTTTTTCGCCATACACCATTATTTCGCGGTTTTAAAAATGCATTTTTCAAATAATTAAAATTTTTTGTGGTATCTTTATCTTGGACCACTCGCTAAAAAAACGCTCTGCTGGAAATATAAGTGCTCTTTGTTTAGAAAACATTTCCGCTTCCCATGTTTCTAATATAACATGTTTGCTTGCAAATATAATTATGTTTGCCTGTAAATATATATATGTTTGTCTACCGCCAAATATATTATAAATATTTTTGCATATCCCAAACATAATATCTACAAATTTGTAAATTACAAATATATCTTTGTTTAGGTTTGAAAATTTGAATCACTGTAAACATATAAAGGGTGTCCCAAGAAGAGCGCAATTTTTAAATTTTAAATAAAACACAGATATTTAAAAAAAAATCGTGAAACTTTATTATATCGTAAAGTAGACAGAATGAGGTTATGTATTTAACAATATATCGTGCAGATGGCAGCCGCGGCTTTGCTGGCATGCACGCGATCTTTTAATGAAATTGTCAATGCCCGTTTTGCATGAATGCTGCGGTATTTCATTAATGCAGCGTCCAATTTCCTCTTTTAAGGCTTGAGTCGTCGTCGGCTTATTCGCGTAAACCATCGACTTCAAAAAACCCTAAAGAAAAAAATCTAATGGTGTTAAATCGCACGATCTAGGCGGCCAATTCTGATCTCCAAAACGCGAAATAACACGACCGGGAAATGACTGATGCAGCAATTGAATTGTTTCTCTGGCTGTATGACATGTGGCGTCTTGTTGGAACCACATGCCCTCCACATTCATTTCTTCAATTCTAGGCAAGAAAAATCTGGTTATCATTTCACGATACCGAACACCATTGACTGTTTGCGCTTGACCTGCCTCATTTTCATAAAAAAAAGGTCCAATGATTCCTCCAGCCCAAAAACCACACCACACAGTGACACGTTGAGGATGCATTTGCTTCTCGTGAATCACTCGAGGATTTTCCTCACCCCAAATGCGACAATTCTGCCTATTGAAGAAGCCATCAAGATGAAAATGGGCCTCGTCACTGAAGATGATTTTATCGGCAAAATCAGCATTTTCATGTTGTCATGTAGGTGAAACAATTTCACAATGAGAATGCGTTGTTCATTCGTGTAGCGCTCCATTTTTACTAACCTCGTACCTTCTACTAGCAAACAATAACAATTGTTCAAATGTCAAACAATGATACTTCGAATGTTGCCAGATTTAAAAATTGCGTTCTTCTTGGGACACCCTTTACATAATTACCTGCAAACATATTCAAAAGTGTTTTTTTTTTTCTGCGTGCACAAATTACAATTAGTGGTATTGATGATACCACAAATCATTTGTTTTTGCCGCAATATACGTCGTGAAAGGATTTACCCCTCTGCGTATTAATGTTTTTGTGCAAGTTTTTTCACTAACACTCGCGAAATTCTTTCCGACTTTATTTGTAGAAATATTAATATTATATTTGTGAGTTTAATACAAAAGTTGAAAAAAAGATAAAAACTTTATTTTGTACTTTTTTCAACTTTATTAAACTTTTTATTTTCAACTTCTCTAAAATATAAATAACTTTTTAAAACAAAATAATTTATTTGAACACATGTGTTTGATTTTTTTTGGAGGGAAACAAACAAAAAAGTTCGTTTTAAAATGTTTAAAATCGGGTGTCTGCTCAAAACTATTAATTATATTAAAAAACTGGTCAATGTTTAAGCGATAACGCAAATTAGACGGAAATTAGACTCTCAATTTCCAATATATAGTATGTTAAATACTTTTTTAGCTTATCGGAAACGACTTAAGCCCTCACAGTGGGGTATTTGAAAAAAATAATGGTAATAAATATAGAACTTCTAAACTACTGATCAGATCGGTACGAATCAAATTGAAAATTGTAAAAGAGGTATAAATCTTTTGTAATATTATGATTGCGTCTCCCTGTTTTAGTACAGGGGTACTTGCAGGTTAACAAAGTTAACTACCTCGTGTATAACATTTTTTTGAAGGGTGTAACTTTTGTAAATGTGGATCGAAAAAACATGCTTATAGTTATATCCTCTACTTTAAAAGTTATTGAAATTTAAAAATAAGAATTGTGTGTTTTGCCATGAGTTTTTTTGGTGTATCTACCCAAAAACTTTATTATTTAATCGATTTATAAACAAAAAATTGTGTCAATAATACTTCACGATAAAAGAAATATCAAACTTTTTTAAATTAGCTTTAATAGTTTATTCGTAAAAAATTCTTAAAGTTTAAAATTTAAAAAAATTATGAAAAATTGAACAGTTCATGCGAATAAAGACGAATAGACCATTTGTAGAATTTTACAGGGGACAATTAAAAACGCAGGAAACGGTTAAAAAATAATATTTTTGTCAACTTTTTGGTATTAGCTTAAAGATTTAAGTCACATCTACCTATATACAAAATTTTTGGTAAGGTATTCGAAAGAGAACTTGCCAAAAATTGGACTTCAATTTTTGCTTAAATGGAAAAAGGGCGAATATCCAAAAAAATGTATTGAAATTTGAATAAAAATGTGTTATTTTGCAGCAGATTTTGACTAAATTTTCATGAGACTTGCAAAACTTGACGAACTATGGTTGGTATTTGTTTGTAACACTTTAAAGACTTCAAGGATACACTTTTTTTTTTTAGCTAATATCAATTTGAAACTCTCAGCTAAATAATTTTTATATAATATTTTGTTAAGGATGGATATTCGCCCTTTTTGCTTTCCACACTTTAAAGACTTATAACTCAAGAATGGTAAAATTTTTTGCCAATATAATAAGTGTGGTTTGTTCCTCGTAATGTTCTTTTAACACATTGTTACCGAAAGTAAAATTTTTGTATGTTTTTGTGTTGTATTTAATCAAAATTGTGCGTTAGTTCACTCCCAATTTAAACAAAAATATAAAAATATACGAATTATTGCACTTTCAAAGTCATTTTTTTAGCCTTAAAAGTCAAAATTTCTGCATAGGATTGTAGAGCTCTGCTAATAAAATGCATTTATGCAAAAAAAACGTGTTTGCGAAAAAGTGGTCTATTCGTCCTTATTCGCATGAACTGTTCAATTGTAAATTTTGGGCCAAAAAGTATTTATATTTCTTTACAATTTTCTTGGAACTTTGTTAAAAAGCCAATACAAATTTTAATATTTTCTGAAAGATTGGGCTTTGAAAAATATTTTAAATGTAATTTCACTAGATTTTGGACATGCCCTAAATCAAGCATTGGTCGAAAATTCATAATTTCGGATTATGAAACAAAGTCTTCTGAATATTTGACATGAATATGTTGACATACAGCTTATAATTAGGTCAGGGCGGAAGATTTTGTGAAAAATTACAAATTATGAAAATAAAATTTTTTGATCGCAACAAAAACCCATATTTATCAGTTTTGTCCGAAATTTTCACCACATAATCTATGAACCTAAAATAAAATTTTCATATACAAAGTATTAAAATACTAAAATTTTAGCCCGAGGTCTAATTTTTACGTTAATTTTTTTATCTGTTATTAATGCCCGTAATTTCAAGCAATATTTACCTACCGGTGCTTAGATACCTACCCGATTTTGTTCGTGTATACGGGTAGATATCTAAGCACCGGTAGGTATCTATTGCTTGAAATTACGGGCATAAGTACAGTATATACATACATATTATATAACGACAGATAAGAAAATATGTCTTCTTTTAACACAAATTAAAAAAAAAAAAATTTAATTTAAATAAACCTTGAACAATTTTGTAAAATGAACCAATAAAAACAAAAATAAATTAGAAAAGCTTTTTTGCTTGAGTTAAGCATTTAATATCTTAAGGCATGTAAATGATATTTATTTTTTCAAACATAATTAAAAAAAATTAACATCAGTTAAAAAATCAAATAATTTTTTTTTTATTTTTTTTTTTTTCAATATTAGATATTTTTCACATAACACTGTGCAACAAATTTCGGACCATGGTAGACATCCCGGACCATTCTAACGGAAAATGAAAGTAGACCATTAGTAGACTAAAACCCCTAAAGGGTTTTGAAATCTTTGCTCTTGTTTTGTTTTTATAGGCCCTTGAAGTTGATTCTTTTTTAGCATATTTTTGCTCTTTTTTACTATGGATGAAAATAAAATGTTGAAATGGGTAAAAATAAAATGCAATAACGACGAAAGCGAGGATGCTCATTTGCACACAGACTGTTTGGTAGCTTCTTTAGAAGTGTGGTGTTCAAAATGAGTTAAATCGGTCTAGCGCTTCAAAAGTTATGAGTGAAATGTAAGGCAGCCTCAAAATGTTTCATACAAATTGGCGAATTTTACTAAATTACGTGACTTGTCCATTTTGTAACCAGATATATAGAGATGAATAGTGTTGAATATTCACCTCAAGTTCTTGTTTCACCAATTTTTTTTTTCGCCTCAAACTTTTTTCACCACCTTATAAGTCCTGACTTTAATTATAAGCCGTATGACAAGATATTCGAAAGACTTTGTTTTAAATTCGTAATTTTTTTAACACACTCTAAAATAAATTTTTTTTTGTCAAAAGTTTGTCATTTTTGGCCAACTTTTTTCAGAAAATATTAAAATTTGTATTGGTTTTTTTATTTTTAACAAAGTTCCAAGAAAATTGTAAAGAACATACTTTTTTGGCCATAAATTGTAATTTTTCATAAATTTTTTTAATTTATAAATTTAAGGATTTTTCACGACTAAATTAACAGTTTAATTTAAAAAAGTTTACTATTTCTTGTATCGTGCAGTATTGTTAACACGGTGATTTTTTTGTTTTGAAATTAATTGAATTATAAAGTTTTTTGGTAGATAAACTAAAAAAAAAACTTGGCAAAAACCCAAAATTTGTATGCTTATATATTTTTATTTAAACAACTTTTATAGGTTATAAATATAAGCATGTTTTTTCATAAATAAATTTTCGGATATAATTATATCTGATTATATTAGATTTTATAAAATTATGTATAATATTGTTTTGTTATTTTGGCTAATCTTCAGTTATTGTCTTCAAAATAAGCTAATTCGGCCTAAATTCAATTAATGTAAATAAAAACACATTTATATTACATTTTCTCCCGACGTTTCGTCAATTTGTTGTTGACTTTTTCTAGGGACGTGTGTGTTTTTATTTACATTAATTGAGTTTAGACCGAATTGGCTTATTTTGAAGACAATGTATAATTATATTCACCAATTTTCGTATTTAATTATATATAATTTGATATGGCTTATATAATTTATTTCAATCGAGTTATCTTACAATACCAAATTTCGAAACTGTTCGAGCCCTTTTTCACTTTTTGGTTCTTCGAAATTTTAGAATATCTTACAACTTTTCTCTGTTTTGATTTCACTTTATCCTATTCGACGTCATTTCCTATCAGGTTTGCAGTTGGGCGTTAATGGGTTAAATACAATGGGAATGTTGTGCGGTAAATCGCGTCAAATAACCATTCATTCCCCTTTGCAAATATCTTTAAACACTTCCTTTGATATAAAAAAAAAAAAAACTTTTAAAACAGAGTTTGCATTGAATGTTAAAATAAAAAAAAAACAAAATCGCAAGGTCAATGGCAAGAACATTAAACAAATTACAATATTTGCAACTTGGTTCGTTTTTTGTTATTTATAATTTTTAATTATTTTTTTAAACCAATTATCTCTTGTTTGCTGAAATAAATTTGCAGCCATTCAATCAATCGAAATGCAAATTAGCAACAACAACAACAACAACATCATCATTACCATTTTGTCTCCGTAAAGTCTAGTTCATTTTTATTTCTGTTTTATGCTATTTTTTAAAAATTTTCTTTATAAAAAAAAAAAAACATATTTTTTTATAAAAAAAAACACACACATTCATACCTACAGTTGTTTTTACTATAATGATCTTAAAATTTTTTTAATTTTTTTTTTAATTTTTAAAAACAATTAGAAAAATACACACATTTTATTTCATTGAAAATGTTAAACTAAAAGAGCAAAAGGTACGTTTAGTAACCAGACTTTTTTTCTTGTGTGCTTTTATTTCTTGCAAATTTTGTTTTGTGTACTTAAAGCAGAATATCGATAAAATTAAATTTAAAAGAAAATAATAAATTTATTTATTTGTTTGTTTAACAACGAATAATTAAGTACTCTACAATATTATTAAAACAATTAAATTTTTTCTTAAACAATTTTAAAATTGATATTAATGTAAACAATTTCAGCAGAGCTGTGACTGAATCATTCATTTTTGAATTAATTCGCGAATCATTCATGCACTGAATTAGTAAAATTTTGAATTAATTCTTTTCGCCAAAAAAAGAATTGAATGAAATTTGAATCGATTCATATGCATTTGGCTAGAATGAATTACAATTCATTTTAAATCAAATGAATTCGGCAAAATGAATTGCAATTCATTTTCAATTCAAATGAGTTTTGGCGAAATTAATTGCAATTCATTTTCAATTCATTTGACTTGAATTGATTTTGAATTAATTCAAATGAATTAGAAAAATGATTTGCAATTCATTTTCAATTCATTTGAATTAGAAAAATGATTTGCAATTCATTTTCAATTCATTTGTATTAAATTGATTTTGAATTAATTCAAATGAATTTTATGAAACTCTTCATCACATATAAGAAAATTTTATAAATATGAATAATAACACGGTGCAATATTTTTTCTAATTCATTTGAATTAATTCAAAATCAATTCAATACAAATGAATTGAAAATGAATTGCAATTAATTTTTCTAATTCATTTGAATTAATTTAAAATCAATTCAAGTCAAATGAATTGGAAATGAATTGCAATTCATTTCGCCAAACTCATTTGAATTGAAAATGAATTGCAATTCATTTTGCCGAATTCATTTGAATTGGAAATAAATTCCAATTTATTTTTACCAAATTCATTTGAATTAATTCAAATTTCATTCAATTCTTTTTTTATGTGAAAAGAATTATTCAAAATTCAATTCAAATTCGTAATGAATTGAAATCAAAAATGAATGATTCATTCACAGCTCTGAATTTCAGATAGTGTTAATATCTAACAAATAAAATTAATAAAAATCTTACCGTTTACGAAAATCTGACTTGGAAAAATCTTACAACTTTACTTGCTTTTCACTTTTTATGTTAATGGAACATTATACTTTAACCAGGAAAACGGTGTGCATTAACTTAGAAACTTTTTTTTTTTGAGATATTCATTAGGGTTGTCACCCGAATAAAAATTATTCGATTAATCGAACGAACAAAATGAACATTCGAACGAGCAATTTAAAAAACATAATAATTCAAAGAACAAACAGAATAATTCGAATAACTTTTGACGATTAAAAACTGATGATGGACAAAATAAAATCAATTCTCTATTGAAGAAATAACTGATATTTTAAAACTTTTCTTAATCATTTTCAAAGATATGGATTCTTTAATAATGGGTAAAGATAAATGATTTGTCTTTCAAGCAAGTAATATGAAGGAATTCACAGATTAAGTAATGCAGTTGAAATACTCGTATAACATGATATTTGAAGTTTAAACAATACAATAGTTTATTCAATCGGTTAACCGTTACTCGATGAAGTTAAGTCAAACAATTGTTCGTGTAAATTTAAATGGCCAATTTCGAGTAACGAATAACTAGAATAATTTTGGTCGATTAATCGCGTAAATACAAATCTGTTTTAGTTGAGTCAAGGATTTTTAATTTATAGACGACATGCAAACCGAGGTTTTGTACTCTACAAGTACTCTACAATATTGTTAAAACAATTACATTTTTCCTAAGCAATTTAAAAATTGTTATTAATGTAAATAATTTCAGATAGTGTTTATAAAAATTATAGCTTTATAAAAATTATGAATAAAATTCTTACCGTTCGCGAAAATCCGACTTTTCACTTTTTATTTTATATAGAACATTATACTTTATGTTTCGTATTTTTTGCAACGCCACAATAAAACCAGGAAAACGAAGTGCACTCACGTCGAAACTTTTTTTGAGATATTCTATAGGGTTGTCAGTCGAATAAAAATTATTCGATTAATCGAAAGAACAAAATGAAAATTCGAACGAGCAATTTAAAAAACATAATAATTCACAGAACAAACAGAATAATTCGAATAAATTTTGACGATTAATCGAATAAAACGTATAATTAAAACAAAAATACTTCTTTTAATAAAACTTTTTCGAAAATTTACAAATTTTAGGAAAATTTTTATAAAAACTGATGATGGACAAAATAAAATCAGTTCTCTATTGAAGAAATAACTGATATTTCAAAGATACATGATTTGTCTTTCAAGCTAGTAATATGAAGGAATTCACATATAAAGTAATGCCGTTGAAATACTCGTATAACATGATATTTGAAGTTTAAACAATGCAATAAGGTATTCAATCGGTTAACCGTTACTCGATGAAGTTTAGTCAAACAATTGTTCGTGTAAATTTAAATGGCCAATTTCGAGTAACGAATAACTAGAATAATTTTATTCGATTAATCGCGTAAATACAAATCTGTTTTAGTTGAGTCAAGGATTTTTAATTTATAGACGGCATGCAAACCGGGGTTTTGTACTCTACAAGTACTCTACAATATTGTTAAAACAATTACATTTTTCCGAAGCAATTTAAAAATTGTTATTTATGTAAATAATTTCAGATAGTGTTTATAAAAATTATAGCTTTATAAAAATTATGAATAAAATTCTTACCGTTTGCGAAAATCCTACTTTTCACTTTTTATTTTATATGAAACATTATACTTTATGTTTCGTTAACTGTTAAATACAGTTGTTTTTACAACTTATGTACTCGTTTTATGTTCATTATTTTTATAGGTTTGTTTCTCGTTTTTATGGTATATGCATTCATTTAAAGGTAGTCGTTTTTGACAACTTCGTTAGTCGTTTTTACTATTATTGCAGTTGTTTTATTAATAGCTAAAAATTACTACATTGTTAGTCATTTTTATGACAAATACAATCATCGCATTTTTGACTACTGTAATTTTTAATCATTTCTACCTTCTTAATTTCCTGAGTGTAAAGGTAAGAAAATATAATGGGGGAAAGAACAGATTTGTATGGGAGAAAGTACACAATTCTATGGGTCAAAGTGATTGCGAAATTGTCAGGACAAAAATTACTCTAAACATATATTTTGTGTAATATTTTATAGCGTTGCCAAATTTAACGTATGGTACTCAATAAAAAAAATACATATAAATATTAACCAAAAAGTTTATTCTAAAACTAAAAATTTTTAAAAAGAAGTAATAAATTGAATTAAAATTAAAAACACATACAAAAATTGGATCAATGTTGAAGTACTCTGATAATACTTAATTTTTTGTCTGATAATAGAGATTTTGAGGTATGAAAAAATATGGCTTTTCTTGGAAAAAAATGGTATTGAATTGTGTATTTGTCTAAGTATCCTTCAGCTCAAATCTTTTATAATAGTTTTTAGAAGAAACAAAGGTACACTGTGGAGCAAAAGTGTGCCCATGTTTCAAAATTAGAACGCAAGATGCATTTATTCTCCAAATCTTTTTGAAAAATTTAATCTAATTACGTATGGTAGATTAGACCAGAAGGCACTATGCACCGCGACCAATGTAGGTCTTTTGTGCTGCCTAAAGTTACCTACAGATTCAAGCTACCTATAAAGCCAATTAACTTATTAGGCAAAATGTTCGCGATGTCGGAAGGCGATATGAAGCGATCACCTAGAAACCTAAGTCTCCTATCACAAAGCCTGGGACATTCGCAGAAAACATTCTCCGAGGTCTCAGACACCATCTCACAAAACCTACACATTTCCGTGTCCGATTGACCCTTCTTGTGCAGATGGTATCTGAGATTACAGTGTCCAGTTAAGTACGACGCCAGGGTCCTCAAACCCCCCCTTTCAAGCGACAAGAGTCGCCTCGACCCCCTACTGGAAAAAGAGATCAATCTTTTAGCCTGGCGCTGACCAGGAGAGTTTTCCCTGTAACCAGAGAATTCAGGCCCTCTCCATGCCCTGAGCCTTTCCCTAACATACCCCGCAGGTATTCCACAGAATGGTTCAGGACCAATAAAGGGCCTTCGGACTCCGCGGTTGGCAAGACAATCTTCCCTCTCGTTGCCCTCATGCCCCTCATGACCAGGAATCCACCCCAAGGTTAGAGAGTTGCCCCTACCGAGCCTATTGAGTCTGAATGCATTCCATGACCAACCCGGACGACACCTTATAAGCCATTAAGGCCCTCAGTGCAGCCTGACTGTCAGAAATGTAAAATGGACGGATATTTTCCCATAGGTAAAGCACGCTGGAAGCCTGGTCCAAAGACGCCCGCACCCGTGTTCCCATTCGACTGCTTAGAGCCATCAGTGAACCACACCTGAGAACCATCTTCCGGTTCCCAGGATAGATTGGTCCACATGTCTCTGTCAAACAATAACACATCAAAATATCTATCAAAGATGGTAATGTGTCCTCTTAATAATCTTCATAATTCTACAATCTCAAATTGTATAGGAAAAGGTCATTAGATCAGTTTTTCACTAAGATTCCAATTAACTAAAAAACTGCACTTTTATTAAATGACTAAAAACTTTTTTACTATTGAATTAAATATATAAGACAACTTAGTACATTTTCAGTAAATAAAGTAAATAAAGTTACTAAATTCTGCATTTCAACCGATCAGAATAATAGTTATTGTAGATGATATAGGGGGCCAAAAGGTTGAGCCTCTATGATTATGAAGAGGACATATTACCATAAAACTTTACCAAATCAGATTCATGTTTTCAAAATGATTTGAAGAATAAATACATCTTGCATTTTAATTATGAAACATTGGCTCACTTTTTCTCCACAGTGTAGATCATATCTGGGTTATTGTGAAATGGATGATGGTGATCTTAAAACTTGATTTGGAAGTGCAGAAAAATGGACATCTAACGCAGCTGCTTGCATTCTCTCAATCACAATTGATAAAAAGAGGAGCTCACGTCAGCAATAGTGTAATTTAGCAAATTTTGTATTTATGCAAGAAAAAAAAATTCTGAAATGAATACCCTTATTATATAGGGTGGGCCAACTTCGACTGACTGATTTGAAATACTTATAACTTTTTTATTTTTACAGTTTTTAATTTTATTTTTTGCAGGTAATAAATAATTTAATAAAATTTTATAATATCATCATATTCAATGAAAGAAAGTTTTTGAATTGTTGAATTTTATTATGTTTCCGGACGATCGATTGTTACAACACAAAGAAAATATCGAACAATATCGTTATGAGCACATTTTCATTTAAATGGATATGTTAATTAACTGAACTGCCGAAATTGGGGTATCCAAAATCCTAGAGCAATGCATTAGCTACAATTACACCCTCTCACATGCACAGTTTGATGTGGAATTGTGACTGATGGAGTTAGCGGACCATATTTTTTCGCAAATGAAGCTGGGAAACCAAAAATCGCGATATATCGGAGCATGTTGGAACATTTTTTATGTCCGGTAGTTCTCAATAATCCGGACATATGGTTCCAGCAAGATGGAGCTACAGCTCATACCGCGAGAGACACAATGGCGATTCTGCGAGAACTTTTTGATGACCGATTAATTCAAAAATATGTTGATTTTGCGTGGCCACCTCGTTCATCAGATTTGACCACCGCTGATTTTTTTTGTGGGGTTTCTTGAATGGACAAGTTTACGTCAACAAACCACAAAACATTCAGCAACTTGAGCAGAATATTCGCATAGAAATTGCATAATTGGAGACAAAAACGTTGTGCAACGTAATGCAAAATGTCTTGAAAAGATCCATTAAACGCCTTTTTTTATTATTAGCTAAAAAAAAATTATAAGTTATACTTTCATTTAAATTAAAAAAAAACTTGACTTGAGATAGAACAATATTCTAACTAAATATATGAAAGTATAGAAAGTCCCAAGAAACAATTTTTGTATTTTTAATACAAACAACGTTTCTTGGGATATTTGTTGTTTTTACAAATTGTAAAACAACAAACACACATCTTCTTCTTCTTCTTCGTTTCCGCTTAACTCCCTGTGGAGCATAGGGCCTCTAGAGGTTTCTAAAATACTGTCTAAACATGAATTGCTCCCTTCCAGACACGTGGAGCTTGCCGCCAAAGCGGGAGGATTTGACAAACGTCTGTGACCTCCTGGGAGATTATTAATTTCTGTTTGCGTTATATTCATGTTTTTGTTGACTAGTTTGCCAGGATTTCTTCGTTGCATGTAAGGAAAAAGAAGATCTTAGTGGAGCCTGACACTCCTTTTTGACTAAGAGCAGACGTAGGCTTCCCGGAAGCTTATGGGCGCTACCGTTGACTTTTAATGGTTCTTCCGCTACCATCCCTATTGCACTATCCCGCCATAATAGTGCCGTAATCTGCTTGACCCTATTCCCCGAATATGTCGGGTTGGCCCAAGAACAGATGAAACGTTGCTTACATTTGCGAATATCATAGCGGGGGTATAATATCATTGCCCGGTGTCCACCTGCCACGGAGGGTCGGAGGTCGTGAATCTTCTTAGTTAGTTGCAAGAGCAAGGATTGGTTCTGGACTTTACCAAGTTAAAGGCGATCAGTTCCGTTACCTTGTCTGCCTAACTCTGGACACACAAAAACACATACATGTACTGATACATGTAAGCCAATTATATTTTTATATTGCAGACAACGGAAGATTTGGGTGATGCTAATGAAACAATTGTATTGTCTATCATGAAAATGATCTAACTTTTTTAAAACCAACAAATGAAATCTAATATGACAATATCATATTCGATTTTTGGACTTGAGGCAGAACAATATTCTAAACAAAACCTGTAAAACCAAAAAACTTATAAGCATTTCAAATCAGTCAGTCGTAGTTGGCCCACCCTGTATCAATAAAAAACGATAATATTACTTTTTTAGCACTTATTTTATTTTTTTTTTTTTTGTTATTTAGAACTTTTGTTTTTACCCAAACACATTTATAATACGGCAACACTGCTCAATACTATTTCTACTCTCTGTATTTATGTAATTTTCTCTTATAAAAACATATTCGATTTCTTGTTCTCTTTATTAAATCTGCTTAGTTAATGCAAGAATTTTGTTTTATCCATTCATATGCATGAAAACATAAAACGAAATTTGTTATTATTGATTTTACCAGAAACACACTGTGACAGACGTAGACATTGTCGTCGTTCGCAGCAGCACTCTAAACACAGTAAAATGGGAATGAGCAGGAAGTTTAAACTCCATGTGCACACAGAGATATTAAAAGGTTATTTTGGTGGTAACAACTAATAAATTCAGTTAGTACAACCATATTCTAAAATGCAGTTGAGTTAACCGTACTTTGTTGTGAAAACCAATAGTCAGTCGTACCAATAGATTTCAGTCGTAGTAACCGAATTTGAGTCGTAGTAACCGAATTTCAGTTGGTAAATGGCAAAATTTTTCTCTGTGTGTGCAAAAATCATACCAAATGTTTGTTTCAAGTACTCCCATGTACGTCTTCCTTTTGTCATTTGCATGTGTACATGAGAATTTCACAATTTCAGAAATATTTAATATTTTTTTAAACTTAATTTTCATTTAATTTGTTGACAGGACCTTTTGTTAAATCCTTTTTTTTTAACTGTATATCAGATAATAATATTTTTTTTAATGAAACTTTAAAAGTTATGAATTATGCAACAAAACTAAAAAAGTTTCTTAAAGAATGTATTTTTCTATTGTAAAACAACAAAAAAAAAAAATAAAAGAACACTAAATTTTTGTTTTTTTTTGTCAATCTGTATATGCAATTTTAAACAATTAATTATTTTAGAACACACAAATAAAGCATTTATTTTATAAAAAAGAAACTATTGCATTTTGTTAAAATTTATTATTATTTAAAGTTTAATTTAACAACTAAAAACAACATTAGGATGAGACTTACATCTTTTCCAGACAACTTTAGTCGCGGTAACAGCGCGAACTTGAAGTTTACCACAGACTTCATTGACTTGAAATTTCAAACTGACAAATGGAATCTACTCGTATAATAAATAGAGGAGCCTTGTCTGAGACAAATAGAGAAAGAACAAAAACAACAACTCACACACTAAATAAAAAGTTGCCACTAAAACAAAAACATCGACCACACCATAGTCAAAACAGGCTTTTATGGTAGACAACAACAAATCCAAACAAAGCTCATTAAGGGTGTTGCAGGGTTGGTAGTTTTTAGATTGCTCTTTTTTAATTTTTGCAACACATGTTGTAACAGAGGTGGAAATTGGGATTTTTTAAATGGTCCTGAAGTTTAACAAAATAAAGGACTTTTGTTTTGTATAAAAAAAAATAAATAAAATAATTACCTTAATAAGGACAAGTTATAGATCAGCAGGAAATTTTTAAAAATTTTCAGATGTTTTCAGATATATACATTTGGAACTGAGATCGCATTTGTTGTTTTCATTGATTTATTTTCTTCACATCACACTTAGTAACTAAAATATGGAAAATCAAGAATTTTTTTGCGAAATATCCCAGAGAAGCTAAAACTGAACTTTTAATAGATGCCAGTCTCCCCACCATTAAAAGAAGAGCCCGAGAATATGGTCTTAGAAGTTATAGATGTACAAAAAAACCGTTTGTGTCGGAAAAAAACAGAAAAGCTCGGATTGACTTTGCACGCACCCTTTTGAACTGGACTCAACAGCAATGGAAAAATGTATTGTGGTCAGATGAATCTAAATTCAACCTCCGGGGATCAGATGGAAGAGCCAATGTTCGAGGACCACGAGGCGAAAAGTTTAATCCCAGATACACAACCGCCACAGTGAAGCACGAAGGTGGAAACATTATGGTGTGGGGAAATGGGATTGGCCCAATTCACCGCATTACTAGCACAATGACGGCCACAATCTATAGAGATCTTTTGAGTTCAGTAATGCTTCCGTATGCTGAATGGGAAATGCCACTCTCATGGACCATCCAGCACGACAACGACCCAAAACACACGGCGGGGGTTGTAAAAGTTTGGCTGCAGGAAAATGAAATTAATATCATGTCGTGGCCGGCTCAATCTCCCGATTTCAACTCGATTGCGAACATGTGGATGATTGTAAACGAAATATCGGCAATAAAGTATTTCGAAATGGTGATGAACTTTTCGTCGAGTTGGAGAAGCAGTAGAATGAAATTTCTGACGATTATATTCAAAAGTTCATTGCCTCAATGCCTAAGAGGTGTTCAGAAGTTATAAAAAAAAAATGGCTACGCTACAAAATACTGAGCGTTAAAACCATTGTTTGTATTTCCTGTTAATTACTTTAAGAGTTGCAAATGTTTTGAACCCGGCACTATCGACTTATTTTGTTAAAATTACATTATTTCTGAGAAGTTATGAATAATTTTTTTAATTTGTAAAATAATATGCTATAACTGAATTTAATAAAAAAAAAAACAAAAACTTATACCACAAATCTTTTTGATCAAGAAAATTATAATTACCTAAACCATGATTTCAGTTGCAAATGTTTTGAACACCACTGTAGATAGATATGCTGACCATTCATACTTATGTGATGAATCAGCCCATGTACAGATTTTTGATCATGTGTACCAGTGTTCCCAATTATTCGATCTAGGCGGTTACCGGTTAAGGCATTATTCGAAAAATCTCTACCGGTTGTTCGGGTCGGTTAATCAACAAAATCGGCGGTTAATCGATTAATCGTTTAATGCAAAATAAATACTATATTTCTTCTGTTTATTTATTAAAAAAAAACATAAAGAAGTAAAGTATATTGCATTAGTTTTACAAAGTGCTTGTTTAGTATCATTCAAAGCATCCTCCGATTTTTAAAGAAACATGTTTTATATGCTGGGGGTTTTATTTTGGAGGACTTTTAAGACTCTTCGAAAAGAAAATGTTCTCAGATATTTTTAGTGGAAGTAAATCCTTAAAGTTACAGAGTTTTTCTATTAATAAGCTCTTAGAATATAATTCTCTTTATTTTAAACGAGCTTAATATCCTTTATTTATAAATTATAATTATTTATTTCCAATATTTCGTCTCCACATTAGGTGACTTCTTCAGGGAACAATTATTATAATAATTGTCACCCTATGTGGAGACGAAATATTGAAAATAAATAATTATAATTTATAAATAATTGTTCTCTGAAGAAGTCAACCAATGAGGAGACCAAATATTGGAAATAAATAATTACAATTTGTAAATAAAGGATCTTAGCTCGTTTAATATAAGAAGAATTAAATAAAAAAAGATCAAAGAAAACTTAACACTCTTAGAATATATTTTTGTTAAAATTTTCAAAATATGTGCAGTTTAGATAAAATGTAACCGATTTATCGGCCTGTTTTAACCGATTATTCGGGACGAATAATTATTTTAGTTTTAAATTATTTGTTTCGACATTAACCGAAATAGAGGCGATTAATCGAGGAATCGACTGTACTGATGAAAAAATCGTGTACTGATTTGTACTGATTTTTTTAAATTTGTACCAGGGTAGGCAACCGTTTCATTCGGTTATTGATGTTGGATGACGGTATTTTGTAATTATTTCGTCAGGGTATTTTAAGGTTAGCGATATTTCAAATTATATCGTTATGTTATTTTATGATTAAAGTTATTTTAAGTTATTTGCGTTATTTCACGTAATTTTTTTTAGTATTTTACAAATAACAGCAACATCGAGCACGCCTAAAAGTGCAAAATGAATTCCAAAATTGTAACAGTAAATATGTACAATCCGTAAAAGTACACCATCTCATTTTTCAGGCGCTTTTTTATTTTTGAAGTAGCCCGTTAAGAAACTGTGACACATCAAA
This sequence comes from Delia radicum, assembly GCA_021234595.1. Lineage (NCBI taxonomy): Eukaryota > Metazoa > Arthropoda > Insecta > Diptera > Anthomyiidae > Delia > Delia radicum. The sequence continues at coordinate 223,405,186 of CM037852.1, read as the reverse complement.
GTTCACATCAAAGTTCAAAAAAAGTTAGTAAAAAAATGTTAAATAAAACTTTACTTTTTTCTTTTTTAATAACAGTTTTTGCTATTCTCATTTTACAAATTACTGAATTTTGTACTAATTTTTGTTGCTGATTTTAGCAAAATATTTTACTAATTTTTGAAAACCAGTAGCGAAATTTAGTAAAAATTTTGCTAATCACAAAAAAATGTATATTTTAAACAAATAAAATTTTTTATTACAGAGTTAAAATTAAAATAATGTTTTTCTATTAGGAAAAAAGTGTAAAAGATTGAAAAACAAAGTCGTTTTATTTTACTTTTTTCTTTTTATTCTGTGATTAGAAATAAAGAAATCATTGCTAAAAGTTAATAAGATTATTTATATTATTTATAAATTATTATATATAAATATTATTTCGTTATGTACCATTTAAAAAATGTGAGTCATTAAAATTTTTAATATCTAGAAATTTTAATTTTCAACTTAAATACTTGTAAGCATAACATCAAGTTACAAAATTATATAAAATCGGCTAAAGTTATATAATATCCGCTAAAATTATATAAAATCAGATATATTTATATCTAATAAGATATAATGTAATATCCCGGATATGGACAAATCTAGGATAAAATTGTATTAAATTATATATAATTTGATATAATTAGATAGATGTAGATGACCTATTTTTCTGATCAATTTGTATGTGTTTATATATGGGAACTTATCAAATAAGATATAGTTATATTAGACCCCATATTAAAATGTTTAACCGGGATACCAAAACCTGACTTAAGTCAATGAAGCCAACTATGTTTCAGCCTTTAGCCTTTTTAGAAAATGTTGAAATTTTGTACGAAAATTCAAGCGACGTAGCTGGGAAAAGATTGTGGATGTTAATCATGGTGCAAAGTTGTCGTCATCCATCATTTTTTTATATCAGGTCCAACGAAAATCCTTTTTTTTTATTTTGGGTTAATAATTGTTGGGAAACAGACGAATTAAGTACTGGAAGCTCTAGGTTTTATTGCTACTTTTTCATTGAAAGTTTATTTTAAAATAAAATTTAAACATTTTGATTTTATTTTAAGAAAAGTTTTACTTTTCACCTTTGAAAGTGAAAAAGTAACGGAAAATGGTACAATGTTACTGAATTTTCCATCCCTGTGCTGCAGTTGTCGGTTAAAGGAATATAAATAGCATGGAATTTTTATACATATTTTATATTTTTTGAAACAATAGTCTTATTGGAATTTCACCATTTCATTTCAACAATTGATTTGTTGTTAAAAATTGTATAAAAAGGATGCGACCACGTTACCAAGCTAGTTTTATGATTCTCTTATACTCTTAAAAAGACGTTAGTAAACTCCCTTAATTTGTTTTAGTATTATCTTATATTCGTACAGGCTTGCCAGACTTGAGCTTTTCCCCCCAAATTTGGGGATTTTTTGTTGGTGTTGGGGACAAACAGTTTCAATTGGGGACGGGGGATTTAAAAAATATTTTGGGGATTTGACAAATTATTGATAGTTTAAATGAATATATTATGATGTGAGCAAGATTATTCGAGTTCAAGATCATTTGTTTTTTGTTAAACAAAAAACCGTGCAATATTTATTTATTACTCAAAAAAGTTTTTGCCCGCTTTCTTATAGCAGACTTTATCTAAGAAAGCGGGCAAAAACTTTTTTGAGTAATAAATAAATATTGCACGGTTTTTTGTTTAACAAAAAACAAATGATCTTGAACTCGAATAATCTTGCTCACATCATAATGTATGATAAAAGATCGAAAAATAAACTTTTGGTTTTAATTTTTAAAATTTAAAAGTAAAACATTTAAATGAATATAGATTATCAATAGTAGAAATCAATTATATAATAAATTCAAAATTTTCTAAAAACCCTTAGTAAACGCCCTTAATTAGTTTTAGTATTATCTTATATTCGTACAGGCTTGCCAGACTTGAGCTTTTCCCCCAAATTTGGGGATTTAGAAAAATTTTTGGAAAAATAATTCGATATTTGACTTTTATCAAAACTAGTTTGTAGTGATATATTATTTACCTGTAAAGTAAATTATGGGGTTTCTTAATAAAGAATTTAAGCTCTAACTTTACTAAAAATGCACATTCTTGAATTTGGGGTTTAATTGGGGATATATATGATTTGTTTTTGTGATATCCATAAAAAGTGTCTGGTAATCCTGGTTAATTTGGATATATTTTTTTGGTTTGTTTGGGGATAACGAAAAAAATATGTGGCAAGTCTGTATTCTTAGTAACATATTAGGAAACACTAAATTTCACTATCAATATAAAAAACAAATTGGCAACTCAATATTAAATTGAGTTGCCAAATTTTTTGTTCGTTAAGTCTGTAAATTTTAGTAAAAAAAAGCCCAGTATTACAAATAAAGGGTTTTTTAAGGAATAAATAATTTCCGTTATCAGTTTATAAAGGGTACTTTCTTAGGATGGAATTTTTTTGTTATAAAAGTCATGGAGCTTTTCATCAATTTTAAGAAAATTTTCATTCACTTTGTGAAGACAAGTTTCAAAAATATTTTAAATTAAAAAAAATTCAAACAATAATAATGTCGAACATTTGAGATAAAAGAACGAACTAGTTTAATAAATGCAAATGAACGAAATGAACTATAAACTAGAATGCCCAAATCTAATAAGTTGATGCTTTAATACGGTTGATGTTTTTTTTAGTAATTCTACTGCTGAAGTTCTACGCAGAGTCCAAGGAAATTTATTCCGAGTTCTGGTAGTGGTCGCTTGTTTTTACAATAATTTTTATACTACAAATTCAAGTTTAAAGAAAAATTTTTATAATTTTATTTTTTTTATGCTTTGGTTTTTTGCTTTTTTTTTTTTTGTTTATTTTGAACATGATTAAAAAGATTATTTATGTTATTAATAAATCAATTAAACTTAATACAAATTAAATTCTGTTAATTATTCCTTCAAAACACTTTAATATCAGCTTGAATGCAAGCTTATAGCATTTCTATTAACTTGAATGGAGTGGGTAGGAGAGATCACTAAATTGAGTACAGATCTGCATGAATGTTTTACATAACATTATATTACGTACACTGATGCCATTTTGACCTTAGAGATTATATTATAGGAGGGACAACCCGTTTAAAACAACAAAACATGTCTTTACCTTGGTGATAAAGGCGTACGATGCGCAGATGAATGGCACCGTACTTTGGATGAATTAAAATAAAAGCTTTCACCAAAATCACCATAAAAAGTTTTAACATATAATGGACATATTTAATATTTATTAATAATATGGTGTTGTTCTTCTGTGCATCGTACGCCTTTGTCCTAGGAGAAACGTTATGTTTGGTTTGATGGTTTGTTTGATTTTGTGTTTGAAATGGATTGTAACTCCTACAACATAACCTCCTTGTTTGGACGACTTTAAGTAAGTACTTAAAATAGCAAAAAATAGAAAATTTGGTTTTAAAACAGTTATGGGATACTATACACCATTTTCAATTGTATTTCAGAAGTTATCAATTGTATTACAGATTTATCAATTGAAGGGCTTATTGTAAAAACTTGATAAGTCACATTTTATTTTCAGTTTGTTTTCGCCGTTTAAAGATTGAAAAATGTAAAAAATATTTCTTTTGCAGGACGTTTTTGCTCTAAGTACTTGCAATAGAAGTTTAAGCAAGACTTTTATAAAATATTAATCAATGATTGTCTAGAAAACAGCAAAAATACATAAAAAAAAAAATGTGTGTTATTAAGTTTTTACAATAAGCTTTTAAATTGTACTTCAGAAATTGTCAATTCAAACAGAAGAAACGAAGGTTCGATTGTTACGGCCGTCAGGTTGTTGAAAAATTTATCATATTGAGACAATCTGACAATTATAAGACACACATAATAATAATACAATTTAAATGGCAAAATCACTGATGACTATATTAAAAATGCAGAAACTGGTCTAGTCTGATTTGAAAATTAATAGTGTTAATAATTTTTAGAGAAAAACATTTATTCTTTCTCTTAACCTCAACCTTTCTAAATTAAATTTCAATTTTATCAATTGTATTTCAGAAAATATAAATCGAAGGGCTTATTGTAAAAACATGATAAGCTACATTTAATTTTTAGTTTGCTTTTGCCTTTAAAAGGTTAAAAAATGCGAAAAATATGAATTTAGCAGGACGTTTTTACTCCAAGTACTTGTAATAAGTGTTTAAGCAAGACTTCTATCAAATATTAATCAATGGAAGTCTAGAAAGCAGTGAAAAATCACAAAACAAAAAATGTGGCTTATAAAGTTTTTACAATAAGCCCTTCAATTGTATTTTAGATTTACCAATTGTATTTCAGAAAATATCAATTGTATTTCTGGTTTTTCAATTGAATTTCAGATTATTTCTATTTTCGTATTTCAGATTTAACAATGGAAGGGCTTATTGTTAAAACATGATAAGCCACATTTATTGCGTTATGTATTTTCGCTGTTTCCTAGACATTCATTGGTTAATATTTGATAGAAGTCTGTCTTAATCACTTATTTCAAGTACCTAGAGTATAAACGTAGGTGCTTGAAATAATTTTTTCAACCTTTAAATGGCGAAAACAAACTAAAAATAAAATGTGGCTTATCAAGTTTTTACAACAAGCTTTTCATTAGTATTGCAGAAATTATAAACTGTTTTTTCAAAAATTTCTAATTCTATTTTTGAATTTTTTAATTGTCTTTCAGAAATTGTCAATTGTATGTCAGAAATCATAAATTGTATTTCAGAAGTTATGAATTGTATTTCAGAAATTATCAATTGAATTTTAGAAATTGTCAATTGTATTTTAGAAACTATGAATTGTATGTCAGAAATACTCATGATATACAATTGATAATTTCTGAATACAATACAATTCAGAAATACTAATGTAATACAATTGATAATTTCTGAACTACAATTTATAATTTCTGAAATACAATTGACAATTTCTAAAATACAATTGATAATTTCTGAAATACAATAGATAAATTCAAAAATACAATTGATAAAAGTGAAATAGAAATGACATTTTCTGAAATACAATTTATAATTTCAGATATACAATTGATAAAACTAAAACTCAATTGATTGATTTCTGAAATACAATAGATAAATATGAAATAGAATTCATAATTTCTAAAATACAATTGATAATTTCTGAAACACAATTGAAAAAGTGTGTAGTTTGGGCATGTCATGTTTTCTAAGACATTTATAATTTCAGATATACAATTGATAAAACTAAAATTCAATTGATTGATTTCTGAAATACAATAGATAAATATAAAATAGAATTCATAATTTCTAAAATACAATTGATAACTTCTGAAATACAATTGAAAAAGTGTGTAGTTTGGGCATGTCATGTTTTCTAAGACATTCATGCCGACCTTTAATATTAACTTATCAAAAGTTCTAGGAGTAGCGCTGTACACATTATATTGGCAAACTTACCATCTACTATACGAAAACTCCTAACGCGTTTAGTCCGTTACATTTATGTGATAGGAGGGCGATAGATATCAAATAAAACTATATTTTGTATTTATAAATTATACTGTAACAAAAAAATACAAATAATTTGTATAGTTTTTTTGGGGGGAGGAGGTTAGCAGGCAAGGGAATGAGGTCCTGTCAAAAATATTACAAACAATTAACATTTGATGCTTGCGCTCCTATACTTATTATACAATAAATATTCCACCATTGCCATTTGTGCGAGTTGCAGAGTCTGTAGCCTCGACTGTGCCGCAGTTATTAGTAGTTAATACATCCGGTTTATTGTCTTCTTTATCTAGAATTTCAGCTTCTTTGGCAATTTCCACAATACCACGTCTTACTGTAGGTTCTATAGATAAATTCGTTATTTGATTTTCTATTGCCTGTGTTGGATTTAAATTATCCAATTGATTTTCTTCCATTAGTTCTTCTGCACTATCAACAAGTTTTTCATCTTGTGGACTAATGCTTTTACGTGGAGTGTTACTACGACTGGTTTCGTCTTCGTTAATTTTTTTATAAATTACACCCTCCTCGGTATGTACGCTAATACCAACTTCGATTTTATCTTCATTTGTATTATTTTGGAATGTTACTGAGATTTCTTGAGGACGATTTGGTGATTCGCCATTTGATGAATCGTTAGAATTAGAAGCAGTTGCCGTTGTTGGAGCGGTGGTTATTGAAGACCACCAATAAGAGAAGGCTCCTTTAGCCTGTGAAATGGCACCACCAACAGCTCGACTGGTATTATTAACAGCTTGATTAATTTTGCGTCCACTTTCACTGTTTTGCATAGTTCTAAGTAAATTTAACAAAAGACAATTAATTGATAACAAATTTTATTTTAAAAAATATGCTACTTACTGTGCCAATTTCAATTTCATATCAGCTACCGACAGGGTACCCGAAAATGGATGTCCAGCTGGTAGTGCTTCAAAAAATTCTGTATCTGGTTTTACATCAAACCATTCTTGAAAACATTGCGTTTTTTGAAATGCATTCATAAAGTTCATATTAAAATGTTCAACATCTTTAGAGGTGGCATCTGTTGCCACCGCTGTACGCAGCAATGTTAAAGTATAACCCTGAAATTGATTTCTAATCCACTGTTCACTACCCTCAGCATCTTCTTTGGGTGCATGTGCATGTTTTAATAGAAAGTCCATAAAACGCAAATCTTCTGTTGTCAATACTAGTTGTTTTCTTAGCTCTGGATCACGTACATCTAAATTCCCATTTTCAATATCCACCAGTACATCAGCTAAATGATGTTTTTGTTGAAACAATACATTTGATGTACCAATGACATAACTAAGTACCGAGGGATCGGTAAGTAGATCCATATATGGCAACGAGAGATAAGGCAAACAAAGATTACCACTGGCAAAGATAGAGATGGGCGAACGATACTCATCTGGATTGACCAAAGTTAGAGCGGTAAGAGTGGCAATGGCTAAAAAACAATAAAAGAAAATTATATTATTAAAAATGTTAAATTTTCTTTGATCTTCTTTCATTTAATTCTTCTTAGTTTAAGTGAGCTTAAGATCATTTATTTATTAATTATCTATTTCCAATATTTCGTCTCCACAGTGGGTGACTTCTTCAGGGAACAATTATTACAATAATAATAATTGTTCCCTGAAGAAGTCACCCAATGTGGAGACGAAACATTGGAAATAAATAATTAATAAATAAATGATCTTAAGCTCGTTTAAACTAAGAAGAAATTATATTATTTTAAAAGGTAAGATAAACAAAAATTTAACGAAACAGTTTTTTATGCCCTACAAATAAAAATATTCCACAAAAACTGAGTATAGATGACTTCAAAACACTATCCCCTGTATTTATATAAAAATACACTGACAAGAACTTTTCCATAAAAGTTCAACAGTTATTTAAAAAGTTAATCGGTAGTTATTTTAATTCAATATGTAGTTAAATTACTTATGAAATATATTTTTAATTTTTCTGTCTGTTCAATTCAATAAACAAAATAAACAAAACAAACGGACTTTCGGTATTAGTTAAAATATTCGGTTAAAATTTTCTATTTAAAACAAAAAGTTGTTTTATTGTATTGAGTATTGAAATAAACGAAAACACTCTATTGTTTCTACCGATTTAGTCAATTAATTTTTCAACAGTTGAAAATAAACTAAAAATATAAATTGTTTTAAACGAAATGTAAGTAGTCCTGTTTTTAACTGATTTTCAACTAATTTAATGTGTGGTATTCAGTAGTCTTTAAGGAAAAAATATTGTGAGAGTATTAAACAACATTTTAAATACATTTTAGGTAAAACACTAATTTTAGCTTTAAAACTGAATTCATAAACGTATATTAACTTTACCACAAGGTTTAAAATAGGTATTTTAAGCCAATATTTGTTTATGAATACAGTTGTAAGGCTTAAAATGTGTTTTAATTAAAATGTATTTGAAATCTGAATTAAGATTTTTTATGAATACGGTCGTATATGTGTACATTAAGGTGTGTCGTTTCAGAATAAAAAAATAGTGGCCCCTAAAAATAAACTTTGGCATTTTCTAAGAATATTCCCGAAATATTTTGTATTTTGCGTTAACCGTTAGGGAGGTGGAACATTTTTAAAAAAGTTCTACTTTCTAGATTTTTTCAAGATATTTTTTTTTAGGAAACTGTATACAAACGGGGTATCTGTGAAAGATCTTTTGAAGACGCATCTAAAAAAATATATACTTTTTTCAAATTGCAAATACTGCAAAACATTAAATATTTTGGGAATCCTCATAAAAATTGTTAAAGTTCATTTTTAGGGGGCCATTCAAAAATTGTTGTTTCGACTCATTTTAATGTGCCCACATTCAAAAAAACATACTTTTAAAAAAAATAGTAGGACAAATTTTGAAAGAAGTCACAATCATATGCAAAACTTCAAACATTCATATAACCTAGTTTTTCCACTAATTGAGAACTAATATATAAGCTCGAAGTTAAAGATTATCACCATTGATCAAAAATGAATTGAAAACTTGTTCGTTATATGCAAGCTCTACCTTTGGTAGATATACAATCCACTCTTTTTGTTTTTATTCTCCTTTTTATTTCACACTTGTTTTGTTTTGTTTTGTTTGAAAACAAGATGTAAATGACGAGTAAACAAGACCGTACTTTGTCTTTTTTACAAGTTTGATATAATTTTTAACAAAAACTCTATAGATTATTTGTTACGACAATATCCTAACAAAGAAATATAGAACATGGCCTCGAACTTGAATAGTTTTCATTTTCAAAAACTTTTATTTTTTGGATTTTTATTTTGTGATCTTATAATCTTTGTTATTTATTGATATTTTTTAAAACATCTTTGCATAACTGTTGTTTCAATTTTTAAAATTAAAATCGAATATACAAAGAATATATCATAGATGTGGCATCACTTACAACATATGGGAAAACAGTGGACATTAGAGTGAGGTAAGTTTCTAAAAATAGAACTGTTGTGTTGTTGGAGTTGTACTTCTGAGATTATGTATGCAAGAACAAAAACGCCGTGTATTGAATAAAACTAGTTTTAATCACAACAAAATTCGACCTGACGATAGATCAGTGGGCTAAAGCGCTCTGTCTTACGTGTAGTGCGAGTGCATGTGGCATTAGAAATCAGTTTATCTATACCACGGTCAGTGATTGCACAGAAAATTTCATATAGACGCAATCGTACAAATAAAAACATAACAAATATTACATTATTCAAAAAAAAAACAGGGTCACTGTCGAAGGTTCAATACCAGAAACTGCGCAGTCTGATTCAGAAAATTTAAAATTTGCAATGTAGTTATGATTTTTAGAAAATACACTCATTCTTCTCTACCACGCCTTTCACAATCAAAATATAATTGATAGTTTGTTTGATATTGAATTCTTACCAAAAATTATTTCCTAGATATTTTCTTTATTTTGAGGTTTATTTAAATATTTTAATGCATAATAGCCTTTCGATAAATACTGATTTGGATTCGATGATTTGGAGTGATGATAATCCTCAAGTGTATATTGAGACACCGTTACATGCAGAAAAACTGACTGTTTGGTGTGCTTTATGGGCTGGTGGAATCATTGGTCCGTACTTCTTTAAAAACGATTCTGGTCAGAACATTACAGTCAATGTTGACCGATATAGAGCCATGATTACTGACTTTTTCGTTCATCAATTGAACAACCATTATGTGCAGGAGCTGTGGTTTCAACAAGACTTCGCAACATTTCAGACAGCTCGTGCCAACCTACGTTTGGTAACAGCATAGTTTCACGTTTCGGACCCGTGAATTGGCCTCAAAGATCGTGCGATTTAACGCCGCTGTACTATTTTCTATAGTGATATGAAGTCGCTAGTCTACGCCGATAAGCCACAAATGTTGGAAAGTCATCGAAAATTGGACCTCCAGATTAGACTACGTCCGAGCCAGCCGTGGCGTTCATATGCCAGAAGTCATATTTAAATTATAATGCCAGAAGATTATCTTTCGAATAAAGTAAATTTCATGTCAATTTAAAAAATTCATCTTTGTTTTATTACATTTCAAAGTTATATAACTCAATAAAAAACACCCTTTATTAGAAAACGCATAGCACATTCATTATTAATGTCCAACTTATTATACTGTATTGAAGTTTTTTCTGGATGTAGTGTTGATGACTTCAATAGATGTAAATTACTGTTTAATAAAATAATGCGTTTTGTTTACAAACTGAAGCCATATGATCATTTTTCGAGGCTTATTTCGATTGCTATTATTCTATCATAGAGTAATGCTCTCTAATTGTAATGCCCCGCATATGTACGTAGACATTTTATACTCTTGAACATTGAAAGAAACCCTAAATTTTTATTTTATTTTATTAATTAATAATCATATAATTACAAATTATATACTATTACCCTAACCGAGCACTAGCTACTATGGCTTTCGGCGCGTTGTAGCGAAAACAGACCAGTGTCTCTGGTGAGAATCGAGCCCACGACCCCCGCACTGATAAGCCAGCACGCTACCAACTAGCCTACCGGGGCGCACCCTAAACTTTTATATCCCATTAGAAATTATATTATTCATGAACGATTATTTCATGTTCGTGTAACTAAGTGTTGGAACTATTTACCCTTACCACTTAGATCTTTTGATCTATCTTTAAAAACATTCAAATATATAGAATATGCTTCTGTAGAAATTTTCATTTTAAATTTGCTTTCCATTTAATAAAATTTAACTTTGAATTAAAACATTTCAAACTGCAATACTTTTTGTCATGTGTGTTTCTGCCATATTCTTTAATAATTCTTTTAAAGTTTTTACTTTAATTTTTGTAAATTAAACTTGCTATATACAAACTGTTTTATATTGTTAGAAAACATATTTAAGGTTTTATAGTTTTAAGTGATATAATGAAGTTGATTGTTAATGTTGCTCTACCAACTATATATGGCCCAAAGGGCTCGCGGTTGGTTTTTTGAAATAAATTAAATAAAAAAAAATTAAATTAAATTAAAATTAATTGATCAAATTTCCATTTTTAAAACCATAATATATATTAGGGTATTCAGTCGGTTAACCGATTAATTTTTGTCGGTTAACTGTTCGAATAATTTAAAATTGACGATTTTCAAATAACAAATAAACCGATTAATTTGTGTTAACCGATTAACCGAAATTTATCTTTTTTTTTGTATTTTCATTTATTTTTTATATATGACTATTCTGCTTCTCTAATTGAATTTGAAGGAACTATTAAGTTTTTAATTAATAATTTGGAGAAGGCAAACAATTCTATTGCAAATGATATAATGGAAAGCTTAAGTACAGATTAAATGATAGACGAGTTAAAGTTTTAAATACGCTTATTTTATTCCTTAACTCAGGAACATTGCCTTCTAGCAATACTTTTTTAAAATATAGTTCAAAAACTGAAACTAAGGATTTTGGAAATCAACTTTTTTCTAGAATGTTTAATGCTGAACTTTATCATAACTTGGATGACGACATGATAATAGAAGAAACTTCTCATATTAATGAAAATAATCTTTTATCAGAATTAAATGATACTATTAATAGTATTAAAAATATAAAAAAAAATCTAAAAAGGACTTTAATGGCATAATGGAGGATTTTATATGTTTATGCTGGCTTCGATTCCCACCAGAGGCATGGTCTGTTTTCACTACAACGCGCCGAAGGCCATAGTAGCTAGTGCTCGGTTAGGGTAATAGTATATAATTTGTAATTATGTGATTATTAATTAATAAAATAAAAAAAATAAATAAATAATACATTCTTTTTTTAAAAGATTATTTGACAAGATCTCTTTAAAACCTTTAATTAGCACATATATGTATACAAAGAAGGATCTCATTTACTCTATTTTTTTATTACTTATAAATTGTTATGTTTATTTGTTTTTTTTTTTTATTAATAAAAAATAAAATTAAAACAATAAATAAGTGTTTTTTTATTATTAACCATTCTATTTATTCAAATTTGAATTATTTGGTTAACCGAATAATTCTTAATTAACCGATTATTAAACGATTAAATCTCAATCCCGATTAATTATTTTCTCGATTAACCGATTAAACTAGGAACCCGATTAATTGAATACCCTAATATATATTAATTACCATAATAAAAAAATAATATGGGTAGTTTTTCCCAAGATTTGTTTTTTTTAATTGAAATTTGTTACAGCGAAGTGTCTTTATTATTTTTTACATAACTGCATGTTAATGTTAAATGCATAGTAAATTGTGGATTTCATGTGAAACATCATTTATAATCCGTGAACAGTTTATTTTTTAATTTAAAGACATGAAATTCTCGTAGAATGTAAAATCGGTTAACAGACAGAAAAAACCCGGTTTGCCAAAAACCGAAATTTCTTCCAAAAACCGGGTTTTTGGTTAGCCGATTAACCGTTTTCGGAAACACTAGTCTGGGTACTCTAAATTCAAACTACGTTTACTCTTTTAAAAATAACCCCTCCATAAATAGTAGAAATAAATGCACAAATTTGGTGATATATTTGTATACTCACACGAAGTATCCTCACTGGGTTGTCTGGTAAATGAGTTACTGCGTTCTAAACGTTTACTCGTAGCTCCTTCAGCTGCTGCTGATGCAATTGTTAAAGACGAATCTGATGCCTCCAATTCTTTACCAGTAGGCGTTGAACTACTTTCACTATTATCTGATTTACTACACTCGGAAACAGCCGACATAATACTAGTATTATCCACACTATCTCCAATACTGCAGTCAACAACGCTTGTGGCATTTAATTTCCGCTCCGACTGTATATCTTCTTCCTGTACAATGACCAAATCATTATTGTCGCCTTTACCTACATCCACTTTAATTAAAGACTCTGTATAATCGGGCATTGGAGAAAGTGGTCGTGAGGTACGCACACATGCTACCTCTTGAAAACCTTTTTCCAGGAGACGGGGTATTAGGGAAGAAATACCTAAAATCAATACACACATGCCTCGTACGGGCGAACCAAAACATACCACTCGTCTTTGTAATAAAAACAATTTATACAATTGTAAAGTTTTATGACGCCATTGCAAAACAATTTCTCTTAAAGATAAGCCTACATGGAAATGACGCAGTGGACGACTGGGTGATTCATCGCCCACTAAACATGCATTTAATTGATCATAGGCCTTAACCAAAAGGTCAGTGGACGAAAAATCACCCGTTTCAAAGAATACATCAGCAATGAGAGATAATTTCACTTCTATATAACCGTAAATGGGTAGACGTGCCAAACAGCAAACAGATTTTTGCACTGTACTTCTGGTAACATCTGCTGTGCGTATTTTCAGTCTTTCCACGGGAATTTGCCGAAAACAAGAGACCCCGTAAACACTTTCTGTGGGATCTGTTAGACTGGGTAAATTAAAAAATACTGTATCTTCAATAAAATTATGAGAACCATCCGGTAATGCTAATGTTGATAAGTACTTCCATCCGGACGGACATTCATTTTTGCCTGTAGTCCCCTTCACCAGGGGTGGATAGGAAAATTCCACCTACAAAAGAAAATGCATGAAACACAAAATCAATAAATCTTTCATTAAATAAATCTTCATGTCTCATACCTGACAACCTAATTTATGATGAAAACCCACTACCAGTATATGTAGTATTGGTGGTTTATTTTCCTCGGAATCCATTTTTTTCTTCTCCTTTCCTTTTTTTCGCTACAAAAAAAATTTAAACAATCGATGATTTGTTGCTTTGTTAATATGTATTGTCTTCTGATAAGAGGTATTTCCTTTACTGTTAATACGTTGATAAATTCTTTTTGTATCACTTATTATTAATAATTTTGTTTATTTTCTTTTTTTTTTTTATTCTAACAAAAATATTTTCACGGAATTTTGCATTTACTGTGTCATGTATACAGGGTTGTTGAATAAATGTTGCTAATCATTTTCTTAATTGAAAATCGTTTAAAATAATATCTCTGCTGAAGGAATTTACATAGTGAACACTTTGTAAAGACAATAAAGGTTTTTAGAGAATTTTGTTTAAAAAACACTAAATTAGCTTCACTAACAGATATGTTCAATAAATAATAAGAAATGTTAGCAACATTTTTTTAGTTGGCAATGCGATAATTTTACATCACGTTTCTTGAAAAAAATAACGACTTTTTATTTTATAAATGTTCACAACTATTTATATTTTATATTGATTTTATTATAATCCCCCTCCTTGAGAAATACATTTCATTGTCATTACATTTTTAGTACATCGATATTTTTAGTCCCATAATGACAGAACTGTAATGATTAAAAAATGGGAAAATACATACATATATCTAATTTCAGCTATTATTTTTTCTGATTTTGTCAGATTATTTCGGTAACGGTATTTTAAGAATAACGCTATTTTATATATATTTATTTCGGTAACGGTATTTTAGTTATTGCGGTCATGCTATTTTTAAGATATTGGTTTAGTTATATCGGTAACGGTATTTCAACTATTTCGGTAACGGTATTTATTTTTCCTGTAAATTCTATAACCCAATCGCGACCTATAGTGGTGGTTTAATAATTAAAATTTAAACTTTGACGCACTTAAGAGGCTTATATTTTTTAAACCCTAATTTTGATGTATTAACAAGACAAAATTCTAGAAAATAATTGCAAAAAATTATTATTTTATTTTCGCACTGTTTTTAGAATTTTTTAAAAAACTGTTAATTGACAGTTCTAATTGCTCAAATCTATATGCGACTTTGGTGGTTAAGTGAAAATAGCACATTTTTGATATTAAAAACAAAAACGGATTAATTGTTTCAATTTTTACAATAACGGATAAATCTTGAATCGATCAGATATTTTTTTGATACGGCAAAAGAGGAACGAGAAAAATGACGGAGTTAGTAAAAATTATGTTTGCGGCAACCTAATAACTTTAATTTTTACCTGACTTTGTATATGAGTTTTTTATCGTTGCCAACCAAAATTATATAAATACACAGAGTAGCACAAATTAGTTAATGAATGCAGTCATTTATTATTCAGATAAAAGATTAAAAATAGTTTAATCGCCTTGTAGTGCTTGATTAAGCAGTTAATCCCATTTTTAATAGATTAACTTGTCTGTGAATTCTCTCTTAGTTTTAAAGATTTAAAAACATGATTCTGGCACATTCAATTTTTTTTCGTATCGAGCTACGCGGTTACCCATCAAGTTACACCAAGGTTTTCGTGTGAGATAAAATTTGTTGTTCCGGACATCTGGTTTGAAAAAGGGCCGATACGTCCTCATTTGGATGCTTCGTCCATGGGAACCCTCTTATACCATTGAACTTTGCCCTTACAGATGTGAAGGTCTTTTGTGACATGTATCTGTGTATGGTGTTCCAACTCCGTCAGATGGTAACTCAAGTGGCCCTTCCTGTGGCATCCTTGCAGGAACTGCTTCGTGAGCACATGGCTATGTCCCGTTACTTCGTTTCCTCATGAATGTATGTATTGTATTGAGGACATCTGAACGCATCCAGTCATGGTCCATAGAGCAGAGTTTTGGCAGATTTGGAGTATTATCCACTAGGTAACGCAGCCTCGATGTGACCATACAAGCGCAGCAGAGTTTCCACTGACCGACCAATCCTATTGTAAGTTGCCAACAAGGTTTCATTATCCATACCCCAAGAGCTGCTGGCTAGCAACTTGAAGACCTTGTTCCCACTCTCCATTTTGTTTTAAATTGCAACAGCTTGCGCAGTAGGCATGAACAAGCTGTCCAATGTAACTCTAAGAACCTTAGAATGTTTGACCAACGAAATTTGTACAACATACACTACTATATTCAGTTCTAGACTAACTTCCTTGGTCCAGGTGGAAACAATCGTTCAACATCTTATAAGCTATTATCCGTTGTCAGTATCGTACAGTTGTCGGTGTAGAAAATCAATTCGATCTTCCGGTGATACCGGGAGCATCGAAAAGTCGAAATACTTGTTTAATTATACGTGGCTTCAATACTCCACAAACGATTAGCAACCACACAGAAAATAAACTGTCTACCTCTCCATACCATTTAGGAGACTGGAGTCGGCAATGTATCTGAAGAGGGTTAAGATCCCCCAGAACCGTCCTTTGGCAAGGGAGCCTCTGATATAGACCGAGTGGCAATGGCGTTAAAGCTGTTTTTGTACTATGCTACTTTCGAAATCCATGCTGGTTTTGGGAGAAAAATGCTTAAGCTGAGGAGGATAGTGTCTCAAGTGTCTTCGCAACTACTGACAAAAGCGAGATTGGCCTGTTAAATGTTCTCTGGTTGACGTTTTTTCCGGCTTAAGAAGCGGGCACACTCTGTCTCTTTTCCAGACTTCGGGCACCATCAGTGTGAATTGAGACAAACTAAGGACTTTTCTCAGCTATTCGATTTCCGCCGTATCTAGCAGCTTGAGAATTAGCATGAAAATTCTGTCGGCATTTGATAGATTTGCACTTCTGATAGCTCCTGAAATATTTGTTGAAGGAAAAGCCAGTGGTTTGTCAATGACTCGCTCACCTCTTACGATATAGTCTTGTCGAAGAAAGTTATCGATACCATTGTCCCTCTTGGACGGATTCGAGAATTTAGCTGTCTCGGTGCTGAGGTTGCATGTTTTTAAATGATTTAACTCCTGGTGAGGCTCTATAAGCTGCCGGATTAAATGGTAGTCAGTGAATGGTATCAAGGGTATTGATGAATGAAATCGTCCCTCTAGGACGGATTCAAGACATTTGACCGTAGATCACATCTTGCTAGATTTGGTGCTGAGGTTGTATTATTTTAAATGATAAAACTCATGTTAAGCCAGTCATCTAGAGCATGGCATATATTGTATAAGAAACATCCTGGGGATGCACTTTTTTGGCAATAACTAGGCCAATAAATCGCTGAGATTTGTATAGTTGAAAAAAAGAATCGAATGTCATTGTCCAGTTTAGTGGTGTATTTGGGTCAGTCTGCTGTTTTGAAGTTCCTCCCAGACTTTTGAATTTTCCTTATAAGTACTTTCACAACGATGTTTACAATTACCGGACGGTGTAGGCCTTATAATTATTATCTGTATTCAAGTCTATCTTTATATTTGTAAAAGAATAATATGACTGACTGACTCACTCATTCAACATCACCTAGCCCAAACCGCTAGGGCATGGAAGTTAAAATTTGTAACGTAGATTTCTCCCACGGCGTAGACGTCCATTGGTGGCATGCCCAAACTCCTTGGGATAAACATTTTATGTTTATATGACCTGACTCACTGATGATAGTTTTTGAATTTCTGCCCAGGAAAGTGGGAGTTAAAAGGAGGAAAACCCCTTTGGCGACCTGGCCGAGCCGCTAAAGGGAGGAACTTCAAATTTCGTATGCTGTTTTCTAAACCTGCGTAGACATCCGCTTAGACGGCATTTATAAAAATTCCCATGCGTTGGGACTCGCTCACATCTTGGCCGCCTGGCCAAACCGCTACAGCAATAAACTTGAAATTTGGTATGTAGGTTCTTAATCCCACGTAGGCATCCGCTGATGTTATTATTTTTTAAATTTCTGGTCGGGAAAGTGTCAAAATCAGGAGTTAATTGGCGGCCTGGCCAAGCAGCTAATGCGAGGAACTTGAAAATTTGGTATGTGGGCTTCAAATCATACGTAGATATCCGCTTAGACGGAATTTTTTAAATTCCTAAGTGTAGGGTCAAATGTCTACCCCTTGGACGCTTTTCGTAAACGCTACATGAAATTTGAATTATGGTTAAAATGGGGAAGACCTCCTTGGCGGCCTGGCGAAACCATTAAAGCGAGGCACTTTAAATTTGGTATGTGGGTTTCATATCCTGCGTAGATATCCGCTCAGACTGTATTTTTTTAACCTACTGTAGGGTCAAAATTCTACAAGAAACCTGGTTCCTAATCCTACGTTGACATCCTAAGCAGATATCTGGCCAAGAACGTGGTAAAATAGGAGTTAAAAGGGGGAAGTCAGCCCCTTGGCCAAACCGCTAAAGTGAGATACTTGAAACTTCTTATTTGGGTTCCTAAGCCAGCTTAGACATTCCTAGGGTAATGGCCGTCTGACCAAACTACTAAAGCAAGGAACTTCGATGTTGTTATGTTTGTTTTTTATTCCGCGTATACACCCGCTTAGGCGGGATTTTTGGAAATTACTACCGTTAGGAGCAACACGTTGAAAAGTCTCCTCTTTGTGGCTAGAATGATATGACATTTAAGGTATATATTCCGCCGAAAATGGACGAACTCTCTAATATGATACTTTTAGGATTACTGTTCAGGAACGTAGTAAAAATTTGGGAAAACGTTTCCCTTCAAGGGATCTTTAATTGATCTTGAAGAGCGAAATGTTTTGCAAACTTTGCCATCATACAAGAGTTGTAGTCTGTTGTTTTCGCCATTGTTTAAAATAAATGTTAAAAGCTATTTGGCCCTAGTTTTTGAGATGTGGATTATCTTTAAACTAAGACTAACGAAGTTTGTAAATGGAACACTGCTTCTGAAATGTGGTTTATTTTATTTTGTTATAATAATGAACAAAATTCTAAACAAAATAAATTTTGTTAATAATCTTGGAAATGGCAGACAAAACTCGTTGTCGTTTTAACTAAACCAAGTTTAACTGATATCCCAAAAACTCCGCCTAACTAGTTTAATAATGCAATAAAGCCAATTTTGCCATAAATCATTCTTTTAAAAAACGCAAAACAATTATTTAAGTTTTTTGTGTTGTGATAATTTCGTTTATTAATATTTTTACTCGTAATTAATTTACGCAATTTATTTGTTTTATAGAATATTGAGCGAAGCAAAAGAAAAATTTTGTTTGGTTGGTTGGTTGATTTTTCTTCGTTAAAGGACACTATTAATTATAATTTATCTTTTAAATAACATAAACATTTTTTTAAAAAACATTAGATACATTAGTCCAGTACAACTGTAGTAGCACAATTAACTTTTAAAATTGTTGGCAAGATTATTATAAATTAAAACAAATTAAATAACTTGGCTCAATACTATTGACGATCTTAATGATGATGAAATATGTTACAATTTTTTAAGTACTTAACGATTTTTAACCAAAATAAAAAAAAATAAATATAGCAAATAATAAAAGACCAGTAGCCAAAGTTTTTTTTTGTTTAGTGTAAAAAATGTGATATTTTCTTTCTATTAAAATATCTATTACAACTTAAATATTAATAAAAATTTTAACTTATGGCCATTTTTGAAATTTTTTTTTAATAATAAAATCATCATTAAACGAAATCGTATCATAACGTTAAACTTTTGTTAGTAAATAATAAAAGATTCGTTATTTTGTTTAATGTTTTTGTATAAAAAGCAAATGATGATTTAAAAATAACAGCTAATTTCCGGTTATACTTCAAAATTAAAAAAAAAGTGCTAAATTAAATATTTTCAACAAACAAAATACAATGTATAATAGTTATATAAAATGTTTCAACTACAAAATAATATGTTATGTGTATTAAACAAAATGTATACAATTATATCAAGATAGATATAGACCAGAAAGTAAAAACATTCAAGACAGATTAACAGCAGGAAAAACAATCGTTTGCGAACGCGAAAAAATGGGTTTGCTTCAAAAAAGTGTTTTTTTTTTTTTGGTAAAAAAAGCAGAGTTCGAATTTAAACACAATCAAACGTTTTTCTATCGTTCTGTTTTGCTTTTTGCTGAAACTCAACACAATCATTTTGTTGTGCACAGTAAACATAAGCAGAACATTTCTTTATTTTCATTTTGATTTGTAAACAGAACACAAACACTTTCACAAACTAGTTTTCGATGAGAGACCGAACTAAACGATTTTGTTCTGTTTGGCCAATATTTCAAACAGTTTGATTTTGTTGTGTTTATGGAATGGAACAAAACTATTCGTAAACCATTCTTAGGGCCATTATTACAACTTGCCAATAGCTAAAGTTCGGATGTTATCTGACAGATTATTAGTTTTTCGTTATTATAAGTATACTTTAAGCTAAAAGTGACCGATAGGCTAAAGGGAAGATATTGTTGCCTTTAACTTTAAACGTAAGGTTTATGTGTTTAAAGTTGCCACATTTTCTGCTCTATAAAGAAAAAGAAGAAAATACCGAATTTCACAACCGTATTTCACAAATTATTGTTTTTTTGTAAACAAATAAATAAAAGTACGTTGCCACTACGTATTTTTATAAACCAATTCATAAACCAATAACCGGTTTTTAGTTTGGTGCTGCCACATTATCAAAAATATTAATTTTATTTTATTGGGAAGTTGTAATAACGAAAAACATTATAGCTCACATTAGCTAAAGTTACTTTTTACTAACATTTACTTTAAAGGCAAGTTGTAATAACGGCCCTTAGTGTTTATGTCATATTACAAGTGAAAAAAAATTTCATTGAATTTTATGAATAATTGCATTAGTTTAATAAAAAGATTCAACGGAGCAGTTCCAGTGAAATTTCATAAAACTAATGCAAAAAAACATTGATAACATGGAGAAAAATCATTTCTTTATTTTGGCAACCACAACGTTAAAAACGCGTTTTAATGTTTAAGTTGAATGAACACTAAAAAATAACCACTACGAAATAATAATGTTTGACGAAAGAAACAATTTCGTTTTGTTCCGTTTGTTATATTACAAACAACGATTTGAGCACTTGTGTTGTGTTTATAAATACGAACGAAACAATAGAGATCGTTGTATTGGTTTTTTTTGATAGCAACGTTATGTTAGTGGTACATACATTATCGAACTCTGAAAAAAAAGTACTTTTTAGAAAAAAAAAATTTTTCCCGGGTTCCCCACCGTTTTCCTGCATTCGTTGTGTTTACATTAATTTTTCCGCTCGCATTCGCAAATAACGATCGTTTGAAATCGTAAATGTTTTTACTTCCTATCTTTCTTAATTATACTACTTATTAAAAAAAAAAAGTAGTATAAAAGAGATTAATTTCAATTGCCTCGACAAATGACAAACCACAAATCATTTTAAGTTTTCAATACTAATACTTATAAGGAATACCAATTTTTAAAATTTATTACACTTTTTGGTAAAAAAAAAAAAAAAAAACAAAAATAAAATGCTAAAATTTTAAATTTCTATAGCGACCTTGTTTTAAATTTTTTTTTTTCTTTTTGAAATCTAAATCATAGATTACATAGATATCATACTCTTCTTCTTTTTTTTAACAACAAACACATTTTTTCATACACATTAAAATATTCTTTGTGTTGGTATATGAGGTATGTCTTACACATTCTCATGAGTTGCTTTCTCTGTCCGCAAATGTCAAAGAGTTTGATATATATGTAATCTATGTTATAAATACAAAAATTGTGGTTGTGTTAGGTGTTGGTGGTGTCACTGCAATTGTAATTAATCTATTAATTGTATATTTAAAGAGAGCAGTGCAGAGCATAATTAAATTTTTTGTTTTTCGATTGTTTTGTATTAAATATTGAATAAATACAACTAATATATTTTTGTATTTGTATTATGTTTTATAAATTAAATGTGTATTTGTTTATGTTGTTGTATGTGTAAATGTTGTGGTGATTTGGAAGAGGTTTTTTTTTTTGTATGTTTTTAGTACGAAAAAACTGACGTGAATGTTTTGTTTAAGCTTCATGGATGTTATTATTGCAACATTTTCGTAAAGTTGCTTTACTAATTTTTACTAATTGCAATTTTAGAGAATATAAATTCTTTTCCCCCTTTATATTTCAATGCCCATTACTACTACTTGTATACTTCGTCGTTGTGGTCGTCGTTGCTATATTTGTGGCCGCATTGACTTTAGTACTTGTCTTCGTTTTATTATTGAAGTTATTATATGGCGTTTGCTGATGCTGCTGCTTTTGATGAGTTGGTGATGTAGAATTTTGTTTTGTTGCCATCGAATCCTCAATATCAACGTTATTAGATGTTGTTGTATTGTTTTGAAACATGCGCTGCTGCTGATGTCCATATATTGGTCAGAGATCCTTAAGCAAAGCACTCTTGGCATTCTTTAATTTATCCAAACGTTTCAGTAGATGATTATTTGATGTTTCTAATTCTTCCAGTTTTTCCATTGCCTCACGGTTCTGAAAAATGAACAAAATGTAGAAGAACATTATTAAAGTTCCGTTCAAATTATCACATAAGTGTCGATATCTTAAGAGATTTTTCAAAATTCTTACGGGTAGGGGCAAAATTTTCCGCTTTACATAATGTTGAAATTTTTTTTTTACATATTTGAAATTCATGTTCCTTTCTAAGCCACTGAAACGATACTTTTTAGATTTTTGGCAAGGAACAATGTAAAAATAGGGGTCAAAAGGTTAAAAAGTCTTAACCTTGAGGGCCAAGCCAAACCGCAAATGCGAAGAACTTAAAGTTTGGTTTGAGGGTTTAAAATTCTGCTTAGAGATTCACTTAAGAGCGATTTTTTTGTAAATTTGTACGGGTAGGGGCAAAAAAGAAATGTCTCCCCCTTGGCGACCTGACCAAACCGCTAACGCAAGGAACTTGAAATTTGGTACGTGGTTTCCTAATCCTGCGTAGACATGCGATTAGATAGCATTTTTGGAAATTCCTACAGTTACGGGCTACAAGGAAAAACTCCCTCTTGACAGCATGTACAAACTTCTTAGCCTAAAAAAATGAGGTTCCTTCTGCGGTGTAGACGTCGGCTAAGAAGGGATTTTTCTAAACTCATACGGGGAGTGTCAAAAAGGCGAAACATTTTAAATATATGTTCCTTTGAACATGTACTAACTCAACGATATGAAACTTTTTGGAATTTTGGTAAGGAACGTGGTATATATGGGGTTTAAAAGGTGAAATGCCTCCCCCTTGACAGTTTGGCTAAACCGCAACAGCGAGGAACTAGAAATTTGGTATGTGGGTTCCTAATCCCCCAAAGACTACAGCTTAGGCAAGATTTTGAAAATTCCA
Source organism: Delia radicum (assembly GCA_021234595.1). Classification (NCBI taxonomy): domain Eukaryota; kingdom Metazoa; phylum Arthropoda; class Insecta; order Diptera; family Anthomyiidae; genus Delia; species Delia radicum. Next base: position 223,382,115 of record CM037852.1, on the reverse strand, counting down.
AAGTGTATGGGTCAACAAGGAGAAAAATCTTCTCCTTGAATGCCAGTTCAAACTACTTCTAGAAACTTCAAATTCACTATATGTGTTCTTTAGAAACGTTGAAAACAGGGTGTAAAAGGGAAAAGCCTCCCCATTGGCGATCTTCCCAAACCGCTGCTGTTAATAACTTGGAATTTGGTATGTAGCTTCCTTCTTTCACGAAAACGTCAGCTGAGATGGAATTTTTGAACATTCCGGGGATGGACACAAAGGGAAAAAGCCTCCTCCTTGATAGCCCGTCCAAACCCTTTTAGCTAGAATTATATTGTATGTTCCTTGGGATATGGCTTAATTCACTGATAATGTACTTTTTGAAATTTTTTTGAATGCCACGAACGCGATAAAAAAAAGAGGGGTTGAAAGTGGGAAAGGACTTGCTCTTAATCACCTGCAAGGGAAATCTCCCCCTTAATAGGTTTAAAAGAGAAAAAGTACCTCATTAATGATCTATGCAAAGCTTGTACACTAATTTATTAGAAGGCAAAATTCCATAGAAAAACAATTTAGTTTTCTTCTAAATATATTCCGTAAAAAAATAATCAATTTATTAATTAAACACTTTCAGGAATGCGTTGCTAGATCCATTTCGTGAATTTTCTAAGTTCCCATCTTCAGACAATATATTTATAAAGAAATACAGTGTATAGCCTCGAGCTTGAATAATTTTTTAATTTTCATTACACAATTAAAGGTCGAAAAAACATAATAAAAAAAGACAGAGTACGGTCTTCGTTTACTTCCACTTTCCGTATGTCTTTTTTTTCAATTAACACAAAACAAGTGTAAAAACAAAAAGGAGAATAAGAAAAAAACACGTGTATAGTATATCTACCAAAGGCAGATCTTACACAAAACGAATAAGTTTTCCATTTATTATTTGATCATTGTTGGTAATCTTTAATTTCAAACTCATACGCCAAGTTCTCATTAAGTGGAACAAATTTGTGATATGAATGGTTGATGTTTTCATGGGATTGCCAATTTCTTTAAAACGTGTTCTGAAGATATTAACCTAAAACATTTCCGAAATAAATCTATCAATACATCAATACTCTAGATTATTAGTTAGTATAAATTTTTGCAACAATTTTACGCAACTGAAAAATCACTTTGATTTTTATGTTTCGTATATCACGAAATTCACTTACCTCTCTCTGTAGTTTCCTTCGTTCAATTTTAAGTTCAGATTCAGCTTTTTCTGCAGCCTCCGCTGTACTTTTATAACGTATAACTTGCGTTTCTGAACGTGCTAAACTTGATTGTAGACTAGCAACTTCTTGTTCAGCTTTTTGTAATTTATATTTATAATCCGATATGATTTTGTTAGCTTCTCCTATAGGTAACAAAAACAAAACATAAATATTTATTTACTATAATTGAGAGAAGAAGACAAACTTACTTTGAGCATCATAATCATCATCGTCTGAACCTAAAGGACCATTTGAAGAATTGCCTTTTCCTCTTCCCTTGCCTTGACTCTTATATGTTTCTAATTGTTCCTGCAACTGTTGAACTTCGGCTTGCAATTGCTGTTTCTCTTCGCTAAATTTCTTAAGTCGAACATCTGCAAGAGGAAACAATTAAAATTATATACTTAAATATTAATCTTTGGAACACACACAAAATCTTACCTAATGATCCTTGTACCGAACCCAATAATTGTGCATTTTCAACACTGACTAGAGCACGTTTGGCATCTGTGCCATCCTCATTTTCAACTGCCACAATAACTAAACCCTGCTCTGCTATAAGTGTGTCACGCTCATTGAGCTGACCCTGAACCAATTTAAGCTCTTCACTTAATTTGTCCAACGAACGTTTCAACGCATTACAATCACGTGTTTTTTCCTTACATTCACGCTGTAATTGTGAAAAAGATTCTTCCATGTCTTCGAGCTTATCTTTAAGCAATTGAATTTGATACGTTTGTGAGGCACGATCGTTATCCAATTGGGCATTTGCAATCATAGCCTTACGAAACCGTTCTTCTACGTCCTAAAATTATATTCAAAATTTAATATGTTCCAGTGATAGAAATACTCTATATAATAACCTTTAATTCATGGCGTATATCTCTTAAACTGCGGCCTTCCTCTTCCAGTGAATCTTCACTACTGCGTCGTGAAGACATTGAATTACCACGTGTGGAATTAAGTAAACCACTAACTGAGGGCGAACTGCCAATACCCAGCCGCATGTGTGACAAAGGAGTTATGCCAGTTCCAGTTGTGTGCATATCAAATACTCGATCAGCATTTGATTCTTGTTCCTTTTGTTGGCGTTCTAGTTCTCTCATTCGTATTTCCCGAGCTTCCGCTCTCGCCTGCCTTCTGGCAGCTAATCTAGCTTCAGCCTATAATAAAAATTAATTATTACAAGTTTTACTATAACTTTCAAATTATAATTTATCATTTTGCAATGATGTTATTTGAAAAATATGCCATTAAATATCTTGGCAAATAATACGTGATTTATGTACTGTTTCCTAATAAAGATTGTCACTGTAACACTTAAATGAGGATTCAACCTACACTACATTTATAATAGAAACTGAAGAGACACGTGAACTTAAAATTAAATGCATTTAATAGTGATTTTCCACAGCCCTCATTTCGTGCTACCCAATGTGTTGTTTTTGTTTTGTCCCATAAAATATTTACCCAAAAATCATAATAGTTCGTATAAAAAATTATTCTGTGTACATTAGGGTTATAACTTATTGTTTGCAAAATTTACATTTTTTTTTTGAAAACCGCAAACCCATCTTCAGAACTCGTTTTGAAAGATGGGAAAATGGAAAGATGAGAATGTGTTCTGAACCTAGAAAATTCACGAAATAGAAATATCAACACATTCCTTTAAGTGGTCAATTAATAAATTTTAAAACAAAAACTCTATAGATTATTTGTTAGGACAATATCCTAATAAAGAAATATAGAGTATGACATCGAACTTGAATAAATTTCATTTTCATTGCACAATTAAAGGTCGAAAAACATGATTTTTTTAATTTTTAATAAAAATTATATCAAACTTGTATAAAAGACAAAGTACGGTTTTGTTTACTCCCCCTTTACATCTTGTTTTTAAACAAACCAAAACAAGTGTGAAAATAAAAAGGGGAAAAAAACAAAAAGCGTGTATTATACAATATCTACCAAAGGTAGAGGGTGTACAAAACAAACAAGTTTTCTATTTATTTTTGATCAATGGTGATAATCTTTAACTTCGAGCTCATATATTAGTTCTCATTTAGTGAGAAAACTAGTTTATATGAATGTTTGATGTTTTGCATGGCATTGTCACTTCTTTCAAAACGTGTTCTAATGATGGAAACATAGAAAATTCCCGAAATAGTTCTATTAGTTCCTGAAAGTGGTTTATTAATAAATTTGAAAACAAAAACTCTATAGATTATTTGTTAGGACAATATCCTAATAAAGAAATAAAGAGTATGGCCTCGAACTTCAATAATTATCATTTTTATTGCACAATTAATGGTCGAAAGAACATACATTTTTATTTTTAATAAAAATTATATCAAACTTGGAATTCAAAATGAACCACGAATTTGATAAAAATGCAAAAAGTTTTTTTTTTTAATTAATTTTAAAGTCTTTTTAAACTGCCAAATTTAAAGATGTCGATTTGCTATTTTTATAAAAAAATAGCCGAGCCGTTGAACTTAAAAAAAATAAATTGCAAAAATGATAATTCGACTCTATTTGGAGCTACTCTTTTCCAGGACATTTTATGAAAACAACTTATTTTGTTAAAAATTAAACAAAATTTGAATGTTTCTATGAATGTTTGCATAATTTTCAGAAAAAAGTTAACCCTATATGGATCGTCACATAAAATAAATGTTTTTATCAAGTTGATATTTTGTTCAATTTAAAAGCTTTGCCATCGTATAGTCATAATTAAAATTAAGTTTCATGGGTCTTGTTTGTCCCCAGGCCACTAAGGGTTAAAGTTTTTTTTTTAAATAAAAGTATAATTATATTCTTAATAATTTTTTAATTTTTTTTCCTAAAATTATGCAAGGTTTTATGAAACCTTTAAAATATTGTTAAATTTTTGACAAAATAATCTATTTTCATAAAATGTCCTGAAAATGAGTCGCTCCAAATACATACTCGGATTATCATTTTTCCAATTTATTTTCTTTTTTTCTATAATAACAACTATTATGTTGTAAAAATAGCAATCGACATCTGCAAATTACACTTTTTTAAAAAATCTTTAAAATCTGCATTTTCATTAAATTCGTGGGTCATTTTGGATTCCTGGCTTAAGTAGGTTAATGATATCCGATGAAGTCGGAATTCAATATCTGAATAACTTAGAGTATATCAAATGAACAAATTAAATAAAAAGTGAATTTTTCGAAATTTCGAATTTTGTGAATTTTTAATAATAAAATGGACAATTTTCGGCCGTCTTGGGGCACGGGTAAAAGTTTAAAAAAAAAATTATTTCTTCATTTTTTTTTTGCTTTGGGTCTTGTTTGGGGCAATCAGTTAAATTTTTCGCATACATTAATTATTTATCTTCTCGTGTATCCTTTTTATTAAAGAGGTTATATTCGTTGAATATTTATTTACCTAGTTCAGTAAAGAGACAGGTAGCAACCAACGGCTTAATATAATACGCCATATATTGTACTGCATGGAAGTTTTTTCTAGTACCGTGAGATATATATGCCCTAAAGAAATATCAAATCAAAATTACTAGAATTTGCTGAACTGCATGTTTTGAAGACTTCATAAGATTTTACGATTTTGCAAGTGAGGAAATAACGTTGAATGAAATCAAAAATATATATAATATATATATTTTTTTATTTTGTTTGTTTTTGCTATTTGCACTTTTCCCAAGAATTGTATCTTGGCATTTATTATGTTTCTGTTTTAATACAATAATATTTAATTGTTTAACTGATCTCATATATTTGGATACATATATGTATATTAATTTCTTACCTATATTGTATTATATTTTATTGTTAAATTATATTAACTTTAATTGTATATTGATTATTTAATTTGCCATATAAGGCCCTAAGGGCTCGGTTATGTAAATGAAGAATTAAAAAAAAAAAAAGTAAAAATACTAGTTTTGTTTTTGTACCTTAAAAAAAAAAATTAAATTTCAAATACATTTTTTTTTTTCGTTAAAAACCAAAAATAAAACGCTTTCCGGTGTGTGATTTTCAATAAGTTTAACGGCTCATGACTTACAGCGTTATAAACCAAATATTCCCAAACATGTATCCATTAAAGTTGACCACTGTACATAGAACATAATCCAAAAATGATCAAATTTGCTTTAAAAAATGCCTTTTAAAAAAAAAAGAGTATCGAAATTACGAATTTCGCAAATATGGTACGTGCAGGAAAAATTCGAACAGCAGATTCGGAGTCCGAAAATCAACGTTTATAAGATCAGACAATACTTTTATGCAGAGGATATTCGTATTATTCAAAACAGACTTGGGCGACATCAGTTACATTTTATAATCATTCACTTGTGAAATTTTTCTATATCATTAGTAATTTCAGACCTACGCTCACACACACTTGTTGGCTTAAACGCTTCCTTGGAAAATTTTAAATTTTTTCAATACCAGATCTGGGACATATTACTAACATTTGTGTATATAATTACAGGCAAATTACTTTTTTTTTTTGTCTAATTACATGTAATTGGTTGTAATTGAGTAATTGAGCTATAATTAAATAGTGCGAGTGTAGGTCTGATATTATTAATGATATAGAAAAATTTCACAAGTGAACGACTGTAAAATGTAATAGAAGTCGCCCAAGTCTGATTCGAAATAACTTACAATGACAGAATTCCGTTAAAATTTCAGCGATGTTTAAAATTAAACAAAAATAATTGTGCAGCGAATTGAAGCTTGAATACTTTTAATCCAATTATTAAGTCTTTTTTTTTTAATTGGATTCATACCACTACCAAAATAAGAGATTCGTATGTCAAATAAGAACATAGCAGTCAAATGGGAACACGGGTGCGGGCGTCTTTGGACCAGGCTTCCAGCGTGCTTTACCTATGGGAAAATATCCGTCCATTTTTCAGGCGGAGATTTGGGCCATCTGTGTCTGTGCAGGGGAATGCCTGCGAAGGGGAACTCGCAGATCTCGCATCTACATTCTTTCTGACAGTCAGGCTGCACTGAGGGCCTTAATGGCTTATAAGGTGTCGTCCGGGTTGGTCATGGAATGCATTCAGACTCTCAATAGGCTCGGTAGGGGCAACTCTCTAACCTTGGGGTGGATTCCTGGTCATGAGGGGCATGAGGGCAACGAGAGGGCAGATTGTCTTGCCAACCGCGGGGCCCGAAGGCCCTTTATTGGTCCTGAAAAATTCTGTGGAATACCTACGGGGAAAGGCTCAGGGCATGGAGAGAGTCTGAATTCTCTGGTTACTGGGAAAACTCTAAAAGATTGATCTCTTTTTCTAGTAGGGGGTCAAGGCGACTCTTGTCGCTTGAAAGGGGGGGGGGGCTTGGGGACCCTGGCGTCGTACTTAACTGGACACTGTAATCTCAGATACCATCTGCACAAGAAGGGTCAATCGGACACGGATATGTGTAGGTTTTGCGAGATGGTGTCTGAGACCTCGGAGCATGTTCTCTGCGAATGTCCCAGGCTTTGTGATAGGAGACTTAGGTTTCTAGGTGATCGCTTCATTTCGCCTTCCGACATCGCGAACAGTTTGCCTAATAGGATAATTGGCTTTATAGGTAGCTTGAATCTGTAGGTAACTTTAGGCAGCACAAAACACCTACATTGGTCGCGGTGCATAGTGCCTTCTGATCTAATCTAATCTAAATCTAAATGTCAAAAAATATAATAAAACAAAAAATGTGTGCAATTGTCCTGTGTTTCGCACAACGCATTACAGAGAAAATTCGTTTTTTAGTCGAACGATTCGTATGTGGAACAAACTTCCCGCAGAAGTCTTCCCTGTTAGTTACAATTTAGAAAAATTTAAATCAAATATCCACAAACACTACTCCCTCTTTCCTCCCTCCCATATCCTATTTTCCTGATCAATACAATGCACTGCATGAGTAGGGGGCATCCCCTGAGTATTGGTTAAAATTAAAAAAAAAAAGCTATGGAATAGAGTTGCGCTTAATAGTTAATAGTTTATTTGGTTCATTTTCATTTATTAAACTAATTCGTTCGTTTAGCTCATATGTTTGTTCCATAATTGGTTTCTAATTATTCATTTTGTTATATTGGCCAACGGTTTGTTTAAAAAATCCCCACGGTATAAGCGAAATGAATGGTTGAAATTGAACTAGTTCAGTTTTAAACGTTCTTTTGTGATTTTCTGTCATTTTATGCAGAATTTTTAAAAAAAACCATTCATTGTCCAATATAACAATATGAATATTTAAAAAAACAAAAATTTGTCTAACAAACATATGAACTAAAAGAGCGAACTAGTCTAATAAGTGAAAATGAACCAAATTGAACTATGAAGCACAACTCTACTATGGGATCCTATTAACTTAATATTTTGAAAATTGATTTATACCACTTTCAAAATAAGAGGTTCAAATGTCAAATAAGGCCCCTTTTTTTATATGTACATGTAAATGGAAAATTAAATCAATATGAAAAGCGATGCATTCAGTAGTAGACATTGTCTTACAATTCACACATAACAGTAAATTACAAAAATAATGTATGCTGAAAATGTTTATGAATCATGAAATCATGTTTCTCACGAAAGTTTAATTTTTGCGTGTGTGTCGGTTTTTTGATTAGCTTACAATGTGATTTGCTTCATCTAGGAATTGAACTAAAAATTCATCGTATGGTTCAGCATAATCATCATCCATGACATTGTCATCATTGGCTTTATCATCATAGTAATTACTTTCTTTATTTGTTGTAACTGGCAAATTTGCATTATTTGTTTGCTGTGACTGTAACTCTGTAGATGATGATTTATCATGTTCATCAGATCCCGGTGAATGAACATTTATAATGGTTATATTGCTTGTATCTGTGATTTCCGCCATAGTCGCATTATCTTCAGTTAAAACGTTATTTGTAGATACATTTTTATCTATTTCTTGCTGTTGTTGTTGTTGTTGATTTTTATCATTTTCATTATTATCTTCATTTCCGCCGTTAATTAAAGAAGTCATTACTGTCGCTTTTAATTTGTTTCTTTCTTCGTTTTTATCATTGTTATCAGTTAGCAGCTCTCCCACCTGTTGTTGCGGTTCGTTATCATCATTAACATTATTTTGCAATTGCACTTTACCTTCCTCTTTGGCCTCCTTAAGTTCTTCATTGTCTTGTTTTTCAGTTATTAGCACCTTATTATTAATGATATTGTTGTTGCCTTCTTTTGTATTAAGTTCTTTTAAATCGGTATCGCTAAAATCAAACAACTCTTCGATGATTTCATCGTTAGTTTCGGCGTTAGTGTTGTTGTTGCTATTAGCATTGTTGTTGTTGTTGTTGCTATTAGTGTTTTTCTTACTTTTTGACGACTTCAATGTTTTTTTACTGGATTTTTTATTATTATTTTGATTCTTTTTACTTTTTGTAGAAGAATTCGAATTTGCCACCACATTTTTATCAGTTAATTTTTGTTCTACTGACATTTTAACTAAATTTTTTTTGCGTTTCTTTTGTTAATTTTTGTATAATTTGATTTTGTATTTTAAAACGTTGCTTTTTAAATTTTATTTGTCTTTGAATACGTAATCACAGCTTAATGTGGTGACTTATTTACATTGAAAAAAACAAACTTTATAAAGTAAATCAACAAAACTCGATTTTTTCTTATTTTTTTTTATAACAATTTACGGATCGCTATTTACTTTAACTTGTGTGCGCTTACTCATTGCGTCGACAACTGACGATCTAACTCTCTTTCTTTATCGTAAAAAGTAGCTATTCAATTTTAGTAGACAGAGTTACCATCACTTTAGAATTAAATTTAACGATTTTGATAGCAAAACAAAAAAAAAAACAACTGTTTTTATAAATTACACTGAGCAACTCGACAAATTAAAACAAGTGTACCGACCATTGATCGTAGATATTTCGACCATGCTGATTTTAATGATTAAATAAAAGTTTAAAAATCAAATATTTTAATTAAACAAAATAAAAGTGCTCGAGTTCGAAGCCACTTGTAGTTAATATATAAATTAATTTATTTCTCAATATTTCAACATTCGTCGAATGTCATCCTCAGGAGAAGTATATTTAATGTTTATATACAAAAAGTTTATTTTATGTTTATATAAAAACACAGCTTAGAACTATCGTTGTGACAAAAATATACAGTAGTGGTCAAAACATTTGGAACTGAGATCGCATTTGTTGTTTTCATTGATTTATTTTCTTCAACTCACACTTAGTTACTAAAATTAGTTTTTTACATATTCTTCATACATTGTTTTATGTTAAAAAAATAAAAAAAAGTAATTCCGTTAAATTAAGACAACAAAAAAATTAATAATAATAGATGTATTCAAAATGCATTTGCAACTCTCATTATTCTTACTCTTAACGAAACAATTTATACTAACAAATGCTATGATGCTAAATATGAGATGATAATTATTGTTGGAAGCATAAACATCATAAGAATAATTTTTGTAAAAAATGGCAGGAAATAAATACAATTCTGATTTTAAATCAAAAGTTTTGGATAATTTTCAAAATGGACTTTCCCAAAAAGAAACTTCTATAAAGTACTCCGTTCCAAGATCAACGATTTCCCGAATTGTTAACATCCACACAACTCATAAAGGTGGAAGACCCCGTATTACAACTGTAAGAGAAGATTTATTTAATTTTTACGAATTATCCCAAAGCAGTTCCCAGAACTTTTAATAGATGCCAATCTTTCCACCATTAAAAGAAGAGCCCGAGAATATGGTCTTAGAAGTTATAGATGTACAAAAAAACCGTTTGTGTCGGAAAAAAACTGAAAATCTCGGCTTGACTTTGCACGCACCCATTTGAACTGGACTCAACAACAATGGAAAAATGTATTGTGGTCAGATGAGTCTAAATTCAACCTCCGGGGATCAGATGGAAGAGCCAATGTTCGAGGACCATGAGGCGAAAAGTTTAATCCCAGATACACAACCGCCACAGTGAAGCACGAAGGTGGAAACATTATGGTGTGGGAGTGTTTCTCAGGAAATGGGATTGGCCCAATTCACCGCACAATGACGTCCACAATCTATAGAAATCTTTTGAGTTCAGTTATGCTTTCGTATGCTGAATGGGAAATGCCACTCTCATGGACCTTCCAGCACGACAACGACCTAAAAGACAATGCGTTGGTTGTTAATATCATGTCGTGGCCGGCTCAATCTCCCGATCTTAACCCGATTGAGAACATGTGGATAATTGTAAAATGCAATATCGGCAATAAAGTATTCCGAAATGGTGATGAACTTTTCGTCGAGTTGGAGAAGCAGTGGAATGAAATTTCTGACGATTATATTAAATATATATTGCCTCAATGCCTAAAAGGTGTTCAGAAGTTATAAGAAATAATGACAACGCAACAAAATACTGAGCGTTAAAACCATTGTTTGTATTTCCTGTTAATTACTTTAAGAGTTGCAAATGTTTTAAACACTACACTATCGACTTATTTTGTTAAAATTACTTTTTTTTTATTTTTGAGAAATTATGCATAAATTTTTTGTATTTGTAAAATAATATGCTATAACTGAATTTAATAAAAAAAAACAAAAACTTATACCAAAAATCTTTTTGATCAAATAAATTGTAAATACCTAAACCATGATTTCAGTTGCAAATGTTTTGAACACCACTGTACGTCTCTGTAAGATATTCTGCAACCTGTTATTTAGGTTTTACTATGCCATTTTAATATTGACCAACATTTTTTTTTAATTAACTTAAAATTAACAAATTCCGTTTAAAACTCAAATTTGATGTCCTAAGAAAATATAAATAAAATTTAAGTTATTTACAAATTTCAATCATACATTTTGTGTTTTGAACCCGTTTTATGGAGGCCAAATATAGTTACATATATTTGGCCTCCATATCTTTTAATTTAAATATATTTGGATTATTATGTATCTAATTATATCTTATTGTATTAAATATAATATAATTAAATGTAATTATATCGGGACAAAACTCGGATAGAATTGGATAGTTTTTCATTAAAATGTATCTATTTAAATATTATTAGATCTAAAGTGATACAATTTAATATAACCATTTTTCGGATCAAATTATATTTGCTGAAAATATTTTTTTTTCCAATTCATAATTTTTATTTAAAATTTTTAGTTTTTATCTCAACAAATATAATTTTTATTTTTATCTCATCATATATAATTTTATATAAACTGTTTTACTCGGCCTACAAAACTTTAGAGAGGTCAAGACTCTAGGACTAAAACATACATAAAGGCTTGAGGTCAGAATTTTTCTATCACATCAGGTATTCAAGATATCTAAAAAATAGAGGTTAGAAAACGCCGTCTTTTTTGCAAATATACTAACTTGACAATATCATTTTAGATTTTGGACTTGAGGTAGAACAATATTCTAACTAAATATATGAAAATATAGAAAGACCGAAAAAAATATTTTTGTATTTTTAATACAAAAATTAAAACATTTAAAAAAAAATATCAAAATATAAATTGATATAATTATGAAAATAGTTTAGGGTGTTCAGAGAACACCTCCGCACCTTAGACAGAACATCAGCGCCCCTAATGGTTAAAAAATATATAATTTTTGCAGGACGTTTATACTCTAAGTACTTGCAATAAGTGTTTAAGAAATACTTTTTATCAATTATTAATGAATTGATGTCTAGAAAACAGTAAATATACATAAAACAGTTAGAGTATGCTGCAGTTATTTGGAATCCCTATAACAATACTCATGTCACTCGCGTTGAGAGAGTACAAATATTTTTCATTAAATTCGCTTTAAGGTCACTTATCTTTGTAGATCCCATTCCTTCTTATAAATCGAAATGCCTATTATTAGGTTTGCAGACTTCAGAATATAGTATATTATACCAGTCGGCGTTACTTGTCTTTGATATAGTAAATGGTGTAACTGAATGTCCTGATTTGCTGTCTCTTATTCCATTTTATGTCCCTCCAATAAGTTTAAGATTCATTGATATTTTTAGTGTGACACTGCATCCCACTAAATATGCTCTTAATAGTACGCTAACTCGTACGTTTATTTATTTAAATGAAATTAATTTTAGTCTGCAACAGGACCATGAACGCAAATCTTATATAGTTTTCCACGTCGAAGGATAAATTTAAGCTGTTTCTTAATATAGTTTTTAAGTAATTAAGCTATATTATATTGAAGATATTATATTTATTTATATATTTATTTATATAAAGGGTCCGCCATCTAACTTTTTTTTTCAACTAGTGCTTATGTCGTGAATGGTAACACTTAGCTCATGTCTGATTTGACAGATAATTAGTTTTATCCTTCCGCTGAACGAATATGGTCCGTATGTTCGTTATCTTGAGAAAAAAGTGAAAGAAACTGGCATCCTCATCGATAAACCAAAGCGTGAAAAGCCAAAAACAGTGCGTACACCCGAGAATATTGCTGCTGTGGCAGAAAGTGTGCGTGAAGCGCACACTTTCATAGTCTGTAAGGAATTTTTGTTTCCATTATCAAGTTCTATACTATGCTTTAAGTGTAATTTTTCTATAAGTGTCACAATATGAAACAATTGTATTTGTTTCCCTTACAGTTGGTCAGGGAGAACATTCCAAAAATTTTAATTCATTTCAAAAAAATGGGAATTAGGGAATTTATTCTTCAAAGTTCTGATACAGTATAAGTTGTTCTGCAAAACCAAATCAAAACTTTTCAACTGTCCCAAAATTATTTATATTTTCTTGTTTTTTGAAAAAACTGATTCCTGGTGACACTTATAGAATTGTGTATTTCTGAAATACAATTTAAAATTTCTAAAATACAATTAATTTCTGAAATAATACCCAGTAAAATAGTAAAATTCAAATAAGAGGTTGCAGAACAACTTATACTGTATCAGAGCTTTGAAGAAATCATTCCCTAATTCTCATTTTCTGAAATGAATTAAGATTTTTGGAATGAAGTCCCAAGTTTGGTTATTCAATTTGTCTTAAGGTATTTCATTGCCATTTTTTAAATTTCTTCATGAATATTATGGAATTCATTCAGTAGGGAATTCATTCAAATCGAGTTAATTCAACTTTTGGTCAATGAATTTATTCCCTATTGGCAAGTCATTCCATTTTCATTTAATTCCCTTAGGGAATTAATTTTTTTGTTTAATTCCCTTGACTTTTTAGTTTAAGACCCTAGGGACTTAACTTTTTGTTTAGATCTCTAATTACTTAACTTTTGGGTTTAAGTCCCTAGGGATTTAACGTTTTTGTTTAATTTCCTAAAGGAACTTAATGCAGGTCCTAATAATATAAATATAATAAGTAACGAAGACGCAGTTTGTATATTTTAATATTTTATAGTTAATGATTTCAAAATAACAGACAATATGGTTTTGTAACAAAAAAAATTAAAAAATTCTAAGTTGGTTATTGGAAAAATAATGAAACAAATGGATAAATAATAACAATAAGTACATTTTAAAACCTACACCCGATTTTTAATATAAAAAGTACTTTTGTATTTAAAGATCATGTAGTTATTTTCAGTGCAATTTTTATATTCCGACCATTCCTAATTTTACCCGGAATTACCAAAAAGTTCTAACAACCTACACACGCGTGAAAAAATAGTTTTTTTGGCAATAAGTGAAAAGCTTAAATTCAGGTAATTAAACCAAAAATTTTAAGTCCTTAGGGAATTAAACAAAAAAGTTAAGTCCCTAGGGATTTGAGCCAAAAAGTTAAGTTATTAGAGAATTAAACAAAAAAAGTTAATTCTCTAAGGGAATTAAATGAAAATGTAATAAATTCTTAAGAAATTCATTCCCTAGGGAATGGATTCATTTACCAAAAGTTGAATTAATTGAATTAGAATGATTCTTTTTGAATGAATTCCTTAATTTTAATGACCAATGCTTTAGTCGTGGATTTCATACCCTAAATTTGAATATATTTAATTCATTCACAGGAAAAAATAAATTACAAAATGAGTACAAATTACAAATTCATTTTTAGTACTTTCTTGTTAAAGAATTCATTCCTGGAATTAAAAAATTGAATTCAATTTTAGGCAATTCATTCCCGAATTTAATGAATTCTTCAAAGCCCTGTAACTTATTACAATAATAGGTTCTAATTTATGTTCTACAACCGATTCTTTTTGCATGGAGTTTGTCATGTTTTCAACAGGTTCTTCACATTCAAAGAAGAACACGTTGCTTTAGAACCGGTTCTAGAACCAGTTCTAGAACTGGTTTTGGAAAAGTGAAGCCTTACATTTTGACTCCCAGGAACCTGTTCTAAAACCGGTTCTATGTCAGCGGTGGTAAAAGAAGCTGTTCTCTAATATATTCAGAGGTAAACAGTTCTAAAAATGTTTGCTGGGTATTAACAACTTCTGAAAAACAATTATTAATTGATTTCTGAAATACAACTGTTCAATCTGAAACACAATTGATAGTTTCTGAAAAACAATTGATAAAACTAAAATACAATTTATATTATCTGAAATACAATTGAAGGGCTTATTGTAAAAACTTGATAAGCCACATTTAATTTTTAGTTTGTTTTCGCCTTTTAAGGTTAAAAAACTGCAACCAATATGACTTTTGCAGGACCTTTATAATCTTTGTACTTGCAATAAGTGTTTAAGCAAGACTTCTATCCAATATTAATCAATCGATGTCTAGAAAGCAGCGAAAAACCCATAAAACAGTAAATGTGGCTTATCAAGTTTTTACAATAAGCTCTTCAATTGTTAAATCGGAAATACAATTGATAGTTTCTGAATTTTAATTTTTAAATTTGGTTCAATTGTTAGTTTTTCAAATACAAATGATAGTTTTTGAAATATAGTTAAAAGTGGTATAGTGTATATGGTCGATGATATTATATTTTCAATCAAGGCCGAACATTTAAAATAATTTAATACTTCGCCTATACTACAACCCCTAAAACAATTAGTTTTTGATTAAAAATTTGATTAAAAATGTTAAGTTTTCTTTGATCTTCTTTTATTTAATTCTTCTTAGTTAAAACGAGGTGACTTCTTCAGGGAACAATTATTACAAATTGTAATAATAATTGTCACTTCTTAAGAGAATAATTGTAATAATAATTGTGACTTCTTCAGGGAACAATTATTATTACAATTTGTAATAATTGTTTCCTGAAGAAGTCACCCAATGTGGAGACGAAATATTGGAAATAAACAAATTTTTAATCTAATTCTTCTTAGTTTAAACGAGCTTAAGATCATTTATTTATTATTTATTTCCAATATTTCATCTCCACATTGGGTGTCTTCTTCAGGGAACAATTATTACAAATTGTAATAATAATTGTGACTTCTTCAGGGAACAATTATTATTACAATTTGAATTCTTTAGGGAACAATTATTACAAATTGTAATAATAATTGTGACTCTTCAGAGAACAATTGTAATAATAATTGTGACTTCTTCAGGGAACAATTATTATTACAATTTGTAATAATTGTAACTTCTTCAGGGAACAATTATTATTACAATTTGTAATAATTGTTCCCTGAAGAAGTCATCCAATGTGCAGACGAAATATTGGAAATAAGCAAATTTTTAATCTAATTCTTCTTAGTTTAAACGAGCTTAAGATCATTTATTTATTATTTATTTCCAATATTTCATCTCCACATTGGGTGACTTCTTCAGAGAACAATTATTATGACAATTTGAATTCTTCAGGGAACAATTATTACAAATTGAAGAAGTCACAATTATTATTACAATTTGTAATAATTGTTCCCTGAAGAAGTCACCCAATGTGGAGATGAAATATTGGAAATAAATAATAAATAAATGATCTTAAGCTCGTTTAAACTAAGAAGAATTAGATTAAAAATTTGTTTATTTCCAATATTTCGTCTCCACATTGGGTAACTTCTTCAGGGAACAATTGTTACAAATTGTAATAATAATTGTTCCCTGAAGAAGTCACAATTATTATTACAATTGTTCTTTGAAGAAGTCAAATAAAAAATTTGTTTATTTTCAAAAATAAAATGTTGTATAACATTATTTTTACGGATAGTTTTTCTGTTTTTGAACTTAAAATTTATCTAGGTATTCAAATAAAAAAATACTGCCTATGGACATATTTTCCAATTGGGTATACAATTTGTTCTATATAAAATACGTTGACGCATTACTTTCTATTTAATTGTACTGCTATTTTTAATATAAATATTTAATATATCTATTTTTAATATATTCGAGAGTATATATTTGAATTACCTCTTTAGCTATTTGATCCAATGCTTGATCTTCTGCATTAACACGTGAATTAACCCGACGCCGTCCAACGGCACTTGAAGTATCCATTTTATGGTGTATTCTTGATGTTCTTGCTAGTGTTTTTTTTGTTTAATATATGAAGATGATGACAAAGATGACGAGATGATAAAGCTATAAATTTGAAATTATTTTAAGTTTTAAGAAAAAATCAATCATCACAACAAATTTAAAGACATACATTACACATAAAACCACAAATGTTTTCTGTTAATTTTAAATTTTTAAAGAACGATAGAAAAGCAATATATTTTGTTTTTGTTTTGGGATGATGATGAATGTATGAACTAGGTGAAGATTTGTTGGCTTTGCTTGTTTGGCTAGTAAAAGTTATAAGTTAACGTTTACGGGTTAGAGACACAATATATTATGGGAGACACTTTGAACACGATTTTTATTACTGTCAAAAACACATTAAGGCCTTATTTGGACGTATTATTTTTTAAAATTATTTTTCTTATAACGATGCCCGTCAATACGCTATAAACTTTAATAATAAAGTAAGTAAAAATAAAATTTTTTAACCAAATCATATACAGTGGACAAAATAATTATAAGTTCACCCATGAAATTGTGATTATTTTTTGCAAAAATATTCGCAATATCTTAAAGGTTTTGCTAACATTTAAGAATAAAAATAATATCAGACGATATCAAACCCATTTAAATCCATTTGCTGCATTTTTAATAATTTTTCGTTTTTTTCCATGGTGGGAAATAAATAGAAGTTCAGTGATGTTAAACTCAATTTTGTCGGCAAACGATTTTAAAATTTGTATATTTCGACTTTTCCTCACTGTCTTATTTTGCAAACTTCATTATATTCATTTTAGGTACATTTTTGTTACGCAGTGTTTTTTCTAAAAAAAAAAAAATAAAAATACACAGGTAAAAATTGCACACTGCTACAAAAAAACACTTTGTCAGAACTTGAAAGCCGACCTAGTGGGGGTTGTAGGCCTAGGTGAGGACATACAAAAACCGTTTACAAAAATTTTAAAACACCCTCAAAATTTTGAGTTATTTTCAAAAAACTGTTTTAGGGCAGGTCGTAGCACTTTAGTACCTCTAACGAACACATTTTTTGACCGATTTCAAAATTTTAAACAGTTTTGGAAAGGCAAAGAATTAAGCTTTCATAAATATTCCAAGAAATTAGGTAAGTGTTTATCAAAAGTTTCTCATTTTTTTTTATTTTTTTTTTTAATTTTTCAAATTCAACAAGAGTTATTTTCATTTTATTCTATGAAAACCTACCTTTTTTGCACTGTATTTTAAAGACAATTTTATATAGAAAAAAACGAGATATCATTTGTCGGTTTATATTTGCAAAAGTTACTAAACTTTTTCTAAAGTAAACATTTTGAGATTGCAGACTTTTCTTTTGGTAAACCACTTGACTTACAAAAGTAAATTAAAAACTGTACAAATAGCTTAACCTAAGTTAACATGTATAGTTAAAAACAGGTGTTAATGAAAAGTTAAATAACTTTCACAATTTTCATCCGAATTTAAAAATAAAAACCATGTTTCGTTAAGAACTAAATTTTCTTTATACGTTGGTATAAATTTTTATAAGCTTTCATATTAAAATAAGCAATGAAAAGCTACTAAAATCAAAAAAGTTTAAAATTTTCGTTTTTTTTTTTGTAGATATTCTTAACAAAAACAATACTTATAACTTACAAATGTATGAAAATATGCACGTAATTTTAAAGTGTAAGCAGTTTTCTTTCCAAACCCGTTAAAAAAAAATTTAAATCGGACAAAAACTGACTGAGCTACATGTTGATAAGTTGACGAACACCACTGAAAACGGTTTTTTTTAGAATAACTTCTGAATTTGAGGGTGTTTCTGCAATTTTTTGACACAATTTGTAATGTACTCAACAAGACCTATAACCCACGCTAGGTCTTTTTCAAGTTTTTTTTCACTGTAGCACCGTGTTGTTATAACTAGTCATATATAATATGATTAAGTCATATCTGACTTTGTATGTAGTCACATTACGGTTTATATTATTATATACAAATATATCTGATAACTTTTATTGAGAGATTTTTGTATATGATACTTGATATTATTACGCGTGTCCAAATCCAAGTATATATCGATATGATTATATATGGTCCCATGCTAAGTCTTATTGAACTATATGTGACAACGTACTGAAAATATTTTCCTTATATTTTTTATATATTATTATATATAATCCCATACATATTTTGGTTGATTTCAATATCTAATTAAGTTATCTGCAAGTTAAGACTTTATTACATATGGCTTCACATATTCATTTTATAACGAAATCGTTTGCAAGTGATCTTTAAAATTGTTGATTTCTGCAAAATGTAAATGCTTTTATGTACTAAAGTTACTAAAACTATACCTATTATTGGCTAAAATTTTATAAAATCAGATATATTTATATCTAATTAGATATATTTTGATGTCCCAGATATGGAGAAATCTCTGATAAAATTGTATCAAATTATATCTAATTTGATACTATTAGATACATGTAGATGCCCCATTTTCGGATCAATTTGTATGTGTCTATATATGAGAACTTATCACATGAGAAATAATTTTATTAAACTCCATATTAAAATTGTTACCCGGGTATTAACTTTATTCCAAAAAAAAGTCGTAAATCGATGTTTTTGATACAAAAAACAAGAAAGTTTTGGAAAATTCAACACTAAAAGTATCTTTAAGGCTTTAAGAGATAAATCACAAATTTATACGCAGTATTTTTACACTTAGGCCGAGTTTTTGGGATGTCAGTTAAACTTGGATTAGTTAAACTTGTAATGAATTTTGTCTGCCATTTCCAAGTTTATTAACACAAATTTGTCGGAATCACAAATTTATCGGAACTTGTTAAGAATGTTGGTCTTTATCATAATAACACAAAATAAACCACATTGCAAAAACAATGTTACATTTAAAAACTTCGTTAATCTAAGTTTAAAAATAATCTATGTCCTAAAAACTCGGTCTTAGACATTTTTTTTAATTTAAATAGTTAAGTCGTGAAAAATTCTTAAGGTTCAAAATTTAAAAAATGTATGAAAATGTTTTCTTCCCTTACGATTTTCTTGGAACTTTGTTAAGAGTTATTTAATAAAGTCATTAATTGTTGAAAATGAACCTGTTAGATTTCTACTTGTTATTTTAGAAACTATTTATGTTTTGAATCTGTTTTCATTTTGTCAATTTATAGAAAATATTTTTTCAATAAAACAATTTACTTCTGTATACACATTCAAATCGAATACCCGGAATTTATTCTACTTCCACCATTTTCAATAGGTTATGGGCCTCTTGTCTCGCGTGTAAAATAAAGTTTCGTGGTATATTGTAAAAAGATTGTTACGTATTAAAAAAAAAAAAAAAAAAAATTGTGCTGAAAATTACTAAATTGAAATGGCATCGAATTCGTTAAGTTTTCCATTCGAAAAATTACGAGGTCGTGAGAATTTCGATGTTTGGTGGAGACATGCGAAGTCATATTTAGTAATTAAGAATTGTTGGAAAGTGGTGAATTTCGGTGTTACCAGTCAGCAAGACATTGAAGTAAATGAACGTGCGCTGGCCGAAATTACGCTTATGATTGAACCAAGCAATTTTGCACACATTGCTACAGCAAAAACAGCTAAAGAAGCCTGGGATGCTCTTCTTAATGCATATCAAGATAATGGACTAACAAGAAAGGTTGAATTGCTAAAAACTCTAGTGCAACTGAAGTTAGGTGATTTTGATTCCATGCAAGATTATGTAAGTGCTATGGTAATGACCTCACTAAAGGTAAGAAATGCTGGTCTTAATATTGATGATGAGCTGACGGCATCTCTAATGCTCGCTGGTCTCCCGGATGAATTTCGGTCTTTGGTAATGGCCGTAGAGAATTCAAAAACCAAGCTAACCGTAGATGCAGTCAAAAATATGTTGCTTCAAGATGCAAAATTTGACAACAAATGTAGCGAAAATGCGTTAGTGTCGAAAAATAAATTTAAAAATAAAAAATTTAAATGTCACTCGTGTAATGAAGTTGGTCATTTTAGTAAAAATTGTCCTAACAAAAATAATGTAAAATCGAACAACGAAAAATATAAAAACAGTTCTAAAAATAATGGTAAAATGTTATATGCATCATTATTTTCAGGTAAAAAAGATTCGGTCGAATGGTATGTAGATTCGGGAGCGACATCTCATATGACAAATAATGAAAATTTTCTGTGCAACAAAAAAGACACAAATAATAAACAAATTGTCGTGGCAAATAATAATACAGTGTCCGTGTCGTGTGTTGGCAATGTTAAAATGTTGCTTAAAACAGAAAATAATAATTATGATGCTGTTGTGAACAATGTGGAATATGTTCCAGATTTGTGTACAAATTTACTTTCGGTCCGTCAATTAACCAAAAAAGGAAATAAAGTTGTGTTTGAAAATGACATTTGTGAAATTTTTGACAATGATAAAAATTTAATAGGAAAAGCTTTTGTTGAAAATGATTTGTATCGGTTAAATTGTGATGTTTTAACTCCAAATGGACAAGTGTTAATCGCTAATGAAAACGCAAATTTGTGGCATCGTCGGATGGGTCACATTTGCAACAGTTATCTAAAAAATGTAAAACGGTCGTGTGATGGTATAAACTGTGACGTTAATTCAAATGATCAGTGTGTAACGTGTGTAAATGGTAAACAAACCAGAAAATCGTTTAAAGAATCTGGTAGTCGTGCTACGAGTTTACTTGAAATAATACACTCGGATGTCGTTGGACCTTTTAAACAAAAATCGTTTTCGGGAAATCGGTATTTATTAACATTTGTCGATGATTACTCACGTAAAGTATTTGCTATTCCAATAAAAAGAAAGTCGGATGTTTTTAATGAATTCGTAAATTTTAAGAATTTGGTTGAAAATCAGTGTTCCAGTAAAATAAAAATTTTGCGTTCAGATAATGGCACTGAATATGTTAACAACCAATTTTCAAAATTTTTACAACAGCATGGCATCGTGCATCAGAAAACTTGTCCCTACACTCCTGAACAAAACGGGGTTGCTGAACGTATGAATCGAACGCTAATTGAGAGAATGAGATGTATGCTATTTGATGCTGGATTGAAAGAAGAATTTTGGGCTGAAACGTCTGTTACTGCTGCTTATTTAATAAACCGTGTTCCATGCAGAGGAAGTGAACGTACTCCAGAAGAAATTTGGTGTAACAAGAAACCAACATTGAAACATTTGCGTGTGTTTGGTTGTAAGGCAATGGTTCACGTCCCTAAAGAAAAACGTAAGAAGCTTCAACGAAAATCGGTTGATGGTATTCTGGTGGGATATAGTACAGAATCTAAAGCTTATCGTATTCATAATCCTATAACCAAAGATGTTATAACAAGCAGAGACGTGGTTTTCTTTGAAAATAAAAAATGTGAAGTATCTCAAAATAACAATTTGTATTTTCCAATACTCGTTGATGATGTTAAAGGCTATAGTGAAGAAACAACTTTGGAAGAAATTTCACTTAATGTCGAATTGCCACCAGATCCTGATTTTGACAACGAGTCCACAGTGAGTGGTGAAGATTTTATTGGTTTTAATGAGCAAGAAGTTAGTGATTTACAACAATTCAAAACAGTTGCTGGTAATGAGGTACGTTCATCTGAAATAAGTAACAAAAGGCCAAGAGAAGAAGATGGTTTTGAACTTCGACGTTCTGAAAGAATTGCTAAAATGCCTCGATATTCATATAATTTCTGTGCTTCAGAGTTTGTGTCTGATGATCCGTCTACTCTTAAAAAGGCCATGTCATCACCAAATGCTTCTGAATGGTCACAGGCTATGAAGGAAGAATATGAGTCGTTGATGTATAATAAAACTTGGAGTTTATGTGAATTACCTAAAAATAAGAAACCGATTTCGTGTAAATGGGTTTTTAAAACCAAACGAAATGCTACTGGCAAAATGGTTCGAAGAAAAGCTAGGCTAGTTGCTAAGGGTTATAGTCAAGAAAAAGGTATTGACTATAATGAAACTTTTGCTCCTGTTGTAAGGTATGAATCTATTAGATATTTAATTGCGTTGGCTGCTAAACATAATCTAATGATTCATCAAATGGATGCTGTGACTGCCTTTCTTAATGGAACCTTGGAAGAAGAAATCTATATGAATCAACCAGAAGGTATGAATGATGGTACTGGAAAAGTCTGCAAGCTAAATAAGTCGATATATGGACTGAAACAAGCAAGCCGTGTGTGGAATGAAACATTAAACAAAGTTTTGTTGAATATGGGTGTCAAACGAAGTGAAGTTGACCAATGCATTTATTATCGTAAAACTGAAAACAAAATCTTGTTTATTGCCATTTACGTAGATGATGTTTTAATTTTTTCAAATGATGTGAAAACAATTAAACAAGTTAAACAAAAACTGACAAACCATTTTAAAATGAAAGACATGGGAGAAGCATCTTCTATTTTGGGAATTCAAATAACTCGTGCTAATAGTTTTATAAAATTGGACCAGTCTCAATATGTTTCTGATGTGCTAAAACGTTTTAAAATGGAAGATTGTAATCCTGTTAAAACTCCTGTTGATTGCAATCAGAAAATATCTGCTGAATCATGTCCTAAAACTGAAGCCGATAAAAAATATATGTCAGATGTGCCGTATATGCAAGCAATTGGATGTTTATTGTTTGCTGCCCAAGTTACTCGTCCTGATATCTGCTACATTGTAAATGTATTAAGCAGATATGGTGGGAATCCAGGAAAGGCTCATTGGGAGGCTATCAAACGTGTAATGCGCTATCTCAAAGGTACACTAGATAAAGGTCTTGTATACTCTAAAGGTAATGGTGATCTTACTGGCTATTGTGATGCAGATTGGGCCAGTGATGTGGATGAACGGCGTTCAACTACAGGATATTTATTTACTCTTCAATCTGGTGCTGTCTCGTGGTCTACAAAGCGACAGAAAACTATTGCGTTGTCTACAACTGAAGCGGAGTTTATGTCTATGGTAGCAGCTATTCAAGAAGCTATTTGGCTGAAGAAATTAGAAAACGAAATATCTCCAAATCCTGTTAAAACGATGATTCTGCATTGTGATAATAAAAGTGCCATACATGTTGCTCTTAACAATGCATATTCATCACGTACTAAACATGTTGATGTAAGGGTGAAATTTATTCGTGAATGTTTTGATAATAAGATCATTGAACTTAAGTATCTACCCACTAATGATATGTTGGCAGATTTGTTAACAAAAGGTGTTCCATTTCCAAAGTTAAAGACACTCACGGATAAGTTTGGCTTAAAATAATTATGTTCTAATTTTTGTGTTTTAATACTATATTAAATCAGATCAAAATATAAATAGCATGTTCAGGGAAGGTGTTGAAAATGAACCTGTTAGATTTCTACTTGTTATTTTAGAAACTATTTATGTTTTGAATCTGTTTTCATTTTGTCAATTTATAGAAAATATTTTTTCAATAAAACAATTTACTTCTGTATACACATTCAAATCGAATACCCGGAATTTATTCTACTTCCACCATTTTCAATATTAATTTTTAACTTTAAGATGTTAGTATTTTACTGCTTTTTATATGGGTCTTTTTCTAATTTTCTAGATTTTTTTTTTTAATAACTCCGACTTTAGATTTTATCAGATATTAGGCGAGTTCTTGTACAACTACCTCCAAAGATTTTGTAGTGCAAGCTTCAGCCAAATCGGATAATGCTAACCTTTTGAGACCCGTGACCAAATTGCTTCATAATTGAAATTTTTTCGAAAATTAAGAAATTGATCGCATTTCGCAACGTGTTAGCATTAACCGATTTGCCTGAAATTTTCACAAAATCTTTGGACCAGTGGTACAAGAACTCGACATACATCTGATAAAAATCGAAAATAAAAGTTATTTTTAAAATTATTTAGAAAAGTTTTAAAAAATGCAATTTTTAGCTAAAATTAAATTGAAATATCTCGAAAACTATTAGTGCGGCTTAATTTTTTTTAAAACATTCGGTTTCAGACTGCCAAATTTAGTCAACAAATATGTAGCATGCAACATATTTTTGTTACAAGAATTTAAAAAAAAATTTAAAAAAGCGAAAGACATTAGAGTTGTCCAACCCGGTTTCCGAACTATTCTATTTTTACGGTTTTTTAAAACCGGTTTTTGAAAAAGGGCGGTTTTAAAAGTATTTGAGAAAACGATTTTTTCGTCTCGAATAATTCGGCATTTTCGAATACTTTTTAAGCTAAAAATTTTAGTTAAATACGCATTTCGGAATAATTTGCAAGAGTTCTCTCAATTTTAATGTATACTTGCTTTGTTCCATTTTTGCCTTTTTGATGCCTTCTTTACCCATGTGTGCTTTTTTTGATTTTCCGGCTTTGAGCATAAACAAAATATTATTATTTAACTATTTTATATGGTACAGATGAAGCAAATCCATTTCTCTAAAATAAGATGAGTTTAACAAAAATTCAGCTATAGAAAATTTGAAGACTACATAATTTCGATTTAAAACTGTATTAACATTGAACCACAAAATATGTATTTTTTTGCTTTCTAGTTTTTGACTGTCAAATTCCATACAAATTTTTTATCAAAAATTTGAAAAAAAAAACCAAATACGTATTTTGGGGTTTAATATAAACGTAGTATAAGGAATAACTCCTTCGATTTTTTTTTTGGGTATTTTTTATTAATTCCTAGATTTAATTCAAATTGGATATCCCGGTAGAAGACCCGTCATGTTAGCAAAATATACTACATTCAGTTTCTTAGGAAGTTCGGTGACGCGAACAAAAACATGCCAACACTAGTCAGTATATAAATCTGTATTGCATTAGAAGATGCATTAATAATTATAATGATCTTGCTCACGTCATAATTTATGATAAAATGTCGAAAAATAAACTTTTTCAGCCTTACTATCATTTTGTCGAAATATATATTTTTGATAAAATCAACATATTTAAAGTTTTTGCTTTATCCGCACTATACAAAATATTTAAAATTAAGTCCAAACATTTTTTTCACAAATTTTCAACAAAAATAAATATATTGTAAGATGAAAAAATTTAGAAAAAAATCGGCTTTTTCTTTTTTATAGTAAGGGTCTTTGTTTTAATTTTATAATATGTAAAATTAAAATGTTTGAAAATTGCAGATTACAAATATACTTATACTACTTTAAATTTGTATACAATAATTTTGACGGAAAGGTTTAACAATATCGATATCTTGTACATTTAAATAAATTTGATTTCAAATCCACGATAATTCGCAAGACGTTTCATTATTTTTCTCACGTTGTAATTTGAAGTTTTTTTTTTTAATTTACAATGACCAAACTTTTGAATTTTCCAAGACTTCGCGATTTAAAAAAATAAACAACAACAAAATAACGGTTATTCCGGTTTTGAACAAAAAAAAACCAAAAACTGGTTTTTAAAAACTACGTATTCAAAAACCGGGGTTTCAAATAGGTAGAATATTTGAGGAGCATCTTTTCAAAACATAATTATTCCACTTTTGACAAGTGATTTTTTTTTTTGGTAGCATTGAAGAGAAAACTCAGCGAAAATAAAATTTTGCGAAATCTCTATAATTACACCAGGAAAAAAAAATTAAAATGCATGATTTCATCAAAAGTAGATTATTCCATTTCAAAATGACATTACCCATTTCAAATATACATTTTTGGAACAAAATATGATTAATCCAGAAGTTTATTAAAAATAAATAGAAAATACTGTGTATTTTTTTTAGTTTTATTTATTTAAAGATGAACCTAAGGTTATTTTAATTCAACATAAGATATCTGATACCTAATTAGTTTCAGCAAAAACAAGATTAATCCGCAGTGGTTTGAATCAAAACATGATTATTTCAATCAGCCGCGTCGAAACAAGATTATTCCATTTTAAATCTTGCATTTATTCCAAACATATTACTGCTAAATTTTTGAATCCTGTACAAAGCAATGACTAATCTTGTAGTCTATTATAATGCAAGAAAATTTCGGGTTAAATACATAGCAGCATACCTAAAAAACTATATTCTCAATTTGTGCGAAAACACAAAAAGTGGAATAGTCATGTTTTGAAAAGATGCTCCTCATTTAATAATTCTAAATGTAAAAAATTATAAATTTTAAGCTGGCTCTTAATGGGTTAATGAATGGGAACATACTATCCCTAGTTGGAAAGATATTTGAAATATACATTTCGGATAATGCTTAAATTGTTTTTATCTGTTTACTACTTTTGGCTAAAATTGCAAAAGAAAATTTGGCATAAATTCGGTTTACCGACACCTCACCAAAATAAATGAAATTTTGTCCTTTAATAGAAGAGACCACGCTGAGTCGAAATAAAAAAAAATTTTGCGTCGCTCACGCCCCCTTTTCAGTGGGCGGGGCTCCAAAGTTTGAAATGAAATTGCAAATAACTTCAAAACTACTTGTCCGATCTTAACAAAATTGGCGTCGTTGGAAAGGTCTCGAAAATATCTTTCCAATGAAGTATATAATGTCCCAAAATATTAACCCCTTGCTGCCCAAATAAAGCATTTTTGTTTTTTTTATGATTTTTTTTTTTAACGCTCTTTTTGTTAAATAACGCCTATATAAGTACATAAAAAGTGTATAAAAAGGGAAAGTCTGTTTTATAAGCTTTCATAAAAGGTGCAACATGACCCCATAGGTCTTGAAATGAAGTAGTTATTAAGGGTTAAAGTTGACCATTAATAGGCAAAACTATGATTTTTGCAAGATTTTGAAAATTAGATTTTGTTGTATGGTATGGTTTAAGATTTTGTATGCAAAAGAAAACTTGTAAATATGCCAAAATTTCTGCGGCCCGGGGCGAAGCCTCAGCGAAGCCGGTGGGAGGACTGGTGGGAGGAGAAAACCCCTAAGCCCGGCCGAAGGCCGGTTACGCAGAAAAACTATTTTGCAAAGACCCATATATGGTCACGTCGATATATGGTTCAAAATTTGAAAAAGGGTGTGTAAAAAAAATCATTATGCTTTTTTTGGGCAGTAAAGGGTTAATATTTTAGGACATTATATACACCATTGGAAAGATATTTTTGAGATCTTTCCGCCTGAGAAATATGGTCACGTCGATATATGGCTCAAATTTTGAAAAAAGGACGTTTTTAAAAAAAAATATATAAAAAAAACAAAAATTGTTTTATTTGGGCAGCAAAGGGTTAATATTTTAGGACATTTTATACTCCATTGGAAAGATATTTTCAAGACCTTTCCAACGACGCCAGTTTTGTTAAGATCAGATAAGTAGTTTTGAAGTTATTTCGGATTTCATTTTAAACTTTGGAGCCCCGCCCACTGAAAAGGGGGCGTGAGCGACGCAAAAAAAAATTTTTTTGGACTCTGTGGGGCCAAATGTTCAAGGTCAAAAAATTTCAAAAAATTCTGAGAGGTGTCGGTAAACTGAATTTGTTCCGAAAATTTAAACTTTAACCCTCTAACCGGCAAGCCCGCCTCTAGGCGGGGTATTTAAAATTGGCCATAAGTTCGCCAAAAAAAGTGTTTTATTATAAAAATGTGAGCTATATCGATAGAGAACGAAGTTAGCCACATATTTTGCGAAGTAATGTTTTGTGTACATGCCATGGTTTGGAAGCGAGAAAGCGTTATAGTTAAAAATTTCAGTAATTTCAAAAAATAAATATTTTGAAACAACCACAATTTTGAAAAGTCCTTAAAACACATTTCTGTTAACATGAAACCATTCATATTCCACACAAAGGAAGATTAAAGCTTAAACTTTTGGAAAATACTCTAAGTTTGTTCCAAGGACATACAGGACTTTAAAAGGATAGACATAAAGGACATCATCTTATCTTGAAAACGAGTGGACGGATTTTTATGAAATTTGGCAGAAATATTATATTTGGTAACACTATCAAAGCTTCAAAGTTTCGTCAATATATATTAAAGTTAAGGTTCGTTTTCGCTCGATTTCGCGTTTTTCGAAAAACGAAAATCGCCATATCTTTTTATCTAAAAGCTTAAAACGGCTAATTTTTGAACTGTTGTTATATCTTTGTATGAAGAATAATTTATTCCTTAACTTTTTAAATGTTATATGTTCGTTTTAAAGATAACCTCTAAACATATTTTGACCCATATCGCCTAAAATAGGCAACAAAAAAAATTTCGCTAAAACAAAATATTATTATTTTTTTTTCGTGCCGAACAAGTGGAATAAATTTCAGTCCAAAAAAGCTTATGCCGGTTAAAGGGTTAAGGCCCTCCCCGCTGGAAAGGGTTCGCGTACGACAAAAAATTTTACCATCAGCATATGCAGCGTGGACATATTAGCCGATGTACCAAATTTCATCAATTTTGGAAACATCTGGCTAAATCTTATTAATTCCCTTAAAATTATTTCGTTCACTGTATAGCTTAAAACAATCAATAATTTACATAGTATTAAGATAAAAAATAATTAAAATTTATCGATTTTTTAATCATTTTATAATTTTCAAAAGTAGTACGTATTTAGAAATTAAAAAGTGGTTTTATAAATATAGGTGGACCTATTTAAGTTAGTGGTTAAATATATATTTTTTTTTTATTGCACTTTGTCAAGGGTGGATTCAATTGATCGATTATTGCTGTCGCTGCGCAGCTTTTGTTGTTTGCAGCTCTGACGACAGCTCGGCTGACAACCTAAAGTTGTGCCGAAATCAACACCTTCGCTTTTTTTTCTTTATTCCTTTTCCATAGATATATTTTTGAAATTTAAATTGATTTTTTCATTATTATAAACAAAAACTTTAAACTTTTAAAATGCATATTCTTAATTAATTGCTAATGATGTTTAAATTTGTATCTTTTAATTTTTACTTATTCCAAAATCACCTTACTTTAAAAAGTTATAATAGGAAGAAAAAAAAAAAAAGTTCATGTCACACTTGAAATGGGTATTTTTTTTGCAGCACTCTTTTTTTCTTCCATATTTTCTAATTGTAACAAATTAATGACGTTATAGCCATGTTGCATATAAGGCCTGGAAATATCTAATTATTTATATATATTTTAATTCTGTTATTAAGGTTAATAAATTCAATTTTTTTTTATTATTATTGTATT
Source organism: Delia radicum (assembly GCA_021234595.1). NCBI lineage: Eukaryota > Metazoa > Arthropoda > Insecta > Diptera > Anthomyiidae > Delia > Delia radicum. The sequence continues at coordinate 223,352,385 of CM037852.1, read as the reverse complement.
CAACTATTTTTTCTCTTTTTCACAAATTCACTGCTCTGGCACACATACTAGCGAGGTACAAAAAAATCTTACTGGCAAGAGTTACCATTTTCATTGACTAATATACAGAGATGCAAAATTTGGCATATTGGAAATAGCACTATAACTTATGTTAATGGCTTGGTAACTCTGTTAAAGACTACCAGCTTAAAAAAACAGTTGGGCGAATTAGGAAAAGCTCAAGTAAGAGGCAATTCACACGAGGCAATTTTTGCATGCAATGTTGCGTGCAATTATTGTTTGTAGGCAAACGGTGTAGAGAAGCAAGCAGGGTAGCACAAATTGCACGGTTTTTGTTTTTCAAGATATTTTTTGACATTTCTTTTTTGCTATCGTTCGGATTCTTGTTAATTTGTTTTATTCGTATTCGGCTTCTAAAGTGTTGTGTATCGAAAATATTTCGGAAAATAAAAAATAAATAATGTGGAATAAAGAACTAGTTATTTTTTCTTTATTTTAATCTTCCATTTTTATTTTTGTAATTGTAATTTTTTATTTTAAATTATTACGAATAAATTAAATTTCAACGAATGAACAATTAAAGAAGATTGGCAAAATAAGCGTCAAAAAAAATTGCATGCAAAAACTCCTCGTGTAAATGTTCATGATTTTTAGAAGCAACTTTAAAAGAGAATTCAAAAATTGCCTGCAATTAATTTCTTCGTGTAAATTGCCTCTAAATATATTTATTCACTGTTTTTTAACACGGTGTCCACATTAGATATAAAGTTGGATATAATATGTGCAAGAATGCCAACAGAATAACGGAATTAAATTATCTATGTTCATCTTAATGTTTAGTGAATAGAACACGTATTCATATTTATATCATGACTTCTCATAATTTTCTGTTGTTAGTTGAGTAAAGACGTCCGTTTATTCATTCAATTTTCAACTTTGCGATTAAAAAAAACTTTAAATTGATTAGTTTTACAAATTGAATAGTTTTACAAATTTCTTGTAAAATATATGAAATAACAAAATATGGCAAATATTTCCCATATGCGCAAATATGGCAAATAACAAAATTTTAATTTTTAAATTAAAATAACTTTTAAAGTAGAGGAGATAGCCCATTACTATAAGCATGTTACGTCTTTATGAAATACCCCTTACTGAGTCTCAGTTAATTTGGACCGATTGAACATTTCCACAGAGAATTCAGTTACTGACAACGATTTTGTTAGTGCAAATGAAAAATAGTTAGAAATAATCGCTTTTAATCACCCCATTTTTTGTTTTATTTATAATTTAAACAATAAAATGAGCTTTGACCTATCAAACATTTATTTTTATTTATTTTATTTTTAATTAGTGTCCATATAAAACACATTGAATAACTCAAAACTCTTTATATTTTTTAATTTTAACGTCCTTCGATCTTAATATAAAACTTTACAGCCACGGCTAAATCGTGTAATCAACTTGCTCAAGCCAATAAATTTCAATATTCTGTGATAATGTTTTGTTTCTTCTCCCACTCTGTAAAATATACAAATATTTTGTTTTAAGACATCTGATCAAGAGAAATTAATTTATCTTGAATTCAATGATACTACATCCTACTTAAAATGCAAAGTAAAAATTCCAAACGGATATACAATGAATTTCTCTAAATATTATTTGCAATTATTTGATTATTTTAATGATTTTAGATATTTTTTTTTGTGATTTCAGCAAAACAACTACTACTGATTATTTCACAAACAACTGTTTACATAATCGTAAAATTATGTAGACATACATTAGCAATATGATTGCGCAATTTTTCGATTTTGTTTTTTAATCTATATGATAATAGAATATATAACAAAAACGAGAAGTTGTGCAATAATATTGCCCGTGTACATTATTTTTTCTTTTACTATATGAAGTAATAGATTAAAGAACAAATTCGAAATATTGCGCAATAATATTGCTAGTGTATGGGTACAATTAAATGCCCTTGTTTTGGCGTTTAGGTGTGAACGCCATATATTAATGAACGGGTACAATTAAACGAAAACACTAAAAACTTTAAGCACGATACAAATATGCACATTTTGTATCGTCAATGCTGCTCAAAGCTGAGAGAATGCAAATTAGGGACTGTGATTATTTGCATCGTGTGCAAATTACCATCGCGAATACTCTCACAATTTTAAATCTTTCAATTGAGTGAATCGCTTTAGAAAGTTTTCACAATAAAACACAAAAATCGAAAAAATTATTATGATTTCGCCTGCTGCCCAACAAATTTCCAATGGGAACATTTGTTTGTTTGCTTATAGTTTCAGATTTTATTGTGAACACTCCCTAAATGAACTAGTTCGTTCACGAACGACACAACTCTACAACGAATAAACGAAGAAAGAACCAAAGAAAAATATAGGATATTACAAAAAGAAAAATTGCAGCAAGAAAATACATAAAAAATTAAAATTTTCATTTAAAATAAAATACTAAAAACAAAATAGCAATAAGAAAATATATATAAAATAGTAACGTAATAAATCACTAAACACTAGAAGGAATCTTTAATTGTTTCACACAAATAAAGAAAAATATACACACACATAATCTACTGAAAACTCCCCATCTACTACTAAAAAACGAAAATGGCCAAGAAAACGTATGATCTTCTGTTCAAACTGTTGCTAATCGGCGATTCAGGTGTTGGAAAAACATGTATACTGTTCCGTTTCTCGGACGATGCTTTCACATCCACCTTTATATCCACAATTGGTGAGTAGTATCTATGACAAATGAACCCTAAAAGGGTTTTCCACAATAAAATTGTAGAGGGGGGGGCATTTAACATGTATCCATCACCTTATATTTTTTTTTATTGTGGCAAGGGCGTGGTATAAATGTAGTAATATTAAATTGGAGTTTGGATTTTGGAATCAGGAAAGGGCAATTGTGAGTGCTATTAGTTAGTTAAGGCCAAGTTAAGGTTACTACTCGAATGCGTTTAAACGAATTTCTAGATGTTTTTCTTTGTTGTCTATCTCGTCTATCATCATTTATTTATAAGTCGTCTTATTCTTTAAATCATTCGTTATATGTATATATATTTATTACGCGTAAGGCAATTTATGATATTGGATATATAAGAAATCGTAATTAAATAATTACATAAAAATGAAAAATTGTGACGCATAATAATAGCAAATGTATTAAAATTAAAACCAATCTAGATTATAGGGTTACCAGGTTGTCATGTCTCATTTAAAAACTTAAGATACCGCTAGCAGTGACGAGGAATATCAAAAGCAAATAGACACAAGATTAATTAATTAATTAAACATTCTTAACTGATAACATTTGTTCTTCTTTTATTTTTTTATCATATTTTATAAGTTTACTTAGCAAAAATTATACGTACATTGTCTGTCCGATGTTAGAATAAAGAAATATAGTGCAACTTCGACAATCCGGACACATATAGTTTTAGGCACGTTCGGATTATCGAGTTGTCCGGACTATAGTAGTGTAAATTATTAAAATGTATGTATGTACTATGATTTATTAAAAAAACATTAAATTATTCCATTGAATTATTGAAATAATCAAAGTGAATTAAATACATACACTATGATTTATTAAAAAACGAAGTTATTTTGTGCTGACTAACTTTGTTGAGGTGGTTGTGCTTTTTGCTCTAGCCTCTTCAATAATAGAATATCCTGCATATCTATATTATTCTCCTCAGCCCACTGAATACAAACTGAAAATGATTTCTTTGCATCTGCATTCGATATCTTTACTTTTGCATTCATTTCTACAAAGTCGTCTTCAGAGTCCGTAAGCAGCACTGGCGATTCTTTTCGTTTAGCGTGTTGTATTATTTCTTCATCGGAAAAATCCAATGAAAATTCGTTTGCACCAGTTGCCCAATCATTGATATCTTCTTCAGTTATGTCATTACTGAAGTTCATAGCTCCAATCATATTTTGGATGGATTTTATGCTATCATAGATGCTATCAGACTGCTCCTTCACATCGTAATATCGTACTTAACTGGACACTGTAATCTCAGATACCATCTGCACAAGAAGGGTCAATCGGTCACGGATTTGTGTAGGTTTTGCGAGATGGTGTCTGAGACCTCTGAGCATGTTCTCTGCGAATGTCCCAGGCTTTGTGATATGAGACTTAGGTTTCTAGGTGATCGCTTCATTTCGCCTTCCGACATCGAGAACATTTTGCCTAATAGGATAATTGGCTTTATAGGTAGCTTGAATCTGTAGGTAACCTTAGGCAGCACAAAAGACCCACATTGGTCGCGGTGCATAGCGCCTTCTGATCTAATCTAATGTAATATCAATAATGCTTTGAGTGGTCTGTTAACCTGTGTTAGAAACCCTTTTACTTCTGGAATAAAAAGGTTTTTGAACCAGTCGAAGAAAAGGGACGTTGACATCCATCCTTTATTAGTTGCTTTATATACCACTGGAATGTTATAACCTTTAAAGGCTCTTGAATTAGCAGATTTGCCAATAACCAAAAGAGGCTGTTTATGTGTTCCTGCAGCATTTGAGCATGGCATAAATGTCACACGATCTTTGGAAATTTTTCTCCCTGGGGCTGATTTTTCCTTTGTATGCACCCATGTGTTACCAGGCAACACTCCAGAAAGCAGCATATTCATCTGCATTATAAACTTGCTATTTACTCAAATCTATCTGAGCAACAATGTCGGCAAACTTTTTTTTTAAAAGGCTGGAAACTTTTTCACCACAAATTTTTAGATAACGAATACCATGCCGTAACTTAAGTTTATCTAACCAGCCTGAGCTCGTTAAATTATGAAAATGGTTTATTACATTATTTTGGTTCAAATGTTACCGGGTCCATTAAAGGTATTCGAAATAAATTGTTTTATCTTCTCCTTATTTTTTTAATGTCGCAAATCGTTGATTTAGGAACATGGAATTTTTCGGCAACCTGCCTAATAGTTTTGCCATTATCGTTTATTATTTAAAGACATGGCACTTGGTATGAAATTAGACAAACACGCTTGCGAGAGAATGAACCGAAACTGAAGTAATGATAGTGCAAAATGTAAATAAAAGTATGAATAACAAAACATGCGAGTTAAAAACGGGAAACCCTCGGAATTTAATTTTTTTTCTTGCATAAAAAAAATTTGTCCGGATTGTAGAGGTAAAAATTTTAAGTTGTCCGAAATGGAGAAGCGTCCGAATTATTGGAGTGATCGGACTGGCGCATGTCCGGACTGTCGAAGTTGTACTGCATAAGAAATTAAGGGCTTAGTATCAATCTCTTCTTTGGCTTAGTATCAATCTCTTCTTAATTTCAAAATAGGGCTTTTTAGCCGTATTTTTTGAAAGTAACCCTGTCCGGGATGGACATATCTCAGGGAGTAGAAGGAGCTTATCCAAGATTATGGTATCAATATCTTCTTTGAAAGATTCTCTAACAGATTAATGCATAAAACATAATTGTAGCTTTCGTTTAAGGGTTTAATTTTTAATTTCAAAATAGGCCTTTTTAGACGTTTGCGTCAATTTTACAAAACATAACATAAATATTAATTAGAAAAATAGTATTTTTACCCCATTTGGGTAAATTTTACAAAAATCGGCAAAAAAGCCTTCAAAGTTTAAAAACAATGTAGAAAATAAGGCTTTAACTAAACCAGACTGTAAGCATACATAATAGGTGCTTAAGGAAGGCTCCCATCACATACCCGTTCATGGATGATAGAAATCCATCGGAAACTGCTTTTTTGTACAAAAAAAAAAAGTGTGGCTTATCAATTTATTGCAGAAAGATAAGTAAAGAAGTTCTTAGTCTGAAAAATGGTAGCAAATTAGATGGTCTTTCTTGATACTTGATACTTGTAAAAAGTGCCAAAATGTGTCTTCTATTACACGATCTTCTTCGGAAGACTATAAGCCAGTAAAAACCATTTTATTAAGTCAATGTGGCTTATCAAGTTTTTGCAGAAATTTTATTTAGAATTTTTTAATTTTGGAGAAATTATATCTGTATTTCAGGCATTTAGTGCTGTAGAAACTTGTAATAAATGCCAAGATATTTTAGCACTTATTACAAGTATCTCTTCTCAAAAAAAAAAAAAACTTAAAGAGAATTTCTGCAATAACTTGATAAGCCACGTGGATTTGAAAAAATGCCTTATAGTCTTAAAGCGAAGAATAGATAGAAGACACCTCTTGGCACTTATTACAAGTATCCAGAATATAAAAGTCAAGGAAAACAGCGACTTTTTCTTAAAAATAAGAAAATGATAAGTCACATTGATTTTAAAGAAATTGTTTTCAATGACTTCTAGAAGAGTGTAAAAACCATTTAATTACGTCAATGTGGCTTATCAAGTTTTTGCACAAATTTTATTTGGAATTATTTAATTTTAAAGACTAGGTAGCTTTTTTGAAGGATTCTCATGATATATACATATATACTTGCTTTAAGTGCAAAGATGTGTCTTCTATTTCATGTCCATCGCTGGGAGACTAATAGACAGTAAAACCCATTTTTTTAAATTAATGTGGCTTATCAAGTTGTTGCAGAAATTTTATTTAGAATATATTTATTTTAAAGAATAGATAGCTGATTTGACAGATTTTCGTGATAAATATACTTGTTGTAAGTGCAAAGATGTGGCTTCTTTTACATGTTCCTCGCTGGGAGACTATAAGACAGTAAAAAACATTATATTAAATTAATGTGGGTTATCAAGTTTTTACAGAAAATTTATTTAGAATTTAGAATAACTTGATAAGCCACAAAAGTTAAAATAAATCATACATCGATGGTTTCTTAAATGATTAGATCATCTGTTGAAAAATAAACTTTATCCACCATACTTCAATCAATATATTTACAAAAAAAAAAAATTCAAGTTTGCTTTTATTTTCTGTAGAGTTAATCTTTTTGTTCAGAAGTGTATCTTATTGGTGTGGCATATCATGTTCTTGCGTAAAAAAATATTGAAATATAGTCGAAATGTAAAAAGTAACATTTGCTCTAGATCTGAAAGTATTTGGAATATAGCTTAAATCATTTAAGTGGATATTGTGGCTTATTATGTTTTTGCACTAAGCCCTTCAAATAATAAACATTTTTTCTGTGAATGGTTACAATACTTAAACATTTTGCAAAATCTGTCTTTGAAATGCACATTTTTTTTTATATACTAAGTTACGCTGAATCCAAATCTGTTAAAAATCTGTCTAAATATTTCAGGACATTTTCAATGGATTTTCAATAATAATACAAACATTTGTTCATTGGAAGGTCTAGTTTAGTAAAAAAACAAATTGATATGGAGCTTTATGTAGTCATATCCATTTCTATGTGACCCTATATATAAATTTCATCCGAAATATGTGCCCATATAATTGTATATATTTTTATGGGTTTTGATCTAATCTGATGCTATTACATAAATGTCCAGTAAAATTTTATCCGAATTATGTCCCGATAGAATTGTATTATATTGTATCAGTTTTGTATCTAAATTGACACAAATAGATATGCGAATGTCAAAGGAACCGTACGATTCCATTTCACACAGAATTTTAACAATTTTAAGAACAATTATATAATATTTTTGATGATATCAGCATTTCTAAGGCAACGATTTTAACCAGGCGAACATCCGAAATTTTAATATTTATGCTGTTAATGTGCTCCACTCAACTAAAAACTACCTGAATTTACCCTAATGTTACCTGTAACTTTTAAAAGATTTTGAATTCTTTTGGTGTTTAACTTTTACAGCTTAAAAGGAAATAGACCTGGCTAGGAATTATGTAGGACGATCGACGATAATCGTATACTTTTCGAAGCTAAATTACGACAATATTACATACAAATTTTAAACAATTAACAATTTTGGTAAAAAACAACACAATTTTCCATCGTTTAGATTAACGTATTCGTAAAAATTTTTAGCAAATTAGGTATCGTTTTGAACGAAACGATATCGTTTTTCTTAGAGAATCTGTCCCCTGATATTGCAAAACCTTCTACATATTGAAAAAAATATGTGCCCTCAGTTAGAAATAAATGGTCCCGGTTCACACACGGCAATTTTACTTGCGCAATTCTTGAGTTTATAGAAGAGTGGGGAAAAGAGAATGGAAGGGGGTACAGACTTGCCCGTACTCCAATTACGTTTTGTTTTGTCATCCGCAATTTTCAACACTGCAGGTTGATATACAAAAATTGCTGAAATAAACTTTTCCTGTGTGAACACAAAAGCAATTTCAAAGGAGAGTTAGTCCCAGTGTGAACCGGGACTAACTCTTTAAAATCTGTAACTCTGTTTTTTCAATAAATAGAAATTGAAGAGATTTTGAATTTTTGCGCTATCAACGTCAACGTAATTGCAATTTTTTTTATATTTGGCATAAAATTGCAAATAAACTAATAAAATGAGATCAAATCGATTAGAGTGACTTCAGAAATAAAGAAAATATGACAATACAAATCTCAACATGTCTATGCGAGAAGATCTTAAAATTTTATATTTTTTGAACGGCACATCCGCAGTTTGAGAAATAATTAGTTGCAGTCCTACGTAATCGGTAGTCAAGAACAAAGGAAATTTGGCTTGAAGTAATGACGACTAACATTTCATTAAATTCAACTAACATTTGTCATTCGCTTTTACTAACAATTGTAGTAAAAATTAACCACATATGTTAGTAAAAAAATAAAGAAACATATATTTCTTTAAATAACAAAAAACGACTGTAAAAATTAATGTAAAATCATAAAACAGTCATTTGATTTGGTTTGTTTTTTTAAATGAACTGCAAGGTTGGTTCAAAACTAAATTTGTTCTACAAATGACTGACATTTACATTAAAAATAAAGAAACTGTATTACAACCCAAACAACTACATACGAGTATTTTTAAAGCAGAAGTTCCCTGAGTGTAGATATCAGTACTACTACTATTGTGTTTAAGTGCTAAATGGATCGTATTATTATATTTAAGATTAAATTTTGTAGCTTATCATAGATTTTTGGAGCAAAAAGTGATGTAGAAACGAATGAAATGATCCGATTCTTTTTGCACTCACAGAGGACAATAGCAATGTTGATCTCTATCATATAATTTAGATTTAGTAGATTTAGATTTAGCCTTCGAGTCAATCTCTCATGAAGTGCTTGTTAATAAGCTCTATTCTAATTTTAGATTTTCTACAACTCATTTCAAGATTTGAGTTCGCACATTCAACTCGAACTCATTCTTTATTATTACCCCGTTTTTATAGACTCTATGCAACAATCTTTTGTAGTTCGAGTTACCAGACTGTGGAACTCAATTTTAGAGTACGAAAATAGGCATTTTTCGCTATCTGTACCGCAATTTAAAGATTTTTTTACTCAATAATACGTGTAAACACATATGTGTTTTCTGATAGCTCTTCTTTCATGCTGGGAAAACAGATGAGCCATATTCGTGATAGGAAAATTTAGTAATTTAAAAATGCTGTTTTTTAATATTAAATGTAAAAGTATGGATATACTATTAATTTTAAATAATATTAAGAAAATAATATGAAAACTGTCGAAAATCTACTGTAATCGGTTGACCTTAAGTGGCTTTATGATTATTTAATAAATAAAAAAAAAATAAAAAAATCCAGATTTCAACCTACAATTCTTTAAACTGCTGATGTGCCAATCAATTAAAAGTTAGATTTTTAGAGAACTCTGGAGCTAAAAGTGATGTAAAGCCATCACCTAATTATTGTTAGGTGATGGCTTTACATGTCATAATGTAAAAGGTATCATATAATGTAAGAGGTATCATTACAAGGTTATTAATGAATGTTCAATTATCGGTAACTTATTACTCTATGTTTTGAAGTAATGCTAAAGGTAAGGAGTATTCATTACAAAGTAATGCATTATGTAGCACATTATCGGTAACTAATTGTTGTTGCTAAGTAATGATACAGGTAAGGAGTATACATTACAAGGTAATGCATTACTTTATCGCACCCATTACCAAAGCTTTCCTGTGTAGTAGAACATTACAACACTATTTTGAATGTAAATAAAACATAATTGGGAACAAAACTTAAATGTTTTTATTTTGTCTATTTAGAGTTATAACGCTCATAAGGCTTGTTAAAAATAAAATCAGTTTTAGATTCTACGACTGAAAAATCTAACATTCAACAACTTGAAGAAACAATGATAAATGAACAATGTTGAATTATTTCATTGAACATACAGTAGTGGTCAAAACATTTTTAACTGAGATCGCATTTGTTGTTTTCATTGATTTATTTTCTTCAAATCACACTTAGTTACTAAAATTAATTTTTTACATATTCTTCATACATTGTTTTATGTTAAACAAATAAAAAATATTAATTTCGTTAAATTAAAACAACAAAAAAATTAATAATAATAGATGTATTCAAAATGCAGGTGTTAAAAACATTTGCAACTCTCATTATTCTTATTCTTACTCTTAACGAAACGATTTATACTAACAAATGCTAGGATATAACGGTAATCGCATTCCTTTTTAATATGAGATTCAGGCCGTTACATTTTTTAAACAAATTTATTATAATTATTGTTCTTTAATAGTTGTAATAAGATGTTGGAAGCATAAACATCGTAAGAATGATTTTTGTAAAAAATGGCAGGAAATAAATACAATTCTGATTTTAAATCAAAAGTTTTAAATGATTTTCAAAATGGACTTTCCCAAAAAGAAATTTCTATAAAGTACTCCGTTCCAAAATCAACGATTTGCCGCATTGTTAATAGTGGTATCATCCACACAACTCCTAAAGGTGGAAGACCCGTATTACAAGAGAAGATCGGAAAATCAAGAATTTTTTTACGAAATATCCCAAAGCAGTTCCCAGAGAAGCTAAAACTGAACTTTTAATAGATGCCAGTCTTCCCACCATTAAAAGAAGAGCCCGAGAATATGGTCTTTGTGTTGGAAAAAAACCGAAAAGCTCGGCTTGACTTTGCACGCACCCATTTGAACTGGACTCAACAGCAATGGATCCGGGGATCAAATGGAAGAGCCAATGTTGGAAGACCAGGAGGCGAAAAGTTTAATCCCAGAAACACAACCGCCACAGTGAAGCACGGAGGTGGAAACATTATGGTGTGGGGGTGTTTTTCAGGAAATGGGATTGGCCCAATTCACCGCTTACTAGCACAATGACGGCCACAATCTATTGAGATCTTTTGAGTTCAGTTATGCTTCCGTATGCTGAATGGAAAATGCCACTCTCATGGACCTTCCAGCACGACAACGACCCAAAACACACGGCGGGGGTTGTAAAAGTTTGGCTGCAGGAAAATGAAATTAATATCATGTCGTGGCTGGCTCAATCTCCCGATCTCAACGCGATTGAAAACATGTGGATGATTGTAAAACGGAATATCGGCAATAAAGTATTCCGAAATGGTGATGAACTTTTCGTCGAGTTGGAGAAGCAGTGGAATGAAATTTCTGACGATTATATTAAAAAGCTCATTGCCTCAATGCCTAAGAGATGTTCAGAAGTTATAACAAAAAATGGCTACGCTACAAAATACTGAGCGTTAAAACCATTGTTTGTATTTCCTGTTAATTACTTTAAGAGTTGCAAATGTTTTGAACACTGTACTATCGACTTATTTTGTTAAAATTACTTTTTTTTTTTATTTTTGAGAAGTTGTGAATAATTTTTTTGTATTTGTAAAATAATATGCTATAACTGAATTAAAAAAAAAAAACAAAAATCTTTTTGACAAAAAAATTAAAAATTACCTAAACCATGATTTCTGTTGCAAATGTTTTGAACACCACTATATATGCATTACAAAAATAATTGAATTTTTCCTATGTCAACGATATATAAGTTTATGTATGTATAATCACATATCAATTGACATAATATCATATATGGAACAATATTTAGCATATGTTTTAATACATGATACATTACCATATATGAACTTTCTGTTTGCACGTATGCTCCATACATGGCATATATCTTCATACATAGAATATATGGTCATATCTATATCTGTTTGATCATATGATCATATATACAAGATATGCTAATGTTTAACATACGATACAATGATGCATGATAATATATTACGCCATATTAAAAAAATTTCATAATCTAAGTGTAAAATATGAACATATATAGTAATATATTTCCATACATATGGTATCAAGTTGTATATGGGTATATAAAAACTTTTTTCATCAGGATATATTTAAATTTATTTCAAAACTGTCTAAATTCTGGACTGCAATTAAACAAAATTTAGGATTCACACCTGATGTTGAAATTTTTTTTATTAGATTGGATTTGTAAAATCACACGGAATTGAAAATTTTTTAAATTTTCTGTTTTGAAAAATGTTTTGAATTTATAAACAATTTTAAAAATAGCTTTTAATTTATGATATCGTAGTTACAAATAGAAAAAGGATTTGTTTTACTTTCATCAAACTTTTTGTACACAAAATAAAAAGAAAAAAAAATAATGCGGATGTGAATTACAGAGCAGAATAAATATGTAATGTTTCACTTAACAATTTCTTTATGCGGATTCGGAACTCGAACAGCGCCATTAACTATATTTTTTAATAAATCGCCATTTAAAGTTTAATATTTATTATCATTATAGGAATCGATTTCAAAATCAAAACCGTTGAGCTCAGGGGTAAAAAAATCAAACTACAAATTTGGGATACTGCGGGCCAAGAGCGTTTCCACACCATAACAACCTCATACTATCGTGGGGCAATGGGGATAATGCTGGTGTACGATATAACGAATGAAAAAAGTTTTGAAAATATTGTCAAATGGTTAAGGAACATAGATGAGGTAAGAACGTTAATATAAAATGAAAATTTCTGTTAAACCTTTCCTAAAAATAAATCTCTTAAATTTAGCATGCTAATGAGGATGTGGAAAAAATGATATTGGGCAATAAATGCGATATGTCAGATAAGCGTATTGTTAGCAAAGAACGTGGCGAAGCAGTAAGTTGATTAGCTAAATTCCCTAATGTTTAATATGATCAAAAATAATTCTGTTTATTTTTTAGATTGCCCGCGAGCATGGTATACGTTTTATGGAAACCTCAGCCAAATCAAACATAAATATCGAACGTGCTTTTTGCGAGCTAGCCGAGGCTATATTAGATAAAACAGCTGGTCGAGAGTCGGCTGAAAATCCCGAACGTGTTGTTGTTGATCGTCGAAATAATGAAAAACCTCCTGCCTACAAAAATTGTTGTTCTTAAAACACAAATAATTATCAAAACGTAACAAAATTTTTATACTAACAACATTTTGAACGATATACCTTTTGCTGATTTCAATATACACAACATCATCATCACCATCATCATCGTTATCAAACAACAACAGCAATTGTCAACCAACAACCAAAACCAACTATTTTTGATGAACTTAAAAAAAAACCTAATTTAACCACGGCTACAACCTACATTAGCACATAATAAATTTAACAAAAAATAACATAATGTCATTTATACTTAACGCGTTATCCCTCTACGTACATAAATTAATTAAGATACATGCATAATTTATATAACAAGTTTTCTTTATTTTTTTGTGTTTTTTTTTATATTTTAGTTAAATACATAATTCGCTTTTTATATAAGAAGAATGAGAGAATACATGCATATACAGTTTTTGTTAATTTAATGTAAAAAAAAAAAGAAAATATGAGACGTCAATTTGTGTGCGCAAATAAAAATAACTGGAAAAAAAACTAGTGTGGAGTAGCATCTTAATGGATATAGTGCCCACGTAGTAATTCTTAATGATTTTGTGGTACATATCTACCCAGGTAGAATAATACAAACGGCACTGTGTTGGATACGGTAGTAGTACATGCGCTGTAGGGCGGGTCGATTTAAAAATCGCCCAAGTGACTAGGAAAATCTATTCTAGGGATCAAAATAAGAAACTTTGCCGGAGGAACCATACCTCTAAAACGAATTCCAATGTCTCGACTTTTGACCCGTAGGGTCAAATTTTGAAAAATCCCATTTTGATATTTCATCTCCAAGATTATGGGAGCTACTTCTTCTCCCGAAAACGCGCTAGCAGATTAATGCATAAATCATCATTCTAGGTGCCCGTTAAGGGGTTAAAATTGAAGTTGAAAGAGGGCCTTTTTAGCCGTGTTTTTATAGCAAAATTTACAAATCTCGGGATTGAGATATTTCAGAAAGTAGGCGGAGTCTTTCCAAGATTAGGGTCTCTATTTCTTCTCCGGAAGACGCTCTAGCAGATGAATTCATAAATTATATTCAATTGGGGCACTCTTAATGGGTCAAAGTGGGATTTTTCAAAATTTGATCCTACGGGTCAAAAGTCGGGACATTAGAATTCGTTTTAGAGGTATGGTTCCTCCGGCAAAGTTTCTTATTTTGATCCCTAGTATACGATTTTCCTTGTCACTTGAGCGATTTTTTTGACTCCCTACAAATTTTCGAATAAACATTCTAAAAAAGTAAATATTTTTGAAATATATTTTCTGTCAAACTGCTAAATTCTAATTCATATAGCAGCCTTATGATTTTAAAAAAAACCTTTTCTAAAAAAAGTGCTTTCTTTTTAATCTCTACAGAAAAATACGTAAAAAAGGGTTTCGAAAGCCAAAGCACTAAAAAATTCGTATTTATTTCACTTTCATGGGAATGTTAAGGTTAGAGGTGAATTTGTATTTATTGTCTGGAATAATTTTGATTTGTCTTTTTTTCGTATCTCGAATATTCGCCAAGAAAATTCAAAAACTAAAATTTTGCAAAAAGTGTTGAGTTGATGATTTTGATTTTTGTCGCAAACATTTCAGATGTTCCCAAGAACTGTTAGTATTCACAAAAGTTGTGTTGTTTAGCACTTAAACTTTTCACAAGTCTAAGCTCATATAAAAGCTGCTATTTTTATTTTAAGTAAAAATTAGTTTCAATTTAAAAAACATTTAGGAAATTAGCCAAATTTTCATTTATTAATATATATTCATCTCATCTTCCGAACTTGCGTTTCCACGCCATTTTTTTTTATAAAGAGAAGCAACACTGGAAATTCTCTCTATTTATGAATGTGTTGCTTTCTTTGGAAAGGGGACAGTGGAAAAATGAAAGGTGAGGAAAGAGGAAGGGCATCAAAAATGCAACACTGTAATTGCGCTAGATGATAAGTCAGAACAGTTATTGCTCGCCACCTGATGGAGAGTTGGCGAACTTATTGAAGCTTTTAGGTTCATAGCCCTGATTCATTATTTTACTTCGGTGGGGTTAAGCACTTAATTAATACATATGGGGGATAGAAAACTCATACATATAATTTTTCTAAATTGATGTTGTCGTCACCGGGAATCGAACCCGGGACCATCTATGTAACAGTCCAACGCGCTTACCATGACACCACAACGTCAAAACTTTATGCCTACACATGATTTTAGACTGCGATAAAAATAGCGGTTTATTAACGAAAATTCACATAAACATGTTTTCAATTTTCTACGTTTTTTTTTTTTGCCCTATAAACAAGAAAAATGCGGTTGAGTGATTATTAGAAACAGCATTTTTAGAAAATTGTATAGGTTATTAAATTAAAACTGCTAATTACATAAAATAATTGGCTAAAATGTTTTTTGCCGGTCTGGCGAGTAAAACTAAACTTTTATCTGAAAAACAATAATAATTTTTAATTTTCAATGATTTGATTTTTTTTTTGCAGGCACAAAAATTTGGAAATAGAATTTTAAAAATTGGTATTTTCAATTTATAACGAGCTTTCAACCTCCTTATATTTACAAAAATAAAGCAAATTAAACATCTTAGCTAGGTTGATCTCATCAGCACCCGAAGTTTTAGATAAGCTGGGACCTCCAGAATATGCAGAGCTTTAACAAAAAACCTATTAATAATCAATTTTGCTCCATTCTTGTCTTCTTAGTAATCCACCACGTGGCTAGGGTCTTTTGCGAAGAAGCATCACGACGTTACTAATCCTTAAAGACCAAACATTTTCCATTTATATAAAAAATTTAGTTTTTACTCTGGCTCAAGTAATATTTTTTACAATTCGTATTAGTTTTTTGCTTTTTTATACATCGAGATTATTTATATGTTATTTTTAATTTCAACCTCCTTATATTTATAAAAATAAAGCAAATCAAATATATTAGCTAGGTTGATACAAGTATTTCGATCTGGCTAAAAATCTAATCAGAACATGCCGTTTTAGAAAAGCTAGAGCCTCCAGAATAGGCAGAGCTATTAACTATCAATTGTCCTCCATCCTTATCTTCTTAGTAATCAAACACGTGGCTAGTGTCTTTTCCTAACAAGCATCATGACGTTACTAAACTTTTAAAGACCAAAAATATTCTATTTTTATATAAAAAATTTGTTTTTACTCTGGCTCAAGTAATATTTTTTACAGTTTTATTAGTTTTTTGTTTTTTTATACATCGAGATTATTTTTATGTTATTTTTAATTGTTATTAAAAAAAATTTAGATTTTTTTAATTTTTGTCCGAAAAAATTACTGCCGTACACGGAAATAAATAGCAGAATTCTGTTTGTAATCTTAAACAATTGTCATAGAGCATTTTTGTAAATACAAAAAAGTTTTTTAAATTGGCACCAATAATGATGATTTGTAAATTTGAACACAGATTTGGTGATATTTTTGTAATTTAAAATTTTCGTTTTTAAAGAATTTTTATATGAAAAACTACAATTTACAAGCATTTCAAACAAAGAATTTGATGGAAATAAATTTGAATTTAAAAATGAGTTTTTTTTTTAATTTACAAATTCTATTGTTGGAGCCAATTGTTTTTTCTGTGTACTCAAATGTCCTTTTTTTGTGCTTAACTAATGAAAATACTTATTATTAATTGTTTAATTTGTTTTTTATTTGTTTGAATTTCTTTTTCAAATTTAATCTATCTATCTATATATTGTCACTACATTTGGAATACGTTTTGTAGAACATGCAATGAGGATGGTTAAAAAAAAAAAATTGTTTAAAAATACAAAAAAACAGAGTAGTATTTGGAAGATGACAAAGCCAATTGTGACAATTTTTTGTTGTTGTTTTTGTTTTTTCTTTGATATTTTAAATTTTGAATCTCGCTCCTAGACGAGGACAAGAAATTCTCATTGAGTTTGTGATTTAACATAACAAATATCTCTAGAAATTCTAATAACAAAGTCCCCTGAAGATTTCCTTAGGCAGGAATGAAATCCGGATAGGGACACGCCTACATCAGATTGCTTTTCACAATTTGTTAAATAAGTTTTGTGACTTTAGCACATTTAATTACTATAAAATATTTTCGTTTGGTCGAGATGTGGTGATTTTTCTGAACATTAGTCATTTTCATATAAATTGTGTGAAAATCATAAATTTTTGCTTTGTTACACAGCATTGCTTGGATACGGGTACATTCTTCTCCGAAATATCAATCCACCACGACTTTGTAACGGAACCAGACTTTCAATGAAAATAAAATTTGAAGGCAAAACAACGTTTGTCGGGTCAGCTATTTGTCATATTTTTGTTCGACAAACAGGGACTACATTTATGCTTTTTGTTCCAATTTAATGAATTTAGTATTTCATTAAATCGGTGTTTGTAAAATCAATTATTCGTTAAACCGGAATTCCGCTGTATAGATATTAAGCAACCAAATTTTAATGAAATTGCTAATTTAAATAACGTGGTAAATTTGCATGAAACAGCACTGGCAATGCTCTTTTTGAGTGGTACTATCGTATTGAGAAAAACAGTGTTGTCTCGGTACTATTTTATTTGTACCGTGGGCATATTGAGAAAAACAGTGCTGTCCCAGTACTATTTTATTTGCACCGTGGCAATTTCTAGCTGGGTAGCCATAAGCACCAAAAAATTGTAATCGGATAAATACTATATTTTACAGAAGATTTTTTAAATATTTTTTTTTTTGTTTTTCATTCTTGCAGAGGATAAAAAAATAAGATTTTTTTTAAATTTGATTCCACTTTTTAACCTCTTAAAGTGAGCTTGGGTTTTGTCTCCATACAACACCCAAGTTTCATCAAGTTCAAATTTATCGGCCCAAGTTGATATTTTGGGGCTAAAAATGATATTGTTAGTTGTGTAAAACTTCCCAAGTAGAAAAATACAGACTGCAAAGCGTTGGCAAAGCATTGGTAATAATGGTTTAATAATGTGCTCTGCCGAACCTGAAATTATAACGTCAATATTCGGTTAAGCGTTTGTATGTCGAAAGGTTGGCGAAGCGCTGGCTAAACTAGTGTTTTGTATTTGGTAAATACAAAAAGTTTTCTAAAACTTATAGTTTAGCACTTTTTGCAAATATTGATAGAACACTTTAAACCAATGTTTTGCCAGCAGTAGTTTTTCATATCCATTCGTAAATTTTGTGAAACATGTACTAGCAAACAAGTGTTGGTAAAGCGCGGAAACGCAATGCTTTCCCAGTCGTATTTTTCATAGACTTTCTACGTTATGCGTTCTTTTCCCAGTACTGTATTACCAACAGTGTTGCCATATTTTTAATGTTGAACAGTGCTAGATCGTTGTAAAAATAGTGCTAGATGGGGGGAAAAAGGTGCTAGAAAAAGTGCTAGATGTCTTTTTCACATATCACTATAGATCACTTTTTACTTTCGGTTTATAAATTGATCTTTAAGATCCCGTTTTCTTATATTAAATATATAAGAATCCTAAGTGTAGAAAGACATTACCATATAAGTGATTATATTAGCACATATTTGGTTAAGGCAAGTACTTACAACTGTCATTACAAATCTAATTACTTCTATATCAGAGAACGGTTTGAGTGCCTTATTTCATGCTTTTGAATGCAATCACAAAAAATGAGTACATTGTTGTCAACTCTCATTATTTCAATGAAGCAACAATCGACTGAATTGAGAAAAGTGAGTTTAACGAAAACCATGCATTGCATTCACTGTTGCCAGGTTTGACGATTTATCATCATTTTGACGATTTTTAGTACCTAAATTACTAAATGACGATTTTTGCTTCCAAAATGACGATTTTTTGACAAACGTTTAATATGTCAGCAAAACATGTTTATTTGTTATTATTAAAAAATCACCGGATCTATTTTTGGATTTTTATTATTTCGTTAAAATTAAAAACTATTTTTTATTGAAAGTTTAGCAAAAAAGTTATTTTATGGATTCATGTTTATTTTAATTTATTTTCTGCACTTAAACACGGTAAAGACCACTGCAAATGTAGCTAAAAACAAATGAAATTTCACTTGAAAAAAGAACGACTTACATTTTAGTAAATTCAACTAACATAGTCATTTGTTCTTTACTGTTCAAAAAATTAACTACAATTGTATTATTAATGAGTGGTTCAGTCGGTGCAGTAAAAATTAAACAAACTTTAATTTGTTTTATTTTTTAAATAAAAAAAAAATACTGTATAAAATGAATGTAAAATCATAATACTGTAATTTAATGTGGTTTGTTTTTTAAATAACCTACAATTGTAGTCAAAAATTAAATTTCTTCTACAAATGACTGTTTTTTTCACTTAAAAATAAAGATACTGTATTACAACTGAAACAACGACAAATATTTACAGCAGAAGTTCCCTGAGTATGTGCTTACTTTTTTCATGGTTGACAAACACTACCTTTTCATTACAATGGGAGTTGCATGCCACGGTCACACCAATGCCGTTATGAACGTTTTAAAGCTCCGATTCCAATAGTGGCATGTGTCTTTACAGGGTTTATTTCAAAATTCTACCCATTAAATTTTGTTACATCAACAAAATAACGTTATAAATCGTCGTTTCGGTATTTTAGCGTTATTTTGACTTTAACTAGTTCAAGATATTTCAAAAATCAAACAGGTTAAATAGAAAACTAACACCGTTTACATAAGAAGAAACATGTCTTTAATGGAATCGCTTTTTTAAAATTTCCATTCCGCTATTAGTGTTACTGCGATAGCCCCAAAAAATGGGGCGTTATTTCATTTTTGGTTTGGGGCCTTATTTCATTGGGGTGTTGTTTCATACCGCCTCATTGCTTGACATGTATCGGCATTATAAAAATGAATGTTAAAAAGGCATTCAACAAAAACAATAAATGGAATAAACAGCAACAGCATAGGCTGTTGTTGTTGAATCAAAGCAATGCAAAAGCAATGAATGTAATAATGGACAACAAAAACGAATGGTCTCATTCTGTTCTCTGTCCTTTATGGGGATGTCGCTCAAAATAAGGACATATCATTACTAAACACCTTACGAAAAATCAAAAATATGGTGTTACCTATATGCTTACTAGTTAGTATAGACAAAAATAATGAGTGTAAATATAAATTTTCAAAAAAAACTAATTTTTCTTAATAAAATGTCCCCACACGGGATTCGAACCTGGAACTTTTTTTATAAGTAAAAATAAATTTTCAAAAAATTTTGAGATCATTACTTTATATTTAAAATAATGATTATTGTGGGTAACACATTATTTTTTGTACTAAAATAATGAAAAACTTAAGTAATTATTAGTAAGTACTTATTATGTGTGTTAAAGTAATACAGAGAGTAAAATGGTGTCATTACTGGTAGTGAGAAAAGTAATGCCATGTCATTACCGTTACTACCACACCACAAAAAATTTCTCAGTTACTTTCAACAAAATTTTTAACTGAGTCTCAGTTGAAATACCTCTTACTGAGCTTCATTTCATTGCTTTAGTTAAAGTTAAGTAAATTTATTTTTAAAATTAAACTAAGCCCTCAGTTAAAATGATGAAATAAAATTTAAAATTAGTACCTTATAACCAATTAAACAGTTGAAAATATTACTTACTGAATTTTAAAAGAAATATTTTAATTTCATTTAGAATTTTCCCAACTACATTCTCAATTTAAAAAAAAATTTAGAATTTTCGCAACTTCACGCGAAAAGATTTAAATTTCAGTTAAAAATGGAAACATTTTTAATTTTTAGGAAATAAAACCTGATCTTCCAAATACCACTGAACTAAAATGTTTAAAATAAAACAAGAATTCTTATATAAATTATTGAATTTAACGATTACGCTAATTTTTGTATTAATTTATATTGATGCCATACCTAAACTATACGTTGTTTACAAAAGTATGGATTAAAAATTAATGAAGGTATTTGAAAAATTCCTTATTGAGTTTTCTTACTGTCACCCTTCTTTGGTGCAACAGTAGCCGAAGTTTCTTCCTTGAAGTGCAAAAAGACCAACGAGAATATAAATACACCTATCATCATAGAGAAGGCGCTGCTGTAGTAAGGAAATGCGCTAGGAATAAAACGTTCATATTGAGTATGTTCCAATGGGCGCACCGACACCTGGGTAGTACTAATCAATTGAGTGTAACCGATACGATCGTAATTAACCTTAAATTGATAGACACCATAAACATCGGGAATTTTAAATTTAGCCTGATAACGTCCACCAGAAACATGTTTAAGTGTTGTGCGTACAAAGGGATCAATGCGTACAAATTCCAATTGAACATCGTTGGCATTGAACGGTTTCCATTTATCATCGACGAGTTCCTCAATAGTAATGGAATATACAACAGGTTCGGCAATGGTATAGGCTTGCTCTGGTGGTTGGGTTTCTCCCTCCAAATGATGCTTAACACCAGCTACACGTAGACGACCAGTTTCGCCGAAAACCCATTTGCTAATAGACAAAGCCGCATCACGATTACCGGAAGAAGCAAATGTTTCACCACTTTGGGCATATGTAACAGCATTTGTAAAGGCTTCATCGGAAAAGAAATGCAAAGAACCCGAAAATACCACACGAGCATTATTACGAGCCTGGAGAGCTGCTATTAGCAACGTATTTTTGCCAACAGCATGCGGATAGTCTCTAATATGTTGATCAGGATTATAGCTATAAGCTGTACTCTCAGCTGTTAATATTTGTAATACCAACGAGTTTTCTTTGTCCGCCAACAAACCAGTGCCACGATATATTAAAGGTTTGCCACCATTTTTACGACTTTCGCCAACAATTGTGGGGGAATTGATTAAATTGCGGGCAGCGGTTAAAATAGTTGTATGGTCACCTCGGTCGGATGTATCATAGTGTAAATGATCCATAACAGAAGCACCTTCTTCGTCTATCTCAAAACCACATTCGGAAGCGAATTCTCTTAAAGCATCTCCCGATTGTTCACTACCGGCAACCAAGACATTACCACCGTCATCTACAAATTGGGCCAATTTTTCAACACTCAATTCTCCACCAAATTCTTCTACACTTGGGGCGAATATGATTAAATTTTTGTACAAATATTCACCATAACGAGACAACAAAAGACTAGCATCATCAGCTAACTTAAAAGTCAATTTGAAACCGCGTTCTGAAAAATTTTAGGAAAAAAATATTGTACACGTCATTGGTACACAGGCAGGCAGACAACTTACCTTGCAAAGACTTGAAGAACATGGAATGTGTTTCACGTATAGCCAAATTGTCCAATAAAACCAAAGTATCGGCATCTGATTGTAAAACAGCATTACTAGCATCGGCTATAACAAATAATAATAATAAATATTTCCACATTTTTTTATTAATTTTGTTCAACACCCTATTATAACAAAAAAAATTTCTGGTGTGAAAAAAAAAATGTATTTGATAAAAGCCGGTGATTAAAAGTAATGGTTACTTTTTCATACATAGCATTAAAACTGACAACCTTGTAATCATCAGAGTTGCTTACATAGTATTAAAATACAACTGTGACTACTTTGGATGTCAAATTCATTGTCAGTTGGCGGTTTTTTCTTGACGTTTCTCCGTTAAAAATTAAGAAAATTTATAAAAAATTACAAATTTTAGGTGAAAAAAGTTAATTTATTTTGTTTTATAAGTGATTAAGTGAAATTGAAAGTTTGCCACATAATAATATAAAGAAAGAGTAAAGAAATGTAATGTATAAAAGCAATAAAAGTGGATAAAAATTATGGCGTCATGCCATGACTGGCATTATGCAAAAGAAAATTGTGAATGTAATAAAAATGTAATAAATAACTCTTAAAAATAACACAAAATAGAAAATATGTTAATTAAATTAGAAAATGTAAAGAAAAAAGTATTTATTATTCAAATGCGAACAATAGCATAAATTTATTGAGCTTCATAGATTCCTCCGTGAACGTGCTGGCTAAACATCCAAGTCATCGTACCCGTTTAAAGGTAAGTTATTCGTTTTATATTACAAATTGTTGACTGGAAAAGTTTTCCTGTTGTTTTTCCAAATGATATATGTACAAGAGTTTCAATATAAAAATTTCCAATGTTTATATGATAAGATTGGGGATTGTTGTCAGTTGTCAGGGAAGACAAACCTGCACTGGCCTGTGGTGCAAATCGATAAATTTCTGTGGATTTAGTTAAAAATTTCAATTGTTTGTAGCCGCTTCAGTTAAATCAGATTTATTGATTTAAATCTTATTTGTATCGACTGAGGAGAGTTGTAGCTTTTAGATCATATCAACCAACCACTTGAACCAATATGGTCTCAGAGACGAATAGGGTGATCTCAAAGTAAAAAATATGATTTTTTGTTTATCATTTTTGGTACATATTTTCTCGAACGCTATTGGACACAAAGGATTAAAGTTGTTCCGGGGCCCTAAAGGCTCCCTGGGTCTAAAAAACGGAAACCCGTATTTACATACGAGTGTGGGTACTCAAACGAAAAGAAATTACCTCACTGTTTTTTTTTTTCAGATCCAATAAACCTGGCCCGAATTACAGACATTTTACAAAATTTTGAACCCTTTAAGGGGGTCCGAAAAGTTTTAAATTTCCGGCCTTTGGCTGGACTTAGAGGTTTTTTCTATATTGTAGGCAGTTTAGCGGTTTCGCTGAAGAAAGTTTTTCTGCGTAAAAACTTGATACATTTTTAAAATTTTTAAAAAAAATTTTTTTATTTAATTTTTTATTTTGTTTGGCCAGAAAAGATTTAAAATTTACGTAAATGGCTGTATTTTCTTATTTTCTTATTTTAGACAATTTTTGTAATTTCCCTTCATTTGATCACCGTTTTTAAATATAAAACAGGTGTGAAATTTATTTATCGCCCTTCTCCCCTAGTGTCTAAATTTACGAAAATGGTTCTAGTTCGGGCCAAGTTTATTGTTTCATTTTTTTAAAAAAAAATTTAATTTTTTTTTTAATTTCTGTCCACCCTAAAGGATTTAAAATTTACGTAAATGGACCTAGTTTTTTATTTTAGACTAGTTTAATCAAAGAAATTTTCATAGATTTCCTTTTGATTTTAAAATCTTCAATATTGCGTCGTAAAAAACAGTACTTATACCGTCCATGGATGAAAGTCAAAACTTCATATATTTTGTTTTCTAAACTAAATTTAGTTTTATTCGAAATTTAATGAAATTATGATAGATTTTTGCTTTTTTAATGGGAATAAATGCATAAACTTTTTCGTTTAATTTTAAAAGTTTATTTTAAATGTATTTTAAAGCGAAGTACAATATACTATTTATTATCTTCTACTTTGCTTAAAACATAAAAAAGAGTAATGAAAAAAAAATAGATCGAATTATTCTACAACAAAGCATTTTCTACTTAATATACTTTTCCATAAATTTCTTATGAAATTCACTGCGCAACGAATCATTAATAAAATGCGATTTTTTCTCAGGTTCAGTGCGAGCACAATTCTTAAACACCACATCATCATCCCAACGACGTTTGACCTTTAAATCAGCAGTAGTTTTAGTATTAGCTGCTGTGGCTGCGGTACCAGCAGCATAGTTAATTAAAGGATTGCCAGACAAGATATTTTCCATGCGTATACGTTCTTCCTCCTGTTTCTTTTCTTGATCTTTGCGTGTCGTCTCTTGTAAACGTTCTTGTTTAATTTTATTCAATTCAGCCAATAAGGCAGCTGTATCGTCTTCCTCTTCCGACTCGGAATCACTATCGGAACTATCATTATCAACGGGATCATCAGCATCTAAATTGGCAGCTGCCTGTGGTTGATCTAACTTGGCACGTTTGCTGTTAGAGCTACTAGTAGGCGTAGCTACAGTATTGTTAGCTTCTATGGCCTTGCGTACTATAGAGGATAGATTTTTATTGGGTCTAACCTCACGTTCACGTTCGTCTAACTCTTTACGGAAATCACGACTACGTAATTCATCAGAAGTTCCTTGACCAGTTTCTCTGCAAGAAAAAAAAAAACAGATATTATTTTCTATTTATACGTCTTTGTTTGCATTTTTCCACTTACCTGTATTTAAGTCTTGTATGCCCTGGCAAATCTCTGCTGGAGTATTGTTTACTCAAAGCACTTAAATCTTTTTCACCTTTTCCACTGCCACCACGGGCTGGATCAAATGTGGGTCTAGCGGCTGTTGTCATTTTTTAATTATTTATTATAACAAACTTGTTATTTTAATAATAAAAATTTGTATTTTTGTTAAAATTCTCTTATTATTCACAAAATGGAAACGTTTTTGTTGCTGCTTGCTATTCTTTTTTTTGAAGGGTTATTTGACAGCTGTCACATTTGTCTTGGAAGTGTTTGGAGAAAACAATAATTTCAAACAGGGCGTTTCATGTAAATTTTTAAAGTTATTTATATTTCACAGGGTCTTTCTGAAATATTTTTTCCTACAAACTCACCGTTTATTTTAAATTTGTTTTTTAAACTTGCTACTTTAACTCATTTTTGACGCTGTGTTCCATTTTCGATGCAGTTCTTTAAAACGTCTATATTTTATTTTACTGGAAAAAGATAATTAAGTGATTTAAAAACCTTATTCAACATCTTGACTACAATGTTGAATAAAACAATTTGTGAAAAATTCTTATCCAGAGTTGCCAAATAATTATTTGAAAAAATCAAATTTTAACCTTGTTGGATGAGACTTTTTTCAAAAATTATTTAAAAATATAAAAAAGCCTAATCTTTTATATTTTTGATTGTTGTATTGATGAAAAAATATGTAAATGTATTTCTCGTCTAGATTGTATATAATTTTCCAAAATGATGAAATTTTCAAATACACAAAGTCTAAAATATTACACAATTTATCCCCTTTTCGCTCAAAATATAAAAAATGGATGGTTTTTATTAAAATACTAATAAACTTATAAAAATTCTATCGTCAGGGTTTGCGATATGGCAATTTAAAAAATGGTTAAAAAACCCGATTTTCCAAAAAATTAAAAAAAAAATCGTTTAACTTGAAAAAAATTATTTTTCCTACATTTTTGAAAAAAAGATTTGTGTACAAAATTATACAAAATTAAAATTTTTAAAATAACTTCAACCGTCTAGGATTTAAATGCTGTATCTACAATGCATAAAAAACGCCATAACTGCACTCAGGGAACTTCTGCTTTAAAAATATGTAGTTGTTTGGGTTGTAATACAGTTTCTTTATTTTTAATGTAAATGTCAGTCATTTGTAGAACAAAATAAATTTTTTACTAACCTTGTAGTTCATAAAAAAAAAAACAATTGTTAGTCATTTTTTGAACATTAAAAAACAAATGACAATGTTAGTTAAATTTACTGTAATGTAAGTTTTCCTTTTTTTAAATGAAATTCCATTTGTTTTCAACTACATTTGCTGTGGTCTTTACCTACATAGTATTCTAAGTGTGGAATACCGTTTGGTATTTTGACTTTGCATTTTAAAAGGGATGTAGGAAATACAAATTTTTATTGTAATTAAGAGAAAAAATTAAATTTTTTTTAAAAAATATTTTTAAAATACCGAAAAACTAACTGTTAAAAACAGTAGTTTTGACATGTAAAAATTACAAACTAGAATCTACAACATGCACTGTCAAATTGACAAACAATACTATTTAAATAACTAAAACTGCATTTCTTTATATTTTATCAAAATTCACTATACAAAAAAGAAAAATAATTAGAATTATTAATTATTTTTTGTCAGAAATTGTTACTGCGTTAGTCAATTAAATGTTTTATTAAATACTGAAAAGATAAAAACAAGATAGTGTTCATAAAAATACACATTAAATTTGTGAAATTATTGGTTGGTTGGTTTAAGTGGCAGCTCACGCTACTTGTGAGCATCAAGTAGAGTCAAAAAGCGATTCCGTTTTGAAGAGACCACACTACCCGTAAGGAACTAGAAATTATTACTTACGATTTATGGTTTTGGTTCCACAACCACATTAAAAAATCACAATGTTTTAACTGCAATTACTGTTAATTTTCTATGAAAAAGTACAAAACAACAATTATGACAGTTATTAAAACAACAAATTAAGAAAAGTTCTGCATTTAAGTTGTTTGAAACAGTTATTTTTAGTATTATAATAAACAACTACCACCAAGACAGTATTTTAGCAGTAAAGAGTTAAATTAAATATTTAAATAAATGCATTTATAAAATACCGAAATACTGTGTACAAATTTTGTCAGTTGTTGTAAAATTTTTGTAGTAAACATTTGCCAGTAGTTTTTACGACATTGTTAGTTATTTTGACTGCATTTTTTAGTTGTTCTTCTAAAGCTAAAAATAACTACATTTTTAGTTACTTTTTAATACCTTTGTTGTCTTTCTAAATGAACGAGGGCGGATCAATAAGTCCGTGACTTCACGAACTTCCCTTGTAATTATATGAAATGCAACACTGCTCCCATCAAGTACCACCTGTTAATAGACTACTGTCAAATTTTGAGCAAGTTCCGTCATTTACTTTGCGTTTAACAGCTGTTCAAAACATACAACCTCGTGGATTTTTTTAATAATGGAAAAAAGTGAATTTCGAGTGCTCATTAAACATAATTTTCTGCGAAAAAAACCGTCAATCAAACCAAGGAAAAGCTTGATAAATACTATAGGGACTCTGCACATTGATTTCAATGGTAAAAAACTGGTTTACTGGCTTTCGTTGTGGTCGCACAAATACAAATGACGCTGAACGTTCTGGGCGGCCAATTGAGGTCAATACAGCCGAAAATGTCGAAAAATCCACGATATGGTGTTGGCCGATCGAAGAGTAATAGTGCGCGAGATTGTTGATACCATAGGCATTTCATATGGCATTGTAGTTTCGATTTAAAATGATCAGTTGGGTTTAAGAAAGCTGTCTGCAAGATGGGTGCCGCGTTTGCTCTCAATTGACGTAATCATGTGACAACTTCAAAGGATTGTTTGGAGTTGTTTAACCGCAATTCGAATAAGTTTTGTAACTGTAGCTGAAACATGGATCCATTACAACACTCCGGAGACTAAGCAGCAGTCTAAACAATAGGTCTCTGAGAGTGAACCGGCTCCGAAGAAGGCCAATGTAAGTTTGTCGGCCAATAAGGTGATGGCAACTGTTTTTTGGGATTCACGCGGGATAATCCACCTCGATTACCTACAAAAGTGAAAAACAATAAAATGCGAATATTATGCCAACTTATTGGATCGATTTAACGAGGATTTAAAAAAAAACGACCCCATATGGCCAAGAAAAAAGTTCTTTTTCATCAAGATAATGCACGGGTGCACACGTGTGCAGTCTCAATGGCAAAATTCCATGAATTGGGCTACGAATTGGTACCTCAT
Source organism: Delia radicum (assembly GCA_021234595.1). Lineage (NCBI taxonomy): Eukaryota > Metazoa > Arthropoda > Insecta > Diptera > Anthomyiidae > Delia > Delia radicum. The sequence continues at coordinate 223,323,708 of CM037852.1, read as the reverse complement.
CCGCCATATTCTACGGAGTTAGCCCCCACTGACTTTTTCCTATTTCCAAACCTAAAGAAATGGCTCGGTGGAAAGAGATTTAGCTTCAACGATGAAATTATTGATCAAACAAATGCCTTTTTTATGGACCTCAAAAAATCCTATTTTTTGGAAAGGATACAAAAGTTGGAGAAACGTTGGACTAAGTGTAGTGAGCTAAAAGGCGATTAAGTTGAAAAATATTTTTTTTTTTTTTGCAAAAAAACTGTGTTTCATTCAAAAAGTCAAGGACTCACTGATCCGCCCTCGTATATATTTAACAGCCACTTTCAATTGATTTTATCTACAAACTTTTTTGAGCGGAGTTTCTACAAACTTTATATAAAGAAATTTTAAATGTGCCGCTAAAACTTTCAATTTATTCAAAGCTTCAACAGCTTGCTTATTGTAAGCCATTCACTACCAGAACATAATTCTCAAAAACTAAGAAACTTAAATACCGTAGAACAAACAAGCTCAAATTATAAAAATTTAAATTGGAGGCTCGAACTCATTTTCAATTTTCTCGCAATTTGTTTCTTGCATAATTAACTTCCGAAAAAAAAATGACGGAGTTCATCATTGTATAACTTATAAAGCAAAGAATTAATGACAGGCCATATGATAAGTGATCGGGCCACAGTGGCAAACAACATAATCAAATTCATACTCCATCATACAACCAACCATATACAGGAGTGATATAAATGAACGCTCACGTACCATAAGCAATATGAGCATGAAACGCGATCAGCACATAAAAAAAAAAAAATAAACCCAATCAACTGTATAGTAAAGCAGTTAAGTTGTGTAGAGTTGCCAGATCAAAAATATGTCACTACAACTATAAGGAAGAAAGGATTATAAATTTGTGAGATCAAGGGAATTATGTATGTTGAATTGACTAAAAATCATGGTTGGCTAACACTAACAATAAAATACCGATAACGATTCAATACCGTTTCAAAGAACTATTTTTTACCTTTAAATAACATTTACCTTCAAATAACATTAAATCTGAAATATCCAGAACCTTAAAATATTCTAACAAAATATATAATTTTAGTTTTCTCTCAAAAACATCATTACTTTAAAATTGCATTACTTTAAAATTACACACCTCGACAAGCTTCTTTGATTTGAATGTCGATATGTGATTTATGTACTCTTTGATGCCCTGATTAAAATTATATTACTTTAAAATTACACACCTCGACAAGCTTCTTTGATTTGAATGTCGATATGTGATTTATGTCCTCTTTGATACCCTGATTCCAAATCCAGCATCCATCACGTGGCAATTTTGAGAAAATCGCGGTTGGTTGTTTTGGCGCATTTTGAATCCTTCTATTATACGATCGACGCTTACTAATGATTCAAAATAAAAATAAATATTTAGTATACCCTAAACTCTTGAAGATACCGCAATGAAATTTTCTAAAACTAATTGTTGAAGTAGATACATTTATCACATGGCTTCTGCAAGAAAAATATAAATATATGTTTTTATGATATTTCATTCAGAAACAAAGAATTACAATTTCGTGCAAAATTTAATGATACACTCAGGGAACTCTTGCTTTAAAAATATGTAGTTGTTTGGGTTGTAATACAGTTTCTTTAATTTTAATGTAAATGTCAGTCAGTTGTAGAACAAATTAAATTTTTTACTAACCTTGTAGTTCATTAAAAAAAAACAAACCACATTAAATGACTGTTTTATGATTTTACATTCATTTCTTACAGTTGTTTGATGTTATTTAAAAAAATAAAAATAGGCAGGAATGAAAGCCGGATAGGGACACGCCTACATCAGATTGCTTTTCACAATTTGTTAAATAAGTTTTGGGACTTTAGCACATTTAATTACTATAAATGCAATTAATGTTTATCCCGATGAAAATAAATTAAAAAAAAAAAAAAAAAAAAAATAAATGTTTGTTTATTTTTTACTAACATATGTGATTTATTTTTACTACAATTGTGGTTCATTTTTTGAACATTAAAGAACAAATAGCAATGTTAGTTGAATTTACTGAAATGTAAGACGTCCTTTCTTTAAGTGAAATTTCATGTGTTTTTAACTACATTTGCAGTGGTCTTTACCTACATAGTATTCTAAGTGTACCTTATATTTAAATGCAATTGAAACAAAGTTGGTGTAATAATTTTAATCTTTTTCAACTACATTAAAAAAAGTCAGGTTCAAAGTTTATATTGTGACCCTAAAATAAATTTAAATTGGTTGGATGCATGGCATATGCTACTTTTAAAAATGCAATATTTAGTAATTTTTTTTTTGATAGAGTATTTTTCAATGCAATTTTTTCTTATAATACACACATCTTAAAAGTTTATTAACTCATTATAGAGAAAAAAGTTAAATATACCCGAGTAAAAATAATATTAATATACTTATATAATAATATACTTATATAATGTGATCCAATTTAGTAAAATTTAATAAAGTTAAGTAAGACATCATTTGTAGTAAGATACAATTTTACTTGCCACTGTAATTTTTCATAAAACTGAATATTTAATTGTATCTTGCAATATGTACATATTTATACCATACGTTATTATTGCAGAACTAAATTAATACATGGGATTAAACAAAACAATATATTGCCCCATGTAAAAATATATAAACCTTTTTTTAAGTTGTGGAAAAGTAACGTTTTTGTTTTTAAATCCGTAAATATCCTACTCAAAATTTTAATATCAACTCGAAAATTTTCATTAAAAATATGTATTGAAATTATCTTAAATAAACATCACAATATAAAATATTAAACTCCTAAAATTTTAGTTTGACATACAAATTTTTTATTGTTAAGCATGTAAAATTTAAATTTAGTGCGAGTGCATGTGGCATTAGAAATCAGTTTATCTATACCACGGTCAGTGATTGCACAGAAAATTTCATATAGACGAAATCAAACAAATAAAAACATAACAAATATTACATTATTAAAAAAAAAAACAGGGTCACTGAAAAAGGTTCAATACCAGAAACTGCGCAGTCTGATTCAGAAAATTGAAAATTTATAATGTAGTTATGATTTTTAGAAAATACACTCATTCTTCTCTACCACGCCTTTCACAATTAAATTTAACTGTTCGTTAAATTTAAATTGGGCTCTTAAAAATCGGACCATAAATAACTAGATCCCATTTTTCAATTTAACAAATTTATTTTCTGGAGTTAAAATAATAAACAGTACTATTGAATTAACTAAACTAGTGTTAATTTATATATTTTTATTAAAATTAAGGATACAAATAATTATATCTACACAAAATTAAATTAGTACGGCTTTCTGACTTTTGACTTTACTCAAAGCAGACGTGTTTACTAATCAACGCTCTCAAGATAGTAATCATAATCCGGTCTATCGTTTTCAATTGAACTAGGTGTTCAAAAATACCAATTAAAAAAAAAAAAAACAATAAACACCAATATAATAAATATTGATAAACTCATAATTATATTTTATTAGTGAAAGAAAAAAATAATTTAACTGCAACGTGTTTTGCTTTTTTTTTTAAAAGAGTGTGAAATAACACACTCAATATGAATAAACCACCAGATTTGCCGTCTCTTAAATGGGATAAATCTAAAGCAAGTAATTTATCTCAACCAGGTCCCATATACTTATTAATGAGTAGAACAACAAAATCAGAAGGTACAGACGAAACAGGGAAAAAAGAAATTAAAGAAACTCTCGCAAACGTATCTCCCTTCTTGATAAAAAAGGCCATCGATAGCACATGTAACGGTGAAGTTGAGGAATGTAAAAAATTATTGAGTGGAAGTTTATTAATTAAAACAAAAAACTATATGCAAGCGAATAAACTAACAACACTAACTGCTATTTCTGACACAATAGAAGTGGAAGTAATAGAATATAAGAAGTTAAATGAAACTAAAGGTGTTATCTACTGCAACGATCTACGAGGGGTCGCTGAGAGTGTAATATCAAGTGAACTTTTAGATCAAAACGTATGCGATGTTAAAAAAATTAATAAATTGGTAAATAACGAACTAACTGAAACCGGTCTTATAATTCTAACCTTTTCTTCTACTACACTTCCCACCGAAATAAATATTGGGTATCAAAGAGTCAATGTTCGTCCATATATACCACTACCAATGAAATGCAATAACTGCCAACAATTTGGTCACATTGCCAAGTTTTGCAAAAATAAAAAAATTTGCTTTCAATGCGCCAGCGAATATCATTTAAAATCAGACAAAGAAGAGTGTGCAAAAGAGCCGAACTGCGTAAACTGCATACATAATAAAATCGAAAACACCAATCACTCCTCTAAAGATAAAAAATGCCCAATTTTTATTAAACATAAAGAGCTGCAAGCAATAAAAACAATTGATAAGGTCGATAACAAAACTGCATATAAAATTTACAACCAACGCCATCACCACGATGGATCATTATACGCATCAGTTGCCAACACTAATAACCTAGACATCAGCCAAAACAACAACATTTCTGCCTCATCCCAAAAAACATCAGTCGATCCTGTTTTTGTAACACCAACTCCCAGAACTAATATTAGATACGATTCAATAACAGATTCCGAAACGGATCTCCAAACCCAGATAAGCGCAGCAACCGACAACATGGACCCGAAAGTTAAAATACTTCCCAGGAAAACATCGAAACGGCTCCAATCTAAATTGAAATCAAAAGAAAAGGAAACTAGTCCCACTACAAAACATAAATCAAAGAAACAAAAAAAACTAACATCAATCAACGATGAACATCAAATGGACTTTCTGTCCTCTAACGATCTGTAATATTATTAATAGCTACACAATCATTATGTATATTTGCATGTATTTATTAACGCTTTTTATACCTTTCATAACTTCTTATTACACCATATTAAGTATTAACATCTTTTTTAAAAAACTAAATCATAAAAATGGAATCTTTTCCATATTTAAAATCCACATTTATACTTTGCCATTAATATACACTCCTAATAATTTCTGTTCTAAATCGCAACTATCTATTTGTTTTATATCACCCAAATGGTCTTATTCACTCTTAAACATATCTAGCAATTCTCACAAAAAAACTACTCAAACTTTATATTCGAAATATGATACTTAATGTCATCCAGTGGAACATAAACGGATACTTAAATAATTATAGTGAGTTACAGACACTAATCAAAAAGCACAACCCAAAAATCATTTCCCTTCAAGAAACCCATATCCATAATCAACCCAATATCCCTATCCCAATCAACTTTTCATTTTACCACGTTAATACATCAACAACCCGTTACGGCGGTGTTGCCATTTTAATTCATAACTCAATAAAGCACAGCCAAATCAATACAGCTAATGACTTCGACTCTTTACGTTTTGAGATTACATCTAAATTTAAATTTTGCTTCACTTGTGCATACATCCCACCCGATAAAAATTTCAATACCTCAAATTTAAATAATATTTTTAATGATATAGGCATGCCTAGTCTCATAACGGGAGACTTTAACGGCTCTCATGTTAGTTGGGGTGCTCGCACAAGCAATAACAAAGGCAAAACATTATTTAAATTCTTAAACGACTCCCATTTTATTCTTCTAAATGATAATTCCCCGACTCACCTCAATACACATGGCACTTACTCATACATAGATCTCTCATTTTGTTCCTCAAGATTAGCTAGCTTCGCAGAGTGGAAAACAGAGGACGACCTTTGTGGAAGTGATCACTTCCCCATAATTATTTCACTGTTCCCAAACTCTGGCGAACCCAATTCTTTTAAGCCTAAATTTCGAGTTCAAGATGCTAATATTGCAAAGTTCAAAGAAAAATGTTTAAGCTTTGATATGGGCAGATCAGTGAGCCATAATATTAATAAGGAAAGTGCTAACATTTCAAAAATAATACTGCAGGCAGCAAACACGTCTATACCTCAAATTAACAAAAATTTTGTTTATAGAGTTCCATGGTGGAACAAAAATTTAGAAAGCTTGAAATTGATAAAAAACCAAACTTGGCTTACTTTCAAAAGAAATATGAACCAAATCAACCTTTTAAACTATAAAAAAGCATGCTCCAAGTATAAAAGAGAAATAAAAATCTCAAAAAACAAATCAATAAACAGTTTTACGTCCTCTATTAACCCATTAACACCTGTGGCAACGATATGGTCAAACATCAGAACATTTACTGGATATAAAGCCAATCACAAAATTCACTGTATAACGTCTTTAGATGACCCAAACAAAAACATACTAAGCAAAGGTGTAATGGCCAATGAATTTGCAAAATTCTGGTCTAAAAACTCTTCCGACGAAAATTTTAACAACAATTTCCGCTTAAGCAAGAACAAGTTCAAGACTGGACTAGCTACATGCATACCCTGCCAGCAGGCAATGGTAATCGAAGAAACAATAACGTTTATAGAATTCGAATCAGTTTTAAGCAAACTAAAGGGGAAAACACCTGGCTTGGATAGAATTTCCTACCCTATGCTAAAAATGTTGCCTCGCAACACAAAACTAAGAATTGTTAAGCTTTTTAATTCAATCTTCTCTAGTTACATCCCACAAAAATTTAAGACAAGTGTAGTTATTCCTATTCTTAAACCTGGCTCAGACAAATCTATAGTTAAATCCTACAGACCCATTTCACTAAACCCCTGCATCTCAAAAGTTCTTGATAGGATTATAGCCAACAGGTTATGGTGGTTTGTAACGTCACACAAACTACTTAATAACTACCAGTTTGGCTTTAAAAGGGGGAAGTCCACTATTGATAGCCTACTCTTTGTAGACTATTTAATCACGAACGCCCTCTCTTTACGAAAGCACATTACCATAATATCACTTGATTTTATGCAAGCATTCGATAGAGTAGGTATTCATTCTATAATGGAACAACTTATAGAATGGAAAGTCGGTCCTAAAATAATAAATTATGTATATAATTTCATGACAAACAGGAAAATCATGGTAAAAATCGAAAATCGATACTCTACCACTTTACCATTACACAACGGTATCCCACAGGGATCACCGTTGTCTGTAATCCTATTCCTAATAGCGTTCAATAAACTATACGGCCTAATATCCGTTAATAAAGAAATATATCTCTCAGCTTACGCTGACGACCTCAATTTGATTATTCAATCTAAAGAGAAAAATCCGGTGCTGAACCTTAATAATATTTTCGACAGCATAAACAATTGGTGCGAGTTCTCCGGAGCCACACTGTCTGCCACAAAATGCAAATACCTGCATATATGCAAAAAGAAAAACTGCCACTGTACAATCCAATCTGGTAATTTCACATTGTCGGAAGTGAATACTCTCAGAATACTGGGCCTATATATAAACAACAAATACAACTGGAAAGATCACATTAATTTTCTTGCATCTTCCTTATCAAAACGACTCAATATTGTCAAATGTCTTTCAAGCTTTAAACTCAACTGCAATACAAACAGTCTTATTTCAATCGTTAGAGCTCTTATACTATCAAAAATAAACTACTTATTACCTATCTATGGCCACGCACCTAGATCTGATATTAAAAAAATCGAAACAATCATCTACTCTGCAATTCGAAACGCTCTCGGTTCTTTCCGAACTACTCCTATAAAAAATTTGCTGTTTGAATCAAATACTCTACCCATTACAACACAAAGGGATATTTTAACAACTAAACTTTTCAGAACAATAATCTATGACAACGACTCACCTCTCAAACAAATTAAAAATAAACTACAAAAGTCAAAAAAAATCCCCAGATTTCCATCAGTCCTTTACCAGGTAATTCAAAAATGCCAAGAAATAAATATACCACTTAAAAATATCAATTTTAGACAAAAATCCAACCCTTCATGGACTTTTAAAAAAGACATGTTCGACACTTCTCTAACACGTTACTTAAAATCCAATACTTGCCCGACACAATACCAAAAACTTTTTAATGAGATAAAGCACAGACTTAATAGCTACAATTTTCTTTACACAGATGGCTCTAAAACAAGGCTTTCAACCTCCTTCAGCATTACAACTGAAAGAGATATAATCAAGATTTCTTTGTTACCGCACTTCAGTTCTGTATATTCTGCAGAACTAATTGCAATTTATGAAGCTGTGCTTTATCTCAAACCAAGGAAAGGTAAATTTGTCATATGCACCGACTCACTATCGACGATTAAATCCATAATGAACATTAATAACAACAACTTTTATGTCTCCCTTATCCGAAACATATTAACAGATAGATATCCAAATATATTACTCTTGTGGTTACCAGGTCACTGTAATATTATTGGAAACGAATACGCAGATCTCGTTGCTAAAAGCGCAGCCACATCTCCTGTTTTTTCTAACCCCAATTTCGATCTTAACGACCTTAACAAGTTCATATATAACCACTACTACACCATCGACAGAAATCTTACGTTTGATTCGACATCGAGTTGGTACAAGTCCATAAACAACAACCGGACAACTATAAATGACGCTTATTATTCCAGTATAAATAGAAAAGACACTGTAGTATTCACTAGACTACGACTAGGACATACCAAAATCACACATGGACATATTTTAAAATTAATCATACCCCCTTATTGCAGTTGCTCCTCTTATGGGACAGATCCACTTCATTTTTTATCAAATTGCCCCAAATTTAATACAATACGCTTACAAGTATTCCAAAATAAAGACCCAAAATTATATCTTTCCAATCCCACCCAACACAATATCCAAACAATTTTAAGATTCCTCAAAATATCTAAACTCTATGACAAAATCTAACATACATTTATACATATATATATAATTATATCCTTAATATAGTAGCTTATCAGTTATTTTAAGAAATATCGAGCTGAAGGCCTGCGTTGCCATTGCTCATCATTAATTAGCTTATAATTTGTAATTATAATGTTAATAAAATAAATAAATAAATAAATAAATAAATTAGTACGGGTGGGTTGTACGTTTTTATTAAATCCTGAAAAAACTAATTTACACATAATTTTTATTAAATTATTATTTACAACATATGATAGATTTCAGCGTAAATGTTTTGAAAACTTAACTTGTTGTCATAATTGATCAGTTGTGGTAATAGAATTTTTTAGTAAGACAGTCAGCGCTCCGAAAGAGAGCCTTATCCTTCCCAAAGTGGTTCTCAAATTCTTAAATATGTTAGCGACTGTCAAAAACAAGCAGAATTAAATAAATATCACGCTTAAAAAAAAGTTTTACAGTTACTACATGACAGTTGTTTGTGTTGTAATCAGCAGTAGTTGTTTTAAACTGCAATTACAGTAGTTTTTCTATGAAATAATGCAAAACAACTATTTTGACAGTTATTTTAAGAAGCAACTAAAGCAAACTATTGTATTTTTGAACAGTTGTTTGAAGCAATTATTTTAGTATTTTAGTAAACAACTACCAAAATAGTAATTTTGCAGTAAACAGTTATTTTTGTTAGTTATTTAAAAATAGGAGATTATAACGAGTTTTTGAAAATTCTCGTTTAGTTTATATTTATTATTAATATGCTCATAGTTTGCAAATAATAAATAGAAAATTTCATTGTATAATCAATGCATAAAAACGTTATAACTAAGTAAAAAATTTTCGGCGTTTTAGAAGCAAGATAAAACAAATGCGCTGATGTAAGTGCTTACTATTAGATAATACTGAGAAGCAGCAAAAGAAACGAATAATTTTCGTATAAAAATAAACAAACAAAAATGTTGAGCTTACTGTTTTCCCTAACAAGGATGCAGGTTGTAAGCAGCTTACCCTAATCCCTTACAATTAAGCAGGTTGTAATGCAGAAAGTTTCATATCGTGGATTATTAACGATCTGTACCAGTTTTCACGAGTGATTTCCGATTGTGTTTGGTATTTTCGAGTATGTAATAAAAAATAATTAGTCATTTAACTGTTTCTGAAGAGCTAGCATGTGGAGCGGTAAAAAAATAAAATTATTATATTATATGTCAAAAATTTTAACAAGAAAAAATAAATATCTGTAGAATTTTATGTAAAATAAATTATGCATATTCATATTATTACTTTTAATCGTAATAATGTAGACAAGAACTAATATTTTACTGAAAGCCATGAAAACACAGCTTTTTATAAGCGCTAAAATCAGCGCTTATTTTGCCCAAAAGTAATGCTTCCAAGTGGAAATTCGCCATATAAAAATCATTGCATATGTAAGCAGGTTTGTAAGGGATTCTTTTTGGCTTACTCCCTTACAAACCTGCTTGCATGTAAGCAGCGTTTTTTACTGGGAACCTAAGTACCGTTTGGAATTTTGACTTTGTATTTCAAGTAGGATGTAGGAAATACAAATTTTTATTGTATTTGAAAGAATTTTTTCAAAACTTTTATTTTTAAAAGCCGACAAAATAACTGTTAAAAAAAGTAATTTCTTTAAATTTTTAAAGTTGTTTCAAAATTTTTGTAGTTAAAAAATAGGTCAGTTGTTTTTAGGACATTGTTTTACTACGTTTGTTAGTAGTTTTTTAGCAGTTAAAAACACTACATAGTTATTTGATTAGTTATTTTAATGGTACTTTACTTTGTTGCCCTTTTAACTGAAATTACAGTTGTTTTAATTGTCATTTTCAAAAGATTCTATTGTAAAACTTTTTTTTTGATCATTGGAAATTTTAAATTCCTGTATTTTTTGTATTAGATTCCTTAATCTGGCAACACTACTAGCGTCACCGGCTAAAAGAATAATAAAAGCAAAAAGAGAACTTTTCTTTAATCTTCTTCATTTAATGGTTCAAGACTTCTGAAATTGCAACAAGTGATTTTGTAGTAAATCTACATGTTTACCAACAATTGTATGAAATTGAAAGGAATTTCACGAATCAACAAAAGATCATGATCTTATTATTACGAATATTACAGGCGGCAATGAACTAAAATGAACTTGCAAAATAATCATCATTATAATGATAAGATCAAGAAGTCTATAGTATAGCATTTGTTTGATTTACAATTCTGAGCCATTGATTAGCATAAAATTGATCCATTTCAATTTGAGGAACAAAATTGATTTTTTTTTTCACTTCAAATATCTTGTGAAATCGATTATGATTGATGAACAAAGTTTTTTTTTTTTTTTTGTAAGGAAAAACGTAATAGAACAAGATGTAGCAAGAAGACGAAGAATCGTCAGTATTAGTGAATGAAATTATGTTGCATGGATTGGGGGAACAAAAACCAGTTGCAAAGATCATCTAAAGTAGATAATTTATATATATTTTGTTTAGTTCGTGTTGTATTGTATAAATTTGTTTCGCCAATATCATGAAATTTTTGTTTTGCTACCGATGTTTTTCTGCGGTTTCACACTTTGGTTAAAAATGTATACGCCTGCGCAAACAAACGACCATCAAAAATTTAACTCAAAATTGAATACTAAAACAAAAATATGTATAAGAACCTGAAGCATACAAAGTTCAGTCATGTTCATAAGTCATTTCGTGGGGTCTCAAAAAGTAAAGAATGAAAATCAATTTAAAAAGGATGTGTTAACATAAAGTTAAATCATGTTCGACGCAGATTAGTGTATATTATAATCATCTTTCATAAGTTATTTGGTCAATATCTTCATATTTTTAAAAGAAATAAAATCATTTGCTTAACACATATGAATTCCCGTATTCATTTCTTCATATACGATTTGTTTTAAGTGATTTAAAAATAGTATGAAATAACCTTAAGGTCACTATCATATTTATTTTATAGTTCAGTAGTAGGTATCTTAGGGAATATAAAATGTGTGAATTAAGTTGCACAGAAGTCTATTATTGTAAATTTATTTTATTTGTAATTTATTATACTCGTATTAATAATTTCCGGTACTTTATAAAAAAAAATGCACGCTTGCATCCTGCGGAAAATTATGCTTTAATTGATCTAAAAGTACCTATTTCGAAGCTGATAAAAACAGGACGATTCACACAACAGGTAAGTATTGCAATTGTAAATTCCGTTACCAGTACATAGAGGAAATATTACGAAAATGTAACAAATATAAATGGTTTAATATCAGCTCCGTCTTCTTTGTGCAGAACATCTTAAAGTGCTTTTGTGGCTTCTGCTTATAAATTCATTTTAACGTTCAGTCTTCACTTATGTCGACAATGTATTAAACAATATTAGTACAAGCAAGTTTTTTGAAAAGCACTCAAAAAAAAATTCAGTAAAGTCAGCAAAAAAATTTGCTGAGTTAGCAAAATTTTAGTCAGGACCGAAAGTTTCAAAAGAGTGGCTAATGTCAGCAAAAAAAAAAAATAGTAAATTCAGCAAAAAGTTTGCTAACATTTAGTTGATTAGAAATTAAGAACATTTTTGCTGAATATTAGTAGGCTGAAACAACTCAAAAAATTTGTAGCAAAATAATACAGGGTTATTTTTTAGAGCTTTCGGATTTGTTTAAAAAAAAAACACATAAAATTGAGAGAAATGTATGAAATCTTTATTTGAGTCGATATAATAATGATCTATATAATTTAATGTTTAAAGATGATTTTATGTAAACGTTGACCGCAGCTCAGATGGTTCATACGCTGGGTCCAATTTTGGCTTACTCTCTCTAACATATCGGCCGGTATTTCACGAATAAATTCTCCAATATTGGCTTCCAGTGCGTCAACCGTTGCGGTCTTGTCCCTATTGACATGAGTCTTAACATAGTCCCACAAAAAATAGTCTAAAGGCGTAAAATCGCACGATCTAGGCGGCCAATTGACCGGCCCCAAACGTGAGATAAACTGTTCACCGAACTCGCCTCTCAATTTTTCCATTGTTTCGCGTGCTGTGTGGCATGTGGCACCGTTATGTTGGAACCACATGTCACTCAAGTCCAGCTCTTCCATTTTGGGCAAAAACAAATTTGTAATCATTGCACGGTAGCGCTCGCCATTCACAGTAACGTTCCTACCTTCGTCGTCTTTGAATAAGTTCGGTCCAATGATGTCACCGGAACATAACACAAAACAGTGTATTTTGCGGTATGCATTGTCAATTTTGCTTCTTCAAGTATCCATTCAACCAGAACTGAGCTTCGTCGCTGAACAAAATTTTCCGATAAAAAATTGAATCTTCATCCAACTTTGCCAGCGCCCATATACCAGAAATTAGCCCTTGTGGTAGGTCGTGTGGCTTTAATTCTTGCACCAGCTGTATTTTAAAAGGTTTAACACCCAAATCCTACCGCAAAATTTTTCACGTAGTGGAGTAACAGAGGCTCAATTCTGCGAACGGTGCCGAATCGATAATTCACGGTCATCAACAACACTGTCGGATACATCTGCGATATTTTCCTCTGTCCGCACTCAACGTATGCATCTTAGTGGTTTAATGTCCAATAATGTAAATTTAGTTGCCCAAGCTGACCATAAATTGGAAGAAGTGCACGATGCACTTTCTTAACCGAGCATGAATTTTGATAATAAAATTCAATAATCTGCAAGCGTTGTTCGTTTGTAAGTCGATTCATGGTTAAATTATAGACCAACCTGAACATGTTTAACAGTAACATGTTACACGAAAACAGCTGAGCTGCCAGAAACAGTGTTGCCAAAAAGAAAGTTTCTAAAAAATCACCCTTTACTTTCGTCAAAAAAAATTTAGATTCTTTAACAAAATTGGCAATACATAAAAAAACATAAAAATGTCCATACATTGACGGCAAAAATTAATTTATTATCTGAAAATATATAGAAATAATTATATATAACATAAACAAACATAAGTTTCAACTACTTACATACATGGTTGTTTAAATGATGACAATTTGAAATGAAGCTAAATGTCGTAGATAATTCTAGAAACCAAACAAAAAATAATAAAATATGACATACACATAAAGAACACTTTTTTTTTTTTAGCAAATAGATAAAAGAAATATAAAAAATTACCTAAGATGTGTGTACTTCGCTTTAGTCTGTCTACCTAAAGGTATATTTGTTTGCAATATTCCCACATTCCATTAATTACCACTATAAAAATTTAGTTTACAAATATACATTTTGTTTTCATTATATTTATCGATACATTTAATTGTGAGAATCAAAAAATTCTGCTGTAACGGAATCATTTCCCAATGAATCTCAAACTCAAAGATAAGTTGAGGTATAGGCTTTGAAGTTTTTCCAAAGCTAATACAGGTAGCCGGATAATGTGTCCTTTAGTAAGGAAGCTTGTTGCATCTTGTAAAACAATGGGCTCATTGGAAAATATAAATTTTTGTCTACAGACAGGCGGTAGCTACACTACATCTTTAATTCTTTTGGAAGAAGCTCAGTGGCTGGTCTGTTATAAATTCAGTATGAGTCCTTGGAGGTACGGGCTTTTACAGGAAAGAACAGACAGACGAATTGGCTGAGAGATGTTTTATTTCTCTTTTATTTAACAGAATGACGGCTGCTTCTACTTCTAAGCTAATACAGGTAGCCGGATAATGCGTCATTCAGTCAGGAAGCTTGTTGCATCGTTTAAAAGATTGGGCTCTTTGGAAAATATAAATTTTTGCCTACTGACAGGCGGTAGCTACACTACATTTTTAATTCTTTTGGAAGAAACTCAGTGGCTGATCCGTTATAAATTCAGTCCTTGGTCGTGCGGACTTTTACAGGAAAGAACAGACAGACGAATTGGCTAAGAAATGTTTTACTTCGCATGCTTCCTCTGCAGTGTTAGTCAAGTGACAAATTGTGGAGGACTGTGGGACAACTTCTAGAGTTTGAGAGGGAAGATTGATAAGGAAAAATGAGGATAATAATGGACCACATAGCGGTCTCTATGGGTTGGCGTCGTCCTTATAAACCCAACCTAAGTTTGATGCTTTCTAAGCTAAGTCCGTTAAATTGAAAATATTTATGCATATTAAATGTATGTCACAATTTTCACTTTAATACATAATTCTACCTAGACTTTTTAAACTTTTTGCTTACTATTTTTACTCAAACTTATGCAAATATTTATTTACAAAGATATTAAATTTTAAAAATTTACAACACAAAATGTTTACATACAATAACATTGACTTTCATAGCTTTCCAATAAGAATTTATGAACAATTAAATGTCAAAAAATGTTTACAATATGTTGCCACCAAGTTGAGGCGACACAAATATTCTATCCCCCATACAAAAAATGACAAAGGAGAAGCAACAACATAGTCTTCCTACAGACTGAACAGGAAAAACAAAAACTAAATAAAACAAATTTTACGTTAATGGTCAGTTAAAAGTGAATAATACAGTAGCTGTGGCCAGCTGAAGTTAATTGTCCAGTAAAAAAAATACTCAACAATACGTTGTAAAAAGGCTAAGCCTTATATCTAAACAAATTACTATAATGTTTAGTTTACAATAAAGATATTAAGTTACGGTTAAAACTTTTTTAAAGTCTATATTATTAGGAAAATTAAAGTATTAGAACATGGTTACTTTAAGCTTTACAGAAATGTGTTAAATCGCAGCCAAATATCTTAAAATCGTGGATAATATATTAGGGAATTTTCATTTTAATAAAGCAAATTTATTACATATTAGTTCGAGGCCATACTCTATATTTCTTTATTATGATATTGTCCTAACAAATAATCTATAGAGTTTTTTTTTTTCAAATTTATTAATTTACCACTTTCAGGCATGTGTTGATAGATCTATTTCGGGAATATTCTAGGTTCCCATCATCAGAACACGGTTTGAAAGAAGTGACAATCCCATGCAAAACATCAAACATTCATATAAACTAGTTTTCTCACTAAACGAAAGTTAAAGCTCGAAGTTAAAGATTATCACCATTGATCAAAAATAAATTGAAAACTTGTTTGTTATGTGCAAGGTCTACCTTTGGTAGATATTCAATACACGTTTTTTTTCCCTTTTTATTTGTTTAAAATAAAAACAAAATGTACAGGTTGAGTAAACAAGACCGTACTTTGTCTTTTATACAAGTTTGATATAATTTTTATTAAAAATATGCTTTATTGGCAATTGAAGAAAGGAAAATTATAAAAAATGGCTTATTATTTTCCTTTCTTGAATTAGGTTAATATACTTAAAAATGTTAGAAAATGTATTTCTTAAAAGTAAAAAATCTTAAATTTTAAGAATTTATTAAACTAAAAGTTAAGAAATCTAAAATTGTATGAAAAAACTAAAATCAAATACGCAACTTACTTAAGTTTAGTTCAACAATTGTTATTTATTATATAGTTTTATTTGTTTTATAGTTCATATTATATAAGTGTTTTAGTTTTGTCAAGTAAAACTCAAGTAATAAATTTCACATTCAAAACATTTGTATTAAGGAAAATAATCTAATAATTATTTGCGTTAACATTAACTTAAAAGATAAATGAAATTGATTACTTAACTAATAGGTGGCAAACCTGAACACTTATATTTTTGAAAGTATATACCTTTTGAGAATTACCAGTTAATAAAAAGTATTATAAAAAAAATTAAACAGACAAGCAACATTTGTTTTGTTTATTTTTAATACAACTACTTAAGATGAGTATGACTTATGAACTAAAAATAAGTTAATTTTGAATTAGTACAAGTTAAAGCTTCTTAAAATTTAAGAAAAATTAACTTGATTTTCAGAAATTTCTACTAGATTTAAGGAAAATTTATACTTAATTTATGTCAAAAATATACTAAATTTTGGTAAAGTTTCATAAAATTTAAGACAAAATTTACTTAATTGAATTAAATTAATTAAATGGTGTTTAATTATTTTTAAGAAAACTGTATACTTGTTTTGAGTTAAATTTTCTTTGGAGCCAAATCATTTCCTAATTTTTGAAAATTTAGTTAAAATTACCTATGCCCAGTTTTTAACTTCGTATTTAAATATGCAATTAGTTAATTGCCATTTAAATTTAAGTTGTATTTAAATACAGTTTCAGTTTTTCAGTCTTAAATGATAATTGTTATTTATTTGCGACAAAAGTATGGTAGCATCATGAAATGTCAAAAAATTAATGATCATTATTCATAAAACAGCTGTTTAAAGAATATAAAAAAAAACAGAAAATAACAGAAAGTATAAAATATAGAAATAAAATATATATAATTAAATTATAATTAAACTAATAAAATAAAAATAAAGAGAACTGAAAATTTCAGTGCAACCGAAGTTGAATTTTTATTGGCTGCTGTAATATAATTTTACAGCAAACTGTCAAAATCATATGTTATATTTGTACCATTTAAATAGACTTTAAATGCCCAAGATTGGTCACTTAAATGTGATTTAAATTTGAAGTTAAAAACTGACGTTTGTATTTAAATAGAACTTAAAGTCCAAATGGCATACTGGTCCAAAACTGGTCATTAATGTTTAGGATACTTTTTTGAGTGTTTGATGGTGATTATGCGAGAGGAAAATTTATTAATAATAAAACTCATGAATATGTTCGTAATATATAGGAACAAATTCATACATTGTAGAAAAAGATTTTGGGAAAAATATTGTATGTTCAATACATACAGTTTACGGACAAATTTCTTCTACACTCAAATAAAAAAGTTAGTAAAGTCAGCAAAAAATTTTGCTGGGTCAGCAAAATTTTAGTCAGGAGGGGAAAAAAACTCAAAAAATTATAAATTATACTTTAGTTAATTTATTTGCTGAAAATCATAAAACATATTTTTGTGATTCTGTGTAAAATAATTTACAATACGTTACAAAATATAAAAATGTTAATACTCCCAAATTGACGATATGAATTAATGTAATATCTAAAAACAATAGAAATAATTATATATAACATAAACGAAATTATCTTTGAACTACTTACATCAATTATTGTCTAAATGATGCTATATTTTAAAGGAACGCAAATGCCGCAGAGAATTATAGAAACGAAAAAATAACAAAATATAACATATACAACCCTTTTTTGCAATAAGAAAAAGGAAACAGAAAAATTTACCTAAGATGTATGTCTTTGTCTTTCGCTTTAGTCTGTCTACCTATTGCATATTTGTTTGCAATTTGACCACACAAGATTATTAATATATATAAACATTTAGTTTACAAATACACATTTAATATTTATTAAATTTAAATATTTTATTTTGTCTTTTATTTAATTAATAGACAATTACTTTCACAAGCCGGTGACGACGAAAAATTTAAGTTGTTTTAGTCCACAATTTTGTTTTATGTATGAAAAACAGATACAAAAATCTTCCATGGTTGATTTTTTTATATTTAGGGAATTCACAAGGTGTACTATAGTTTTGTATTTGTCGTAAGTGCTAATATTATACAACAGTTGTAAAAATGTTGTTGGTATTCTTCGTGCAAATATATTTTACGACAATACAACTTGAGCATGTATGTTTTTCCAGTATAGTATGCAGTATGTTTAGTGTCAGCTGTTTTTTGTTTACTATTTAATCAGCTATTTTTGTCTTTTTATTATTCCGATTTGAAGAATTTTGTTTGCGCTTCTGCAACATTTAAAACAAATAAATATGTCTGTGCCAATAAAACAGAAAATTTGTCAAATTAATAAAATGGATGCTAAAGGAATTATTTCGGTAAGTTTTTGTACAAAAATATACAAAAAAAAATAACTTAAATGCTGTTTCAGATAAAGCCGAAGCGGGCACTGAAAAAACAGTTAAATTGTTATTTGTTTTTACCATAAGTATATCGGATGCATATTTTTCGCACAAAGCCGTAATAGTTTTATCTTTTTTCGGATTTTGTCGGCATTTAAAAAAAAAATCTTCCATGGTTGAGTTTTTTATATTATGTCTTTCTAGAGTTGTACTTTTTAGTAAAATTTTCCTCGTCACTACTACATCGTGACATGCCGCAACATCTAATTCATTCTGAGTATATCTTTCAGTCTGGTTTTCGTTCACACTACTGATGTGCTAATCAGCACATTTTTTTTAGCAAAATAAATTAGTAAAACATTAGTAAAATATTAGTAAAACATTAGTTCAGAACAGTTAAATGCTGAATAAGTATAACTAAAATTTTAGTTTAAAACATAATTTTAGCAAAAAGTTTGCTGAAAAATAGTATACCTGATTTACAAGATGTTTTACTAACTTTTCTACTAACTTATTTTTTTTGAGTGTATTAATTTGTGTTGTTTCTACCGAATTTTTCGGTTGGAATAACAATACTTTGATTGACATGATATAAATTGAGTTTTATTTACAAATAAAAGCGATTATTGGCAAAAAATAGCCCAAAAGGAAAGCCCTTTTTAAAAAAATTATTTCGATTGCCTTAACAGAAATTTGGGGACAACTGCCAAAAAATACGGTTGCTACTACCGATTCTGTTTTCGAATAGTAGCAAAGCAATTTAGTTCTAAAGACTGAACTCTGTGATTCCAATAATATTGTTTATACTGTGATATAATTGTTGTGTCATAAATATTTATTTTATTGAAAATGAAAATTATTCAAGTTCGAGGCCATACTCTATATTTCTTCATTAGGATATTGTCCTAACAAATACTCTATAGAGTTTTTTGTTTTCAAATTTATTATTTGACCCTTTCAGGAATGTGTTGATAGATCTATTTCGGGAATTTTCTATTTTCTCATCATCAGAACACGTTTTGAAAGCGGTAACAATTCTATGCCAAACATCAAACATTCATATGAACTAGTTTACTCACTACATGAGAACTAATATACATATGAGTTTGAAGCTAAAGATTATAACCATTGATCAAAAAATAAATTGAAAACTAGTTTGATGTGCAAGGTCCACCTCTGGTGGATATTCAACACACGTTTTTTTGTTTTTCTCTCCTTTTTATATTTTGTTTAGTTTGTAAACAAAACAGGGGAAGTTGCCTTTTTTTACAAGTTTGTTATAATTTTTATTAAAAATAAAAATTATGTTTTTTTTTTTTTTTTTTTTTCATTGCACAATTAAAGATCGGAAAAAAACATAATTTTTATTTTTAATAAAAATTATAACAAACTTATTTTATTAATTATTAATTTTGTGTCGTGAAGTCCCGTTTTTAATTTTTAATTTAATTTAATTTTATATTTCTGACAATGTAAAATTAAATCAATTTAATAATAAATAACTCCTGAAGAAATAAGCCTTTCTTTGACTTATTTCCAATTTTTCGTCGAGTGAAAAATGAAATAATTTTTTTTTATTTTAATTTAATTATCAGACAATTGACGAAATTAGACCAAAGGAAATATGTACCTTGCAAACAAATAATAAAGACAATTTCTTACATTTATTTAAAAATTTTAAAAGTTAAAGTGCAACTTGTGTTAATATATAATATATAAAATATGCCATTCGGTCAAACCGGAAACCCATAGTATTTCCCTTTAGTTTAAATTCATTTACTACCATCATAAAACAAACCCTGCCATAAGGAAGAGACAATTTACTAATTGCACCAGAACGAGTAAATATGTCAAGTACAGGCGTGACGTGTTGGTTTGGCAGACGAAATTCATTTTTTTTACTCACTCCCAAATTTCGGCACATATTCCTGATATATTTTGTTAGATTTTCATTTACACTATACGTACACTCAAAAAAAAAAGTTTGTAAAGTCAGCAAAAAATTTTGCTGAGTTAGCAATATTTTAGTCAGGAGGATGCTTGCAAAAAAATTGCTAATGTTAGCAACAAAATTAGTAGATTCAGCAAAAGTATCGCTAACACTTAGTGGATTAGAAATAAAAATGCCTTGCTAAAAATTAATAAATTTTTTGCTGAATTTTAGTAGACTGAAAAAAACGAAACAAATTTGTAGAAAAATTGTAATTTAGTTAATTTATTTGCTGAAAATCATAAAACATATTTTTGTGATTCTCTTAAAAATAATTTACAATAATTACGATACATAAAAATTTTCATTTTCCCACATTAACGACATGAATTAATTTAATATCTGAAAATATATAGAAATATATATGTATATATAACATAACAAATATTTTCTTTCAACTACTTACATCAATGGTAGTCTAAATTATTTTAAAGGACGCAACAGCCGAAGATAATTATAGAAACGAAACAAAAAAATAAACAAAAACAAACGAAACGAAACGAAAAAAAACAACCCTTTTTTTGCAATAAGAAAAAGGAACCATAAAAATCTACCTAAGATGTGTGTCTTTGTCTTTCGCTTTACTCTGTATACATGTCTGTATATGTTTGTTTGCAATTTGACCACACTAGATTATAATCTATAAACATTTAGTTTAGAAATACATATTAAATTTAAATATTTTATTTTGTCTTTTATTTAATTAAAAGACAATTATTTTCACAAGCCGGTGACAACGCAAAACTTAAGTTGTTTTAATCCTCAATTTTGTTTTATGTATGAAAAACAGATACAAAAATCTTCCATGGTTGATTTTTTTATATGTCTTATTAGAGCTGTACTTTTTAGTATAATTTTCCTTTTCTCTACTACATCTTGACATGCCGCGACATCTGCTTCATTCTGCGTATATCTTTCAATCTGGTTGTCGTCCACACTATTAATGTGCTTATCAGCACAATTTTTTTTTAGCAAAATTAATTAGTAAAACATTAGCATAATATTAGTAAAGCATTAGTATAAAACAGTTAAGTGCTGAATAAGTATAACAAAAATTTTAGCTGAAAACACGATTTTAGCAAAAAATTTGCTAAAAAATAGTATACCTGATTTACAAGACGTTTTACTAACTTTTGTACTAACTTTTTTTTTTTTGAGTGTACTCGTATATGACAATCATGTTGCTACATGCACTTTTTGTAGTTAACATACAGAACGAAAAAAAAAAATGCAACAAAAAATAAACGTTATAATGCATTTCCGGCCGCATGTTAAAAACGTTAAGGACAAAATAGTAAAAATAAAAGCATTATTGTAAACAGTAGCACCAACATCATTGCAAGGCTATCTATACACACACAAAGTATGACATGGACTCTACTATGTGTGACTTTGGTCCTGTAGTGTTTGTTTGTTATTTGTTGGCTTATTTGGTTGGTGTTTTATATCCTGACTATTATGTTGTATATGGTAAACTAAATTATGCAGTTGCTGATGCTTTTGGAATGTGACCATTTTTGCATAGTGTTGAAGGTCGTCCGTCGTGTTGCATTTTATTTATATTAAATTTTTAAAATATTTTAAAAAGTTATACAAGTACGAAGCCAACAAATATTCTAACCATTAGTACACTCAGGGAACTTTTGCTTTAAAAATATGTACATAGTTGTTTATATTGTAATACAGTTTCTTTATTTTTAATGTAAATGTCAGTCATTTGTAAAACAAATTAAATTTTGTACTAACATTGTAGTTTATTTAAAAAAAAAAAACAAACCACATCAAATGACTGTATTATGATGTTACATTTATTTTTACAGTTGTTTTTTGTTATTTAAAAATATAAATGTTAGTTTATTTTTTACTAACATATGTGGTTCATTTTTACTACTATTGTTAGTAATTTTTTTTAACAGTAAAAACAAACGACAAGTGTTAGTTGGATTTTAATGAAATTTTAGTCGTCCTCTCTTCAAGTGAAATTCCATTTGTTTTTGACTACAATTGCTGTCATCTTTACCTACATAATATCTTTAGTGTAAGTATCCTTTTTGTTGCATGAGATCCTACTTACTGTATGCCACTCGGTTTTTTGGATGGCTGGTTGTGAACATGTTCATAAATTTGTAGCAGTTTTTGTCTTCAGCCAGAAACATGTGTTCGTGGTCACTTTTTTTTTTTTTTGGTGGCTGACTTTTTGTTTTTTTTTTGCAATTGGTTTTTATAGTCAATGTAGTGATTTGTCACTTTTGGCCACAACTAAAAGTGGCTATTAAATTGTGAACTTTAAAAATTGAAAAAGATCTATGGATTACAAATATCAATTTATAATGCGCAATTCAAAAAATGGAAAAAATGCTCAATTTAAGCTGAAATTAATCTAAATTATAAAGTACCCAACGAAGTATCTTCTGGATTATGTAATAATTCGGAGGTAAGCGGACATTACCCCATACAGAGAAAAATTTAGCTATTTGCCAACTGAAATTCGACTACTGCGACTCAAATTCTGTTAATATGTACGAATTTCAGTCGGTTGGTAAAATTGAAAATTAGTTTTCACAACAAAATTCGGATAATTTAACTGAATTTTAGTTGCAACACCCAAAATAATCATAAATCTAATGTTCGTTGTACTAACTGAATTTGTAAGTTGTTACCATTAATATATACTTTTCAATTCGGTTGGCACTTTATATCTGTGTGCCCCATTTCGAAAAGGAGATTATTGCTGAATATTTTCCGGCTTCGCTAAGTAAATAATCTCTGTGCCTGAATAAATTTAGTCCTTTATATCCAAAATAATTGGAAATTTTTAAACATTTTGACAACGACCGTAAATAACATTCATTCTTTTTATGCTGACTAAAATTTTCGTTCATCATACTAATTTTTTTTTTTTTTAGGAATTATGTCCCTGGGGGCAATATCCGGGGTGAGATTCGCATTAACGTGGGCCAGATTATCGAGGTCAAACTGTACAATAAGACTTTGAGCAAAAAATAAAAAGCTCCAAAAGATTTCACTCTAACCCTTTTGGTCCGGCGTGTTTTTTTTTTTAGCGAAACAAGAATGTAAATAGAAAATGTGTTTTCATATATTGAAAAGGCATAACAATTTATGATGTTTTGCATTTTTACACTCAGGGAATTTTTGCTGTAAATATTTGTAGTTGTTTGAGTTGTAATACAGTATCTTTATTTTTAAGTGAAAAAACAGTCATTTGTAGAAGAAATTTCAGATTTAACTACAATTGTAGTTCATTTAAAAAACAAACCACATCAAATCATTCATACTCTGCGCTTTGCCCTCAACCACAACAAAGCTTGGCCTACGATTGAAGGATACTGAATGACAAATGTTGCTGAAATCTGCGAAAGAGTATAAAGGGTTTAAAGATTGACCAAGAAGGTTATTAATAAAGGTAAGAAAAAGAGAGGGAGAACGAACAGAACCTTGAGGTACCCCTGAATTTAACTAAAACTCATTCGATGAGATCCCATCTATAACAGCACGTATAGTCATTACAGACACCAAAAGCAACAAGCTTTGATACCATTGCGCCGTGCCACTTACGTTCGAACACCTTGGAAATATCTAGAGCAACCACTTTGTTCTCACCAAATCTGTGTATGGAACGACTCAAAACTTCCGAAAGGAACGCTAACAGGTCCGCCGTACTTAGAACAGCTTTCACGAAAGCCATACTGTCGATCACTAATAAGAGAATTTAACTCTAGACAATTAACAAGATGGTGATTAACCATGCAGAGCGCAGAGCATATTGTAATGGGCATTGATTTTCAGGGTTATTAGCCTCACTCCTTTTAGGGATTGGCAACCTTTCATTATGAGGGGAAGAAATCCGCACGGTACGGCAAGCTAACAATTTTAGCCAATGGACAGGCAAGCGTCGAAGAGCACCGTTTGAGCATCAGTGCTGGTATACCATCCGGCCCCGCTGACTTATTTACGTTGTTGTCCACAAGAAGCCTTTTGACTGTACGAGCTCGGAAGAATATGTTAGGCATCTCTTATGGTTCGGGCAGTGGTTGATCGCTTTCCAATAAAGTTGAATTTTCCGAAAACACTCCAGAGTCAGGAAATACTTAGGTAATTAAAAAAACAGTCATTTGTAGAAAAAATTTCAGCTTTAACTACAATTGTAGTTCATTTAAAAAACAAACCACATCAAATCATTCATAATCTGCGCTTTGCCCTCAACCACAACAAAGCTTGGCCTACAATTGAAGAAAATTTAATGACAAATGTTGCTGGCATCTGCGAAAGAGTATAAAGGGTTTAAAGTTTGACCAAGAAGATCATTAATAAAGGTAAGAAATAGAGATGGAGAACGAACAGAACCTTGCGGCACCCCTGAATTTAGCTGAAACTCATTCGATGAGATCCCATCTATAACAACACGTATAGTCATTACCGACACCAAAAGCAACAAGCTTTGATAACATTGCGCCGTGCCACTCACGTTCGAACGCCTAGCAAATATCTAGAGCAACCACTTTGTTCTCACCAAATCTGTGTATGAAACGACTCAAAACTTCCGAAAGGAACGCTAACAGGTCCCCCGTACTTAGAACAGCTTTCACGGAAGCCATACTGTCTATTACTAATAAGAGAATTTAACTCGAGACAATGAACAAGATAGTGATTAACAATGCTCTCCATCACCTTAGACAGCGCAGATCAGTGGGGCATTAATTTTCAGGATTAGTAGCCTCACTCTTTTTAGGGATTGGCCGAACATTGGCAACCTTCCATTATGGAAAAACATCCGCACGGTACGACAAGCCAATAGGCAGGCAAGCGTCGAAGAGCACCGTTTCAGCATCAGTGCTGCTATACCATCAGGCCCCGCTGACTTATTTATGTTGACAAGAACCCTTTTGACTGCACGAGCTCGGAAGAATATGTTAGGCATCTCTTACGGGTTCGGGCAGTGGTTGATCGCTTTCCGATAAAGTTGAATCAGTAAATACGTGCTTATCCATTATAATTGGTAGGATAGATGAATTAGCATCATCCTTTACCCTTTGAACAAAGGATTACCTCGAGGAACAGAAGCAACTTTGGCACGAAGTCACTGTTCGTAAATAAGTTGTTTACGTCTTAGCTCCTTGGCACACTCGAATCTCGCCTGTTTGCGTAGCAGATCAGAATTTGCGTTTTTGCTATTACGCCAATTTCTGAACGCTTCATCTCTGAATCTGACTGCATTTTGCAAATTTGGTTAAATCAATACTTTTCTCGAGGGTTAGCCGTAATGTGCTACGTGGGAATAAATGATTTCATTAAAAGGACTATAATTTGTTCAACCATTTTCGCAGTGGCATCAACATTATTATCTAGAAAACAAAGTTTCCAGTCAAAGTGCCGGAAAAAATTGTTGAACTCAGCACAATGTGCCTTTAGGTTAGGTTGGCAAGAAGAAGTGTGATTTCCCACCCTTCATGATCACCCATATGTCATCCTGTTGATGTCATCCTATTGATGATCATGAAGGGTGGGAAAACACCCTTTCATTTTTTCAACCTAACCTGAAGGCACGATATGCTGAGCTAAACAATTTTTACAACAATTTTTACATATATGCCAGAAGATCGGCATATTGTACGCTCTTCCATTTGGGCACGAGAAAATTCCGGCCTACTGAATAATTCAGTATCCTTGAAGTAGCCCATCAGTTTCCAAAAAGCGACACCCCGCAACCACTCCAGCGACGGTATAACGTCCCGTAGCCAATACCTCGCCCTGATACCCGCGAAGGCTGTACAGAAGCACAAAAAGTGTTCCAGAGTCTCATCGTCCTCCTCTCAAGCCCAACAAACCCCTTCTTATTCTCAGAAGGTGCGACTTATGTGTCGAGTGACGTTTTAGCAGCTCCGTAGCTGCTGTCGAAACGTTATGCACGAAAAGGAAAATGGTGCAATGATTCGTATTACCGAGAAGTGAAGAAGAGGTTATGATTATTTTGATCACAAATTACACACAGACGTACAGAATTATAAAGCGAGAAAGGTATATTAATGCAAACTACATGGAGATTTTGTTTTCTATTTCACTCTTGACATCACTTCTTATCTGAAAACTTTTTGAAATATGTCATTTGGTTCACATCTGTGTAGTTATTAATCTGTGATTTTGGTGTTCCCAGTGTTCTACTGCTATCCATTAATTCATGTTAATTTATTTCAATTGAAAACTTAATACACTTTAAAACTACAAATATTATTTAAAATCAATTAACAAGTAACAGACATAAATTTCCGTTTATTTGGTAAAATATAATTTTCCAACAAATAAATGTTATGCAAATTCGATAAGAAATTTCAATTTTAGATAATTGAAAAACATAACTAAGTTTTAAAAATAACTAGCAAATACAAATCGATGCACAATTACACAAGTGCGTAGGACTTGC
This sequence comes from Delia radicum, assembly GCA_021234595.1. Classification (NCBI taxonomy): domain Eukaryota; kingdom Metazoa; phylum Arthropoda; class Insecta; order Diptera; family Anthomyiidae; genus Delia; species Delia radicum. The sequence goes on along the minus strand of CM037852.1, from coordinate 223,296,626 downwards.
AAATAAACATTTACAGACACAAAATTGTAGGTGCGTCCTTAAATGGTTGGTAGTAAATCATTTTAAACGGAAATGCATACATACGAAGGTATTAGTACACATGTGACAAATACACAATCCTTAAACTAAATGAAAACTGTTTTTTATTTTTGAATTATAGACTTTTGAAATACTCTGCCTATGAATTGCAATTGAAAAGAGTAGGGAGAAAACTAAAGGTCTCATTTGTCTACAACTTCCGCTATGAAAATACATTTCCTTTTTGGAAAAAGTTTTTTTTTTTTTTGTTATATCTACACATAAAATGCAACAGTAGCAAGTTGCAAATGTGTGTAGAAAAAAAAGTTAAATTATGCGTTTGTGTAACAAGTCAATTTTTCGTATGATGATTCTTTTATTGCAACATCTATTACAAATGTAAATGATTTGCTTAAACATTTGTTACAACTGTTGCAAACGTGTCCAAGGAATACGACAAGTTTCCTTTCGTACTACCTCAAACTATTTTTGCTCTGCAATGTATACAAATGTTTGCAGGTCTGTCTTTTGGCCTGTCACCCTAAGGATAAAAGATTATTTACACATTTTCACGACAAATTATGGTTACGCATATTTTTGCAACAACTCCTCTGTTAAAATTTGTAAAACTCTTGAAAAATTCAAAAGACTATTACTGGGAATTGTAGGAATTGTCCTTGTATGCCTGCATATGTTTTACAATTCAGGATTCAACATGTAGTAAAAACATTTACAAATTCCAACATTGTGAAATGGTTTTAGTCATTATTTAGTGTGAGAAATTGACCATTTAAATTCCAACATATATAGACTAGCACTTTTCAAAAATAAGGACCAAAGTTTAGAATTCAGGAAAAAAAAAAACTGCATTAGACATACATATGAGTGAGTGTTTATTGCAACAGGGCTATAAGGAACAGAATTTTAAAGGAACTAAAATAACTAAAAGAAATATTAATTCTGACAGGCATAATTTCTAAAATGAAAATACAAGTTTTTTTACACTCAAAAACAAGTTAGTAAAGTCAGCAAAAAAATTTTGCTGAAACAGAAAAATTTTAGTCAGGAGGGTGTTTGCAAAAAAATTGCTAATGTCAACAAATTCGTTTGGTGAAAATCAGCGAGCTGATTTTTAGCAAATAATTAGTAAATTTAGGAAAAGTTTTGCTATCACTAAGATGATTAAAAATTAAAAAATCCTTGCTACAAGTTAATAAAATTTTTGCTGAATATTAGTAGAATAAAAAAACTCACAAAATTATATTTTAGTTAATATAAAAATACAAAATGTTCATACTCCCACATTGACGACATGAATTAATTTAATATCTAAAAATATATACACTCAAAAAAAAAGTTAGTAAAGTCAGCAAAAATTTGACTGAGTCAGCAAAATCTTAGTCAGAAGTGTGCTTGCAAAAAAATTGCTTTTGACAGCAAAATCGATTTGCTGAAATTCAGCGAGCTGACTTTTAGCAACAAAATTAGTAGATTCAGCAAAAGTTTGTATAGAAAAACTGAAAAAAACTCAAATATTTTTTTTAGAAAAATTGTACTTTAGTTAATTTATTTGCTGAAAATCATAAAACATATTTTTGTGATTCTTTTAAAAATAATTTACAATGCGTTACAAAATATAAAAAATGTTCACACTCCAACATTGACGACATGAATTAATGTAATATCTAAATAAATAGAAATAATTATTTATAACACAAACAAAATTATCTTTTAACTACTTACAAAAATGGTTGTCTAAATGATGCTATCTTTTAAAGGAACGTAAATACTGCAGATAATTACAGAAAGAAACGAAGAATAACAAAATATTACAAATACAACCCTTTTTATACTTTTTATAAAAGGATAATGCAGCAAAACTTTAGATTTTTGTTTAAATATATTCATTGGGAAATAAATCATCACATGCCTAAAGTCCTATTTTTTTAATATGTCTTTATCTCCGAAAAAGGGCGGTGGTGTATCTCCTAAACTAACAAGGATATAATCACGAAATTTAGCACATACACAGAGAGAATTTTGTTGGACGATTTTTAATGAAACTTTTCATTAATGAAACTTCATTAGTTAAGTTTTCTTCATAAAGTGAATGAAAATTGTTTTAACTTTATGAAAAAACTTCATAATATTTATGTACTTATTTTTAGTGAAACTTTTTTATGACTTTATAACTAAAATGTAATTTTTAATAACATTTTATGAAAAACTGCATTAATTTAATGAAAAGTTTCAATAGAAGAATTAAAGTGAAAGTGCAAAAGTTCATTGATATCATGCAGATAATTCTCTCAGTGTAGCTTCATTTAATGGCCGGAACAAAAGCCAACAAACCATTTTTGGTATTCGAATGTTTTAGTGGTAAAATAGGGCTGAGAATATTGAGAGATTCGATTTTCGGACTAATTTTTGGTGGGTATATATGGGTAGGAGGAAATATATACATGTATGTATGTATATATATATACATATATATATGTATGCGTAGCGCATACTTTAGGGACATGGCCAAAATTGTCGCCGGAATATGCGGTGTATAGAAAAAATTGTCCTCATCTTAAACGCTAGATGTATGAAAAGGCGCGAAAATTTTGGGGACAGTCCCCAAAGTAAGGAAATGTCCCTAAACTATGCGGGGGAACGAATAAATGTCTCTGGAGTATGCGGTGTACATACATATATATATATATATATATATATATATATATATATGTATATATACAGAGAAAAAAGGGATGAGAGTTTTAAGAGATTCGGTTTTTCGGACTAATTTTTGGTGGGTATATAGGGGTAGGAGGACATATATGTAAACTTTTTATTCTGCCAATTTGAGGATCGCTAACAAGAATCTGAAGTCTGTAGTGAAAGGGTCAAGACGTAAAAAGTTTTACATGCTTTGCGGCTCTTGTTCATTCAATTTGCTCATTTTATAAAGGGCGACCAAATATTTACAGACCCGGTTGATGAAGCTAACCTCTTAGCTAAATTATTTGCAGAAAATTATTTTTGATCCGGTAAAAGGGTCTCTGTGATGTAAACAAGTCAGCGGTCCCGGGTGCCATACGAGCACTGGTACTAAAAGAGTGCTTTTCGACTTTATCGCGTCCATTAGCAATCCTCTTTAGCACGTCGTACCACATATACAGAGAAAAGTTTTACAGATTTCCAACTGAAATTTGGTTACTACGATTAAAATCAGTTGTTACAACTAAATATTGGTGTTCACCATTAAATTAGCTTATTGTAACTAAATTTTAATTGCAGCACCCGAAATTTGATTTCTCCCATTAAAATCAGTTGGTACAACTAAATATTGGTTTTCACCATTAAATTAGCTTATTGCAACTAAATTTTAGTTGCAGCACCTGAAATATCACATTTGAATATGATTGTACTAACTGAATTTATTGGTTTTAGCAACCAAAATAAACTTTTCTATGCCGTTTTTTCTGTGTGTGCGGTTATATATCCATCGTGTTGTCGGAAGGTTGCCAATATCCAACAAATCCCTATAAAGGCTGTAGCTAATAACCCTGACAATTACAGCCCAATTACAAGGTTAATTTCCTTCTTGTTAATTATCTAGAGTAAAACTCACTTCCTAATTATTGATAGTAAAGATTTTGTAGAAGTCGTTCTACGGGAGACCTGATGGCGTTACTTTCGGAACGTCGGAGTCGGATTTGATGAGAGCAAAGTGCTTTAAATATTTTCAAGCGATCGTACATGGCATAAAGCACTCGTGTCAAAACTTACTTATTTTATTTCTTGTCGGTTGAACGACATATTTCCAATGCTATCTTCTCTTTCACAGATGACAATAATATTTGCCATTCATTTTGCTTTGATCACAGGCCAAGCCCTGTGGAGGTTACGGGCAAAATGCAGATTATGAAAGACACACTCAATCAGGACTTATTACAGTCTCTGAATCTAGATTTTATTGTACGCAAGCCCCAATGCTGTTTGTTGACCCATAGTGCCATGGCGTCTGCCTTCTGTAGGCGTGGGTGGTATTAATATTGAAAAATATAAAGCTCTTGATGTTCTGGGCATGAGAATCCAATGTGATGTCTGCTGCAAAAATAACTTTATTCAAGTGTCCAAAGAACCATTCAAGTATCTTGGCTTTCTTAACCGGCACAAGAATTACTTTACTCGTTCTGGTCTGTTTCTAGTTATACCAACTTTTTTTCTCAGTTGAATGTTTACACGGACGGCTTGAAAACGTCGATGGGCACGGAAGTGGATTCTACTGCATGCAATTTGGTATTAAGGAATCATATCGACTTCTGGATGACTGCAGTATTTTTCAAGCCGAAATATTTGAGATAGCCGTGGCTGCAAGGCATATATCGATGATACCAATATTCAGAGGCGATATCAGTTTTTCATCAAGCGGCAATAAGAGCTCTATTCGCGGGAAATAATGTGCGATTGTGCTGGGTACCTGAACATAAGGATATTCGGGATTATGAGGAAGCAGACTGATTTGCAAAGTCGGGTACCAACCTCCCTAAACAACCGGCAGTTTTGGATGTTTCCCCAACTTTCTATCGCTTTTCATGGGGTAACACTGAACACAAAAGGCATCTAGTTGGACAGATAAATTTCAGTTTCGGGGAACAGACGAAATACATGTGGGACAAGAAATTGGATGAAAGCAGCAAAACTCTTGAGGATATGGATAGGTGACAGCTAAGGGCGCTAACTAACCTTATCACAGGTCATAACACCCTAGATTAAGGTCGGATGATACTTGTAGATAGGTGCAGAGAATCTGTCGAAGACATTTTCTATTTCCCTTGTAAATGCCCTGCACTATACTTCAGAAGATTAAAAATTTTTGGCTCTTATTTGTTTCAGAAACTTTGCGATATTAGATCCATGAACAATACGAGCTCTTATAAAATCGCCTAAATGGGAAATCTAAAATGATTTGCTTGGGGAAGGATTAAATCGTCAGCAGCAATCATAATGGGAAACACTCGGCCTCTATATGTGTCATTTTATTTTTTTAACACACTCTTGTCCTGTAGTTCCCATCCATATGTGGTCGATTGTTTAGTGGAACCATTCGTTTGTGAAATAAACTCCCCGTTGACGTCTTTATTGATACTTACAATTAAGAGAAAATCAAGTCAAATAGCCTATTTTCTGATATCAACACAATGTACTACATTAGCAGGGAATGTGTGATAGGTGATTCTATACATTAAGCTTACATTACTCGATCGTAAAACTAAAAGTCCCCTTTTAAACTACATTCGACGAGTAAAAAGAAAATGAAAATGTTATTTCGTCCCTTGTTAACGCAACGTCATGCATACAATAAAGCAATTAAGGAAGGCATTTTATTTTGCTTGCCTAAATGCATTTTTTAAAGCAGTAAAGAATGCAAACAAGATAGCAGTAAATGCATACAATGATGCAATGAAGTATCAATGAATCGATTTCATTGATGTTGTCAAAGCAGAAAAAAGCGCTCATTTCACACGAAGGCATGAATTTATTGCTTCTTAGATCACATGAAAGAAAAGCTTTTCTCCTGCTAAAAAGAATCATCTCTTCTTGAATTAGTTTAGGAAGCGCTCAGTAATTAAATGATGCCTTCGTGAATTGCTTCGAGGTAAGCACTATATTTTGCTTAACTTTTCATTCTTCCGTTTACTTAATGAATAAATAAGAGATACCATTTATTTTCTCTTTTTGCTTATTGAACTCTGCGAAAGGTGTTATGTTTTTGCGAGAAAGTCTTCATTATTCGAACAGAGACGTAACGAAAACTTATTGCAGCTCCCTGTGAAGAATTTAATGTGTAAAAATTTGTTGTCTCTCACATTAAACACATCTATAGATTTTATCCTTGCTACTCCGTTAAATGCGTTACGCATATAACGTTTCCATTATAATTTTGTTAAGTAGTTTGGGATTAAGTGCGCCTTGAGAAAACAGGAAGAAAATCAAATCCTTACGAGTGGTGTAGTCTTTTAAAAGAGATGTCGCTTCAGACTCTAATTCATGCTCATTGCGGTGTCACCAAAACCTACCAAAAATAAGTTCAACGTGGTTTTTTTCGAAATAAGCTAAGAAAATATTTAATGAATTAATTCTTTGACAAAAGTCAAACTTGCAGTAAAGCACTTTTGACTTTTGTTGTCCCATCTCACCCAAGCTCTCAAACCTTAAAACGTAGTTTCACATTCATATGACTTTGTTCACATGAGTATAATCAAATTGTAGGTTTTGTTACACAATCTTATGTCATTTTACATACTGTGTATTAGGGTAGCAATGAAAAATCCACTTTGGATTTTTGACCAAACCCGAGCGGATTATTGTGCCACTTGGTCTAAAACTTACATGGTGAAAATTTAAGCCGTGCACCTTTGAGGTCCAAGTTGAACATTTTTTAAATTCAGTATATTGAAATATAATTGACTTAAAACGATCGATTTTTTTTTACAAAGGTTGACCAAATCTTGACAAACTTGATGTTTCAAGTATCTGAAATTTTTTCTCATTTTTGTTTGATTAACCGTTTTGTGGGATCAAAATGACGTTTTGTGGGAACAAGTTTTAAATCTAAAATTTTCAAAAAAAAAGTTTACCAAGTTTACTTTCGTATTATATTAAATGGGTTTCTGAAATATGTTCTTTAAAATTAACTGTTTTATGCTACGGGTGTTAAAATTACAGATTCATTTGAAAAAATTTTCAATCTAAAACTAAAATAAGAGCTAAAACATAAATCCTTAAATACGAAAAAGTATATTTTTATTAGAAACATTAACAACTTTCTAACCCCAGCCAATATTGTCCAAAAAATTTGTGCTTAAGTAAATAATGCTTTTTTTAAAAGAAAAACTAACCAGTTTGCTATATTTATGTTTTAATTTTAAGTTTTGTATAATAATATTAATGGAAGTTAAGCATATTTTAAGGTACATTTAAAAATACCTTCATTACGAGTATTCATTTCTTAGATTTTTCTAATTTCTTTGTTTAGAATATTGTTGCCTACATTCAGGGAACTTCTGCTTTGAAAATACGTAGTTGTTTGGGTTGTAATACAGTTTCTTTATTTTTAATGTAAATGTCAGTCATTTGTAGTAAAAATTAAATTTTTTACTAACCTTGTAGTTCATATAAAAAGCAAACCACATCAAATGACTGTTTTATGATTATACATTTATTTTTTACAGAAGTTTTTTGTTATTTAAAAAAATAAATGTTTGTTTACTTTTTACTAACATGTGATTCATTTTTACTACAATTGTGGTTAATTTTTTGAACATTAAAAAACAAATGACAATGTTAGTTAAATTTACTAAAATGTAAGTCGTCCTTTCTTTAAGTGAAATTTCATTTGTTTTTAACTACATTTGCAGTGGGGTTTACCTACATAGTATTCTAAGTGTATAATACCAGGATGCGTGATAACAAATAGATAATCTAATGGCCACTTCCATACTTCCCTTTTTTATTGTAAATATCGGATTTTGTATTTTTGTCGACTATTTAGTTACCACTCCTCGTATAAGTATAATACTTTTTTTCTGAGCATTGTCTGTTTTGCATTCTCTTACAACAAGTCGTGCAGCCCCAGTAAAAAACGCTGCTTACATGCAAGCAGGTTTGTAAGGGAGTAAGCCAAAAAGAATCCCTTACAAACCTGCTTACAAATGCTATGATTTCTATATGGCGAATTCCCACTTGGAAGCATTACATTTGGGCAAAATAAGCGCTGATTTTAGCGCTTATAAAAGCTGTGATTTCATGGCTTTCAGTAAAATCGTATTTCATGTCTACATTATTACGATAAAAGTAATGATATAGTTATACATAATTTGTTTTACATAAAATTCTACAGACATTAATTTTTTGTTAGAAAGTGTTTTGCAACCGTCAGACAATGACAATCGTAATTAATTTTTTATATTAATTACTGTAGAATATTTCTTTAGTTAGTCTCTTTACAGGAAGAAGAAGAAGAAAACATTTTTATTGAAAAATTTTACGGACACAAGGGATACACCAGACTGCCGCAGTTTCGTCCCCCTCCTGGGACTCGTCAGTGGTTAATTTATGTGTCAATTGAACAAAGTATTTTATATTGTTAATTTTGCTCTATATGAAAAACTTTTTATTTTTTGGTGTCGTACTGTGATTTGAACTCACAGTCTTAGCATCAAAGCTATGCATCGTAATCTCACCTCTTAACCAGTTGAGCCACGGTCGACACAGCGTTGACTGCGACTAAATTGGAGTTTGGTCACACTACGTACATACAAGTATTGTTTTGATCAGAAGAGACAGAATTAGCTAATACCAATGCACAATTCATTTCTCAACTAGAATGCTTTTTCTTCTTAATCCTATCTCTTTTTCACAAGTAATTATCACGTTTTATGATGCGCTTTATTCACATACAATAGTTGGATACCAAGTGTAGGTTAGAGATTGAGTCGCCGTTAAGCAAGTTTATTCAAATTTTATGTTAGAAAGTGTTTTGCAACCGTCAGACAATGACAATCGTAATTAATTTTTTATATTAATTACTGTAGAATATTTCTTTAGTTAGTCTCTTTACAGGAAGAAGAAGAAGAAAACATTTTTATTGAAAAATTTTACGGACACAAGGGATACACCAGACTGCCGCAGTTTCGTCCCCCTCCTGGGACTCGTCAGTGGTTAATTTATGTGTCAATTGAACAAAGTATTTTATATTGTTAATTTTGCTCTATATGAAAAACTTTTTATTTTTTTGGTGTCGTACTGTGATTTGAACTCACAGTCTTAGCATCAAAGCTATGCATCGTAATCTCACCTCTTAACCAGTTGAGCCACGGTCGACACAGCGTTGACTGCGACTAAATTGGAGTTTGTTGTTAAAAATTTTGACATATAATATAATCAATTTATTTTTTTACCGCCCCACGTGCTAGCTCTTCAGAAACAGTTAAACAGCAAACCTAATCGGAAATCACTCGGGAAAATTGGTACAGATCGCTTATAATACACGATACGAAACTTTCTGCATTACAACCTGCATTCTTATAAGGGATTATAGTAAGCTGCTTACAATCTGCATCCTTGTTAGGGAAAACAGTAAGCTCAAAATTTTTATTTGTTTATTTTTATACGAAAATTATTCGTTTCTTTTGTTGCTTCTTAGTATTATGTAATAGTAAGCACTTACATCAGCGCATTTGTTTTATCCTGCTTCTAAAAACACGAAAATTTTTTACTGGGGCGTATTTACGATTTAACTTTGCATTTCTGACATTTTAAAAAAATACTCGAAGGCAATCCCCAAATATGCCATTATTTTGTCCCTTAATAATGTTTACTCGAGCGTTTTAACGAGTTAAAGTGATACCTAAAAATTTGCTAACAAATAGTATACTTGATTATCAAGACGTTTTACTAATTTATCTACTAACTTTTTTTTTGAGCGTATAAACGGTGACAAAAAAATGATTTTTCATTATAATATTTTTGTATAACGTTTAAAATTAAAGTCATGATAATGATTTTGGACAATTTCTGTTTTTTTTATAGAAACAAAGATTTTAATGGTTCATGTTGACCCTCGTAGCATAAAAGGGTTAATGCTTATAAATCAAAACTTGTTTAACGTAGTTCACGGCAAATATTTTAAGTTCTTTTTTCAGAAAATTATGGGTTGTAAAAGTCAATTAATCATTTTGTCCCCCTAGCACAATACAGTTAACTGTAAGGAAAATATTTCAGAAAGCATTTATGATACTTGAGATCCCAGCAAAATCACTCATTACCAAATAATGGGTAAAGTAATGTATTGCCATAGAGACCCACGCGTTACAATACACCTTACTTCACTGATGAATTTAACAGGCGATGATTCAAGAAGTAATAGGTGGGCTCATCACCTAGTAGGGGGTAAAGTAACTGGTTACGTATATGGTTACCGGGTTGTGAAAAGTAATGTGTCTATAAATAGATTTTCTTAAAAAAAATTCTAAAAAAAATTATTACAAATATTTTTTTTAATTAAATAAATAATGTGGTCTCTCGCTGAGATTCAAACCTGGGGTCTCTGGTTGTTAAGCGAGCACTCTACCAACTGAGCTATTGTCTTGGTTGCTTAAAATGTAAATGAATTGTTGTGCTTCGAGTATTAGTTTGTGATGTTAAAAATATATACGTTACCCTCATGCTTACAAACAATGACAAAGTCATGTGTCTAAATATAGATTTTCCAAAAAATATTTTAAAAAATACTTTACGTTTATATTTCATGTATTATGTAATTGATGATGGTAAGTCATTACTTTGTGTTTTTAAATAATGCAAAAGATAATGACGTATCATTACAAGGAAACACATGGTATCTCATTACTTTATGTTTTGAAATAATGATGAAGGTAAGGAGAATTCATTACAAAGTAATGCGTTATGTAACTCATTACTTTTTTTTGGAAAATAGTGATACCTGTAAGAAGTATACATTACAAGGAAATTCATTACTTTATCGCACCCATTACCTAAGTTTTCCTGGAATACTAATTTTATCAACTTTAATTACGGCACGCAAAAAAAACGATCGGAGTATACATTACAAAGTAATGCATTACTTTATCTCATCCATTACCAAAGTTTTCCTGGGATATTAATTTTATCAACTTTATTTAACGCACTCCAAAAAAAAGCGATCGTTATACGTTAATTATAGCGAATATACTGAATTTTACAAAATTTGAACTTTGACCTCAAAGTTACACGGCTTAAGGTTATCCGATTTGGGACATATTTGCACCATATAAGTTTTAGACCAAATGGCGCAAGAACTCGGTCGGGTTCCGTTGGAATTCCAAAGAAAACTAAATTCCCCATACATTTCATAGCCACACTACTGTGTATGAAAAAAATGTGTGTTTTAAAATTGTCAACATATTTTTTTACTCCAGCTACTTTGCCCATAAAACTGTTTTTATACAGTCCTGAGCTTTCTTTCTATCGTTTCGTAAAAAATATCTTTACTATACGAGTGTTACTTCTATCATACCTACCAATTCTGGGTAATTGTGCGTAAGGTGTAATTGCCTTCATTTACATATAGTAGTACTCCTCCTACTTCTTTTTTTTGCAGTAGATACATTTATATCTAAACCATACTTTTTCCATTGTTAAGGACTATTAGTTACTTGTTCACATTTGGAAAAAAATTCGTAATCCTAAATATCCAGTGTCTTTGTGTGGCTAAACAAGTGCGTTTACACACTCATTTGTTATGCGTTCAATAAATAGAAAGTCGTTAAAAGAATTTTGTGGTTTTTTACATTTACTTTTCAATTTGAAAAATTCATAGAAAAATATCCTTTATTTTCTGTATTTCTCCTAGGGGGATGTTTATTCTTCACCTTATTCTCAGTGGAATGAAGTGCGTTTATTTTCATACTTTTCACACTGCATTAGATAAGAAACACAATAAAAGATAAAACTAATAGCGACAAAAAAAATTACCAATACCTTTTGTATGAAACTAAAAATTTTGCCTGGCTGCTAACCAAAATTTTTTCAGAATAGAATTAATTATATTTCTGACTAAAAATTTATTACTCTCTTCATATGGGATAGCAATAAAGAGAGACTCTCAAATTTGTTTGACATAGAGTTGCCACAATTTAACTATATTTTTTTTTGTTCTCTTGTACATTGCCATTTTTCTCTATACTTTGTCTACAAACAAAGAAATGGAGACAATTGGGAAAAATTAGAATGCATGTACAAATACTAAAAAAATGTGTGTAAATAAGTAAAAAAAAAAATCCAATAGCCAGTGCTGATATTTTAATTCATCGCCCTCTCTATCACTTTATTATATTTTGGCCTTTAGACTGTATTCACAATTGAAGCCACAAGATAATAACTGAAGTGAAAGAGCGGGCGATGAATTAAAATTGCGGCACTGCACTCAGGGAACTTCTGCTGTAAATATTTGTAGTTGTTTTAAGTAAAAAAAAACATTCATTTGTAGAAGAAATTTCAGTTTTGTCTACAATTGTAGTTCATTTAAAAAAACGAACCACATAAAATTACTGTATTATGATTTTACATTCATTTTATTTAAAAAATAAAACAATTATTTGTTTGTTTATTTTTTACTGCAATGGGGTTCATTTTTGCTACAATTGTGGTTCATTTTTTGAACAATAAAAACAAATTACAATGTAAGTTGAATTTACTGAATTGTAAGTCGTCCTTTCTTTAATTGAAAGTTCATTTGTTTTTAACTACATTTGCAGTGGTCTTTACCTACATACATAGTATTCTAAGTGTGGCTATTGGGAATTTTTTTTTCGTATGTTTATACGCATTTTTTGTATTTTGTACATATTTGTGTAAATATTGAAAATGTATGTGTTGTTTTCTTATTTTTCCTATGTTGCTCATTTTCTTTGTTTGTAAACAAAGTACAGAAAAAAGCAATGTACAAAAAATGTAGTTAAATCCAGTGATGCCGACTTAGTGCTTTCGGCACTATTTATGGTGCTTTTCAATTTCACAAAACGCCAAAATTTTACTCATGGTGCTAAAACAAAAAAAAAAAAAACACTAAATTGGCGGTTTTATAATTTATTTTTAGTGCTTTTGGTGTTTTTTAACCAATGTCGTTTTAGAGACCAGAACTTTATTCAAAAATTTTATCTTTATTCCAAAAACTGTCGAAAACTCCAATTTTTTACAGTCAAATGTCACTTTTTCGCTACATTTTAAATGGTCTTATTACTTTATTTTAACATGAAATCCAATTACAAAACTGTTTTAATGTCAACTTTAGTTCTTTTTTTAGTCAACTTTAGTTCTTACAGTCAAATGTCACTTTTTCGCTACATTTTAAATGGTCTTATTACTTTATTTTAACATGAAAACCAATTACAAAACTGTTTTAATGTCAACTTTAGTTCATTTCTTTGTAAACAAATAAAAATTTTGTATGGTGCTTTTTTGCGCCATTTCAATAAAAAAATAATGCTTTTTTACGCTCTTTACAATATTGTTGCAAATTTGAGAGTCTATCTTAATTACTCTCTCTAGTATTATAATACTCTCTTAATAAAGAGAGTAATACATTTTTAGTCAGAAATAGAACTGATTCTATTATGATAAAATTTTAGTTAGCAGTCAGACAAATATTTGAGTTTCATACAAAATGTATAGATAAAATTTTAGTTAGCAGTCAGACAAATATTTGAGTTTCATACAAAATGTATAGAGAATTTTTTTCGTTATTTATTTTATGTTTAACAGTTTTTCTTCTTCTTTTATTGTGAACACCCTCTTAAGATTTAATCGTTTGATCGTTCGATTAAAAATTTGTTGGATCGTTTATTCGAGCAAAATAAAAAACCGAATAAATGACAACCCTACACTCAGGTAACTTCTGCTCTAAAAATATGTAGTTGTTTGGGTTGTAATCAGTTTCTTTATTTTTAAAGTAAATGTCAGTCATTTGTAGAACAAACTAAATGTTTTACTAACGTTGTAGTTCATTTAAAAAACAAACCACATCAAATTACTGTATTATGATTTTACATTCATTCATTAAAAAACAAATGACAATGTTACTTGAATTTACTGAAATGTAAGTCATCCTTTCTTTAAGTGAAATTTCATTTGTTTTTAACTACATTTGCAGCTACATAATATTCTAAGTGTAGTTAAACCCCGAAACAAAAAAAAATTATTTTATATTTAAATACAAATTAAATAAATAAACAAAAAAATTGTGTGATTTTTTCTTTCCCAAAAAAAACGTCATTTTCTATAAAAGTTATTGCCTTTTTATTATTTTGTTTTGTTTTTAAATTACTAATTTAGAAGAAGAGTAGTAGTTAATAATAGAAACCAGTTGATTCATATAAGAAATTTGTTTGTTTAACCCTTTGACGACGAATGGTTGATATATGTACACACAATAAAATGAGGTGCCAACCGAATTGAAAAGTGTATTTTAATGGTATCAACTTATAAATTCAGTTAATGTAACGGTATTTACATTGGATTCCTTAATATTTTGAGTGTTGCAACTAAAATTCAGTTGAATTAACCGAACTTTGTTGTGAAAACTAATGTTCAGTTATACCAACCGACTGAAATTCGAAATAACAGAATTTTAGGGGTATTAGCAGAATTTCAGTTGGCAAATAAAAAAATGTTTCTCTGTGTGTACCATTTTTACTTTTGGCCATTATAGGAAAACCTGCAGGACGATTTTAACAAAACTCGTTGTGATTGACAATAGACAGATGTGGCTTTTTAGCGATATATTGTTGCCGAAGAGTCTCCAGTACCTTACAAGCTCAACCCAAAGCAGTGTTGCCAATTTCGCAATTTCCTGGCTAAATTTAGCCATTTTTGAATACGTTTAGTCATTAGTCATTTTGAATACGTTTAGTCCATTTAGTCATTAGCCATTTTTTCAGACATTTTTAGAATATTTGTAAAGTATTGACGATAAATTTATGTATAAAGTCAATGCTAAAATATAACTTGATTTTTGGTTTAACTGTGTTCATTACAATAATGCATTATCTATATTGCAAAAAAATGTATACACGAAAAAGCTTAGATACCCAAAAAGTCTACAAGCTCAAACATGGCGGCTAATGTTTAGTACCTAGTCGGGTAATGTGGAATACGATTCCACATTGCCCGCAAATAAATCTAAATAGTTTTTTTGAACTATTGAAATGATAAATAAATACAAAATATGTGTCAGTTACAAATTTTACTCTTTTTTGGGCAATTTTAAAAAAACTTTAATTTTGTGTTGTCTCCGGTTTGTCAAAGTAATTGTCTATTAATTACATTAATATTATTATTACAGTGCTAACAAATATACGTTCAGGTAGACAGACTGTAGCGAAAGATAAGGGCACACCTCTTAGGTAATTTTTTATGTTTCCTTATAGACAACCATTGATGTAAGTAGTTGAAAGATATTTTGTTTATGTTAAATATAATTATTTTTCTATATTTTTATATATTAAATTAATTCAAGTTTGATATAATTTTTATTAAAAATAAAAATTATGTTTTTTTCTACTTTTAATTGTGTACACATATGCCTCGATTTACACGACACTTTTTTATACGATTTGGCTTTATCACGATTTTTTTTATTTCTCGTGTAAATCGATGAATATGGAAATTACCACGATTTACACGATTTTTTTCGATTTTTACACACAGAGAAAAATTCTGCTATTTGCCAACTGAAACTCGGTTACTACGACTCACATTCGGTTATTACGAATTTTAGTCGGTTGGTACACCTAAACATTAGTTTTCACAACAAAGTTCGGTTAATTCAACTGAATTTTAGTTACAAAACGCAAAATATTTAGAAATCTAATGTAAATATCGTTTGTACCAACAGAATTAATAAGTTGTTACCATTAAAATACACTTTTCAATTCGGTTGGCACTTTATTTCTCTGTGTGTATCGGTAATGCGCTTTAGATCACGAAAATGTTCAAGTTATATTCCTGCCAAAGAATACCACTTCTTTAATACAGCCTTTAGATCAGTGAATTATTTTAACGTTCAAAGCATTGTACATTAAGCCTGCTTTTACATCTATTTTAGATCAAATTGACAATGTTGAATCTTTGGGAGTAATGACAGCATGGAAAAAATTTAAAAATTTATCTTTGATTGTATAAAGTATGTTGCGCTGTCATATACTGAAATAAGAAAATCAACACTCAGGGGATGCTGGAAAAATTGTGGCCAGGAGTGTGCATGGAAAATATTTTTTAGGAACAGGAATATTCTCAAATAATTGAATTAGCGCGTACACTTGAAGGGAAAAGTTTTAATGACTTTTCTGAGGAGGAAATTTTGGAGGTAATAACAGACACAGAATTGGATGACGATGATTTAGTTAATATGGTTAACGAAAACGATGATGATGATAGTAATGACTCAGGTGAAGACGAGTTATAAATGGTTGCATTGGCACCTAAAACTATTTGTGATGACCTTGAATTAGGACGAAAATTAGGGAAATCACTTTGTACAACATGATCAAATGTTGAAAGAGCTTTAAAGTTCCAGAGATATATTTCTCAAGGCCTGTCACATTATCGGGAGGTATATAAAGAATTGAACAATAATTCGTCACAGTTTCTTATAACAAACTATATTTCCAAATCTCCGCGTACTGAAGTTATCGCTAACATTGAAACAGAAACTTTTAAAATACTATCGAGTGATGAAAGTGATTCTTCACTAACCAGAAAAATAAGTTTAGCTGTCGAGGAAACTGATGACGAATTAATAGACAGCGAAAATGATTGGGAATACATTTTATTTAAATTTATTTTTTTTATGTTGCAATATTGTTTGAAATGAACTGATCTCTTAATTTATAATTTTTTGCTTAATTTATAATATAATAAAATTCATAAAACCAAAAAATTAATTATAAAGCCTGGAATAACATAAAAAATCATTAAAACCAGATTGATTTTTTTTGTTATTCCAGGCTTTATAATTTATTTTTTGGTTTTATGAATTTTATAACTAAGTTTTTGTTTTTAAATAAATTCATTTTGTTAGTTTTTTGTTTTGCTTACGTTTTTTTTTGTATTAAAACAAATAAATATATACACTCAAATAAAAAAGTTAGTAAAGTCAGCAAAAAATTTTGCTGAGTCAGCAAAATTTTAGTCAAGAGGGTGCTTGCAAAAAAATTGCTAATGTCAGCAAAATCTTTTGCTGAAAATCAGCGTGCTGATTTTTTGCAACAAAATTAGTAGATTCAGCAAAAGTTTTGCTAACACTTAGAAGATTAGAAATTCAAAAACCCTTGTTAAAAATTAATAAAATTTTTGTTGAAAATTAGTAGACTGAAAAAAACTCAAAAAATTTGTAGAAAAATTATACTTTAGTTAATTTATTTGGTGAGAATAATAAAACATATTTTTCTGATTCTTTTTAAAATAATTTACAATGCGTTACAAAATATAAAAATGTGCATACTCCCAAATTGACGATATGAATTAATGTAATATCTAAAAACAATAGAAATAATTATATATACTAAAAACGAAATTATCTTTGAACTACTTACATCAATTATTGTCTAAATGATGCTATATTTTAAAGGAATGCAAATGCCGCAGAGAATTATACAAACGAAAAAATAACAAAATATAACATATACAACCCTTTTTTGCAATAAGAAAAAGGAAACAGAAAAATTTACCTAAGATGTATGTCTTTGTCTTTCGCTTTAGTCTGTCTACCTATTGCATATTTGTTTGCAATTTGACCACACAAGATTATTAATATATATAAACATTTAGTTTACAAATACACATTTAATATTTATTAAATTTAAATATTTTATTTTGTCTTTTATTTAATTAATAGACAATTACTTTCACAAGCCGGTGACGACGAAAAATTTAAGTTGTTTTAGTCCACAATTTTGTTTTATGTATGAAAAACAGATACAAAAATCTTCCATGGTTGATTTTTTTATATTTAGGGAATTCACAAGGTGTACTATAGTTTTGTATTTGTCGTAAGTGCTAATATTATACAACAGTTGTAAAAATGTTGTTGGTATTCTTCGTGCAAATATATTTTACGACAATACAACTTGAGCATGTATGTTTTTCCAGTATAGTATGCAGTATGTTTAGTGCAGGCACGTAGCTAGGAATTTGTTTCGGGGGGGGCTTTTCGATTTTTTTATTTTGATTATATATATTTTTTTTTTGCACACTAGAAACAGCTTTTTTTTTTTTTTTGTTTGCTAAATTATTTTTTTTCCTAAATTTTTACCTACACGTAATGGGCAATCATGTATAAAGTGCATTTCCTTAAAATGCATTTTTTACTTATTGTGTTCATTATTTTGCGAATTTTGATGTCTATATCGCGAAACAACGCTTTAATCTGTTTGATCACAATCCGCGAAACACGTCAAATTTGAAAACGTTTGTGTACTTTAAGTTGGATATGCATCGTTATTGTCTAATTACGTTAAATTTTTAGCTAAATATTAAAGTTTAGTTTAATTAAATAAAAAAAGTATTATGCGGAAAACTTTTTGAAAACCGCGAAAAATAAAATTGCGTTACTTTATATTTTTATGTGCTAATATACGTCTAGGGTAGCTAAAACTTGATAAATGTAAAAAAAAGTAAAAAAGTTTCAACTTCTAATAACCCGATTAAAATTAATATGATGCTTTATATGATCATACGAAATTTAATATGAGTCTTAATACAGTTTTATCCAAGAAATGGGCATAATAATTAAATAACATCCGAATAATGACGCGATACGATTTAATACGATTTTATATAACGGTTTAAATTTATATCTGAACTGATACTGATATATACAAAATAAGCTATACTTGTATCCGGTTTTTGATTTTAAAACGTCATGAAAATCCGAAATATCTATTAATCCCTTTAGACATTAGCCACTTGCAAAAGGTTTACAACTTTATAATTTGTAACAAATTCCATAGCATTTGGAAATTTTATTATATTCAAAAATAAAAAATAATATAATGAAAATGAAGATTTTGTGGAATTTATTAACTTACACCATTGAATAACAAACACGAAAAAAACGTTGAAACTAAACTTAAGAGTTTTAGATTGAAAAAAATCTTAGACTAAATTAAGAACTCATAATGTTACAAATGAATCAAATTCTTTTTTTAGGGTTAAGAACCAGAAAGAAATCAATTCAAAAGACAAAAATTGGGGTAAATTTTGTGTATAAAATCATACACAAAATGATGCAATTAATTGTACTATTGTATTGATGTCATACATATTTACATCCAAAATATAATTGACAAATTTTCTAGTGTGACTCTGCATGGGGTAATATACAATCTTATCTAAAATAAAATTGTGTTTTTTAAAATATGATATAATATCAAAATATATATTATTTTGCAATGTCTAGGTATATAAATATAACGTAATTATTAATTGGATTAGTTTTAGCGTATTTTAAATGCAATATACAATTATACGCAACTATATATGACATCATATTAAATTTTTTCAACGAAATTAATTTTATATACGAATTGATATAATTATGTCCAGTTAAATGCACTGGCAGACAAAACCTTATAAGTGCATATAAATAAATGTATTATTTTATGCAAACGTTTTAACTCGGGAAATTAAAGATTTATAACCGTCCAAAAACAAATTAAAAGCAAATATCCTATATAATTTGCCTGACACTTATAAGGAAGCTTTTCCGATGGGTTCCCTTTGAAATTAATGAAATTCGGATAGGTGATAAAGCATCAAAAATATATGAAAAACGTATCTATTTTTAAAATTGGTGGTGAAATTTAACACATCTTTGTATAAAAATATGTTTAAAGTTTAGGAAATTTAGACTTATTTAAAAACAGCGTTAAAATGCTCGAGAAAACACACGTTTTGAAAACCATTTTGACACTATGCCGTGGACCCCGGCTGCCACTTATTTGAATTATTTTAACAAATTATTCACAATTTTTTCCCCTTTTTCATATATCCGACTTCATGTCTTGTGTTAAATTTTACAAGCAAGCGTGATTGTTGTCTGAAAGAAATAATATTTAAACTAAATTATATATTTCGAATTCACTTTGATTTATATTTTGGACAATTTCAAACGCTTTTCAATTTGTCTTTAATCAATTTCTAAAAAAAATCAAAGTTTGAGGCTTAAATTTGTTTCAAAAAATTAAAAAAATATGGTCTCTGTGTGTGGAATACGAGTCGCTTTAATGGATTTTGAGATATCGTAATATATATCGTAAAAAAATACTGAAAATTATGTTACCAGATGCGTGCGTAGCAAACCAAATTAAAATAAAAAGATTGCACTGTAAGTAAAGTAACGACTTTTACGGCACAAGTAAACTTAATTTTGAGTCTTAGTGGTATCTCCATTTTAAAAGATTATGTCAAAATACACAGAAAAAATCATTGTCAAAAAAATTTCAATTAAACTTTTGTTCGATTTCAAACTTACTTTCAATTAACTGTTTAATTGAAAATGAATTTGGTATAAATTTTTTTTTCAGTTTATATAACGTATAATAACAAAATTAAAAAAAATCGTTTGAAGTTGAAAATTCGCGTTTCTTTAATTTTGGTGATTTTTTTTTAAATTTTTTTTCGAATTTTGGTGTTTATTTTGTTTTTAAATTTCTGCAATTTTGAGGATTGTTTTTTTAAATTTTTGCAATTTTTTTTTCAAATTTTGCGATTTTTTCAAATGGTCTCGATTTTTTTAAATTTTGGCGATTTTTTTACAATTTTGGTTATTTTTTTAAAATTTTGTAATTTTTCCCAATAGTAAACAATATTCAATTAAATTTTTAATAGATGTGAATAAAACTATATATAATTGAAAGTAATATTAATTAAATAGATACAAATTCTTTTAGTTGTTACTACAACTGCATCAACACGACCGAATTCAGTTAAACTTTTGCTGAAACAACAAATATTTTAATTAAAACTCAATTTTAGTTTTTCTGTGTAGACATATTTAATTTTTAGTTTGCATTGTCTCAAACAATTATTTGATTATATTTTAAGTCAAAGACTTCGAAATCTCTTATGAAATGATTTTATTTATTGCTTTTTGTCGAAAATCAACTCTAACAATGATAGCCGCCCATTTGCAGGCGATGTTTTCTAACGAAATTTTAAGATTCGAATCATATAAAACTATTTCCTATTTGATCCAAGTCAAAAATAAATATTTTCATATTAAATTTATTAATAACATTATTACTTTCTAACAAATTGTAGTAAGTTTTTAAATTTGTCAAATCATTTCGGGGGGGGCTCTAGCCCCCAAGCCCCCCCCCCCCCTAGCTACGTGCCTGGTTTAGTGTCATCTGTTTTTTGTTTACTATTTAATCAGCTATTTTTGTCTTTTTATTATTCCGATTTGAAGAATTTTGTTTGCGCTTCTGCAACATTTAAAACAAATAAATATGTCTGTGCCAATAAAACAGAAAATTTGTCAAATTAATAAAATGGATGCTAAAGGAATTATTTCGGTAAGTTTTTGTACAAAAATATACAAAAAAAAATAACTTAAATGCTGTTTCAGATAAAGCCGAAGCGGGCACTGAAAAAACAGTTAAATTGTTATTTGTTTTTACCATAAGTATATCGGATGCATATTTTTCGCACAAAGCCGTAATAGTTTTATCTTTTTCGGATTTTGCCGGCATTTTTTAATATTTTTTTTTCGACGTTTCGATTTTGACGTTTTTAGTACTTAAGAATTAGAAAATACAAATACGCTGCACTATTTTTTTTTTGCATATGACTTTGCGATTTATGACTTTAAGGCACCATGTGAATTCCCTAATTATGTCTTACTAGAGTTGTACTTTTTAGTATAATTTTCCTCATCACTACTACATCGTGACATGCCGCGACATTTAATTCATTCTGAGTATATCTTTCAGTCTGGTTATCGCTCACACTATTGATGTGCTAATCAACACAATTTTTTTTAGCAAAATAAATTAGTAAAGCATTAGTAAAATATTAGTAAAACATTAGTTCAAAACAGTTAAGTGCTGAATAAGTATAACTAATATTTTAGTTTAAAACATAATTTTAGCAAAAAATTTGCTGAAAAATAGTATACCTGATTTACAAGATGTTTTACTAGCTTTTCTACTAACTTATTTTTTAGAGTGTACATTATATTATAAACAGTATTTCTACTTTTTTGATTTACACGTTTTTTTATGCAAACTTTTTCGAATCCGATTTACACGATTTTTTCTGGAACGTATCTATAGTGTAAACCAAGGAGTAGGTGTAATGCAAATAAAAATTATTCAAGTTCGAGGTGATACTGCACAAAATGAACAAGTTTTCAGTTTATTTTTGATCAGTGGTGGTAATCTTTAACTTCAAGCTCTTATATTTAATGGGATAACTATGATATTATAATTAGGATAATATTCTAATAAAGAAATATAGAGTATAACCTCGAACTTGAATAATTTTCATTGTGAAAGGCGTGGTAGAGAAGAATGAGTGTATTTTCTAAAAATCATAATTACATTGTAAATTTTGAATTTTTCTGAATCAGACTGCGCAGTTTCTGGTTTTGAACCTTCGTCAGTGATCCTGTTTTTTTGAATAATGTAATATTTGTTATGTTTTGATTTGTTCGATTGAGTCTATATGAAATTTTCTGTGCAATCACTGACCGTGGTATAGATAAACTGATTTCTATTTTTTATTTTTATTAAATTAATTCATGTCGTCAATGTGGGAGTATAAACATTTTTATATTTTGTAACTTATTGTAAATTATTTCTAAAATAATCACAATAAAATGTTTCAGATTTTTTGAGTTTATATTCATTCTACTAATATTCAGCAAAAATTGTATTAACTTTGCAAGGATTTTTTAATTTTTAATCAACTAAAGTGACAGCAAAACTTTTGCTGAATCTACTAATTTTGTCGCTAAACATCAGATTTTGGTGACATTAGCAATTTTTTGCAAACACCCTCTTGACTAAAATTTTTGTTGACTCATCAACATTTTTTGCTGACTTTACTAATCTTTTTTTATGTAGGCCCAATTATCCACTAAGTTTCGTCAAAAAATCTTTAGCGGTTTATGTTCGGCCGTCAAAGGGTTAAATATTTTAAAATTTGAATGATGTGACAATTGTTATTAGAAATAAATGTGCTAAATAAATGACGTACATTGTGCATGGTTTGATTTTTCAATATAAACTTTACAGTTTTTGTTTATTGTTATTAAATATTGATTTAAATATTATCATTTTAAATAAATCAAATAACCGCTAAGTCATTTGTAAATATAATTGATATATTTTGTTGACCAAGTCAACAAATAAATAACAGGTAACCAGCTTTAGTAGTTACATACCTTTTCGGGTTTAACTGCTTTTTGTAGTTGTTGGGTTTGAATTATTAATAAGGGCATTCACAGTCTTTTGTATAGAACTACTTTAGGAGTAATTACAATTTTTATTTTACATTCACAGTCTTTTGTATAGAACTACTTTAGGAGTAATTACAATTTTTATTTTACATTCTTACACTGAGAGAATTATCTGCATGATATTAATGAATTTTTACATAGCAGCAATGAAGTTGCACTGGAACTCGTCTCTGGAAACTTTTCATGGAACTAATGCAAGTTTTCATTAAATTTTATGAAAAATATTTTTTCATTAAAAAACTAGTTTCAAAGTATGAAGCTTTTCATTAATTTTCGTTTTATTTGTGAAGAAAAGTTTCATTAGCTTGATGAACATTTTCGTTATTTTTCGTCCACTAAAACTCTCTCTGCATATGTTAGGTCGGAGTGGTAGCCGGCTCCGTGAGCACCAGCACACTTAGACTCTGAGGTCCGTTGTGATGCCACGAGACGAACGGATTACCGATCAGACTCCACCGTTGAACCAGTTAGAGCTCCTTACGAAGCTAAGGAGGTGCGGAATACCAGCACCTAAAAGATCCAAGTGAGGCCCTCCTACGTAGCGCCAGAGCAGGACATGAACAGAAAAAGTGCTCAATACTCTCCTCCTCGTCCCCGCAGCTCCTACAGAAGCAGGCGATAAAACCCCCAACCTACGAGCGTGCCTGCTAATAAGACAGTATCCGGTTATCACCGCCACCATGTCAGATATTTCCCCCCTGGAAAGCGACAGGAGCGCCCTCGTTCGCCCCAGATCCAGAGCCGGCCAGATGTGCCTTGTCACCACACAAGTCACGTCATTAGCCTCTCTCTGCGTAAGGATTACATTTTTATGAATTTTTTCCCATGCAAATGCCATTAATTTTGTATTATTAAAGAAACTAATGATGAGACTCCCCCAGACGTTTGAGTTATATTAATATCCGGATCAAAAAAAAGTTACATCTCAAATACAAAATCAGATCTCACTTGATATATATATCGATATTTATTCTTATCCAAGTTTATCTCAAAATTGTGGTATCTAGTAATATTAGATTAGATCCCTCAATTATATTACTGGATAAAGTTAGAACAAAATTTATTTCAAAATTGTGGAATCCAATAATATCTAATTTAAGATCCTAATAGATCCCAAAATATCCCATATGATTAAATTAGATCTACATGGATCCAATTAAATGCAAAAAGAAAAGTAATTTTTGATGGATCGAATGAGATATATTTTGAGATTTAATTGGATTTACTTAAACCCCATGACATATATTATTTTTAATAAAATTTTAAAAAATTTTAAAGAAAAATAATTTAGACATCTGCGCATATCTACTTATGTATGGAGTTATATATAAAAATATATAATTATGTCTTATACGCATAAACAATATTAATATTGTTGGGCCATATATAATCATATCTCAAACTGAATTGTTAACTTTTTGTCATATATGGAATATTACATTATTTAATGTCAAATATTATTATATCTTGAA
Source organism: Delia radicum (assembly GCA_021234595.1). Lineage (NCBI taxonomy): Eukaryota > Metazoa > Arthropoda > Insecta > Diptera > Anthomyiidae > Delia > Delia radicum. The sequence goes on along the minus strand of CM037852.1, from coordinate 223,272,065 downwards.
TTGCATTATACATATGGCACCATACCTATGTATATCTAATATCACACACAACAATATTTTTTAAGAGAGTATATATTATATCTTAAATTATATACCTTATATGTCATTATATATGATTTCATATTGTGTTACATATGAGAATGTTTATTATATATGATGTATAGATGTATTTTATAATTATTTTATAAAGGTCAATATATAATAATATATCGTTATATATATTGCCACATAAGAAACATATAATAATATATAGCCATGCATGACATCATATTTTATAATATACGGCATCATATCTTTTAAGATGAAAAAATATAAGACCATATATAAATTTTTTTGCTCTGGATTACAATATTTATGAATATTTTGCTTAATTTGTTATAACTTTGGTATTTATCCATAGATTTTCTTCAAATACACAATGTTTTTTCATAAATATGTGTTTATCTTATTTTGTAAAAAATATTTGGAAAATCTATAAGAACATAAAAATTGTTTTTGTTTTAAACGCAAACATTTTTCTTTTCTTTTCAGATTGTATTTTGACTAACAATTGGTGAGTGCCCTTAATGTTATTCTTCATACATAGTTTATTTACAATCTCTTTTATTGAACTTACATTTTTAACTTACAAGTTTCAATATCATGATTTTGATTTTTATTTTAGTGTGATTGTAATAAATGTACTTCTGTGTTGTATATGAACCATTTATTTTGTAAATGGTTTGAGTACACTTTTTTTTAAACTGGTTATAAAGGGTTTTGCATTTCAATGTTTTCGAAACTTTAAATGGCAACTTTTGTTTAATGGATTTATACACATGTCATTGGGGAAATTTTTTTATACTACTTTAAAGAAAATAACATATTTATTGCTAAAACCTACGTTTTTTCAGTTTTGAATTGACTACCATCAAATTAAAAACTTTTTAAAAACTGTTGTTCGTAGACATACACTGTTGTTAGTTTTATTTTAAATTAATATGGAAACTGAAGAATTTTTGGGTTTTTTCACTCATTAGTTTAAAAAAAGTAACGAAATTGCGAAAATTGTACGTGCTGCAACAATTTGAACTGCCGATTTGGAATCTTGAGATCAACCAAACAATTTTTTATGGAGATGATATCCGTGTCACTAAAAATAACTTTCATTACAATAATTCCATTAAAATTTCAGCGATCTATAAAATTTTGACAAAAAAAAAAGAATTATGTTAAAATTTGCATTGATCTATAAAATTATGACAAAAAAATTTTGTTGAGTGAATAAAAGCCATTGAAATCAGGGACCGTAAATAATGATTATTGTTCGTTTTTTTAAATCAAAAAATCAATCACTTAGAACAGACATAAAACAAATTTTATTGCACCATTATTATTATTTTTTGACAATCTTGGCATATCCGTCATGATTTTTAAATTTCTGATTTTTAAAGTTTTCTTCAATGGTAATGATTATTTTTGACTAATAATAAAAAAAATCAGCCATAATCATTATTTTTGACCAAAAAAAATAAAACTCAAAAATAATCATTATTTATGATTTTTATTTTTTCGCTCAAAATAAAACTCATTTTCTAAAACTTTTTGAAAATGGACTTATACCATTTTCAAAATAAGTAATTCGAAGATGTTGTTGAATGCGTAATGTTTACTGGTATTTCCGTTATCATATCCATTTATTGTATTTGTGTTGTATAGTTTGTCAATTCTTAAGCATTTGCTAATTAATAAATTTTAAGTTTTTTTCTATATCGGCTCATCTGCTTAGGAAGTGGGTGTGGTTGTGGATATATTTACTAAAGTTTTGAAAGAAAACCGGTAAGATTTTGGAATTTCCATATTTTTGTGTTAGTTCTAAATAGCATTTTTGTTGTTGTGAAACTATTTTAATTTACATTGCAAAAGTATTATCTGCATGTGGAACCTTTTAATGTTTTTTTTCTTTTTTTTAAAAAAGGGAAAACAAAAATTCAACATTAAACTGAACTAGAAATGAGTTTGCGACACAAAATTTGACTGAGTTGTGCGTGAGTTGATAACAAACGTACATGCGTAAGCCCATTTTTTTTTTCCTGAATATTCGTGATTACAATTTTTTAAAATATGTTTTAGTTTTTTTATTTAAATGTTTTGCTTTATAAAAATTTCCAGTCTTTAATAAAATTAAATGTAAAATTTTCTGAAAGAATATATAAAAATTTCGTTTAATTCCAAGAGTTTTGCTATATTTATTTGGACGAATTTTGACGTATTTTTGAGATTTATCGAAAAGGTTACTTACGATTTCACTGTAAGTTGTTTTAAGAACTACGAAAAGTCATTTAACAATACACTCATAATAATCCATGCTAAAAATACGAAAATAATGTCAAAACTACAAAAACTTTCGTCAAATGAACAAATATTGGTTTATTTTACGAAAGTTTTAGTTATTTTTTTTTTTTTTTTAAAGAGAAGCAACACTCAGGAAATTCTTCCTATTAATTAATGTGTTGCTTTTTTGGAAAGGGGATAGTGGAGAGATGAAAGGTGGTTGAAGATGAAGGGCTTCGAACATGGCAACACTGTAATTGCGCGAGATGATAAGTCTTAGAACAGTTGTTGCTCGCCACCTGATGTAGAGCTGGCGAATTTATTGAAGCTTTTTGTTTCATAGCCCTGATTCATTATTTTACTTTGGTGGGGTTAACTGCTATGGGAACACCGAAGGTGGGCGCAGCGATACATATAAGTGATAGAAAACTCATAAATATTATTTTTCTAAATTGCTGTTATCGTCACCGGGAATCAAACCCGGGACCATCCGTGTAACAGTCCAACGCTCTAACCATTATGCATGGATTATTATCAGTGTATATTAAATCAGTTCGTTTCCACATTTTAGTCGAACCAGCCGACCTTGTGCAATGAGGAAACCAGCCGACCCTGTGCAATGAGGAATTTTTGGTCCGGTTCTCAGCCCATTTTTACCACTAAAACATTCGCATAAAAAACGATGCTTTGGTTGATTTTGAAATGGTCATTAGATGAAGCTACGTGCTAAATTTGGAGATTCTAGCTTTGTTAGTTTAGAAGATACACCAAACGCACTTTTTTTTGGCGAATTAAAGGCTGATTAAAAAAATCGGACTTTGTTAAGAAATATCTCGACTATATTTCCCAGATGAACAGTTTATGCATATGATGATTTTTTTCAAGGACCACGATCCTAATGAACATATGTATTTTAATAAAAAATGTTGTGTTTTACTGCGTTATCATATTTTAAAATTTATTTTTTTTACACTGTAATATATATTTCCTACACTTCCGTACGGGAAAGGGACCTACCACAGGACACGTCACGGGAGCTGTTAATTGTGACGGGACCGTTTTTTAAATGAATGGGACCGGTCACTTTAACATGGGCTTGTCCTAGGAGGGGGCCAATTGCCCTCTGTGACATGTCACTGGACCGGTGTAAAAGAATGTCACACAACTAACTACAAAGAATATGTCACATGACTGACGTAAAATAACATATCCTGGAACTATCGCAAAAGAACATATCACGGAACCAATGCAAATTAACTAGTCACTTAACTAACCTATCGTTTTATCCTTTATCTATTTTTTTAGTTCAGTCGGAGTTCTCCCTTGGAAGACTTTCCTAATAGATACTTTAAAACCGGCCCGCTGATAGGTAATTTAAAACACGTCATGTTTGCTCCTATTCAGACCAGTCACGTCAGAGAAACTTTTTAACCGGTAACATAATTAGTACATTGGAAAACGGTCTTATTTTCACCTGGTATTTTCAGACCCATCAGACTTTTAAACCGATCAGGTGGTAGGAACTTTGGGAACTCACGGGCATAGTACTTTAAGACCCACCACGTGATAGAGACTTTTATACGGATAATGTGATAGGTAATTTAGGAACCGATCATGTTTTTACCTAAACCGGTCACGTGGTAGGTACTTTACAAACCGGCCTTCTTTTCTGCCATCACGTGATATGTATTTTAGGAACCGGCCTCGTTTACACGTATCACGAAACAGGTCCCAATTCCCAACTGACCCTTTTTCACTGCACTCAGTTTATTTGTTGAAACGATGTGGAATTTTTGGCCCGGTTCCGAAAAAATGTCTTTATAAAGGGTCCGCCATCTAACGTTTTTTTTCCGATGCCGATTTTGCCAAAAAAATCATCTTTTCAGATGAAGCTCATACTGCATGGCCAGCCGAGGCAGCCATTTGAATGAAATTATTTTCCATTATTAACCTGAAGGATTGTACTTTCAAATAAAAAAGAAATTTGAGAAAATATTCAGTAGTTTTTTCTTATAGCATTTTCAAAAAAAAAAGTTATTTGGCGGACCCTTTATATAAAAAGATCGGTACCGGAGTGGCATTTCCATAATTTCCAATTCCAACTGAGTCAATATTTCTTGCACATATTACCTATGTCAATAGGATTATTTTTGCAAAATTTCTGTTCATTCAAAAAGATGTGTAACTTTTAGTCCGTTACCGGAAAAAATTAATGTTTTTATAAAAAAAAACCGATACCGCAGTGGAAGCAAAAGTCCAAATAAATAAATATTTCGTACACCTATTACCTATGTCAATATAATTATTTGCGCGAAACTTCAGTACATGAAAAAAATAATGTATTACAAAAAAAATATTTTTAATTTCAAATGGAAAGCCAAAAATATTGTCATCGTGGAGCCTGGGTACTCATCTGAGAAAAAAAGTTAATTTTTTTTTTTTCACACACGAAAAAATTCTTTAGTCCCTAACGCAGCCGGCTTTTTATAATTTTTGATTTGCGTTAAAATGGCACGAGGGCAAAAATTAACAAGACCCAAAAAATCTAGTCAAAAATTTAAAAATGGTCTACCTTAGGGACTTCATTTTTTTTCCTCTACAAAACAAAAACGATTAAAAATCGGCCCACCTTTGAAATCTGCACAGTGGTACCCGATTTTCAATATTTTGTTTTAAGAAAAATACATTTAAAGTAAATTTTTTCCCATGTAAAGTATAGGGCAAGGACTTTGTGTAACAAGAAAAATTTTCAAATTATTAAAATATGAAACAAACAAAAATTAAAAAAGAGAAATCTAAAGCAATTTTTTTGTAAGAAATTCAAGTTTTTTTTTTTTTGTAAAAATTGTACCTTTTTTGCCATCACTTTTTGTTCAAAGTCCATTTGTAAGCAAACTAATATTTCGATTTCGCTAATACGACGACTTTTTAAAAGATAACATAAAAAAAGTTGTAAGCGATAATTTATGTCGGGAATTATTCGATCGCACTCCATCTTACTTTATGCAATGGATCTCTAAAAACCAAACAAATATTCTTGGCACATTTTTAAAATTAGACCAGTTTCCCACTTAATCCCCTTTACCCTACCACCAAACTTGATGCCTTTTTTATTATAATTAAGGACCTTATTTTAATTGAATATTGTACAAAATGAAAATAAACCACTCCTAAATCCAATAAAAAAAATTATATAATGTGGTTTCTACATTATCGCTGGACGACTTTCAATGGTCTGTGGTGTGTTGTTGCAGTGAAAAAGAGAATAAGAAATGTTCCCATTAAAATACTACAATGTGACTAAATGCCGCGGCACACTTTTTTTTGTTAAATTTTCTTTATCCCAAGATGAATGTATAACATTCTACGGGTATAAATAACCAGTGTGGGATACACCAAAAAAAAAAAATCTATATTCATTGCCGTAGCAAGTAGTGGTGGTGATGTTAAGGTACAAATGGAAGTTATAAGTGTGACCACATTCAGAGCAGACAGATTGGCACTTTGTGGCTTTGTTTATATAGTTTTTTTCGTTCGTAACTTTTTTGAGAAAATGTTGTAATAATGATGATGTATGATATATATTTCTATATGGAGTAGACAAATCACGTGTGTAGGTTTTAAACTCCCTCCAAAAAAAAAACCAATCAAAACAACAGGATATGAATGAATATTCTTCGTTAATATGGGTTCATAAAGCCCTAACCTAAATTAAACCAAAACAATTGTAAAACTATGGTTCTAACCTAGGTTAATATGTTGATGAGTTGTTTTATTTTTTTTTTGCAAAGTTTTAAGTTTTTATACGTTTAAATTGAAACGATTCATTTTTATTTTAAAAATATGCTTTGAATAATAATTATACCAAAAAGTCCAGTATATTGACACTATGCGATCTTATAAACGGTTTTTTTTTTAGAATTGTCTTTGGTGTACGTGCATTTAGTGTCGTTTCATACGCTCATAAAAAAAGCAAGTACAAATAGTTGAAAATTCAGCTACGACAACAAAAATAAGTATCTGCACACAGAGAATAAATTGGTTGGAATTCAAGTATAACCAACAAAATATAATAATTATTCAATAATTTTAATTGTAACTATAATTTTAATTGTAGAATAGTAGTAGGTAAACACCACTGCAAATGTATTTAAGGGGGGACATTACATTCGCGGCAGCGAAAACAGACCTTTTTTAAAAATTCATAACTCAGTCAAAAACAAACATTTTTGAAAAAAAAAATTCAAAAATATATATTTTTCACTCCATCATGGTTCTATAGAGCTACAAGCTGGCGGCAGAGAAAAAACGGGGCCTCGTTGCTGCAGCGCTGGGAGTAGCAAAAGTTGTCCAAACTGAAAAAAATGACTTTTTTAAATCTTGACAAAATTGGTTATCGTATGACACGAGCTTTTTTTTAATTTTTTTTCAATTTTTGGTGATGTTCCAAATTTAAAAGTGTGTTTTTTCGAAAAAAATATTGACTTTAAGAAATCATAAAAAATCGAAAAAAAATTTTTTAAAAAAAGCTTGTGTCATGCAATAGCGAATCAAGTTAAAAAAAAAAAAAAATTTCGTCAAAAAATGAACCCGCTAGTGCCGCAACCAGTACGAAAGACATGGTTTCGAGATAAACACGTTCAAAGTTTGTGAACAAAGAAAAAAAGGATACCTTTTAGCGTCATATGCCTTTTTAGCGTCATATGACTTCACTCTGGCGCATTTCAAACGAAGTAAAACAAGTATATACCAGCTGCCGTACGTAGGTAGCGCGAAAATTAAAAATGCGCTAATCCGGCTGTAACTTTTGCACCTGTAGGAATTTTTCCATGAAATTTTTTTTCTTAGAGTCTTAAGAATATTTACTAAAATACAAAATTATAAAAAAAGTCGATTTCAAAAAACGGCCAATGTCATGTCCCCCCTTAAATACAAATGAAATTTCAGTAAATTCAACTAACATTGTCATTCGTTTTTTAATGTTCAAAAAATGTCTTGCAATTTTAGTAAAAATGAACCACATGGTAGTTAAATATAAACAAAAATATATTTTTTTATATTTTTTTAAATAACAAAAAACTGCTGTAAAAAAATAATGTAAAATCATAAAACAGTCATTTGATGTGGTTTGTTTTTTTTTTTTAATGAACTACAAGGTTGGTAAAAAATTTAATTTGTTCTACAAATGACTGACATTTACATTTAAAATAAAGAAACTGTATTACAACCTAAACAACTACATATTTTTAAAGTAGAAGTTCCCTGAGTGTACTTAAAATTCATCATCAGAATAAATAATTTATATTGTAAACAGAAAATATATAAAATTAAACAAAGCACAGTCACATCAGTCAAACTATTGGTTTTTATAATCAATAAAGAAAAAATATTCGTGCTATTTCTGTAGTCACCTTCACCATAAATACGAGACGTAGCTATTCTATAATACGCTAGTGATGTGAAGAAAACATATATTTGTGATCATCGGTTTATTCTATAATACGCGTTCGATGCTCGTTTTTATCACATTTGTTCGTCGACAAAATTGGCGTGTTTAACAAGAAAATGCTTGTGTTTTCTATTAAAACATGAAAATTCTTTAAACTTTTTTAACTATTTTTCGATTATTTCATTAATTTCAACAATAAAAGTGCAAAAAAATTAACTCCGGCAGAATAATAGGATTTTTGCATTGGAAAAAAAAATAATTTATTTTTGCACAAACACATAAAAATGATTAAATTTTCTTCATTTCATATTTAGTTCATGCAAAACTAATAAAAAAAAAACAATTTTAGAATGTTCTCAACAATATTTTGATGCATATTAATGCTATAATCACATGTTTCCATTATTTAATAGCGCCAAAATAATGATTTATGTAACTCCTTAATAACGCAAATCTTATTCGTCAGCGCAAAGACAATTTGATTACTTAAGTTATTTTAAAATAAGTTCATTTAAATGTGTAAATTTTTTTTTTTTTTAACCAATACTCAGGGGATGCCCCCTACTCATGCAGTGCATTGTATTGATCAGGAAAATAGGGTATGGGAGGGAGGAAAGAGGGAGTAGTGTTTGTGGATATTTGATTTAAATTTTTCTAAATTGTAAGTAACAGGGAAGACTTCTGCGGGAAGTTTGTTCCACATACGAATCGTTCGACTAAAAAACGAATTTTCTCTGTAATGCGTTGTGCGAAAAACAGGACAATCAACTACAAACGGATGTGCTCTACTAGATAAGCGAGTATTACGAATAAAAACTCGGGCTCGTGGAATAAGTTCACTTATCTCAGACGAGCATCTCCCATGGTAATATCGATAGAAAAGTGTCACACAACCCACATTCCGACGATGCTCCAATGAATCAATAGAGTTGGATACACTATTGTCATTGATAAGCTTCACCGCCCTGCCCTGAACAAGGTCCAGAAGCTTCAGAATAGACTGTGGAGCCCCTGCCCATATATGAGAGTTGTATTCTATAATATGATAATCTAATTATCATATTATGATTAAGAAAAAGATAATAGTACGGTTGTCAAAACCATAGTAACATGGTTGTCGCAATTATAAATCCAAAATTGTATGATGCTCTTCGAATATGGTTGCCTCAACCATCTTTGTTTTTTTTTTTAAAAGAGAAGCAACATTTAGGAAATTCTTCCTATGTATTAATGTGTTGCTTTCTTTGGAAAGGGGATAGTGGAGAGATGAAAGGTGGTGAAAGATGAAGGGCTTCAAACATGGCAACACTGTAATTGCGCGAGATGACAAGTCTTAGAACAGTTGCCAACTAATGGAGATTTGGCGAACTTATTGAAGCTTTTTGGTTCATAGCCCTGATTCATTATTTTACTTCGGTGGGGTTAAGTGCTATGGGAACACCGAAGGTGAGAGCTGCGATGCATATGAGGGATAGAAAACTCATACATATTATTTTTCTAAATTAATGTTGCCGTCACCGGGAATCGAACCCGGGACCATCTGTGTAACAGTCCAACGCGCTAACCATTACACCACAGCGCGTGTAAAAATATCAAATCACAAACAAAACGATGCCATTTTTACGGAAATACTTTGCTTAAAAAAAAGTATGCATTTAAAGAAAAATAAGAAAACATATCCACTTAGGGAAAATATGTATTTATAGCAAAATATGCAAAAATATGCACAAACAAATCGATGAAATTTTTAGGCAAATACTTTGATTCGCAAGGATATTTTGTTTACCCTGTTCTCAGACATAAGCAAAAAAATTACATTTGCATGAACTTTCGGTTCCTGGAGATAACTAACAACTTGTGATGAATAACAGATTTAAACGATAATTTTGTACTAACTTTTTTTATGAGTGTAGTAGTACACCATAGATATTGTGAATTTTTTATATCAGAATCTTTTTTTAATTTTAATTCTTTTTTGTTTAACAGATCTTCAGTTGTTTTGTGACATCAGTTTTATTAGTTATTAATAGGGCTCGGAAGTTTATGCATTTATATTCATGTTTTATGTATTTAAAATCGTAAAATTGGATTTTAATGCAAAATATGCATTTATTGTAAAATATGCAAAAATATGCATTTACAAATCAATTCCATTTTGTGGCAAATTTGTTGATTCGCAAAGATATTTGGTAAAAATTGTTCTCCAGCTAACGAAACAAAGTCAAGTGTAAAAGTAATGACAAGTGTAATTTTTTATGCAAATGCAATTTTTGGATGCATTTTCGAAATTGTTTTCCCCCTTCAAATCGAAAATTTAACATTTTTTATGAAAAATTAAATTTCGCTTTTTCTGTGACGCCGAATATCATCCAATTTGCCCGATTTTGTAATTTTTATATTTTGAACAGGTTTTTGAAGTTTTTACAAACAAAAAAGTGATTTTTTCAGGTTTATCTGCAAAAAAAAGGAATTGTATCTGCATCAAAAATTATATTTTTTGGACAAATTAACTTAAATAAATCACATTTTTGTATTATTAGTAGCGTGTTCCGAATTTTAAACTGTTTCAAAGTTTGATCAAAATCATACTTGGGAATTTTTCATTAGCATTGAAATTTCATTAGCATTAGTTCATTAATGCTAATGCTAAAAAAATTTCCCTACCATTTAATTGTAATGAGTTTTTTTTTGCATTCGCATTTGTCCTACTAATGCTAATGAAAACACACTAATGCCTGAAAAACTAATTACAATTGAGCAAAAAAAGCATTTGTTTACAAAAAAAGTGGAGTGTAAATTGCTTTTCATATGAATGGAACGTGATCGATAGGAATTGTAATGCTAAATGCGGGAAACGAAATGGAACGAGGAACTAACTTTGTATTATCCGAGTATGTTAATTTGTGTAAACTATCACGTAATTATGTAAAAAAATAAATAAATCACCCTGCGGCCGGTATCGCTCCCGGACCTAGCCCATTTATATTATAAGGGTGTATTAATACTCCTGTTTAGCAAATTTTGTTTCCGTTTTGCCCTATCTCGCTTAGTTTTGCAGATACTGGCGATTTTAAAAAATCGACATTTTATAAAATGGCTAGTATCTCGAAAACTAACCACAAAACGGACAAAATTTGTGCAAAACTTAACAGACTTAAATCGTTCTGATAATTCAAATGTCTTAATTGTTCCGATTCCACTCGTTCCCCGATTCATTACGTGTCGTTCAATTTTAGACCAAAGTTCCATTTTATTATCGGAGCGTTTAAATTGGCATTGTCAAGTATTTGGGTAAATAAATAATTAGACCTGGGTAAACAAATAAACAGCCTGTGGCTGTTTTATAAAAAATAAATCTCTCGGTATCTTTCCCGCACCTTGCCTATTTGTATTATTAGGGTTAATTAATACTTCTATGGACCAAAAATTTCGTCCGTTTTGCCCTATCGCGCTTAGTTTCGGAAGTACTGGCAATTTTAAAAAATCACCATTTTATAAAATGGCTAGTATCTCGAAAACTAAGCGAGATATTGCACAACGGATTTTTTTTTTGCAAAACTTAACAGACGTAACGCGTTCTGATAATTCAAAAGTCTTAAATGTTCCGATTCCACTCGTTCCCCGGTTAATTAAAGTAATGGATTTTTATATTGTAACATTATTTTTAAGGAACAATAATAGGAAAAAATGATTATTATTATTAAAATATAAAAAAAAGAAAAATGTGGGCAGGTATGTAAAATTAAAAAAAAAAAAAATAAAAATAATAAAATAAAATTTTTTAAAATAAATAAATATTATAAAAAATAAATATAACCAAACAAATGATGAAAATAAATAGGTACAATTTTTATATAAATTTCAGAATCAAACACATTTTTAGGCTCGTTTATCTATAAAGTTCAAATATTTGTGTTTTAAAATGTAATGCGTTGCTTAAGAACTGAATGGATGATGGTAATGAGTGCCAAAGACGTATTGAGTTCACAAAAAATTGCCACTTTGATAAAGAGTTTTGAAACAATATGTGGGTAATGTCCTTATTCCTCTGGGAGTGTGAAAACTCAAGTCTATCAAACAAATACGATGGTTCCCGGGTATATATACTTTTATGCAAAAGAATTAGTGTTCTTATTTTCAAAAGATCTTTGAAAGTAACTCCATAAAGTTTTTTTGAATATAAAGAGAAACATATCTAAGAATAGCATTGTAAGTAGATGCAAGTTTCTTACTGCATTTAGTGTCACAGCTTGCAAATATTTCACATCCGTACAGTAGAGTAGGCAATAGGTAAGTTTTCGCCAACAATATGCGAACATTTAATGGAGTTATATACTGGGTGTGCCATAGAGTACGTAGGTGAGTGTAACCTTAAAAAAACCACAAAGGTTTTTGGCAGTGGATACTATTTCAATTTTCTGATTGTTTAGTAATATCGTCGGTTCAAAAGACAATTTTAGGGATTTTTTTTTAATAACTAAACATTTAGACTTCAATGGATTACACATTAGCCTATGTGTAAATGTGATCCAGATCAGCATTAAGTTTATCAATACAATCATTTATTTTACTTTTGTTGCTATTTATATAAAGTTGTACATCATTAGCATACATGTGGATTTTACAATGCGATAATTGTTGTGTAAGGTCATTAACATAAATTGTGAATAGTAAAGGCCCAAGTATCGACCCTTGCGGTACACCCTGTGGCTGTTTCATAAAAAATAAATATCTCGAGATCTTTTCCGGACCTTGCCAATTTGTATAATGATGGTTAATAAATATTCCTGTGGAGCAAAAATTTTGTCCATTTTACCCTATCTTGCTTAGTTTTGGAAATATTTTATATATTTTATAAAATGGCTAGTATCCCGAAAAATAAGCGAGATATCGCAAAACGGATTTTTTTTTGCAAAACTCAATCGACGTAACGTGCTCTGATAATACAAATGTATTAAGTGTTGCGATTCAACTCTTTCCCCGTTTTATTCCATATTGTTTCATTTTGGACCAATGTTTCATTCTATTATCGGACACCCTGTGGTTGTTTTATAAACAATTAATCTCTTCTGATTTTTCCCGGACACAGCCTATTTGTATTATCACGGTTACTTAATGCTCCTGTGAATCAATGATTTAATCGATATTCACCATTAGTTTATCGAAAATCTTATCTGTCACTTGTATTTTGTTTCCTTTATTTGATGCATTACTAATGGTAATGCAATTTAAAATTATTAACCAATGAAATCAAATCAATGAAATTCAATATTTTTAATTTATAACGAGCTTCCAACCTTCGTATATTTACAAAAAGTAAATTAAACATATTAGCTAGGTTGATACTAGTATTTCGATCTGACTAATGATCTCATCAGAACCCGAAGTTTAAGAAAAGCTAGAGCCTCCAGAATAGGCAGATATAGTGAGTTTTTGAAAAACTGATTATGGAGACGTGTTAGTGGCTCCATAGAGAAAATATGTTTTTAATATAAAGAAAATCGAAAGACATGCGGTCAAAAAATCCCAATTTTATTATTATGTTTTTATTTTTTTATTTTATTTAATATGGTTACTTCTACAACAAAACATGCGTCTTGGTCTTCTTTCAGAGAATGCATGATATTATGATTCATATTTGTTTAAATTTATACATATCAACAAATTTATTAATTTACTTTACGTACTTTACGTTTATATGTACTTTACGTTTATATTTTTACTCAGTTTAGATTAAAAAAAAAAACATGTTGTACAATATTATATTTATTTATAGTTTCATTTAAGGCTTACCCTAAAAATAAAGGTTTTGGAAAATCCAATATGGTAAATTTAATAATATGATTGAATTTTATTTAAATAAAAACCACCAGGTTGTCGCTAATTTAATGAAATTAGTATTTTCCTCAATTCTTTTTCAAATGTTTATTTTAACAAATAACAAATAACCGCTAACATCCTCTTTTACTCACTGTCCATACACAAAAAAAATCTAATTTTTCAATTAACACTCTTTAAATGTGTAATATAGTGATGTAAAAGTAATGATTACTCTAACTTTAGTACACTCAGCGAACTTCTGTTGTAAGAACTTTTATTTGTTCAAGTTGTAATACCCCGTAATCTTTATTTTTAAGTGTAAAAGCCGCCATTTGAAGAAGAAATTTCAGTTTTGACTACATTTGTAGTTCATTAAAAAAAAAACAAGCCATATCAAATGTCTGTACCTTGAATTTACATTAATTTTTATCAGTTTTTTTTGTTTTTAATTAATAAAATACACTCAAAAAAAAGTTTGTAAAGTCAGCAAAAAATTTTGCTGAGTCAGCAAAATTTTAGTTAGGAGGGTGCTATCAAAAAAATTGCTAATGTCAGCAAAATCTTTTGCTGAAAATCAGCGAGCTGATTTTTAGCAACAAAATTAGTAGATTCAGCTAAAGTTTTGCTAACACTTAGTAGATTAGAAATAAAAAAGCGTTGGTAAAAATTAATAAATTTTTTTGCTGAATTTTAGTAAACTGAAAAAAATGCAAAAAAATTGTAAAAAAATTGTAATTTAGTTAATATATTTGCTGAAAATCATAAAACATATTTTTGTGATTCTTTTAAAAATAATTAACAATAATTACGAAATATAAAAATTTTCATTTTCCCACATTGACGACATGAATTAATTTAATATCTGAAAATATATAGAAATAAATATATATAACATAACATTTCTTCCAACTACTTACATCAATGGTAGTCTAAATGATGATTTCTTTTAAAGAACGCAACTGCAGAAGATAATTATAGAAACGAAACGAAAAAATAAACAAAAACAAACGAAACGAAAAAAACAACCCTTTTTTTGCAATAAGAAAAATTAACCATACAAATCTACCTAAGATGTGTGTCTTTGTCTTTCGCTTTACAATGTGCCCTCAGTTATAAATGGTAGCTCTATAAGATCTGCAACTCTGTTCTTTCAATAATTATAAGTTTTCAAGATTTTTTAATTTTTGCACTTTCAGCGACTACGTAATTGCAAATTTTTTTATATTGGCATATAAACGGCAAATAAACTACTAAAATGAGATCAAATCGATTAGAGTGACTTCAGAAATAAAAAAAAAATGTGACAATACAAATTCCATCATGTCTTTGCGTGAAGATCTTAAAATTTTATATTTTTTTGAACGGCACATCCGCAGTTTTAGTCCTGCGTAATCGGTACACCTAGCATATTATGTAGGTAAAGACGACAGCAATTGTAGTCAAAAACAAAGGAGATTTCAATTGAAGAAACGACGACTAACATTTCATTAAATTCAACTAACATTTGTCATTTGTTTTTACTGTTCTAAAAATTACGAACAATTGTAATAAAAATGAGCTACATATGTTAGTAAAAAATACACAAACATTTATATTTTTTATTTTTTTAAATAACAAATAACGACTGTATAAAACAAATGTAAAATCATAAAACAGTCATTTGATGTGGTTTGTTTTTTTTTAAAGGTTAGTAAAAAATTAAATTTGTTCTAAAAATGACTGACATTTACATTAAAAATAAATAAACTGTATTACAACCCAAACAACTATAAATTTTTAAGGCAAAAGTTCCCTGAGTGTAGATATCAGTACTACTATTATTGTGTTTAAGTGCTAAATGTATCGTATTATTATTTTGGTATCCAGAGCCGTTTAATATTAATAGATCATAGAATCATAGATTTTTAGAGCAAAAAGTAATGTAGATACGGAAGGTATAATCCGATCTTTTTAGTATTTACTGAGATGTATACACAGAAAAAATTATGGGCCAAAAATATCTAATTAATCGATTGTTTGAATATCAATGGCAATTTAAACAATTTTTTTAATTGATTCAATTAAAAAATTTATTGAATTTTCTAATATATCCATACAGTGTTGACAACATGTAAACAAAATTTTTAAAAATTTGACAAACTATTTTTTTTTTTATTTTATTTAGATTAAATAATCAAACAAAGGTTTAATTATATCAATATATTATTTAATTTGTAAATAAAAAGAAAAAAAATCGCAAAAGATTAACTTTTAATAAGTTGAATAGTTTTGCCGATTTCAAATACACGCAAAATCGTAGTTATTTCACTAGAGTTTGCAACACTCTTTTTGTTGAGATATTCGTGTACGCATGAAAACTTAATTTAGTTTCGTGTTTTATCTGTGGTAATAAAAGTGCACATGTGGATTTAAATAAACCTTATCGAAAAAGGACAATTAAACTATTATTTTTGTAAATAATTAAATTTTCAATTACTATAAGTGTCATTAAACTATCATTTTAAAGTTGTGTGTGATTTTTTTAAGAAAGCAACTCAATTACAAGAAGAAGTTCAAGACAAGACAAGCAAAACAAAAATTTTGTCTACTTTTATTTGTTTTCTTATAATACATTTTTATATTAAAAAGCTTCAATTTTATTATAAATAAAATGTCAATTTAATTCACAAAACTACATTTCTTTTTTTATTTAATGGAGGGCATATAACAAAAATAAAAAATACTAGTTTTCAATTAAAACTACCATTGTTTTCTTCTCAAGTTTCAATTAAAGTTTTAATCAATTTAACTAAACTTTTTAATTGAGGTTGTAAAGAAAAACAATAACTCTTTTAATTGATATTATTATTATTTTAATTGAAAGAGTTTTAATAAACTGTCTGCAAATTTTTTTAGTTAATACTATCATTTCAGTGGTAGGTGCAAAATCAATTAAAATATTAATTGATTCAATAAAAATTTTAATTGAAAGCCGTTTTTAGTTTTTTCTGTGTAGTAATTGTGATCTCTATCATACAGACCAGATTTTAACCTATAATTCTTTTAACTGCTGCTGTGCCAATCAATTTTAAGTTGCATTTTTAGCGTACTATGGAGCTAAAAGTTATGTAAAACCAAGAAATAAAATCCGATCTATTTAGCACTTTCACCTAATTATTGTTATGCTAACATGAACAATTCAATATATATTGGACCCCATAATTCTTGAAGCTGCGGGTGTGCCCTTAATTTGAACTTAGCCTTTTAGGGATTTTTGGAAAGCAATATTTAGTAGAGATTACAAAGTTTATCCAATCAATGTAGCATTTTTACATAATAATAGTTCAAAACATATTTAACCCCACAATTTTGTGCTGAATTTTTTTCTACATTTTTTATCTCTTGTGAAAAACAAATTGATAAAGAGACAAAAAATATTATTCGATTGATATAATATTTACATATGGTAATAGTTATGCTAATGTCTATCACTATTACACTAGGATTTGACCCCGTAATTCTTTAAGTTGAATTTTTGTTAACTTTGATTTCAATTTTCGCAAAAACCAGAACAGTTTGGAAACCAAATTCGGACTTAGCACGGAAATGTTAGTCGAAAACGTGCGGTCGCATCCCCGAAAAATCAAAAAAATTTTAAAATTTCATAAGCGAAAATTTTTGCGGTTTTTTATAACTTTTTTTTAGCACTCAAAAAAATTTATTCACTCGAGCTCATTATTGCTTTTTAATATATTTTAAATAAGCTATGTAAGAAAAAAATTATGTGCCACTAGTTTGAAATTTTTTTTTTGTACGGTTTCGTAGATTTTCCCATATATATTCGCGATAGTTCTTGTATATCGAGCTGTTAAGAACTAATTTTAGTTACAGTAGAAACTACATAAACGGAATTCACAGTGTAAGGGCTAGCGTGTTATCGTTGTAAAATAGCTATATTTTTGATAGTTTAAATTTTAATAATCATGCTATATTTCAACGAAGGCACTTTAGTGAATTCCTTTAAATTGTTAGCTTTAGACTAGGGCGACGCCATTTACATTTCAAAATCATTCACTTGTGAAATTTTTCTATATCATTAAGAATTTCAGACATACTCTCAGACATGTATGCTTAAAATTTAAAATTTTGTCAACCCCAGACATAGGACATAATACCAATATTTGTGTATTTAATTACAGGCCAATTACTTTTTTACATCTAATTACATGTAATTGGGTGTAATTGAGTAATTGCTCAGTAATTAAGTACCCCGATGCTGTTACTAATTAATCCCCATGTTTTGTAGTAAACATTTTACAAATTTTCCATGGAAGCGTTTAAGCTGACAAGTGTCAGCGTAAGTCTGAAATTATTAATGATATAGAAAAATTTCACAAGTGAATGATTGTGAAATGTAATTGAAGTCGCCCAAGTCTGGTGAGCTTAAAAGTCAAAACATATATATTTACCCCTTATTAAGGCAAATTGTCTTGCCAACCGCGTTGCCCGAAGGCCCTTTATTGGTCCTGAACCATTCTGTGGAATACCTGCGGGGTATGTTAGGGAAAGGCTCAGGTCTTGAAGAGAATCTGAATTCTCTGGTGTCTGAGACCTCGGAGCATGTTCTCTGCGAATGTCCCAGGCTTTGTGATAGGAGACTTAGGTTTCTAGGTGATCGCTTCATTTCGCCTTCCGACATCGCGAACATTTTGCCTAATAGGATAATTGGCTTTATAGGTAGCTTGAATCTGTAGGTAACTTTAGGCAGCACAAAATACCTACATTGGTCGCGGTGCATAGTGATCTAATCTAATCTACCCCTTATTAAAGAGTCCATATCTTGAAAAACGATTAATAAAAGTTAAAATGACAGCTATTTCTTCAATAGAGTTTGGATTTAATTTTGTCCATTACCATTTTTTTATACAAATTTTAAAAAAATTTATCAATTTTCGAAAAAGCTTTATTAAAATAAGTATTTTTTAATTATTCGTTTTATTCGATTAATCGTCAAAATTTATTCGAATAGTTCATTATTCGAAAACAATATGTTGTTAAGTTGTTTGTGTGAATTCCTTTTGTTCGTTCGATTACTCGAATAAGTTTTATTCGAGTGACAACCCTATTTATAGTTAACGAGTATTACATCCCAATGTATTGCTATTGATTTTATGTTATTTTGTTCATATGTATTTGTTTCTTCAATATTTAATAAGCGGTTAAATTTTCAAAGTAAAAATCTATTTGAACTTTCTAATAGTCATTTGTTTATAAACAACATTATTTTGAAAACGTTATCGCAACGGTTTAAATATGTGGATTCATCTTATTATGATTGAATCAAAATCATAAAAGGAAGATATATCACGTATAATTTAGCGTGATATATCTTCGAAAGAGGCGAAAAGTATCGCTGAAAAATATCTGATGTCGCTTATGCGTATTGTCTGGTTAAGCGCAAAGTTACACCCAGAAAACAGACTCGATAGTGGCAACCGTATTTGTTGCCAATCGAATGGTTCGGTTGTAGCTACCGAATTTTGTGATAATAATCACGGAATTTCGTAGAGGTAATCGAAGCTCTATTGTCGTTAAAACATGCAAAACTTTAATGCAAATTTTGCGAAAAATCTGGCCCATAAGTGAAAAAACTGGGTACGACTTTAAAATCAGCGTGACCGAAATAATTAGGATCAATGGTCGGTACTCTTGTTTGTTTCATTTTTTAAGTTGCATATAAATAAAATAAAATAATAATAAATTTAACCATCTAAAATAAAAATGATATTTTGCACAAAATATTATAAAAAATTGCTAGTGTCCGACAGAACAGCTCGGCCAAAAAACTATATTTCCTCGGTTTTTTGGTATCTAGGACAAATTTTGGCATTGGGAACATGTTTGTTAAGCTGATTTAATTCGATTTTGTGTATAAAATTTAAGGAAAAAGCTGAAGTTTAGCTAAAAAGTTAAAAGTTCCCCCGCCAAACTATTTTCGATTTGGCCGAACTTTTGGAGGCCGAACAGTGAATTCATTGCTTAAATACAAACTTTTATTTAAATTTGACACTCAAAATCGCATCTAATCAGCCCAATGAACATTTTTCCATTTTACAAATTTGCCCATAATCATTAAAAATACCGAATACTGACCAAATGCATTTTCTGGCCGAACTGTTGGGCCGGACACTAAAAACTGCATTAACTTAATGAAAAGTTTCACTGGACAAGTTCCATTGCAACTTTATTGCTTTTATGCAAAAATTCATTAATATCATGCAGATTATTCTCTCAGTTATCTTTAATTTTTTCATACAAATTGGTGAATTTATACACTCAGGGAACTTCTGCTTTAAACATTTGTAGTTGTTTGGGTTGTAATACAGTTTCTTTATTTTTAATGTAAATGTCAGTCATTTGTAGAACAAATTAAATTTTTTACTAACCTTGTAGTTAATTAAAAAAAAAACAAACCACATCAAATCACTGTTTTATGATTTTACATTAATTTTTTACAATCGTTTTTTGTTATTTAAAAAAAGTAAAAAAAATAAATGTTTGTTTATTTTTTACTAATATAGTTGGTTAATTTTTACTACAATTGTAAGTAATTTTTTGAACATTAAAAACTAATGATAAATGTTAGTTGAATTTAATGAATTTAGTCGTCCTTTCTTCAAGTGAACTTTCATTTGTTTTTGACTACAATTGCTGTCGTCTTTACCTACATAATATCCAAAGTGTACAAGTTCCGTTCTATTCGTTTGATGAACAAAATATTTTGTCACCAGACGCCTAGAGGTGTGTTATATTTTATCTTCACCTCAGAAATTTTATTCACCATACCCATTTTTTTCACCACAGAAATATTGTCACCTTAAAAATGCCTTTACACTACAAAAATTGTTTTTACGTGGATCACGGAAATTTATCAAATAAAATTTTACCGAAAAAAAATAAAATGTAAAAATTAAGGTTAATTGTGAATGTTAAAATGAAAATTCTTTAAATAGGTTATTTTCCGACATAAACAAAGAAATATAAAATATTATTTGAAGTATTAAAATCTGAAAAAAAAACATTTTTCTCACACAAACTTATTCACGAACTATTTTTTTTTTGTATTCACACTCATTCCCTACTCACTTGAGTAAAATAAGGTGTGATTACGTTAAATTCTGCTTCCGTGCTTATTTCTATTACAGGAAATCAAGGGCTGTACAAATATTTTTATTGGAGAAATTTGTCAAAATTCAGAAAATATATTTTACATTTTTTCTGAGGGACATCTTTGAACTTTTGGATCTTAAATATTAAATTTTTATTTTTCAAAATTAGAGGTTCTCAAATTTTATTTTATACCATATTTACGTCCAAGTATTTAAAACATTTAAGTCTACAGCAGTTTGGCCTATTTTGACCACTTGATGTAATTTTGTGGGTGCTCTCAAAAATAACGATAAATGGTGTAAGTTTACATGCCAAATTTCTACACCTTACGACGATGGGAAGCATTTTTATTATTGAACATTTTTTAAATAAAATATACACACACAGGATTCGAACCCGGGCCTCCAGGCTGTCAGTCAACTGCTATCTCAACTTGATTGATAAAAACATATATGACTTGCTTTCACAAAGAGTCATTACTTTCCAGCGTACAAAAAATCGAAAATAAGTAGTTACATATGTACTGACTACAGCTGGAGAAATAATGAGTCTAACAATAGATTTTAAAAAAGTGTTGTGACCATTACTTTTTATTTAAAATAATGATGAAAATAAATGCTTATTGGTAACGTATAATTTTTATATTAAAGAAATGGGCGAATTAACTAGTTATTAGTACAGTCAGGGAAAAAAGTTTTATCATATTGATGAAATCTTTACATAAATCGTTTGTCATCAATTATTCATCATATTTATTTTCATCATTATAATGAAACTTTTTTCCCTGAGTGTAGTAAAGTGCATAATTAAAATTCAAGTTTTTTCTCTATCAAATAAATTTTAGGTTAAAAAACATTTTATTATTAGTATTTTTTTTCCTAATTTTAGAAAATCGGGTTTCAAAAGTTAGTCAAATTAAATTTGTTAAATTAGCAACCAAAATTAGTAAAAATTTAGTAATTTGTAAAATAAGAATAGCAAAAAAGTTGACTAAAAAATAACTTTATACTAAAAATTAGTATAATAATAAGGAGATCGAATAAATCCTAACACAGATTATCACTTATAATTTTTTTATGTTTAAAAGTGAACTTTTTTTGAATCAAGTTATCTTTCTAAAAGTCGCCAGATGATGTGTATAAATTATTAGCGAAATCGGATCATCACTTTGTTTACAAATGGAAGCTGAACTAACTTTTTTTGCCATCTTTAGTGCCCTAATTGATAAGAGCAGACCATTTCCAAAAAAACTGACAGTTTTGGGAACTTGCTTTGTAGCCTTCACCAATAATTTAAAAAGAATCTTAATATAATTTAATTTTTCTGAGTTCTGAACAGTTCAGCATATATTTTTCTACGAAATTTAAGGTTTTTTTTTTGTAAAAATGCTACTTTTTTTGTTTTCACTTTTTGTTCAAAATCCATTTGTAAACAAAGTAATAATCCGATTTCGCTAATAATTTATACACATCATCTGCCGACTTTTTAAAAGATAACTCGATTAAAAAAAAATTTCACTTTTAAACATAAAAAAAGTTATAAGTGATAATCTGTGTTAGGATTTATTCGATCTCACTCTTTAGTAAAGAAATATTGAAAACTGTTTTACTAATTTGTTTACTAACTTTATTTTTTGAGCATAATAAGGCGAGTTTCTCCAATTTCGCCACCTAAAACGTTTCCTACAACGATAACGATTTACTTTCTTTTTAACGATTTTCAATTACAATAACTAAATTTAACACTAACAATAAGCAAATAAATGCGCGTAAAATAACAGCAACAAAAAAAATATGTAAACATGTCAAAAACTTTAGCCAAAATAACCGCTAATCAAGTTCACAGGTCATGTTTGGCCGCAACATTACAAAACATGGTGTAAATTGCAGTCAGTCGGTAGTCAAATCAGCAAACACATGGAGTTAACACACACACACATACCGAAAATAAAAACACATTTAATCACGCAGTTTAGTTTTAGCCTTGATTGGTGATGATGATGATGAAGGTAATGATGGCTATTATTTACCAGCTAAACGGAAATTGTGACATAAATTGAGCTAACTTTAAAAAATAAACAATTTTTTTGTAATTTGATTCTTATTAAAGATTTTTTTTTGTTTTGAAGATAACTTTCTACTTTCTACCTAATTTCTAAACTACATTTGCAGTGCTCTTTACCTACATATTATTCTAAGTGTATATATCAGTTTGTCATTCCGCCCGCGGAGCGAAAACGCAATACTAACTGTAAATTGATGTACATTTACCCGAAAAGTTTGGTATTGAGCAAAATCGGTCCAGCGATTCAAAAGTTATGAGTGTAAATGTGAAGGTATCTCAAAATTTTCCCTACAAACTGGTGTATAATATTCTGTATATTAGTACAAATTCATATTAGTTTTCGGTTTGTTTGAAAAATCTGATTTTTAAAAAACCGGTTTCGGTTACGGTTTAGGTGACCGAAATTTTAGAAGAACTAAATTTGATTTTACTGATATAGTTAGAATAACTAAGAATTTAGCTAAATCAACGGGAATATAGTTAGTTAATATAGATTACTTACTAGATACGGAGTAACTAGTACCATTCCAACACAATACCATTTTTGAGACCCCTCCTACGTACCAAAATTCCCTTGTACATACACTCTAAAAATGATTGTAAATTTACTACTATAAAACGAGTAAAGTTTCATGTATTATTACGCTAATTCGGTAAATTTATACATCAAAATGCGTAAAACTATTTTGCGCACACTTTTATATACAATAATACCCACTTACAGTATTTTTACCAATTATGTGTTTACAATTAAACACATTATGCCTAAAAGTAGTATTATTTTGTTAAATAAAATTTTTACGCACAAAGTTTGTAAATATACTAACTTATAATAGTAATTAATATTTTGACATTTTTAAATTGAAAAAAAAAATTAAACAAATTGAAAAAAGCCAAAAAATCTAAAAAATTTAATTTATTGAGAATTTTTATGAAAAAAAAATGTATAACTGTAGTATTTGAGATATTGTTTAGTTTATAGTTTATTTCCAAGTGTTTGAAGCCTAATTGTGGAAAAATATTTTCAAAATATAATATATGTACAGAGCTTTAAAGAATAAAATTCTTCATTCGATTTATTCAGTCGGTTTTAACTCAATCGATTTAAAAATATCGCCAATATTGAAAAAAATTACCAAAATTGAAAAAAATTGCCAAAAATCGCTAAAATTGAGAAAATCTTTAAGATAAAAAAAATCACCAAAAATGAAAAAAAACGTTAAAATTAATAAAAAAAAAAATCGCTGAAATTAAAAAAAAATCTCCAAATTTGAAAAAAAATTAGAAAAATCCCTAAAATTTAAAGAAAATCGGCAAAAATTAAAAAAAATCGCCTAAAATTAGAAATATAGATAAAAATGCAAAAAAAATCGCAATTAAAAATAAAAAAATTACAAAAAAAAAATCGCCAAAAATTAAACAAATTTTCAAATTGGAAAGAAAGCTTAAATTGGAAAAACGAAAAATATTGACAAAAACTTAAAATAGCTGTAAATGTATCTTTATTAGTTTTCGAAACACAGGCGATGTTCCAAATAAATTTTCTTTTTGCTTTGCGATGTTTTGTTTTTGAGAAAAACGCGATCTAGGAACCTAGCCAATCAGGCCGGTATTGGGGTTGAGTTTTGAACACCTGTGCAAACATTTTTCCAGTTGCATTTTTATATTTTGAGTTATGGACGTTTTTTATTTAGTCAATTTTTAAAAGGTACATATTACGAAAACTAATGGAGCTGGGGGAAAAATAGCTGTACCATTGTTCAAAACTCAACCCCATTACCCCTACAACGATCCTAAATTTCGATTTGATTGGCTGGATTCTTAAATTGTGTTTTTCTCGAAAAGTAAGCATTGCATATAAAAAAAGAGTATTTATTTGAAACATCGCCTATGCTTCAAAAACTAACAGAGATAAATAAAAGACACGGACAACTTTTTTCAATTTGATAAATTTTTTGTCAATTATGGTGTTTTTTTTTAATTTTCGCGATTTCTTACTTATGGCGTTTTTGAATTTTGAAGTTTTTTCATTTTGGCAATGTTTTTACTTTTAGAAATTTTTGGCGATATTTATATTTTTGGCAATTTTTTTTTTTAATTTTGGCGATTTTTTAATTTTGACAAAATTTAGTAATTTATTTTTAATTTTGGCGATTTTTTTTAAATTTTGTCGATTTTTTCAATTGAAGTAATTTTTACATTTTTGACGTTTTTTTTAATTTTGGAGATTGTTTTAAATTTTTGAGATTTTTTTCATTTTAACGATATTTTTTTCGATTTTAGCGGTTTTTTTTCAATTCTGGCGGTATTTTTCAGTTTCGCCGATTTCGGCAAATTGTAAATCGATTAAGTTAAAAATAGATTGAACTCCCAATTATTGAATTCGCAATGATTGAAGAAAAAAAAATCATTCGATTTAAAAAAATCCGATTTAATTTTTTTTTAAATAGAATTCAATCTTTGAAGCTCTGTATATGTACAACAACTTATATACAAATATTTTTTATTATTAAATTTATTACTATACAACACATTAATAAAACTCTTTCTAAAAATTAATTTTTTGTTTTATTTAAAAAATTTTTTGGGCTGTTATTCTTTTTTACCGGAAGGTAAAGATACGCATTTTTAGGGGATTTTTACGCTTATAAATATGTATTTTTACGCATTTTATACGTATAATTGCACGTAAATCATGTTTTTTTACTCAAAAATTTGGTAAAATTACTCATTTATTTATAAATTTTATCAAAATTTTACGCACTTCCATTGTAAATTTACCAACTTTGTGTTCACAAACTTACTCTCAATGTGCGTATTTTTTTCATTTACACACATAGAGTAAATTTACCCAACTTATAGTAGGAGTACAGTTTCCTACTATAAGTTGGGTAAATTTCAACAGAAATTAATTAGAGTGTAGCCAGACATAGCTTTACTAAAGCGATAATTAAGTTTATGTAGGATTCAAATTCATAAGAAATAAAAAAGATTTTAAAGACATCTCTGTAATATTGACCAATAAACCCTTTTTAAACCCGTAAAAGGGCTAAAACGAGAATGGACCATAACTCGGAAAGGCCAGCCGGTGGAACGTTTTTTACTTCCGATTCGGATTTAGGAGGCCAAACTACTTACAACTTTTAAGTTTAATCTCATCGGCAATAAGTACACTTGAATTAACTTTATTTTTACATATTATTCTTTTTAATTTTGCCTTCAGAATACATTATATAATTTTAGAAAGGTGTTAGTTCTTCAATCAAAATATATTGTTAAAAAAATATCCGGTTAACCGACTCGAAAAAAAAGGTTTCTCGAATAATCGAAAATGAAAAATATTCGAAACCGGTTAGGTTTCAAAATAAAAAACGGTTTTCAATTACGGTTATAAATACTTTTATATCAATTCTTTAGACTTGTAGACTTTTCAGCTCGAAACTCTGCATGTCCTAGTTTTAAAATATAATCTACCTAATCCTGCTCATCGTTTTTCTAAATTCAAAGAAAATAGAAAGATAAGAGGCATCTATCTAAAGTCAACAAAAGTCGAACATTTTTGAAAGTACTCGTATGGCTTTTCTTATCAGTTCCGAATCCTTATCGAATATAATTTTTTAATTTCCTTATAAAGGTAGTTTTTTATACAGGTATAGAACTTTAAATTTATGTGTGATTTATGTTTAGTTTGGTTTGGCATTTCAACATGAATAGACTGACGTCTGAACAACGTTTCCAAATTGTGTAAATTTATTTTGAAAATCATGGTTCTGTTCGAAATAATCGTCCATCAGAGCAATTAATTCGATTAACTATGGAACGTTTTCGCACCACGTTTACTCTAAATGATAATATACATCCACATAGACGTCGTACAGTGCGTACATAAGAAGTCATTGCTGCTGTAGAGCGTAGCGTAGAGGAAGACCCCAATCAGTCTATCCGCCATCGTGCACAGGAATTAGATATGTGTCCATCTACTTTATGGAAGATTTTGAGGAAAGATCTTGTTTTGCTTGCTTACAACATCCAACTCGTGCAACAATTGAAGCCACAACCACGATAACCTAGTATGGCGTAGATTCGGTGAATGGGAAGGAAACGTTTGGTAACCGCATAGTTTCACGTTTCGGACCCTTGAATTGGCCTCCAAGATCGTACGATTTAACGCCGCTGAACTATTTTCTGTGAGGATATGTGAAGTCGCTAGTCTATGTCGATAAGCCCGAAACGATTGATCACTTGGAGGACAACATTCGCGGCGTTATTGCCAATAAACGGCCACAAATGTTGGAAAAAATCATCGAAAATTGGACCTCCAGATTAGACTACGTCCGATGGTCATATGCCAGAAGTCATATTTATATTATAATACCAGATGATTATCTTTCGAAGAAAGTAAATTTCATGTCAATTTTAAAAAAAATCATCTTTGTTGTATTACATTTCCAAGTTTTATACCTCTATAAAAAAACACCCTTTACAATGTAGTCCTCACATGTTTTTAAAAATATATTAAAAAAAAAATCTTTAATCAAAAATGTGAGATAATTTAAATTTTGTGCGATACCGCAAAATTAGCATATGTTTAACCAAGCTTCTTATTTGCGCATCTTATTTTTTTCCAACAGATGTGTTGTTTGTTAAAATGGCAGGTGCCTTAGACACTTTTTTCACTTCAAAAATATTTGCCAAACAGATTCAACCATTTTTTGCTACAGGTTTTTAGAAGATATAAATAAAATTGATTGAAGTTCTGACAGTTTGATTAGCGACTGGCTATTTTAGATGTATTTTTTTTTGGGTTGGCAATGCGTGTGCCAAAGCCTCAATAGGTGTTTAATGTTCCACTGAAATTGGAACAGTTTAGGTTTTTTTTTTTTTTAAATTTCAAATCAATGACCTGTTAGTTTCCAAAAGTTTTATAAATTATTCATTACTTAAGCCTAATTTCAAATACAAAATCTTCCTTTTCTGCTTGATGTCCAATTACTCACACTTAGTTTTTTTCATTTCCTAGTGTTATGGAAATTTATATTTACCTTTTAAGTTTAATTTACGTATTCTTTACTTTTGAACTCGTTTAATCACATCAGACACTTTACGAGAAAAAAATCTTCCAATATTCTATTTAAATATATACACTCAAAAAAAAATTTAGTAGAAAAGTTAGTAAAACGTCTAACACATCAAGTAAACTATTTTTCAGGAATTTTTTTTGCTAAACTTATGTTTTCAGGTAAAATTTTAGTTAAAGTTATTCAGCACTTAACTTTTTGAACTAATGTTTTACTAATTTATTTTGCTAAACAAATTGTGCTGATACTAATTTTTTTTTTTGAGTGTATAAATAAAAAAAATCCCTTTGATTTTTCAAGTCGTGTTTAAATTAACATTTTTATTGTAGCTACAATAAATTAATAATGTTACCAACTAATTAATTTTTGACGAGATTGATACTTTTTATGGGGACGTTCTTTTTAGGAAGATTCTTAATTAAAGTCCTAGGTTTGTTTCCCTAAAAATTTTACGTACACTCAAAAAAAGTCCGTAAAGTTTGCAAAAAAGTTAGTTGAGTCATCAAATTTTTTGCTAGAAAAATCCTTGCAGAAAAATTGCTAATATCT
The DNA here is from genome assembly GCA_021234595.1 of Delia radicum. NCBI lineage: Eukaryota > Metazoa > Arthropoda > Insecta > Diptera > Anthomyiidae > Delia > Delia radicum. The sequence continues at coordinate 223,243,643 of CM037852.1, read as the reverse complement.
GCAAAAGTGTTTTGCTGTAAATCCGTGAGTTGATTTTTAGAAAAAAATTAGTAAATTCAGCAAAATGTCTTGTCACTTAGTTCAATGCGAGCTAAAATCGACTTGTTGATATCAAGAACATATTTTGTGGGAGCTTAGTAGATTAAAAAAAAAAATAAAAAACTTAGTACACTCAAAAAACAAGTATTAACTAAAATTAAGTTTACACCTTACTAAAATGCAGTTTATAAAAATTTCCTAAAAAAAAAAACATAATTGCTTACCAATAAAGTAAATTAATTTTTTCTGAACTCAAAAATAATAAGCCATTTTCTTTAATGAATTAGGTAAATATTCTTTAAAAATGTTAGAAAATATATTTCTTGAAAGTAAAAAAATCTTAAATTTAATGAATTTATTAAACTAAAAGTTAAGAAGTTTAAAATTGTACACAGAAAAAATTATTGGCCAGAAATATCTAATTAATCGATTGTTTGAATATCAATGGCAATTTAAACAATTTTTTTAATTGATTCAATTAAAAAATTTATTGAATTTTCTAATATATCCATACAGTGTTGACAACATGTAAACAAAATTTTTAAAAACTTGGCAAACTATTTTTTATTTAGATTAAATAATCAAACAAAGGTTTAATTATATCAATATATTATTTAATTTGTAAATAAAAAGAAAAAAAATCGCAAATGATTTACTTTTAATAAGTTGAATAGTTGACCGATTTCAAATACTTTTTGTTGAGATATTCGTGTACGCACGAAAACTTAATTTAGTTTCGTGTTTTATCAGTGGTAATAAAAGTGCACATGTGGATTTAAATAAACCTTATCGAAAAAGGACAATTAAACTATTATTTTTGTAAATAATTAAATTTTCAATAAGTATAAGTGTCATTAAACTATCATTTTAAAGTTGTGTGTGATTTTTTTAAGAAAGCAACTCAATTACAAGAAAAAGTTCAAGACAAGACAAGCAAAACAAAAATTTTGTCTTTCCTTTTATTTGTTTTCTTATAATACATTTTTATATTAAAAAGCTTCAATTTTATTATAAATAAAATGTCAATTTAATTCACAAAACTACATTTCTTTTTTTATTTAATAGGGGGCATATACCAAAAATAAAAATACGAGTTTTCAATTAAAACTACAATTGTTTTCTTCTCAAGTTTCAATTAAAGTTTTAATCAATTTAACTAAACTTTTGAATTGAGGTTGTTAAGAAAAACAATAACTCTTTTAATTGATATTATTATTATTATTTTAATTGAAAGAGTTTTAATAAACTGTCTGCAAATTTTTGTAGTTAATACTTTCATTTCAGTGGTAGGTGCAAAATCAATTAAAATATTAATTGATTCAATAAAATTTTTAATTGAAACCCGTTTTTAGTTTTTTCTGTGTATGAAAAACCTAAAATCAAATACGCAACTTACTTAAGTTTAGTTCAATATAATTAATTTCTTAAAATTAAGTTTATAACTTCTTAAATATTTTCTTTAAACCTTTGAAATTCTTATTTGTTTTATAGTTCATATTATATAAGTGTTTTAGTTTTGTCAAGTAAAACTTAAGTAATAAATTTCACATTCACAACTAATTATTTTCGTTAATATTGACTTAAACGTTCAATTCGTCTTGCGGTTCAGTGCCGTAAGGAACCATATGTTTTGTTTTTGGTTAATGTATAGTATATACCACTAACGAAACAGCTGATTCGTCACGGAACGGCAAGACTAATAGAGCCTTAACAGTTAAATGAAATTGATTACTTAACTAAAACGTGGCAAACCTAAACACTTACATATTTAAAAGTACATACATACAAAAAAATAAGTTTGTAGAAAAGTTGTAAATCAGGTACACTATTTTTTTTAGCAAATTTTTTGCTAAAATTATGTTTTAAACTAAAATTTTAGTTATACTTATTCAGCACTTAACTGTTTTGAACTAATGTCTTACTAATATTTTACTTATGTTTTACTAATTTATTTCGCTAAAAAAATTGTGTTGATTAGCACATCAATAGTGTGAACAACCAGACTGACAGATATACGCAGAATGAATTAGATGTCGAGTCATGTCTAGATGTAGTAGTGACAAGGAAAACGATACTAAAAAGAACAGCTCTAGTAAGACATAATATAAAAAAATCAACCATGGAAGATTTTTGTATCTGTTTTTCATACATAAAACAAACTCGTGGATTAAAACAACTTAATCTATTAATCTATTAATTAAATAAAAGACAAAATAAAGTATTTAAATTTAATAAAGATTAAATGTGTATTTGTGAACTTAATTTTTATATATATTAATAATCTTGTGTGATCAAATTGCAAACAGATATGCAATAAGTAGACAGACATAAGCGAAATACAAAGACATACATCTTAGGTAGGTTTTTCCGATTCCTTTTTCTTATTGCAAAAAAAGGTTGTATATGTTATTTTTTGTTAGTTTTTCGTTTCGTTTCTATAATTCTCTGCGGCATTTGCGTTCCTTTAAAAGATAGCATAATTTAGACAATAATTGATGTAAGTAGTTCAAAGATAATTTCGTTTATGTTATATATAATTATTTCTATTGCTTTTAGATATTACATTAATTCATATCGTCAATTTGGGAGTATGAACATTTTTATATTTTGTAACGTATTGTAAATTATTTTAAACAGAATCACAAAAATATGTTTTATGATTTTCAGCAAATAAATTAACTAAAGCATAATTTTTCTACAGATTTTTTGAGGTTTTTTCAGTCTACTAATATTCAGAAAAAATTTTATTAATTTTTATCAAGAGTTTTTTAATTTCTAATCTACTAAGTGTTAGCAAAACTTTTGCTGAATCTACTAATTTTGTTGCTAAAAATTAGCTCGCTGATTTTCAACAAAAGATTTTGCTGACATTAGCATTTTTTTTGCAAGCACCCTCCTGACTAAAATTTTGCTGACTCAGAAAATTTTTTTGCTGACTTTACTAACTTTTTTATTTGAGTGTACCTTTTTACCAATTAATAAATAATATTATAAAAGAAATTAAACAGGCAAGTAACATTTTTGTTGTTGTTTATTTTTAATATAAATGAATTTAAATGAACTAAAAATAAGTTAATTTTGCATTACCACAAGTTCAGGCGTTTTAAAATTTAAGAAAATTTAACTTGATTTTAAGATAATTTTACTAGATTTAAGCAAAAATTATACTTAATTTTAGTGGAAAATCTACTAAATTTTAGTAATGTTTCATAAAATTTAAGAAAAAATTTACTAAAATTTAATACAAATTTATTTAATTGAAGTAAATGGTGTTTATTTGTTTTTAAAAAACTGTATACTTTATTTGAGTTTAATTTAGTTTGAAGCCAAATCATTCAATAATTTCTTAAAATTTAGTTCAAATTACTTAATATTTAATAAACTTTTTTTTTGAGTGTTTAATGGGTAATTCATTATGCGAAAAGAAAATTTATTAATAATAATAAAAAAACGAACTTTTTTTATTTTTTATGAAATTGTATCAAATTTGATCAAATTATATATAACTTCATCAAATTAGATGAACCCATTTTTCATATCAAATTATATCAGCTGATATCCCATTGGATCTCATGAGATAAGATTATGTATGTCTTTTTCGGATCAGCTATGATATGATCTGATAATGAATTATATATGATTATATATACTAATTCCCATTTAATTTCGTTCAAATCCCCATTTTTGTAGCAAAACTAGTTGGTCACATAATTGCAAGAAACAATGTGCGATTTGTCATTTCATTTCAAAACAAATCTCAATGTGTATACAGTGGAACATGATTATAACGAACTCTCGGGGATGGGACGATTTAGTTCGTTATAAGCGAAGTTCGCTATAAGCGTGGTAAATATTTTACAACAAATTATTAAAATTTCAGGATTCTTTTCTTAAATTCAACTAATTTTACATTTTAATTTAAATTTTGCATCAGCGCCAATTATGGTTTAATAGAGGCTACAAAAGTAGGCAACAATAAATATATTACAAATTTACTGTATAATTTTAATTAAAATTTAACAATATATTATACATAATAATAAAAAATTAAAAATATATATATATTTACAGTTTTAATAATGTAAACTCGTAAGAAGTTGACAATATAGAAATATTTTTAAGACTACCAGGTAATTGGTTATACCAGTTAGCACCAGCGAAAGAAACTCGTTGTTTAGTCAACTCGAGGCGACATCTCGCAACATTCAGATCCGTAGCATGTCTTGTTATTCTTTGAGTGTGTATCAATACTTCCATTAAATTCCGTTTCATATAGTTTTTAATTTTTTTTAGTAAATTTGTAATTAAAATACAAAATTTTTAAGATTTCATTTTAGTACCTCGATTTTTTATATGTTCGGTATAAGCGTGCACACATAAAAATTGAAATGCGTATTTCGGTGGCGATAACAAAGAAATTTGTTGAGTACAATCATATTTAAATGTGATTTCAGAAAATTTTTTGTGTTTCAACTAAAATTCAGTTGTATTAACAAATTTCTGTTGTTAAAATCAATACTAAGTTTAAACAACGGATTTCAGTAATAGAAAACGAATTTTAGTTGGCAAATGGCTTAATTTTTCTCTGTGTGTAAAAATTTATATGAAAATTCGTTAAAGTGTCCCAAAAATTATTCCGTTATATAAAAAGTTCGTTATAAACGATGTTCGTTATAACCGTTTTATTTTGTATGAAATATATAAGTAAATGCTTTGGGAACTGAAAAATCATTCGTTATAACCGGTGCACAGTGCGACATTTGGCCAATCTGGGTGGATAAAAATCGAAAAATAAAAGTTGGCGGATTGTTATTATTTAAATGAATGTGACAGCAAACAATCCATATACTATGGAAATAATCATAATATGACGAAAAAAGTGCTGTTTCATTTGATACAGGAGTTTAAAGTCACATCTTGTAATAGACTTTTGAGAAATAAAATATATTTTTGAGCACCATCCCAACTTCAAACACTTATAACTTTTTTGTTGTTGGAGTTATAAGTCCATTTTTTAAATACAGCATTTTTAATCTAGTTTTTAAATCCGTGCTCATTTTTCAATTTAATCGAAAACTTATTGTTGTAATTTATTAAAAACAAAAATTAAAAATTAAAAAAAAAAAAACGGAAACTTCGTTGTAATAAAACTATAGTTTCCTCACGCTGCCTCACACGACCTATACTTGTGGCAGGTGTTGGAATGTCTCTAGTAAGAGATTAAACCTTGTTTGCTGGCGATTTTTTGCGATTTATAGAGTATTTAAAGTTTAGTGAGCGTTTAAAATGGACTTTTTGCTTGATTTTTGTTTTTTAATTCCAGAGACTTTAAGTTTTAAACTATATGAAAAATACACTTATATTGCACATAAAATTGAATGATTATGTAAGAATACATTATAATATAAAATGTAATGTGTTATTACACCAAACCCTTGTTTAACGGCATTACATTTTTTTAACGATGTTTAGTTTTTGTATAAAATATGGGAAAATTGGATAATTGTTAAATTTGTAGAATTCGCAATGGAATTAAAATAATGAAAACCAAATAACTTCAATTTTTTGGTTTGAAATTCTAAAATATGGATGGAACACGCCCCTTTGTGTTACATTATAGAGTTAATTTTACAATGTACATAAGTCAAAAAATGAAATCTAGAAATCAAGGTTGTCCAACACAGCTTAAATATCTGTTATAAAAAAGTGGCCGTACACCGCCCATCAATAATTATCTTCGAGTTTATTGTGTAAATTTTTTTTTACAAAATGGTACACAAATAATAATTTTTTTTTACAAAATTTAATAAAAATTCTTCAAATTATTTAAGCAAAGTTCTTAAATAATAGTTAATTTCCCAAAAATGGGCATGGCAATTGTTCGATTGTGCCAAATTTTGTTGTCAATATTAGTTATGTCCTACATTATTATCAAACTAAATTTCAAGCCCGGATCTTTAAAATTAGATTTTTGTCCACCTAGATTGGCCAAATGTCGCACTGTGCGGTGTTCGTTTTAAGAGCGTTCCACTGTATATGTTTAATTAGTTCCAGATTTTTGCAATAACAACAATGTAGCAATTGTCAGGTAATTTGCATAAAAGCTTTTTGATTTTTTAAAAGTTTGGAAATTCTAATTCACACACTAAACTTTTTAAAAGTCATGTTTTGTTGCCGGCTAGACAGCTGCTTTTTCTGAGTAGACACTATTGTACGGAAGTACGTTGTATAAGTTTTACGGTTTAACTTTTTTTTGTCGTTCTGCGTTGTCTTGCTACGTCATTTTATTACCTGTATGATTCACCCCACCGACCGTTTATAATATCATTTGAATATTATGACACCACGCAAAACAGAAAAAACCCCGTTTTTACGTTTTTTTAGAGTATTGATTTAAGTAAGCTTTAATTAAAGATTTAAATGAGGAACAAAAAATATTTGAGCATTGTATTTCAAATGACAGTTATCTGTTAATTGAGTATTGAGTATTGAGTATTGAAGTTAAGGTTAAAGAGTGAGTTAAAGAGATCAAAGTATATTTTTTTTAAATATCTCTTTTATCAAAAGGGGTGTAAACAATGATGGATTACATTTAAACGGCTTTACTGTATTAATTGATTTTGTTAACGCTAATTAAGTAATTGACCTTACAACAGAAATTTCATGTTAGAAAAAAAAGTTTAGACATTCTTTGAACAAGTTTTGGATTATTTCATTACGAACAATTAGGTTGACAGGACTTTAACTGCAAAATCGGATTGCTGCTATTCCAAACGTATTGGGTTAGAACCGAATTGTTTTGGTGCAGCAACACTTGTCCTAAACGAACAACAATTTTCTCAAAATAACAAAACGGTTGTGCAAGAAAAAAATCTAGTTGTGGCAAGTAAAACTAATTTTCATTCTCACTAATTGTTCTGTAATCCGAATTGATTGCTTTTCTCTACCTAAAATTCTTAAGGCAGCCAAATGCAGAGTTCATTCAGTCCATAACACCATTGTGATTCCCTCAAACCACCCCCAAACATTCACACAAAAAAACTGTGAACCAAAAAAAAAAAAAACCTAGAACCACACAGATTCCCTAAAAAAGCCCTCGAAGCAGGACAGAGACACATCCACGTAATCGACGAACTTGCTTCCCTTCAGCCTTGTAAACTCTCAAAGCAGATGCTGCAGTATCTTCTCGTCCACACAGCCTCAATCTATCCTACATCCACAAATAAAAAACAGCGACCCAAAAAAACTTAAAAATATACAGATCTCCTCAAAAAGTCTGAGAAACTGAACAAAATCACATACTGTGGACTAACCATTTCTTCAAAGAACCTGGGTCACAGTTACCAGAGAAGTCTCTTAATCCCGTAAACTCGCAAAGCAGATGTTCCCACTGTTCCCTCCTCGTTCCCAAACTTTCTACAATAATCAGCATCGAAGTAACCAGAGTTCATCCATTCGGCCTATCGCTCAGGGCCCCATATGAACTCCTATTAGCATCAATGAGGAAAAGCGTGACTAAGCTACTTGCTTTTAGTGTCGGTAATGTCTTCTCTCGATTTATAACGAGTTTTCTCAGAGACCGCACTATACGTGTTGTTTTAGATGGGGTCTCATCAAACGAGTTTCAGCTAAATCAGGGGTACCGCAAGGTTCTGTCTGACCTTCTTGGTCAGACCTTCAATCCTATCTACTCTTTTGCAGATGACAGCAACATTTGTCATTCATTTTCATTCTATTACAGGCCAAGATCTTTGGAGATAGAGGGCATGCGGCAGAACATGAATGACACACTCAATCAAGACCTTTCTACAATTTCCGAGTGGGGTCGCGCGAATAAGGTCGATTTTAATGCACGCAAGACACAATGTTGTATGTTAACCCACAGACGGGCTGTGGAATTAACATTGTCATCTGTAGCTATGGATGGTATAGGTATTGAGGAATCGGATACTCTTGATGTTCTGGGCATGAGAATACAGTGTGATGTCCGTTGGAATAAGCACGTATTTCAAGTGTCGAAAGAGGCACCCAAGTGTCTCGGTTTTCTAAAACAAATGGAATACAACTCTCATATATGGGCAGGGGCTCCACTGTCTATTCTGAAGCTTCTAGACCGTGTTCAGGGGAGGGCGGTGAAGCTTATCAATGACAGTAGTGTATTCAACTCTATTGATTCATTGGAGCATCGTCGGAATGTGGGTTGTGTGACACTTTTCTATCGATATTACCATGGGAAATGCGATTTCTGGCACACTAATCATCCAACTCTTTCTCCACGACTCCAACATATCCTAGGACCCATGTCAGCCTGACTGTATGTCGAAGAATCCGGCCAAGGTGTTCAATACGGGCCCCCTGATTTAATCGTATCGGATTACAATGTTGGCAAGACTCCACGAAGATGCTAATGATTTCTGAGTACATATTTAAAACAAAATTTCATCAAAATCGGTCCATGTATTAAGATAATATATATGCAAATGTGAATTTTTTAATTTTTTAAGATTATCGTATTAAAATTATCACTTTAATAATCCTTTCTATAAATGCTACTTAATTTCGTGTAGGGTAGACGAAAAAATTTTTCAACTCTATAAAAAAATCAGGCAACTCTACAAAAATTGTAGTTTCTTTTTCGGACTCAGCGCGTGAATTTCACTCTAAAAAGGCTTATTATTTTTATCACCAACAATTTATATCGAACTATATTCAAATAATAAAAGTTTTACAGAAAATGTATGAAAATCTAAAAAAAGTTCGTACTTTTACACATAATGAATGCATGGGTCGAATTTGATCATTTTTGATATCAGGCATTAGGCTATATTTAATAGTTTGCCCAAATATCAGACAAATTATAACATTTTATTACATCTTCAAAACATATGTCCATATGTCGTGTCCATACTAACTTGGCCAATCCCTCTATTAAGGTGAAACATAATAAAGTACATCCTTTATTCATGTACCATATTTCAGTTATTTGAATTAATATATAAAGAAGTTTTTGAGTTATGACCGTATTTTACCACTGTGCAGTGTAGAAAACCATATGTAGTTGTTTGGGTTGTAATATAGTTTCTTTATTTTTAATGTAAATTTCAGTCATTTGTAAAACAAATTAAATTTTTTACTAACCTTGTAGTTCATTTGAAAACCAAACCACGTCGAATGACTGTTTTATGATTTTATATTCATTTATTACAGTAGTTTTTTGTTATTTTAAGAAAATAAAAAAAATAAATGTTTGGTTATTTATTACTAACATACATATGTGGTTCATTTTTACTACAATTGTGGTTAATTTTTTGAACATTAAAAAACAAATGACAATGTTAGTTGAATTTACTGAAATGTAAGTCGTCCTTTCTTTAAGTGAAATTTCATTTGTTTTTATCTACATTTGCAGTGGTCTTTAGATAGATTAGATTAGACTAGAGTGGCACTATGCACCGCGACCAGAAGTTGGTATTTTGTGCTACCAACGAATACACCCTATAGGTTCAGGCTCCCTACGAAGCCAATTATCCTACCAAGTAAACAATTCCAAACGTCCGATGGCGTCACTATTCGACCACCAAAATATCGCACCCTCCTCTCTCTGACATACCCACTGGGTACGCCTCAGAAGGGTTCAGGGCCAATGAATTGTCCGTTCGTTGCCCTCATGCCCCTCATGGCCAGGAACCCAGCCCAGTGTCAACGAGTTGTTAAGTCCGAGACGATTAAGAGAGTCGATACATTCCTTAACCAGACCCTACGACACATCTTGAGCCCTCAAGGCACCAAGTGCCGCCTAAGATTTGCATAAGTTTTTTTTTTCATACATTTTTCTACCTTTTACCACCATCATATAATTACAGAAGTTCGTTCAGCTATTATATAATATATTAAGTTGTATAAAATTCTTTCTAATTTTATTAATTTAGATAACATGTGATACAATTAGATGTGCCCAATTTCGGGATACATTTACATCAGAGAGCATCTAATTAGATAGCATTAGATTAAATTGTATAATGCCAAATATAATCTGATACATACTAATATTTGTAATCTGATACACCCATTTTGCGGATGAAATTATATAAACAGAGATATGATATCTTATATTGTTATATCTAGCATACATAGACTTTTTTAATCGGTTATACAAAAATAAAATTTTTAAAATATCTTCAACCGTTTAGGATTCATATTCTGTCAAAATTTCAATTTCAATATTTCCACTAGATGTTGCTGTAAGGCAAAGAACTTTCTTAATGAATCACTATTTTATGTATCTGCAAATTTTGGTTGAAAAATAGCCAACTATAAACGTGTTCTTATCAAGTTATTTTGGATAATCGGGAGCTTACTGTATTTCGATTATCTGAGGAAGGTAAAAAACACTTCTATATCTAAACTCCTTAACCATTAGCTAAGCTACACATTATTTACAATAAGATTTCCATAAGTTTTTTTGTTTTTTTTTTCATAATTTTCTCTACCTTTTAATAAGACAATAATATTTTTTTTTCAACTGATCTTTAAGACCACCATCATAGAATTACAGAAGTTCATTCAGCTATCACAAGTTAACAATTAAGCCCACCCTGCCGATGCTTTAAAAACACTTACTTCAATGCAAACTAATTGCATGGATTTGAATTTACTGGAGTATGTCTATCAAAGAGTTTATTAGGGTTTAATGTTACATGTTAGAACGAACTTTATTAACGAGTACGTTGGTTGTTGTACGAACAACGAGACAGCAACAACGGAGACGACAACGTTAAGGAGTAAATTGTTAGAAAGTTTATTTACATATTTACCGCAAGGTGATCAAATGTACGCATAATGACATTTTCAAACTTCTTTGAGTTACATACACTCAACTCATTGCTGTCGTTGTTACAGCAAAGATTGTCAACGATGCGTAGGATCAGTTACACAGGCTGAATGGAATGAATGTTCGTTCCCCTTTTTAGTTTGCCCTTTTATTATTTAGCTCGTATTCTTACAGAGCGCGTGTTTCTTGTTTGAGTTTGTTCCAAGGCAGAGGAATAAAAAGAAGCCCTTCTTTCATTTCTTATTTTTCATTATTTTTGTGCCTGAGTATGCATGGCTAAATATTCTCTAGTTACATAAACTTTTTCTTTTTTTTATTATATCGGATCAAGTTAGAAATTTTTTAACCCTTAATTGGATGAAAATAAAAATTCAAATAATATTATGCAGAAGATAAAAAGGAAGGTGTTTAAGGAAAACTATTTATATATGATCGAGGATGTTTTCCGAATAAGATGTTATACGCACCTGTATTTTTTTTTGTTGACCTTAAGACTGTGGCCATAGAGGCGCTTTTTAGAAAAAGTTATCGTACATGTTATAGCTACCCTATGGGAAGTTTAGACAAACTGCCACCATACTAGACCATTTATATGATGCAGATAGTTAACTTTAACAAGACGTTATCTTAAGATGTCGAAATTTACCTCTTCTGACAAGAAAATTGTTCCCATGGTAATAAGAGAGGAGTAGTTCTTGCCATCGTTTTGATTTGAATCCAGTCCCAGCTAAAAATAACCTCGCTTTGTTAAGCAGTAACTGCATTTGTATGCTTCCAAAACAGCGCTTCATCACCTTGCACACAATAAAGCAATTACGGAAGACATTCTTTTGTGCTTCCCTAAATGCCTTCTTTGGAGCAGTGGATAATGCTTACAATGAAGCAGTAACGAATGCATACAATGAAGCAAGAAAGCGCTTTTTATTGCTTACGAAGGCATGCATTTATTGCTTCTTCCCAGTAAAATAGTAAAATCCAAATAACTGGTCGTAGAACAACTTATACTGTTTTATAACAGTTCTTATTTCTGTTTTATAACAGTTCTTATTTCTGTTTTATAACGGTTCTTATTTCTGTTCTACAGCTGGTTCTTTTTATATGAAGTTTGTCCTATTTGCAATAGGTTCTGTACCTCCAAACAAGAACAGGTTGCTTTAGAACCGGTTCTAGAACCAGTTTGGAGGTTCTGTACCTCCAAACAAGAACAGGTTGCTTTAGAACCGGTTCTAGAACCAGTTAAAGAACTTGTTATCGGACAGTGACACCTTACATTTCGACTCCCAGGAAACTGTTCTAGAACCGGTTCCATGTAACCGGTGGTAAAAGAAGTTGTTCTAGAACAGGTTCAGAGGTAATCTGTTCTAAAAAATTTTGCTGGGTTAGAGCACATTAGAGAAGCGCTTTTCACCTACTTCAAAGATACATACCATCAAGAACAAAAATCACATCTTCTGAAATTTTTTCGGAAGCGCTCGTTAAATAAATATTGCCTTTCAGATCTGCAACTGGGAAAGCACTATTTTTTGCTGGGGTACTATATTAATAAGTTTTAAACGAATTAGAATAATTCAGAAGCTGTTCAGTTGGGTTTTTCTTGTCAAAATTAGAAATATATAAAGGACCGAGCAAAACCACATATTACCAAATAATAGGTAAAGAAATGTATCGCCATAGCGCTTCACTACTTTACTTCACTGATGAATTTTACAGGTGATGAGCCTAAAACTAATATGTGTACTCATTACCTAATAGGGGGTTAAGTAACTGGTTACTTATATGGTTACCTGGTTCGAAAAATTAATGTGTCTATAAATAGATTTTCATAAAAACAAAATTATTATAAATTTTTTTTTTAAATTAAATAAATAACGTGGTCTCGCTGGGGTTCGAACTAGGGGTCTTTTGGTTGTAGGCGAGAACTCTACCCACTGATCTATCGTCACATATAAGAATAAGTTGCTTTAAACGTAAATGAATTGTTGAGCTTCGAGTTTTCGTTTGTGATTTTAAAAATATATACCTTACCCTCATGCTTACAAAAAAAATCACAAAGTAATGTGTCTAAGTAAAGATGCATTTGTAGTTGATGATCGGTAAGACATTATTTTATGTTTCGAAATAATGTAAAAGGTAATGATGTATCATTACAAGATAATCCATGAGTAAACAGTTATCGGCAACTCATAACTTTATTTTTCGAAATAATGTTGAACGTTAGGAGTTTCCCTTACAAAGTAATGCTTTATGTAACCCATTACCGGCAACTCGTTACTTTTTGTTGGAATATAATGATACAGGTAAGTAGTATACATTACAAGTTAATGCATTACACTATCGCTGCCATTACCAAAGTTTTGCCTTGACGAGCTTACCAAGTACCAAAATGTTAAATAACAAAATTGGCCCTCTAAAAATACTACAAGTTCTCGTGATAAATTGATACAATGGACAACACAACAAAAATAATAATGGAAACAATTGGGAATATAAATACTTAGTTTACCACAAATTCGCTTACTACTAGATAGGGATGCCAAACGGGACTGATTTTTTAAATCCCGGGATTCACGATTTTGAAAACTGCTATCACGGGACCCTGAGATTTTTCAGCATTTCGGTATAAATCATTAGAAAATTTTACTATTCACATCTTACATACAGTACACAGAAAAAACTAAAAACAGGTTTCAATTAAAAAATTCATTGAATCAATTAATATTTTAATTGACTTTGCACCTATCACGGCAATGATAATATTAATTAAAACTTTTATTGAAAATTAAAAAGAAATAAATCTATAAATAACTATCTGCAAAAAAAATTATGATGCTCAGAAAAAGTGTGTGAACGACACGTTTGTATGAAAATGAGTTTTTAGTTACGCTATGTATGTTTGTGTATTTGTGTGTGTGTGTGTGTTGTTTGTAAACTACAAATGAATGCATTTTGTAATTTATACTGAAACTTTTCTAATAATTTGAGAATTATGTCTAAAATAAAATATTTATTTATATATTTAAAAGTCTATTAAAATATTAATTGATTCAATTAAATATTTGTTGAGAAACAAATTTAATTCAAATTAAATCTTTTATTAGATATTTTGGGTTGATAATTTTTTCTGTGTATGCAAAACAAACAAAAAACTATTAACTCATTATTACCCAAGCGTTCCGTTTACAACCAATTATTTTTACAGGGCCTACGACGAGGAAGTTAAGGTGACCCCAATTTTACCACAACAAAAAGCTTCTTACGAAGATATCCGAGTGGCTTGTAAACCATCCAATCTCTGGAAAATATTATCATCTTGAAGTACCCAGCTAAAAATAACCTCGACTGTATTTCTATGCTTCCACGAAAGCTCTTAACTGTCTTGCATACAATAAAGGAATTGAGAAAGCATTTTTCTGTGCTTCCCTAAATGCAGATTCTTTTGAAGCAGTAAATAATGCATACAATGAAGCAGTAAAGAATGCATACCATGAAGCATTAATGTTGTCTATACGCAAAAGAAGCGCTTGTTATTGATATTGCCTACGAAGGCATGAATTTCTTACTTCTTAGAGCACATGAAACAAGCGATTTTCATCTGCTTAAAAGAGACATAATCGTACCAAGTGGGACATCGCGAACCAAAATAATGCCTTCTGGAATTGCTGCGGCAGCGCTCGGTAATTAAATAATGTCTTCCAAAACTGCTTCTGGGTAAGCACTATTTTTTGCTGGGTAGTTTCAATTAACGCAATGTCTCCTCCACCATTAACTCTTAAGGGTTAATATGTATTGCCAACCAATATGAGTACCAGTTGTAAAGTTGAGACTTTTCAAGTCTTTACAATTTTACACATGACTGATGATATGAATGATGATCGATCGTGTTGTACGTTCCGTTCCTTCATAATATTCGTAACTGCAAAACATGTTGACAATTTATACTTCAGTTAGGCTTGTGATCAACCGATGTTATAATGATGTCCATGAGTCCTACTGTACGTTTGGCATCAAGTTGCCGTTCTGAGTTCAAGTTATTAATTCATACTTTGTTAAAAGTATATAAAAATTAAAAAACAATAAACAAGAATGTTGCCAACGTTTTCTGTGTTTCGTTTCTTGTTCGAAAGGCATAGAGTTACCGATAAGTTTTGTTGTTGTAAGGCTTCTTAAAAATCTTAAAATAAATAAAATCCATGGAAATCTTAATATGATCTCAAAATAAGTTCTTATCAAGTTTGGAAAAATCTTTACATTGTTAAACACCATCTTTTTTGTTTTAGGAATTAATTGTTTCGCTGCTGAGTTTTCCACACAAATCACACCTACAACATATTGCATGTTCATTGGATTGTGAACCATTCGTGTTATTTTAGGCACGTTACTCAATGTCTGTATTATCTACGACATGGGTTGTATGTTTAAAAGTTGTTGAATATTGTTCACATGTGTTTAATTTTCATTTGCAGCGTTTGTCACAAATCCTCTTAGACTAATTGTTGATACACTCAGGAAAAAAATTTCATCATATCGATGATATTATTTCATAAATCGTTTTTCATCAATTATTCATCATATTTATGAATTCTGCATAAATATTATGAAAAGTTTCATAACAATGTATGAAAAATGTTTCATAGACCTTCATAGTTTCATAAAAATAGGTTTTTATTGACATTTTTATTTAAATTTATAAAATATCATTTAGAATTTCTAAAACTACCAGAAATTATTTGACATTCGGAAATATAAATTATATCGAGACCCAATCGCCAAAAAGGCGTAATTGCCAAATCATAATTTAACAATAGATGCTTTTTTCTTTCTTATTTTTCTTTCTAAAGTTTTTTTTGTTTTATCCAATTGCTATGGAAGTTGAACATATTCAATATTCCATAGCAATTGGCGAAACGTAAGAAAATTAAAAAAAAAAAAAATAAGTAAAAAAGCATCTGTTTAATTATGATTTTGGGTCTTACTGGTCTTTGTGGCGGTTAAGGCTCGATATATTATTTGATGTGTTCTTAATATTAAATAGAGCTTTTTAAATGTAGTATGTGAAGTTTATGGAACATTTCATAATATTTATGAAACATTTCATGAAAATTTATAAAATTTTCCTAAAAAATTTGTAAAATAGCTTCATTCTGTTCATGAAATATCTAATAATATTTATTTAGCATTTCAGAAGAAGAAGAAGTTATAAAACTCCACATTTCATAAATATGAAGAAGCCTGTCGTCAATTTGATTTTTTATGAAACGGCTTCATAATATTTATGGATTGTTACATCCCTATGGGGAATGGTACCGGTTCTGCGTGTGCCACAGGATCGGTCCCTTCATGCCAGATTCCGGTCCTCAGCTAAACCCTACCCCATGTAAACAACTGGCAACTTTAACATTGGGTTGTCATAGGAGGGGGTCATTTGTCCTGCTTTAAACCACATAGTGGCAGGCCACAGGACTAACCAAATATGGGCATACCACAAGACTGTCGCAAAAGGGTCATGTCGTATAAAATAAACGAAAACTAAACAGCTTCCAATGGGTAAATTTCTTGCCAACTGGCTTTTTCTTTTCTTCTTTTTTAATAAGCATTCTGGATAAGTGACATGTCCTCCCTTTACCAGTCACAGGATTGGTAATTTTAGTACAATTGACACTGCTTAACCCACTTCAGTATTAAATTATACCAGTCCTATGATAAGTCCTTCTTTAACCAGTCACTTTTAGGTCAATTGACTCCTCATTCCCCTTAGGGATTTTACGAAAATCAATGAAGTTTTTCTTCATATTTATGAAGTTTTTCATAAATATGATGCAGTGTAGCTTCAGTTCGCTAAAATTGAAAAGAACGCAAAAATTTAAAAACTCGCTAAATTGAAAAAAAAAATCACATAAATAAAATTTAAAATGTCTATATCTCGAAAACATTTTTAAAATTTTTTTATTTTCATTTCGGCAATTGTTTTAGTTTTGGAGGTTTTTTTAAATTTTCGCATTTCTTTGTTGTCATTCATTATGGGTTATAAAAACTGGAAATTTTGTGTGCCCAAATTCATTTTCAATTAAACATTTAATACATATAATAAAATTTTTAATTGAAAGTTAGTTTGAAATCGAACACAAGTTTAACCCTCTAACGGGTAAGGCTGCCTCAGGGCAGTCTTCAAAAAATTTACCTCAAATGCGTCAAATGAGCGTTTTATACTTAGAAATTAATATATTCCGATAGAAAACTAAATCTACTAAATATTTTGCTAAGAAAGTTATCGTATGCCGTCCACTGTTTGGAAGCGAGAACGCTTCAAAATCAAAATTTCTTATAATTTCAAAAACTTATTATTTTTAAAAAAATATAGTTTTCAAAAATCTAAAAAACCAATTTAAGTTGACTAAAAACTCTTTATAAAACATAAGTAAGATTGAAGCTTTATCTTTAATAATAAGTCCTTACTTTAGTCCAAGTACTCACAGGAATTTATCAGGATTCCTCTAAAGGACATCGTCTTCACTTATAAACTAATTGACGGATTTTTATGAAATTTTGCAGAAAGAAGACGTTAAGTAGTAATAGCAAAGCGTTATAGTTTGAACAATATAAATTGAAGTTTAGATACTTTTTCGCCTAATTTAGCTTGTTCCAAAAAGCGAAAATCGCGATATCTTCTTAAATAGGAGCAGAAAAGAAATAGTTTTTCGAGCGTGGTTATATCTTGGTAAGAGAAATATTTTTTGTCCAAAACTTCTCTTTTATATGCTTTAGTTTTCAAAATGCACCCTAAAATAGTTTGGCTCATATCGCCTAAATTAGGCAACGATAAACAATTTTCATGTTAGAAAGTGTTTTGCAACCGTCAGATAATGACAATCGTAATTAATTTTTATATTAATTACTGTAGATTATTACTTTAGTTAGTCTCTTTTCTTCAACAATTTTGTTGAAGAACTTATTATTTGTTTTTCGAGTGGAGCACATGGTATGAATTTCGTTGCAAAACATCGTTTGGCAGTTAGAGGGTTAATTGATATTTTTTTGATCATAACTTTTTTGTGCAAGTTAATGATTTTTTTACAGCGTTAGAAAAATTTGAAAAATTTTGACAATCTAACGACCGAATTTCCATGTAAATAAGTTACTGGTCGAGTCATGGCTTATTCTTCGAACTTCTGAGTTTTCAAGTGAGGAAATTGTGTAATTACCCAGGTAAAAATTGCCAGCTGTACAAAAAAATAGTACTGGCAAAACACTGATGTTTTTGTACAAACTGTTGTGTTATAAATTACCAAAGATGCAACTAATGTCGTACTCGGAAAACACTATTTGGTCTGCAAAGCATGTGTTTTGCCAGTACCACTATCAAAATGCATTGCCAATATTGTTTTTACCAATATGACAACCAATTTGAAGCATTTTTTTTAATATTTTTTAATATTTCACACATTTAAGTAAGATGTGTAATCCCAGCAAAAAATAACCAGGATTTGGTAAGCCTTGCATACTAAAAAGCCATTAGGGAAGGCATTCTGTAGTGCTTCCCAAAATGCATTCTTTGAAACAGTGAATATTGCTTACAATGAAGCAATAAAGAATACATACAATCAAGCGTTAATGATGTCAACATACAAAAAAGCGCTTCTTATTGCCTAAGAAGGCATGAATTTATTACTTCTAAGAGTACATGAAAGAAGCGTTTTTCACCTGCTTAAAAGAGACATACCAAGTGGGACAAGGCCTTCTGGATTTGCTTTGTAAGCGCTTCGTAATTAAATGCCTTCCGGAAGCGCTTCTACGTAAGCACGAGTTTTTGCTGGGATACTTAGACGAAACTGTGTTGCTGCTTTTTAAATGTGTTTTATTATTTCTCAACATTAATTAATTTTAAGCTCTTTTAAAAGCACACAATTTTTTTTTTGTATTACCAACGTTATGACAACGGTGGCTAGTTCGTTCAAACCAACGGTTGGTCACTGTTATCAATCGGGTAACAGGACACTACTGACAGGATTATTAATCCCTCGTTCTGCCAACGCATAATCAACCGTCGCAGACGCTTTGCCAACACTGTGCCGATTGTATTCTTCTGCCTGGGTACTTATAACAAGTTTCGTCGGAGTCAAAAAACACAAATTTCGCAGTGCTATTAACCCAAGTCCCTATGGGGAATGGGACCGGTTCTGCGTGTGCCACAGGATCGGTCTCTTCGTGCCAGAGACCGCTCCTCTGCTAAACCCTACCCTATGTAAACAACTGGCAACTTGAACATTGGCTTGTCATAGGAGGAGGTCATTTGTCCTGCTTGAAACCACATAGTGGCATGCCACAGGACTAAGCAAAGATGTGCATACCACAAGACTGTCGCAAAAGGGCCATGTCGTATATAATAAACGAAAACTAAACAGTATGTATGTATGTAGGTATGTAATCCCTTTACCAGTCACAGGATTGGTAATTTTAGAACAATTGACACTGCTTAACCCACTGCAGTATTAAATTATACCAGTCCTGTGATAAGTCCTTCTTTACCTAGTCACTTTTAGGTCAATTGACTCCTCATTCCCCATAGGGGTGTTACAAAATTAGTCCTGGAAAGTTTGTGCAGGATTTATACGAAAAATTACCACAGTTTTCAAAACGATAGTGTATATTTGGGACAGTTGTTTGCATTTTTATTTTTCATATGTGTTTGTTTTACTGAATATCTGTGTATATATTTGGGATGTTCAAAAAAAAATTATTAATGCCATAGTTAAAACCGCAAAAAACTTACATGATCCTCCGCCTCTTTTTCCACATTTTATTTGTGGTTGTTCATTATTATTGCTATTGTTGGTGTTGTTTATTTTATCTATTGTATTTAAATAATTTTTTTTTATTGTAATTTTTCTTTAATTTCCATATTATTTGTAAATGTAATTATTACAGATTTTCTAAGGTTTCATTTTAATTTTGCAATTATAATTTTAGTTAATTATGCTCATTCATATTGTTCGCAATACCTTTTCATT
Organism: Delia radicum; assembly: GCA_021234595.1. Lineage (NCBI taxonomy): Eukaryota > Metazoa > Arthropoda > Insecta > Diptera > Anthomyiidae > Delia > Delia radicum. Next base: position 223,223,768 of record CM037852.1, on the reverse strand, counting down.
GGATTGAAGATTTTAAAAGCTGGTGTTGAAAATAGTTTTATAAGGTGAGAAGAAGTGTTTTTCAAAAAATTTTCAACAAACGCTTCTTTTTTTTTATAAAATAAACGAATAAGTAAATTTGAATCAAAACATATAGAAATGATGCTTCAAACCAAGAAATCTACTAAAGCTGGAGTTTCGACATATTTAACGAATAAAATTTAAATTTGTTGTCTTAAAAATTTGTTTGGAACGGTCAATAAACCTGAACTGGTAGAAATTTCCAACCATACAAAAAAAAAAAAAAAAAAATAGTACTGGCAAACCATTGCCATTTTTGTAAAACTTACCGTGTTAAAAATTACCAAAGTTACAAATAATATTGTACTACACACAGAAAACTTTTTTGTAGTTGAAACCGAATTTTTTTGGCAACCGAATTTTTGTGATTCCACGTACTATCACTATCACTATCACCCATATCCTGTGTTTCCTTACTTTTTGAATGCGAATGATTTTGAAAAACACATGAAATTGAAATTTGGTGCTTTCTAATCCCCTTAAATGTATAAAATTCTAAATAATATTCGTAAAATGTCGAAAAGATTTATCGAAAACATATGTTTTCTGTTAAAATGTTAAATTTGAACTCATCAATCAGTCTTATGGTTTTTAAAAAATGTTATAAAGAAAAAAGTGCTTTCGTTTTACTTTCTACAGGAAAGTAAATCGAAAATAAAAATGGGTATGTAAAAGTCAAAGCACCCAAAAGTCGTATTAATTTCACTTTCATGGGACTGTGAACATAGGACAGAGGTGTATTTTTAAATTTTAATACTATTGTGACAACCGACATCTATTTCCAAATTTCGAATTTTTATTGTAACAATTGAATATTTTATGTTGATAGACAATAATATTCTATAAATAGATTCACATGTGGCGTACCGTTATATTCCCCAAAGTCGTATTGCCCAAAAACCAAAATGACATATTGTCCAAACGTCCGCATATCCCCCAAAATTGTGGTTGTTAATATGTTATAACGACCAAATCAATGACAGAAAATCCAAAACTTTTTTTTGGGTGCTATGGAATTTTATTTTGAAAAAACTTTTTTTTTGGGCGCTATGTCATTTTATTTTGGTAAAACAATTTTTTTTTGGCACTATGTTGTAATTTTGCCAAATAAAAAATGTATGAAGTGTACAAAAAATGATAATCACGAAGAAAAAACTTTATTTCGCAAAGCCGCGTTCTATGAGGAAAAAAATCCCTAAGAGCGGCCGAAGGCCGCCACCCAGAAGAACTTGTTTTTCAAATCAGATGTCGAATCCGTTGACATATTATATTTTTAAGACATCAAGTAACATTTATTTGACCTGTCATAACTTTTTATGTCCCAAAATACCAACCTAAACCAAGATTTATTGTTTTTTAATGATTATTTTTTTTAAAGTCTATTTTATTAAAAATTTTACGTATATATTAGTGTCTAAACGTTAAATAAACAGAAGGCCAATGCTCTACTCTTTTATTTAAGATAAAAAACAATCAATTAGCTGTTTAAATGACAAAGCTATGACTGGTCAAATTATATTACTTATTGTCTTAAAAATAAGATTTCAACGCGAAATAAAGTTTTATCTGCGTGCGACACAAAAAATAAAATTGAAGCAATTTTTTTAAGTTTACTTTAAACTCTTTTGTTTGACTTCATGAATCAGCCTTGACATTTAAGGTCTTATGACATTTAAAAAAAAAAAAGTAAATTATGATTTTCGGCAATAACTTATTTTTTTACCGTCATAGCGCCCAAATTTATTTTGGCCAAACAAAAAAACCGTCATAGCGCTCAACAAAAAATGTTATTTCGTCCAAATCACTGTCGTATTGCCCAAAAACAAGAACATTTTTACAACAACAATTTACATATAGTTTTTTTGGGCGATATGCCGTTTTTTTCTTGGGCAATATGACTTTGGGGAATATAACGTTACGCAATCACATGTATTCAAAAACATATATTTTATTAATATAAAAATGTTATGCCTCGAATTGGGCTCGAATCGGCGATCTTCCGTTTGTCAGTCAAGTACTTTACCTCTAGCCTAAAGCCAATTTAAATATGTTTTTTTTAAAATTTCAACCTTGAATATTTTCTAGTTTGAAATGTAAATATATGTCTAAAAATAGATTAGTATGCACAACAGAAATTCGGTTGCTAATATCAATATTTAATTAGAGCTACCAAAACTATAAAAAAATGTATATTATTTCAAAATTATTTTATTAATAAATAAATCTTATCCGCGAACTGGGCTCGAACCGGCGACCTCCTGCTTGTCAGGCAATTACTTCTTATCTACAATCTACTTAATTATAAAAAATAGAATAAAATCTCCGAAAAGTGGTTGGTTTTTGGTATTAAAGGTAATTTTAAAGATAATGTTTTTTCAATATTGTTATAGAAAACCAATAGTTTGAATGATGTGACTATGTTTTGGTTAATTTTATATATTTTCTGTTTACAATATAGTTTAATTATTCTGATGATGAATTTTTAATACTTACATTTAAAATTATTGAATAATGATTAAATTTTGTGGGTTACAATGGAATTCTAACCAATTTATTGTTTGTGTGTAGGAAAATACTATTTTGTTTTCAAAGCATATGTTTTGCCAGTACGCTCAAACCAACGTTTGGCTACTGTTATCCATCGGGTAACAAGACAATACTGTCAATATTGTTAATCTCACATTCTGCCAACGCATAACCGACCGTCGCTTACGCTTTGCCAACACTGTGCCGATTGTATTTTTCTGCCTGGGTGGTTATGAAACACATCTTCTTTCAAAAACTTGTGCACGCTGAATCGGAATCTGGCAACAAATAATTTTCTCATTTGCAGTTTTTTTAATTATCGCGGTTTTTATGATATGATAAATTCACCCTATTTTTCGCATATTTTGCTTAATTTTTCGAAATTTTATCGATAAATATTATTTATTTTTTTTAAATATAAATCTACACAAATTATCTATTTGAGTATGATCTTGTCGACGCTTGTTTTAGGATATCTTACTGGTATTTCAAGAAAGTTAAAAACTGTTATGGAATGTTACCTAATGTGGCCCTACACCTGGTATTTCGGTAATATAAAAAAAAATTCAAAAATACGAGTGTCCCTATGAGTTCTCTCTGAGCTTAATGAAATTTGGATATGTGATTAAGAAAAAACATAGGGACACGTATTTTTTTATCGGCCGAATCACACGCTTAAGTTTTAAAAGGTAAGACCAAAGTTAATACATTTTTGTATGGAAACATGTCTGAAACTAATGAAATTCAAATTAAAAATTAGGTATTCGCAAAATAAAATTTTTGTTACCAGTATTGCCTATGTAGTGTGTTAGGGTTGCCATTTATTTAAAATATGTGTTTAAAAAGCTCTTCCGAAAAAGTTGCATAAAAGCCGAGAAATTACGATTGTCGATTAAATTTAATATGCATTAATATACATTAGACCGACGCACGAAAAAAAGTTTCTTATGTCCACCTCTCAAAAATTACCTTGGTATGTTTTATTATGATTCCCAAAATATTTCGAATCTATATTTTCGAAGATTGCGTGAGATGGACCATTTGCAAAAAAAGTATTTTTTTTAGTTTTTTAAAGAATTTTGTACTTTAACTACACTCAGAATACTATGTAGGTAAAGACCACAGCAAATGTAGTTAAAAACAAATGAAATTTCACTTAAAGAAAGGACGACTTACATTTCAGTAAATTCAACTAACATTGCCATTTGTTTTTTAAAATGTTCAAAAAATGAACCACAATTGCAGTAAAATTAAACCACATATGTAGTAAAAAATAAACAAACATTTTTTTTTTTTAATTGTTTAAATAAAAAAAACTACTAAAGATCCTTTATTTTATAATTATAATTATTTATTTCCAATATTTCGTCTTCGCTTTGGAAGACTTCTTCAGGGAAAATTTTTTATAATTAAAAAAAAAAAAAAAAACTTAAAAATAATAATTACAAAAATGGCTGGAAATAAAATATTTTCTAATTTCAAATTGAAAATTAACCCAATTATTTATACTTTGTTTTCTGGGTTAATTTTCAATTTGACATTAGAAAATATTTTATTTCCCGACTTTTTTGTAATTATTATTTTAAAGTTTTTTTTTTTTTTAATTATAAAAAATTTTCCCTGAAGAAGTCTTCCAAAGCGAAGACGAAAAATTGGAAATAAATAATTATAATTATAAAATAAAGGATCTTTAGCTCAATAAAACAAAAGACAAAAATTTATTTAAAAAGATCGAAGAAAAATAAGAAATTTTTTTAAAAAAAACTATTGTATAAAATGAATGTATAATCATAATACAGTAATTTTATATGGTTTGTTTTTTTAAATGAACTACATATGTAGTCAAAAATTAATGTTATTCTACAAATGACTGTTTTTCACTTAAAAATAAAGATACTGTATTACAGCTCAAACAACTACAAATATTTACAGCAGAAGTTCCCTTATTGTATGTCTGGAAATATTTTGGAATTTTGCAAATGTAATTAATTTTGCTCGGTGCTCTGGACGAAATTTTGAGAAATATTTGTAATTAATCCAATCTGCAAATAAATTCGGTTTCTAGTTGATGTAAAGATGAAAATGTAACTTAGGAGAAAAAGTCCAACACGCGTTATTTTCGCGTCATTTCGCAAATTAAAAAATGTACACAGTTTTGTATATTTTAAATGAGCTTAAATTGTTGCATTGTTAAAAAAAAATGCTGAAACACGTATTTTTTTAAGTGGACTAAAGATTGAAATATGTCAGTTTGAAATTTATATCACAAAAATCTCCTTACAGTAAACTTAAAAATCATTTTTTTTACAGAATATCCCTGGAAAAAGGATATGTCTGGACATGCTTTGGCATGTTTTATATACCGTTGGACGCCTCTTAAAAAAATATATTTTTTTTTGAACAGTTGATTTCACGTTTCAATTTATGATTCGATAATTGATCTTAAACCGAACAAAATTAAAATTTGTTCAACTAATATGAAAAATCAAATTTTGTTTAATAAATAATATATTATTTTCTTTTAAATACAATAAAAATTTGCATTTCCTACATCCTATTTAAAATGCAAAGTCAAAATTCCAAACGGTATTATAGTTATGAGTATTATAGTTATGATAGTTATATTTGCAAGCTATGAACATATCAATACTAACAAATATAAACTAAATGAGAATTTTTAAAAACTCGACATATTCTTCTATTTTTAAATAACTAACTAAAATTAACTGTTTACTGCAAAATTACTGTTTTGGTAGTTGCTTATTAAAATACTAAAATAACCATTAAAAACAATTGTTACTGAAGTACAGTGTTTTTGATTAGTTTTTTTTTGAAATGACTCTAAACTATTCGTTTTTAATTTTCTCATAGAAAAATTTTTACAATAGCAGTTAAAACCACTACTACTGTTTACTACCCGAATGACCTACATATAGTTACTGTAAGAATATTCCGAGTGCGGTTTAGGGGTCATGTATGTGTGTGTGGGCAATATCCAGGGCCAACGATATATTACGCTTCAATACCGTTTTGCATTTCCAATTGCTTTATCTTGAAACTAATACAATTTTGCATTACAGTTTTAAATTCAGCAGCCCGTATATCTGTATATTTAGTTGACTTTTTTTCTTTTCACACCAAATTTTTCTGAAATTTTCAGTCAACTTTAGTTCTTGGCATACTTACGGTTTTGTTTTAGCCTACAATAATATTTTTCCTTGAAGTTTAATTCTAATATTGGACCAAATTTTTGTTGTATTGCAATATTTGACCGCAAGCTGATATGCAATAAGTATGTTTTACCAAGTATAGAAATTGTTTCACTCAAAAGTAAATAACTTGAACTAAATACTCTGAAATATTTATACACGGATTACTCTGCACGTGCCTCGAAAATTAATCATAAAAAAGTTATGACTCGATAAAAAAAAAATATAGGGGTGGCATTTAAAAGCAAACGGATATTTTGAGTATAAAATGTTTTCCTTTATAATTTAAAACTGATATAGACTGAATATTTATCAGAATTATCAAATTTAGAAAATGGCATCGAACTTTTAAGCTGAAAATGCTATCGATTTGTTGGAAACAGTGAATATTTTTGCATATTTTAAATTTGTATGCATATTTTTTTTTGCTACAAAAAACTGGATATATTTTTACAATTTCATTTAAGCAAAATCATTTTTACATTTTAAAATCTTGCTGAACCGAAGAAACCCGTAAAACTATGTTTCTATTGAAAATATTGATGCCAAATTAATTTTTTTTCTACATTTTTTTATGTTTTTAATCTTTAATTTTAGCAATGTGCATATTTTTCATGTTTAAAGTGAATATTTTAAATTTGTAGCTGCATATTTTAAAGGCGTATTTTCCTTTTTGAGTTTTCCTTGTCCTAGTCATTAACACATTTAATTTACCTTTGAAATCCAGTGTGACCGTCACGTCACGCTCACAATAGTAGTACAACTGTACTAACAGCGTGTTGTTTTACCTCCTTTAATATTGCACTCAACGCATTTCTGCTTTAAAAATATATAGTTGTTTGGGTTGTAATACAGTTTTTTTATTTTTAATGTTAATGTCAGTCCTTTGTAGAACAAATTTAAATTTTTATTAATCTTATAGTTCATTTAAAAAAACAAACCACATCAAATGACTGTTTTATGATTTTACATTCATTTTTACAGTAGTTTTTTGTTATTTAAAAAAAAAAAAAAAATGTTTATTATTTTGTTACTAACATATGTGGCTCGTTTGTACTACAATTGTAGATCATTTTTTGAACATTAAAAAACAAATGACAATGTTAGTTGAATTTACTGAAATGTAAGTCGTCCTTTCTTTAAGTGAAATTTCATTTGTTTTTAACTACATTTGCACTGATCTTTACCTACATAGTATTCTAAGTGTGGGTGTATTGATAAAAGTAAAACATGTATTCCTTATTGAGGATATAAACAGTTTGATTAAACAAAAATATGTTATTTTTTTTTAATAATTTATATGTCCTATTCTATTCAACTGTAGTACAAATATACTAACAACTTTTTCTTTGTTTTAAACAAGATTATTATACATTTTTTTATTACAAATCCACATTTTATTAATACACTGTGTTGCATAACTATAATTACAAATGTTATTTTTAATTTGTAACGAGCTTTCAACCTCCGTATATTTACAAAAATAAATCAAATGAAACATATTAGCTAGGTTGATACTTGTATGTCGATCTGGTTTTAGAAAAGACAAATCCTTCAGAATATGTAGAGCTTTAAAAAAAAAACACCATTAATCAATTTTACTCCATTCTTGTCTGGTGAGACCTTTATCCAGATCGAAATATTAGTATCTACCTAGCTAATATGTTTGATTTAGACTTTTAGGAAAAGACCGTAGCCACATGTTTGATTTGCTTTATTTTTCCAAGTATACGGAGGTTGAAAGCTCGTTATAAATTAAAAATAACATTCAAACAATCTCGATGCACACTAATACTCCGATTTGCGACGTTTCACAGTTGCGTCGTCTCAAAAGTTTCTGGGACTTCGAAGTTGCGACGTTTATGCTTCAGTTCGCGTTGCATGGCTTGAGTCGCTAATGCTACGATTTGCGTCATTAATATGAAAATTTTTGTCAAAACCCGATTTTATTTTTATACAAACAATGTGAAGCAGAACACAAAAAGCTTACCCCGGCTAATATCTGAAGCGATGCAGTTAATATCGCAAGCATTTCAAAATAATAATCCGGACGAAGATCGCAGTTTAAAAGTGTCAAGAATTGTAGTCGCCTCCAATAATTGTTACAAGGAAATATATTTTGCAAAAAAGCTCTTACAATCCAACAAACATTAGATCATTTCATAAAAAAATCAGTAAGAATGCCGCTTGAAACCAGTGAACTTTTCTTGTAGTTCCTGGTTAAATAAGGGATGGTAAGAAAATAAAAATGTCCTGAAAGGAACTACATGGTCTTTAAATACAAAAATACTTTTTGTATCAAATATTGGGTGTAGGATTTAAAATGTATTAGTATTTATGCATTTATTTTATTATTTTATGTACAATAATTTTATTATTTTATGTAAAGGGTCCGCCATCTAACGTTTTTTTTTTTTTCAACAAGTGCTTATTTCGTGAATGGTAACACTTAGCTCATGTCTGATTTGACAGATAATTAGTTTTATCCTTCCGCTGAACGAATATGGTTGTGTATACGCTTGAACAACGCTGGGAAATATTGCGACATTACTTTGAAAATCATGGTAATGTTGCAGAATGTGTGCGAAAATGAATGATACCGATTTTGCCAAAAAAATCATCTTTTCAGATGAAGCTCATTTTGATCTTGGCGGGTATGTAAACAAGCAAAATTGTCGCATTTGGGGCACCGAAAACCCGCACGCATACATTGAAAAGCCGACACACCCAAAACGAGTCACCGTTTGGTGCGGATTTTGGTCCAGAGGCATAATTGGGCCATAATTGGACCGATCGTGTAGGCTACTGCATGGCCAGCCGAGGCAGCCATTTGAATGAAATTATTTTCCATTATTAACCGGAAGAATTGTACTTTCAAATAAAAAAAGAAATTTGAGAAAATATTCAGTAGTTTTTTTTTATAGCAATAGTGTCCGACCGAACAGTTCGGCCAGAAATTGCATTTAGTCTGTATTCGGTATTTTTAAGCATTATGGACAAATTTGGCGGTTGGAAAAATGTTTATTGGGCTGATTAGATGCTATTTTGAGTGTCAAATTTGAAGAAAAGTCTGTAGTTAAGCAATGAATTCACTGTTCGTCCTCAGAAAGTTCGGCCAAATTGAAAATAGTTCGGCGGCCGAACTTTTAACTTTATAGCCAAACTTCGGCTTGTCTCTTAAATTTTATACACAAAATCGAATTAAATCGGCTCAACAAACATGTTTTTTCTGTTACAAAACCATATCAACCGTTATTTTGAGGACTTTATCTATAAAATGTTGAAGCACAGATCCGGTTTTATTGCATTTAATTAACGAACTGCGTCTTTGTTACTTAATATTTTTATATTATTAGGCCCTGCATACGGTTCTGTTAGGGAATTAAACAAAAAAGTTAGGTCCTTAGGGACGTAATACAAAGAGTTAAGCCCTTAGGGAACGAATGAATTCCCTGACTAAAAGTTGAATTAACTAGATTTTTTTTTTTTTTTTTTTTTTTTTTTTTTTTATATTTTTTATTGAAATTTTTTTTTTTTACAATCTATCTTAAAAATAAAGATATTAAGTAAAATTAATTTAATAACTGTAGCTTATGACAAGAAATAACAGAAGTGTTTATTACTACATTAAGTAAAAGCACTAAATAAAACTAAAGAAAAAAAAAATATATATATTGTATATATATACATATAAAAAAGTCAATTAATTTCTATATGGCAGATCAAGAACATGTAATCTTTTAAGTCTTCTTCTTTCATTGGTATCATCCAGTAAACATATTGCTAAAACATTTGGGTGAGAGCTTAATCTATCAAGGTATCTCTGAGAGTACCGGCGGATTTCTTCTTTAACTGTTGGAATATTAAGGTCGTTATGGATTGTGTCATTGGTAACGTAATAAGGTGCATCTAAGATCATTCGAAGTGTTTTTGATTGAAATCTCTGAAGGATTTCGACATTTGAATTGCTTGCTCCACCCCATAGATGAATTCCATAAACCCAGATTGGTTTAAGAATGGCTTTGTAGATACGAATTTTATTTTCAAAACTTAATTGTGATTTAGGTCTTAGCATCCAATATAAACGTTTTAGCTTTTTATTTAATTGGTCTCTTTTAGCTTTGATATGTTGGTGCCAAGTCAATCTTCTGTCCATATGAATACCAAGATATTTTATACACGTGGTAACAGGGATTTCTGCATCATTTATTTTAACAGTTGGACAATTACCTCTCCTCATACTGAAAGTCATGTGATTTGACTTAGTGGAATTTACTTTGATATTCCATTTTTTGAACCACGACTCTAATTTTAAAAGCTGGTTTTGTAAAATTATTGAAGCATCAATGCTGGAAGCATTAGCAGACAGTATTGCCGTATCATCTGCATAAGTAGCTACTAGAACGTCATCATTAACTGGCATATCAGATGTAAATAAGGTATATAGGAGAGGTCCTAAGACGCTCCCCTGAGGCACTCCTGCTGATATCTCATATAAGTCCGAATATTCATCGTTGTGTTTAACGTAAAAGAAACGATTATATAGATACGATTTAAATAGTAAGAAGTATGGAGTTGGCAACGCTTTTTTTATTTTATATAACAACCCAGGATGCCACACTCGATCAAAAGCTTGTTGTACATCCAAAAAAACAGCCGAGCAGTATTTTGAGTTTTCAAGGCTGTCTGTGATATAATCTACAATTCTATGGCATTGTTCAGGTGTTCCATGTTTGTGACGAAATCCGAATTGATAATCTGGAATTATATTGTATTTTTCAACCAAAGGTAGCACTCTTCGTAATAGTATTCTCTCAAAAATTTTTGAGAATGTAACAAGTAAGCTTATAGGTCGGTATGATGTGATTTCTTTTTCAGATTTATTGGGCTTTAAAATCATTACAATCTCAGCACATTTCCATCTCGTAGGATAGTAGCTTAACCTGAGTATTGAATTAAATATGTATGTTAATAGTACTACACTTTTTTCTGGTAAAAATTTAATCATTTTGGCATTGATTTTATCATAACCTGGAGCTTTAGTTAAAGTAAGTTCATTTATTTCTCTTTTTGTTTCAGAAGGTGTAACTGTTCTTATTGGGAAGTCCATTGGGCAAGTTGCATTTAAGAATCTACTAACTAAAGTTTCGTTTTGTGAGCCAGAATTAAAGTTAAAAGGTTTAAAGGTTTCTTTTAAATGACAGGCAAATGCCGACGCTTTATCCAGATTCGTTTTGCACCACACTCCGTTACTATTTTTTAATGCAGGATCCCTATGCTGAGGTCGTTTAAGATATTTAAGTGCCTTCCATAGAGAGTACTCGTCACTCTGGTTTGGCCCCAAATTTTCAAGAAATTCTCCAAGCGATTTATTCTTATATTCTTTTAGATATTTTTGAAGATCTTTGGTAGCCTTGTTCAGATTACGTTTGTCTTGAGGATCACGGCTCCTTTGCCAAATTTTCCGTAACTGTCTTTTTCTTCTAATATTATTTCTTATTTCCGTTGAAATAAAAATTTGGTTTGTATTAATATTAAAATTTGTACGTCCTGGTGTAGATAAATAGGCAGATTCAACAACTAAATTTGAAAAGCACTCTATAGCTCTTTCAATTTCCTCACCAGATTTTAAAGAAACATCCCTAATTTTCATCAAGGAATTTAAAAAAATTAAAAATTTAATTAATTAAAAGTTGTATTTATTCGAACTTTCAGTTTTAATCAAACAAAATGAAAATGCTCGAGCTCGAGGCCAGTTGTAGTTAATATAAAAATTAATTTATTTCTCAATATTTCGACATTCGTCGAATGTCATCCTCAGGAGTAGTATATTTAATTTTTACATAAAAACACAGCTTAGAACTATCGTTGTTTGTTTATTGTGCACTGTGCAATATCAGATGGTGATAATGACATTCGACGAATGTCGAAATATTAATCGAGCATTTTTATTTTGTTTAAATAAAATAAAATTATTTTAATTTAAAATTATTTCAAAAATGGAAATTAGGGAATGAATTCTTCAAAGCTCTGGTCTGCAGTGATGCCAATTTAGCTAGATTAAGTAACCTAAGAGTTTGTGTTTTTCATAGGCGATTTTTTTGGTAAATATTGGGTGGTTTTATAAACGCTTCGTAATGGTGCAAAATGCGTATTTACGGGTACACTCATATAAATCAATCTGTAAAAATAGCATAAAAAGTTACTAAAAATTAGTTAAAAGTGGCATTTCAGAAAAAACTGTTAAAATCACTAGATTTAAATTTAAAATATGGGAATGAATTCCTCTAAGACAAATCGAATGAAAAAAAACGGTATTGATTCAGAGAGTTGGTCAGAGAATACATTTCTAAAATTTAAATTCATTTAAAAAAATGGGAATCTAGAAATGAATTCTTCAAAGGTTGTGATTTAAAAAATTACCCTAACAATTAAAATCTGTGCCTGCCTACTAAACATTTTTTTTTATCGCATATCTGGACCACAAACTACGGTAGCACACTGAACTTTCTCTATTAAGCGTGTGTGAAAACTAAATATTAATGCATTCAAAATTCAAGCAAAAACTTCTTTTTTTAAATACATTTTATTTAAATAATAAAAATTATAATCATACAATATAACAAACAAATAAAATAGATCTCGAAAAAAACAGTCCATTTTAAGATTTAACATATAAAAAGAGTTGAAGAAAGAAACATAATTATTGCTAGAAATCATACAATACGTATATAACTCTATATAAAAGTACATGTAATAAAACCGCAGAAAAGTTTATATTTAAATTATTTTTTTTAAATAAAATATAACAATATACAGTTAATCTGATTAAATTTTGAGTTTCTTTGTTATAATTTATACGAGTAGAGGAGCGGATCTAGGGGAAGGGAAATTAGGACACTTCCTCCCCCAACATCAAAATTTTTAATACAAAAATGTAAAAATGATTAAATATTAAAAAAAGTTATTCAAAATTACTATGACTACCCTCTCCAAAACATTTTCCTAGATCCGCTCCTGTACGAGTATAATGATGTTGTTTTGTAATGATATTTTTAAAAATATTAATCATATTAATCACTGACTGATTATTTTTACACTTAAGAGAATTATTTCTTATAATTAACTTAAATTAGACTTAACCCTCATACCGGCCTAAGCTTTTTCCAAAGAAATTTATACCACTTGTTCGTCACGACAAATAAACAATATATTCTTGTACAACAAAATTTTTCGTTGCCTATAATAGGCGATAATCTCAAATCCATAAAAATTAGTAACTTTAGGCATAAATTATTCCTCTTACCAAGATATAACTACAGTCCAAACGGTTTTGCGCCTTTACTTAAGAAGATATGGCGATTTTCGTTTTACGAAAAACTCTAAATTGAGCTAAATAAAACGCAACTAATTTTCAAGATATATTGATTAAAAAATCTAATATGATGATGTCATATTAGATTTTATTTGTTGCTTTTCAAAAAGTTTTATAATTTTCATGATAGACAATACCATTGTTTCATTGGTATCACCCAAATCTTCAGTTGTCTGCAATTGGAAAAGATAATTGACTTAACTCAAACCGAGACATTACATACAACCAGTGTTGCCAGGTATGTTGAGCATAAAATCGTCCAATTTTCCAATAAAAATCGTCAAAATCGTCATTATATTTTCAAAAATCGTCAAAAAATCGTCAAAACAAAAAATATTTGTTACAAGTGGGATAAAGTTTTAATAAAAAAAAGAACAATAATGTAATTCACATTTCAAGTGCGCATGTGCTATCGGTGTAATATAATACGATTTTTTACACTTTTCTGTAATTTAAACTTCGAAAATCGTGATATTTTATAACGATAGCACTTTAACTGTTAATTCCTTTTACATAATTCTGTAAACACCACTTCAGTAGCACAATTTTTAAATCTTAAATTCTTTTAAATAGTTTAGAAATGATGACATAGTTTAATACAATAAATTGTGAAATTTTTGATTATTTCATATTTTTCATTTTGGGTTCATATTTTTCATATTGCTAAAAATTATTATTTATTATTTTATTATTATTTTATTTATTATTTATATTATTATTCATTTTTATTTAAATATTGTTTATTACTGCATGTTTTTCCATTTTCAAATATAAATTGTGAATATCTGAAGTTTCACTTTGGAACTGTTTTTTAAGCACCGGATTTATTTTTGGATTTGTAAATCAGAATATTCGAACTCGATGTTTGGATGTTTTTTTTTATTTAAAAAATATTTTATTTTTATCTCAATCTTACACTAATTAAACTTTATAAAAATATAAATATTAAATAAGCAGGGTTGGCATTCAATAACTTTTCATAATAACGATTGGCTATCACAGTAACACTAATAGCGGAATGGAAATTTAAAACAAGCGATTCCATTAAATACATGTTTCTTCCTACGTAAACGTTTTTAGTTTTCTATTTAACCTGTTTGATTTTGAAATATCTTGAACTAGTTAAAGTAAAAATAACGCTAAAATACCGAATCGACGATTTATAACGCTATTTTGTTGATGTAACAAAATTTAATGGGTAGAATTTTGAACTAAACCCTGTAAAGACACATGCCCCTATTAGAATCGTAGCTTTAAAACGTTCATAACGGCATTGGTGTGGCAGTGGCATGCAACTGCCATTGTAATGAAAAGGGAACTTCTGCTGTAAATATTTGTCGTTGTTTCAGTTGTAATACAGTATCTTTATTTTTAAGTGAAAAAAACAGTCATTTGTAGAAGAAATTTAATTATTGACTACAATTGTAGTTCATTTAAAAAACAAACCACATTAAATTACAGTATTATGATTTTACATTCATTTTATATAGTATTTTTTTTTTATTTAAAAAAGTAAAACAAATTAATGTTTGTTTATTTTTTACTGCACTGACGGAGCCACTCATTAATAATACAATTGTAGTTAATTTTTTTGAACAGTAAAAAACAAATGACTATGTTAGTTGAATTTACTAAAATGTAAGTCGTTCTTTTTTCAAGTGAAATTTCATTTCATTTGTTTTTAGTTTTAGTTTTTGCCTTTTTTTATTTTAAAGAGAAGCAACACTCAGGAAATTCTTCCTATTAATTAATGTGTTGCTTTCTTTAGAAAGGGAATGGTGGAGAGATGAAAGGTGGAGAAAGATGAATGGATTCAAACATGGCAACACTGTAATTGAGCGAGTAGATAAGTCTTAGAACAGTTGTTGCTCGCTACCTGATGTAGAGTTGGCGAATTTATTGAAGCTTTTTGTTTCATAGCCCTGATTCATTATTTTACTTCAGTGGGGTTAAGTGCTATGGGAACACCGAAGGTGAGCGCAGCGATACATATAAGTAATAGAAAACTCATACATATTATTTTTCTAAATTGATGTTGTCGTCACCGGGAATCGAACCCGGGACCATCTGTGTAACAGTCCATCGCGCTAACCATTACACCACAACTTTATTAAGTGCAGAAAATAAATTAAAATAAAACTAACATGAATCCATAAAATAACTTTTTTGCTAAACTTTCAATAAAAAATAGTTTTTAATTTTAACGAAATAATAAAAATCCAAAAATATATCCGGTGATTTTTTAATAATAGCAAATACACATGTTTCGATGACATATTAAACGTTTGTCAAAAAATCGTCATTTTGGGAGCAAAAATCGTCCAATCGTCATTTAGTAATTTAGGTACTAAAAATCGTCAAAATGACGATAAATCGTCAAACCTGGCAACAGTGCATACAACAGACAAAATAAACTATGAGAATCTTTTTGTCCACCTTAGTGTGTAAACTGCCTGATCTGGTAACCCTAATTATAATATCAAACTATTTGAAAAACAACATTTTTACAAGTCGATATACTTTGTATGTCAGTACATGTATGTGTATTTGTTGTATGCCAACAAACTGCCCAGGTACACCCAGAAAATAGAGGTAGTAGCAACCGTTAATTTTTGCCAATCGAATGCACATAAATGTGGTATTCGCATTTTTTTTTTTAAATAACAAAAATGTTTGGAAAAATTTTATATACAAGTGGCAGGGTCTTCAAAATACCATTCATTTGATACCCTATTTGCCTATAGTTTAGGGCAGTCCCAAAATTAGCCGACCTAACAAAGAAAACACATTTGTAAAAAATTCTCTTTATTTCTCAACATAATCTCCTTTTAGCTTCGAAATCCTGCTTTTTAGCTTCGAAACCCTGTTTATAGTAAGAACTGTCCAGCTCCTTACAATAGACATTAGCCGCAAATCCCCCACATCTTCATTGTTGGCAAATCTTTTACCACCTAGTAATTTTTTCAAATTTGGAAATACAAAATAATCCGAGGGAGCTAAACCTGTCGAATAAGGCGCGCGATGAAGAAATTCGAACTCATTGATTTTGCCCTTAAAATAGTGGATGTGTGAACTGCTGCATTGTCTTAATGAAACAACACTTTCTTCTTCGCCAAACGCGGTATTTTTTTTCTTAATTTTATCACTTAAACGCTGCAATAAGTTAGCATAATACTCGCCGTTGATTGTTTTTCCTTTTTGAAGATAGTCAATAAAATTGCGTTTATCGATTGCAAAATGTGATGATAAATTGTGCAAAAATGTTAAAATATAGTAAAAACTGAGGAAAAACGCGAATTTTGCAGCAGTACATTTATTAACCAAATTTGAAACGCGAATACTAGAGAAGGTCTTTTATGTATTTACCATTAAAAACTAAGAAAACATATTTGATTTATAAAATTTTACGTATGAAGAACTAACTGCGTTAAAACATGCAAAACTTTAATTCATATTTGCGAAAAATCTCCCCCATAAGTGAACAAATTGGGTACGTCATCAAAATCAGCGTGACCGAAATATTTCGGACCAATGGTCAGTGTTCTAGTTTTCCATTTTAGGGGTAAAGTTTGTAGCGCAGTGTTATTGGGTAAATTTTTTTATTTACTGGTGGCAACACTGTATGTTACTAAAAAATATATATCGGCCGTTCCACCAAAGACCAGCCAAAAAATGCATTTTTGACTTTCGGTATTCCGATTTCAATTAAATTTTGCATTTTGAAACTCTATGGAACCACTTAATAAACATTGCCGTTTTTAGTTTTTGAAATTGCGAAAACTCCACTGTTTTCTGATTTAGTTTTTTTTTTTGAAAAATGAGAAAAGTGCAAATAGTGTGTAAATTTGAATAGCCTTATTTTCTTAAATATTCATCGGATTATCACTATTTAAATTGAACTAGAATGTATACTCTAATACTTTTTTTCAGCGTTAAAAATAAATGCATTTTTTATGCAATTTATTTTTTAAATGCACTTCTTTCAAATTTGGCTCGTCTCGATTTAAAAAGAAGATGCGTATTTGTAAAATATGGAATTTTTACTAAAAGCAGCACTTTCGTTGTTTTGGATTCCGGGGTTTATCCATTATTTGCGATTTATTAAAAAAATGCTTGCATCATGTTTGCATAGAAAAAACAAAATTTGTTATTTTTTGTTCATTTTTCAAAATTAAAAGGATTCAATTTAAAAATGTTGAGCTAAAGCGCCGTTTAAATGTCGCTCTTTCAAAAACTATACATTTAATTTTTAAGATTTCTTCTCTTCATGAAATATAAACTAATCTACTTAAATATTAAGTTTTTAAAATTTAGTTTTTAACCCTTTCAACATCATGTTTCTTTCAATAAAAATCTGATATTCAATGGCAAACCCAGCACACGTTTGCCATTGAATTTCAGAAGGGTTAAAAATTAAAATTTTTAAAACAGAATATTTCAGTAGATTCCTTTATCTTTCACCTACAAAATAAAAAATCCACAAAAACAAATGTATAGTTTTTAAAACAGACCTTTAAAGAGCTCTTTATCGTTACATTTTTAAATTTAATCTTAATAAATCTGGGGAAAAAAAATAACAAATTGCTGTTTTTTCTGTGTAAAAGTGCTATAAGCTTTTTTTTTATAAAATCATTAAAAATACATAAGCCCTGAGACCCAAAAAAGTGAATGTATAAATATTTGGTTAAAATTCCATATTTTACAAATATGCATTCCTTTTTTTTTAATCGAGAAAGGACAAACGTTAGAAAAATGCTTTTTAAAAATAAACTGCATAAAAAATTAAATTCTTTTTGACGCTGGAAAACAACTTATAATTCGCAGTATAAAAGTAGAGTATTGAACCATTCCAATGCAATTTAAATGGTGACGATCAGATCAATATTATAGGAAATACGAATACACAGATTTACACACTTTTTGCGCATTTCTCACTTTTTAAAAAAACTAAATCGCGAACAAAATCGTGAATTTTTCGAAATTTGAAAAACTGAAAACACCAATCTTTAAGTGGGTCTATAAAGTTTCTGAATGCAGAACTTAATTGAAATCGGAAAACACAAGGTCAGATTGTGGCCGATTTTACGTGGAATGACCGATATATTTATTTTTATATTTTTTTTTAGTAAAGGGTGTTTTAATAGAGGTATAGAACTTTGAAATGGAATAAAACAAAGATGCATTTTTTAAATGGACATGAAGTTTACTTTATTTGAAAGATAATCTTCTGGCAAATGACCGCCACGGCTGGCTCTGGAGGTATAATTTTCGATGACTTTTTTGTGGCCGTTAATTGGTAATAATGCGGCGAATGTTGTCCTTCAAGTGGTCAATCGTTTCGGGCTTATCGGCGTAGACTAGCGACACATATCCCCACAGAAAATAGTCAAGCGGCATTAAATCGCACGATCTTGGAGGCCAATTCACGGGTCCGAAACGTGAAACTATGCAGTTACCAAACGTTTCCTTCAATAAATCAATTGTGGCACGAGCTGTGTGACATGTTGCGCCGTCTTGTTGTAACCACAGCTCCTGCACATCATGGTTGTTCAATTGATGAACGACAAAGTCTGTAATCATGGATCTATAGCGGTCACCATTGAATGTAACGTTCTGACCAGCATCGTTTTTCAAGAAGTGCGGACCAATGATTCCACCAGCCTATAAAGCACACCAAACAGTCAGCTTTTCTGGATGTAACGGATTCTCAACATACACTTGATGATTATCATCACTCCAATACGGCAGTTTTGTTTATTGACGTATCCATTTATGAAAAATAATGAACAGAACCATGATTTTCAAAATAAATTTGCTCATTTTGGAAGCGTTGTTCAGGCGTCAGCCAATTCATGTTGAAACTAAACATAAATCACTTGACAGCTGACAAAATGGCCGCCAGTTAAAAAAATGTTGCCAACTTAAATTTCTATACCTGTATAAAAAACACCCTTTACTATCATCAACAAAAATATTTTGTCGCAATTCCAACACACAGATACACGTTTTGAATAAAAAAGGCTTTTAGTTTCAATTGCTTTCGGTGCGGAAGGTTCTTGTTCCGAATTGACTACAAAAAATTATATTTATTATCAGTACAATATTGTCTACAATGTGGAGACAATAGAATTGTACCCCTATTGGGCATACTAAAAAATTTTTGTGAAAACTGAAGAAAAACGCTCCTGGGCTAGAACCAGAAATTCTAACAAACTGATTTAACTGAACTTAATTACAATTTTGGAAATGTTTTTTTTTTATTTAATTAATAACACTGTGCTAGTTCAAAAACGTAACAAGCGGGGCACCCGGCGGGTAAAGCTAATTCGAGTACGCTGAATCCAGTGGTTCTAACCGTTTTTTTAGGTTAGCTCTCGTTTAAAAAAATAATTAAGATTGAAAATTATGGTTCCAAGTACCTAAAAAAAAACAATTTTTTTAAGTTTTTTTTACCATTTATTGATTTTAAATGTATGAAATTGAGAGCATTTTATGAAACAACATCAACAATAAACTATTTGCAACAAAATTTAATTGACTACAACAATTTTAAAGTGATTTATAATTTTTTTTTTTTTAATAAATAAATTTTTCATGATTTTTTCAATTTTCATTTCCTGATTTTAATGCTTTTTTGTTTTTTGCTTTTGGTACCACGCCCATTTATCGCATTCCGCCCATTTTCAGTTCGACTACCAATATTTGTAATTGATGGACTCGTACAAAATTTGAAGGCTATATAGCTAACCCTAGATATTTAATATTAATATTAATTTTGTATATAAGCTTAATATTCACTTTGTATGGGAGCTGCCACGCCCACTGGTATGATCCCGCCCAATTTTCCCATGACTATTCATAATATAATCAATGTGCACAAATTTCTAAGACTCTGGCTATTATAGAACTGTAGATATATGATATTAAATATTTACTTTGTATGGGAGCTGACACGCCCACTGGTCTGATCACGCCCATTTTTCCCATGACTATTAACACTATCAAATAATCAACGTGCACAAATTTCTAAGACTAAGACTATTATAGTACTGTAGATATATGATATTAAATAATTACTTTGTATGGGAGGGAACCATAATTTTCAATCTTAATTATCTTTTAAACAAGAGCTAACCTAAAAAAACGGTTAGCACCACAGGATTCAGCGTACTCGAATTAGGTTTACCCACCGGGTGCCCCGTTTGTTACAAAAAAAAAGTGTCCGATTCGAGCACAGTGTAATCATATAATTACAAATTATGTACTATTACCCTAACCGAGCACTAGCTAAAGGGTCCGCCAAATACCTTTTTTTTTGAAAATGCTATAAAAAAAAACTACTGAATATTTTCTCAAATTTCTTTTTTTATTTGAAAGTACAATCCTTCCGGTTAATAATGGAAAATAATTTCATTCAAATGGCTGCCTCAGCTGGCCATGCAGTAGCCCAGACGATCGGTCCAATTTTTAAGCACATTATCGAATTATCGATTGTGTGCAGCTGTATTTCACCAATGGCTTCACGAATATTGTCCTTTAAAGCGTCAATTGTCTGTGGCTTGTTGGCGTAACACTTTTTGACGGCACCCCACAAATAATAGTCCAACGGTGTCAAATCGCAGCTCCGAGGTGGCCAAACGACATCAGCTCTGCGGCTGATTTGAATTTTCGCACACATTTTGCAACATTACCATGATTTTCAAAGTAATGTCGTAATATTTCCCAGCGTTGTTCAAGCGTATACACAACCATATTCGTTCAGCGGAAGAATAAAACTAATTATCTGCCAAATCAGACATGAGCTAAGTGTTACCATTCACGAAATAAGCGCTAGTTGAAAAAAAAAACGTTAGATGGCGGACCCTTTACTACGGCTTTCGGCTCGTTGTACCGAAAACAGACCAGTGCCTCTGGTGGGAATCGAACCCATGACCAATGCACTGATAAGCCAGCACGCTACCAACTAGCCTACCGGTGCGTATTGGAAATGTTTTAAATATCGTCCCTTGATGATTTTCTTAAATAAGAATATAACCCGGTTAGGGACCAGCTAACAACAAATTATTTTTCACAATTTTCTGGCTTAGGTTTGAGATTAAAAATTATTCCTACTAAAAAACGGCATTACAACTGTTGTCTCATCTTAACGAAACTAAATACATTTAAATTTATGAGGACTTTGAACCGACTGAAACTAATGATTATATTAGGTTAGGGATTTCTTATCTTAAAAACAATGCCTGCTCAAACAAAAAAAAAAATTTCTCCGCATTTGGATTCGGGACATCCCATCAACCTTCTCAAAAAAGTGTTCTGACCGGGAAATTCGTCATAAACAGGTGGCTTTTAAAAACAGATATACTAGCAACGAAGGTAGCTAGGGGGCCAACCATCGATTTCTCTGAAATTCTAATATTTGATGGAGTACATCTTATTAAACCTTTCACCACCATTGGGATATATATGTTCCATTTATAGTTTTTATTACATTGGCCACACTTTCCAACCGATTTTTTCCATTGTGGTTTGTATCGACAGAGGATAGTTGAAGCTTTCCCATCATATCAACCAATTCGACCAATATGGTCCAAAGTCGAATAGGGTGACCCCAAATAAATAAATAAATATACATATTTTTTTTTAAATTTTTGGTAAATATTTTTTGAACGCTATTTGACATGGTACAACTATTCAAGTTTTCAGAAACATCATGATATTTGGAATTGATTCATTCTGTTTCCAACAAGACGCTGGTACAATG
The DNA here is from genome assembly GCA_021234595.1 of Delia radicum. Classification (NCBI taxonomy): domain Eukaryota; kingdom Metazoa; phylum Arthropoda; class Insecta; order Diptera; family Anthomyiidae; genus Delia; species Delia radicum. The sequence goes on along the minus strand of CM037852.1, from coordinate 223,201,837 downwards.
TGGAATATACAGTGCCGGACAAAAGTATTCACACAGCAGCAAACTTTATTTTAAATCTTTTATATTTTTGAAATGATAGCTATTAGCCGTATAAGGTATTCAACAAAATTGTTTATTAACTTATTAATAATTTAAATACAACAAAAAACTAACCCTAAACATGTTGTATTAAAAAAAAAAATAAAAATTTAATTCAAAGTACGGTTTTAAGCGAACAAAAGTATTCACACAGTTACAATTTGGAGTTTTAAAAATACATAAATATAAAAATATTTGTTTGATATGGCAATACTTTTTGTTAAGGAATGTGGAAAACAACCGTTACAAATATTTTATTTTGTTTTAAGTCCGCCTAAAATAATACTTTGAATTACATATTTAGTTTTTTCTTATAATATAACGTACTAAGAATAAGTTTTTTGTTGTATTTTAATAATTTATAAGTTAATAAACAATTTTGTTGAATACCATATCCGGCTAGTGGGTTTCATTTTAAAAATATAAAAGATTAAAAATAAAGTTTGCTGCTGTGTGAATACTTTTGTCCGCCACTGTAGGTATCCCATTGGTTGTCAGAGTTAAAAAATGAGAAGGCTTTTGTTCAGTTTTTGTTTGATTTTTTTTTTTTTTATTCATAAAATTGATATATATATTCTGCGTATATCTTCCAATCTGGTTGTCGTACATACTTTTAATGTGCTTATCAGTACAATTTTTTTTTAGCAAAATAAATTAGTAAAACATTAGTAAAATATTAGTAAAACATTAGTTCAAAACAGTTAAGTGCTGAATAAGTCCAACTAAAATTTTAGCAGAAAACAGCAAATTTTTTGCTGAAAAATAGTATACTTGATTTACAAGACGTTTTACTAACTTTTCTACTAATTTATTGTTTTGAGTGTAGTATGTCAGTAGTGTTTTGACGAAAAAGTGCTGGAAGACACTATCTTTCATTGTTCAGCGTTATCGCGTAGTCGTTTTAAATGCTTTGATTCGTTTTTCTTCCAGAACTTCAAGAACATATTAATTTTAACACATGGAGAATGTTAAAGTACATCAAAATTATCAAACTAAAGGATTGTAATGACTCCGCTAATTAGCCCGAAAAGAAGAAATTAATGCAATTAACACCTTAATTTTTACGAAGAATCAGTTTGGCCCTGTATTGTATCAGACTCTAAACCTAACCTAAGGCTTTAACGGCTGGTACACTAAAAAAAAGTGTGTAAAGTTAGCAAAAAAGTTATTTTAGTCAGCAAAATTTTTGCTGGGAGGATCGTTGCAGAGAAAATTCTAATAGCTAAATTGTTTCTTTTCTCACTCCCCACACATTTTCTGATAGATTGGCTGTAAAAAATAAGATCTGCAGAAAAACGGGACTTCTGTCGTACAAACCGGCCATGCCGTTTTGACTTTTGATCTCAAAAATGGATTAAAAATGCTTAATAGTTTAGTTGTTCTACAACTTTTAAAATAATGGCTTTTCGTTAAAAAATGTTATAAGTGTTATTCTGCAAAATAAAACAACAATTGTTTTTCTCATACATACTTTTGACCTACATATGAAAAATCGTAATGTGTTCGCGATCAAAATCATAATTTTTGGAAAAAAAAATTTAAACGGCTCTTACTAATTTTTGTGAGATTGTTTGTTTTTTAAACATATCGTCTCTTCCATGAGGAAATGGTAAAAACCTTACAATGAGATATTTTTGTTATGTTCTGTCTGGGTTAGTGGATAAAATGTAAGGCGACCCCCTTAATTTTCCCCTCCAACATTTGTCACGAGCATTGCTACCCCCTATCCCCACTCCATAAGGGAGTGTGGGTAGGGGGGAGTGGGGATTCCCCTAGCGGAATCAAATGTGTGACCGACCCCCAATATTTTTTCAATTCCAACATTTTTTAAGAACATACTCCTATCTCTACTCCCTAATGGTGCTCCCATACAAGATGACATATTGTAAAATTTGCTCCCACCGCTCTAACTATTTTAAGGGTGCCCCTAGACGAGTCAAATGTATGAGCGACCCCTAATATTTGTTCAATATATATATTTTTTATGCCCAAAGATTTTCAAATATTTTTGTTATTCAAAGAAATGTGTTTTGAGTAACATTAAATCAGGTGTTTTTTTAAGGAATTTAAGTTGCATTACGCTAAAAATAGTGCATAGCTATGCCTATTTAAATTAATCGAGCCGGTGTCTGAGCTTTGTCGACTGATATGTGGAGGATTTTCCTTTCTCATTCTAAAACAAATTTTGAAAGTTTTTAAAACAAATAGCTGGATGCTTTAAGCGAAATTAAAAAAATCAAGAGAAATTAAAGAAGCTAAATTCACCTAGAAATCAAACTCTTGTAATAAACCGTGCAATAAAGAAGTGGTTCTGAACCATTAGATCTGTAATCATTGCTTCTATAATTAGTGCATTTTGGTGATATTGAATCATTCTTTTTAATGTTGACTTTCCAAACTAGGAATTGAACCAGCTTCATTTTACATTCCACAGGTAAAAATATGAGTAATAAAAATTTTCTTTTCCATTTTTATACTATTTCCATTAAGTTTTATTTTATTTATACTAATTTTTTGTTCTCTTAATTTAATTCTATATGTACATAAGTCTTACAATTTTGTCACTGAGGCCAAGAAGTTGGTACATAAGGTCGCCATACTTCTTCGCCATCTCTAGTCGTATGAGTATGCTGCTCAGCAGTAACTCCTCCTGTTCCTCCTCCTCCAACAACATTAACATCGTTACTAGATTGTTCTGTTAGGTGAGTTTGTGTTTGTCTTTGTTCAACATCTAAATTTGGATCTGTTACCACAACATGGGTATGAGGATCATGACCCAGTACTCCGGCTGTATTGGCATGTTGCATTTGTTCTTCATGATCTGAGGTACCAATACCTATTTCTATACTAGATCTATTACCCGATAAAGAACTAATCGTTAAAGCATTCTCTCCTCCCAAGTACTGTTCAATTTTATCGGTGCCATGTAAATGAAGATGAATTTCATTTTGATTATATGTTGATATTAACTGAGGACACAGCACCATAGTATGGGCGGTATGAGCTGAGTATTGTGGTTGGCCAGTACAACTACCATATTGGTAGTTGTTATAACCATTAGGCCAATTATAATAATTTGAATAGCCCGCTGCAGCAGCGTTGTAGGAATCATATTCATTTTTCGTTGCTGCTGTATAGTTGGGACTACAAAGCGGTTGTGGTATATGCGGCACTATGGCACCTGGATGATAATCACTTGTAGCACAGAAAGCGGGTTGCATATCGGTGAGGACTGTTGGCAGTTGTAAATTGGTGGGATCAGCTGATAAGCTATCATAGCCCGAGTAAGCGGAATTTGTTGCTGCAGCAGCTGATGGCGGTGGGGGTGGTGGTGGTAAGGCATGAGCATTATAGTGAGTGGAATAGGCGGATGCTGAAGCTGAGTAACCAGTCCATTCGGCAGCTCCCATTAGATTGTTGTCTGGAAGAAATTAAAGAAAATAATTTATTATACGGGCAAGGAATTTCATGCAACTTCAAAAGGAACATAGGCGCTTATAAAAATGCAGCTAAAAACGAAAAATATGCTCTGAAAACACGCACTTAAAAGAACACTTTTTACAAAAATCAAAGCTTAAAAACATAAGATATGTAGAAAAAAATTTAGTTTGGCATCTATAATTTCAAAAGGAACACAATCTTAGGATTTTCTTTTTTACATTTTAAAATGATCGATTTTGCTTAAATCAAAAATATAAAAAATACATCCAAATTTTATTTTTTTAACAAATTTAAAAAAAAGACTTAAAATAAATGGAAAATGTGAACAAGTATTCACTAAAAGGAGCACAATATGCATTAGAAAACATAAAATATGCATAGACAGTGAAATTATCCATACATATCGCTCACTTACTTCAAGACTGTCATAAGTCAAAAAATGCGATTTTTTAGTTAATGATGCAGATTTATTAGTTATATATCCCTATCGTGAACATTTTTCCCTCGAATTGTTTTCCCTTTTCACTTAATTCTAATCGTGACTAAAAGTTGTGAATAAAAGTTCCCTTTGTTCCCATTGTCTAATCATTCACTCGTGATAATACAGTTTCAGGGAAAATTCACGATACCAATTTTCACTTGAGAGGAAATGAAAATTACATGGGAACAAACATTTCCCTTTTTATTCACGATAGGGGGTGATTGTGTAAATTTCATATTAATATCATGTATACTTTTCGATAATATATTTTATTTTTTCTTTGAAGTGGGTGGTAGATAAACTGTGCTGCTGACGGGTCTCTCGATAATTAGCGAATTTGCACACAACTCTCACTAAGAGAAAAATACATTAAAACTCCCCTATTTATAAAAAAACGTGATCAAATAAATGGAGAAAGTGTCGAGCGAGGCAGATATGGATTTAAAACTTTAAACTCGTTTACTGCAAAATCATGTTTTTGGAGTTATGTCAGTCTTGCAGTAAATGAGCGACATGTACTTTAGCCAATATATGCATCTACAAAATGATTCCATTTTGTTCTAAATTTGATAATTCGGATAAAATTTTAGTGTAAATCAGTTTTCGATTATACATGAAATTTCTTTCCCTACTGATTTGTTAAGGGTTTTAAAATATACTTAAAACAAGTACACACTCGACATTTGAAAAACTTTTAAACATATTTTTATATATATTAAAGAATAACGTTACTAACTGATATTATTGAAAGTTCCTACTGGAAGGGCGCGAAAAAGGGGAAATGTCCCCCCTTGACGGGCCTGCCGAAACCAACTTGGCTAGAAAGCTGAATTTTAAATATATAACTGAGACCTAACTCAGTGTTATGATATGAAATTTTGCCCACGATAAAATAGGAATAGGAAAAAGTCTCACCATTGGTGCTTGGCTAAACTGCGAAATGCGATGAACTTGAAATTTGGTATGAGGGTGCCTTATCCAGCGTATATATCCACTTAGACAGTATTTTTGGAAATTCCATCGTGGAGGAGCATAGAGGCAAATTTAACGGGATTTTTAAAAATTCCTTGGGGGAGGGCCATGAAGAGAAAAAGTAACCGACTTGGCACAAGCGAGGAACTAAAAATTTGTTATGTGAGGGCCTAATCCCGAGTAGACATCGGAATATTTAGGAATTCGTACGGGGAGTGTCAGAAAGGGGAAAATTTCCTGAACGGACAAGCCACTAATGCGACAAACTTTTTTAATTTTTCCACGGGAAGGGACAACAAGGGGAAAAGTTTGTCCTTGTAGGCCTGCCCAAACCCCATTGATTAGAATTTAGACATTTAAAATATAAGTTCCTTCGAATATGGATCTAATTCACTGATACGATACTTTTATCATTTCTTACAAAAAGGGGCGAATGTATCTCTTAAACGCTTGGCCTTAAATAATGGTGTTTAAGTTTTATTTCTCGCATAGACATCCGCTTTGACGGGAGCTATTGACGGCCTGCCTAAGCCGTTTTTTTGAAAATTTTTATTTTAAATATAAAAAATAATGTAATTTTTAAAATTTTCATCGGGAAGGTTGTAAAAAAAAGTTACCCAGCTAGAAATTGCCAACCGTACCAAAAAAATAGTAGTGGAACACCACTGCTATTTTTGTAAAACCCACCGTGTTTTGCCAGTACTACACGCAAAATTGTTTGCCAATATTGTTTTTAAAAAATATTACAACCAACTAGAAGCATTTTTTTATTTTCAATTTATAACGAGCTTTCAACCTCCGTATATTTACAAAAATAAAGAAAATCAAACATATTAGCTAGGTTGATACTAGTATTTCGATCTGGCTAAAAATCTCATCAGAACCCGAAGTTTTAGAAAAGCTACACATTTAAATATGATTTATAAAACTAAGACCGAACTGCTGTATTGCTGCTTTTTAAATGTGTTTTATTATACATATTTCTCAAAATTTATTTAATTTAATAAATTTTTTAAAGCAGCAACATTTTTTGAATTACCAAAGTTATGCCAACGGTCGCAATTTCGTTTAAACCAACGGTTGGCCACGTTCTGTCAACGCATAACCGACTGTATTTTTCTGCCTGGACAGGTTTGAAAGAGGGTAGGAAGGAGGGGGTCTTAATTTAAAGAAAGAAATTCCCTGGTCCTTTAAAGAGATAAGAATTGGAATCTCCAATAAAACCGTGGTTTAAACGGGGTTAAAAGTCTCCCCCTTAATTACCCAGCCTAAACTGCTGCAGCTAGGAACTTAAAATTTCTAATGTAGGCATCGCCTAAGACTGGGATTTTAAAAAGTTTTAATTTTTAAAAGTGGAAATTCAACTTACATTGTCATTTGTTTTTTACTGTTGAATAAATTAATCACAATTGCAGTAAAAATGAGCCACAAAATCGCTGATATCGCTTTTTTTTAAGGCTCCAAAAAAAAAAAATCTAAACAACGTGGCGCCTCGAAACTTAAAACATGTGTTTTATAAGGTTGCCACTTTACACCAAAATAATTTTTTTCATACTACTGCCGCCATCTATTCGTTAGGTTGGCATTTGAGGACCCTCTTTAGTCCCAATTAAAAGATAATTAAACAATTTGAGTTTCAAATTCAATAACTCTGGGAGTCATTAATGTTTGTTCGACTTACTTTTCTTCAAAAAAAAAAAAAAAACAAAAACAACTTGAAGTTTTAACGAAACTTAACCTAGTGTACAAATTGTCTTATTCGAATGCAAATTCATGAAACTGATTAATGATTAAATAATTTAAGACCTTTACATAATTATTTCAAATAATTTATTAAATTTTATGTTACATCTTCATCTAAACAATTCCAACTCTTACTTTTTAATATCCTTGACCACGTTTTTCGCCATTTCTTTTTCACTTAAATCACTCTCGAAAGACATAAAACGACACAGCAGGACATTTAGGAAAATACTGTTGAAAGGATATCAAACTAATTACAATTATAATTAATTTAAGGTTCCCCTTCATCGATCAGAAACAATAGCCATTTAGTAAAAACAATAGAAAAGAACAACAACATAATCATTAAAAGCGGTGGAATATTCGATATTGTAATGGGAAATTGCCAACACCGTAGCAAGAGTCCTTTGCAATTATCAAACGTCAATTGAAGGTTAAATTAATGACATATAAAACAGAAAAAAAAGCACAAGCACGGCCAGAAAAAGGACACACGCATTCTCTTGTAAATAATCTAATGTAAAAGCGGTAAAGGCTTTTGAAAAACGGATAATAAAACGCAAAAAAAAAAATGGAAAAAATTTAAAAAAGGAAAAAAAAATTAATATGTTGACAGTGAATACTGCAATCTGTTGGTTGATTATTGCAACAGTATAATACAAAATTATATGTTGCCGCTTGCATACAAACCCAGTCCTCAATAGTTAGTCAGGAAACAACTACAATAAAAAAGGTATGCCGATATTGTGCAGGGAAACCCGGACAGACAGACATACAGACAGACATACTCTTCATGTTCATGGAAGCCGGCAGTGGCAGGAACAAATGTAATACAACATAATTATTTATTTAGACATACTAAATGTATGTTTTGTAATGACTCCAAATACACTTTAAAAAAATTTACCATAAAATAAACTATTTGAAATAATAATTCAAAATATTTATTTGTGAAAAATTTATATTGTTCTAGAAATGACTGACATTCACATTAAAAATAAAGAAACTGTATTACAACCTAAACAACTACATATTTTTAAAGCAGAAATTCCCTGAGTGTAGTTTCAACTTCGATTGCTAATGTTTTCACTAGAGGGCGCTTTAAAAATAAATTACAAACATTTCTTAATGAAGCATTGTTCTATATGAGCGGTTTCCACCAATTTTAGCGTCACGGACCCCCTGACGCGTTTCTACTGTAGTGCTGGTTAAATAATAAGTAGTGGGTATGGAGTATCGACTATTTGTCTTAATTTTAGGTACTCGAAATTTAAAAGTGACTACTCGATATTTTCAGAGTTGCATTTTGGACAGAAAATCAATACAAAAATGCGACTCCGCTAATACAATTACACAGTGCAACACGAAAAAAAATAACCATATACGGACACCGCTACGTGATAAAAGACTAAAAAAAAAAGACCCGTGTCTCCCAATTTTTCCCAAAGTCATCTCCTCTTTTGTTTATGGGCCGTCAAAGATTTGGGGCCTCGGTATCATTTTCGCAAAAAATCATCATTTTCTCAGGCTCATATCTTGCAAACCGTTCAGAATTTCGATTTACTCTCTATGGCAAAGTTGTAGCTCTTGTCATAAAAAACAAAAATTGCGAACATATAAAATCAAAAAAACTTCACCCTCCAGATCAAAATCGCAAAAAACTTAAAAAGATTCGATTTTTTTTACCTTTTTTCCCGTGTTCAGGTCCATAGGTAGCAAACCGTTCAAAATTCAAGGAAACAATCAACTACAAAAATTTACCTAAGATCTCAATAAACAAATTTCTAGAACATATAAACTTCCTGGGAATTGGGTTTGCTACCTATGCACCTGAACAGGAGAAAAAAGGAAAAAAAAATTAAATTAAAAAATTTTTCACTTTTGCGCGCTACCTAAACAGTGTTAAGAGTCATCTCTAGGAAGTTTATATGTTCTAGAAATTTTTTTTACAGATATTTTTTTTAATTAAATAATTAACTTTTTTTTTTTATTAAATAAATTACGTGAGCATGTTGGGATTCGAACCTGGAGTCTCTGGTATTTAACAATTAGTTAGGCGAGAACTCTACCAACTGAGCTATCGATACATACAATATTTTATTGCTTAAAATGTAAATGAGTTGTTGTGCTTCGTGTTTTCGTTCGTGATATCAAAAATATACATGTGATATCATGCTTACAAAAAATCACAAAGTAATGTGTCTATAAATAGATTTTCAAAACTATATATTAATACTTACGTTACGTTTATAATTCATGCATTAAGTAATTGATGATCGGTAAGTCATTATGTTATGTTTTGAAGTAATGTAAAATGTAATGAGGTATCATTGCAAGGTAATAGATGAGTGTTCAATTATCGGTAACTCATTACTTCTTGTTGGAAAATAATGATACATGTAAGGAGTACACATTACAAGGTAATGCATTACTTTATCGCACCCATTACCAAAGTTTTGCTGGGATATTCAAAAAAAAAAATTTAGACGCAAAAATTATATATTTCTTAAATAAAAAACATTACAAAAGCAAAATGAAGTAAAACCCAATTAAGATGATCCGAGGGACCAACAAAATTAATTCCTTATAACCCTGTTAAAAATCGACATATATGACACCATACATCAACACACATGCTTCATGCATGTCCACATGCATCCATACATGATTCATATGTGTTCATAAGCCATTCTTATATGTTCATATGAGCCATCATATATGTATATTCATCTGTGTGCATTTACGAAAATTGAAGTAATATTTTCATATATAATTATGCATATCTATACATTTCCATACATGCTCATATGTGTACATTAACGAAAATTGAGGTAATATTTACATGTATGAGCACATATGAACTCTTATGAACATATATGAGTATTATATATGGTGGTATATGGACGAGTATGACCTCGAATCACTTCCAATATGAGCATGAATGAGTTAATACATGTTCATAAATCGATGCATACACAGAAAAAATTATGGGCCAAAAATATCTAATTAATCGATTGTTTGAATAGCAATGGAAATTTAAACAATTTTTTTAATTGATTCAAAAAATTTATTGAATTTTCTAATATATCCATACAGTGTTGACAACATGTAAACACAATTTTTAAAAATTTGGCAAACTATTTTTTTTTATTTTATTTATGTTAAATAATCAAACAAAGGTTTAATTATATCAATATATTATTTAATTTGTAAATAAAAAGAAGAAAAAAATCGCAAATGATTAACTTTTAATAAGTTGAATAGTTTACCGATTTCAAATACACGCAAAATCGTAGTTATTTCACTAAAGTTTGCAACACTTTTTTTGTTGAGATATTCGTGTACGCACGAAAACTAAAAGTGCACATGTGGATTTAAATAAACCTTATCGAAAAAGGACAATTAAACTATTATTTTTGTAAATAATTAAATTTTCAATAAGTATAAGTGCCATTAAACTATCATTTTAAAGTTGTGTGTGATTTTTTTAAGAAAGCAATTCAATTACAAGAAAAAGTTCAAGACAAGCAAAACAAAGATTTTGTCTTTACTTTTATTTGTTTTCTTATAATACATTTTTATATTAAAAAGCTTTAATTTTATTATAAATAAAATGTCAATTTAATTTACAAACCTTCATTTCTTTTTTTATTTAATTGGGGGCATAAAACAAAAATAAAAAAATACGAGTTTTCAATTAAAACTACCATTGTTTTCTTCTCAAGTTTCAATTAAAGTTTTAATCAATTTAACTAAACTTTTTAATTGAGGTTGTAAAGAAAAACAATAACTCTTTTAATTGATATTATTATTAATAAACTGTCTGCAAATTTTTTTAGTTAATACTATCATTTCAGTGGTAGGTGCAAAATCAATTAAAATATTAATTGATTCAATAAAATTTTTAATTGACACCCGTTTTTAGTTTTTTCTGTGTATATGTTGATTTTCAATCGGCAAGCGATGTTCGTATTTACTGGATTAAAATTAGTTAAAACTTTTTTTATCCAAATTATAACATCAAAAATAGGCAATGTATGAGAGTAAAATATAATTTATTAAAATGGATTATTGAAAAAACTAAAACCAAACTAGTTTTCTTTTTCTGTTTAGCATGAGATTTGAGCAATAAGTATGTATATTTTATGATAATGGAAGTGTATATCAAATGAAAAGTATTTTAAAGACATATCTAACAAATTTTATATTGAGGTTTGAATTTGAAAAATTCTAAACTTTTATATTTATGGTCATCAAAAAACTAATAGTTTGAGCCCCCAATAATTTTGTTGAGTAACCTAAACCGCTTGAGTAGTGGTGTAGCAAATTTGATTTGTTTTTGGCTGCTACATTTGCTGTAGTCTTTACCTACATAATATCCTTAACATTGTTTTAAAAATCTTTATTTCTTAATAAATCATCTTATACATATGTAATGATTCCGTTTTAAAATTTTTTTCCACATTTTAATTTAACCAAACATCATTTTCTTCAAGTGTAGCAGGAAAATTACAATGATGATGACGACGGCGATGACGTGAATGATGATGGGTGTACAACAAATAATAAAACGTGTGTCTACAGTAAAGTCTAATACTTCCACATTGTTGTTTGAAATTTCAATCATACTACAATAAGGGGTTAAAATCTTGAGTGTAGTTAAATACTGCAGGTATATACACTGTGGAGCAAAAGTGAGACAACGTTTCAAAATTAAAAAGGGCAACTATAAACATTTTCAGTCAACAACGTAATTAAATTGTGCATTTAAACTAATGAGGATAACAGTTAGATATTATATCCTTGATATGCGTTTTTAGACCAAAATGTTCCAAATTTTTTAAAATAAGAGGGAAATGTAAACCTATATTTTATTTATTATTGTTAAGAAACCATACAAGTTTTTTCAATACAAAATATATGATTTATTTATTTTCAGTAGAACACATAATTACACTCAGAAAATTCTTCCCGTAACTACATGTGAGTCATTCGTATAGTAAACGGTAATAGTCATTTTAACTGTAATAGTAGTCATTTTACTATGGAGAAATGTAAAATAACTATGATGATTTTTCTTAAAGTTCAGAGCAAAAAGTTGAAGTTCTCCCAAAGGATAATTATGTTTACTATTTAAAATTAATAAGTTTTAACTATTTTACTTGAAAACTGTTATGTTTTTACACGTTTTTATTAAATTTAAATTAAAATAGTAATATCAGCAAACATTTAACGTTTTTATTTAAAGAGTTTACTAGAATTTTAATTTTTCAATAGTTTGAAATTTTTTCTATATGCTATGAAAATTTTAGATAAAAAATCTCAGAAATAAAAAAGTTACAGCGTGATAAACAAACTCCTATATTTTACAAAGGCGCGGAAAAAGAAAATGGGTTTGGGTAGGGAAGTTAGAGTATTTTCTGTATAAATTTTTATCGTTTTTGTATTTTAATATTGAAAACTTTTATTTTGGGGGAGAAAGTATCTAATTTTCCCTCCTCCTGGATCCGCGCCTGATTTTAGCTGAGCAATATTTACTTTAAATGCTTTTTTCTCAAAACAAGATACTGTAAATCAGGTGCCACTGTGTAGCCTTAACGGGTGGCCCTATTTTCAATCGGTTTTTTGTTTTGTTTTGTAGAGCATTAAAAAATTAAGTCCCTGACGTAGAGACTTTTTGAAATTATTGCCTATTTTTTGAAACAAAACAACAGTTTTTAGCGAGTTTTTTTTATTTTTGAGTTTACCCTCGTATCATTTTAATGTAAATAAAAAATTTTAAAATCCGGCTACGTTACTAAAGAATTTATTCGTTTGTGGAAAAAATTTTTAAGTTTTTTTCTCAAATAAGTACCCAAGGCTCCACGATGGCACCCGATTTTGCCTTTTAAAAAAGGGCCTATAATGTAATGATTACCTGGGTTGCCATGGTACACTCAAAAAAATAAGTTAGTACAAAAGTTAGTAAAACGTCTTGTAAATCAGGTATACTATTTTTTAGCAATTTTTTTTGCTAAAATCTTGTTTTCAGCTAAAATTTTTGTTATACTCATTCAGCACTTAACTGTTTTATACTAATGCTTTACTAATATACTAATGTTTTACTAATTAATTTTGCTAAAAAAAAATTGTGCTGATAAGCACATTAATAGTGTGGACGACAACCAGATTGAAAGATATACGCAGAATGAAGCAGATGTCGCGGCATGTCAAGATGTAGTAGATAAGAGGAAAATGATACTTAAAAGTACAACTCTAATAAGACATATAAAAAAAGCAACCATGGAAGACTTTTGTATCTGTTTTTCATACATAAAACAAAATTGAGGATTAAAACAACTTAAATTTTGCGTTGCCACCGGCTTGTGAAAATAATTGTCTATTAATAAAATAAAAGACAAAAGAAAATATTTAAATTTAATATGTATTTCTATAATAAATGTTAATATATTAATAATCTAGTGTGGTCAAATTGCAAACAAACATATACAGACATGTAGACAGAGTAAATCGAAAGACAAAGACACACATCTTTTGTATGGTTCCTTTTTCTTATTGCAAAAAAGGGTTGTTTTTTTCGTTTCGTTTGTTTTTGTTTATTTTTTCGTTTCGTTTCTATAATTATCTTCGGCAGTTGCGTTATTTAAAAGAAAGCATCATTTAGACAACCATTGATGTAAGTAATTGAAAGAAAATTTTTGTTATGTTATATATATTTATTTCTATATATTTTCAGATATTAAATTAATTCATGTCGTCAGTGGGGAAAATGAAAATTTTTATATTTCGTAATTATTGTAAATTATTTTTAAAAGAATCACAAGAATATGTTTTATGATTTTCAGCAAGTATATTAACTAAATTACAATTTTTTTTACAATTTTTTTGCGTTTTTTTCAGTCTACTAAAAGTCAGCAAAAAAATTATTAATTTTTACCAAGGCTTTTTTATGAAAATGAAAATTATTCAAGTTCGAGGCCATATACTCTATATTTCTTCATTAGGATATTGTCCTAACAAATAATCTATAGAGTTTTTGTTTTCAAATTTATTATTTGACCCTTTCAGGAATGTGTTGATAGATCTATTTCGGGAATTTTCTAGGTTCCCATCATCAGAACACGTTTTGAAAGCGGTAACAATCCCATGTCAAACATCAAGCATTCATATGAACTAGTTTACTCACTACATGAGAACTAATATACATATGATTTTGAAGTTAAAGATTATAACCATTGATCAAAAAATAAATTGAAAACTTGTTTGTGTGTATGTCTACCTTTGGTAAATATTCAAGGCTTTTTTATTTATCATCTACTAAGTGTTAGCAAAACTTTTGCTGAATCTACTAATTTTGTTGCTAAAAATCAGCTCGCTGATTTTCAGCAAAAGATTTTGCTGACATTAGCAACTTTTTTGCAAGCATCCTCCTGACTAAAATTTTGCTGACTCAGCAAAATTTTTTGCTGACTTTACAAACTTTTTCTTTTGAGTGTAGTCCGAATTCGAAATTATAATTTTTATAATAATCTTTAGTACACTTACAATACTATGTAGGTAAAGACCACTGCAAATATAGTTAAAAACAAAACATTTCAGTAAATTTGACTAACATTATCATTTGTTTTTTACTGCTCAAAAAATGAACCACATATGCAGTAAAAAATAAACAAATATTAATTTATTTTATTTTTTTTTTAAATAAAAAAAACAAACTGCTGTATAAAATAAAATGAAAATCATAATACAGTAATTTGATGTGGTTAGTTTTTTTAAATAAACAGCAATTGTAGTCATAAATTAAATTTCTTCTACAAATGACTGTTTTTTTTTTAATTAAAAATAAAGATACTGTATTGTAATACAAATATTTACAGCAGAAGTTCCCTTATAGCAAGCGGAATTCTTTTAATAAACCATTTATTTATTTTTTTATAATTGCTGAAATGTTGTCGGCTTTATTGATAGCTAAATCTAGAAAACACCTTAAAGAAATTTTGGCAAATTTTGGCCTAAAAACGCATTTTAAAGAAATACTTTTAAACAATTATCCTGATCAGTTGAACTTCCTAATTTAGTTACTTTTTTTTTACTGTACATGTACTTAATGAGCTATTTATTGATTAGATTTACAAAAAAAAGTTCTTTGCTCTGTAATAATAGTACAGTTTTTAGTTAATCGGAGTCTTACTGAAAATGTGAACCAATGACCTTCTCCTATACAATTTGAGATTGTAGAAGATGTAGGGGGTGCCAAAAGGTTGGACCTCTATGATTAGAAAGAGAATTCCCTAATGTATCCCTACACCGACTTACTTTCATTTTTCCTAAAATAATTTGGAGAATAACTGCACCTTGAGTTCTTGTATTAAAACATTGGCTCACTTTTGCGCCACAGTGTAATTCGGTACTGTTTGTCAGAAATTTAGTACTAATTGAAACATTAAAATGTGATAAATGCTAGTTTTAGTTTCAACAGTGATTATTGCATGAAAATTACTTTAAATGTAGTCAATTTGTAGAAGAGGAAGAATAAAAAGGGGGATGATTGTGTAAAACCATTTCAATTATATTTTGCGTGTGTTGCAAGGTAGCACAAGAGAGTTGTCAGTTAATAACGTCTTGAAATTATTTCGCGTATATAAAACATAATTTAATTAATTATTTTTCTTAAAATATTAATAAACTAAAAGTTTATTTAGCTGCTATGTTTTCTTAATTAATCAAAGTATTTTTTTTCTTTTTACCTTGAAAGAAATGAAGGAATTTTCTTTTGTTTTAAGTAACGCATGTCCTGACAATCTTGTACTCTTAGGTAGTAACCCTTTGAGTTATATATTTTTTCTTCCTGTATTGACATATTTTAACTCAGCAGGATTCGTTTACATATGTTGCTATCCTATCATCAATTTTAGCAACTCCTTCTGTAATACATATTTTATAATTTTTTTTTTCGTTATTATTGCATATCAACACCGGGTCGCTTATGTCAAATTATTTTCCAATTAACAAACATTTTGTTGAAATATGGCTTATAATGTTTATGACATGTTCATGTAATATTACTTCGTATGATTTAATAATTAAATATTTTTTTCATATATCATTCGTTCCATGAAAAAAGACGAAAACATTTACACATTTTATCTCATGTCTTCCGTTCTCCATGGAGCTCACAACACATCTCCATGTTCAGTTTTTAATTTTCCAAAAAAAAAAATAAAAAAATCGCAAAAGTACACTCAAGAACTTCTGCTATATATATTAGTAGTTATTTGTAATACAGTATCTTTATTTTTAAGTGAAAAAACCCGTGATTTGTAGAAGAAATTTCAGTTTTGACTACAATTGTAGTAAATTTAAAAAAACAAACCACATCAAATTACTGTTAATTCAACTAATTTAATAGTGTTTTCGGTTCCCACCAGAGGCTCAGGTCTGTTTTTTTTTAGTAGAAACAAGATTTTGATGTGTTGTTTTCTTTAAAAAGGGGATAGAGGAGAGATAAAAGGTGGCGAAAAGTTAATGGCTTCAAACATTGAGCGCCATCTGGTGGAGATTTTTTTAAAGAAGCAACACTCAGGAAATTCTTCCTATTTATTAATGTGTTGCTTTCTTTGGAAATTGGATAGTGGAGAGATGAAAGGAGGGGCAAGATGAAGGGCTTCAAACATGGCAACACTGTAATTGCGCGAGATGATAAGTCTTAGAACAGTTGTTGCTCGCCAACTGGTGGAGAGTTGGCGAACTTATAGAAGCTTTTTGGTTTATAGCCCTGATTCATTATTTTACTTCAGTGGGGTTAAGTGCTATGGGAACACCGAAGGTGGGAGCTAGAAAACTCATACATATTATTTTTCTAAAGTGATGTTGCCGTCACTGGGAATCGAACCCGGGACCATCTGTGTAACAGTCCAACGCGCTAACCATTACACCACAGCGCCCACAAAATATTCTGTGCAGCAAAATAATTGTGACAATGTAATTTTTTTTTTCAAATATCAGTTATTTAAATATTTTTTTGGTTTGAAGCAATTGTGTATTATTATTAGCGGTAATGAGTATTTTCTGCAGGTCTTTTTTCCTCGAGTTTCATTATTATAACCCAGGAAAGATTTTTTTGTTTTTCAAAAGAATGCACATTTGGTTTATAATCAACGTTTATTAGTTAATTGTCAAAAGGAACCGAACATTCTGATTTGGAAAAAGGACACATTTTGGCTTTTACAACCCAGAAACTATCAATTTCCAAAATTTAGCGAAGTGGACGAAGTCGAAGGGTAATGATAAAGCAAATTATGGAACAAAGAACAGAATTGAAAGAAAATCAAAGTTGTCGAATCGATATCCAAGCAGGGTTTTTAACGCTGCAAGTAATTCTAACACACTCATCGAAAACAGTTAGTAGAAAAATTAGTAAAGCCGTTAGTAACTTAGCAAGTTTTTAACTAATTTTTAGTTCAAAATGAGATTTTAGTTAAAAATTTTGCTATTGTGGTTTGATGAAATACTAAATTTATAACTAATTTTTTTTTTTTTGATAATCAAAACCAGCAGAGGTCGTTGTAATGCGATGTTTGCGTTTCAGTATTTGTATATTTTTTTAAGTGTTGGTTTAACCAGACTTGCAAGAATGCAGTCAGATCTAGAGAAATTTTTATCAACTAATATTTAGCTTATATTAGCAGATTAATTTGTTACCAATTGTTAACTAAAATTTAGCTCAAATATACCTCAAGTTTTTGAAATTTAACAGATATATATTTTTTATTCTAATCTTAAGCAAACAAAAAATCTGCTAGTTTTAGCAGTTTTTACTGCAACGTCGTTTTTAACTAATTTTTAGTAGTTTTAGCAAAAACTTTTACAAACTTTTTTCTATTGGTGTAAAAATTCGGAATCTAAAAAAGCTGGCGTAACAAATCGTGTTCATTGCCGTTCTTATAACGAAAGAGTCGGGATTTAAACTTCTGAAACGAGTTTTTGAGTGATATCGAGTTCACTCCTAAGAGCCAGAGACCCCAGGTTCAAAACTCGGCTTGACCACGTTATTTATTTAATAAAAATATTTGTAACAAATTTTTTTATTAAACATTTTTTTATGAAAATCTATGTATAGATACTTTACTTTTCCCAACATGATAACCATATAAGTAACCAATTACTTTACCCCCTACTAGGTAATGAGTTTATCCATTACTTTTAGGCTCATCACCTATAAAATTCATCAGTAAAGTAAGGTGTATTGTAATGCCTGGAGCCCTATGGCGATACATTAATTTACCCATTATATGGTAATGTTTGGTTTTGATGGGAATTTGCCTAAATCTATTCTAACTGAATTTTTAAAGTTTTTTTTCGAATAGCAAAAAAAAGCTACTAAAAAATAGTTAAAAATTATCTTGCAGAAAAAACTTCTAAAATTAGTAGATTTTTTTTACAAAATATTAGTAATATCAGAATAGCAAAAATAAATCTGTTGAATTACCAAATATTTAGTTATATTTAAGCTAAATTTTAGTTAATTTAGTAGACAATAAAAATCAATAAAAAATGTAAAATTTTTAAAGTTTTTTATTTTTTTTTAATGCGAATAAAAGTCTGCCATTTGCATGCTACTAAATTCGAGGTAAATATAGCAAACATTTTGTTAATATTACAGTTTTTGTTTGCTATTTTGAGCCTACAAATGTTTAGCTATTAAAAATTAGTTAAAAATTATCTTGCAGAAAAAACTGCTAAAATTAGTAGATTTTTTTTACTAAATGTTAGTAATATAAGAATAGCAAAAATAAATCTGTTGAATTTACAAATATTTAGTTATATTTAAGCTAAATTTTAGTTAATTTAAAGTAACAAAATAATCTGCTAAAATCAGCAAATATTAGTAGACAAAAAAATCAATCAAAAATGTAAAATTTTTAAAGTTTTTTTATTTTTTTAATGCGAATAAAAGACTGCCATTTGCATTCTACTAAATTCGAGGTAAATATATCAAACATTTTGTTAATATTACAGTTTTTGTTTGCTATTTTGAATCTACAAATATTTAGTAAACGATTTTGCTAATTTTACAGATTAAAATGCTATTTTCAATTAACTAAAATTCACATAACAAAAATTTTGTAAAGTTAACAGATTTATTTTATTCCACATACGGCTAGTGCGACTGAAAAACGAATTTTCTCTGTAATGCGTTGTGCGATTTGCCGGGCTATAGACAACAAACGGATGAGATCTACTTGACAAGCGGGTAGTACGAACAGAGACCCGGTCCCTCGGGATGAGTCGGCTTATCTCAGCAGAACACTTCCCATGGTAATATCTATAGAACAAAGTCACACAACCCACATCCCGACGATGCTCCAACGAGTCAATAGAGTTCGAAACCCTACTGTCGTTGAAAAGCATCAACGCTCTCCGTTGCACACGATCCAGAAGCCCCAAAATAGACTTTGAAGCACCTGCCCATATATGGGAGTTATATTCCATCTTCGGCCGGATGTAGGTGGTATATATAGTAAGGAGATCAGATGGGGTGAAGTATTTCTTACACCGGTTTAGAAAACCAAGACACTTGAAAGCTTCTTTCGATACTTGAATAATGCGATCTGTCCAACGGACATCACACTGTATTCTCATGCCCAGAACATCAAGAGTATCTGAATCCTCAATAACGATCCCATCCATATACACAGATGACGTAGTTGAGTCCACAGACCTATGGGTCAACATACAACATTGAGTCTTACGAGCATTAAAATCGACCCTGTTCGCACGACCCCAATCTGAGATTGTCTAAAGGTCATGATTGAGTGTGTCATTCATAATCTGTCTTTTACCCCCGACAAGGCTTGGCCTACGATCGAAGGAAAAAGAATGACAAATGTTGCTGTCATCTGCAAAGGTGTAAATAGGATTGATAGTTCGACCAAGGAGGTCATTAAGAAAGATGAGAAAAGAGATGGAGAAAGAACAGAACCCTGTGGTATCCCTGAACATAACTGAAACTCGTCGGATGAGACGCCATCTATAACGACACGTATAGTACGATCTCTGAGAAAACTCGAGATAAATCGAGAGAAATCATTACCTACACCAAAGGCAATTAGTTTTGATAACAGTGCGCCGTGCCACACACGATCGAACGCCTTGGAAATATCTAGAGCAACTACCTTGTTCTCACCAAACATGTGAATGGACCGACTCCAACATTCAGAAAGGAACTCCAACAGATCTCCCGTACAACGAGTTATACGAAAGCCATACTGTCGATCGCTAATAAGTGAGTTGGCCTCCAGATAATTTACAATAAGTGAGTTGGCCTCCAGATAATTGACCATGCTCTCCATCACCTTCGAGAGCGCAGAACATATTGCAATTGGGCGGTAATTTTCAGGATTATTAGCCGCACCCTTTTTGGGGATTGGTTGAACATTGGCAACCTTCCAGCACGTAGGGAAGACACCTGCACGGTATGAAGAGCTGAACAGGTTAGCCAATGGACGAGCTAGCGTCGAAGAGCACTGTTTCAGTACCAGTGCTGGTATGCCATCCGGTCCCGGTGACTTGTTTACGTTGAGATCCGAAAGAACCCTTTTAACGGCACGAGCTCGAAAGAATATCTTGGGCATAGTAGAGGATACCCGCCCAAGCTCGGGCAGTGGTTGATTGCTCTCCGGCAAAAGTGAATTACTCGCAAAAAGATCAGCCAATAGGTTAGCTTTATCAACCGGATCAGTGAATGCGTAGTCATCCTTTATATGAGTTGGAATAGATGAACTAGCATTATTCCTTACTCTTTTAACAAATGACCAAAAGCTCTTACTGCCCTTAGGAGCAAAAAGAACTTTAGCATGAAGACGCTGTTCGTACAGAAACTTTTCGCGAAAAGTGAAACTGTGAAAGTTAAACTGTGACTTTCAAACGGAACTGTGACTTTCAAACGAATAACCAATTAAAAACTTAAATTAGTTGGAAAACCAAAATATTTGGAAAATCGTAAGATCATAAGAGACAATTCAACAAAAAAAAAATAAACAAGATGAACTAGTTTTAAACAAAATTATAAAATAAAATGAAAATGAATCACAACTAAATATTTTATAGTGGCGCCTAAAATGCTGAATCACGTGAACAAAATTTAATAACAAAAAGTATCAAATATACGCGGCTTATTTTAGAAATAAAACTTATAATAAATATGTTAATTAATTGATCACAAAATTAACAAAAAAAAAAAACGTAAAACAATAAAAGAAACAAAACAAAAAAAAACACAACACAACAATACGAAAAGAAGTGTTAATAACAAAATAAATTTTAACGCAAAAAAAAGTTTAAACCAAATAGCCAGATTATAAAAAGACCGGAAATTCCTTTATAAAAACAGCTTAAAATCTGGAAAAAAAAATTTATAAAATTTCCCAGAATGATGTTTGTTCAACAAAATAAAAAATATCGTGTTTAAAACATTTTTAACAAAATTATGAAAAAACGTGCTTAATAGCGGTGTAAGGTTTGAAAACAACACATGCTTAAATAGGTCAAAATTAAATGTGGTAAAAAGAAAACTTTAAAGGATTTTTTTAAATCCTTTTTTTACATAAAAGTGATTCAAATTATTTTAAATTTTAAAGCTTGAAAAAAGAACAGGATGATTATTATTTATAAAACAGTAGGAAAAGCCGCAAATCAATCGAAATGTGGTTTTAAGTTGGGCAGATGTTTAAAAGGGCAGACTATTTCAAAGTAAAAAAAAAGTCAGTGTCTGTGTAATACACAGATTAACAAAGTTTTCTTTAAATTTTTAAGAATTCCAAAAAAAATTTAAATACACTTGTTAAATTGTTTCAATTGGTTTCAAACCCCAAACCATTAACATGTCAATGTTATTTGCCTCCAGAATATCAAACCAATGTTCTTTAAACAAAAATTTTGATTTTGCTCAACAAACAGTAGAATATTCCATAATAAAACACGCACATAAGCTGGGATTTTTTCAAAGAAATTTTAAATTACTAAAGGAAAAGTGTTGCCGAAGATTATCTTTAAAAAAGAATTGACAGCTCTTTCCAACACTTTTTTTTGTATGTAGTCATTAGGGCAACCAAATAACAGATCTAAAAACAATGTTTTAAGGGCTTAAAAGATATTTCTTAGCCATATATGGCCCTTTGGGCTCGGTTATTTAATTGAAGAATAATAAATAAATAAATAAAAAAGCTCGTAAGCAATAAGGCTTTTAAATATAACAACAACTTCATAACCCTCCACAATGTACATAGCAAACATCAACAAAATAGTTAAAAATATGTTATAGGTGAAAAATGTTATAGGTGAAAAACTTTGGATGTAAAAAAGAAATTGTGTTGTGAAAACAAAAATATATGTGGTGAAAACAAATTTGAGGTGAACTAAAAATTTGAGGTGAATTTTAAATACTATTCACCTCTTGGCGCCTGGTGTAAAAATATGACGTTATATTTTATACACCAGACGCTATTATGAATTTCTACTAATATAGAGTGTATTATACACCAATTTGTATGGAAAATTTAGAAATACCTTCACATTTTCACTCATAACTTTTGAACCGCTGGATCGATTTGGCTCATTTTCAATACCAAACCTTTTGGGAATATATACATTAATCTGCATAAAAATTAGCAGTCCGTATTGCGTTTTCGCGTTGTGATCGCCATTTCAACAGACAGACCTACAGACGGACATCGCTAATTCGTCTTAAAATTGAATAAGGATCAATAATACATATGCTTTATGGGGTCTTAGACCTATATTTGGATGCTTTACAAACTGATATATACCCTCATCACAGTATGTGGAAGGTATAAAAAACAAACTGTTAAAATTCATATATTTGTATTAAAAATCTTTACTAACGTCTGGGAAAAAAAATACGGAAAACCACAAAACATTAAAAAAAATAAGCAAACAAAGAATTTTTATATTAATTTTAATTTATTTGTTATATACAATAATATCGAGGGCTTATATTCAATACCTATATCACACTGCTTTCCGATTTTTTTCGGTACTTCAGCCATTGAGCTCTAAAGTCCTTTTGTATCCTGGTTTTTAGCCCTTTGTTGCTTTTTTGATGAGTTAATCCAACATTTTTTGCCAGGTATCTATTTCTATATAGTTTTCTCTTTAAGTTTGCCAAAACAGTTTCCATGGGACTAAGTTGGGTCTAAGTTGGCAACGTAAAAAAAAGCTCTAACAAATATAGCTTAACTTTTTCATAATTTCATGATCAGCACTTGTGTTTTGTCTAAATAGTTCTATCCTTTCAAACAAAAAACATACTGCAGCTTATTTTTGGTTGCCCTAGTAATCATCACCATTATCCTCCTCAAAACAATCATTATATTGAAAAAGAAAGCCACTGTTTTTCTTAAAACGGAAATGCATTTCAAAAGTTGTTATTTGGTAGCTTAACAAATAGTTGCAAAAAAAAAAAAATAAAGAAGTTTGAAAAATGTTAATGATCATTAATTTCATTTAAAATCTTTCATGCAATATTATAATCATAATCATAATGTATCTTCATTATATCGGTAATGATGAACATTATTAACATTATTTTTGCAAAACCGCAGTCCAACTTCCGTTCCTTTTTCTCTTTTTATATTACACGTGTGTACACAAATTTACAAGACAATAAAGTTAACCAATACTTTGATACAAGTGGACGTTTGTAGTTGTATTAAAATGGTGTGATAGTAATTTACCAGGAGTTTGGTTACAAATAATCATCATCATCAATGTTGTATAGTTTGCTAAGATTTTTCGTATATGTTCATAAATAATTGTGAGAACTCTTGAGGTTTCTTTTTAATTTCATTCTTGACCAATAGTCGCGAGAACTTGAGATAATGATGATGATTAAAGAAGAATATATAAATATCAATTCAAATTAGTTTGAAAGTAGGTGTTAAATTGTTAATATCCGGTATTGTAATATCGGTAATAGTGTCCGACCGACCGGCCGAAGCCGAACTTCGGCCTAGTTTTTAATGTTCGGCCGAAGCCGTAGCCGTATCTGAACTTTTTAATTTGAATAAAACTTGAACTTTGGTTGATTTTGACAACAAAATTTGTTTAAAGTAAAACAAAATATATTTAAACATGAGTAAATCTCAGAAAAAGCTAATTTATATTTTTTTTTCTCAAAAATATGAAATAATGAGTTTAATTATTTTAATGACATCTTTTTAAAAAATGGTAATGCTTGAATTTTTATTTTAACTAAAATATATATCGAAGTGAATACAAATTTTTGTTTGTAATTAAAATTAAAGAATTTAATCTGAAAATGTGCCCGATATCTTCAAATACTTGGTGCTCGGCAAAAATTTGGCTGAACGCCGAACTTGGCCGAACATTGTTTTTTGACTGAAGCCAAATCACTAACATGATAACAGACTTCACTTTATCAAGTAAGAATTGGAGATACAAATAAAAATCGTTCGGCCAATTAAATTTTCATTAAATTAATGAAATTATGTATTAAGAGAATGTACCATAATGTGTCCCTACACCTGGTATTTGGGCTATATATAACAAAAAAAAAAAATAAGTGATGTATTCCAAATACAAATACATCCGATTGTAGGGCAACTACTTGAGCATTTTTCTTCTATAGATACTTTTCTTTTGGGAACTAATTAAAAAAAAAAAAAAACTATTTCAAAACAACTCAAAAGTTCCACATTTGGGAAAATATACCCTAAAGTGGACCTTAAATAAAAGTTCTCTAAAGGCATATAAAATTGTTAGAAAATTAAGTAAATTTATAAAAAATTTGTATTTTAATGTAAATTTATTTTTATTTTGTTTATTAAAACGTTTTATGTGTCGTTTAACGTTGGTTAAGTGGTAACCATATATAATGCCAACATTTTTCATTGCGGCAAGCAAACGAATTTATGTTGTTGTGAAACAGTTAAAGTGATGCTTAAGCCATTTTAACAATATGTAACGGCTCGTTTTTGCCCTATATTCTAAAAGAGGGTGCTACCTATAAACCAGATGTGCTCAGTGTAAATGGTGGGCGGGAGGTGTTCTTTTTCCTAGAATATAGGCCGAGCTCAAAACAAAACGAATTTAAAATTTAGGTACACTCAATAAAAGAAGTTAGTAAAGTCAGCAAAAAAATTTGTCGAATCACAACTTTGACAAGCCGGTGACGACACAAAATCTATGATGTTTTAATCCACAATTTTGTTTTATGTATGAAAAACAGATACAAAAATATTCCATGGTTGATTTTTTTTTATATGTCTTACAAGAGTTGTACTTTTTATTATCATTTTCCTCGTCTCTACTACATTTTGACATGCCGAGACATCTACTTTCAATCTGGATATTGTCCACACTATTAATGTACTTATCAGCACAATTTTTTTTAGCAAAATAAATTAATAAAACATTAGTAAAATAATTCTTCAAAAAGAGTTAAGTGCTGAATAAGTTTAATTAAAATTTTAGCTAAAAACATAATTTTAGT
This sequence comes from Delia radicum, assembly GCA_021234595.1. NCBI lineage: Eukaryota > Metazoa > Arthropoda > Insecta > Diptera > Anthomyiidae > Delia > Delia radicum. Next base: position 223,176,590 of record CM037852.1, on the reverse strand, counting down.
AAAAAATTTGCTGAAAAATAGTATACCTGATTCACAAGAAGTTTTACTAACTTTTCCACTAACTTATTTTTTTTTTGAGTGCAGCTCTTAGGTTAACCTGGCTTAGTTCTAATGCATTTTTCAAGACACTCATGAAGAGTTTTATTGATTCAATAAAACTTCTTTAATATTAAACATATTTATGGAACTGATTTCAAGAAGATTTTCATTTATTCTACAAAAATTTCATAAACATTTACTTTAATGAAACGTGTTTCATAGATTCTATGAAACTGGTTTATAAATTCTATAAACGCTTCATTGTTGGAATGATTCATTAGTTTCCTGAAAATTTTCATTAATTCTACAAACATTTCATAAACATTGACTTTAATGAAACGTGTTTCATAGATTCTATGAAAAGTTTCAATGGACGAGTTCCAGTGACAATTTTCATTAAAGCTATAAAGAAATTTATTACTGATGTGAAGATAATTCTCTCAGTGTAGTAAAATAACAATTTTAAAATTTATTGGTAATTTTTTTAAATTTTGTGCTGGAAAAAAGAAATGCAGTTTTAAATGCCATAATATTCCTCAAAAAATGGGTATATGTACCAACACAATCCCTGCTGTCCGGAAATCCGAAACGTCGCGAAATTTATGGAAATTATAGACAAATAAAAAAAAATTAAGTATTAGCACAGAAAAAATATTTCCCTACTACTTTCAAATAAATCGGTTTGTTGAAAATTTTAAAAGCTGTCAATTAAAAATTAATTGAATCAATTAAATATTTGCTCAAATTCGGAATTTGCTTGACATTTTTTTATATTATCGCTCAAAAGCAAACGCCAACACATTGTTGTTGCTTTTTGTAATATTTATGTCGTGTTTTGTTTTATATGTTTATATGTTTTATGTTTAGTGGTATTAGTAATAAATATTTTAAGTTCATTTCAATTAGATTAGATATTAATTCTTATTAGGTTTATTAATTTATTAAGTTAAATAATTTTTGTAGAATTAATGAAAATATTCATAAAACTAATAAATTATTCCGATAATGTAGCGTTTATAGAATTTATGAATTAAAAAAACTCTTCATTAATGTCTTCAAAAATGCATTGGAACTAAGCCAATTAACCGATTCATAAAATTTTTTAAACAATTTCATAGAAGTTCAAAATTAATTGAAAAAAATTAAACGTATGAAAATTAATGAAATTATAAAATTTTATGAAAAAAAAATTAGTCTTTGAAATAATTTCATAGTTCTAAAGAAAATTTTCATTAAATTTTTGAAGTGATAATTTATAAAATCTAATGAATTTTTTTATGAAACTATGAAATTTTATGATAAAAGTTTGTGAAAAATTTCTAAATATTAATAAAATTTTTTTGATATAATGAAATTATTCATTGAATCTCAGAAAATGAAAGTGTTTGAGTAATATCATGGAGAATAATTCTTTCAGTAGACCTTCTAACGCAAATTTGTACATCGGACTATGCTGAGATCTGAATTCACATTAAACAATTTTTCTGTGTATTTCGTGTAGAAAAGTTTGGTAAAAGTGAAACGAATCCTATTTTTTTTTGAGACTATTATTATAAAAATAGTCTTAAAATGTCCGATTTAAAATTTTCGAATTCCAGCACAGGGGAGATTACACTGAGACAATTATCTACGTGAAATCAATGCATTTTAGCATTAGATCTATGAATTGCCACTGCAATTCGTTCATTGAAACTTTTCATTAAATTAATACAGTTTTTCATAAAATTTAATGAACATTTTCATATAATTTATTAAAAATTTCACTCGACTAATGAAAATGTTTCATTAAAATCGATTTCATTAAAACTATGAAGCTTTTTCATAAAGTTTAAGAAATATTTCATTCGCATTGTGAAGAAAACTTCATTCGTTTAGTGAAAAAGTTTCATTAAAACTTGTTCAATTAATTCTCTGTGTGTATGTGCGAAGCTCTTTACATACAATGTGTGTAGGTTAGTGGTTTTCGTTTACACACATACAGTAAAATATTTCAATTTACACAAAGAAAATTTTGTTGGACGAAAAATATTTAAAAAACATTTACAGTAAATCAGTGAAACTTTTCTACACAAAATAAGAGAAAACTTTCTTAAAATGAATGCAAAGCTTCATACTTTCTATGAAACTAGTTTAGTTTCATTGAGTGTATGTAAAATTTAATCAATAAAATGATATTTTTCATATAATTTTATGAAATCTGGCATTAAATTAATGAAAAGTTATAAAAGACGAATTCCAGCGCAATTTCGTTGATTTTATGCAAAAATTCATTAGTATCAAGCAGATAATTCTCTCAATATGTGCGCCCCGGTAGGCTAGTTGGTAGCATGCTGGCTTATCAGTGCGGGGGTCGTGGGTTCGATTCCCACCAGAGGCACTGGTCTGCTTTCGCTACAACGCGCCGAAGGCCATAGTAGCCAGTGCTCGGTTAGGGTAATAGTATATAATTTGTAATTATATAATTATATAATTATTAATTAATAAAATAAAAAAAAATTCTCTCAATGTAGAGTAAAAGTATAATTCGTTTGAAAATGTGTCTTGAAATATGTCTTTATCCCGAAAAAAATTTTAAATAAACTTAATTTGAAATATAAACTTCTTTTATCTCTGCTCTGATAAACATATTAAAAATTTGAACGGCATAATTATAGCGTTTCTTATTTGAAAATAAATTAAGATAATTAATTGAATACTATTATTTTAATGATCTTCAACATTAAAAAAACAAATGAAATATTTGAGTACACTCGCGCGAGCATTTGAAATAATAATATAATAATTTTAAAAACTTACCTTGTATATGTGCTGCATTCGGTTTATAACCCTGACAATCTGAATTTAGTGTACTACTGGATGGTGAATGATTATTACTGCTGCCGCCTAATTGCGGCAAACTACTGCTGGCACTCGACGCTGATGTAGGTGTAGTCGCTGAATTAACAATGGAAGCCGCCGAAGCGGCTGATGAACGCGTAACGCGATGTAATGAACCCAATTGACTAAAATGACTGGTAAATGTAGCATCTGGATAGGGACGTTGTGTTAAACGAAAATCACGAAAATGATGACCATTGGGGGGACCTACAAAGAAAGAAGAGATATGAAAAAAAATTTAGTCTAGTAAATAGCTTTTTTACTGTATTTACACTTCACCAAAAACAAGTAGTTTTTTAAAACTTTTTGTACACTCATAATAATTCATGAGACTCATGCCATATAAAACCATCAAAATATATCCAATTTTCTACCTCTACCCTCTTAAATTTTAACTAAGCTTGGTATGAAACTTAAGTGTCATATAAGTAAGTCATCGTACAAGTTTTGGATTGTTAGCTCCAACAGTTGTGGAAATATCGCGTTTTAAAATATGAAAAAAAAATATCAAAAATTAAACAAAGATAGTCGTGCTTAATCTTTCATATGTTTTTAACGGTTCAATTATACCTCATTTTAAAGCAGTGAAGGGCATAACATTTACGCTTGTGTGTGTAGAAGCAAAAAAAAACGAAGTTCAGTAAGTGTCAGTGTTGCCATATAGCTAGTTTTAACTGTTTTTTTTTCAGTTTTTTGTGATGCTTAACAGCTTTCCAGTTTTCTCATGAAAAAAACAGTTTTTTTGTAAGTCATGCAGTTTTTACAGTTTTTCTTATTCCATTTACTATTCGTATTAACTAAAATTTAAGGTTTCAGTGCAAAAATACAACAAAACTTTCATATTGTGCCAAACAAAGCAGATTCAAACAAGTTTGTGATATTTTTTTTATTCAAATAATTATTTATTTTTTCAGAAGTGATTTTTTTTACAAATATATAAACAAAGTTCAGAACTTTCGATAAATACAAATCTGCCTCCAAAAATTACTGATAAAGTACAATATGAAGGTAGGTATACCACAATTTGCATTTAAAAGCACTTGCTCTTTTAAAGCTACTTTTTTATGGGATCGCTATATTGACATTATGAAATTTAAATATATTTTTTTACCTAAATTTGGCATTAAAAGTTTTTTTGCATTAATTAGGTTTGAAGTGAAAACAAAATACATTTCAGCATATTTTCGATTTTATTTATTTATAACACTGATGTTGAGATGGGCCAGATTTTTTATGAAATATTTGTCAACACACAAATTCAGTCCTTTAGAATTTGCTAATCAAAATATTAATATAAAAGTTTAGTCTAATTTATATTTTTAGAAAGTGTCTAATAAAAAAGTAAAAAATTGATTTTTTCAAATAAAAATTTGGTAACGTTGAATAAAAACTTCTTTTAATTTACGATTGTTATTAAAAGAAGTTATTTTTTTTTAATTTTTGATTGTCATTAAGATCTTAAATTATTTTATGGGTTTTTAATTCTCTTAATCCAGTAAAAAAATATAGTCGTTTGAAAGTGCTTTAAAGAAAATGCAACAGTGTGTCCAATATGAGACAATTTTTTTTGTGTAGGTGTCATACTTATTTCTAAGTATAAATTTTTTTTTTTATATATTTTGGAAAAACAGTTTTCCTTAAAAAAACAGTTTTTGAAAACAGTTTTTCTTAAAAAATATATGGCAATACTGGTAAGCGTATTTTTTATGATCTTGTTTTAACAATTGACTTAATTTGTTGAACACAATAAGAACAAAGCAACAGCCGAACGTTCATAATCGTTGACACACAAAGATGCTTATCCCTATCGGGAATGGGACCGGTTCTGCGTGTGCCACAGGATCGGTCCCTTCGTGCCAGAGACCGGTCCTCTGCTAAACCCTATACTGGCAATACTGGTAAGTGTACTTTTTTATGATCTTGTTTTAACAATTGACTTAATTTGTTGAACACAATAAGAACAAAGCAACAGCCGAACGTTCATAATCGTTGACACACAAAGATGCTTATCCCTATCGGGAATGGGACCGGTTCTGCGTGTGCCACAGGATCGGTCCCTTCGTGCCAGAGACCGGTCCTCTGCTAAACCCTATACTGGCAATACTGGTAAGTGTACTTTTTTATGATCTTGTTTTAACAATTGACCTTATTTGTTGAACACAATAAGAACAAAGCAACAGCCGAACGTTCATAATCGTTGACACACAAAGATGCTTATCCCTATCAGGAATGGGACCGGTTCTGGGTGTGCCACAGGATCGGTCCCTTCGTGCCAGAGACTGGTCCTCTGCTAAACCCTATACTGGCAATACTGGTAAGTGTACTTTTTTATGATCTTGTTTTAACAATTGACCTTATTTGTTGAACACAATAAGAACAAAGCAACAGCCGAACGTTCATAATCGTTGACACACAAAGATGCTTATCCATATCAGGAATGGGACCGGTTCTGCGTGTGCCACAGGATCGGTCCCTTCGTGCCAGAGACCGGTACTCTGCTAAACCCTACCCTATGCAAACAACTGGCAACTTTAACATGGGCTTATCATAGAAGGGGGTCATTTGTCCTGCTTTAAACCACATAGGCCTAGTTTTTGGGATGTTGGTTACCGTTAAACTTAGCTTAACTAAGTTTTCAAATCGAATAATGCTTCTGAAATGTGTTTTTATTATTTTGTCACAATAAAGGCCTAAGTTCTAAACAAAATTAATTGGTTCCCATAACGTTTTGGTAATAACCTTAGAAATAGGAGACAAATTTCGTTGACGGTTTAACTAAACCGCGTTTAACTGACATCTCAAATTCTAGGCCATAGTGGCATGCCACAGGACTAACCAAAGATGGGCATACCACAAGACAGTCGCAAAAGGCACATGTCGTATAAAATGAACGAAAACTAAACAGCTTCTAATGGGTGAAATTCTTGCCAACTGGCTTTTTCTTGTTAATAAGCATTCTGGTTAAGTGGCTTACCAGTCACAGGATTGGTAATTTTAGGACAATTGACACTGATTAACCAACTTCAGTATTAAATTATACCAGTCCTGTGATAAGTCCTTCTTTAACCAGTCACTTTTAGGTCAATTGACTCCTCATTCCCCATAGGGATGGTAGAAGTGTACTGACGTCGAGCAAGCAGCATTTTCTCTTCAAACTCTTCGGGGTTGGAAATTGAGAGGAAGCTTCACTGTTTTAAAGCCACTGTTGTCGTGTTTTATATAAGCGAAAAAATTATGTTTTGAAGGTAAAATAGAGCGGCTAAACCGCTCTATTTCAAAAAACTGGTGTTTTTAAATTTTCAAAAAATACATGATAATTAATTTGTTATAATTTGTATAAAAATTATACTAAATATAGTAAAAAAAAAGATTTACAAAAAAAAATAATTTATTGAAAAACATCAAAATAAAGGGTCCGCCAAATAACTTTTTTTTTTTGAAAATGCTATAAAAAAAAAACTACTGAATATTTTCTCAAATTTCTTTTTTTATTTGAAAGTACAATCCTTCCGGTTAATAATGGAAAATAATTTCATTCAAATGGCTGCCTCGGCTGGCCATGCAGTAGCCTACTCGATCGGTCCAATTTTTAAGCACATTATCGATTGTGTGCAGCTGTATTTCACCAATGGCTTCACGAATATTGTCCTATAAAGCGTCAATTGTCTCTGGCTTGTTGGCGTAACACTTATAACACAAATAATAGTCCAACGGTGTCAAATCGCAGCTCCGACGTGGCCAAACGACATCAGCTCTGAGGCTGATAATGCGATCTTCAAAAACAGGACGCAATTTTCGCACACATTCTGAAACATTACCATGATTTTCAAAGTAATGTCGCAATATTTCCCAGCGTTGTTCAAGCGTATACACAACCATATTCGTTCAGCGGAAGGATAAAACTAATTATCTGTCAAATCAGACATGAGCTAAGTGTTACCAGTCACGAAATAAGCACTAGTTGAAAAAAAAAAGTTAGATGGCGGACCCTTTACAAGTTTTAAAAAGTTTCCCAATATCTTTTAAACGGTTTAAGCTACAAGAGTCATTGATACCTCATTTTAAATGTACTTAATTCGTGGTTTTCCTGGTTCACAAAAATAATTCACTTATAGACTGTAAAATTAATTTTTTCAAAGTCAAAAACTGATTTTCTAAAATTTTTTAAAAAATATATGTTAATTATAAAATATTCTTATATACCGTCACCAAATCCCCATGTGATATTCCTGCATGTTTCTGAGTTATCGGCTTTTTAGTAAAATTTTTATTCATAACTTTTGAAAATTTTATTCATAACTTTTGCAATTTTTATTCATAACTCGTACAAGTATTTGGACACGGCATTGGGAAGTAATTTATAATTAACATAGTATATTTTTTAAAAATTTTAAAAAAGGTAGTATTACATAATTGCCCATATCTTTTAAAAGGTTTAAGCTACAAGAGTCATTGATACCTCATTTTAAATGTCCTTAAATCGTGGTTCTCCTGGTTCACAAAAATAATTCACTTATTGGCGGTAAAATGCATTTTTTCAGAATCTGTGTTAAAAATCACTTTCATTGATACCTCATTTTAAAGCCACTGCTGTCGTGCTTTTAATAAGATAAGCAAAAAAAGGTGGAATGCATTTTTGAAGGTACAATACATTTTTTTCAAAATTCGCGGTTTAAAACGCTGTATTACAATAAACTGGGCTTTTAAAATTAAAAAAAAAATAAATGTTAATTATCGTATAAATTATTCTTCTTTACCGTAACCAAATCTCTACACTCATAAGAGAGGGAAACTTTACTCCTAGATAAAATCAATAAAATAACTTATGATTTAAAACAAGAAATATCATCTCTAAATGAAAGAGTTGATAAGCTTGAAGCCGTTGCTGACGAATTTTTGGAATTGAAGTCGCAAGTTCAGGAACTTAAGTTACAATGTTTGAGGCAAGAAAATATGGTTGTTGCGTGTGATTTGCGGATAAACAATATTCCTCTACATAGTTCGGAAAATCTGTATAACATTTTTGATTCAATTTGCCATTTAGTTAATATTAAAACCCCGCATATTAAATCAATTTACCGTCTTATAAACAAGAACAATTTGAAAAAGAATAATTCTCCCGAAGCGCCAATTATAGTAAATTTAATGTCCCCTTACGACAAAAACTTTGTTCTTAAATCTATAGCAGCTTACAAAAAGAACATAAGCAACGATAATGCTCCGTTGTTACTGCAGCACATTGGCTTCGATTCCACACGTCCGTTTTATGTCCATGAAAGCCTCACCAACAAAAACCATAAAATTTACTTGGATGCATTACAACTAAAGAAGGATAAATGCTTATTTTCCGCTTACACTTATCGCGGATTAGTATATGTTAAGAGGACTAATAATGATACTCCCCAACGAATCGACTACTTTGAACAACTAAGTCAGTTTTTTCCTGAATCTGATAGAGGCGGTCAACAAAGTCTACAACAACAAAATCAAGCATCATTTGTCATCGAACCAGATGCAGAAGCAAATGATCATCAAATTAGTGCCTCATTATTATAATTTAGTTCATACTATCTTACCAAATTCAATCTTAGAACTCTTTTTTACCTTAATTTTATCATTTCTGCACTTTCTCTGTAACCTTTACTTTTTACATTATTTGCATTACTGTTAGGCCCTTAACAATCTTTACATACAATAATGAACGCTTCAGGTAGTACAAACTATTATTCCAAAGACTCCACTATGAATATAATCAGAATACTAGGTAAACAACGTTTGGGTATTAAAATTTGTCATATTAATGCTCAAAGTCTGAATAATAAAGTTGATGAGTTCAGATTTATTTTTGAGAACTCCGGGATTGATGTGATTTGCGTTTCGGAAACATGGCTGCATGAAGATACCCCTGATAGCCTTATTTGTCTGAACGGATACAAAACCTTTAGAGCTGATAGAAAAACTCATGCAGGTGGCGTTGCTATTTTCGTAAGGAATAAAATCAATTGTAAACTAGTTTGCACATCTGTCACAGAGCCAATCAATCCGATTAATGGAACTAAACCAAAAAAGGTCGTTGAATTTTTATTTATTGAGATTTTGTCACTGGGTAGAAAACTTATTTTAGGTTCCGTGTATAGGCCAAATCGTCGTATCAATATGGATATATTCTTTCATAAACTGGGCTCCTTATCAATGACATGCGATGATTTAATAGTATGTGGTGATATAAACTCTAACTTGCTTATAGATGATACTCTAATGGCTGATATGTTAGAAATCGGACTTAAACCTACCAACACCGAACAACCAACACACTTCACAGATACTAGCAGCACCCTTTTAGATGTTTTCTTCGTTGGCAGTATTTCACGTGTACAATTGTATGATCAAATACCTGCGCCTGCTTTCTCGAAACATGATTTAATATTTCTTACCTATGATTTTAATTTGAATGTTGAAGTGGAAACATATACATATAGAGATTTCAAAAACATTAATATGGAACTCTTAAACGATGAATTTTCACATATTAATTGGGATGCGGTTTATTCAATGACGTCGGCTGATTCTAAATTATCGTTTTTGGAATCCAGCATTACACACCTCTACAATCTAACAGTACCCGAAAAAACTAAATGCATAACGAATAAGACAAGACCATGGTACACGTCTGAAATTAAGGCTTTAACTGAGAGTAGAGATCGGGCTTTTATGAGTTGGAAACGCTTCAAAACCACCATATTACGTGAAGAATTTCGAAAGGCTAGACGTAAGGTAAATAACTTGATAACGAAAACAAAATCCGAATATTACACCAATAGATTCTCTAATGCGGTCAACTCTAAGCAAACATGGAGGACGATTAAAGAAATTGGTGTTGGGAAATCCGTAAAAAAGGCCAATAATGCTATCAACGTAGATAAGATCAATGAAACTTTCACCAACTTACCTGTAGTACCACCTGATCCAAATTTTTACAAATTTAGTAGCAATAGCAATGTAAAGAACTTCTCTCAGTTTGAATTCAAGTGTGTAAGCCAAATTGAGGTTTTTAACTGTTGTTTGTGCATAAAATCTAATGCTGTTGGACCAGATAATGTTCATCCTAAATTCTTAAAAATTCTTCTTCCTAAGCTCTTTCCTTATTTAACAGATCTCCTTAATACAGTTATTACTACCAGCTCATTTCCCCTTAGCTGGAAGCACTCCAAGATATTACCCGTACCCAAGGCAAACTCTGAGTTTAGACCTATAGCAATCTTGCCATATGTCTCTAAAGTTTTAGAAAGACTACTGCACCAACAGATGAACAATTACCTAAACAGATATAACCTACTGACAGGAAAGCAATCTGGATTTCGGCCAAAACACAGCTGTGTTTCTGCCCTGTTGAATGTTTCCGAGGACCTTAGACAAAATATTGATAACGATGAAATAACTTTCCTTGTTTTACTGGACCACTCTAAAGCCTTCGATACGGTAGATCACCATATTCTATGCGAAAAGATGAAATATATGTTTAATTTTTCTGAAACCTCAGTAAAATTATTAAGGTCATATCTTTCTGGCCGCACGCAATCCGTATATATTGAAAATTCTATTTCTAAAAAACTTTCTGTGACAAGAGGGGTACCCCAAGGATCTATTCTTGGCCCTCTTCTTTTCTCAATGTATGCAAATGATCTACCTATCCAATTAGACAACTGCAACGTGCATATGTATGCGGATGACGTCCAGCTCTACCTTGGCACCTCAATAGGTAAACTTGATGAGTCACTAAATAAACTAAACATGGATTTAAATCAGATCTACAGGTGGGCGACAGCCAATGGCCTTTGTCTAAACCCTAAGAAGTCTAAATGCCTATTAATTTACAAGAAAACTTTGAATTTCACAAGAGACTTGGATATCACGTTGAATGGCCAAAAAATTGATATTGTCAAATCTGTCAAAAACCTAGGAATTATTTTTAATGAAACCCTTACCTGGTCAAATCACGTTAACAGCATTGTAGGCAAAACGCACTCAATGCTACGGAACCTTTGGGTAACTAGATCGTTTACTTCTTTTAATACCAGGAAACTCATTGCCAATTCATATCTTATGCCCAGCTTAATCTATGGATGTGAAATTTTTGCAAATTGTGACTATCAGTAAACGCAAATTGAATGTAGCTTATAATAATATCACTAGATACGTCTTTGGACTTAGCAAATATACTGAACTATCACCATACGCCTCGAAATTACACGGAACTACCTTTGACAACCTTATGAAAATCCGATGCATAACGTTTTTTCATAAAATTATATACGATCGTGAACCAAACTACCTATATCAACGTGTGAACTTTGCTAGATCGAATAGAGGTAGGCTAGTAAAATCTTTTAAATTTAAATACCTACTTTCAACATGGCAGTTTTTTGTTGCCGTGACACGTCTTTGGAATAGACTACCAATTAAACTTCAGGGTAACAGTAATGCAGTAATGTATAAAAAAGACCTTAAAATATACTTTAACAGCAATGCTTAGTGACTTTATTATGCAAATTATTATGATTTTTTTTTCTCTTTCTTTTTTTTTTTTTTTCTTTCTTTTTTTTTTTTTTGATTTGATCCTATCTTTTTATTTTATTTTTTTTAATGTCATGGTTTTTTAAACATTTTGAACTTAACTTCTTTTATATGCTATTTGTTTTTATCTTATTTATTTTTCTAAATAAACATGTATAACGTAGTTTTGATTATTTTCTAACAATTGTTTTTATATACATATATATTATTTTCTTTATTTGTAACTCATGATTATTTTTATATCTAAATTACCGTTTTTAATGTTTTAATTAAACAATGTATTGTACAAATTAATTATGAGCACAGATATTTCTATGCTTTAATTATAAGATTTCATCTTGTTGCATAGAAAAGGAAATAAAACATTGTATTTTGCCGTTGAGAAGTGAATAATTTGTGTACATAATTAATTAATTAACCACAATTAAGTAGAGATGTATCAATCACTCTCGTAGCTTAAGCCATAAAAGAGATAGATAACACAGTGCAGCATTTTTAAGGTCATCGTTTGGTTCCTCCTTCATACCCGTTTTTTTTTGAAGTGTATATCGAAACTAAAAAAAATCCGCAAAGGACTTGGCCAGATTACATCGAAATTTTTTTTTTTGGACACCCTAAGTTTTTGCACCCAAACATGATTTTTTTAAAAAAGGAAAATTTTTATGGAATCCATATATCATAAACCGTTCGGAATTTTGTTTTTATGTCTTTGGCAAAGTTGTAGATCCAAACCAAAGCAAAAAAGGTCTCATATGGACCGACCCAAAAAAATTGCATCCACTGCATCAAAATTGCAAAAAATTGGGAAAAAATGCTATTTTTTTATGATTTTTTCATGATTTTGTCCTGAAATGGCTTAAATACTGGGAATTTAAGGAATCTTTCTTCAGCTAAATTATATCTAACAACAATATAAACAACTCTCTAGTACATGTCATCTTAATACGAACATTCCTTAACCCTAGAAAGCACATCTTTTTGCTCACACTTATTTTGCATAGCCAATGTTTGTCGTTTCGACAAAGAAAGACTATATAGGTTAATGCCGTTTTTGTTGTTACTTGTTTTCAAATTTACTATTTAAACATTTTATTGTTTATTTAACTTAGGGGAGTAATTGATACATGAGTAACACCGGGATTTGTCGTGTGAATTTGGGTCTTTTATCCACACCATTGGCTTCATGAAACTTAAATTTCTACCTCGTCGATGATACCAATCCAAAAGGCGGAAGTAACAAGTGCCACACACTGTATTTGGAGTGTAATCTTCACCGCTGGGATCAACCTCATCGAAATAAGATGCATAGGCTAGCTTAAATTCCGGAGTAGACCTTTTCCTTTGCACACTTGTAGGCACCATATGACCACAAACTAAACAAAAATAATCAATGTTTGGACACCGGCTATTTTCCATATTGCGCAATAGTTGAATTGTAAAATTTTGCACAAAACACGGATATAATTAGACTTTTCACTTTCGAATACACTTGTTGAATGACAATGAAACGATACTTGAACTGTTATTTATACTGCGTGCTAGTCTGATTGTCAAGTGTGTTTTATCTTCGTGTTGCACTTTGCAGGTAGAACTGGGTTTTTACAACACCCTTTTTTAAAAACTTCTTAAAAAATGTTTCTGAATGGGTGTAATTGTCAAGTGTATTTTATCTTCGTGTTGCACTTTGCAGGTAGAACTGGGTTTTTACAACACCCTTTTTAAAAACTTCTTAAAAAATGTTTCTGAGTGGGTGTGATTGTCATGTGTGTTTTATCTTCGTGTTGCGGTTTTTAGGTGGAACTGGGTTTTTACAACACCTCATCTTCCTAAACAGGATTTTAAAATTGGATTTTAAAGTTTGGCTATTTCCATATTATCATAAAAAAATAGCATTTTTTCCCAATTTTTTGCAATTTTGATGCAGTGGATGCAATTTTTTTGGGTCGGTCCATATGAGAATTTTTTTGCTTTGGTTTGGATCTACAACTTTGCCAAAGACATAAAAACAAAATTCCGAACGGTTTCTGATATATGGATTCCATAAAAATTTTCCTTTTTTAAAAAAATCATGTTTGGGTGCAAAAACTTAGGGTGTCCAAAAAAAAAATTTCGATGTAATCTGGCTAAGTCCTTTGCGGATTTTTTTTAGTTTCGATATACACTTCAAAAAAAACCGGGTACGAAAGAGGAACCAATTTATGTGTTGCACTGTGTAATATTATGTACATCTACTTTTTTAAAATTTTCGAATATTTTACATATTTTGAAGCGCGATATTTCAAGATCCGCTGGGATAAGCTATCCTACATTTGGACGAGGTTGCATACCAATTTTGGTTGAAATCAGAAGAGGTGGAGGAAATCGAAATTAATGTCAAAATAACAAAACCGTTAGTGAAATTAACAAATTTTCGTTTATTTTACAAAAAATTTTATAATTTTGAAATTTGTTCGTATTTATATGTATGGATTATTATCAGTGTATTTACATGTAAAATATCATAAAAATTTTAAATAAAAAACACTATTTTTTAAAACGACTTATTTTTTGGTTGTTGGGCTTTAAAAACAGTTGTTTAAAATAAAGTACAGCCCCCTCAATTAAATTTATGTTTTATAGTTTTATTTTATAGTTTTTTTTTTTTGTGTAAATGAAGACTTAAAAATGCTGCATAAATTACTAAAAAACTAAAACAAAAAAAAACTAAAAAAAAAACTTTGCAACAACTACAAGTAACAGTTTGTGTTAATTCAGAATTGTTGTTTTATGAAAAACCACAAAATGGAATTTTTTTCCCATCAAAATACGAGCAAATACATATTACATTAGAGTAGTCCAAAAAATTATGAATATTGGATTTTAGGATCTCCACAATGTTGCCCCTATTCGGTGATGTCTAAAAATTCGATGTGCCAATGTTTAGCCAAATTCTTTCGCAGAAAAATTTAACTTTTAAGAATTAGTAATTTGTCTCTAGAATAAATTCATACAAATTTAGGGTCGATAATTGCATTATTGCATAACCTACGCTATGTAACTTTACAAAATGTTTCAATCTAGTCTAAATTTATGTGCAGAAATATGAAATCAAAATTCAAAAAAATCGAATAATTTTTAAGTTATAACTGGTTTTCTTAAAAATTTTTAGTAAAATGATCAAATATTCAGTTAAAATAATCAAATATTCTGAAAAAATGAAATTTAAAATCCAATTTGTGTACGTCTAATATAAACAAAATTCTTATAGTTGAGCTTAATTTTAATGAAATTTAGATTTCTAATCAAAATTAAAAAAAGAGGATTTTAAATTATTCGCGTTTTTCAAAGATTCCGAAAAAATCATTTAGTTTTGGTATCTTTCTAATTACACTACTCAACAAATTTTAACTTTTTCCAGAACATATCTACACTCAGGGAACTTCTGCTTTAAAAATATGTAGTTGTTTGGGTTGTAATACAGTTTCTTTATTTTTAATGTAAATGTCATTCATTTGTAGAACAAATTAAAATATTTGTTTATTTTTTACTACCATGTGGTTCATTTTTACTACAATTGTTAGTCATTTTTTGAACATTAAAAAATAAATGACAATGTTAGTTGAATTTACTGAAATGTAAGTCGTCCTTTCTTTAAGTGAAAATTCATTTGTTTTCAACGACAATTGCAGTGGTCTTTACCTACATAGTATTCTAAGTGTATATATCTGAATAGTCCAAATCTGTCAAAAAATTATTTTTTTCTCATTTGCATAAAATTATAAGTGTTGATGCTACGTGAATCGCTGAGGTTTTAAATTAAAGATGACAAAGTATCATTTAAAATTATCGCATGGGTTCTACATTCCGAAAATGGAGTGAAAGTGAAACTTCCGCTCAATTTGTGTTCCCAATTCCACATAAGTGATTTGAAAAGAAAAATTTCATTTTGTTTCTAGTGGAATTAAAGTGATTTGATGTGTTCTATAAAACAATTTCACTACAAAAAAAGTAATTGTAAACCGGTATTAGTTAACTCAGTGAAAAACAAAACTTTTTAGAAAATAAAATTATTTTGAATATTAAACGTAAAAAAAAAAAATCAAACACTGTAAGTAAATGTAATATGTTGTTAATATACGTTTATTGAACTGAAAAAGTGTTGTATTTTTTACGGGAAAACACATGAATCCGGAACAAGAGGCCCCATTTTTAACATTCGTGGAAATAAAATCTGGTTTGGCCAAAGGTTTTTAGAGGGGCGACAAAACAGTTGAAGACCAGTTGTGCAAGGACTTAGCAAGTACATTAAACAGCTTAGGACCTCCAGAAAACTATGCAACTGGTTGGAGAAAGGCTTGGGCTGATTGATTGGAAGGCTACCATTCGTAAAAAATTGGCCGAAAATAGAGCAGAGGTAACGGCAACAGGTTTAGGACCCAATAGTAACCAACACATATCATCAAAAGAAGATTCAGTTGCCAAACTTTCTGGCCTTTATACAGCAGTCGAAGGTGTTCCAGCTGCTAAATCATTCGGGACGACTAGCAAAGGGTAAACAACCACAAATTCATCTACTGAATTGTCAAACTTAAATGGCGCCAGCTCCGACAATGTAGTAAACGTGATTTTACAAAAATTAAATAAAAATGACGAAGGTACTGAAAATATAGAAAATGAGGAACCGCAACCGATGATTTTCTTTTTGATTTCTCAATTTCTTCGCGACTTCTTTCAAATCTAATCCATTTTGGGCATATGACAGTTTTCAAAACATTGCACATATTTGTTAAAATTTTTGACGCTGTAGATTGAAGTCTTTTGCGATCATTTGTTGGTAAATTCCTTGTCCGAAATAGCGTAGTGATGTAACCAATTGCAAAATAATTGGAATGCTTGTCTTTTTAGCCATTGGTGATAATTCTTCTAAAACCATCATATATGCATACTTATTTAATCTAAAATACGCAATAAAACTATTTTTTTTTATTAATTTTAAACACTTGCGACTCAGTTTTAATTATTGTCTTACGATTTTTCTGGTAGTTCCAAAGGATTTGAAACGAAGCCTTTTACTACTTAGATTTTCCGTTCTTTGTTTTTCTTTTTTAATTAAATACCAGGAAATCACAATTGCGAAACTCATTTTATATTATTTTAAAAATAAGTATTTTTTTGTTTAATTTTTATTTTCTTTATTGCAATTTCATTCATTTTAAAGTGATAATTTGGTTTTTTCCCGCATTTTTTTATGTTGTTGCTAAGAACAAAATGAAAATGAAATCGACGTGAAAAAAACGATTCACTCGTTTTTCAGAACACAGCGGAATTGAAAATGTGGAATTAAAAACGATTCCACTTTCACTTCGTAGTGGAATATAGAACCCAGGCCTATATGTCACATGATTAGTTTTTCGAAAGTTCAAATTTCAAGTTTTCGTGACATAAATTTCAAGGGCGAATATTAAAAAAATAGTATTTTTAGTAATTTAAAAAAGTATGTATGTTAAGTGTCCGTAAGTGTTATGGTTGAGAACCTATTGGTTTCAGATTTATTGAGAAAAATGTCACACAGAGTAAAAACAAAATTAATTTTAACCTGCTACCTCTAAACAACTTTTTTTTTTGCGATTTTTGTTAGCAGCCCATATTTATTTTCATAATGGTATATTTTAAGGGTTGTGTAGCTCGCGAATTCCCACTTTTTTTTCTTTTTTTTGGGACCAGCTTATATTACATACAACATTATAAAACTATGAAACAATAAAGCCAGTTTTTTTTGTACTGTTTGTAATGTTTTTTTTTTTTTGGTTTTTGTTCATACAGTTTAAAAAAAAATCAACCATTTTTACTCTACTTTTCAAACACTTGACGCTCTTATTATAAAATACAATGAACACAAAAAATATAATAGGGGTTTTGTTTTCCAAATCACCGATACCAATTTACACGCAGAACCTTATTGTAAAAATATAATTATGGAGTCTTTGTTTTATTGTCTTGTACGAACTCTGTTTACGTTAATATCCTTTCAGCTGACACACTAACCCAACCAACCAAGCGACCAATAAGAATGTATTTACTACTACATAAACAAAAACTCATATCCGTTCTACATTTAGTTTATATTTTAATCTCTCATTTAGGCCCCTACATAGTGAACGAATTCGAAATATTAATGCGACTCCGAAATGAGACAAAAGAAACTCAAATGTATACGGAGAGAATTATCTGCATGATACTCGTCCATTGAAACTTTTCATTAATATAACGCAACTTTTCATATAATAATGAAAATAACATTTGTATAAAATTTAATGAAAAATGTATTTTTACTTATTAAGAGTTTCATTTACTCAATGAAGAAGTTTTATTAAAACACTAGATTCATAAAAAGTATGAAGAACTTTGAAAAATATTTCGTTCATTTTGTGAAGAAAAGTTTCATTAGTTAAGTGAACATTTTTCTTTTGTCTTTCACTAAAATTCTTTCTGTGTAGTTTAAAGTCAAGTCTCGGAGTATTACACTGCAAAAATTATCCTTCATGATACTGATGAAATAATTTAAGAGAAATTTTTCGTAGATTCAATGAAGAATTTCATTATATCCTAGAAATTTTAATAATATTAAGAAATTTTTCATAAACTTTTTTTCATAAAATTTTTATAGTTTCATAAAAACAATTCATACGATTTCATAAATTATCTCTTCATAAATTTAATGAAAATTTTCTTTGGAGCTATGAAATTATTTCAAAGACTTTTTTAATTTTTTCATAAAATTTCATAATTTCATTAATTTTCATACATTTCAAACATTAGTTTTAAGATTTAATTCTCAAGTGTTCAACATATTTTATAAAGTGATTTATTATTTCAATGTAGCCTTGCACAAATTTTCGAGTTCTATAAAAAAATCATATGAAGCGGTTCATTGGCTTAGTTCCAATGCATGTTTCAAGACATTCATGAAGAGTTTCATTAATTCAAGGAACTTCTTAATATTAAACAAATTTATGAAACTATTTCATAAATTCTATAAACGTTACATTGTCGAAATGATTCATTAGTTTTATGAAGATTTTCATTAATTCTAAAAACTTTTTATAAACATTGGCTTTAATGACCCCTGTTTCATAGATTCTGTGAAAAGTTTCAAGGGATGAGTTCCACAGACAATTTCCATTATAGCTATTAAGAAATTTATTGCTGAAGTGAAGATAATTCGCTCAATGTACCTTTCAATTCAGGGATAAAGAGCGTCATTGTTCGATTTTGTTAAAATTTTCTTATAAAATTCTTATGATTTACTTAAATATAAACTTTTTATTCCTATGATTCCCGAAATAGTACTTTAAATCAAAATTCTCAAATTTTTATTTTCGTTTAACAAAATTAAAAAAAAAAAAACTGAAACTTAAGTTTTGAAAATGGAAAACGAAAAAATTTTTGGACATATCTTGGGAAAAACGTTAAAATTATCGTACACTTCCTGATAATTATGAATTTTCGCACATAATCAATAAAATTGCATTTCAATTTTAAACTTTTCATTAAAGTAATGCAAGTTTTCTTAAAATTGTAAGAAAAATATCATATTATTTATTAAAAGTTCCATGTACTCAATGATGCAGTTTCATCCAAAAACTGGTTTCATAAAAAGTTTGTTTTCATAAAAAGTTTGAGGAATATTTTCAATTATTTTGTGAAAGAAAGTTTCGTTAATGTACTAATTAATTTCATTATTTTTCATTAAAGAGGCAAAAACTCAAAAGATAAAGAAAAAAAATAGTTGACATGTATTTTTTGGGGTTAAAAAGGATTAAAAAGTTAAAAGGGGTTAAAAAGTGGGGTCAAAAATTACCCCATTTTTCGTTTTTTCTGCTTTTTTTATATTTTTTTTAAGAGAAGGAACACTCAATGAATTCTTCCTATTTACTAATGTGTTGCTTTCTTTGGAAAGGGGATAGAAGTGAGATGAAAGATGGAGAAAGATGAAGGGCTTCAAACATGGCGAACCTGTAATTGAGCTTACGGCACCATCTGTGTAACAGTCCAACGCGCTAACAATTACACCACTTTCGGCTTATATCTAATTGTTTTTGGGAAAGAGCTTTTGGAGACGCATTAACTGCCCGATAGTTTTCAAGTATTTTTGTTATTCAATAAAATGTGTTTTAAGTGATATTAAAACTGGCGTTTTGTTAAAGAATTAGGTTGGATTAAGCAAAAAAAAAATATATATGTATATGTCTACTAAATATAATCGTGTGTCTGAGCTTTTCCGACATTCGTAATTGTTCGGCTTTTATGTGAATTTTTCCGAAGAGATTTTTAATCTATGTTTTAATTATTTTAAATACATGGCAATACTAAAACACTACATATGCAATATTGGTATACAAATTTTTGTCTTCTCGAGGACATCAAAACTATGTTAAAAAATCTGAATTTAATTAGTTTCAGACATGTTTCCATATAAAAATGTATTAACTTTTGGTGAGATTGGGCCGCTGAAAGACAACACTTGTCACTTATTTTTTTTTTCTTTATTACATATCCAAATTTCATTAAGAGCGGAGAGTACCCATCGGGAGACTCCGCTTTTAACTATTTTTACGCCTGAAAAATAAGAAGAATTGCAACATTCTTACAGTTTTGTTAGTTTTTTGCTTTTATATACATCGACATTTTTTTTTATGTTATTTTTAATTATAACGTGCTTTCAAGCTCCGTATATTTAACAAAATAAAGCAAATCAAACATATTAGCTAGGCTGATACTAGTATTTCGATGTGGCTAAAGATCTAATCAGAACCCGAAGTCTTAGAAATGCAAGAGCTTTCAGAATATTCAGATCTTTAACAAAAAAAGCTATTAATCATCAAATTTGCTCTATTCTTGTTTTCTTAGAAATCAAACACATGGCTAGGGTATTTTCCTAAAAAGCATCATGACGTTACTAAAATTTACTAAAATTTTCTTATAAAGGGTCCGTTTTTTTCAACTAGTGCTTATTTCGTGAATGGTAACACTTAGCTCATGTCTGATTTGACAGATAATTAGTTTTATCCTTCCGCTGAACGAATATGGTCCGTATGTTCGTTATCTTGTGAAAAAGAAAAGAAACTGGCATCCTCATCGATAAACCAAAGCGTGAAAAGCCAAAAACAGTGCGTACACCCGAGAATATTGCTGCTGTGGCAGAAAGTGTGCGTGAAACGCCATCAACATTAATTCACCGTCGTTCTCAACAATTGAACATTTCGGAGACATCATTGAGACGAATTTTGCATAAAGACCTTGGTATGACGCCATACAAAGTCCAATTGGTTCAGGAGTTCAAAAAAAAAGTTATTTGGCGGACCCTTTATTAAATGCAGACAAAAAAAAATTGTCCTATCGGAACTCTTAAAACTCAGTTTTAAGTGAATATTTTTCATCCCAGCACAAAAAAAAAATGAAAGTGATTACTAAAGCTTCAAGTTTTCATTGATTCCAAATTCATTCCCGCTTCTAAAGAGGTTATTTTTGACAACTTTCAAAAATGTAATTTTGAACAAAATTTTATCTCTCTTAATCTAGTATATTCAACTTGCAGCAATCACAAACTTAGGAGGTAAAAGGGAGGGGGAAATATATATATATACATGTTTTTCTGTAAAGGAGCATCTCTGAAATATGAAAATTAAATTTTTTTTTGCACCCAACGTTAAAATACTCGAGAAAAGAAAAGTTTTGCTATCCATATTGCCTCTGCTTTGAAGAGAGCGTTCCCACCAATAAAAAGACAAAATGCTTTCGGAAAAGTAAAAAAAGAATGCAAATTCCGGAGCAAATTCTCTCCTAGAAGAGTTCCCTTGTATCAAAAGAATCGAACTTTCATTAAACCATTAGCATTGCTTAAGATGCAATGTATAAGGATCATAAAAGAGCACTTCCACCCTATGACAAGCCTATATAAAATTCATTGGTTCCGATCCAAATTTTCATAACAGAGAAATCTAAATCTTAATAATTTATTGCTTCTTTATCTATTCTTTTGATGTATTTTTTTGGTGTGATGTTTTTAACATTTTTATTTAACGCTTTTAGTCACATTTTATAAGCTCATATTTTCATTTTTTAAGAGCATGAAATTCCTTCCCCTAGTATTTATAATAAACTTTTCTTGCTTTGAAGACACATTTTTCCAATGGAAATTTAATTATATAAAAACCTTTTAGATTTAAAAAAAAAAATTCACTTTGTTCAAAAATGTACTATTTTAAGATCAAAGGCCCAGGTGGATGATCTATTTCAATTTGGATGAAACTTTCCAAAAATATTTTTAACATAGATCTTCATTTTTTCTTAATGAAATTCCTCGTAGATAAATAATGTGTACATTTTCAGACCAATTATTTAATCATTTAAAAAAGACCCTGTCTATCATGCGTGCAGAAATTTAAGTTCTCGATTACACAAAAAAAAAATTGTTTGTAATTGGTACCATTCTTATTAAAAATTTGTATTAATAGAAAATAAATTTTTCCGACAACACAATTTGTAAATGTCATTAATGTTTTTGCTATGACATTCTACTCGAAAATGCATCAAAAATTACACATGAGTTCAATTAAATGTTTGTTATATTAACAAAAACATTAACTGTTTTACGATTTTCGTTTTTCAAACAAATTCAATAAGTTTTTTTCTTGAAAATAACAAAATTTTAAATTCTATTTCCTATGTAAATTACAGAAGTTTTGAAAATACACAATCATTTAAAATCTCTTGTTTCTCAATTCTATTCCTATATGCAACACTTGTTCCTCAACTCAATTCCTGTATGCAACACTTGTTCAATAAGTTGCACTAAATTATATAATAAATAGTAATCCTTATTGTCTATATAAGTGTTAATGATACCCATAATATTTAGACCATAACATATTTTTAACAGAAGATTATATTTAAAAATCTATTGTTATTTTTAGTTTTTCTTTCGAGCCTTTCATTATTTGTAGGTGTGATTCGATAGTACGTACACATGTTGCAATTATATTGTCTTTCCATATCTAATAGTCCTGTACTTACTAGAACCTTCCTTTTTTTTGATAATTTCCTAATCGGCTTAACTTTAGGGATTAAAAAAAGAGCAAACATTTCCTTAAGTTAGGCTTCTCTAGTATATTCTATTAGGAATTTTGTTTTATATTTTAAAATTTTAAATACCCAAGTAAAAAAAATTTGATGTGGGGCATCTTTAAATTATATTAAATTATATATAAATTTGATCCGAAAAATGAGAACATAAATTATTTATAAATAAGATATGCGATGAGATCAAATTTCATCCGAGAAATGAAAACAGATTGTATCGAATTCGATCTAACTCGATGCAATTAAATAAAATTTTATACAATTTAATCTGCATTAGATACAATTTTATCCGAATTTTGTGCCCATACAAATTTTTGTGTATTAAAAATAATTGTATCGAATTAGATATAATTCGATACTATTAGATAAAAGATGATACAACCAGTTCCTAGTTTTTCTCCAAAAAATATATTTATATCAAATTATATCTAATTTTATAAACTAAAATATTATTTCTACAGGTTTTTTTTACAAAGGTGCTATTGTGGATTCAAAAAATCGTTGTTCTATTTTACCTTAACTCCGAACAGGGTTGTTTTGTAGAAAAATTTGCTTTCTCAGATTTTTTCACTATTCAAATGCATAAATCTTTTTTTTTCATCGTGTGTATTAACTCATAGCATATGTTAAACTTTTTATGATAACTTATTAACTATCGTGGATCAAAAAAGAGGTTTGCTGCGAGAGAGGCTTAACGTTTTTTTTTTAAAGTTCCTTAAAAATATAGCTTGAGTAGTTCTTGTGAAGACAAATCAAAATTTTGTAAGTTAACTAACTCAGAAATCTCAACTCCAGAATTATATAATTATATTTAAAATCACTTAGAAAATATTTTTCATATGGCACCACATATAATTAAATGTAGTTTTATAATGGACCATATATAATCATATCTGAATTCAACTAAAAATAAATATATATTTCTATATAATTTTGTATGGAACAATATATTCCTTGAAAAAAATATTTTTAATGTTGGTTCACATGAAGTTTTATTTAATTATATGTACATTAGGATGATAACTTTTTTTGGACAACATTCTCCCCAGGGGTTTTCTAATGGCAAATATTGTATTAATGATAAAAAAAACTATTTCAGTTCAATTTGGTAAAAAAAACCTTGCGCACCGACAGCGGTTTCTAAAATGCCTTTAATATATTTATTTTAAATTTTTTTTAATAACAATTTTTTTTAAATATGGTTTATACATATGTAAGTAAGCAAATTTGGAAGAAAACTATTCCATTGACTGGAAAACGGACTTTACTATTGATATCAGCATGCCTTAATTATATAGATGTGATGGTCAGACGTTGAGGCATCAAAAAAAGTTTTTTTTTTTAAACTTTGTTTGATTCAAAACTTTAACGCGTTTGGTGCGGAACCTTTTTTAACGATAGCGAAAAACTAAAAACGCAGTTCTTAATATTTGTCCATGCCCTACACGATTTTGTCTGGGGAGATTTGATATTTGCAAAAAATGCAAAAAGTTATTGCCCTAATGTACATTTATATCGAATTATATACGAACGCATATATAACTTTATATTGCTAATATAATAATAAATAATTAGATACCCATGAAAATAAAATATTTTGTGAATTTTCGTATTATATATAATTATATCCGAAAAATTGCAACATCTAATTGTATCATATTAGATCTAATCTGATACAATTTGAAAATATTTGAAACAATTAGATATAAGTTGATGAAATTAAACGTAGTTTCATACAACTGTATCCGAATTTTATCCTCATCCCAATGCAAATTATATAGAATGTGATGCATTTACATCAAATTAAATACAATTCTATACAAATCTATGGAATTACATGTAACATATGTAATCATTAGGGCTCGGAAGTTAATACATTTATAATCCTGATATGCATTCAAAATTTTAAAAATGTGCATTTATTATTGAATTTCTCAACGTTATTAAGACTTTTAGCACAAATTTAGTATTTTTGTATTAAAAATTGGTTAAAAATTTAAAAATTTTCGTTAATCATCGCCAGAAAGGTAGTGAAAGTATATTTCTCTTTTTTTTTGTATTCGTGATGATCAAAAAAATAAATTTGAAGAAAAAATAAATTCATAAAATATATGAATTAAGTAAAAACACAGATTATAGTGAAAAAGCCAAAATTGTTCTTAAAAACATTAATTGCAAAATGTGCAAAAATATGCATTTATAGCAAAAAGTGCAATAAAACATGCCATTATATGCATTTAAAATATGCATTTAACAACAGCAACATGTATTTACCAGAACTTCCGAGTCCAAATAAAAAATTCTGCCCCAGCCAAATGCATCAAATTATTAATAATGTGATGCATTTACATCCAATTAGATGAAACTGTATACTAACCTTTTCAATTACATGTGACATATGAAATCGTTAGGGCTCGGAAGTTAATGCATTTATAAACCTCTTTTATGTACTTAAAATATGCATTAAAAATCCAAAAATAAGCACTCAAAGTTTTCAAAATATTCATTCATTATTGAATTTTTCAACTTTTAGCACAATTTTAGTATTTTTGTCTTAAAATTTGGATAAAACTTTGAAAATTTGCGTTAATCACCGCCAGAAAGTTAATTTTCTCTTATTTTTGTATTCGTGATGAAAACAAAATTTATCAAACAAAACATTTATAAATTTGATGAAAAAATAAACTCATAAAATATATGAATTTAGCAAAAACGCAGATTTTAGTCAAATAACCAAAATTGTTTTTAAAAACATGCCTTTAATTGCAAAATATGCAAAAATATGCATTTATAGCAAAAATGCAATAAAACATGCAATTATATGCAATAAAAATATGCATTTATCGCAAAATGATTCACAAAGATATTTGTTTAACTACTTCCTCCAGCTAACGACAGCAAACATGTATTTACCAGAACTTCCGAGTCCTAGTAATTATATATAGACCAATAGGTAATTGTATATGTTTACATATTGCACTATATGCAGTGTAACATAAAGAAATATATAAATATATATTTGAGATATGATTTTATATGAATAAATATTTTGCAATATATCATTAAATATAACTGTATAAAGTAATGTATAACTATATGAAAGTTTTTTTCCTGGGGTATAATAAGTATAATTGCATATAAGACAATATAAAATAATATATTGCTATATATACAACCGTATAAACATTTGTAAAACAACACAAAGCTATATACAATAAGATTCAAATATGTATGCTTTAACATATATGAATATATAAATTTATACATTAAACTATATAAAAGTGTACATTGAAACATTTAATTGTATAAAATTATATCAATATGTATATAAACTTTTTACTTGGGTACATATGAACACGATTTATTTCTAAAAAATTTCTTTTATCTTATCAATGTGTTTTTGATTTTCAACCACAAAGATAAAATGCGAGACATTTCCATATGCCGCTTGATAATTTTGGTGGTTTAATTAACAAAAGCAATACAATTGGAAGCAAAATATTTTTAAAATAAATATTTTTTTTTTAATATAAAAAGATTGCAACATTAGAAAAAAAAAATTATTTTATGAGCAAAACTAATTTGAAATTTTTTCCGAAACTTGACAAATTTAATTAAGAATAAAATCACGTCTTGAGAATCATTAACTCATTAAGGACAAGTCATAGATCTTAACTCATTAAGGACAAGTCATTTTTAATTTGGATTTTTAGATACTACTCGATACTTTCAAATTTAAAATTCAAAATTCACTTTAATTTTTTACAAAAATTTTCACTTTTATTGGAAATTTAAATTTTAAAAATATATTTTTTTAACTTTTTTACTTACTATTCATGTTTTTTTTTAATTTTTCAACTTTTTTCTTTAAAATTTTCACCTTTGATTTTCCTTCTATCAGAATTGTACTTTAATGCTAATTATTTTAGCAGAGTCGCATTTTTGTATTGTTTTTCTGTCCAAAATACAACTCTGAAAAATCGAACTTTTAATTATCGAGTACCCAAAAAAAAGACATTCTCGATACCGACTACTATTTCTTTTATCAGCACTATTAGCAAGTACAAAATACTGAAAAGACAACTGTGATTTGTTAATTTTTGGCCTCTTTTGATGCTTTTTTACGTACATATATGCACTTTTTTGGGTTTTTTTGTAAGTGATATTTTTCCGAAAACTATGAATGGTGTTATTGTGTAAATTTCCTAGTGAGTATTTTTTTTTTTTTACCAAAACTGTAAAAATTAATCCTATGTGGATCAAATTACATAAAAGGACTATTTCTATCAAGTTGAGAGTTTCTTTTATCAATTTAAAAGCTTTAAAATCTTGCAGTCATACTTGAAATTAAGTTTAATGGGTCTTTTTTGTATCCAAGCTCCTAAGGTTTAAATATTTTTTAAATAACAGTAAAGATACTTATAGTCTTGATAAATTTAAGTGATATTTTTCATATTTGATTGCGAATACCGGCAGTAACCACTTTTGATTATCGAAATTTTTTTAAAAACAAATTGATAGATGGTACCAATTCTCTTGAATTAACACAAAATAAATGGTTGCTTCTACCATACACAATTACTAACAGAATTTTATTTGAAAAGTCCATTGGATATACCAATAATTGGATAAATGAATTGTTTGTTAGTTCCTTTTCCCTCTTTTTTAATTTCCAGCACAGTATTTTTGCTTTAATGATCAATTGTTGGTAGTTCCAAATAAAATAACATCCTATAAAATAAATTTTAATGGTTTCGAAGGAATTCCAACCAATCCTTTTTCAGGTTTTACAATCATAATATAGTATTTATTATCATATTCCTCTATCTAAGTACAGCAATTTTATAGTTGCTTCAACTATAAGATGATCAGTCTGTGTTTTTATGAGCGTCTTCGCTCTTTTAGTGTCATTTTCGTTTTGAGATTTTGTGAAAAGAAGTTTTGAGAAACAGTTAGTCCCAACAAATTAAATAATATTAACCAGAAATACATTAAAAATAGACAAACAGCATAGTGTTGTCAATTGTAATGGTAATTTGTTTTGTGGAAGAAGGAATAAGTTTGTAGTTTTCGGTCTACTCCCGAAGTCTAGGCAAAAGTTTAATTGTCTCGCACCCCTTAAATAAAGCTATTGGTTATTATATGGACATAAAAGTGTTATAAATTAAGTATAAAGTGATAAAAAAGAAATTTATTTTTTAATTGTTTATATTAACGCAAACAAAATTTTGTCAAATAAAAAAAATATAAAGAAATGTGAAAGAAAAATTTAAACAAAATACATGTGCTTTTAAGTCTGTAGTACGAAATAATCACAGTACGTTTTGCAATGATCATAATATGGTAATAATTATGATGATAATAATATGATAACTGGGATAATAATATGGTTATAGTGCAAATAGTATGATTGCTTAAAACATGGTTTGATCATTATAAATGTATTGTGAAATTGTATTCTTAACAATATTTTTATGCACGCTTTATGCTGTAATCACATGTATAGCTTGTATAGCTGACAGAATATTTCACAAAGCTTATTCTTCAGCGTAAAGGCAATTTGATTACTTAAAATATATTAAACCTAAGTTTATTTAAATGTGTGAATTATCAAATAAATAAACTAAATAAAAAATATGCATATCATTTTAATCCAGCTTCAACAGAATGCAGGAAGAATACTGTAGGGCTCATATTATAATAAATCATAAAATGTTCTAGAACCATAATATGATAATATTGGGATCTATTTGGAACCATAATATGGTAATCTAATTATCATATTATGATACAGAAACAGATAAGAGTATGGTTGTCACAACCATAGTAAATGGTTGTCGCAATCATAAATTCAAAAATGTATGATGCTTTTCGGATATGGTTCCCTCAACCATGTTTATTCTTTGCGTGTTGGTGCATAATGAGTTAAGTTATAAATTAAAATGATCTTCTCAAATTAATCAACAAAATAAATCTCACCATTTAAAAAATTATTTAAGAACTCCTCTTCGTCACCATTAGAGTTGGCTATAAAACTATGATCATATTCTGGCTGGATAAAATCAGATTCAATACCCGAAGACAAGGCAGATGATAAACCAGGTAGAAATTGCCAACCGTACCAAAAAAAATAGTACTGGCAAACCACTGCTATTTTTGTAAATCGCACTGTGTTAAAAAATACCAAAGGTATAACTAATATTGTACCAGGAAAACACAATTTTGTTTGCAAAGCATGTATTTTGCCAGTACCACAACCAAAATTCTTTGCCAATGTTGTTTTTACCATTATTACAGCCAATTAGAAGCATTTTTATATTAATATTTTATTATATTTCACACATTTAAATATGATGTATAAGACTAAGACCGAACTGATTTTTAAATGGGTTTTATTACACATATTTCTCAAAATTAATTTAATTTAAGCTATTTTAACAACTCTCTAACCTTGGGGTGGATTCCTGGTCATGAGGGGCATGAGGGCAACGAGAGGGCAGATTGTCTTGCCAACTGCTTGGCCCGAAAGCCCTTAATTGGTCCTGAACCATTCTGTAAAATACCTGCGGGGTATGTTAGGGAAAGGCTCAGGGCATGGATAGAGTCTGAATTCTCTGGTTACTGGGAAAACTCTCCTGGTCAGCGCCAGGCTAAAAGATTGATCTCTTTTTCCAGTAGGGGGGTCGAGGCGACTCTTGTCGCTCGAAAGGGGGGGGGGGGGGGGGGGTTTGAGGACCCTGGCGTCGTACTTAACTGGACACTGTAATCTCAGATACCATCTGCACAAGAAGGGTCAATCGGACACGGATATGTGTAGGTTTTGCGAGATGGTGTCTTAGACCTCGGAGCATGTTCTCTGCGAATGTCCCAGGCTTTGTGATAGGAGACTTACGTTTCTAGATGATCGCTTCATTTCGCCTTCCGACATCGCGAACATTTTGCCTAATAGGATAATTGGCTTTATAGGTAGCTTGAATCTGTAGGTAACTTTAGGCAGCACAAAACACCTACATTGGTCGCGGTGCATAGTGCCTTCTGATCTAATCTAATCTAAGCTATTTTAAAAGCACCAAATTTTTTAAGTTACCCGATTGATAACAGTGGCCAACCGTTGGTTTTAGCTAAGTTGTCAGCGTTGGCAAAACGCCGGTACTTAAAAAAATTTGAGCTTTTAAAATAGCTTAAATTAAATTAGAACGCTGACAACTTAGATAAAACCAACGGTTGGCCACTGTTATCAATCGGGTAACAGGATAATACTGCTACGCTTGTTAATCCCACGTTCTGCCAACGCATAATCGACCGTCGCCGATGCTTTGCCAGAACTGTGACGATTGTATTTTTCTGTCTGGGAAAACATCACCGCTGCCAACGCACACATTAACACTATCAACTCCATATCCACTACTTCCCCTACCTCCACCACTACCATCGTCAATAGCACCCATATCATTAAACGAATTTTGTGAATAATATGCGATGGAAGAGGACAATGTTGTTGGAAAAATAATATCCTCTTCTTTAAATTTTAAAGCCTTAATTTTAGTATTTTTTTTGTATCAGTTGTTCATTTTATACACTGCATTACAAAACTATAATTACACATTAATTTCACTAAATTTCGTAAGTTAAAAGAAGTAGAAGAGTACAACAAAGAATAAACTAAAAACTAGAATTGCAGGACATAAATCGGATCAGAAACACAATAAAACTACTTTTACAGAGAAAACTACATTATCCTTACACTGCAATAATTCTAATCATTATCTAGATTTTGATAATACATAAATTTTGAACAAAGAGAATAATTACAAACGCATTTAGACATTTAGTTAATAGAAACTAAGATAATTTTTAAGATGTTTAATGATATTTCAATATTCTAATTAAGATTTTAATTATTCTTATAGTTATTTTTGTTTTCTGTGATATTTTTATTTTTATTTAATTTTGATTTCTGGGATATTTTTATATTTTTTCATATTGACAGAAAATATTATTGATTTCCCGCCTTTAAAAAAAAAATTTATTATATTTATTAAAACAAATTTTTCAATTAAATTTTAATAATTGTTCCCTGAAGAAGTCACCCAATGTGGAGACGAAATATTGGAAATAAATAATTATAATTAATAAATAAATGATCTTAAGCTCGTTTAAAATAAGAAGAATTAAATAAAAGAAGATCAGAGAAAACTTAACATTTTTAAAAAACTTTGTTAAAATTATTATTTAAAAAATAAAAATTATGTTTTTTCGACCTATAAAAATGAAAATTTATTCAATTTCAAGGCCATACTCTATATTTCTTTATTAGGATATTATTATTTCCCCTCGCAGACATTGTATTTTATTTTTAAATAAAAGTAACAAAGGTGGAATATAAACGACAAATATAAAGGGTCCGCCATCTAACGTTTTTTTTTTCAACTAGTGCTTATTTCGTGAATGGTAACACTTAGCTCATGTCTGATTTGACAGATAATTAGTTTTATCCTTCTGCTGAACGAATATGTTTGTGTATATGCTTGAACAACGCTGGTAAATATTGCGACATTACTTTAAAAATCATGGTAATGTTGCAGAATGGATGTTTTGCGCCCTGTTTTTGAAGATCGCATTATCAGCCGCAGAGCTGATGTCGTTTGGCCACCTCGGAGCTGCGATTTGACACCGTTGGACTATTATTTGTGGGGTGCCGTCAAAGATAAGTATTACGCCAACAAGCCAGAGACAATTGACGCTTTAAAGGACAATATTCGTGAAGCCATTGGTGAAATACAGCTGCACACAATCGATAATTCGATAATGTGCTTAAAAATTGGACCGATCGTGTAGGCTACTGCATGGGCAGCCGAGGCAGCCATTTGAATGAAATTATTTTCCATTATTAACCGGAAGGATTGTACTTTCAAATAAAAAAAATAAATTTGAGAAAATATTCAGTAGTTTTTTTATAGCATTTTCAAAAAAAAAAAAAAAGTTATTTGGTGGACCCTTTATATATTATCTCTGTCAAAGACAGAGTGTATACAAAATCAAATGTTTTCAATTTTTTAATTATTAGTGGAAATTTTATTTTCAGTCTCAACTTAATTCTCATTTGTTTTAAGAAATGGGATATATAAGTGTTTGCGTTTGTAAATTAGGTTACCACTGCTTTCTAAACTTTTTCTGATGATGGGGACCTAGAAAATCGCCCAAATGGAACCATCAACAAATTCTTGAAAGTGGTCAATTAATAAATTGAAAACAAAAAACTCTATAGATTATTTGTTAGGACAATATCCTAATAAAGAAATATAGAGTACGGCCTTGAACTTGAATAAATTTTCATTTTTAAAAAACAATTAATTTATTTTTTATTTTACTATTTAAAAAGGAATAACAAAATCAATTAGTATTTCTTAACTATAAATATACTTAACTTAATATATCAAAATTTACAAAAAGAAAAATATTTTAAAGCAGCAGTTTTAATAATTCGTGAGGCCTCCTTTTTTTTGAATCAACTCGAAAATTCGACCAGACATACTATCTACCAGATCTATTCGTAGTTCTTCCATTATAGATCTCATCACATCAACAACTGCTTCTTTTAGATGAAAAACGCTTTCATATTAACGGTTTTTTTTTGCGTAACTTGACGGGTTAATACTCCCCAAATATTCTCAATCCAATACTCTTATATTTTTTGATGCTAGCCATTCCATCGTTTGAAGACTTACGTGTAGTGAGGCATTCTCTTGTTGAAAAATTAATTCTTCTTCGTTTCTATTTTCAATAAATGGCACTAATTTCTTTTCTAATGCTGAATTTATTCTGGTGCTTGGAAATGCCTTATCAACCATACCGTTGAAACAAAAAGCGCTCTCTCAAAGGATCCGCCTTCGAAATTTCCTTTTGAGAAATGTCGTGGTTCTCTCCAATAGCTGTTAAAACCATCTGGACCATAAACATTGAACTTTTTCTTAACAGAAAAAATCACATTTAAAAAAAATTTATGTTAAAACAGTCCTTGTTGGGCTGGTTACCTGTGAGCTACCGTGGCTGATGTTGCTGATGTCGTCCTGGTGTTCCAGGGGACAAAGAAACAACGCACTTCTTTTTTTTTTGTTGGGTTTTATTTTTATTCTTAAACCTTTATAATTTTAATTTGTTTTATATTTTAGATAAAACTTCCTTTTTCTTTTATTTATTTAAATTTTTAAAATAGTTAATTTAGTTGTAAGAAAACTTGTAAGAAAACTTGTAATATATAAAAAAAAAATGATAGTTGCCACAAGTTGGCAGCAGTGGAGTCGCTTTTACAACATTACTTGCCGAAAGTGGTGGTATAAATATGCCCCACTTTCATAATGAAAGAAAGATCACAGTAATTCTACGTTTCCACTGCACATGTTTTGGAGTGATCACAATCGGGCCTGAGCTCTGTAAGACGATAGACGACTATCGTCTTAAAATAAACGACAGTAAGATTAAACAAAAAAGATAAGGCATGTAAATTCCCTTTAGAGAATTTCGGACCGCCTGTTTTATTTTTTCCATAAGCACTCGGATTATTTGCAAAATTTGTGACAATCACTTGTGAACGGTTTATATATATCTGTTATAGTTTTAGTATATAGAGCTGTTCAGATCTTATTTTAGTTACCGTACAAATTTCAGAAATGGAATTCACAGTTCAAGTGCTAAAGTGCTATCATTGTAAAATAGCTATTTTTTTATAGTTTTGTATGGCTTAAACTTCAAAAGTCATGTTATATTTAAACGATTCCTTTATGTTGTCTTCAAAGTCAAATTATATATTTTCACCAATTATTAACGAGTTAATATCTCGTCGGAAAAAGATTAATAAAAGTTTTAAAATTTCTTCAACAGAGTTTTGATTTTCAGAACAAATTAAATTTTTAACTAACCTTGTAGTTCATTTAAAAAAAAAACCACATCAAATTACTTTTTTATGATTTTACATTAATTTTTTACAGTAGTTTTTTGTTATTTAAATAAATAAATGTTTGTTTATTTTTTACTAACATGTATTTCATTTTTACTACAATTGTAGTTCATTTTTTGAACATTAAAAAACAAATGATACTGTTCGTTGAATTTACTGAAATGTAAGTTGTCCTTTCTTTAAGTGAAATTTCATTTGTTTTTAACTACATTTGCAGTGGTCTTTACCTACATAGTATTCTAAAAGTGTAATATTAAAAAAAAAAATAGCAAAAAAACAGTTGTAATTATAGTTATGCAACGCAGTGTAGGTGGCAACATTGTTCTAATTGTGTTGTCGTTGGGGGCCTAAACAACTTCGACTTACTTGTTTTTGAGCGCGGTTCACGAGGTCCATCGACTGTAACTTTAATTGCCTTGGCATAAGTGGCCACCTGTCGAGGAAATGTATCCACAGTGATGGTTAAAGTAAAACTTTTACCTAAAAAAAAAGAGAAAGACCAAAAGAAAAAAAAAACAGAAGTGTTAAAACATTAATTTTAAATTGATTTTAATACATAATTTTTGTTGTTAGGAAGAAGGTTGTAAATTATGGAAAATATGGCCATGGTTTTTAAAAATGTTTATAGAAGAAATTGATTTTTTTGTTTATGGGGAGTCAGATTAATTTTAAGTGATCATAACACGCGCCATTAACAGTTGGCGGTCTTCTTTATGTTTTGTTAAGACGGTAGTTGGGAGTTTAAGTTAAATTTGATTTTATATTTTTAAGATTTTTTGTTTTTTTTTTTGGAAGGCGTTAAAAAGTTATTACATTTTTGTGTATTTGACATTTTAGGTTATTGAGAAAATTATAAATTATGTTGCCAATTTATGCAGTTAAAATTGTTTGTGCTATTGATATGGGTTAATTTTTGAAACAAGAAGTTAAGTAAACTAATTTAAATACTACACTTAAAAAAAATTAGAACAAAAAGCTGTGAAACTTCCCAAAAACAATAAAGCTTATGTGCAGTTTAAATTGTCAATTAACCAAATCGTATTTTAACTAAAAAAAAAACTGAATTTACTAGTAGTTTAACTAATCTTGCTTGCTAATTTTCAGTAATCTTTTGTATTTCTCTAAATTAGAAATTGGGTTAGATCCCTTAAATCGTATCTAAAAGAGGATATTCGAAATCTTAACTGACATTTAGAAAATGTTTTCAAAGTTTTTGGAATAGTTGAACACTGACATTCGGGTTTTAAAATTTATGGTGGATGATTTTTTAAGATTTCTATTAAATTATTAATTGGAAAGTTTTTATGATCATTATATTAGGATCAAAAATCATATTTTTTTTTAATTTAGCGGTTTTGTTTTAAATTATTTTTGTTAAGTTTTGTGGTCGCTGAATACGAATGTGACATCAAGTTCAAAATTTTATATAAAAAAAGGGCGGATACACTCACGATACTTCTGCTGTAAATATTTGTAGTTGTTTGAAAGTTGTATGAGTCATTTTCAAAAAAAAAAAAGACTTAAGAGTGTAAAAGAAAAAAATTAAAAATTTTCAAAAGCAAACTGAGATATTGATGATGGAATTTTAGTAACACTTTATTGGCTTTTTTTTTGGTGTAGTTACCGATTTGACAAAAATGTTTATTTTGGTATGAGTTCTAACTTTTTTCTTTAACCTCTAAACGGCATTCCCGCCTCCAGGCGGGGTATTTTAAATTTGGCATAAGTGCACCTTTTGGATAGAAAACTAAATTTACAAAATAAAGGGTCCGCCATCTAACGTTTTTTTTCAACTAGTGTTTATTTCGTGAATGGTAACACTTAGCTCATGTCTGATTTGACAGATAATTAGTTTTATCCTTCCGCTGAACGAATATGGTCCGTATGTTCGTTATCTTGTGAAAAAAGTGAAAGAAACTGGCATCCTCATCGATAAACCAAAATGTGAAAAGCTAAAAATATTGCTGCTGTGGCAGAAAGTGTGCGTGAAGCGCCATCAACATCAATTCACCGTCGTGCTCAACAATTGAACATTTCGGAGACATCATTGAGACGAATTTTGCATAAAGACCTTGGTATGACGCCATACAAAGTCCAATTGGTTCAGGAGTTCCAAAAAAAAAAGTTATTTGGCGGACCCTTTACAACCGACACAGTACTAAGGGTAATGCGTTGGCAGAATTAAGTTTTTTCTTTTAATGAAAATGAAAATTATTGAAGTTCGAGGCCATACTCTTTTCTCTAATTCTTTATTAGGATATTGTCCAGACAAATAATCTATCGAGTTTTTGTTTTCAAATTTATTAATTGACCACTTTCAGGAATGTGTTCATAGATCTATTTCGGGAATTTTCTAGGTTACCATCATCAGAACACGTTTTGAAAGAAGTGACAATCACATGCAAAACATCAAACATTCATATAAACTAGTTTTCTGACTAAATGAGAACTAATATATGAGGTCGAAGTTAAATATTATCACCATTGATCAAAAATAAATTTAAAACTAGTTGTTATGTGCACCTTTGATAGATATACAATGCACGTTTTTTCTTTTATTTATTTTGATAGCCAATGCCACCATCAACACATAATTTCTATACTAGATCGCCATGGGTATTAATGGGTTAAGCAAAATTCATCGTCGGATATTTTCCCTGAAGGCATGTTAGATGTTACTCCAACTCTAACAACAACGAAAATCGGGGTTCAGTTGTATTTAGGGAATGCAAAATCCCGCACTTTTTCATTTCCCGGAAAAGCCGGAAATTTTTTGAAATTCCTGGGATGCTGCTCGAAGAATAAATTATAAAATTATTCTTATTAAATATTTTTTTTTTTTTTTGTTGTTTTGTATTCAAAATGTCTTACGAGAAATGAGATTAAAAAAAAAAAATAAGTCTACATTAAAAATTTGTGGTTTTTCTCAGATTTTCTTAAATTTTAGAGTTTGATGAAAAAAGTTTCGGTATAACAGATTGTAAGCTTAAAATAGTGAAAGTAAGTTCAAGAAAAAACTACACACAGAAAAATAAAGTGCCAACCGAATTAAAAACTGTATTTTAATGGTATTAACTTATGAATTCAGTTAGTACAACGATATTTACTTTCGATGTCTGAATATTTTGGGTCTTGCAACTAATATTCAGGTGAATTAACCGAACTTTGTTGTAAAAACTTACGTTTAGTTGTACCAACCCAGGTAGAAATTTCCAACCGTACCCAATTTCCAATTGTACTGGCAATCCACTGTTATTTGGCAGGTGTTTTAGCAGGACCTCCCGCCAAATTCTTTGCCAATATTGTTTTTACCAATATTAAACCAATTAGAAGCATTTATTTATATTTTATTATATTTCACACATTTAAATATGGTATATTAAGACCAAACTGTATTGCTGCTTTTAAATGTGCACACAGAGAAATAAAGTGCCAACCGAATTGAATTTATTTAAGCTATTTTAAAAACTCAAAATTTTTTGAATTACCAACGTTATGCCAACGCTCAAATCAACGTCGGTTGGCAACTGTT
Organism: Delia radicum; assembly: GCA_021234595.1. Classification (NCBI taxonomy): domain Eukaryota; kingdom Metazoa; phylum Arthropoda; class Insecta; order Diptera; family Anthomyiidae; genus Delia; species Delia radicum. The sequence goes on along the minus strand of CM037852.1, from coordinate 223,139,490 downwards.
ATCAATCGTGTAACTGTACAGTACTATCAAGACTGTTAAGGCTCCATTAGTCTTGCCGTTCCGTGACGTTTATGTTACGTGTCGTTCCGGATGGCTATTTTGTGTGGTTAGTCTATTCCGTAGCAAGCTGAGTCAGGGACGATAAATGGGAATTTCAAAATGTACCAACCATCATAGAATATAGTACTTTTTCGACCCCAATAGTACAAAAAAAATTTATAAATTACCAAACAAAAACGTAAATAAAAATTTATTTGTATACAAAAACAAAAAGTTAAACAATGTGGTACCAACAAAAATTATAAAAATTTATAGATTTTTTCTTAAACTCCTCAAGTTTTTAATATTTTTTTAATACATATATTAATAAATATTAATGAATATATTATTAATAATAATATATTCATTAAAAGACTTCTAAATCGAATTAGGGATTAAATTATTCATAAAACTTAAGGAAAATAATAATATAGAAAAATTTTTAAATAGTACTAAATGGATCAAAGGAGTACCATAGTACTTTCAAGGTTAAAATAGTACCATACAAAATACTATAGTACCAACTTTATCATCCCTGAGCTGAGTATTTTTATGTGAGAGCACTCAGCTGTTTTTAGCTGTCATTTAACGGAGTACAGAAATTCTGTTTTCTACAGGTTCGACCGGCACGGAACGTTACATTTCAGACAAACTAACCACGCACACTCGTTTTCATATATCAGAAACAAATCAGCTGATTCGTCACGGAACGGAACGGCAAGACTTATTCTACCTTTAATCCCACGTTCTGTCAACTCATAACCGACCGCCACAGCCGATTATGCGTTGACAGAACATGGGAATTGACTGAAATTCGTAATAACCGAATTTGTGTCAAAGTAACCGAATTTCAGTTGGCAAATAGCTGAAGTTTTCTTTCTGTGTAGAAAAACTATATATTCAATTAGGTGTGCTGGAATAGTTAGGGTCCAAAACAGCATTTGGACAATATTTGGTAATTAAAAGTGTTTTAGTGTTTTCTTTTTAATAATTTCAAATTTTTTTAGGAGCAATCTAGAGTGACTTTGCATATCCAAATATTGAGGTCGACCAGTGCTGCCAACCCAATTAGTTCAAAAATCGTCAAATTTGGTTGAAAAAATCTTCAAAATCGTCATTTTGAGAATGAGAAATCGTCAAAGAATCATCATTCCGAAATCTATTTACATTTCAATAAAAAAATTGAAATTTAACGTTTTAATCACTTTAATTGTAATTATTACACAATTTTGATGTTCTTTTTTATTAGATCTTTTACAAATGACTCTAAGTCTTAAAAACACAACTCCCAATACTTATTTTGCTGAATAGAATTTTAAAATCCCTGACCTATTTTAAAATCTGCAAAATTCCTTTAGTCTTAAAATTTTTTTCAGATATTTGGTTTCACAAAATTTGGGCATACATACAATAAAAAGGGAATTAATGAAAAATATTGATTTACCTAGAATCAAAAATGTAGAAAGTCACTCTTTTATCAGTGATTTTGAAGCTAAATGATTTAAATTATTAAAAAATAAAGATTTTGGATTTTCCTATGTAAAATATATAAAAAATCCATTAGAATTTCGTTACTTTTTAATTAAAATTAAAATAAACCTTTAAAAACGATGGCGTTTATATTTAGTTTATCATTAAATGGCTAAATGTAGAATTTTTATTCGATTTAAGATCATTTTATCACATTTTCCTTAGATGTTTTAAACAAAAGAAACTTGATCAAATTTTGTCAGTAAATTTTTGAGAAATAAATTAAAAAATTTAAAAGTTCTATAAAAATTGCAAATTTTTATAAATCGTCATTTTCCATACATTAAATTTTGTGAAATCGTCAATCGTCATTTTATCATATTTCACTTCAAAAATCGTCAAAATGGAGACAAGTCGTCAAAGTTGGCAGCGCTGGGTCGACGCCTAAGATTAACGTTAAAGTCAACTGTTGCGGTGAAGTTATTATAATTTTTTCCTTTAAAAATATGTTTAAATTGCTAATGTCTGATCTAAAATATTCGAATATTTAAGTTATATGTTTGAAAAGGTATTCTAAAAAAATCCCGGACAAATGCTTAGTTTTGCAGGCATACCAGGTCGAGAAATCCTGAAATGAATTCCCTAGTTTAATGAGAAATATCAAGAAACTGCATAGCGTATGAGTAATATTAATTATATATTTATTTATTACTCATACGTTTAATTTTTTTTTTGAATTTAATTTTAAGTTCTCAACTCTCTTCACTAAACAACTTTAAAGTAACATCTAAATCTGTGACGAAATAATAATTCAACTTTTGCAAAACCCCTTCTGTTGGTTTGTTTGTAGACCAAAGAAAAAATTAAAATAAAATGCGACATTTTGTTTTAGCATTCCTTCTTTTACTTGATTCTTATTTCTTTTTGTTTAAAATGCTTTTGCGAGTAAATAAAAATGTTTTGTGGGTTGGGTTTGTTGCTTCCTCTTGTGTTTTTTTTTTTGGATTCTTCTATTGTATTCCAGTTATAAATGGTTGGTAAAACGCAAAAAAAACAAACCAAAAATCAAACATAACGCAAAAGTAACATTACAGTTGTTGGCTGAAAAGCAAAAAAACTACACCCACTTCATTTGTGGCAAAAACAAACAAACAAACAAATAAAAAAAAATCCAATTCAAATAGAGAGAGAAAGAGAGAGCAAGCGTACTAAATTCTATAAAGTTCGTTTGTATATGAACCAGATGATATCGACCAAGTTAACCACAAAAACCTTAGCCACAAAGAAAAAAAGGGAATAAACAAGAAAAATACTGTTTACTCAAACCACTCTTTTCCGAATGCGTATAAATGTGTTTTCTGAATCACTTTGAGAGTTTCATTTGGAGCAGCTCATCGAATATTGATATTAATATATGTAAAATAATCATAAATGTTTTACCAGGATAACACTATGTCTGTGTAAGTGAATATGTGTATGGATGTGTGTGTTGGGCTGTCTGTCTGTATATGTGACATTGACAATATTATTTTAAACAGGATATAATATTTGTCTGTTTGTTTGTTGTAAATACTGTATATTTCCATTGCACAGTGGGCTGTTTCAAAAATATTTTGGAAATAATTCAGCCATTTCTGATTGGCTGATTGTCTTTGCCATGAAACGTAATTTTAAGCTTAAGCTTTTAAAAAGGATCCATTAAATCCATCGACGCTGATCACTTAGAATCCCAATTAGACATCTCGGGTAATCAACAAATTTGAGATCTTCCCAATTTTATATTTATCAACCGATTTTCAAAAATGTAAACTGATTTTCAGCTTGTAATAAAATAAATGTGATTACTTATGTGCACTAAGAACATTATGTAGGTAAAGACGACAGCAATTGTAGTCAAAAACAAATACAATTCCACTTGAAGAAAGACGACTAACATTAAATTCAACTAACATTTGTCATTTGTTTTTACGGTTCACAAAATTACTAACAATTGTAGTAAAAATTAACCACATATGTTAGTTAAAAATAAACAAACATTTACGTTTTTATTTTTTTAAATAACAAAAAACAACTGTAAAAAATTAATGTTAAATCATAAAACAGTCATTTGATGTGGTTGTTTTTTAAATGAACAAATAACTGACATTTACATTAAAAAAAAGAAACTGTATTACAATCCTAACAACGGCATATTTTTAAAGCAGAAGTTCCTTGAGTGTATGTTATCTCTTCAAGTGCATAAGTTATCAGCACTTGAAAATACAAATTTTGGACTATTACAATAACCTGATCAGGTTTTTTGCCAACGAAAAAGGCAAATCACGTTCGATTGCTATGCAAGTTATTTAATTAACCCTTTTACTACCGACTTTTTGTTTGTGGGCATAATTCTATCCTGACTTCAGATTCTTGTTAGGGGTTCTCAAATTACAAATAAAAAGGTTTACTTGTGTGCCCCCTCCCCCTCCTGTCAACCAAAAGATGGTCTCGAAAATCGAATTTTTGAAACTTCTCAGCCCATTTTTACCACTAAAATATTCGAGTAACCTAAAATGCTTTATTTAATTTTGTTCTGGTTATTAGGTAAAGCTACATGCCAAATTTCAAGAATCTGACTTTGCTAGTTTAGGAGATATACCAAAAGCCCCTTTTTCGGACATAAAGGCTGGTTAAAAAACTCGGACTTTCTTAACAAATATCGAGAATTATATTGCCCTGATGAACAGTTTATTCATATAATGATTTTTTTTAAATGGCCAATATCCTAATGAACACATTTAAACAAAAATATAAAGTTTTATTGCATTATCAAAGGGTAGTGAAAGGGTTAAACAAAAAAAATTAATGCAATATGTTGTTCAAGCTTAAAATCAAATACCTCTAAAGTTGAATTATAAAAAAAACGTTATTTTAGTAATTCTTTAGTCAAAACGATATCAAGACTTTTATGCCTCCAGATCTTCAGGAATACATATGGTTATTAGGGTTATAACTTTTTGCAAATATCAAAAATTACATGACATAGCCGTGTAGGCAATCCAAAAATATTAAGAACCATGAACTTACTTTTTCGCGGTCGTTAAAACGCAGCAGGAATGAGAATAAATGTTGTTTCGCAATGAAGAACGTGACATTAGAATGCCAATTAAAGCAAATCGATAATATACCATTGGCTGATCTTTATTTACTCCGTTTGCATTGTTTGGAGTTAATTGTTGTTGTAACAAATATTTTGAGATAGGAGTATACTTGATTAATAGCTCTTAAAGAATTAAATATTTAAGAGAAAATATTACTGAAAAAAAAAGTTGACCAAAAACATGACCTTTCTACAGAAATGCTCATATAGTGTTTATATTTTTCTAAAAGAGTATCATGAGTATTACATATAGTTTTTTTTAGTGCACTACAGAAATTGGAAAATGACAAACAAGTGCAGGTGGTCTAATTAAGTCCAAATATGATAGCATTATCCTTTTTTAACATAGCTGCAAATGTGGTCAATACAGCAATAAATGTACAAAATCCCATTTTTGAATTTTTTTTATAGTTATTTAGAAATTGTTTGATTTCCTTTAGTCTTACATAAACATTTTTCTATTTTAATAAAGCAGATTACAGAAATGTAGCGTTTTTGAAAATTGGGTGATATATATAAAATTGGCAAGCTTACAACAATTTTGAATACCCGAGGTGCGCTACTTAGAAGTCTAATTTATCAGCCTTGGATGGATCTAGGGGACTGTGTAAAGTTTCATGGTAATCCAATCAGCCAATAAGTAGCGGCTGATTTATTTCCAAATTGTTTGTTACAAGCCCCACTGTGCATTGTAGGGACATTTACATGTAAACATAATATTTATGTTTTAATTTTTCCAAATGTATTTTCAATGTTCTGTATTTTTATTTGTATGACATTATAATATTTTTTTTTTTTTTTTTGGTGGTCAATTGTTTTATTTTTCTCTTTATTTTTATCATTTAAAATTCCATAAATTTTTATTTTAATGAACCGGTAAAGTAGCTTTAACCATAATCATTTGTTACCATTTTTGTTGTTGGTTCTTTTGGATTTATTTGACCACAAATATGGTTTGGAAATGCAATTTATTTGTATTGCAAAATATAATAAATATATATGATTAAGATTTAATTTGATAAAAAAAACTAATTCTAATTAGATAAATGGCAAGCCGTGAACAAATTGAAAATTGTTTTGAAAAATTTTTTTTAGTAATTGATTGTGTGAAAACATGACAAATCAATCAAAAAAGTTACATTTTGCAATTTACCATCTCCGATTTCAATGAAATGCACTACCACTGTCATATTCGACATAAATTCGATAGAACGTAAATTTCAGAGCATGTAATAATAAAAGAAGTATAAACTAAAATTAAGTTCATAACGTACTAAAATTTAGTTTCTAATATTTTCCTTAACATAAACTTAATTGCTTACAAATAATGCGAATTTAGTAGATTTTAGTTCATATTCATATTCTATTAACTCAAATCTAATAAGGCATTTTCCTTAATTTTCCGTTATTGAATTACGTTAATGTATTTATTTTTAGTAAAAAATGAAATACTGAAATCTTTAAAATTATTATTTGGTTTATAGTTTATATTATATACACAGAAAAAATTATGGGGGAAAAATATCTAATTAATCGATTTTTTGAATATCAATGGCAATTTTAACAATATTTTTAATTGATTCAATTAAAAAATTTATTGAATTTTCTAATATATCCATACAGTGTGGACAACATGTAAACAAATTTTTTAAAAATTTGGCAAACTATTTTTTTTTATTTTATTTAGATTAAATAATCAAACAAAGGTTTAATTATATCAATATATTATTTAATTTGTAAATAAAAACAAAAAAAATCGCAAATGATTAACTTTTAATAAGTTGAATAGTTTACACACAAAATCGTAGTTATTTCATTAGAGTTTGCAGCACTCTTTTTGTTGAGATATTCGTGTACGCACGAAAACTTAATTTAGTTTCGTGTTTTATCTGTGGTAATAAAAGTGTACATGTGGATTTAAATAAACCTTATCGAAAAAGGACAATTAAACTATTATTTTTGTAAATACTTAAATTTTCAATAAGTATAAGTGTCATTAAACTATCATTTTAAAGTTGTGTGTGATTTTTTTAAGAAAGCGACTCAATTACAAGAAAAAGTTCAAGACAAGACAAGCAGAACAAAAATTTTGTCATTACTTTTATTTGTTTTCTTATAATACATTTTTATATTAAAAAAAGCTTTAATTTTACTATAAATAAAATGTCAATTTAATTTACAAGCAAAAATAAAAAAATACGAGTTTTCAATTAAAACTACCATTGTTTTCTTCTCAAGTTTCAATTAAAATTTTAATCAATTTAACTAAACTTTTTAATTGAGGTTGTAAAGAAAAACAATAACTCTTTTAATTGATATTATTATTATTTTAATTGAAAGAGTTTAAATAAACTGTCTGCAAATTTTTTTAGTTAATGCTTTCATTTCAGTGGTAGGTGCACAATCAATTAAAATATTAATTGATTCAATAAAATTTTTAATTGAAACCCGTTTTTAGTTTTTTCTGTGTATGTATGTGTTTTAGTTTTGTCAAGTAAATTTTAAATAATAAATTTCACGTTAAAAACGTTTGTATTAACATAAATAATGTTTTAATTATTATCGTTAACATTAGCTAAAAAGTAGAGTTGGGATTAAATCGTTCATTTTGGTGACTCGGTCATTATCGTTTAATTCGAGTCAGTGAACTAGTTCGTTCAAATAGTTCAATTTTTCTTTTTTGTTATGACCTGTGATTGAACTGTGTCTTGTGAACTGTGCGTTCGTTTGGCAATTGATTACGCATTTATTACATTATTCATGTTTTACGAGATTTTTTTCACAAATTTTACTGTACATAGACAAAAAGTGTTATAAAATTGCAATTTTTCTAACAAAAATTGATTTATTTTGTGTAAAACAACATTTTCTTTTTATGACTTTCATTGTTTTTTTTTAAGACTGAATTAGTTTGTACGTTACGTTTCGTGATGAATCACCTGATTTGTTTTTGATGTATGAAAATGAGTGTATGTGGTTAGTTTGTCTGTAGTGTAACGTTGCGTGCCGGACGAACCTGTTAAAAACAGAATTTTTTGTACTACGTTAAGTGACAGCTAAAAACAGCTGATTGCTTTCACGTAAAAAAAACTAAACCACCAATACTAAAACATTTTTTTTTTTATTTTTATAAGCTAAATTATACAAAAAGTATAAAAAAGGTGTTGTGACGTATTATCATAATGCCGCAGCAGCTGCTGTTGTTGCGGAACAGACTAACCCACACAAAACAGCCATCCGTAACGGGACGTTACAGAAACGGCAAGGAACGCAAAGACTAATGGAGCCTTTAATTTGGAACAATATTATTAATATTTGCTGAAAAAAATTATTGCTCTTGCAAGAAATTTGATTGAATAGAAAGGCAATTGTTCTATAAATTAAAAGAAAGAAATGAACGATTAAATGAAAATATCGAATATTGGTGAACGAATCATATCGTTCAATTGAGTGAGTCTTTCAATTGAACTAGTTCGTTCATGAACGACACAACTCTACTAAAAACGTAAATGTAATTGACTACTTAATGATAGGTGGTAAAACTAAGCTACTTATATTTTAGGAAAGTTATACCTTTTGAGAATTACAAACTTATAAATATATTATAAAAAAACAAACAGACAAGCAAAGTTTTTGATGTTGTTTCTTTTAAATATACACACTTAATATGAGTGTAACTTATGAACTAAAAATAAGTTAATTTTGCATTAGCACAAGTTCAAAAAAAAAAAAAAATTAGCTTGATTTTAAGATATTTTTACTAGATTTAAGTAAAATTTATACTTAATTAAACTCAAAAATATACTAAATTTTAGTAAAATTTTAAAAAATTTAAGACAAAATTTTCTCGATTTTAACACGAATTTGCATAATTGAAGTAAATGGTTTTTATTTGTTTTTAAGAAAACTGTATACTTGATTTTAGTTACATTTTGTTTGGAGCCAAATCATTTCCTAATTTCTTAAAATTTAGATGGACATGCATTCATATTGCAAGTGCAATTTTTGATTGCACTTTTTTCCTCCCGACCTGTATGATTTTTAAAACATTGCAATTTTTGAAAAGTTTATAATTTTTTTATAAATAACAACTTTGACTTTTTTGGGACCAGAATTCTAACTATTTTTAATGATTTTTTTTAAAAAAAGCTTTCTACATTTTTCGTATCAAAAGACAATTTTTTAGTATTTTAAAGTTTTTTTCTTATAATTTTTAGTTATATCAAAAAATCATAACAGCACTGAACTTTGAGTAGCAGTATCTTCTGAAGTATTTTGACTATTGCAATAATTTAGAAATAGTCGGAAAGCTATAGATGTCTACTTTACGATTTGTAATAACGTTTGTTTTTAAAAATGCATATTAAATGAATTCACTGAAATGTAAGTCGTCTTTTCTTTAAATGAAATTTCATTTGTTTTTAACTACATTTGCAGTGGGGTTTACCTACATAGTATTGATAGTGTAATTTTACCGGAAACAAAAATTGTAAAATTAAAAGTTAATTGCAATTTTGCCACTTATTTTGTAAACCTAACTAACTAATATAACTGTAAAAAATATTACTTGAGCCAGAGTACACACTAAAAATTTTTTATATAAATAGAACATTTTTGGTCTTCAAAGTTTAGTAACGTCATGATGCTTGTTAGGAAAAGACCTAACCACGTGCTTGATTACTAAGAAGACAAGAATGCAGCAAAATTGATTATTAATAGGTTTTTTGTTAAAGTTCTGCCTATTATATAGGCTCTAGCTTTTCTAAAACTTCGGGTTCTGATGAGATCTTTAGCCAGATCGAAATACTAGTATCAACCTAGCTAATATGTTTGATTTGCTTTATTTTTGTAAATATACGGAGGTTGAAAGCTCGTTATAAATTGAAAACTAACAATATTAAATGTTACTAACTTACACGAAACATTTTTGTTTACTCACAATCTCTCTCGTAATTAAAACTGGAATTCCCTCCCAATCACTCGTAATTCAAGTGAATCACGCAAAATTCTGCTCACGTGTCCATCTACAATTCAAAGTTTAAAGCAAATCCGATATAATATTGGCAAACAGCTTATAATATACTATACCAACGAAGTAAATGGACAAAATTCAAATATAAATGACTGCTAAGTAGGCGAGAATTTTTTTTTTTTCAAATGCATGTCAATAATATCTTATATTAAAAGCAAAGTGGTTGAACAAAAACAGTTTAAGAAAAAATGTATATGACATGCTTGAACGGTATCCTAAATATGAAGTGTTAAATCATTTTCTTAAGGAACAAGTACCACGTAGCACAATATATTCCACATTCAAACGGTTTGTAAATTGAGTGACATCAAACGAAAAAAAAAGGGACGCCCAAAAAAATTTAAAGCAGCTGAGCTTGTTAAATTGAAAAAATCGGCGGTTAACCAAATTGGATCATCAAATTTTAAGTTTGTCAGAAAATTTCGAGCTTCCAAGGAAAAAATTCGCACAAGCCCACTCCAATGAACCAGAGGAAGACAGTACCCAAATATAGTAAAAACGAATGGTAGAAGTACCCACAAAATACGGAAGTAATAATTCTGGATTTTATTCTGATGACTTTGAAAAAAAACTCTCGACAACGTACGGTATTCGACCAAAGCGAAGTTTGAACCAAAAGCACTAGTGTTGGCAGCCATTTCGCCAAAAACTATATCAAAAATTTACATACAGAATTCAAAAGATATGTCTGAAAACGCGGATGTTTGCATTAATAAATGTTGAGTAAAACTGGAAAAATTTATCAGAGATAGACAGACGCTCTAAAGACGACATATTAGTTTGGCCAGAATTAGCAAGCCAAAAAGACGTTAGAATGGCTTAATTTAAAAACATGTCTTGAGTATCGAAAATCCTCCAAACGTCCCAAAAGCATGTCCAATTGAGGACTTTTGGGGTCTTTTATGCCAAAAAGAGTATGAAAATGGTTGCGAAGCCAAATCCACCGAAGAATTGAACCAAAGAAACTAAAAGCAGTGCAAAAAAAATTTACATGAATGTCGTAAAAAGCATGATTGGAGTTGTCAAGCATAAAATGCGACAAATATAAGATAGCAGTCCGTTGGCTCTCTGCAAAAAGCGAATTAATAATGGTGCGCCCCGGTAGGCTAGTTGGTAGCGTGCTGGCTTATCTGTGCGGGGGTCGTGGGTTCGATTCCCACCAGAGGCACTGGTCTGTTTTCGCTACAACGCGCCGAAGGCCATAGTAGCTAGTGCTCGGTTAGGGTAATAGTATATAACTTGTAATTATATGATTATTAATTAATAAAATAAATAAATTAAAAATATAATAAAAATATATATAATAATATATATAAAAATTAATAATGTAAAAGAAATAATGCATTCAAAATTTTCATTTGCATTACAAATGCATTTTCGCCCAAAAAAAAAAGAATCATTGTTTTTTTAATTAAAAATCGTAAATAAGACAATTAAAGCTTCCACATGCTTTTTAAATCTTTGAAATAGCCCTTCTACTTTGATTTTTCAAAACTTACTACTTTTAATTTTTTTTGGATATTTTAAAAACGCGAGTTTACAAAATTTGCAGATACTGAAAACGGTAGTAACTAGTCACTACACGACATCGTAGAGCATACGTGTACAAAAAATAAAGGAACTTTAATGACCCCCGGTCAGATTTTGAACGATCTATCATGGTATGGACGATACATATTTTTGGAAAGCTTAACTATTCGTCTTTCCAAAATCGTTCAAAAATTTTAAATCGATTCAAAACTGCCGAAGTTAATAATATTTTAATTCGTGGAGTCTTGAAAAAAAAATGTTTTTTATCGATAACTTTAGATTTTGAGAGTATATTAAAAATTCTGAAAATTGCAAAGTGATTTACTCAACCAGGCTTACAACAAGGCTAGACTAGATCATTTTAAAAGTATATTTTTACTGTCACACTGTGTTATCATAAGCGATTTTTTTTTTTTAACCGACAGATGTATTTTCTTCAGTGTAGTTAGTGTTAATGTAAGGCAATCGCTAGTAACAGTTAAAAATTACTGTGTTTTCCTTAACATGGATTGAGAAATGCTTTATTGCTGATCTGAATCTGAATCTGAAAAATTTAATTCACAAAAATTTGTTTTTTGTTAAAAAGTTATTTTAATTTATTTATCAGAATTTTATAAAACAATGACCTTTTTGTAGAAAAAAAAACACACAAAACAAATAAATCTATAATTATTTGCCAGAAGCCTAATGTATTAGAAAAAATAAAGAAGAGATAAAATTACTATTGAAATAAATCAAAAAAAAAAAAAAAAAAAAAAACATCTTAATCAATTCATTCACAAAGAAAGAAAAAAATATCCAAAAAAAATTGGAGCAAAACAATTTGTACTTGTTTTCAAATGTTAAAGCACAAAATCGGTACTAAAGTATTTCTTTTGTTAACTAGTATTTTGAAAAATATGATTTTGTAATGACTTCATTTAAAAGCTTTGTAATCTACAAGATTTGTGGGTCGTAATCTTCAAAAAAAAAAAAAAAAATTAAAACACGTAAAGTTTTTTCTTTTTTCCAAAAAAGAAGACCAGAAGACAAAACAATAGGATTATTACCAAAGTTAAAAAAGATCACAAACATTTTTTTTTTTTAAACAATGAAAATCAACATAAAAAAAGATAAATCAAATTATGAAGATAAATGTATAAATGGATGATATTATTTTTACTTCTCTATACGAGTGTGTTTACGGGTATTTTCAACATTAAAGGATGATTTAATAACAAAATCATATGAATGTTGTTTGAAACTATAAGGGGTTTATGATAAAGAATGCCCACGAAATAATTTTTACATTTTATTTTCATCACAACTGTGTAAAATGAAAAGTTATAAATCATACATCAAATTATGCACGAAAATCTAATAAAAGTTGCAATGGGAGGCTTAATAAAGCGAATTTTTGCTGGTTAGCCTAAAGTCAGTAAAGTATTTCTGAATTAAATCAGTACAAAATTTAAAAAAAAAAGTAAAAATTTTGTTATAAACTCAAAAAGCATAGCGTACAGTTTTATTAGTTAATTGTTTTTATATACATACGTCGAGCTTATTTTTATGTTATTTTTTATTTTTAACGAGCTTTCAACTTCTGCATTTTTACCAAAATAAAGCAAATCAAACATATTAGCTAGGTTGATACTAGTATTTCGATCTGGCTAAAGATCTCATCAGAAACAGAAGTTTTAGAAAAGCTAGAGCCTAGATAAAAGCTAGAGCCTCCAGACATTACTAAACTTTGAAGACCAAATATGTACTATTTATATAAAAAAAATTTTAGTTTTTACTCTGGCTCAACTTATATTTTTTACAGTTTTATTAGTTTTTTGTTATGTATGTATGTTACATTAGGGTTGTCTTTCGTTGTATGGGCGAAAAATAAAAACGAGATTTTGACTGTACCCCCCCCCCCTTAAAATATTTGTTAGGGTGTCAAAATACGCCACGCAAAAAATTAGAGTTCTAGCATAACGGGAAGATGCCCCGCATCGCCCTTGAAAATCGGGCCCCTTGGAAAAATGGGCATAATTTAAAAAAAAATTACAAATTTTTTTTCTTCAAAATTAAAAAAATATAAAATGATTTTTGTGTTGGGTTTAATCATAACTACTCAGATAAAAAATATTACTTTCCCAGAAAATCGCTAACTTACCCTAACTTTGTGTCAAAAAAATTAGTAAATATTTTGGGGGTACCTCAAAGTGACTTTTTTGCATTTTTGAAAATTTTATTCAACAAAAATCAAAAACCTGGTGTTTTCTGTCAAGTATTTCATTAAGCACATTTCAAGTATTAAATAAGCCAAGTATTACGGATATCCGTTGGCAAATTTTTTTTTAGGGCATTTTGATTCTCGGGGATTTCAAGTTTTTTTTTTTATTTATATAGCATACGAAACATGCACTTTAAAAACTATCACCCTAAAAGATCTAATTAATATTTTTGAAATAAATTTATTTCTAAACAAATATTTGATTGAATCAATTAATATTTTAATTGACTTTTAAATGTGTAAATACATATTTTATTTTAGACGTAATTCTCAAATTGTTCTTTCATACACTGTATGCTTAAATAGAAAATTTTCAGTATAAAATACTAATTGCATTTGAAGTTTACAAACTTTGTTTTCTTTTTACTTTTCAATAAATCATTCCCGTAATAGGTGAAAATCAATTAAAATATTAATTGATGCAATAAATTTTTTAATTGAACACCGTTTTTAGTTTTGTCTGTGTATCCGAGAACTAAGTAGTTTTTTTTGTTATTCAAAAAAAAAATGTGATTTAAGTGATATAAAAACTGGCATTTTGTTAAAGAATAATACAGTACTTTTCGCTTATAGAGATGTAGTTGCACACAAATTGTGGACTATATCGGTAATACGACTATACGTCTAATTTTTATATATGCCATTTGGTTGCATATAAACGACTTCGGATATAGTAATCATTTAATGTGATTATATGAAACTTAATTAGTATTATAACGAGTGGAAAAGTTGGAATATAAAAACGATCTTTGGTTCAGCTCAATTCCAATTTTCATTTCAGCATCTTAAATTTTTAAATAATTTAGAACCTAAAAATGTTAAGATTTCACAATTATTTTTGAAATTTTCTATACTGTAACAATAACTTAAATTATTTGCATATCATTTTAATTTTAGTTACCAGAGCTATGTGGCCAAATGTGAATCTATCGTACATATTTTGTATTAAATTTGATTCTCGATGACAGAAAAAGCGTAAAATGTGGACTACATCGCGAAATGTGGACTAATAAGCGATGTGACTATAAACGAAAAGTACTGCAGTTGGATTAAGCTATTTTTAGCTGTAATGCCCGTTAAATTAACCCTCTAGTGCCCGAATTTTGTTTTGCAATGAAATTCATACCATGTATTGATACCATGTATCTCGCAAAAAAAATAATAATTTCTCTTAAAAAAATGTTTTTCGCTGACTACTTTCGGCGATATGAGCAAAAATAAATTAAAATTTATCTCGAAAACTAATGCAAGTAAAACAAAAGTTTGTACCAAAAATTATTACTCTTACCAAGACATAACCACAATCCAAAAATAAACTTTTTTGTGCTTCTTTTTAAGAAGATATGGCGATTTTCGCTTTTTGCAAAATGCGAAATAGGGCGAAAAAGTATCTGAACATCAATATTTTTTGTTAAAACTTTAGACTTTTGCTACTATTACTGGTTGTCTTCTCTATACCAAATTTAAAAACGATCCGTCCATTACTTTATAAGTTAAGACAATGTCCTTTAGAGATATCCTGATATAATCCTGTTCGTCCTTGAAGAAAAATAAGGACTGATTATTAAAGGTTATACTTCAATCTTACTTATACTTAATTTTCAAGAGTTTTAAATCAACTTAAATAAGTGTTTTAGTTGTTGGAAATCTCAGTTAATTAAAAAATAATTATTTTTTGAATTTTTACAAAACTTTAAAGCTTTCTCGCGTTTTAACAGTGCACTGAATACGAACAGTTTCTTCGCAAAACTTTTAGCTAATTTACTCTTATATCGAACTATATCAATTTCTAAGTATAAAACACTCATTCGAAGCATTTGGGTTCAATTTTATAAACGATGACAAATGTCATCGTCAGGCGTTAGAGGGTTAAATCGAGGGGGTGTGTGTGCTTTTTCCAACATTCGTAATTGTTCGGCTTTTATGCAACTTTTTCTCAAGAGTTTTTTAACCTATACTTTAAATATTTTAAATGAATAGCAACCCTAACACTCTACATGGCATCATTGGTATCAACATTTTTGTTTTCTCGAGTACATCAAATCTGTGTTAAAAAAAATCTGAATTTCATTAGTTTCAGACATGTTTCCATACAAAAATGTATTAACTTTGGCCCCACTTTGAGATTATGCTGCTAATAAAAAATACGGGTCCCTTATTTTTTTTTTCTTTATCATTATGATCGGAGAGAAGCCATCGGGAAACGCCATTTCTAAGTCTAGCATGCTGTTGAAAATATTTTTCTATATTTTTTTAAATCTTTTCATTGTAGCTTTTCATATTATGAAGTTATGATGAACGCAAAATGTAAAAAAATTTTCGTACACATCCTTTATTATATTAGATTATGCTCGAGAAAAAAGAGGGTTAATAAAAGGTTGATTTAATGAGTGTGTTTTATTTTGTTAAAGAAAAGGCGCTTATTGATGACGCGTGTCAATGTTAGGTTTTATTTCAAATTGTTGAATGTTTTGAGATTTACTTTTAAAACATTTCTAATGATTAGTTTAAAACAAAAACAAAGTTCATCAAAATATAAATTTTTATCATTTTCATCGAAAGTTTATTTTAAAAATTATTACACGAAATAATGAGTTTTATCTTATTTTGTTAAATCATTGTTGATAGTACAAAATATTCGTTATAAAATCTCATTAAAATTTTAAAATTATAGTACAAATACGCTGTTACTGCTGTTATGCTTGATTAAGTGTCATTTCAATCATAATTTTTTTTTCTTTCAGTTTTTCGTTTTCATTTAGCCTCTATTATAATTTTTCAGAGCGGCCATTATGATATTAATATTTTTTTTTTTCCATTACCTTTTTATTGCTGTTGATATTTTTGCGTATATTTTTTTTTTTTTTTCTCAACAACCTATTAAAAATGTCCACGGCTATCAAAAACAGTAGCCACTATAGTCATTCGTCTAATAATCATACAGTTGAAGATTGAGAGTATGTAGGTATGTTAATAGGGTAGAATGGGGTGTCTTCGCACGCTTCAGTTACCCCAACATCTCTCTTCAAGAGAAAATTTTTCTACAACGGAACGCCAAAAACAAATTTTAGGTAAAATTAGAAAATTTAAAAGTAAACTAAATTTGGACTAGTTTTAATGACAGTTTTTACTAAAGTAATGAAATTTTCTTTCACAAAGTGAATGAAAATTTTCGTAAATTTTATGAAAAAGCTTCATTATTTTTATGAAACTTTTTCATTAGACGTATGAAATTTTGAAGAAATAAAATGAAATTTTTAATAAAATTTAAAGAAAAATTGCATTAGTTTAATGAAAAGTTTTAATGGACAAATTCCAGTGACATTTCATAGATCAAAGGCAAAAATTCATTGATATCATGCAGATAATGCTCTCAGTGTAGCAAAAAAAAAAGTTGTCATTCCAGTGTTGCCACATATTGATTTAAAATTTTCAATATCGGAAATTTTGAAAATTTTTGTTACTATAAAAAAAATTATATTTTTAAATGAAAATGAAAATTATTCAAGTTCGAGGCCATACTCTATATTTCTTTATTAGGATATTGTTCTAACAAATAATCTATAGTTTTTGTTTTCAAATTTATTAATTGACCATTTTCAGGAATATGTTGATAGATCTGTTTCGGGAAGTTTCTAGGTTCCCACCATTAGAACACGTTTTGAAAGTAGTGACAATCCCATGCAAAACATCAAACATTCATATAACCTAGTTTTCCTACTAAATGAGAACTAATATATGAGCTCAAAGTTAAAGATTATCACCATTGATCATATATTATATTTTTAAGGTAGAATAGAATTAAGAGAAGATAGTAATTTTGAAAATATCTGGTTCCATTTAAGAATGTTAGCCGGTCAATGTTTCGGCTTTCATTGCAACTATCTCTGTCAGAGGATTACAAGAGAGGTATCCCGACCCGGATCCGCAGAGCTTAATAAACCTTTTTTATGTTGTGGAGAATAAAAGTTTTTTTTAGCTACCCAATTTCATGTTTAGGGATTAAAAATTACCCCATTTCACGTTTTTCGGTTTATTTCATTCTATTTAAAGTAAATATACACAAATTTAGTATGAAATGAAAGCTTTACCGAAGACACATTCAATTGGTGTTTAAATTATATCTAAAGACTTTCAACACTCAAAAAAAGTGTGAACTAAAATTAAGTTTACACCAACTAAAGTTTAGTTTATAAAATTGTCCTGAAAATAAATGAAATTGCTGACCAAATAAAGCAATTTTATTAGATTTTAGTTCGTATTAATTGTTCATTAACTCAAAAATAATAAGCCATTTTCTTTAATTTTCCTTTCTTGAATGTGTTTTCTTAAAGAAAAATTTTAAATTTTAAGAATTTACTAAACTAAAAGTTAAGAAGTTTAAAATTGTATGAAAAAACTAAAACCAAATACGCAACTGACTTAAGTTTAGTTCAACATAATTAATTTCTTAAAATTAAGTTTATAACTTCTTAAATATTTTCTTTAGAAACATTAAAATATATAAACCTTTGGAATTCTTATTTGGTTTATAGTTCATATTATATAAGCGTTTTAGTTTTGTCAAGTAAAACTTAAGTAATAAATTTCACATTCATAATATTTGTATTAACGAAAATAATAAAAAGATTACCTTAAGATATAAATGAAATTTATTACTTAACTCATAGGTGGCAAACCTTTTGAGAATTAGCACACTCAGGGAACTTCTGCTTTAAAAATATGTAGTTGTTTAGGTTGTTATACAGTTTCTTTATTTTTAATGTAAATGTCAGTTATTTGTAGAACAAATTTAATATTTGACTAACATTGGAGTTCATTTAAAAAAACAAACCACATCAAATGACTGTTTTATGATTTTACATTCATTTTTTACAGTCATTTTTTGTTATTTAAAAAAATAAATGTTTGTTTATTTTTTACTACCATCAGGTTCATTTTTACTACACTTAGGAAATTATGTTGGTAAAGACGACTGCAATTGTAGTCAAATGAAATTTCATTTAAAAAAAGGACGACTTACATTTCATTAAATTCAACTAACATTGTCATTTGTTTTTTAATGTTCAAAAAATTACTAACATTGCAGTAAAAATGAACCACATGGTAGTAAAAAATAAACCAAAAAATTTTTTTTTATTTTTTTAAATAACAAAAAACAACTGTAAAAAATGAATGTAAAATCATAAAACAGTCATTTGATGTGAGTTGTTTTTTTAAATGAACTACAATGTTAGTTAAAAATTTTATTTGTTCTACAAATGACTTACATTTACATTAAAAATAATGAAACTGTATTACAACCCAAACAACTACATATTTTTAAAGCAGAAGTTCCCTGAGTGTACAATTGTTAGTCATTTTTTGAACATTAAAAAACAAATGACAATGTTAGCTGAATTTAATGAAATGTAAGTCGTCCTTTGTTTAAGTGAGATTTCATTTGTTTTTAACTACATTTGCAGTGGTATTTACCTACATAGTCTTCTAAGTGCAATTAATAAATAATATTATAAAAAAAAAAAATTAAACACACAAGCAACATTTTTTTTTTATTTTTAATATAACTACTTAATATGAGTATAACTTATGAACTAAAAATGAGTTAATTTTGCATTTTGCACAAGTTCAAGTGTCTTAAAATTTAAGAAAAATTAACTTAATTTTCAAATATTTTTACTAGATTTAAGGAAAATTTATACTTAATTTAAGTCAAAAATATACTAATTTTTTTTTAAAGTTTTATAAAATTTAAGACAAAACTTACTAAATTTTAATACAAATTTACTTAATTGAAGTAATTGGTTTTTACTTGTTTTTAAGAAACCTGTATTGATTTGAGTTACATTTTGTTTGGAGCCAAATCATTCATTAATTTCTTAAAATTTAGTTCAAATTACTTAATAATTGGTAAACTTTAGTGTTTTTGTATTTTAAAAAAATTGTTTATTTTATCAAGGTTGCCATTTTAGCTATTTTCCGGCTAGATTTAGCTTTTTTTTCATCTAGCTATAGAAAAATAGCTAGATTACATCTATGGGAAGATTTAGTCATTTATTTTTCGTTTTAGCAATTTTTAGCCATTTTTTTCTAGATATTTTAGGCTATTTTGAGAGCATGCGTTTTTTTCTAAGAGTTTTCAAGGTGTTCAATTAAGCCATAACAACATATTAAGATTGCATTTCCCCGAGAGATTTTTCGATTAGTTTTCTTCATTACCATTTTTATCTGATGTTATTCGAAATATTTTATAATAGTTTTATATAAAACAAATAAATGTTTGATACATTCAGTGTTACATACAGTGTTGTCAAAATGTCGGCTACGGTCGGTTATGTGTTGGCAGAACGTGCACTCAGGGAACTTCTGTTGCAAATATTTATAGTTGTTTGAGTTGTAATACAGTATCTTTATTTTTAAGTGAAAAAAACAGTAATTTGTAGAAGAAATTTAATTTTTGACTTCAATTGTTTAATAAAACAAACCACATCCAATTACTGTATTATGATTTTACATTAATTTTATTCAGTAGTTTTTTTTATAAGAGTTTTATATAAAACAAATAAATGTTTGTTTATTTTTACTACATGGGTGGTTAATTTTTACTACAATTGTAGTTAATTTTTTGAAAAGTAAACTATAAATGACAATGTTAGTTGAATTTACTGAAAAGTAAGTCGTCATTTTTTCAAGTGAAATTTCATTTGTTTTTAACAACATTTGGAATGGTCTTCACCTACATAGTATTCTAAGTGTAGAAACTATAGAGTAATATAATTAAATATTTAGTTTTTGGACTAAAACTGATTGATTTTTTAATAAATATTAAACTTGTTTAGTGTTTTAGGATCTTAGCGATTTCTAGCGAAATCTGTTTTATTACAGAATTGTAGTTGTATTAAGCTTAAAATAGTGCACAGTAATGCATATTTAATTTAATAGAGGGGGTGTCTGAGCTTTTCCCGATATTCGTTCGGTTTTTACGCGACTTTTCCCGAAGAGCCACATATTTAAAATATTAAACAAATGTGGCAACGCTGGGTCCACCATATATGCAATATGGGTATCAAATTTGTTTGTTTTCTTGAGTACTTTAACCCTGTAAGCAAATAAATGTAATTTTTGTAATTTATAGAAAAGTTTTCAATAAAAAAATTTAATTTTAACCCCACTTAAACGTATGATTCTGCAGATAAAATAAAATACGTGTCTCTTTTTTTGCTCCTTCACAACAAAGTTCCAAAGTTCACTAAAATCTGCATGTTCGGGCCGGGATATTTCCCTTGTTAATAAGGTAATAAAAGATGCAGAAAAATCATATTAAGGCACAAGTGGTTGGCCATTCTTATTTTCAAAAGAAAATGGGTTAATAGCCGCATTCAAAATATATTCAAGTAGATTTATTAAACAAATTTTAATCGAAAGTAAGTTTATTAAAACTTTTTTGAATTAACAAAAACTATCATGTCAAATTCGCCCTAGTTTCCTCTATACATATAGTAATATTGCAAATGGTTCACTTGAATTAATAATTGTTATCCATCTAAAAACATAAAAATATTATAAAATATAAAACACAACTCCCCATGATGTCTAGAGTTAGATTTTGTACTTCCATAACTGCGTTCCTAATGCATTCTCTGGCTATTTGAGTTTAATTGTTATTAGCATATTTTATTTGTTAAATTTGTCAAAATTATTATAAAAATTAATAAAATTTTTAATAATTTTTTAATATTTGTCAGTATAAATCACAAAGGTTATAAAAAAGTTAGGTACACTGAGAGTATTATCTGCATGACATCAATGAATGCATTAGATCTATAAAGTGTCACTGGTATTCTTCCATTGACACTTTTCATGAAATTAATGAAGTTTTTCATAAAATGTTATTAAAAATTTAATTTTGTTTATTAAAAGTTTCAAACGGCTTATGAAAAAGTTTTTTTGAAAATTGCCAACCGTACCAAAAAAAAAAAATTTTACTGGCAAACCACTCCTATTTTTGTAAAACCCGCCGTGTTAAAAATTACAAAAGAAACATCTAATATTGTACTATGAAATCACTATTTTGTTTGCAAAGCATGTGTTTTGCCAATATTGTTTTTAACAATATTATAACCAATTAGAAGCATTTTTTTGTATTTTATTATATTAAAAACATTTAAATGTGATATAAAGGGTCCGCCATTTAACGTTTTTTTCCACTAGTGCTTATTTCGTGATTGGTAAAACTTAGCTCATGTTTGATTTGACAGATAATTAGTTTTATCCTTTCGCTGAACGAATATGGTTTGGTATACGCTTGAACAACGCTGGGAAATATTGCGACATTACTTTGAAAATCATGGTAATGAGCAAGGAGTGGCCGTTACAGTCAATGGCGATCGTTATCGGGCCATGTTGAACGAATTTTTGTTCACAAAAATTGAAGAGAAGGATATTGGCAACATTTGGTTTCAACAGGACGGCGCTACGTGCCACACAGCCGAAGCTACACTCGATGTTTTGCGCCCTGTTTTTGAAGATCGCATTATCAGCCGCAGAGCTGATGGCGTTTGGCCACCTCGAAGCTGCGACTTTACACCGTTGGACTATTATTTGTGGGGTGCCGTCAAAGATAAGTGTTACGCCAACAAGCCAGAGACAATTGACGCTTTAAAGGACAATATTCGTGAAGCCATTGGTGAAATACAGCTGCACACAATCGATAATGTGCTTAAAAATTGGACCGATCGTGTAGGCTACTGCATGGCCAGCTGAGGCAGCCATTTGAATGAAATTATTTTCCATTATTAACCGGAAGGATTGTACTTTCAAATAAAAAAAGAAATTTGAGAAAATATTCAGTATTTTTTTTAGCTTTTTCAAAAAAAAAAAAGTTATTTGGCGGACCCTTTATAAGACTAAAACCGTATTGTGTTAGTTAGTTAGGATTCATATTCTGTCATGGTTTCAGCTAAGGTAGTTAATATTTCCACTAGAGGGCGCTTTGCAGTTCTTTAAAAGTTGACGAATGCTTTAAGATGAATTACTATATATTTTTTTGTTATAACCAGGGCAGCGACTTTTGTGCACTAAAAAATCGAAAATATGCGCTTAAAATATGTAGTAAAAAACTCAAAATATGCGCTTAAACAATACACTTAAATCTAAATATTCACCAAAAACCAAAAAAATGTATAAAAATCCTAAAATATGCACTAAAAATCAAAAAAAAATATGCACTTAAAATGTGTGATTTTTTAAAAATCGTTGGTTTAAAAATGTAAGGGCTTCAAATGCTTCAACTGCTTTCGTTTGTTTATTTTTAATTAAGTCTTGATTATTATTTTTAAAAATATGCAAAAATATGCAATTAAATTGAAAATATGCAACAAAAAATCCCAAAATACCCAAATTATTCATTTATAACAAAACATGCGAAAATATGCAACAACAAATCAATGCCATATTGTTGCAAATTCTTTAGTTAGAAAAATTATTCGGTCAAAGTCGATTTTGGACTACTGACTGCAAACATACATTTGCATGAAAGTCGCTGCTCTGGTTATAACGAATTCTATCTTATTACAACAAATGGTATTTAATATTGCAACTTGCACACACATGTTGTAATACAGAAAAACTAAAACATGCAATGGCAAAAATTTAACTAGGCACATGTTACACAAAAAATTTTGCTATTTAAAATTCCCTTATTTTTTTTTTAATTCAAGAAAGGCGCAAATGAAAGGAAAACTCTACCTAATTAATAATTGCTAAAACTATTCACTTCTCCGTAACGAATTATTGGCATGTTTTTAAACAAACCCAATACACTCAAATATGTCGGTCTGTATAAAAGTATTTTAAAATCGATTATTTTTAAAAATTCTTATAGAATAGAAGCAAATACATTGAGAGAATTATCTTTCATGATAATTATTTAAGAATTTAATAGAATTTTTTTCTTAGATTCAATGAAGAATTTCATTATATATAAGAAATTTTATTAATATTAAGAAATTTAAAATAAAATTTTTTTTCATAAAATTTCATAGTTTCATAAAAAAAATTCATTCGATTTCATAAATTATGAATCTTCATAAATTTTTTCATAGTCTGAATGATTCATTAGTTTTATAAAGATTTTCATTAATTTTACAAACATTACATAAACATTGACTTTAATGACACCTGTTTCATAGATTCTATGAAAAGTTTCAATGGACGACTTCCATTGACAATTTCCATTAAAGCTATGCAGAAATTCATTACTGAAGTGAAGTTATAATTCTCTCAGTGTACTAATAATATTGCGTGCTAAATTTATTTTTTTATGAAAAAACTGATCAAAGCATATTGAACATGATCTTTGGCACTAAGAAACTTAAATAATGTATAAAGGTCCTTTATTAGTAATTTTTTGAAATAAATGAGTCGACTCATGACTTGACATGTACACACGTAAAAAACAGAAAATATTATAAAAGAGCCTAAAAAGATGTCAGTTGGTAAGTTATTTGGGGAATGAATGAATGAATGTTGTAAGGTGATTATGTAAATTTGTTACCAAAACAAAAATTTGGAAGCGTTGAACTGAAACACCATCGATTTTGCCATAGAATGAATGGCAAGATTGCATGTTGACCTAAGGCCATGTTACCCAGGGTTAATGTGACGACTTCTGTGAGTGAACTTCTGAAGTGATCACACACAAAAAAAATTTAAATTTAAAAACATAAAATGGTCAATGAATATGATGAGAAACATGAATGAGAAGTTGAATTAAACAGAATTTTGTAAAAAAAAATTTAAATATAAATGAAAAAAAAAAAAATAAAAGTAAAAGTTAAATATTTGAAAAACTTACCTCTACCGCTACGTCCCACAAATCTAAGATCATTAAATTTGGCCACTTGATCTTTCATGGTTGCCTTTTCATTACGCAGTTCAGCACAGTGATTTTCATCATTGCCAGCTCTTATATACACATTTGTACCATCACCCACATCCACCAATGCCACCACTTTGAAAGCTATCGGCAGAGTTTTATTTGAACGCCAATGGTTGGGTAATTGTGAGCATAAAAAATAAGGATTACTAGTACGTACTGAAAAAAGATATAAATGAAAATATTTATTTTGCTCAAAATCTTTATTGTGGTTTGTAAAAACTTTTTTAAAATTTATCTTTAGAATGCATAGATGGCCAACACTAACCCCAAAATACCGATAACAATTCAATAGCGTTTGAAGAAATTATTTTTAACCTTCAAATAACTCTAATGAAATAATTTAACACACAAAAAAAGAAAAAGAACTAAAACATTTATTGAATCAATTAATATTCTAATTGATTTTGCACTTATGACCGCAATTATAATATCAATTATAACTTTCATTTAAAATTATAAAGAAAAGAAGTTATAAATAACTTCTACAAAAAAAATGATGCTCACAAAAAGAAAGTGTGTGAACGATACGTTGGTATGTGTGTTTTTGTTAGGTTAGGAAGGGTTATGTGCCCAAAGGCACATATCCACTCGTAAACCAATACGGTCCATTGTGAATCGATTCAGTGAAAAAGTAAGAAAAAACAGTAATAGACAGATAGATAGATTGAAAGATAGATAGAAACAAAGATAGAAAGGATATATACTCCCCAGAACAAGCTCCTATCGTCCCCTTACTAGAAACAGCCGTCCTATTTCCCTGACAAATCTCAGGAAATCTACTGGATTGCATCCAGCGACACACCTAAGTTCGTCGTGAAATCTATCTCCTAGCCGTTTCTGTCTGAGACCCTGCAACCTCGGACAGTGGCACACTATATGCTCAACTGTCTCCAGTTCCTCAACGTCCTCGCACAACCTGCAAAAGTCCGGTATGTCCCTGTCCCATCTGCTTGAGAAAGCCCTGACAGAACAATGGCCTGTCAGGAACCCCGTAAGGGTCCTGAGACCATCCCTGTCCAGTCCCAAAAGAACCTTGGTTGCCCCTGCGTCCAATGCGGGACTCAGAGTGAATGCCTCCATGAGCTCCCTCAGAGCACACCTACATCGTGCGACCACGTGCGAACGCACCGTGTAATTTGTCAGTGCTCTGAGCGCTGCCTGACTATCGACATAAATTGTCACCCTAGATCCCCCAACGATGTGACCCAGTATCACTTCCGTCGCCCTCCAGATCGCTAGGATCTCAACTTGGAAGACATTTCACTCATCTGGGAGTCTGTATGACCTTTTCACGTCAGTGTCAGCAATATAAACACCGGCACCCGTGCCGTGTCCATTTTGGACCCGTCCGTGAATACTGCCCACTCCTCGAACAGACCCCACACCGGAGGTGTTCCACCGAAGTCTAAGGTCAAGATCATATGATCCCATATTCCCTCGAGAATACTACCCTGATCAAGCAGTCCTACTTCGTACAATATTTTTGTATGATCATCCCTTCTAGGTCTTACCAACGCAGACTCGTAGAGCCTAAATAAGTTCCTAGCAGCCACACTACCCCCACGTAATGTTCAATTGGGGACAGATGCAGTATGATATCCAACGCTGCCTGTGGAGTGCTTCTCCTCGCATCTGTAATACCAAGAGATGCACTCCTTTGGGCCTTGTTGAGCATCTTCCTACAGTTATCCACTCTTAATGCATCCCACCAGACAGTACATCCATTAGTGAGAATAGGTCTAACTACCGACGTGTACATCCAGTTTACAATATCCGGTCTTAGTCCCCAATTCTTACCGATGGAGTTTCTGCTTGTGTAGTAGGCATTTTCATCCTTTCCTGAGTATTTCTCTTCCAAGACAATTTGCTGTCTAGGAATCAACCCAAATACTTAGCACCGTCCGATAGAGTCAACCCGACGCCATCTAACACTGGCCTCCTAAACTCCTCTATTTTATACTTCCTGGTAAAAAGCACCAGTTCAGTCTTGTTAAGGTTTACACCCAGTCCCCTATCCTTCGCCCGTGTGTTTTTGTTAATACTGCATCTGTTTGTATGTGTGTTTGTTTTGTTTGTAAACTTCAAATGCATTTTTATACTGAAAATTTTCTATTTAAGCATACAGTGTATGAAATAATAATTTGAGAATATCGTCTAAAATAAAATATGTATTTATATATTTAAAAGTCAATTAAAATATTAATTGATTTAATTAAATATTTGTTTAGAAACTAATTCAATTTAAATCAAATCTTTAATTACATATTTAAGGTGGATCAGAGCAGAGAAATGTAGCTATTTGCCAACTGAAATGCGGTTACTACCACTTAAATTACATTATTACTAGTTTCAGACGGTTGTTGACACAACCTAACATTAGTTTTCGCAACAAAGTTCGGTTAATTTAACTGAATTTTAGTTGCAACATCCAAAATATTTGGAATGTTAAGGTAATATCATTGTATTAACTGAATTTTTAAGTTGTTGCCATTAATATACACTTTTCAATTCGGTTGGCATTTTTTCTATCTTATTGGTAAAACTGGCTATGTTTTAAAAAACGATAGGTCGCTAGTGGTACGTACATGTGTGAGTGGATTTCTATAACTAAGGTGGTTGGTTTTTGTTGCATTTTTTTGGGTATCTGTTTTTACACAGCAACTCCAACAAAAAGTGCTTATTAACTAATTTCAAGAAAAAAGATGTTTTTTTATGCTTGTTGATACACACAAAAAAATAAAAACCAATTTCAATCTCGAAAACCACCGATTCAATAACTTTAATTGCTGAAATTCCGCCAACAATGAAAATTTCTAATTCAATTAAAAATTGATTGAATTATTTTTCAATTAAATAATAACTAATTTAATGAAAACCTTCACAAAAACCAAAAAAAAAAAATTGTTGTTGCCATAAAAAATGATAAATATCGTATACCTTCACAAAAACCAAAAAAAAAAAATTATTGTTGCCATAAAAAATGTTTTTTTTAAAGGTGTTGTTGCCATACCAAATGTTCTTTTTATAGTTTGAATTTTATAATATTGAGTTTAAACCGGCATGAAATTCTCATTTAGTTAGCAGGTTTATTTATACTTATGAGAACAAAAAATAAGTTTTTTCTTTCTATTGAAACGTAGGGACTATGGCAACATTTTGTTTGGTGTTTTTCTTTGCAGAAATTATACGTTGAAATCAGAGTATTTTTAATTGATTCAATTCATTTTTAATTGACAGCTTTTCAAATTTTCAACAAACCGATTTAATTGGTAGCGAAATATTTTTTTCTGTGTTAGTAATACACTTAGGAAATTATGTTGCTAAAGACGACAGCAATTGTAGTCAAAAACAAATGAAATTTCATTTAAAAAAGGGACGGCTTACATTTCATTAAATTCAACTAACATTGTCATTTGTTTTTTAATGTTCAAAAAATGACTAACAATTGTAGTAAAAATAAACCACATGGTAGTAAAAAATAAACAAACATTTATTTTTTTTTTATTTTTTTAAATAACAAAAAACAACTGTAAAAAATGAATGTAAAATCATAAAACAGTCATTTGATGCGAGTTGTTTTTTTAAATGAACTACAAGGTTAGTTAAAAATTTTATTTGTTCTACAAATGACTTACATTTACATTAAAAATAATGAAACTGTATTACAACCCAAACAACTACATATTTTTAAAGCAGAAGTTCCCTGAGTGTAGTTTTTGCTGATTTTACGAAAATAGTTTTGAATTGCAGTTTACAACAATTTTACTAAAAATTAGTAGTGGTTACTAATTTTTATTACTAATTTTATTGTACTAATGCTATTAATATATTTTGGCTGATTTTAGCAAAACAGTTTTAAATTGCATTTTACAACATTTTTACTAAAATTTAGTAGCGGCTAGTATTTCTTTCTACTAATTTCATTGTACTACAGTTCAGCAGACATGTGTTGCTAAATTAAGCACAAAAAAATACCGTAAGGCTCAAAATAGTTAAATTTTCCGTAGCCATTACGGACTTTTTGTTTCTTAGTGTACTATCAATTGTAATCTTTATGCCAAATTTCATGAAAATCCTTCCATACGTTTTCAAGTTAAGACGGTGGCCTTTGGAGGCATTGGACCAAAATAAGAGATTTTTTTTTTTTAAAGATCATTTATGACCAATTTAAAATACCGCGCCTGGCTCACCGGTTAGAGGGTTAATATAAAATAATATTATATTGTTATTAATACTTTTAAAATTATTGTCTTCTTGCTGATCATTATGATCATAATTATACACTTCAATGATTTGAGTTGTTATTGATATGTCCAATTTTATTTTTCCAGTCCAGTCTTCTTGTAATACAATAAATTCTTGAATGAAAGTTGTATCCTTTTTTTTGTGTGATATACTTGAAATGTGTGAAAGGATTTTTTTTTTCTTTGGTTTTCGTTGAGAAACCTTATGTGTGGAGTTGACATTGATTCATATTTTTTGGCATGCGTTGGTTTTTAATTACAATATATAGCTTGTATGTTTAAAAACATATCATATTGTTGTAGAAATCGTGTTTTTATATGAAAAAAAATGTCTTAATTTCATTTTTAAAAATACATATTCCAGACATAAAATTTCTGAATTAAAGTAAAAGATTTAAGATGCAAAAAGACAGGTTCTAATTGTAATGAAGTCTAGAGATATTTATTTGGAGAAGTAACGTTTCTAGTGATATATCTAAACTTTTGTCCGATTAATAATCATCATATGCATAAAAGATTTTTTAGAAGTCATACACTGAAAAAACAGATTCATTGTGATAGCCGAATTTTTTTCTAACAGAAGGGTTTTGCTGCAGCAACAGCATTCTTAAGTTGTCACAATCAAATGTGTTACTCTGCACAGTGGAAATAAATGGTCCGCCAAATAACTTTTTTTTTGAAAATGCTATAAAAAAAAAACTACTGAATATTTTCTCAAATTTCTTTTTTTATTTGAAAGAGTACAATCCTTCCGGTTAATAATGGAAAATAATTTCATTTAAATGGCTGCCTCGGCTGGCCATGCAGTAGCCTACACGATCGGTCCAATTTTTAAGCACATTATCGATTGTGTGCAGCTGTATTTCACCAATGGCTTCAAAGCGAAGCGAAAACGCATTGGATGGTCAGTTGGCTTCAACTCCTGAACCAATTGGACTCTGTATGGCGTCATACTAAGGTCTTTATGCAAAATTCGTCTCAATGATGTCTCCGAAATGTTCAATTGTTGATAACGACGGAATCCGTACGCAATTTTCGCACACAGTCTGCAACATTACCATGATTTTTAAAGTAATGTCGCAATATTTCCCAGCGTTGTTCAAGCGTATACACAATCATATTCGTTCAGCGGAAGGATAAAACTAATTATCTGTCAAATCAGACATGAGCTAAGTGTTACCATTCACGAAATAAGCACTAGTTGAAAATAACGTTAGATGGCGGACCCTTTATATTGCGGGTCGTTTCAATAATCTGTTTTGTGCAGTAGTTAAGCACACTAAGGATATTATGTAAATTTCACTTAAAGAAAGGACAACTAATATTTCATTAAATTCAACTAACATTTGTCATTTGTTTTACTGTTCAAAAAATTACTGACAATTGTCGTAAAAATAAACCAAATATGTTAGTAAAAAATAAACAAACATTTATTTTTTTATTTATTTAAATAACAAGGAACGAATGCAAAAATTGAATGTAAAATCATAAAACAGTCATTTGATGTGGTTTGTTTTTTTAAATGAACTACAAGGTTAGTAAAAAAATTTAATTTGTTCTACAAATGACTGACATTTCCATTAAAAATAAAGAAACTGTAGTACAACCAAAACAACTACACCTTTTTAAAGCAGAAGTTCCCTAAGTGTACTTATTAAAATCGGTACTACTTTCATATAAATGAATCTGTAAAAATAGCAAAAAAGCTACTAAAAATTAGCTAAAAATGACATTGCAGAAAGGACTGAAATTTACAGATTTTTTTTGCTAATTATTAGTAAGAAAAGAATAGTAAAACTAAATCTGTTGAATTTACAAATATTTAGTTATATTTTAGTTAAATTTTAGTTAAATGAAAGTAACAAATCAATGTGCTATACTCAGCAAAAAAATTTAGAAAATAAATACTAGTACCCGGTTAAAAAAGTTCATATATACTTATATATATTTTGTATATGATCATATATGGTCATACATATTAGTACATACTAGAAAAATTTATCTACATTTTCATATATGGACAACTATGATCATATATATTCATATATTATTTTATATGTCATCCATATACATACATTGTTTAATAAGAAAACAATAAAATAACTAATTGCCTTAAAAACATAAAATATTGGTTTCAAATGACAAAACATGTATTTTATGTATTTATGCCAGAGCAAACATTATGTTTATTATCGCATCGGAACGAAATATTTGCCGATATGTTCATATATTATTTTATATGTTCATACATTATATATTTTTTTGTAATTTTTTAGAAAACTTTGTATTTGCCAAAACTGTTTAATAAGAAAATAAATATTATTAAAAAGACCTAATTGCGATAACAAAAAAATAGTGGTTTCAAATGCAAAACATGTATTTTATGTATGCCAGCGCATACATTCTGTTTATTATCGCATCGGAACAAAATATTTGCCGATAATACGACATTTTAAACAACTTTAAAATACCCCTTGTAAAAAAGGTTATATATGATAATATATGACCATATGTAATTATATTTGATATTTGAGTCTATCCACTTATATCTGAGTTCATAAATATTTATATAAAACTAAATATATATTTATATATAATCTTATGTATGGACAGCGCATACTATTGGGACATTTATTCGTCCCCCAGCATAGTTTAGGAACATTTGCTTACTTTGGGGACTGTCCGCAAAGTTTTCATGCATCTAGCGTATAATATGAGGACAAATCGATACACCGCATATTTCGGGGACAATTTTGGCCGTGTCCCTAAAGTATGCGCTGTGCATACACATATATATATATATATATATATATATATATATATAAATATATATATCTTAAATGATATATAATTAAATCTGAAGGTATATATAAATATATCTGAATTCTGACATTATTCTGAACGGTGTTTTGGTGGGATAAGTGAACTAATTTCTATGCCCGGGTTTTTGATCGAAATACTCGTTTATCTAGTAGATCACATCCGTGCGTTGTCAATTGGCAAATAGATCGCATTATAACGAGAATTCGTTCTATTTATAAGTGAAATAAGCTCCTAGAAGAGGGTTTCCTGAGTAATTTAAGTCAAATGTTCGAAGACACTACTCGATAAATCTGAAAAAGAAAAACAAATTTTAGATTCAGAGAGCTTAAATTTTTAAATTTTGCAGAAATTTTTAAAGGACTTGAAATAAATTTGCAAACTTTTTGGCAAAAAATTTCAGATTTAAAACGTGGGGATTCTACAGGTGCATTTCCAGTACTGTCAAAGTTTGTACAACAAATTATGGTCCTTCCACATTCAAACTGTTTTGATGCTGATATAAAAAAAGATTTGATAAAAATTTCAAACTCAAATATGTATTTATAAAATATATATTTTTTTAAATTAACTCCCAATTTATTTGGAAAACGTTTAATTTTTTGATTTTTATGTTATTTTATATGTTATGAACATTAGTTAAAGCTGAATTGTTCTGTTTTGATATTTTTTGTTAATAAAAATATGTTTATTGGATTTAAATGGGTATTTTTATTTGCCGACTTTTTGTCTTTTTATTTAAATCAAAGTGCCGATAATGCCGATTTTTTTTTTTTAACACGTTAACAGTACACAGCCCATATATGGAATGTGAACGGAAAGTGCCTGCAGTCCACAGACCATATGTGGGCTGTTCATCGATACAATTTTCAAGAGCTCTAGAATTGTGGACGTTGATAGAACATCGTTTATTTGACTTGGACTTCACAGGACAGACCATAAAATATAAAATATGTGCTGGGACACGGAGGAAATCTCGTTTATTTGACGTGGACCAGATAGTGTGGATTGATAAAAAAAAAAAAACATAAAAATATTGAAATATTATTAAAAAAAAAAAAAAACGGACGTGCGAGACATTCTCAGTCTCTGCTTTGGACTGTTAACGTGTTAAATATGCCGATTTTTTTATCAAAATCATCTGGCACCCTTGCTTTAACCTAACATCCTCTCGCTAGCGTTTTTTTTTTTTGCTCTGCATTAGTAGGGACAGTCCCTGATCGTGGGCATAGCATAAAAAGATCATACTTAAAAATAGGCCAGTAAGTCAAAAACAGACGGAAAAAGTTGTTTTATCATTTGATAAATTAATTTCGATATTTTTATATGCCGTCGGTATCTGTATAGTATTTCACTCTTCAACTTACCTAATTCATTGGGAAACTGTTGTTGAGCTTGTATAACGGACCGCTCTAACCACGCTAAATCCTGATGGACCACATTATTATTATTGTTGTTGTTGTTGGTATTACTATTGGAATTGCCACTATTGTTGTTGTTATTTGTACTACTATTACTATTAGCAGTACCATTACTAGCACCACCATTTGGAGAATTACTACCAACACTGGCTGAACTACTAGCGACTATAGTTTCCGCGGCCATAGTAACATCCGTATTCCAATGTTGAGGCGGATGATGATGATGATGCGGATGTGTATGCGGATGTTGGTGTAAATGGTGGTGATGATGATGGTGGGCAGAGGCAGGAGATAATGATGATATAACCATACTGGAGGCAGTGGTTGCTAAAGAGGGCGACGCTGATAATGTTGCAGTTGTAGTGGATGATGTGGTTGGTAAAGAGGTGGTAGCACCAGTAGCTATGATGCTACCACCTAATATTGTAGAATTTGTGGATGTGGATTGAAGATTTAAAGAAGATATGGAGTATTGTGTTGTAGCTGAGGAATTTGAAGTTAAATGCATTCGCTGTTTCGTATAATTTTTAGGAGCTATTTTGACGGTTTTGAATTAATGAAAATTTCAAAATTTTTTGTTGGTAGTTGTGACAACAAAACACTTGTTGCTTTTATTTATTTTTTTCAATGTTTCTCAAGATTTTGTCAATAAATTTGTTTAAATTTTAATGGGAATTTTATAATTTAGTGACTCATTTATGAATTGGACTTCTTCTTTTAGTTTTAAAATCAGTTAAAGTTTATTATAATTTGTTTGTTTTTACTGTGGTTGTTATTAAGAGTTGTTAACTTTACGTTACACAGTCGGGTATTTGAGAAAAAAAATGGTAATAAATTTAGAGCTTCTTCCTTATGCGATATGGTTGAAATTTGCATCACAAAATCGACAGGGTTAGAACTCTTTTAATATCTAATAAAAATCAAAGTTATTTAAAAAAAATAATCTAGAAAAATTAAACAAAAAATTTTTTAGCAAAATTCAAATCGCAATATCTCGATAACCATTAGTACGATTTAAAAAGTTTAAAAAAAAAATCATGTTCTGCGTGCTAATATTAATTAATTAATTAAATACCACACAACATATTTTTGTTACTCACATTCGTCCCAAATAATTTGTAGACTAAGTGCTACAATAATCCGGACTATATTTAATGAAAATCGAAATTTTAAATTAAACTTCCATATTACGGAACTCAAATATTTTCGACGCTTTGAGGTAAAATATTTTCAAATTTTTTTTTTCTATGACATGAATAACTTTGTGTGTATATAGCAGCTGATGTTGAAACGTGGTAAATATATGCGCGTTAATCATTTATGTTTAACGGCTCAAAAAATATGGCGGTTTTAAGTTTCAGGTGAAATAAAAATATTAAAACTACAGTTTTTGCTTGGTCTAATTAAAGTGACATCAATTTATAGATTTCATTGTATTTATCACATTTCAAAATATGTATTACACCACCAAAAACCCAGCTGGAAAGGGTCCCATCACAGCATACGTCACGTGACCGGTACATTGTGATAGGGACCTTCGACGGGACCGTGAAAGGACCGGTCACTTTAACATGGGCTTGTCAATTGTTATCTGTGACATATCACAGGACCGGTGTAAAAGAACATGTCACACAACTAACCCCAAAGAGCATGTCACAGGACTTAAGCAAAAGAACACGTTACTTAACTAACGCGAAACAACATGACACTGAACTATCTCAAAAGAGTATGTCAGAGAACAAACTCAATTAAAATATTAATTCATCATTACAAAAACTTTTTATTTTGTAATATAATTAGAGGTCAGAAAATAGTTTTACTTGATTAGTTGGACGAATACATCCATCCAAAAAATTTGAGTGGTCAATAAGTATAAAATACCTTCAAATTGATACCAAATGGTTTAATTAATTTAAAGGACTTCCCTAATAGGCACTTTAAAACCGGCACAATTATAGGTACTTTAAAACCGCTCACGTTTGAACCGGTAATGTGATAAGTACTTTAGGAACCGTTGTTATTTTCACATACCATAGGTATGGTACTTTCAGACCCATCACTTGGTAGAACCGGTACTGTTTTCACCAACTACGGATTTAGTACTTTCAGACTCATCGCGTGATTGAGACTTTTATACCGATCACGTAATATGTACTCTAGGAACCGATCCTGTTTTTACCTATCACAAGAAAGGTACCTTCAGACCCATCATGGGATTGAGACTTAAACCGGTCGCGTGGTAGTTACTTTAGGAACCGACCCCTTTTCACATATCACGGGATATGTATTTTAAGAACTCGTCATTTTTTCACGTATCACGTGACAAGTCTCAATCCCCAACTAACCCCTTTCTTCCCGCAGGGAAATATAAAATTACACTCGAAAAAAAGGTTTGTCATATATTAGAACTTAAAAATAAAGCCGCGACGTTTTTGGAAAATACAATTTTTTTTGCCGGTTTAATGATATTTAGTTAGGTTTAGGGTTACTCAAAAATTTTATGTAAGAATACTTTAAGAGGTTATGAAAATGTTGTTTGCTCCTTAAAATGTTAAGTCCTTAAACATTTTTTTCGATTTTAGTATTAAGCTTATTAAAATCTTTTATTTAATGTACGTTTTAACGATATTGACACAGCGCTTTACTAGAATACATTTTCAAAAAATTTACGCCAATTTCTTATCAGTTTATGATGTTCGTATCCCTTTATTGGTGCCCTGACACAAACTTGGTGCAACACAAACTGTATAAAATTACACCATTTTTAAATACTGTTCTCAAAACTCAATTCCATTTAACGGCACAAAAACCCAATGAAAAAAACTGCGAAAGTTTAAAAATAGTGAAATATTGGTTTCACTAGTAAACCACAATACAACTTTACACCAAGCAGTGACATGGTAATTACTTTTTTTACTGAATGTGTGTCCCAAATCTAGTGACACCATTTTGTGTTGGTTCGGATATGAAAGTTAAAAACTATAAGCAAAAAAAATTTAATTAATGAAAAAACTGTAGTAAGTTTAAATTTTTTTAATTTTCCGACATTTAAATGGCCAGCAATTCTTTAGGTGAAGATTTTTTAACGTGAAATTTTGCATGTCCATAGATTTTAATTATTGTCTACCTAGCTCTGTCCATCATTTCTATTAATTCATAAAACCTTGAGAAATACGACAAAACTAACTTTAAAGCTAATTAAAAAAAGTTTGTTATCTCTAATTTAAATACGGAGAATTTTTAGTTTTCAATCCATTTTATAATAAATTTTTTGGTCGTGCGAAAAATAAAAAAATAAAGTTTTTTAATTTATTCTTATTTAAAGTTTTTTAATTTATTCTTTTTAGTTTAAACGAGCTTAAGATAATTTATTTTTTGATTTCCCGCCTTTTTTACAAAATTTTATTATATGTATATAAATTTTTCAATTATTAAAATTAGTTTTTTCAAATTGTAATATTTGTTCCCTGAAGAAGTCACCCAATGTGGAGACGAAATATTGGAAATAAATAATTGATATATAAATGATCTTAAGCACGTTTAAACTAAAAAGAATAAAATAAAAGAAGATCGAAGAAAACTTAACGTTTTTTAATTTAAATAACTTTTAAAGTTATAACACAGGCCAAAATATTAAAAATCTATTTTTTATGACACGAGGTAGTCAACTTTGATAGCCTGTACTAAAACAGGGTGACCCAGTTATCGTACAATGTTACAAAAGATTAACATTTCTTTTACAATTTGTTATATGATTCATATCAATCGGATCAGTAATTCAGAAATTCTATATTTATTACCATTATTTTCTTCAAATACCCCACTGTGCGTTGTCTTATTTTGTTTTCAAAAAAGAGCGTGAAGATCACACACTAACTTTGACACAGTGTATAATGGAGCGAGTAGTAATTTTTTAATGAGTTCGCAGAAATTTTTGTGAATACAAAAAGTTATAACACAGAGACCGGTTCAATTTTCGGGAGAATTTAAACTTTTTAAACACGTTGTTGTAGGTCAACAATTTTTTATTGATTTTTATTTTGCAGCGGCTTTGTTTTGTTTTGAATTGATTTGTTTTTATTTTTCACCGATGATTTTGAAAAAAAGGTATTAATAGTAAAACGAACTATGATTAACACTGATTATAAATTAATTTAAATCCCATGAATGAAGAAGGTGTGAATTGTTTAAGATTTGTATTTTTTAAATAAAATTCTTATTAATTTTAATGACTAAACTGTTAATTTAATTTAATTGATTTTTTTTTTTATTTTAAACAGCAACGTTTTTAAACGTGTTAATTAAATTATTAAATTTATTTTAATAAAACTTTTCTTTATCAGATTAAAAACATTTGTTTTTTGCATTCACTTCCTTTTTTATAGAGCGGGAATTTCTTTCTTTTGTTTTTAAATATAATCAAAATTATAAACACAGAAACAACAAAAGAAATTGACACGTTTAATTTTGTTTTTTTTTTTTTATAAATTTTTTAATAAAAGTTGTTAATTTTTACTTTTAAAGAAATAACTTGAACTTCCTGGTTCTTTTTTTTTTTAAATACAATTTTTTTTTTAGTTAATTTTTTGAAAATTCATTACAATTTTTGATTATTTTTCACATAAACTTTTAGAATTTGTTAACATTTCGTCTGATTCCGGCAAAGAAAAGTTAAAATTTTTTTTTTTCTTCACCACACTTTTTTGAATTAATTTTGTAAAAAAATTTTCTTGAAAATTCAACTTATTTTTTTATTTTTTAATAATTTTTAATAAATTTTTGTTAAAAAACTTGTTTATTTTTTATTTATTTATAATTATTTAATATTTTTCCTCTTGTAGTGATCAAACAAGTGCTCACGCGCGCCTTATCAAAGTGTTACTGGCACTTAACCTGGCCACCAGCATCGGTTTAACCATATAACTGAACATTCAACACATACAGTGGTTTTGAAAACACACAAAAACCAACTTGTGTATGCAAAATCCAAAAAATAATTCCACTTTGAAAGCAACAATAAAAAAAAATTATATTACCAGCAGTGGCAGCAGTAAAGTAACACACACAATATGTGTTAAAATTTTTATATACAAAAAATAGCTAAAGTTAGCACGATAAGAATTTGTTTTAATCCATTCGTGTCAGTGCTGCCGCTAGAGAAAAATTGAGTGAAGTAGATTTTGGAAAAAAGTGGAGTAGATTGAATAAAATTGAAGTAGTATACATTTTTAAAAACAAAACAATATAATTCATTTTATTTATTAAGAAAAACAAAAAAATGACTGTTGTTTTTTCGAAAACTTTACTTGCGAGTTCACTTACATATGTTTGTTTTTCTTGAAATATGGAACAGAAAACCATAAATATGCTCTTTTAAAAGAAAATTGGAGTTAAAAAAATGGCCAAAGAAGTAGTTTGCGGTAAATGATTTTTTAAATAATTACATCGGCTACAGTCGACTTTGAGCCGCCGCCGGTCATTTTTTGATTAGCCGCCGCCGCCGACATTTTTGAGTCGACTTGTATCTCTGTCCGTACGTTATTAACTCACAACAATTTGACAGTTCACGCAATGACACTTTTACAAAGCAAAAATAAAGGGTTGCCATTCCAGCGATGAAAAATAGCGTTTGCATATGTTCAGTGATTAAAACCACTATTTTCATCGTAATTAAGGGAATAGGAAAAACAATTAGGTAATATAGGGAAAAAATTTTAAAATTTGAAGCAGAACAAAAAGTGAAGCAGATTTTTGGAAGAAGGAGTGACGAAGTAAATTTTGTGAAAATGAAGCAAAATACTTCGATTGAAGTAGTAGCGGCAGCACTGATTCGTGTGTTTTGTTAACGTTTTTTTTCTCTTATTCTCTTGTATAATTGTTAAGTAACTCTTACTGTTACGGTATTATTTACTCTTAAGGGTTTGTGTTTCAATAATTGTTAAGTACCCAATAGAAAAACAATTGACTGTTGTCTCAGTGAGAGAGAGAGAGAGAGATATTAACTTCAAGAAATCTTTGCGCTCGTTACAAATCAAGTTCTGGAGCTTTTGCTAGAATTCTGCTCCAGTTAATAAAATCTTATAGACTTTCTTAAAAATATATATATATATATATTCTTACAGTATGTAGGTCATTCGGGTAGTAAACAGTAGTAGTTGTTTTTACTGATATTGTAGTAATTTTTCTATTAGAAAATGAAAAACGACTAATACCTATACACACAGAGAAATAAAGTGCCAACCGAATTGAAAAGTGTATATTAATGGTAACAACTTATAAATTCAGTTAGTACAACTATATTTACATTAGACTTCTGAATATTTTGAATGTTGCAACAAAAATTCTATTGCATTAACCGAATTTTGTTGTGAAAACGAATGTAAAGTTGTGCCAACTGTCTGAAATTCGTAATAACCGAATTTGAGTAATACACTTAGGAAATTATGTTGGTAAAGACGACAGCAATTGCAGTCAAAAACAAATGAAATTTCAATTAAAAAAAGGACGACTTACATTTCATTAAATTCAACTAACATTGTCATTTGTTTTTTAATGTTCAAAAAATGACTAACATTGTAGTAAAAATGAACCACATGGTAGTAAAAAATAAACCAAAAAATTTTTTTTTTATTTTTTTAAATAACAAATAACAACTGTAAAAAATGAATGTAAAATCATAAAACAGTCATTTGATGTGAGTTGTTTTTTTAAATGAACTACAATGTTAGTTAAAAATTGTATTTGTTCTACAAATGACTTACATTTACATTAAAAATAATGAAACTGTATTACAACCCAAACAACTACATATTTTTAAAGCAGAAGTTTCCTGAGTGTACCAACCGAATTTCAGTTGGAAAATAGCTAAATCTTTTTTCTGTGTGCAGAAAACAAGAATAGAAAACAAAGTTCTAAAAAAGGACAGAAATAGTAAAATAAAAAAAGTTCTAAAAACCGATAGATATTTACAAAAAAAAAATTTTTTAAAAGGAAATGCAACCGGTACATCGCTTATTGCAAATCAAAGAAAATTAAAGCTTTTTTTTTACATATTTCTGAGTTTTCATTTAAAAAATATAATTTTATGATGCTTGCAATTTTTAAAGCAGCTTCTACGCATTGCTGAAGCTTCGCTGTTTCCAGCGTCGAATATTTTGCGTCACCTGCTTGTCAATTTTAGCATCTTGATTGGCATTACATTCCAGTGTAGAATAGAATTACTAGGGCGGGTCGATTTAAAAATCGCTCAACGTTCAAGGAAAATCGTATTCTAGGGATCAAAATAAGAAACTTTGCCGAAGGAACCATACCTCTAAAACGAATTCTGATGTCCCGACTTTTGACCCAAAGGGTCAAATTTTGAAAAAGCCTACTTTGATATTTCAGAAAGTAGGAGGAATTTCTCCAAGATTATTGGAGCTACTTCTTCTCCGGGAGACGCGCTAGCAGATTAATGCATAAATCATCATTCTAGGTGACCGTTAAGGGGTTAAAATTTAAGTTGAAAGAGGGCCTTTTAGGGTCTGTATTTCTTCTCCGGAAGACGCTCTAGCAGATGAATATATAAATTATATTCGATTGGGTTGGATTCGATTGGGGCACTCTAAATGGGTCAAAGTGGAATTTTTCAAAATTTAACCCTACGGGTCAAAAGTCGGGACATCAGAATTCGTTTTAGAGGTATGGTTCCTTCGGCAAAGTTTCTTATTTTGATCCCTAGAATACGATTTTCCTTGAACGTTGAGCGATTTTTTTGCCTCCATACAAATCGACCCGGCCTAAGCATTACCATGCGCTCAGAACATTCTTACAGTAACTGCTATTGTAGTAATTTTTCTATGAAACAATTAAAAACGACTGATTTAGTCGTATAACAAAATAACTAACCAAAAACACTTTACTTCAGTAACAGTTGTTTTGAGTAGTTATTTTAGTATTTTAATAAACAACTACCAAAACTGTAATTTTGTAGTAAACAGTTAATACCTATTTGTTAGTTATTTAAAAATAGAAGATTATGTGGAGTTTTTCAAAAATTCTCGTTTAGTTTATATTTATTATTATTGATATGTTCATAGTTTGCAAATAATAATTAGAAAATTTCATTGTATCTCCAATGCATAAAACCCTCATAACTGGAATACCGTTTGTAATTTTGACTTTACATTTTAAATAGGATGTAGAAAATAAAATTGTTTATTGTAATTTAAAGAAGAAAAAAATATAATTATTTTTTTAATAACAAATATTTTCAAAATACCCAAAAAATATCTGTTAAACACTTATGTAGTCGTTTTATGTTCATTGTTTTTATTGTTTCGTTGCTCGTTTTTATAGTTTATGCATTCATTTGTGGTTATTTGTTTATTTTACCTCTTCGAGAGTCGTTTTTACTACTATTGTAGTTGTTTTATCAATAGTTAAAAATTACTACATGGTTGGTCATTTTTATTACAAATACAGTCATCTCCATTTTGCCCACATTTGTGGTCATTTTAACAGTAATTTTTAGTAATTTCTAAATTTCCTGAGTGTGCACTCAGGGAACTTCTGCTTTAAAAATATGTAGTTGTTTGGGTTGTAATACAGTTTCTTTATTTTTAATGTAAATGTGGAATGGAGAACAAATTAAATTTTTTACTAACCTTGTGGTTCATTTAAAAAAACAAACCACATGAAATGACTGTTTTATGATTTTACATTCGTTTTTTGTTATTTAAAAAAATAAATGTCTGTTTATTTTTTACTAACATGTGGTTCATTTTTACTACAATTGTTAGTCATTTTTTGAACATTAAAAAACAAATGACAATGTTAGTTGAATTTACTGAAATGTATGTCGTCCTTTCTTTAAGTAAACTTTATTTGTTTTTAACTACATTTGCAGTGGTTTTTACCTACATAGTATTCTAAGTGTGGGATTCTGGACTTAGCCAATGGAAAATTTTAACGAATTGCCACCATACCGATCCATATATGTATATGGAAAGGACATGCCACTTTTTTCAGCAAACTAATGAAATTTTCGTCGTAAAATGAATGAAAAATTTCTTAAAATTTATGAAAAAGCTTCATATTTTTATGAAACTATCTTTAATGAAACTTTTTTATCAGGAGTATGTAATTTGTACACAGAAAAAAAAATTGCTCCAAGTACACATTTTGTTGAATAAAAAAAAATAATCAATTACTTTTTTAATTGATTCAATTAAAAAGTAATCAATATTTTTGTTTATTTAAAGTAATCAATATTATTTAAAATATTGATTACTTTTTAATTGAGTCAATTAAAAAAGTAATTGATTCAATTAAAAAAGTAATTGATTATGTTTTTTTTATTCAACAAAATGTTTACTTGGCGCAATTTAAGAAATATTTTTTTGTGTGTAATAAGTAAAATTAACATTTTCATAAAATCAGTGACGTCTAAGGTACGGAGGTGTTCTCTGAACACCATAAACTATTTTCATAATTATGTCTATTTTGTATTTTTATCATGTATATTTTTTTTTACACGGTGTTCAAAACTTTTAGCAGAACCCCTGTAGTACAGCATTAACAAACACATACATCAAAAAACGCATATCACGTATAGTGTTCTCTACTACGTGATGTACATCAACATTGTTGCTATTAATTCAAATCAAAATTTAACGCAAATAACCAATTGCCTCCGCAAAATGAAATGTATATAAAGAAAGTTGCAAAAGAATTATATCGCTCATTTACTGCAAGACTGACATAACTCAAAAAACACGATTTTTGCTGAAAACGAGTTTAAAGTTTTCAATACATATCTGGCTCGCTCGATCCTTTCTCTATTTATTTGGTCACGTTTTTTATAAATAGGGGGCTTTAATGTATTTTTCTCTAAGTGAGAGTTGTGTGCGAATTCCCTAATTATCGAGAGACTCATGAGTAGCACAGTTTCTCTAT
This sequence comes from Delia radicum, assembly GCA_021234595.1. Taxonomy (NCBI): domain Eukaryota; kingdom Metazoa; phylum Arthropoda; class Insecta; order Diptera; family Anthomyiidae; genus Delia; species Delia radicum. The sequence continues at coordinate 223,096,657 of CM037852.1, read as the reverse complement.
GAAGTATATACTCTTTGCACCCACTTTAAAGAAAAAATAAAATATATAATCCTCTATCTTGCAAAGTATACATGATACTAATATGAAATTTTTGCACAATATAAAGCATGATGTAACTAATAAATCTGCATCATTAACTCAAAAATTTTTGACTTATGACAGTCTTGTAGTAAATGAGCGATATGTTAAAACTGTTTTCCATGAAGTATAGAACCACTACACAGAAAAAACTAAAAACGGGTTTCAATTAAAAAATTTATTCAATCAATTAATATTTTAATTGATTTTGCACCTATCACGGCAATGATAATAGTATCAATTAAAAATTTTGTTAAAAATTAAAAAGGAAACAAAGTTATAAATAACTTCTACAAAAAAAAAAAAAAAAATGATACTCACAAAAAAAGTGTGTGATCTATACGTAGGCATGTGTGTTTTTTGCAATGCTGAGTCTGTTTGTGTGTGTGCTTGTTTTGTTTGTTAACTTCAAATGGATTTGGTGTTTTGTACTGAAAATTTTCTATTTATGCATACAGTGTATGAAAAAATAATTTGAGAATTACGTCTAAAATAAAATATGTATTGATATATTTAAAAATCAATTAAAATATTAATTAATTCAATTAAATATTTGTTTAGAAACAAATTTAATGTAAATCAAATCTTTAATTAGAAATTTTAGGTTGATAATTTTTTCTGTGCATGAGCAGTTTTAGAAACAACATTGTTACAAATTTTAAAATGATAAGTGAATCCTTTATCGAAAATTGTTTAGATAATTCTTTTTCACGATTAAAAGTCGAAGAAAAAGCTCAAATAATTAAAAATGGAAGGCCAACGCCAGAACTTCCTAACTTAACAACAAAAAATAAAACTTCTACTAGACATTTCAAGGCTTCTAATTATAAGGGAATAGCTTGGTTATGTGGTTGACCCTTTATTAACCAAAATATTTTGTTGGTCTTGTTTGCTTTTTCCTAACAAAAAAAAAGTGTTTGGCCAACAAATGATTATGATTTCAACCATTTAATTGCGTCTATGATAAAACATTAGACGTCTCAAGTTCACATTAGTAATACCTTGACATTAAAAACTTTTGGAAATATTCGAGTCACTACGAGACACAACGAGCAGGTTTTAGAAATCCAACATGTATTCGAACGCTTAGTAGATACTGTATGCTTTATGGGTGTACAGGAACTTGATTTTAGAGGCAACGATGAAAATGAAAATTCTGATAATAGAGGCAATTATGTGGAAATTTTACACCTGATTGCAAAATATGACAGTAAATTGAACCGTCATTTATCGACATCTCACATAGAAAAAAATATTTCCTTACCTTTTTCAATTAAATCAGTTTGTTGAAAATTTTAAAAGCTGTCAATTAAAAATTAATTGAATCAATTAAATATTTGCTCAAATTCGGAACTTGCTTGACATTTTTTTATATTATCGCTCAAAAGAAAACATCAACACATTGTTGTTGTTTTGCTGTAATATTTATGTCGTTGTTTTTTTTATAAATGTTTATGTTTTTAAACAGAAAGAAAATGCAAAAAATAAATTAAAAATTATTTCAAACAAAAAAAAAAAAGTACTCTGATTTCAACAAAATGTCTATTTTGACAAGAAAAAAATTTAAAAAAATGTTGCCATAGTCCCTACGCTTTAACAGAAAAAAAACTAATTTATGTGTGAATATGTTCACATTAGTATAAATAAATCAGCTAACTAATTGAGAATTTTATAAAATTCAAGCTATAAAAAACATTTGGTATGGCAACAACACATTTATAAAAAAACATTTGGTATGGCAACAAAACATTTGGTATGGCAACAAGAATTTTTTTGGTTTTTGGAAAAGGTATACGATATTGATCACTTTTTAATCAAATGAGTTATTACGAGGGCTGATCAATAAGTCCGTGACTTTTCGAACTTCCCTCTAAGTTATATGAAATACAATACTGCTACCATCAAGTACCACCTATAGACAGACTACTATCAGATTTTGAGCAAGTTCCGTCCTTTGCTTTGCGTTTAACAGCTGTTCAAAACATACAACCTCGTGGATTTTTTTTTTAAATGGAGAAAAGTGAATTTCGAGTGCTCATTAAACATTATTTTTTGCACAAAAAACCAATCAAACCAAGGAAAAGCTTGATAAATATGCGGACTCTGCACCATCGACTTTCGTTGTGGTCGCACAAGTACAAATTACGCTGAACGTTTTGGACGGCCAATTGAGGTCAATACACCCGAAAATGTCGAAAAAATTCATGATATTGTGTTGGCCGAATGAAGAGTAAAAGTGCGTGAGATTGTTGATGCCGTAGGCATTTCATATGGCAGTGTGGTTTCGATTTTAAATGACCAATTGGGTTTAAGAAAGCTGTCTGCATGATGGGTGCCGCGTTTGCTCTCAATTGACCATTTTACTCTTCGATTGGCCGATCGAAGAGTAAAAGTGCGTGCGATTGTTGATGGCATAGGCATTTCATATGGCAGTGTGGTTTCGATTTTAAATGATCAGTTGGGTTTTAGAAAGATGTCTGCAAGATTAAGTGCCGCGTTTGCTGTCAATTGATCCACATCGATTACCTTCAAAAGGGAAAAAAAAAATAAACGGCGAATATTATGTCAACTTGTTTGACCGATTTAACGAAGAAAAAAACGACCCCATATGGCCAAGAAAAAAGGTCTTTTTCATCAAGATAATGCAGGTGTGCACACTTGTGCAGTCTCAATGGCAAAATTCCATGAATTGGGCTACGAATTGGTACCTCATCCGCCATATACTCAGAATTTAGCTCCCAGTGACTATTTCCAAACCTAAATTATTGATCAAACAAATGCTTATTATATGGACCTCGAAAAATCCTATTTTTTGGAAGGGATACAAAAATTGGAGAAACGTTGGACTAAGTGTATTGAGCTAAAAGATTATGTTGAAAAATATTTTTTTTTTTTGCCAAATTTATTATTATTAAATTTCGTTTTATCGCAATCTGTAAACTTTATAAAAGAATCGCAAATATTTTTTTGCAACATTATCAGGGCTGTCTGCTTTTTTTAATCAATCCACGAATGGAACTTATTTTTTCGATCAGGTGGTTAATCGAAGAATCCACACCCAATTCGGTTACAACAACCGAATTCAGTTGTGACAACCGAATTTACTAGGTTGCAGCAACCGAATTTACTAGGTTGCAGCAACCGAATCAATTCGGTTGGATGGAATTCTGTTTTGACAACCGAATTCGTTATGTGAGTGCACTGATGTATTGTTTGATATCCTTAAAAAAAAAACTCTTTAGATATTCAATATTGCTGCGAACATATTGATGATACATTATGTATTACATTTGGAATTTCAATTTGGAATTGCGATACAAAAAAACATACAATCAAATAACTGGAACACTATTTGTACAAATGGAAATTAAATTAAAATCTATATCAAATTTAAAATTTGTAGAATTGCAAAATGTAAAAAAATATGCAAGTTATCAAACAATATTTCTGACTGAAGCATTTGAAAGTTTAAAAAAGTATTATGGTCTTTTTAGATTGCATTAAATTAAAACCACCAGTGTTTGAAGTTGGTGATCGTATTCTATTTTGTCCAAAAAAAAAAAAATAATTATTTGGTTCAAGCTTTAAAATGCTTTGGTGGACCAAAATTACTCTTCTCTCCTTAATCTACTTCAAGTTGCGCAATGTGGACAAAAAAAAAAATTATTTGGTTCAAGCTTTGAAATGCTTTGGTGGACCAAAATTACTCTTCTCTCCTTAATCTACTCCACATTGCGCAACTTTTGACATCAAGTTGATTAAGGAAAGAAGAATACTAAAATGCTTGTAGAGTAATTTTGGTCCACCACAGCATTTCAAAGCTTGAACTAAATAATTCATTTTTTTATGAAAATCCATTACACGTTGTTAAGTATTTCATATAATAATATAGGTATATAAAAAAAAAAAAATTATAAAAAATTTTTGGTTGGTATCTTTCATCTCCTACAAGCGTCTAAAGTTGGCTATCGTAGTGTGTTTTGTTAACAAATTGAACTTAGGAACTTGGAAATGAAATTCTCACGCACCTTCAGCCGACATTCATCCAATACCATTTTGTTGATATTCCTAACCGTTTCTGTAGTGGACACCTCAATTGGTCAAAAACTATATTTTATAGTCGTAAACGAAGGAGGAGACTCTCCCAGAGTAGAATCTAGCTCGGCTTTAATATTAGTTGGACTGAAACCTTTCAAATCAATGTAATGTATTACATAACGGTGACCTAATTGTTCCATGTTTACAATTTCACTCCCGATGTGTTCTCTCCGATCTTTACAAAATTTGGATATTTGATAAACAGACTTGGGCGACGTCAATTACATTTCAAAATCATTCACTTGTGAAATTTCTCTACATCACTTAAAATTTCAGACCTACGTTCACACTTGTTGGAGTAAACGCTTCCTTGGAAAATTCTCAATTTTCCAAGACCAGACATGGGACATAATACCAATATCTATTTATTTAATTACAGGCCAATTACTTTTTTATGTTCAATTACATGTAATTGGGTGTAATTAATTAAATATCCAGATGTTTTTACTAATCCCCATGTTTGGTATTAAAAATTTTACAAATTTCCCAAGGAAGCGATTAAGCTCACAAGTGTGGGCGTAGGTCTGATATTATTAACGATATGGAAAAATTTCAGAAGTGAACGATTGTGAAATGTAATTGACGTCGACCAAGTCTGGTGATAAAGAAACAAAAAATAAGGCACACGTATTTTTTTTAGCGACCCAATCTCACTTTTTAGGGTTAAAAGGTGAGACCAAAGTTTATACATTTTAGTATGAAAACATGTCTGAAACTAATGAAATTCAGGGTTTTTAACGCAGTTTTTATGTACTCGAAAAAAACAAAAATTTTAATACCAATATTGCCTATGTAGTTTTGTAGGCTTGCCATTTATTAGTAATATTTAAAATATAGGAATAACAAAAATACTTGAAAGTTATCTGAGATGTATCAGTTAATGTGCCTTCAAAAGCTTTTTCATTTGATAACCCATTTGTCCAAAATTCTTCTGAAAGAATTCGAAATAACCCGAAGAAACTAGAAATTGGGTAATTTTTTATTCCACTTTTTAACCCCTGAACATGGGATTGCGCCGCTACAAAAAAAAAAATTTGTCCCATGGGGCCTAGAAACTTAAAACATATATATTATAAGGTTGCCATTTCTAACCAAAGTAATATTTTCAATCTACTGCCGACATCTATACCTCAGGTCGGTTAATTTTGGGACCGCCTCGTATGTGCCATGGAAAGCTGTACAATCTAAAACGATTCTAAGCCGCAATTAGGATTAACATGGGTATTCCGATACTGCGGTATAGAGGAAAATGCTAGAGTTAACGAGCTAGTTAAAAATGGTTCTGAACTAGTTTTTGTTTAGTCAAGAGTAAGGGAGACAACAAAAAAAGTCCATTACTTCCACCAGGACACTTCTTTTGCTTCCATTTAGGACAAAACTTTGGCAAGGGTGAATTTTACCGTCCTTAGAGCAATTACGGGATATTGATTGAATCTGAGAGAATACATGTAGGAAACTGAGTATGATATTGGGCCGGAGTTTTTGACCATGAACCTGTTACTTCAGTATTCCGATTTTCTAGCATACGGGTATTCGTAATAACCCAATTTGAGTCGTAGTAACTGAATTTCTCTTGGCAAAAGCTAAATTTTCTGTGTTCACAACTTATTATTAAGAACATTTTTTTTAATCAGTAGAATGAATGCACCGCATACGGAATCAGCTTCTTAAAGAGGTTTACTCAAAGGCGTCATAATGAAACATTTGATCGACTCAAACAATTTAAACCGAATTCAAGACTTTAATCAGTTTTTTATAATAAGTTGTTATGCCTATATATTTCCTATATAATTTTTCTCTTTAACTTTGTCAACACTCTTAAGTTTAATATATATATTAAAATTCCATTCACAAAAGGCGTACTCTCTCCAGTAATCTCATCTTTCCATTTGCACTCATCACTACCCACAGCCAATAGGGTCACTCGTTTTAACGATTACAATAACAATTTCAAGCAAATACTTCATGTTTGTTTGCATGGTTTTGTTTTTGTAGAAGTTTAAACTCCTGTGATTGGCTGACCGATTGCGCCTTAATCTTTATAAAGTAGAATGAATGATAGAGTATTGTGTGAGTGCGTGTGTGTGTGTGCATGAGTGTATGATACAGAGTGTGTGTTGTTGTTATTATTACTGTTGTTTTTCTTGTATTTGGAGCCAAATGGTTAATGGGGCGTGTGTGTATGATGTTTTGTTTTTACCATAGTTAAAAGATGTTTATCTGATTTCTTGTTTTTTTTTTATTTCTTTTACGCTTTTTTTATAGTTAAAAATATTGTTTTCTTTTTTTGCTTTAAAATATTTTTATGTTGCTGTTTTTAAGGTTTATGAGTTTTTTTGTTGTAGTAATATTCATAAATATTTTGAATAATCTTTTTCCTTCATATTAAATTTAATTTTTTTTTAAAGGATTGTTTATTTTTTTTTTTTTGTAATTTTTTATTACTGTAATGTGATTTTCTTTTTAAAAATTCAAGGAGTTCTTTTTTTATTTTAGTTCTACTTTAATGAATTTAAAACCCAGTAGGAAACCCACTACTACTTAAGTTTAACTATGATTGCCGTGGCTAAAATTGTTTTACCTGGAATTAAAATACTTGAGTTGTAAAGATTGGACATTAACACCCAGAAAACAGTAGTACTCTAATAAAAAAAAAATTTAAAATTTTTTTGATGAAACTACTAGAAATTAGTTAAAAATGACGTTGCGGAAAGAACTGCTAAACTTAGCAGTTTTTTGCGAATAAAAATCTGCCCTTCGGAAATTAGCAATCAACAATTTGTTAACAAAATTTTCTGTTAATTTTAGCTAAATATGTATACTGTTATTTTCATTCTAGTAACATTTTGTTGATATTACAGTCTTTATTTGCTATTTTTAGTCAACAAATATTTATTAAAAGTTTTTACGAATTTTAGCAGAGTACATTGCTAGAGATGGGAAAGGGGCAAATACCCAATTGGGGTATTTACCACAAAGGTAGATATAAACTATGTTGTCGAAAATTTGGTGAACAAACGCATTGGGTTGTATGTCATATTTTGTTATTATTTCTTTGTTTCGTTTCTAGAATTACTGTATTTGTCTTCATACAAAAATGTCATCATTTAGGCAAGTAGTTGAAAGATATTTATGGTTATGTTATATACAATTATTTCTATATATGTTCATATATTAAATTAATTCATGCCGTCCATATGACAGTATACACAGTTTGATGTTTTTTAACGTCTTGTAAATTTTTAATTATTCACTAAAAAATATTTACGATTTTCAACAAATAAATTCCAAATTCTAATTTTGAGTTTTTTCAGCCCATTTTGTATATTTAGCAAAAATTGTATTCATTTTGATCAAGGATTTTTTAATTTTTAATCAACCAAGTGCTAGCAAAACTTTTTCTGAGTCTACTAATCAGCTAATCTAAATCAGCACGATGATTTTCAGCAAATAATATTGCCTGACTAAAAATTTGCTGATTAAGCAAAAATTTTTTCTGACTTTACTGACTTATTTTAATGAGTGTATTAAATTTTATCATACATGGGAATTTTTCATTACTATTAGTTGACATACTAATGAAAACGAATAAAATTCATTACCATTTAATGTCATTGTAGTGCGCCCCGGTAGGCTAGTAGCGTGCTGGCTTATCTGTGCGGGGTCGTGTGTTCGATTCCCACCAGAGGCAATGGTCTGTTTTCGCTACAACGCGCCGAAGGCCATAGTAGCTAGTGCTCGGTTAGGGTAATAGTATATAATTTGTAATTATAGGGAAAGAAATTTAATGGAACGGAGAATGAGTGAATTTGAAAGACTATACTTGGAGAACGATATGGAATGGAACATTGTACGAGTGGAATTGGAATATTGATCACAGGTAACACAATTGTCGTGAACTGGGAACGAACTTTATTTTATCGGAGTATCAAAATTTATATTATAAGCAGGGACATGAACTTCATGAACTAAATATGAGTGTTTTATGCGCCTGGAATATGCATGAAAAATCTTAAAATATGCACTTAAAACTAAAAAAATATATACTAACATTTTTTTTGATTAATTATGTTCAGGTTTTTAAGCAATTTTAATTTAATTATATTTGTATTGAAAAATACACATTTAAAAAAACACTGAAAGCTATATCTTTCAATCCCTGTTTGAAAATAAAATTTTAGAGCTAGAGTAGCTTTGGGCTATATGCTCGTTGGTCAAATATAAAATAATATCAAAAGTGTTTTTTTTTACGAAAAACTGAGAAAAATTCAATAAAAACATGCAAAATAAGTAGAAATATACGATAAAAATCTGCATTTAAAGCAAAAATATTTAGAAATATTTCCAGCGAAATATGCAAAAATATGCATTTATAGCTAAATATACACTAAGAAATCCATGCCATTTAACGCAAACTCTTTGATTCCCAAAGATATTTTTTTAAGAAAAAACATGCATTTGCATGAAATTCCGGTCCCTGCTTTGTAAAAAAAATGGATACCTCGGGATATTTCTCGGACCTTGCCAGGTGTACGAAGCAAAAATTCAGTTGATTGGCAGTTAGTGATTGCCGGATGCTGCATTTCAGTAGTTTTTTTATAAATACACTCATAATAATTCATGCATAAAAATACGAAATTATATTCAAAACTGCAAAATCATTCGTAAAATGATTATTTTACAAAAATTTGGTTATTTTGACATTTTAAATTAACCAACGTAACGTCATTCTTAATTAATTTTTTAACGCTTTTTCTGCTATTTTTACAGATTTATATCTATGAGTGTACACTCAAAAAAATAAGTTAGTACAAAAATTAGTAAAACGTCTTGTAAATCAGGTATACTATTTTTTAGCAAATTTTTTTATTAAAATCGTGTTTTCAGCTAAAATTTTTGTTATACTTATTCAGCACGTAACTGTTTTATACTAATGCTTTACTAATATACTAATGTTTTACTAATTAATTTTGCTAAAAAAAATTGTGCTGATAAGCACATTAATAGTGTGGACGACAACCAGATTGAAAGATATACGCAGAATGAAGCAGATGTCGCGGCATGTCAAGATGTAGTAGGGAAGAGGAAAATGATACTAAAAAGTACAACTCTAATAAGACATATAAAAAAATCAACCATGGAAGACTTTTGTATCTGTTTTTCATACATAAAACAAAATTGAGGATTGAAACAAACTTAAATTTTACGTTGTCACCGGCTTGTGAAAATAATTGTCTATTAATAAAATAAAAGACAAAAGAAAATATTTAAATTTAATATGTATTTCTATAATAAATGTTAATTTAATTTAGTGTGGTCAAATTGCAAACAAACATATACAGACATGTAGACAGAGTAAAGCGAAAGACAAAGACACACATCTTAGTATGGTTCCTTTTTCTTATTGCAAAAAAAAGGTTGTTTTTTTCGTTTCGTTTGTTTTTGTTTATTTTTTCGTTTCGTTTCTATAATTATCTTCGGCAGTTGCGTCCTTAAAAGATAGCATCATTTAGACAACCATTGATGTAAGTAGTTGAAAGAAAATTTTTGTTATGTTATATATATTTATTTCTATATACTTTCAGATATTAAATTACTTCATGACATCAATGTGGGAAAATGAAAATTTTTATATTTCGTAATTATTGTAAATTATTTTTAAAAGAATCACAAAAATATGTTTTACGATTTTCAGCAAATATATTAACTATATTACAATTTTTTTACAATTTTTTTGCGTTTTTTTCAGTCTACTAAAATTCAGCAAAAAATTTATTAATTTTTACCAACGCTTTTTTATTTCTAATCTACTAAGTGTTAGCAAAACTTTTGCTGAATCTACTAATTTTGTTGCTAAAAATCAGCTCGCTGATTTTCAGCAAAAGATTTTGCTGACATTAGCAATTTTTTTGCTAGCACCCTCCTGACTAAAATTTTGCTGACTCAGCAAAATTTTTTGCTGACTTTACAAACTTTTTTTTTTTGAGTGTAGCAACGTATTTGTATACACTCATAAAAAAGCGAAAATTCAGCTTCAGATGAATTTTAAATAAAGTTGAAAATCACAGTCGGCTAATTTTAGGTATACCTAAATTTTAGAAGAACTAAAATTGAGTTGCCAGTTGTAGTTATATTAACTAAGAATTTAACTAAATAAACAGAATTTTTAAGCTGAATCAACAGAAAATTTTAGCTAAAAAGGTATTTCCGGATCTGACCAGAGACAGGTCTATATTTATTAACGAGAACATAAGTAGTTAAAAAAAGGTTTTTTAATAGATTCGGTGTAGGGTAACGATTATTCGCACATTTTTCAGAATTTCGCTTACTTACTTACGAGATATAGCCTAAAGGACGAAAAAAGTTGAGATAAACATCACATCTTGTCTGATCTGATCCTAAAAATGGCATACATAAGCTGATCTCATGGTATCTCATGCGATCTAATCTAATATAGTTTGATCCGAAAAATAGGTCTATCAAATATGATCAAATTATATAATTTGATACAATTTTATATAATAAGTATTTTAATTAAAATATTTAAAAATAAAAAACATGTAAAAATTAATCACCCCTATCGTGAATAAAAAGGAAAATGTTTGTTCCCATGTAATTTTCATTCCCCCTCAAGTGAAAATTGGTATCGTGAATTTCCCCTGAAATTGTAATATGCTATTCACGAGTGAATGATTAGACAAATGAAACAAATTTCGAGGGAACTTTTATTCACGATTGGAATTGAATGAAAAGGGAAAACAATTCGAGGGAAAAAATATTCACGATAGGGGTGAATTTTAAAAAATAATGTTAAATCTAAAATTTTATGATTTTTATGAACCTGAAGTTGGAACATAAATTAAATTTAAAACGCTAGGTAAAACAAAAAAAAAACATTTACCGAGAAAGAAAATCAAATTCTTTGTTCGCAAAATGTTCAAGTAGAACCCCTACAGATTTTTTCAAGAACAGAAATAAACAGCAAACTTTACACGTCCTATTAAATTTTTTAATAACCTTGTAATTCATTTAAAAAAACAAACCACATCAAATTACTTAATTATGATTTTACATTAATTTTTACAGTCGTTTTTTGTTATTTAAAAAAATAAATGTTTGTTTATTTTTTACTAATATATGCGGTTCATTTCTACTACAATTGTGGTTCATTTTATGAACATTAAAAAACAAATTATAATGTTAGTTGAATTTACTGAAATGTAAGTCGTCTTTTCATTAAGTGATATTTCATTTGTTTTTAACTACATTTGCAGTGGTCACTGTGTCGACCGCGGCTCAACTCTCGAAGAGGTGATGCTACGAGTCATAGCATGTTTTATGGCTGTGGGTTTGAAACTCACTTTGAAATGCAAGATTGAAACGCAATTCTTTGAATATGTTTGCAGGCAATTATATATATGTTTAGAATGATTCAAATTTTCAAACCCAAAAAAAAATATATTTGCAATTTTACATTTTTTAGATATTATGTTTTGGACATGCAAACATACTTATACTTAACATACATATATTTGCTGCCAAACATATATATATTTGCCTGTAGACGTTTTTCACTAGTAGCAAAAATATATATGTTTACAGGCAACTATAATTATATTTGCAAGCAAAAATGCTATATTAGAAACATGAGAAATGGAAATGTTTTCCAAACAAAAGTATATTACCAGCATTGCTAAGTATTTCCAGCAGGGCGTTTTTTTTTAGCATGTATTAATTTTAAAATTATGGATTATCTAAAAAGCTTGTTGTCTTTCGTTTTTTTAAAATTTTCTACCCGCCTATTTCTATTGATGTTTTTTTTTTTGAAACTTTTGCACAAGTATAGACATTTTCATGCAGACTTTTGTGGTTAATTAATATTTTTGTTGTTGTATTATTTTTCATTTGTTTGATGATGATGATGATGATGATGTTGTTATTACTGCTGTTTTATCATCTTCATTTATAGGTAGTTTAATTTAAAATAAATATGAAGGAAAACATAAATTATCGATTTAATACTCATAGATGTTTGTTTGTTTGTAATTTTTGGGGTCATGTTTAAATTTAATTGAAGTATAGAGAAATTGTTAATTCATTGATTTTTTAAAGAATAATTATAATAGTGGACATCAAAATGTTAAAAGACATTCAAATAAAGCTTCTTTTTGCAAAAATGTTTAAACAAATAATCAATATACATGACCGTTGATAAATTACTTTTTTTTAGCAACTACACTGGGAGAATTATCCTTATGGTAGTTACTATAGGTATGGTATGTAGTTACCATATCATACACAGAAAAAACGGGTTTCAATTAAAAAATTTATTGAATCAATTAATATTTTAATTGATTTTGCAACTATCACGGCAATGATACTATCAATTAAACCTTTTATTAAAATTAGGAATGTAAAAAAGTTATAAATAACTTATACACAAAAAAATATGATACTCACAAAAAAAGTGTGTGATCTATACGTTGGTATGTGTGTTTTTTGTAATGCTGAGTCTGTTTGAGTGTGTGCTTGTTTTGTTTGTTAACTTCAAATGTATTTGGTATTTTATACTGATCATTTTCTATTTATGCATACAGTGTATGAAAAAATAATATGATAATTGCGTCTAAAATAAAATATATATATTTAAAAGTCAATAAAAATATTTATTGATTCAATTAAATATTTGTTTAGAAACAAATTAAATTCAAATCAAATCTTTATTTAGATATTTTAGGTTGATCATTTTTTCTGTGTAGAGATGGCGGTCCCAAAATTAGTCGACTTGATGTATAGATGGCTGCAGTAGTTTGAAAAAAATTACTTTGGTAAAAAGTGATAACCTTATAAAACATATGTTTTAGGTTTCAAAGCGCCACGTTGTTTTGTATTTTTATTTTTTTAAGCCATAAAAAATAAACGATCTCAGTGAATTTGTAAATATGGAACAAATTTGTCACCGTTATGTAATTCAATACTTTTATTTGAAAGGGCTCATTCCAACCTATTTTAAAGCCGAGCTAAATTCTGTCTGATCCTTCATTAACGACTATAAAATATTGGGTGGCAGAGTTTAAACGAGGCCGCACAAACTGCCAAGACGAACATCGTAGTCTTCGACCAATTGCAGTGTAAATGCCAGAAACGTTTAAGAAAATCCACAAAATGGTATTAGATGGTCGTTGGCTGAAGGTGAGTGAACTTGCTGAAATGGTAGGTATTTCAAAAAGTGCTATACATTGAATATTGACCGAAAACTTGGAGATGAGAAAGCTGTGCGCAAGATGGGTTCCGCGTTTGCTCACAATAGAACAAAACAGGGTCGTGAGGATGTTTGAATAGAGTCTATGGCAATGATTCACCACAATAAAGCCAAGTTTTGGCGTATATTCGTAACCATGGATGAGACATGGCTGCACCACTTCAAATCTGAGACAAAGGAACAGTCATAGCAGTGGACTGGAACGAGAGAATCGTGTCCAAAGAAGGCGAAGACAGTTCCATCTGCAGGCAATTTCAGGGCGTCTGTTTTTTGGATGCGGTTATATTTTTTATTGATTATCTTAAGAAAGGAATAACAATCAACGGCTAGTATTATGCTAACTGAATTGGGAAATTTCTTGCCTTTTTTTTTTGAGTCCAGTAGTATTTTCAGAAGAATCAACCATTAATTATGTTTTAAAAAAAGTGGATAAAATTTAACATATTTTCGATGCTTGCTTCAATCGTTCAGATTTTCAAAATTTTTATAAAACATGGTTAGCAAACACTAACCCTAAAATACCGATAACGATATAATATCGTTTCAAGGAACTATTTTTAACCTTAAAATAACACTAACGCAATAACTTAAAATACCGATAACCCTAAAATAACCTAACGAAATAACTTAAAATAGCGTTAACCTTAAAATACCCCAGCGTAATAATTCTTAAATATCGATAACACACAAAAAAATAAAAACCCATTTCAATTAAGAAAACCACCGATTCAACAACTTTAATTGCTGAAATTCCGCCAACAACGAAAATTGCTAATTCAATTACACTGATAGAATTTTCCTTCATAGTATTAATGAAACGATTTCATTAAAATAGATTCATTGGTTTAATGAAAAATTTCATTAACTGAATGAAAATTCATTAATATTGGTATTTTTTTCATTAACATTTTTTATGATTTTTTCATAATTTCATAAAAAAAATTCATTAAAACAATGAAAAATTTTCAAATTTTTTTTCAATAAAAATTTTGACTTGTAATAAGAAAAAAAATTTTTTTTTTTATACTATCATTTTGAAATAAAAAAAAAACTGAAAAATTTCTTTTAAACAGAATTAACCAAAACTTTAATATAAATAATTTTTTTTTATTAAGTTTGCCTTAAGCTAAAAGTTTTTGACGAATTTGAATAGTTGGCCACTAAATTCCAGGGAACAGATTGTCTAAGAAAAACGATATAGTTTTGTTTAAAACGAGACCTAAATTGTTATCGTTTTGACGATGTTACACAGAAACGTTATGCTAAACGATAATAAATTTTTGTTTTTTAACAACCTGTTAATTATATTTAAACGATTTTTTCAATCATTAAAGTTCTTAATATACATAATTTAAAAAAAGTACAATAATTAAAATATTTCTTTTTTGTGGATAAAAAAAATTTTATTTTCAAAATTTGTAATTTTCGATCTAAAATCCAATTAGCTACTTTTCAAATTTTATCTTTTATCAAATTCGTCAAAAAATATGAGCTTTAGCAATTTTGTTGAGAAACAATAGAATTTTCACCACCGTGCTACATGGGTGGGTGGCCCCGGGAAATCCTTTCTTGTTAGATTTTTTTTCTTACATGTCATAATATTCCAAGTAACGAAAATTTGCTGAATCAGGCTGAGTTTAATAAATATCTGCCATCGCTTTTGCAGAACAGCCTGTGATGCTTACTTTCGAACTTTTCGAACTTTTTTTCATAAAAATATTTTTTAGATCCTTTAAAGACCAGACCTTATAAATAATATCAACGAATGATAATTTCTCAATAACCACCAAATTAATGCTATGCTAAAATAATCACAAAAAGTGCCAATTATTAAATATCAACGAAAATATTTCATACAAACTTTGAATTTTATTCATTAAACACATGAAACTTTCATAACAATAAGGCTAGGATTTATGAACAAATTTCATATACTTTATGAAATTTTCATTGGGTCAATAAAATCATTCATTAAAATTGATTTAATGAAACACCTTTCATTGACTCAATGAAACGTTTCTTTGGGGACTTTTTTATGAAAAAATTCATTGGATTAATGAAGGAATTCATTAATACTACGCACAAATTCCTAGCAGGGTAGAAATAGATAGCTCTTTAATTGAATTATTTTTCAATTAAATAATAACTCTTTTGATTAAAAAGTGATCCATATCGTATACCTTCCCAAAAACCAAAAAAAAATTGTTGTTGCCATACCAAATGTTTTTTTAACAACTTGAATTTTATAACATTGAATTTAAACCGGCATGAAATTCTCATTTAGTTAGCAGATTTATTTATACTTATTTAAACAAGTTTACACAGAAATTAGTTTTTTGTTTCTGTTGAAGTGTCGGGGTTATGGAAAATTTTTTTTGGATTTATAATTTGCAGAAATTAGCCCTTGTGTTCAAATCAGAGTATTTTATTTTTTGCTTAAAACTATTTTTAATAAATTTTGTGCATTTTATTTCTGTTTTGTATTAGAAGGCATTAAACTTTAAAAATTACATTATCAACTTAATGATGATATTTTGGAATAAAAAATATTTAGATTTAAACAACTGAAAATAAATTATTTAACTTAATAAAGTAATAAACCTAATAAGAAATAATATCTAATCTAATTGAAATGAATTTAAAATAGTTATTACTAATACCACTAAACATAAACATTTATAAGAAACTACTACATAAATATTACAAAAACAACAGCAATGTGTTGATGGTTGCTTTTGAGCAAACACGAAATTTCCGAATTTGAGCAAATATTTAATTAATTCAATTAATTTTTAATTGACAGCTTTTAAAATTTTCAACAAACCGATTTAATTGAAAAAAGTAAGGAAATATTTTTTCTGTGTAACCTTAAAATAACCTAACGAAATATTTAATTAATTAATAAATATTAATAAATTAATAAATTTTAATTAATAAATAAACAAAAACAAATGATCTTGAACTTTAATAATCTTGCTCACATCATAATTAATGATAAAAGATAGAAAAATAAACTTTGGTTTTAATTAGTTTTTTCAAATTTAAAAGTAAAACATTTTTTAAAAACGTTAAAAAATTTGAACTTCAAATACCTACAATTTCCAAACTGGGTACTTTAAAGTTAGAAAAGCTTTTGTAAGCTGCAATTGCCTTCTTCGACGATCTTTAATCTAAAAATTACCTAATGGAATTTTGGAATGCATTTTGCGCTTTTTAATTTAGGTGTGCTAGATATTGCTGTTATCTGTATAATAACATTAACCCTAAAATAACGTAACGAAATAACGTAAAATAACATTAACCCTAAAATACCCTAACGAAATGACTTAAAATAACGTTAACCTTAAAATACCCTAACGAAATATTCACAAAATTTCCGAATATATCACAGAAAAAACTAAAAACGGGTTTCAATTAAAAATTTCATTGAATCAATTAATATTTTAATTGATTTTGCACCTACGACTGAAATAATAGTATTAACTAAAAAAGTTTGCAGACAGTTTATTAAAACTCTTTCAATTAAAATAATAATAATATCAATTAAAAGAGTTATTGTTTTTCTTTACAACCTCAATTAAAAAGTTTAGTTAAATTGATTAAAACTTTAATTGAAACTTGAGAAGAAAACAATTTTAGTTTTAATTGAAAACTCGTATTTTTTATTTTTATTATATGCCCCCATTAAATAAAAAAAGGAATGTAGGTTTGTAAATTAAATTGACATTTTATTTATAATAAAATTAAAGGTTTCTAATATAAAAATTTATTATAAGAAAACAAATAAAAGTAAAGACAAAATTTTTGTTTTGCTTGTCTTGAACTTTTTCTTGTAATTGAATTGCTTTCTTGAAAAAAATCACACACAACTTTAAAATGATAGTTTAATGACACTTATACTTATTGAAAATTTAATTATTTACAAAAATAATAGTTTAATTATCCTTTTTCGATAAGGTTTATTTAAATCCACA
The DNA here is from genome assembly GCA_021234595.1 of Delia radicum. Taxonomy (NCBI): domain Eukaryota; kingdom Metazoa; phylum Arthropoda; class Insecta; order Diptera; family Anthomyiidae; genus Delia; species Delia radicum. Next base: position 223,079,245 of record CM037852.1, on the reverse strand, counting down.
TGTGCACTTTTATTACCACAGATAAAACACGAAACTAAATTAAGTTTTCGTGCGTACACGAATATCTCAACAAAAAGAGTGTTGCAAACTCTAGTGAAATAACTACGATTTTGCGTGTATTTGAAATCGGTAAACTATTCAACTTATTAAAAGTTAATCATTTGCGATTATTTTTTCTTTTTATTTACAAATTAAATAATATATTGATATAATTAAACCTTTGTTTGATTATTTAATCTAAATAAAATAAAAAAAATAGTTTGCCAAATTTTTAAAAATTTTGTTTACATGTTGTCAACACTGTATGCACTCATAATAATCCATGCTTAAAAATACAAATATATTTTTCGTAAATTTTTTTTCGTAGAATGTACAAACATTTTGTTTATATTACAAAACTTTTGTATAAAACAAATTATATAAATTTACAAATTTCGTAAAAAATACAAACATGATTTCGTAATATTTTTTAGTACATTGTACAAAAATTTGTAATGTTACAAATATTACATATGGATGTTGATGTGGTTAGAGGTCGGATTTGCAATCAGAAGGTTGCGAGTTCAACTCCTGGCCAGGACAACTTTTTTTAGTTTTTATATTTTTTTTTTTGTTTATTAATGTTTTTTAAATTTCTATGTGTTATTTTTTTATTTCATTATTACTATTTTTGTGTTTTGATATAAATGGATACTTTGTATTTTGTTTAATAAAGAGGATCCTAAAACAAGTTAAAGAGGACCCGAAAACACTACTTCCACTTTATTTGCCGGGTTTAGTATGAAATTCAATAAAACAAATATTTAAAAAGATAAAATATTTAATAATAAAATGCAATTAGTTTGAAATTGTTATTTAAGTTTTTTATTATTATTATTTTATTATTTTTTTATTTTGTTTTTTAATATATTATTTGATATATTTATAAAAAAATTATATTATTTTATTTAGTTCAAAAAACATAATAAAAATATTTAATTGCCATTTTACCTTTTTTATTAAATATTTGTAGCATATTTTTCTAGTTTTCATAAAAATTTCATATTTTCGACTTAAGTTCCTTTTTAGTTTGTTGTATTGCATCAGCTACTTTGGTGCAAATGGTAGAGGGGTCTACTTCAACACAGCAGGACGTCACTGAAATCGTGAGTTCGATTCTGGTGTGGCACCATTACATTTTTTTTTTTTTTTTAATTTTAAAATAAACCCGTAAGGATATATTCTACAAATTTTTTCGTAATGTCAAAATAACCAAAACTTTCGTAAAATGAACAACGGTTTTCGTGTATTTTACCTATAGATTATTATGAGTGTGGATATATTAGAAAATTCAATAAATTTTTTAATTGAATCAATTAAAAAAATTGTTTAAATTGCCATTGATATTCAAACAATCGATTAATTAGATATTTTTGGCGCATAATTTTTTCTGTGTAACGGTTGCCAATCCTGATATAAAATATATGAACTAACTTTTAACACAGAAATAAAGTTTCGTTTTGTCCCACCAACAAAGTTAAGATTTTTTTATATTTTTAAATATTTTTGAAAATGGTCCTTTCAAAAAAAGTCAAAAAAATAAAAGAAAAATATTTCTAAAAATTATTTGGAATCTTTCTAAAATGTTTCGGATTGCAAATTGCAGTTAAGATGTTATATTATTTTATGTTTGTCAAACCACTGAATTGTGCATGTCCAGTAAAAAAATATAGTCGTTTTAAAGTACTGGACCGAATTACGGCAGTTGTGATCTAGTGAAATTGTTCGAAAACGGTTTTTTTTAATCAGTACCAACTACAACATATCTGAACGAAAAAATTTCGTTTAAATGTTTTATTTTCAGAAATAAAAAAACTAATTTCGATAGCAAAATTACGATCACGAATGCCGTAGTTCGACCCATGGGTTAGAAACGAAATAGTGCGTCCATAATGAGTTAAGAACTAAATATTGGCAGTGTATGTTTGTGAACAGGCCCTAAAGGAGAAGACGTTCGTTTTCTCCATTTCCAAATCGATTAATTTTAATTGGGGGATCTTCCTTATTACACAGAAAAATAAAATACCAACCGAATGGAAAAGAGTATTTTGGTGGATACAACCCATAATTTCAGTTGGTACAACCATATTCAACTGTGATTTGAGAATATTTTGGTTGGATCAACTAAAATTCTGTTGTATTTTGTTGTCATAACGAATATTGTGTTGTACCCACCGATTTCTGTCGTAGCAACCGAATTTCAGTTGACAAATTTTTGACAAAATTTTGTCTATGTGTACTTTTAAATTCAACCAAATTTAAACACCACAAATATTAAGCCACTTTTTGACAAAATGGTGAACAAATTAATGCATTTTTAATTTAAAGTAAATTTCATAGTGGTTTAGTTTGGTTTTTATTTTGTACCACATACAGTGTGATTCATTTGAATAAGGAACGAAACGAAAACAAAACAAATTTGAATAAGGTTATTAATTTTAAAGCTTGAGAACATTTTTTTATGGAATACCAAAACCGAATTTACACTACAACCAAAAACTAATAGTTTTCAAAATTTGTATGGAATAAGAATTTTGTATGTATTGTTGATCGTTTAAATTTGCATTTCATTTTGAATTGTCAGGTTTGAGATCATAATTAAAATGTTAAAGAGTCATTCTCTATGAAAACACCGAAAAAAATGAAAAATTGTTGCTGGACCATTTTGGATTTTGTTAAAATTTTGTGGAAATGTTCCTAAGGGTTCCGAGAACCAAAATCCAAGAGGATTTAATTTTTGCACACGGCACTACCGGTTCACGCAAAATAAAAAAACTAAAAAGTCTTGTTTTTGTGCGTAGTGGTTTGAGCTGTTAAAATTTTTCTGCTAGAGATATCTATATGGTGAATGCATCGTTTTAAAGCCGAAGGATTATAGTTTCTATCAAAAATATAAAATTTGACTTAATTCATACACCCGAAAAATAACGTGGTATTGAAAATAAGCATATTTCATTGGTTTTTTGTGTTTTTCAATGAACTCCAGTGTCGGCGCTAATGAATATAAAAGCATAATAATTCTCAGATACAAATTAGACATGTCGTAGAAAAATACAAAATTACAATTGGCTTAATCTGGCAACTCGTTATGAAAAAATCGTTACTTGAAATTTGGAAATTTTGAAAATTTGCATATTTCAGGCTACAATTTGGTCATGTTTGTTAGCAGATACAAACTTGAAAATTACAGAGTATTTACTCCCTACTTTTAACTTTATAACACTTCAAGACCCGTTTAGTTATTTTCACTCCTCTCGGATTTACAGGGTTTTAAAGAAAAGCCTTTTTGATTTTTTGTATGTATTTTTATACTTCCCTCAATTGTTATATACAGAGAAATTAAAAAAAAACAAGTATTATTATGAGGTAACAAAGAATAATTATGGACTAAAAAATATATTTAAAAAATTCAGTAGGTTTTTGATGTTAAAAAATTTTACAGTGGTGGCAAAAAATAGGCAAATGGTATATTTTTATCATTTAAAGTAGAAAAGTTATAGTTTAAATGTGGGTAATTAAGAATCGTGGAATAAGTTTTATATTATTTTTATAAAGTGTTTGTTCTTATAATATTCGAAGTTTCAAAGTTATCAGAAGCTGAAAACTTTCGTACTTTTAACTGACTGTGAGAAATCGGAGAGAAACTGTGGTAGTTTCTTGTATTTTTAATTGTGCAAACATCAATAAATCTTTTTGACAAAAAGTTTTCGATAGCATCAACATCAGGAATGGATACAAAACAAAAAATTATACCAGGAATTTGGGTAGAACAAAAATCAAACATTGCTGTAGGTGTTAGGATATGATGATCCGCAGTTCGCTGTAGACTTGCTTTCCTTACAGTCTGCTTAATTGGACCTCCTGCTCCGTGACAAGGACTTCTGCCATGAGAAGTGGCAAAAAGTGCCACTTAGCTTCTAAGCCGAAATCGTCTTTGTGATGACAAATGTTGATAAAAATTTTTTTATTATTGTAAAATTTTTGTAAAATTTTTGTAAACATAAAATATCTACTGAATTTATTAAATAAATTTTTTATTCCATAATTATTCTTTGTTTCTTCATAATACTACTTGTTTTTATTTTAATTTCTCTGTATATAACAATTGAGGGAAGTATAAAAATACATACAAAAAATCAAAAAGGCTTTTCTTTAAAACCCTGTAAATCCGAGAGGAGTGAAAATAACTAAACGGGTCTTAAAGTGTTATAAAGTTAAAAGTATGGAGTAAATACTCTGTAATTTTTAAGTTTGTATCTGCTAACAAACATGACCAAATTGTAGCCTGAAATATGCAAATTTTCAAAATTTCCAAATTTCAAGTAACGATTTTTTCATAACGAGTTGCCAGATTGAGCCAATTTTAACATTGTATTTTTCTCCGACATGTCTAATTTGTATCTGAGAATTGTTATGCTTTTATATTCATTAGCGCCGACACTGGAGTTCATTGAAAAACACAAAAAACCAATGAAATATGCTTATTTTCAATACCACGTTATTTTTCGGGTGTATGAATTAAGTCAAATTTTATATTTTTGATAGAAACTATAATCCTTCAGCTTTAAAACAATGTATTCACCATGTAGATATCTCTAGCAGAAAAATTTTAACAGCTCAAACCACTACGCACAAAAATAAGTCTTTTTAGTTTTTTTATTTTGCGTGAACCGGTAGTGCCGTGTGCAAAAATTAAATCCTCTTGGATTTTGGGTTTTCAGACCCTAAATATCATTTCCAGTTAGTTTGAGTAAAATCTAAGATATGCCAGCTTTGCCGATTTGGTGATTTCATACAGAATAACTCTAAATAGAAAACACTAATTGTTAATAAATGTAGGGGAAATATGAAAAAATCTTGTGAGGACCATCGCTAGAGGGAGTGTCGCACATTCGACCTAAGCGACTCATTCTAATCCAAGACCCACAAGAACTCATGGTTTGATTATCCAGGCTGAAAAATATAATCAGCACAGTGTAGGCAAAGCGTCGGCGACAGTGGTTATGCGGTGGCGCAACGTGGGATTAACAATATTGACAGTATTGTACTTTTACCAGATTGATAATAGTGGCAACCGTTGGATTGAACGAACTTGCCACCGTTAGCATTACGTTGATAATTTTAAAAAAATTTTGTGTTTTTAAAATAGCTTAAATTAAATTAATTTTGAGAAATATGTATTACTATAAATCACATTTAAAAAGCAGCAATACAGTTCGGCTTTAGTATTATACATCATATTTAAATGTTTGAAATACAATAAAGTATTTAAAAAAAAAATGCTTCTAATTGGTTGTCATATTAGTATAACCAATATTGGCAAAACACATGCTTTGCAAACAAAATAGTTTTTTCCTTGTATACTGTTAGTTGTTCCTTTGGTAATTTTTAACAATTTTTGTAAAACCCACACAAAAATTGCAGTGGTTTTCCAGTACTATTTTTTTGGTACGGTTGGTAATTTCTATCTGTGTAGGCAATATATCAAAAGGCCAATGTTAGTTGATTACCCGTCGTTTCATACAAGTTTAGCCAACAGCTTTATATCGTAAAGCTTTTTAATTCAGTCGCTTAGGTCAAAAGTGCGCCACTCCCTCTAGCGCTGATTCTCACAAGATTTTTTCGTCTTTCTCTTACATTTATTAACAATTAGTGTTTTCTATTTAACTATAATAGAAACATTTTAATTATGATCTCAAACCTGATAATTCTAAATTTGTACACTTAGAATACTATGTAGGTAAAGACCACTGCAAATGTAGTTAAAAACAAATGAAATTTCACTTAAAGAAAGTACGTCTTACATTTCATTAAATTTAACCCTCTAATGCCTGAATTTTGTTTTGCAATGAAATTCATAACATGTGTTCGTCTCGAAAAATAAATAATAATTGCTTTTACAAAAACGATTTTCGCCGCCTACTTAAGGCGATATGAGCAAACAAAATTTTAAATCCATCTCGAAAACTAATGCATGTAAAACAAAAGTTTTTACTAAAAATTATTGTTCTTACAAAGACATAACAACAATCCAAAATAAACTTTTTTGTTCTTCTTTTGAAGAAGATATGGAGGTTTTCGCTTTTTGAAAAAAGCGAATTTGGGCGAAAAGTTCCTTAACTTCAATATATGTAAACTAAAATTTAATACTTTGCTACTACTACTTATTGCCTTCCTTACTGCAAATTTCAAAAAAATCCAGCCATTAGTTTAAAAGTTAAGAGGATGTCCTTTCGAGATATCCTGGTAAAATCCTGTATGTCCTTGGACGATAGTAAGGACTCATTATTAAATATAATGCTTTAATTTTACCTAGGATTCATTATCAAGAGTTTTTAGTCAAATTTGTTTTTTAGATTTTTGAAGTCTTAGCTATTTAAAAAATAATTATTTTTTGAATTTTTACAAAATTTGGACTTTGAAGTTTTGTTGCGCTTCAACCGTGCACCGGACGCAAAAATTTTGTTCCCAAAACATTTAGCTAAATTAGTTCTATATCGAAATATGTCAATTTCTAAGTATAAAACCTTCATTCGACGCATTTGTGCTCAATTTAATTAAGCGTGAGAAAAGGCAGCCTCAGGCATTTGAGGGTTAACTAACATTGTCATTTGTTTTTTAATTTTCAAAAAATGATTGTAGTAAAAATTAACTACATGGTAGTAAAAAATAAACAAACTGTTTTTATTTTTATTTTTTTAAATAACAAAAAACTACTGTTAAAAAATTAATGTAAAAACATAAAACGGGCATTTGATGTGGTTTGTTTTTTCGATGTTATTAAAAACTTAAATTTGTTCTACAAATGACTGACATTTACATTAAAATGAAAAAAACTGTATTACAACCTAAACAACTAAATATTTTTAAAGCAGAAGTTCCCTGAGTGTATGGAATTTTATAAACACACTCAAAATATTATGTAGTTTACTTTTTTTTTTTTTTTTTCAAAAGAGAACCAACACTCAGGAAATTCATCCTATTAATTACTGTGTTGCTTTCTTTGGAAAGGGGATAGTGGAGAGATGAAAGGTGGTGAAAGATGAAGGGCTTCAAAATGGCAACACTGTAATTGCGCGAGATGATAAGTCTTAGAACAGTTGTTGGTCGCCACCTGATGTAGAGTTGGCGAATTTATTGAAGCTTTTTTGATTCATAGCCCTGATTCATTATTTTACATTGTTGGGGTTAAGTGCTATGGGAACACCGAAGGTGGGCGCATTTATTTTTCAAATAAATATTTTTTTCAATTTTTTTATACATTTGTTCAAAATTATTTACGACCATTTATCGATTTTTTAGTTTCATTTATTATTTTCTTTTATTTAAAGTTTCATACAAATTTAACCGCAAAAACGGAATATTGTCATTTATTTGTTTCCGTTACAATTAATAAAAAATTAAAATAATTTAAAACAAAAATATTCATTTCTTATTTAAATTTATTTTCATCGGGATAAACATTAATTGCATTTATAGTAATTAAATGTGCTAAAGTTTTTTTTTTTCTTTGATATTTTAAATTTTGAATCTTGCTCCTTGACGAGGACAAGAAATTCTCATTGAGTTTGTGATTTAACATAACAAATATCTCTAGAAATTCTAATAACAAAGTCCCCTGAAGATTTCCTTGGGCAGGAATGAAATCCGGATAGGGACACGCCTACATCAGATTGCTTTTCACAATTTGTTAAATAAGTTTTGGGACTTTAGCACATTTAATTACTATAAAATATTCATTTCTGTTTTTTATTAAAATTGTTTGTTTACAAAATTATTTCAGTTCAAATTACAAAAAATTAAAAAAGTTTCCACAAATACTATCGCCATATAAAAAAAAAATTTGTAGAAAAAAAAAACGAAATCAAAAAACTTAAATAATTTCAAATAACTGACTCGAACATTTATTTTCACTGATCCGTAGTTAAAATTTGTTTGTTCTAACGGATTTGTCAGTTATTTAAACGATATTTGAAAATAAATAACAAGAACCAGTTGATGTAACTGAAAAGTAAGTAGCCCGTTTTTTAAGTGATTTATCATTTGTGTTAAATTACATTTTCAGTTAATTTAAACTACAAACTATTTTAAGTATAAATGTAAAAAAATAAGTATTAAAAAGGGCTTATTACTTAATTTAAAGTTGTTAGAAGTGTGAACAGATCTAGAAAAATGTTGCAGCTAAATCAAAATCAAAAAAATGCTAGAAAATGCAAAAAAAAATTAAAATACTAAACTTTTAAACATGTTTTTTTAATTAATATCCCAGCAAAATAAGAGCTGAGGAAGAAGTAGTAAAAACACCACATCTACTGAGTTGGATGTGGTGCAAATTTAGGTGAATCATTAATGATTTTAACATTGTCGTGTCATTGGGCGGATGGAGTGAATATATAACTTCTTTAATAGCATTTTAAACAGTGCATGGATGCTATTTTTCAATAGTTCATGGAAGGTCTTTTTCAAATATATATTAACATTTTTATTTAATAAAAATGTGCAGCATACTTAAGGGATTTCTTTAAATATTAAAAAAAATAATCTTTTGGTGCCAGCGAGTATTGAACACACGAATCTGATTTACGATCTGCTGTATTAAAGTAGACCGCGCTACCATTTGCACCAAAGTTACTTATGCAATACAACAAACTTACAACAAACTTAAAACGAACTTAAGTTGATAATATTTTTATATTTTTATGAAAACAAGAAAAATATGCTACACAAATATATAATAAAAAAGATAAAATAATGATTTTTAAAACATTTTTATTATGTGATTTCGTATCACTGAGATATAAATTATTTTTAAAATATTTTTAAGTTTTGATGAGGTTAAAAAAAATAATAAGAAATAATAAAAATGCTCATTTAACAATTTTGAATTCATTGAATATTTTAAAATATTTTTTTAAAAATTAATTTGACGAGAAGTGTTTTTAATAACATAATGACAATGAGAAAAAAAATATTGGAGAAGTAGTTTAACTACAGGTAGGGACAAGTGGCCTGCAATGAAACGAGTGTGCCTTGGAACTTAAGATCTTTTAATGTTTCCAGTATTTTTTTCTAAAGATTTGGAGAAAGAGGTTTGGCTTCGATATATTTTGGTTTTGATAATTTTTTGCGATCCGAAACAATAGAATTAAAAACTCAAATAGATTTTTGAAGGCAAAATCAAATTTTTTTACCTAATTTTTTTTGAATATTGCACACATTTCAATTGAGGCACACCTGAAAAGTATATCTTGAAACAAATATGAAAAATTCGATAAACTAATTTTTAGCAGTGAAATACATCTTTGCATTTTCTTATCAACATAACAATAAAAAAATATAAAACTTTAGGTTTTTTTATATTTTTAAATAAGTTTTACAAAAAGTTCCATCGCAAAGACAAAAAATATATTTTTATCATATAGTTATTTGTCACTCTGGATAACAATTTTCTAAAAAAAAATTCTTTATGATTAAAGTCAAGATGTTAATTATTTGGTCGTTTTTAAATTACTTAATTCTCTTAAAATACTCAGAAAATACTAAATTAAATAAAAAATACTAAAAAAATTAATTAGAATTAAAATAAAAAAAAAAAAAAAAATTATCTCCCCGGCCCGGAATCGATCTCGCAACCGTCTGATTGCAAATCCTCAACCTCCATATAAAAAAAAATATATATGAACTTATGAAAAAGTACTTCTTATGATGTTATTAATTTAGATACCAATTAATTTATATGGTGCTGCAAATGCTGTTTAAAATAACTTTAATTTAACATTTTTGGCAGTTGTTAACAATAACTTGTATTAAAGTGGAAAATTTGCGTATGCTAATGCTTTGGCAGTCAAGTTAAAGAGGTTGTTAAAGCACTACTTCCACTTTATTTTGCTGGGATGTCTTAATAATGTGTTTATTTTTCAAAATTTTCAACTTTCGTTAACACATACATATTTTTTTCTTTCATATAATTAAAACAAAATTCATTCAAAAACAACAAAAAATATTTTATTTACTAGAATGCTAGGAACATAATGGCCCATAATCATAGTCAAAAATAAAGTATACTTTAGGATAAAGTATGCTTTAGTTCATACTTAAAGTACATACTAAAGCATACTTTATCCTAAAGTACACTTTATTTTTGACTATGATTATGGGCCAATGAGTCTTAAATTAAATTCAGTCTCTATATATTAGGGTATTCAATTTACTCGGGTTTGCTTTTGTTCGAGTAATCGAGTAACTCGATTTTGAGGTTTTTAATTTACTCGAGTAGGCGAGTAAGATTTTAAAATTGCTCGAATAACTCGAGTAACTCGAACAATTTTAATACTTAAATTTTATTTTCCAAAAACTCATATTTTTGTTATGTTTTTATATTTTATTAGTACTGATATAACATATATATAAAAATTAACAAATTAATTAAAAATTTTAGTAAAAAGTATATCTAAAAGAGAAAAACATTTGCTAAGATCATTTATTATTGCGACAGTTTTGTCTTAGTACACTCAAAGCAAAAGCGTTATTATATCAATGAAATTCTTTATAAATATGTTGAAATCTTCATGGATTTTCTTTCAATATAACTGGTTCATAAATATGTATTAAACTGTTTTATAAAAATATTTGTAAGGTGATCCGTTTTGTTATTTCACTCAGACTTGACACAGTTTTGTTATATTAGTTTGTTAGTACTAAACGAAAAAATAGTCCATTTTGTCCGATCATTTTGGGATTTTGAGATATGTAATTTTTCTAAAAAAATTATAAAGAAGTTTTGAAAGAACTTTCATGAATATTTAAGAAGATTTTCATCATATTAATGAAAACTTCATTACTTCTATATGTAAATTTTAATATGTGGAAATTTTGCGTAGGACCGCTATGAATTTCCATATAGGGCTTCTAAAATTGGCTTGTTACAACGACATAAAAGGGACCAACAAAATGTTTTTAGTAAATGACATTTAAAAATTCCTTTTTGAAAATATAGTATTTATATGTAGTTTCTTTAGATCAAATGGCAACTAAATTAAAAAAAAAAAATAATGTTTGATCCCACTTTTAACCCTCAAATCCGGTCTTAGAACTTGTTTCTTTAAAAAATATCCAAGTTTCTTCGATATCGGAGTTTTTCGCATTAAGTTCTTCGTTTTTCGTAATATAATTTCTTTAACAGTGCTCACTTAATATAAAAATACAATTAACATTTAAATATTCACTTATACAGTCACATTATTTTATACAAAATATTACAAAAATATAAAATAGTTCATATTTTTAAATTACTCGAATTACTCGATTAATCGACCAAAATTGTTCGAGTTATTCTTTACTCGAAATTGGCCACTTCAAATTACTCGAACAATTGTTCGACATCATTTCATCGATTAATCGAGTAACGGTTAACCGATTGAATACCCTACTATATATACATATACATACATATCGTCACCTATAATGCAAAATGACGTATCATCACTTTTCATAAGTTTTCAGGAGATGCAAAAAACTATTTAAAACTAAAAGTATTTGAGACATAAATTTTTCTTACAGCATCATATTGAAAAACAACGACAGATATATATCATTAGAAAAAAAAATAGTTTTTGGAAGTATTTTTCAAGTTATGTCATTTACGTTTTTTGTTTTTCTGTTTTGTGAAACCAAAATGACGTATCATCAAGAATATTGTTTAACATAAAGTGAAACAAACATTAAAAATATAAAACAATTTTAAAATTTTAGTGAAATCTCAATAAAAATAAGATGTTTTTCTTGTGTAATTCCTTTTTTTTATAAATTGTTTTATTTTTTAAATAAAAAGTAATTGTTTATACAAAAAAGGGCAATTCATTGAACTTATTTTAATACTTGTACATAACATACTAAGTGAATGTGATAACAAAACAAAAAAATAAATAAAAAATGGTACCAAAACTTAAATAAAAAATTATTCAAAGGGAATATTATCATAAAACAAATGGCAGTCTGATGGAAGCAATGATTTAAGGTCTTGCAAATGCTGCCATTTTTTTGGAAATTTTAATTCTTTGGGAATGCAATTGGCCAGCCTCATTAACTTCGAATATTTTTGATGTCTGTTGGGGAAGAACCTGGTAATCATCCTTTACGCTGGTCTTAAAATAAATGGTTCCATTTAATTCATATGCCAAAACACGTATCATATTAACTGTAGGGTCTCCAGACTTTTTACCTGAATGGAAAAACATAATATTTCAAAACAGTTGTATGTATACGAGTGATAATGTATACGAGTATTTACCTGGTCTAATTGATGTGTACCGCTTGGGAACAGCCTCATAATCAAGAAAATAATCATGTTGTAGGTGGTGAACATTGAGAGGAAATGGGGTTTTTCGTGAAGTTCTTATTAGATCAACTAGTTGTGATGGCAAATTTATTTGCTTGTTATTAATTTTTCGTTGAATAAGTGAATGCGTTGAGTCGCACTCCATTTGAGTATGTCATACGATTAAATATTTATGCTCAATAGTAACGTTTTTTTTCAACACAGAAAGAAAGTAAAGCATTGGATAATACAACATTCCGATTCTGATTAAAGCAGCCATCAGAATAAATAATAAAATGATGAATATTTGGCGTTTGAATGATTGCGTTTTCTAAATGTTTTATTACAATTGATGCAAAGGTAGATGCAACAAGATTTCCTTCTGTTTCATCCCAGACGTAGTTATCGGAATCATGAGTGATGACATTAAAAATAGTAAAGTTATGAACTTGCAACTTCATTTTATAATACGAAGCATTTGCATTTGTCTGCGAAATAAGCATGTAAGCCATACAGCTAAACAAAGCAGTATGCATAAACCTGCCTTTGTACTTTCTATATCATTAAGTTTTTCATCTCTCATGTTCTCTATTTCTTCTCTGTGGCTATCATACTGATCTTGTGAAACATTTTTTGATTCATATGATATGCAAGTGTCGCACATATCATTTCTGGGTTTAAATATACCACAAGTTTTTTTTTTAATACTTCCATAAAATATTGAAAAAATATTGGAGAGATTCCATTTTCTTTCTGTAACTCGCAATCCTGGGAATATATTTCGTACACATGTTTGTAAGATTTAAAATCAGACTGAAAGTATAATTTGTTCGTATATTGACGACGGTTATGAGATTCCAGCTTTGGCAGGTCATCTAACTATTTATTCAAATAATTTAATCGCACTTGGTACTGTTTGGCCCGGCTTGTATTTCTATTGGCTTCACTTCTCAAAATTTGTTGGTTTTCAGGGCCCAATTGTGTAACATGTAATTCACTTAAATTCAGCCAATTTCTAATCATAGATTCTGATATACATAGAGTTGACATAAACATTTTACGGCAAACTTGCAGACGCACTGTTTTGTTGTTCAAAAAATAAGATTTTGTAATTTTACGCCGAGAATCTTTTACGAAAATCCGTTTTTTGTTAGACAATTCAACTCTATTGGTCACATAAAGTTTCTTTTGGGTCCATGACATTTGCCAGAAGCGAAGAAATATTTCCTTTCGAACATTATCAGAAAAATGGGAGCAATGTCGATGTGAACTTTTTTGCACAATATTTTGATGTGCATCCATCTTGCATTTCTTTTGGCATTTTTTCACAAACACTTCCTTTGGACAAACTCACATATTTCTTTCCATTCATACGATTTTTTTATTTTCCTCTCTTTTATTAGTTTTTTTGAAATTTTTTATATTAGAACACATTTTAATTATTATTTTTTATTTCTTCACTTTAATATTGTTTTAAGTTCTACATCACAAACTGTACACTATAATGATTTTTTTAACAGTAAACCAAACGAGCAGCCATAATATATATATAAAAAAATGCAGTTTACTTTGTTTAAAAAAATTCAAATGCTATTGTGTTGTTGTTTCATATACAAGTGTGATGATACGTTATATTGCTAATGAAAAGCATGCAATTGATGATACGTCATTTTGAATTTTGGCCATAAAACCGTGATTTTTGAACTTAGGAATCTGAAATTTTGTAGAGACATGTAGTTCAATAACATAAATCATAATCAATCAAAACCCCGATTTTCGATTTTTTGATGATACGTCATTTTGCATTATATGTAACGATATATAAAGCGATTTAAAATAAAATAACCGTTAAAATCAATATATCACTTATATACATATGTTATATATATTTTTATATGTATTATTATATTACAAAAAATCAACAAAAATTAAAATAATTTCAATTACGTTTATAAAAAAAAAATTGTTTAAAAATTATGAGATTTAATTATAAATTAAACACATCATCAAATGAGTATTCTTCCTCAACTTCCAAAGAATCGTTCGAAATATCATTGTAATATATGTTTTTATTACATTTTTTTATGATATCATTCATTACTTTAAAATTTTGGCAACATGTATTTAAACTTTTTAAACCGCATCTAATATAAAGAAGCGAATTCATACGCTCATAATAATCCATGCTAAAAATACGAAAAAATGCCAAAACAACGAAATCTTTTGTAAAATGAACAAATTTTCGTTTATTTTACAAAATTTTTGGTTATTTTGACATTTATTTGTGTTTTTACGCATGGATTATTATCAGTGTAGTGTTCAATGTCATTATATTTCTTATTTTCGTTTTTATAAGGTTCATTCCACTAAAAACCCGTTCAACTTCCAAAAACTTCATTATAAAGGAAGCTAATTCATTGAAAGGATTTTCATTTAATGCGTTTTTATACTCGTAAACATTTATCCATACATTTATGCATTTATCATTTTATCCATCAATTTATACATTTATTACCATATTAAAAGTACCTTAGGACGTTTAAGCACTGTGCTGCCAGATTTTATTTTTCAATAACTATTCACATGGTTGACATAGCTATATTTAAATGAACGAATATGTAATGTAAAATTATAGCATTTTTAATTTTAAAATAAAATAAATATATTTGAAATTTATTAAATAAAAAAGCTAAAAATGCTAAATGATTAATACAAAAAATTGTAAAAAAAATGCTAAATGCTAAATGGAAAATTTGCGGCTAAATCAAAAAAAAAGCTAAATCCAGCTGCAAAAATGCTAAAATGGTCACACTGGTTATTAGCACTATTCATTTAAAGCAGGGTAGGGCGTTTAGTTCTTAGTTTTATGCCCAGTTTTTAACTTCGTATTTAAATATGCAATTAGTTAATTGCCATTTAAATTTAAGTTGTATTTAAATACAGTTTCAGTTTTTCAGTCTTAAATGACAATTGTTATTTATTTGCGACAAAAGTATGGTAGCATCATGAAATGTCAAAAAATTAATGATCATTATTCATAAAACAGCTGTTTAAAGAATAGAAAAAAGCAGAAAATATAAAATATAGAAATAAAAAAAAAAAAAATATATATCCATATATACAAATATATATATAAAAAGAAATAAAATATAAATTATAATTAAAATAATAAAATAAAAATGAAGAGAAGTGAAAATTTCATCCGAAGTTGAATTTTTATTGGCTGCTGTAATTTAATTTATTTTTTATTGTTTGTTTTGCCACGCGGAAAAAAACAAACTGTCAAAATCATATGTTATATTTGTACAATTTAAATAGACTTTAAATGCCCAAGATTGGTCACTTAAATGTGATTTAAATTTTAAGTTAAAAACTGACATTTGTATTTAAATAGAACTTAAAGTCCAAATGGCATTTAAATACGAAGTGAAAAACTGGGCATTAGTCTTTTAGTCTTTAGTTTTAAAGTAAGAAAAATTCCATACCATTTTCAAGTGATTCGTACTGTACACAGAAAAAACTAAAAACGGGTTTCAATTAAAAATTTTATTGAATCAATTAATATTTTAAGTGATTTTGAACCTACCACTGAAATGATAGTATTAACTAAAAAAATTTACAGACAGTTTATTAAAACTCTTTCAATTAAAATAATAATAATATCAATTAAAAGAGTTATTGTTTTTCTTTACAACCTCAATTAAAAAGTTTAGTTAAATTGATTAAAACTTTAATTGAAACTTGAGAAGAAAACAATGGTAGTTTTAATTGAAAACTCGTATTTTTTTATTTTTGTTATATGCTCCCCCCATTAAATAAAAAAAGAAATGTAGGTTTGTAAATTAAATTGACATTTTATTTATAATAAAATTAAAGCTTTTTAATACAAAAATATATTATAAGAAAACAAATAAAAGTTAAGACAAAATTTTTGTTTTGCTTGTCTTGTCTTGAACTTTTTCTTGTAATTGAATTGCTTTCTTAAAAAAATCACACACAACTTTAAAATGATAGTTTAATGACACTTATAATTATTGAAAATTTAATTATTTACAAAAATAATAGTTTAATTGTCCTTTTTCGATAAGGTTTATTTAAATCCACATGTGCACTTTTATTACCACAGACAAAACACGAAACTAAATTAAGTTTTCGTGCGTACACGAATATCTCAACAAAAAGAGTGTTGCAAACTCTAGTGAAATAACTACGATTTTGCGTGTATTTGAAATCGGTAAACTATTCAACTTATTAAAAGTTAATCATTTGCGATTTTTTTTTCTTTTTATTTACAAATTAAATAATATATTGATATAATTAAACCTTTGTTTGATTATTTAATCTAAATAAAATTAAAAAAAAAATAGTTTGCCAAATTTTTAAAAATTTTGTTTACATGTTGTCAACACTGTATGGATATATTAGAAAATTGAATAATTTTTTTAATTGAATCAATTAAAAAAATTGTTTAAATTGCCATTGATATTCAAGCAATCGATTAATTAGATATTTTTAGCCCATAATTTTTTCTGTGTACTTCACTTTACTAAACCCGAGAAACGTAATCAATTTTTATCTGTGGTCAGTGTTGCCAAGTATTTTTTTCAAAAAACTTTTTTTAAGAAAAAACTGTTTTTTTTTTTAAATAAAAACAGTAGAAAAACCAGTTAATATGAGCATTTTGAATTCAATTGCATTTTATTTAAACATAAAACAACATAAAAAACATTAAACACATAACATAAAGCATTTTATATACACAGAAAAAAAATATTTTTTGTTGTAGACTAACTTTTATTTATACCAACAAAAAAAAATATTTTCAAATTTATGTTATTACAGATCACAAGTTGTGCTCTGTTATAAAACTACATTTTAATTAACAATAGGAATAATATGTTTTTTTTTCTGTGTACTTGTTTAAAGTAAAAAAAAAAATATAATATAAAAAAACATATTTATATTTATATTAATTATTTAACATATAGCAAAAAATAGCTACAAAACCATAAAAAAGCAAAATAATTCATCACATTTTGAGATCTTACTTAATTACATAAAAATATCAGTTATACACTTTTTGATTAAATTTGGTTTTCATTTCGTTTGATTCCACACAATTTTAACACAAACAAATGCTAAAAAGGGAATTAAAACTTACTACACAGTTGCATTCAATGCGTAGTATTATTTTTTATTGAAACATTTTGTGCAACTTTTGTATTAAATTTATAAATTCAAGTAAAAGAAAGTAAATCGAGCAGGTAAACTGTTAAAAACTTAAAAAAAAAGGCTGAAATTAAACAAAAACTGTTTTTTTTTCATGAAAAACTGGAAAACTGTTACGCATCTTAAAAAACTGGAAAAACAGTTAAAACTGGCAATATGGTAACACTGTCTGTGGTTCTATCTTTATATTTTGAGGGAATTTTTTAATCCATTTAAAAAAAAAATTACCACAAATTTTATGTTTCAAAATGTAACCAAATTGTTTTACCAAATGGTGAATAACTTTATTATTTTAAGATTTACATCTTTGGTTTTAGTTTGACGTTTAGTTTTTTTTAAAATAAATAATTCTGATGTTAAGGTTTGACTAATCAGACCACGAGTAAATAATTTACATATAAAGATAAATTTTCGTTCACTAAGAATTTACTTCTCTCTTTAACACGAACAATTATAATCAGAGCTGCTAACCTAAGTGGTTAAAAAAACTTCAAAATCGTTTCAAAATGGGAAATCTCCAAAAATCGTCATTCCCAAAACTCCTTATATTTCCCAAAACAAAATTGGAAAGTTTACTCCAAGCTTCGTTTTAACCACTTTATTTGTAATTATTTCACCATTTTGATTCTTTATTATCAGCTCTTTTACAAACGCCTCCGAGTCTTAAGAACACAACTGCCAATACTCATCATGCGGAATAGAATTTTAAAATCATCACTCATCATCACTTTCAAATTTTGCAAAATTCCATAAACAAAATGTTAATTTTAAAATTTGTTTTTCGATGTTTGTTTTTACAAAAATCTGGTCATACAAAAAAAAATGGCATTCAAACAAAATATTGGTTTAAATAAAATAAATATTGGCTAGAATAAAAAACGTGAAAAATAACTATTTTTATCAGTGATTTTAAAGGTATGATTTAAATGATTTAAAAAATTAACATTTTTGTATTTAACTTCCTAAAGCATATAAAAAATCGATTCGGTTATCGTTATTTTTTGAATAAAATTAAAATAAGTCTTTCAAAATGACGAATTTTATGTGTTGTTGATAAAATCTTCGAATAGTGGTTGGTTGTTAAAAGTAATGTAGAAAATAATATTTTTTTAATATTGACAAAGAAAACCAATAGTTTGAATGATGTGACTGTGTTTTGGTTAATTTTATATATTTTCTGTTTACAATATATTTTAATTATTCTGATGATGAATTTTAAGTACTTACAATTAAAATTGTTGAATAATGATTAAATTTTGTAGGTTACAATGGAATTCAGGCACGTAGCTAGGAATTTGTTTCGGGGGGGGGGGGGGCTTTTCGATTTTTTATATTGGTTATATATTTTTTTTTTGCACACTGGAGTAACAGCTTGTTTTTTTTTTTTTTTTTGTTTGCTAAATTTTTGTTAAATTTTTACCTACACGTGATGGCCAACATGTATTCATAATAGAAATCGCTTTCTCAGGTCATTTTGAAACAAAAACCTCCCGCACAAAGTGTATTTCCTTAAAATGCATTTTTTAATTTTTTACTTATTGTGTTCATTATTTTGCGAATTTTGATGTCTGTATCGCGAAACAACGCTTTAATCTGTTTGATCACAATCCGCGAAACACGTCAAATTTGAAAACGTTTGTGTACTCTAAGTTGGATATGCATCGTTATTGTCTAATTACCCAGTAAAAAACGCTGCTTACATGCAAGCAGGTGTGTAAGGGAGTAAGCCAAAAAGAATCCCCTACAAACCTGCTTACATATGCTATGATTTTTATATGGCGAATTCCCACTTGGAAGCATTACATTAGGGCAAATAAGCGCGTGTTTTAGCGCTTACAAAAGCTGTGATTTCATGGCTTGGAGTAAAATCATATTTCATGTCTACATTATTACGATTAAAAGTAATAGCATGAATATATCATACACAATTTATTTTACATAAAATTCAACAGACATTAATTTGTTGTTCTTAAAATTTTTGACATATAATATAATCATTTTATTTTTTTACCGCTCCACGTGCTAGCTCTTCAGAAACAGTTAAATGACTAAAATTTTTTTATTACATACTTGAAAACAGCAAACACAATCGGAAATCACTCGGGAGAATTTTTACAGATCGTTTATAATCCACGATATGAAACTTTCTGCATTACAACCTGCATCCTTATAAGCTGCTTACAACCTGCATCCTTGTTAGGGAAAAGAGTAAGCTCAAAATTTTTGTTTTTTTAATTTTATACGAAAATTATTCGTTTCTTTTGCTGCTTCTCAGTAATATGTAATAGTAAGCACTTACATCAGCGCATTTGTTTTATCCTGCTTCTAAAAACACGAAATTTTTTTACTGGGTACGTTAAATTTTTAGCTAAATATTAATTTTTAGTTTAATTAAATAAAAAAAGGATTATGCGGAAAACTTTTTGAAAACCGCGAAAAATAAAATTACTTTATATTTTTATGCGCTAGTATACGTCTAGGGTAGCTAAAACTTGATAAATGTAAAAAAAGTAAAAAAGTTTCAACTTCTAATAACCCGATTAAAATTAATATGATGCTTTATAAAATTATACGAAATTTAATATGAGTCTTAATACAGTTTTATCCGAGAAATGGGCATAATAATTAAATAACATCCGAATAATGACGCGATACAATTTAATACGATTTTATATAGCGGTATAAATTTCCAGTTTTTGATTTTAAAACGTCATGTAAATTGGAAATATCTATTAATCCTTTTAGACTTTAGCCACTTGCAAAATGTTTACAACTTTATAATTTGTAACAAATTCCATAGCATTGGAAATTTTATTTAAAATAAAATTGTATTTTTTTAAATATGATATAATATCAAAATATATATTATTTTGCAATGTCTAGGTATATAAATATAACGTAATTATTAATTGGATTAGTTTTAGCGTATTCTAAATGCAATATACAATTATACGCAACTATATATGACATCATATTAAAATTTGAATACGAAATTAATTTTATATATGAATTTATATAATTATGTCCGGTTAAATGCACTGGCAGACAAAACCTTATAAGTGTATATAAAATAATGTATTATTTTATGCAAAAGTTTTAACTCGGGAAATTAAAGATTTATAACCGTCCAAAAAACAAATTAAAAGCAAATATCCTATATAATTTGCCTGACGCTTACAAGGAAGCTTTTCCGTTGGGTTCCCTTGAAATTAATGAAATTCGGATAGATGATAAAGCAGCAAAAATATATGAAAAACGTATCTATGTTTAAAATTGGTGGTGAAATTTAACACATCTTTGTATGAAAATATGTTTAAAGTTTAGGAAATTTAGACTTATTTAAAAACAGCGTTAAAATGCTCGAGAAAACACACATTTTGAAAACCATTTTGACACTATGTCGTGGACCCCGGCTGCCACTTATTTGAATTATTTTAACAAATTATTCACTATTTTTTCCCCTTTTTCATATATCCGACTTTTTTTAAGATTGGAGGCTATACTTCATGTCTTGTATTAAAAAAATCGTAAATTTTCCATGCTAGCGTGATTGCAGTCTGAAAGAAATAATGATAAAGAAAAAATATATAATTGGAAAATTTAAAAATATACCTGACATCGCCCAGGTCTTTTTTTAAACTAAATTATATATTTTCAATTCTATTTGATTTATATTTTGGACGATTTCAAATGCTTTTAAAATTTTCTTTAATCATTTTTTTAAATAAAAACCCTTTAAAATTTCTAAAAAAAAAACATCGATTTCAAACTTACTTTCAATTAAATGTTTAATTGAAAATGAATTTGGTATAAAAAAATGTTCAGTTTTTATAACGTATAATAACAACATTGAAACAAATGCAAAAATTTTAAAAAGTCGCCAAAATTAAAAGAATCGTTTAAAGTAGAAAATTCGCGTTTCTTTAATGTTGGTGATTTTTTTAAAATTTATTTCGAATTTTGGAGTTTATTTTGGGAGTTTTTTAAATTTCTGCAATTTTGAGGATTGTTTTTTAAATTTTGGCATTTTTTTTCAAATGTTGCGATTTTTTCAAATGGTCTCGATTTTTTTTAATTTTGGCGATTTTTTTCACAATTTTGGTGATTTTTTTAAAAAATTGTAATTTTTCCCAATAGTAAACAATATTCAATTAAATTCTTAATAGATGTGAATAAAACTATATGTAATTGAAAATAATATTAATTAAATAGATATAAATTATTTTAATTGTTACTACAATTGCATCAACACGACCGAATTCAGTTAAGCTTTTGCTGAATCAACAAATATTTTAATTAAAACTCAGTTTTAGTTTTTTCTGTGTAGACATATTTAATTTTTAGTTTGCATTGTCTCAAACAATTTTTTGATTATATTTTAAGTCAAAGACTTCGAAATCTCTTATGAAATGATTTTATTTTTTGCTTTTTGTCGAAAATCAACTCTAACAATGATAGCCGCCCATTTGCAGGCGATGTTTTCTAACGAAATTTTAAGATTCGAAAAATAAATATTTTCATATTAAATTTACCAATAACATTATTACTTTCTAACGAATTGTATTAAGTTTTTAAATTTGTCAAATCATTTCGGGGGGGGGGGGGGGGGGCTCTAGCCCCCAAGCCCCCCCCTAGCTACGTGCCTGATGGAATTCCAACCAATTTATTCTCTGTGTATCAGAGCTGTAAATTAATTAATATTTTTTTTTGATTTCAATTCATTACGAATTTGAATTGAATTTTGAATTAATTCTTTTTACATAAAAAAAGAATTGAATGAAATTTGAATTCATTCAAATGAATTTGGCAAAAATAAATTGTTTTGTCGTTTAGCGTATGCCAAAACCAAACTCCAAACACCATGTTTACTTTGATTAATTTAATTTTTCATTCCATTAATATGAATTACAATTTTTTTTCTAATTCATTTGAATTAATTCAAAATCAATTCAATACAAATGAATTGAAAATGAATTGCAATTCATTTTGCTAATTCATTTGAATTAATTCAAACTCAATTCAAGTCAAATGAATTGGAAATGAATTGCAATTCATTTCGCCAAACTCATTTGAATTGAAAATGAATTGCAATTCATTTTGCCGAATTCATTTGATTTAAAATAAATTGCAATTTATTCCAGCCAAATGCATATGAATCGGTTCAAATTTTATTCAATTCGTTTTTTGGCGAAAAGAATTAATGAAAAATTTTACTAATTGAGTGCATGAATGATTCGTGAATTAATTCAAAAATTAATGATTCATTTACAGCTCTGCTGTGTATAAGAGTATTGGAAGGGTCCGCATGTTCTTTAAATCAAATCCCATTGAGAATATTTGGAAGAATTAACCCGTCGTTTTTACGTATAAACCCGTCAATATGAAAGCATTTTTCATCTAATAGAAGCAGTTATTGATGCGTGGAGATCTATAACGGAAGACCTGCGAATAAATCTGGAACACAGTATGTCTGATCGAATTTTCGAGTTGATTGAAGAAAAAATTAAGCCTCAAGCATTATTAAAACTTCTGCTTTAAAATATTTGTCTTAAATTTTTGTAAATTTTGATATATTAAATTAAGTGTATTTATAGTTATGAAACACTAATTGATTTTGTTATTCCTTTTTAAATAGTAAAATAAAAAATAAATTAATTGCATTTTTGTTAAATATTATTAATTTTCCTTTGGTTTTACATTTATGCCGGTTAAACTCTTCTACTTTTATTTAACTTATGAAAATTTAGTGAAATTAATGTGTAATTATAGTTTTGCAACGCAGTGTATATTGAATTGATGGTTAGAACCTTATTAATTTGTATGATGTCATGACGTGTTATTTGTATTAAAATTCTGCATAAAAATCTTACCGCTTTCGAAAATCCTATTTGGAAATGTCCTCAAAACTCTCTTGTTATTCAGATTTTATATCAATGAAAAATGGACAAAATAATACCAGCAAAATTTTGTGAATTAACGTAGTAACTTAAAAAAAAAAAAAATAATGAAAATGTCTCTTTTTTAGCGAACATTCCCTTATCATTTGAAACTAATATAACATTGAAATATGTAGCACAAAAATTGTTCTTGAACGATAAGAATTTCAAATTGTAAAAACCCAAAGTTTATTATAAGATACTCGAACATTTATCTTCTACGGCTTAAGAGTATCGGCCTATTTTTAGTACATGGCAACTGAAGAATTATTATTTAGTTGCTGAGTTTCAAAAACACATATTAAATTATTTAATATGAGTGTTTTTTTTTAAGATTATTCAAATTTGAAAATTGTTATCAAAAACTTTATTATTTTATTTGAATTTTACATATCTATCCTTCAATAACGTGGGAATTGGATTTTAATTAAAAATAACAAAAAAAAAAAAAAAAAAAAAACCGGCAGCCTAAAAAAACATTGTTGCAATATTCAGTTTGACTTGAGGAAAGAACAATTCTTATCAATTCGAGCATTTCTAAACCTGACCTCTAAAATATCAGCAACATTTGAAAACATAATTATTTGGATATCAATTGAAACATGTTTCACTTTGTGCTCTGAGCTGGGTGGGATATTACAAATGAATTGTGCACGTACACTAAATAAAGTTATAAGCAAAATATTTGGTTTTGTGGGAATTTATTTTTATTAAAAATTATTAATGCTTATCAACATTATATGTTTTATACGCTGAAAAAAAATATGTTTGCAAAAGAAGTGTAAATTATATTCTAAACCTCTACACAGAAAAAACTAAAATCGAGTTTCAAATAAAATATTTGTTGATTCAATTAAAAGTTTAATTGAATTCGATCCTATTAAGAAAATTGTAGCATCAATTAAAGTAATTTGTCTACCCGATGAAAAAAGTTCCGATATATGTATACAATCATATATAATCATATATAATCATATATAAGCATATATAATCATATATAATCATATATAATCATATATAATCATATATAATCATATATAATCATATATATTCATATATAATCATATATAATCATATATAGTCATATATAATCATATATAATCATATATAATCATATATAATCATATATATAACTTATTATCGCATTATGCCATAGCAGATCCAATACACAGAAAAAAAATATTTCCTTACTTTTTTCAATTAAATCGATGAAAATTTTAAAAGTTGGCAAATAAATATTTGCTCAAATTCGAAACTTGCTTCACATTTTTTATACTATCGCTCAAAATATATTGTTGTTGTTTTTGTAATATTTATATATATAGTTGGTTTTTTATAAATGTTTATGTATTAGTAATAAATATTTTAAATCCATTTAAATTAGATTTTTAATAATTCTCATTTGGTTTATTACTTTATAAAGTTAAACGATTTAATTTCAGTTGTTTAAGTGTGAATATTTAATTATTTTAAAACATTGTGCAATTTTTAATGGGGTTTCGTGCTGTTTTGCCTGCCATTTTTAACGTTTTTCGTGCCAAAAGACTTGCCCTGATTATTATATATAAAAGTGATAGATGGTTTTATTGTATCATATATATTTATATGTATTTATACATGGAAGTATATATGATCTCATATTTAGCTATATCAAGTATATATGATGAGACAAAAATGATCAACTTATATATAACATGAGATATAACGATATATGATGAGACAAAAATGACCAACTTATATATAACATGAGATATAACGATATATGATGAGACAAAAATTACCAACTTATATATAACATGAGATATACTAAAAATGTTTGTAAAAATAAATATCCCTGTTAAAAATCGACATATATGGATCCATCCATGAGCACACATGATTCATAAAGATCCACATGCATCCATAAATGATTCATATGTGTTCATAAATGATTTATATATTTGCTTAAGTGATCATATATCTTCACGAGTGTGCATTAACGAGAAATGAGGCAAAATTTGCATATACATAAATACATTTCCATACATGGTCATATGTGTCCATTAACGAAAATTGAAGTAATATTTACATGTATGATCACATACGAACTCTTATGAGCATATATATATGAATCCTATATGGTGGCATATGAAAATGTATGATTTCCAATGACTTCATATTTGAGCATGAATGAGTTCATACATGTTCATAAATGGATTCATATATGTTGATTTTTAACCGGCATTATATACAAATATATATCGTTACATATGGCCACATATGTAATTACATATATATAAGTATATCAAGACATATATGACTATATATTACCTTTTTTAGTGGGGTATTTAATAGATTATATTTCCTATTAAGGTTTTAATCGTATATATTAAAAATTTAATGGAATATTGCTTTTAATTTAAAAAAAAATTTAGTAGGTACTATTAAAACTTTAATTAAAATTTGCAAAACATCGCAAAATATTGGGGGGAAAGATCACAAAAATTTAAAAACAATAGCCAAAATTAAAGGATTAAAAAAACGTCTCCAAAATTTAAAAAAAAAAAATCATCAAAATAGGAAAAAAATATTTTTTAATTAGGTTTGTTCCCGGTTAAATACTTCAACTCTATAAATCCTCATTGAAAAGTTTTGTTGATTTTGACAAAAAAACGTGTTACTTTTAATAAAATATACAAATTTTATATAATTTTTGTTCCTACACATAAAAAAAATGTTTGCCAACAAATTAGTTAGATAAAAAACTTTCCATTTACAAGTTTCGAAGCTTAAAAATTAAAAACTTGTATAATTTATACAAAAACATAAATTATACAAGTTTTTTTAATTTTTTAGCTTCGAAACTTGTAAAAGTTTACCAATTTTTTTAGTGTACGTATTTAGCAAGATACAAACAGTATTTTAAATAAATTTTGCAATACTTTATATTTTTTTTGCCGCATGTATTTGAAATAATGATAAGGATTTTTTTATTATTTTAATTAATATTTTTTATTACTGCTTGTAATTCCTGTATTACGTATTTTCTCACGATATTTTGTGATTTGAATTTTACTACAAAATTTTTGCTTTATATTAATAATTTTTAATCGAAATTTATTTATTAATCCTTCTGTGGCATTTCAGTTGAATATAACTTAATCGTATCATTTATTGGAGTTTTTATTTTTAAACTTCTTAGAATTTTAATACGTGTTAATTTATTAATTTACTGCGTTTTATTTTCTTATGATGTTTTGAAATAATGAAATATTATTTATTTTTTATTACAGGTTTTTTTTTGTGATAAAAATAAGTTGGTAAGTTGAGAAACTTTTTTAATTTAATAAGTGGATGTCAGCAAGTTTTTTTTAAACGTATTTCAGTATGTTAAACTCAAAATGTCATGGTAATTTTCAAATCTAAAAAAAAAAATTTAGTTCAGGCCTAACAAAAAATGTACGAATCTGTCCCAAAATTAACCGAACTGATGTATAGATAGTTTGAAAAAAATTACTTTGATGAAAAGTGGCAACCTTATGAAACATATGTTTTAAGTTTCAAGGCGCCACGTTGTTTAGTATTTTTTTTTGAGCCATCAAAAATAAACGATCTCAGTGAATTTGTAAACATGGAAAAAATTGATCAACGTTATGTTCAATTTCAATTTTCAATTCTTTATTCATAATAATATTATACAAGTATTTATAATAATTTTTTTGGTTTTTCATATATAGAGAGTTTATATCAAGTAAATATGTTCTACTCAAAAATTCATTTTTCTTACATTTAAAAATTAAAAAGGAACACTTAATATTTATTTTTATTTGAGGAAAATTTAAAAAAAATCTCTTTCAAACAAAAAAAAAAAAAAAAAAAAAATTATTTATAAAAACTTAAATTATAAAAAGACTAGACTACTGATGATACCGCCATGTTAACGATATGCTGATGTTGAGATAACTGACATATTTGATCAAAATTTTGTTTCAGCCGTTTATTTTAACGTTTACCATTTCGATGTTGTTAATATTGTGCAATCTTCTAGTTGAGTAGTGCCAAGGAAGGTTATATATCATTTTCAATAACTTGTTCTGTGAGATTTGTAAATTCTTAATATGACAATATATTTGCCCATACGGGGGCGCCGTAAAACATAATTGACTGAAATATAACTTTTAATATATATAATTATTTTATTTTCGCAACTCAGTTTGGAGTTTTTATTAATGAAAGGAAATAGTATTCTTTTAGTAACATTAATTTTATCTATGACGTATGAAACATGATCTTTAAAGTTTAGTTTTGGATCTAAAATTACACCTAAGTATTTAACTTTGGGATCCCAGGATATATTGGTTGTTTCGAAAAGTAGACAACGTTGTTGTATAAAGCACTCTTTCCTTTTTCTTGAAAAATAGATGGCTTGTGTTGTTGAGCTATTTATGATGATTTTCCATTTTGTAAAATAGTCACGTACAATAGTTAATAATGATTCAAGGTTGTTCATTATATCTTCTGCTAAGTTTCCTGGGCACAATAAAGCTGTGTCATCAGCAAATATAGAAGTTGTATATCCATGAAGATCTGGAAAGTCTGCTGTATATATATTATAGAGAATCGGTGACAAACATGACCCCTGTGGGCAACCTGCAGTAACATCAACTTTGTATGAAAATGATTTTCCTATATGAACTTTAAACTCTCGATTTTTGAAATAACTTTGTATGTAATGCAATACTTTCCTTTGAAAGGTCTCAGTCCACAGAATATTAAAGCCGAGGTATATTCTACTCTGTTTTGTTAAATTTCACAAGTTGTTTTTTTTTTTTTGGTAATTTATTCAAGTTTATGCTATGTAAAATTTACGTTGATGAAAAATAAAATAAGCTACAGATATATTTTGCTAATAAAAAAAAAAATAAAATACAAAAAACACTTAGAATTTAGTTTGACATACACAAAACAATATATATATTAGATATAGCAATATCGAACATAAAAGCATAATAGAGGTGGAGTTTCCTAAGCATTTTATTTCTGATGCAATTTAATTATATAAAAAGAATGTAAAATTGACTGTGAAAAACGAATAATTATAAAGAATGTAAGTAATATCTTACATCTTATATTAGTTAAAAATGTTTTATTTTTCATTCATTCAATTCATCCAATTTTCTTTTTTACTTCTCATCGGGTAAATAAAACAATACGGGTAAAGCGTTGATCTTTTTGCTTCAAAATTTATAATTTGGGTAAAAATCTTCTACCCCTTCTACACTGGTTCTCTGAAGATTTTCGGTGACGCGAAATGAAACATGTAAGGACCTGTCAGTAGATAAACTGCGGATGAAGAGATTTTTTACTTAATAAATAAACATTGCACGGTTTTTTTTGTTTAACAAAAAACAAATGATCTTGAACTTGAATAGTCTTGCTCACATCATAATTTATGATAAAATATCGAAAAATAAACTTTTGGTTTTAATTTTTTTAAATTTAAAAGTAAAACGTTTAATATCTTATGCAGGGTGATTCAGTCACGATCCGCCGAATTTCACCAGCGTATTCCTTGGCTCATTTCATGAAAATATGTCCACTACGACCATCCCCGAAAATGCAAGTGTGCGAAAAGGCAGCGGTTAGAAAATTTTTGGATTGGTAGTCGGAGAGTAGTAGGGTAGTGGTCGAACCACCCTGTATATAAATACAAAAATCTAAATACTAATTGTATTGTTTTTTTTAAGCACAATTTGTTGAATTTATAACGACGCAGAATTTGGAAACTTCTCAAGATGTTGGACATTGTAAACACGTCATGTTTAACTGCATCTAGGTATTTATATTCGTTTTTAAGTATATTTATTTAAAAAGGTGTTATTTGTTGTTAAATTTTTAATTTTAATAAAATTTTGTAACGACATGATGCTTGTTAGGAAAAGACCCTTGCCACGTGTTTGATTACTAAGAAGACAAGAATGGAGCAAAATTGACGATTAATAGATTTTTTGTTAAAGCTCTGCCTATTCTGGAGCTTCTCTAAAACTTAGGGTTCTGATGAGATCTTTAGCTAGATCGAAATACTAGTATCAACCTAGCTAATATGTTTGATTTGGTTTTTTTTTTTTTTTTTGCAAATATGCGAAGTTTGAAAGCTCGTTATAATTCAAAAATATCGTTAAAATAATCTCGATGTATATAAAAACAAAAAACTAATAATTATAATATAAGTTATAATGGAGAATTTTTTTTTACAAAAAATAAATAGTTTATTGATCCTGGAAAACGTTGTAATATTATAGAAAAAACTTCGGCTTATTTACATATACATATATCACTTCGAACATTTACCTAAACGTTTTGACAAAATTGTCGTTAATTTTATGTAGTTGTATATATAATAACCAGGAAACTTTGTAAACTATTACTCAAATTTTGGTAAATGATACACTTTTTTTTTCTGCGTGTTGGCATAGATTTGAAAACGTCAAATGTCACTGCGAATATAGTTTCTCTGCGAACTTAAAATAATATGTCAGTAAAAACAACTGATAAATCATTTAAATTGACAGTAAGTTCGATAGTTTTCTGGCTTAAAATAATAATTATCATTTAGATTAGTTAACTTTTGGTTTTATTTAATCTATATTCGCCTGAAACAGAAACTCGTTTGAATTTTTAACGAAAATTTGTACCCAAATAAGATTTTTTTGCATATTACAGTAAAACTTGCTTAAGACGAACTCGGTTAAGACGAACCCTCGGTTAATACGAACTAATTTAGAAGTCCCGACGTTTTGGCAACAGTTTTCATATAAAATACATCTTTTAATACGAACTCGGTTAATACGAACCCTCGGTTATTACGAACTGTTTTAAGCAGTCCCAAAAACTCGTCTTCATACAAATTGCCATGTTTAGTACACTCTTTATCCGTTTAATGGGATAGACCTAATATGAATTTCATATCCGTGGATGACTTTCTAGATATAGATGCTAATGTGTTGACGTCACATACTTTATCAGTTGAAGAAATATTGGAAATTGTTAATCCTTCCGATGTTGAAAATTTGTCAAGTGATGAAGAAGTCGAAATAGATTAGGAAGTACCTAATATACAAACGGTACACAATAGCTTAATAAACATAAAAAAAAAATTTATTCGAACAAAATCGTGTGCCGAAAAAGCTGACAATCATATTTTGGTAATAGAAAAACTTATAACGAATGAAATCGTTAATTCAGTCATTCAGAAATAATTAAAAACTTTTTTTTTTTTTTTTTAAATGAAGAATTTTAATTGAATTTTTAATTGTGGATGCATGAAATGCTAATTTTATTTTTTATTTATGTAAAAATCTTGTTTTTGTTTTAATAAATACATATTTTTTATCGTTAAAAAACCCCCGCTTAATACGAACCTCGCTTAAGACGAACTATTTTTTTTTTGTCCCTCGGAGTTCGTCTTAACCGGGTTTTACTGTATTTGGTCTTACCACACTCTTTAGCGAAGTCATTGTCCGACTGACATTATTCAGTAGATTCGGATATATATTTTTTTTTTATTATATTTTCTAATTCCACGTTAAGTTTTAAGATTTTTTTTAAAGACTTGAATCTTTCTTGAGGTTTTAAAATCGCCTAGTTTTTGAGGTTTTAAAATTGCACATATAGATATACCGTTTGCCAATGCAAATGTGCGTGATAATAACACAAATCTCTCTTTTTGGTCCTATTTTCCAGCGTGAACATTTTTAAAATTACGAATAAATTCTGCATAAAATAAAAGTTTTTGTTAAAAGCGTAAATTTAAAATAAATTTTCTGAAACGGGGCGGTGGTATAATGGACTTCGATACAAGTTTTATAAATATCTAAACAAGGCGAAATACATAAAAAATAAAATTCACAGTATTATTTAAATCACGTCTGTAATGTATTGTCCTCATACTAAATTTTAAACTGAAATCAAATGAAAATTTACAGATGATAACTCAAAGATGTTTAATATGAAACCCCCCAGAGTTAAAATTATTTTCAAATTTCCGTTAAAAAACGTATTAACAAAATTTGTACTAAAACTACGTTCTGCATTGAACTAACGTACTCTGAATCTAAAGTACTAAAGATACGAAAAGAATGCAACTGTGTGTTTATTCTGGTACTACCAGAATGCGCAGAGGGCTGCGCCAAACAAAATAATCGACGGCGGCGACTGAAAAAAAATGTTTGGCGGCGGCTCAAAGCTGACTGCAATCAGCTCATACATAAAATCGGCTTACATGAGAGGTATTCCGACCAGGACCAGCAGATCTTAATGAACTTCGGCTATGTTGTAGATAATAAAAATTTGAGCGATGCGTTTTTTTTTTTAGCTGCCCAATTTCATGGTTAGACATTACGAAGTGTGTTCAAAAATTACCCCATTTTACATTTTTTTCGGTTTATTTAGTTCTATTTCAAGTAATTCTAGATGAACTTGGTATCAAATGAAATATTTTTTGAAGACACAATCATTGGTATACAAATTATGCCGAAAAACTTTCAATTCTATTTTAGTTAATTAAAAAAAATGTGTTGTATGACACACAAAAAAAAAAAAAAACTAAATGTAATATTTTTTTTTTTTTTTTTAATAATATATTGTAATATTGTCTAAAATTGTAGGGTGCTTTGACTTATTTTCTAAGGCAACATGCAGTTTGCTATGTTTTACGTGAATATTACAATACAAAATAGGTAATTTCTTTTCGACTTTTATGTTCGAAAAATCACCTATAATTTTAGGTAAAGCAATTTTAAAAAAAGGTAATTCATACTTCTTTTTGGAATTATATCGCTGATTTTAGGTAACAACTATATGCCTAAAATACTATAAAACAATCTCCTGAATAACAACATATGAAAACGTACATTTTTATTACTGAAAATACAACCAAAATTATCTAAACTACTTCCGCAAACTCTCCTTTTTATGAGCCTGCAAAGCGTAAGCGGAACCTTTAAGACTTTTGATGGACGAAGATCATGGGTAGGCATGCTGCTTGAAAGGGTTAATGTGTAGCTTCACCTTATTGACCTGTCTATCTTGGTGCATCATATTACTTGCATCTGCTATTTGTACATATAAAAAAAGAATTTAATATTACAATAAATAAATATGCTACCAACTCAATATTTACCTCGATCAACAATTTTATTGTTTGTTGATTTATATTTTTAAAATTAAATATATAACATGTTGTTTGCTGAAAAAATTTTAAGAATAAAAAAATAATATTACGTTTTATATTTCAAAATAAAATCAGTAATTGTAAATATTATGAAATACATATGTACTACCTATGCCAACTAAGGCAATATGACCTCTCGTATTTTTTGTGAGTTAGCTAAAAAAATGCATAGTAATGAATATTAAATTTCATCGAATGGGTGTCTCAGCTTTTTCCAATATTCAAAATCGTTCGGTTTTTATGTGACTTCTTCCGAAGAGCATTTTCCCCTATACATATTTCAAAAAATTGAAAAACATGGCAACTCTGGGTCAACTATATAGGCAATATGGGTATGCACATTTTTGTTTTTTGATTACTTGTACAAATCCTGTGTACGAACAAATATAGTTTTCGTAAAGTAAAGACAAGTACAAAAACAATTGATCTTTTAACCCTATTTTTCAGCCCTTAAACATGAGATTGGGCAGCTAAAAAAAATTATTGTGTCTTTTGTTTTGCTCCTTAATATTATTACACTCAAAGAAGTCTGCTGAAATTGACGGTTAAAGCAACTGTATATTCGGTTGAAAAGCCGTCAAAGGCAATTACCGTTAAATTAACAAAAAAATTAGTTGTTTTAATTGTTAAAAATAACGAATAAATGTAGTTAAATTAACTATCAATGTCGTAAATGTAATGTGCAATTTTTGAAGTGAGTTGTTTTTACAACATTGATAGTTATTTTTACTACATTTATTAGTTACTGTTTTTAACAGCTTTTTTCGGTATGTTAAAAATCGTTTTCCTACATCTTACTTGAAATGCGACGTCAAAATTTCCAACGGTGCCCCAGTTATGACGTTTGTATGCATTTGGAGATACAATGCACTTTTCTTATTAATTCCAAACTATAATATCAATAACAACAAAAACAAACAAAATCAGAATTTTTAAAAACTCGATTATCTTCTATTTATAATTAGCTAACAAAAATGAACTGTTTACTACAAAATTTTTGTTTTGGTTGTTGTTTATTAAAATACTAAAACAACTGTATTTATATACATATAAGATATTACTTACCTTCTTCATAATTTTTCGTTTTTCACATAATTAGGGTTCCGAAGTTATTGCATTAATAATCATGTTTTGTGTACATAAAAATCGTAAAAAATGCACTTAAAATTAAAAAAATATGCATTTATTATTAGTTTTATTAAAAGTAGTTTAAATAAATTTGTATCTTAAAAAGTGGTAAAACATTTTAATCATCATAAGAAAGTTAGTAATTCTATTTTTCTGTAATTTTTGCCTTTTTTTTTATAATAATACGTTTAAAAACAATATATATAAATTTTAAAAATAAAAAGCTGATTTTAGTAAAATGTCAAAAAATTTTCATATGCAAATGTATGCATTTATAGCAAATATGCAAGAAAAGCATACACAATATGCATTAAAATATGAATTTATAGCAAAATATGTTGGTTGGTTCAAACAAAAATAAAAAAAATTAATAAAAATGAGGTACGTCGTAAAAGCTTACATTCGCTTTACAAGAATCTAGTGCAAAAGGAATAAAATCGTCGTGTTTACAGTAAAAGCATTATGGCTCAAACAATGCAATTACCGACGTGATGGGAGGATCATTAGTTATGAAAACAAATGTCGTCGTCATCATGTCCAACCGCAGTAAAAAGCTGTTGTAAGCTGTGTGTGAATCAGGATAAAACACGGCAGACGTGCTGGAAATGTAAATAAAAAATACTCTATTATGTTGCAAACAATATTTTTGTTAAAATTAATAATTTATTTAACAACAAAAAACACTTTTTTTAAATAAATATACTTAAAAAAGAATATATATACCAAGATGTAGTTAACCATGATGTGTTTACGATGTCCAACGTCGTGAGAAGTTTCCAAATTGTGCCTTAAAAAAACAATTCAGTTAGTATTAAGACTTTTGTTTTTATATTCATATAATATATTTCTTACCTTCTTCATAATTTTTCGTTTTTCACAGCCAATTTTACATTTTTTTTATTTTATTAAATTGAAAATGAAATGCTTAAGAAACAATACCTTCGTTATGCTTTTATGATCGATATTGTCATATCTAATGGGGAATGGTAAATTTATCTCATGGGTTTATTGTTTATTCATCTTATGGCTTATAAATGTCATATGAAACCGATGCAACAAAAATGTTTACATTTACGCTGTTAAAACGAGAATGATTTAGGTGTCATTTCATTGCCGTGTGTCGTAAAAAAGATACATGATTGATACCCAGTTAGTACAACGATATTTACATTAGATTTCTGAATATTTAAGGTGTTGCAACTAAAATTAAGTTGAATTAACCGAACTTTGTTGTGAAAACTAATGTTAAGTTGTGCCCACCGACTGAAGTTCGTAATATCCGAATTTAAGTCGTATTAACAGCGTTTCAGTTGGCAAATAGTTAAATTTTTCTCTGTGTGTACAAACTATTTTATATTGTTGGAAAGGTTTTAAGGTTTTAAGGTTTTTTTTTTTTTTTTTTTTTTGAAAGAGAAGCAACACTCAGGAAATTCTTCCTATTTATTAATGTGTTGCTTTCTTTGGAAAGGGGATAGTGGAGAGATGAAAGGTGGTGAAAGATGAAGGGCTTCAAACATGGCAACACTGTTATTGCGTGAGATGATAAGTCGTAGAACAGTTGTTGGTCGCCACCTGATGTAGAGTTGGCGAATTTATTGAAGCTTTTTGTTTCATAGTCCTGATTAATTATTTTTACTTCGGTGGGGTTAAGTGCTATGGGAACACCGAAGGTGGGCGCAGCGATACATATAAGTGATACATATTATTTTTCTAAATTGATGTTGTCGTCACCGGGAATCGAACCCGGGACCATCTGTGTAACAGTCCAACGCGCTAACCATTACAATGTTGGACTACCAACTAAAAAGCTCTAGATTAGAAAAAAAATCAAAATAAAAGTGAATTCAAAATATATTAAGAAAAAATAAATAAAAGAAATCCATTAAGAAATTAAAAAGTTACAGTGGCAACTTATCATTAAAAAATCGGCGCCTTATTTCAAGCTGGCTTTACACTGCAGTCACACGATCAAGATTTTCTTGATAGTCTTTTACATATACTGTTCGTCAAAATATGTAAAAATTTACAGCTGTGACGTAGGCTGCACGCAAGTTGAAAGCAATTTAAGAACTACAGCAAGGAAAAACAAAAACAACTTCAAAAGAATTGTAATCAGCTGTTTTCTTGAACGTAAATTGATACATTACACTTGAAAGAGAAATCTGAAGCAAGTTCGTTTCAATTTTAGAAAGTGTGAGTGTATTGGTAAAAAAGTGTGAGTGTATTAAAACTTGAAAGGCAAAACTTGATCGTGTAACCCTCAAGTTAAGCCGAAAAATGTTTGGCGGCGGCGGCGGCTAGAAAAAATTGACGGCGGCTCGGCTCAGCCTGCTTAAGCCGGCATGGCGTTGGTCTCTGTTAGTGCGAGTTTTCCTTTTGTGTTTTCTTTAGTTTAAGAGAAAATATTCCCTACAAGAAGACTACCGGTCATTTTACTAGTTATATTACCGGTAGTGTTGACCAATATATTGGTTAAAGTTTCTATTAGTTTATTAAGAGCAAAATGAAAAAACTAACCGAAACTCTAGTGTACATGTGAATTTGCCTCTCTCTCTAACTAATTAATTTCACAAGACTACAGGACATATATCTGTACTGTTTACTCTGCTGCTTTAAATTAGTCAATGATAACCTTAATAATGGTTAATGCTAACTAGTTATTCATAACGTTAATATTGGTTAGCAATAACTAGTTACACCTAACTTATATATCCGTCATACCTAACCTTTATGAAATAAAACTTTGTTATTGAATTTTCATTTAAAATTCAGATTTTTATTAAATAAAAGTAAATGATAAATAAAAAAATAAACTTATTAATAAATTAATAATAATAAGAAGAATAGGTCATCAGTAAATAGGCCACGGATTACACTGCCGACATCTTCCGATGTACCCTTGAGCTTATACATGTAGTTAACCTGTAAAAAATATATATGTGATATTTAAATTTACAAATTATTTTCTTAAATTTCAGATTTTGTTACCGTTGCTTGGGCAAAATCTTCGGCCTTTAGCTTCTCCTCCATCTAATTTACCGCTTCATCAGACCGCAAAGGAAGCATGGCTGCCACTTCGTTTAACTTTCTGTCTATATTTTCGCCAGTAAATAACATTTGTTAATTTTATAATATATAAAATTGTTTATTTATATTTACCTTGATCTTTGTCCACAGCTTTGTTGGCAGCCAAATTTTCCTTTTCAGAATTTGTATATTCCTTACTAAGGCTAAATTGTTTTTTTTTTTTTTTATTAATTTTTGGCCTGGAAAATATAGTGAAATATATCAAATAAATTTTTGCATTTGTACATTCGATGTTCCACTCTAACACATATGTTAGAGTGAAACAAGTAATGCAATATTTACCTGCTTTGCCACTAGCAACAATTTTTCCTCAATACATTTGATCCAAAAAAATCCCCAAAATTTCCAAAACCCAATTTGCATACTAATTTTATTTTTTGGCCAATAAATAAGTAAAATTAAAATAAAAATATTCCATATATTTTAATACAACTTCTATTTAAATGAAAATTAAATAATTATTTACATAAATTTCTATAAAACAAATTCAATAAATATTATAAAAAAATACCATAAAATTGTATTTCAAAAACGAAACAGTGGCAGCGCCGGTAGCAGAAATTCAATGTAAAATTGTTGCAAGTGTGTTGGTAAATAAATGTTTTTTTTTTTAGTTTTGGTTATGCATTTCTTGTAGGGTTGTTTTGTAAATAAATATAAAATTAGAAAATATGATTTTACCCTTATTATTATTAAATAGTACTACAAAAACATTCATAAATAATGGAAATGTGATAAAAACATCACATTGTGTACCAGCTTTTATGAAATTCTATTCAACCAAATTGGAAAGTAGTGATAAAGATACTATAACAATTGGTGATGTAACTACAAATATAAAATTACCAAAAAATCCGGAATTAGTGCCACAAAAATATGGTAAGTTGTTCAGGGAATATCAAAGAAGAGTCTTTAATAGGAAATTCCTTATTCCAGTGCAATATGCTGAAGATGGCTCTATGGAATTGACACAATCGGCTTTACATCATTTACGATGGATGCTACAAAAAGACGCATTAAAACAAGATATGTTCCTTTTGGGACAACCTGGTCCCTTGAGAAGACAATTGGCAATGCAATTTTTAGAATTGACTCAACGTGAATTGGAATATATTGCTTTAAGTCGTGATACTACCGAAAGTGATTTAAAACAAAGACGTGAAATAAAAGACAAAGCTGCCATTTATTATGATCAAGTAAATCGAATGTGAACTTTGTACTTAACCAGCAAAAACAGGGCTGCAACGCATTACCAGACTATATACTCGCCACAATACTTTTGCTCGCGATGTCCCAAAAGTAATAGTTACAATTTTGTAAGTGTACCTTATCCTTACCTGGGTATCCATTATTATGAGCCTTTTTGTAAACGTTAGGGTAATGGGTACATATTACTTTTTGAACATTACCAACAAAAGTAATGTAGTGGGTAAATAGTCTGGTAATGAGTTTGAAGGCCTGTTTTTACTATATTTTAGATCCCATTAATAAAAATTATTTGTTAACTTAACCAGTAAAAACAGGGCTGCAACGCATTACCAGACTATTTACTCGCCACATAGTTACTCTTTTGTAAGTGAGAAGGTAATGGGTATCCATTATTTTGTGCCTTTTTGTAAGCAGTAGAGTAATGGGTACATATTGCTTTTTGAACGTTGCCAACAAAAGTAATGCAGTGGGTAAATAGTCTGGTAATGAGTTTGAAGGCCTGTTTTTTGCTGGATTATTATATTTTAGATCCCATTAATAAAAATTATTTGTTAACTTAACCAGCAAAAACAGGCATGCAACGCATTACCAGACTATTTACTCGCTACATAGTTACCCTTTTGTAAGTGAGAAGGTAATGTGTATCCATTATTTTGTGCCTTTTTGTAAGCAGTAGGGTAATGGGTACATATTACTTTTTGAGCATTGCCAACAATAGTAATGCAGCGGGTAAATAGTCTGGTAATGAGTTTGAAGGCCTGTTTTTGTTAGATTACTATATTTTAGCTCCGATTTCATTAATAAAAATTATTTGTTTTTCTATTAAGTGTGCGGTACGTGCTGCTGTTAATGGTCGCATTTTAGTTTTAGATGGCGTGGAACATGCGGAACGCAACGTTTTACCCATTTTAAATAATCTTTTGGAAAATCGTGAAATGCATTTGGAAAATGGTAAATTTTTAATGGCTCCCGAACATTATGATAAATTATTAGAGGTAGACATTTTGTTTTTATACACAGAGAGAATATTTTTAGGCGAGTTTTAATGAACATTTTCAATAAACTAATGAAGTTTTTGCATTAATTTAATGAACATTTAGAGCGGACCAACTTCAGTGACAGTTTATAGATCTAATGTATAAATTCATTGATATCATGCAGATAATTCTCTCAGTGTGTTTTTTTTTTTTTTTTAAATAAGAAATTTGTGTTTATACTATCTTTTATTTTTTCAGACTTATTCTAAAGAAGAATTAAATTCTTGGGGTCTTTTACGTGTCTCCGAAGATTTTCGTGTGATAGCTTTAGGTTGCCCTACTCAAAAATATAAGGGTACTCCTTTGGATCCTCCGTTAAGATCTCGTTTTCAATCGCGTAATGTTTCACATTTTTCATTTGAGGTAAGTTTTTTATAAAATATCTTAGTTTAAACTACAACCGAAAACTTGTAGTTTTTAAAAACTTTTTTGCTATTGATTAAAAAAAAACTTTCACTTTCTCGCTCGGGGACAATATTGACCCATAGAAAAAAAAAACATTTATTGCGCATAAAAAAACCAAATTTTTGTTAAAGAAGAAAACGTATCACATAATTAGGATAATGTTTTTTACTAACAAAAAGTAAAAAGCTTGAAAATACATATCGCACTTGATCAACAAGAGGGTATTAACTCAAAATTTTTAAAATATCACTTTTTTCAAGAAATCAACTAACAACATCAATATCTATCTATTGTAAAAATTTCAACGTATTCCAATTACTCTTTCATCTCGAAAACCACTTTTGAGACCATTTTCATGATAATGTAGTGATTACTTTTATTTCAACAAAAAGGTATTATTTCGAGTTAATACAAAAGTTCAAATAGAAATGAATCGTGTATTTTCATAAAAAAGGTATTATTTTGATTTGAGCCTTTATTTATGTTAAAAATAATCAAACTGTTTTATTTATATTTGGTTCTATTTTGAGTTGATACTGTTTTGTTGATAAAATTAGTTTTATTCTATAAATTTAAATCAATAAAATTTCAAAAAAAATGGTATTAACTCAAAAAATTGTTTTTTTTTTTTGCAATGAGTGGTAAAATTTAAAACAAAAACAATGTATATATATTTTCAAATGGAATTTGCTTATTATGATATGTTTGAATTTTTAAATTCTGTTAAAATGTGGCCATAAACAGTTTTTTGACACTACTGAAAATTTTAAAATTTTGAGTTAATACCCTCTTGTTGATCAAGTGCGATATGTAGTGTATTTTTTTTATAGAGGTATAGAACTTTGAAATGGAATAAAACAAAGATGAATTTTTTAAATTTACATGAAATTTACTTTATTCGAAAGATAATCTTCTGGCATTATAATTTAAATATGACTTCTGGCATATGACCGCCACGGCTGGCTCGGACGCAGTCTAATCTGGAGGTCCAATTTTCGATGACTTTCC
Organism: Delia radicum; assembly: GCA_021234595.1. Lineage (NCBI taxonomy): Eukaryota > Metazoa > Arthropoda > Insecta > Diptera > Anthomyiidae > Delia > Delia radicum. The sequence continues at coordinate 223,038,640 of CM037852.1, read as the reverse complement.
AACATTTGTGGCCGTATATTTACAATAACGCGGCGAATGTTATCCTCCAAGTGGTCAGTCGTTTCGGGCTTATCGGCTTAGACTATCGCGTTGTGGTGTAATGGTTAGCGCGTTGGACTGTTACACAGATGGTCCCGGGTTCGATTCCTGGTGACGACAACATCAATTTAGAAAAATATGTATGAGTTTTCTATCCCTTATATATATCGCTGCGCCCACCTTCGGTGTTCCCATAGCACTTAACCCCACCGAAGTAAAATAATGAATCAGGGCTATGAAACAAAAAGCTTCAATAAATTCGCCAACTCTACATCAGGTGGCGAGCAACAACTGTTCTAAGATTTATCTACTCGCGCAATTACAGTATTGCCATGTTTGAAGCCCTTCATCTTTCACCACCTTTCATCTCTAAACAATCCCCTTTCCAAAGAAAGCAACACATTAATTAATAGGAAGAATTTCCTGAGTGTTGCTTCTCTTTAAAAAAAAAAAAAAAAAAAAAAAAAAGAACCCTGATTTTCAAAATAAATTTGCACAATTTGGAAGCGTTGGTCAGGCGTCAGTCTATTCATGTTGAAATGCGAAACTAAACATAAATCACTCGACAGCTGACAAAGTGGATGCCAGTTAAAAAAGTGTTGGCAACATAAAGTTCTATACCTGTATGAAAAACACCCTTTATATTAACTAATCACAGAAAATCGAGAATGTTAATTGAACAACATGAGTTATTTTTGTCTTTTCTTACAAGTTTTGCTAACAGCTTTAAATCTTAAAGCTTTTTATTTGCCAGTTCTAATAATGTGTTTTTTAAATCAAATTTTATCTTTAATATCAGTTATTTTAACTGTCTTTTCATTTAGTTCTATAAGTTATACGTTTAAAGTTATAATTTACCCTAGTTTTCTTTAATTTCCAGGAAATGTTAATTGAGTTACGTTCACAAGCACCTAATGTCCCAGTAGATAACTTAAAAAGTCTACTTTCCTTTGGACTGGCAGTACAATCGGCCGATTCTTCAGCCAATTTACCAGATTTTCCCTTAGATAATTTACATTTGGTGGCCAAAATGATAGTAAGTTTTTTTTTTAATAATTGCTACCAAAGCCACACCATTAATTTAATGTTCTTCTCTTTCAGAATTTCAATACGAATTTAACTTTACACGATGCCTTAATACGTTTATATCCTTATCGGACTACATTGAAAAGAGAACAACAAACTCGTATAGAAAATCTATTAAAATCTTTTAATATTCCAACACAACCCACCAAAGCGGTTAAAACGATTTCTAGTCAAAAGGCAGCTACTAATAATGTAGTAGACTTTAAGATAGACGATGTAGAAGTTAAAATTCCAGGTGGTCATCATGTTTCTGTAACACAAAAACAAAAAGAGTTTGTAGATTTAGATCATCAACGTAATATTTTGGCACAAATGATCCAGTCCATAAGTGTGGGAGATATTTGTTTAATGGGACAAAAGGGCGTAGGGAAATATACCTTAACACAACATTTAATGCAGTTACTGCAACAATCTCTGGAACCTATGGTATTATATGAAGATATGACTTCTCGCGACTTGGTACAACAACGTATTACCACCGCCGAGGGAGATACCATATGGAGAGATTCTCCTTTAGTCAGAGCAGCTAAAACCGGATCCATAGCCTTATTAAATGGTATACATCGTTTACATAAAAGTACAGTCACCGTATTACAAAGATTAATACATGATCGTGAACTTCAATTGTGTGATGGTACTACACTATTGGGTAAAGAACGTTATGACTGCCTAATGCAGCAAGGTTTTACTAAATTACAGTTGGCGGAAAAGGGTATTTTAAAAATACATGATAGTTTTCGCTTAGTAGCCTTAGCCGAACCACCAAATCCTAATACTACAGCACAAAATTGGTTAACACCCGAAATGTTGAGTTTATTCTTATACTTGGAAGTTAGACCATTGCAACAATCGGAGGAGTATAAAATTATGAAAAAATTATATGGAAATATAGATGATAGTATCCACAAGGTTATAGATTTATCCCACATCTTAAGAGATTCTACGAATGCTACTTTACAAAACTTATCAGGCACTTTATCCACACGCCAATTATTGAAAATTGCTAGACGTATGTCCTCCTATCCTACAGATGTTTACGAAATTATACAAAACTCTTTTTTGACCAAATTTATGCCCGCCTTACCAAGAGCAGCTTTAGAAAATGCCATAAGAGAGGCTAATATACAACCTGAGACGAGTCGGGAAACTGCAAAAAAACAAATTTCTATTGAAAATAATATATTGAAAATTGGTAAAACTGAAATGAAATTGGAACAGGCTACTGAAGAGTCCAAAGTTCCTAGTACTCTATTTTATGAAATGCCACAACATGTAGCTTTATTAGAACGTTTGCTGCAAGATTTCTTAATAGGTGATCATTTACTATTGGTGGGTAATCAGGGAGTGGGTAAGAATAAACTTATCGATAAATTATTGCAATTGATGAATAAACCCAGAGAATATTTGCAACTTCACCGTGATACTACCGTACATAGTTTAACAGTTCAGTCTACTTTAAAAGATGGCCAAGTTGTCTATGAAGATAGCCCCTTAGTTAAGGCTGCAAAAACGGGCCATATTTTGGTTATCGATGAAGCTGATAAAGCTCCCGTAAATGTTACTTGTATTTTAAGAACGTTGGTAGAAAGTGGTGAAATGATGTTAACCGATGGTCGTAAAATTGTAGCTTCTGGTGAGCGTGAGTCAGCTTTAGAAGAAAATCCCTCACAAGAAATTATTGAAACTCATCCCAACTTCCGTGTGATAGTCTTAGCTAATCGTCCTGGTTTTCCATTTTTGGGTAATGATTTCTTTGCTTCTTTGGGAGATGTTTTCAGTTGCCATGCTGTTGATAATCCTTCTCCAGATTCGGAAATCTTTTTACTACAACAATATGGTCCTTCGGTACCTAAAAAAACTTTAGCTACCCTGGTTAATGCCTTTGGTGAATTACGGCAAATGGCAGATGAGGGATTACTAAACTATCCTTATTCCACTAGAGAGGTGGTTAATATAGTCAAGCATTTGGAAAAGTATCCTGATGAAAATATGTCCGAGCTAGTGGGTAATGTTTTAGATTTTGATAAATATCAACCTGAAGCCTTGGAACAAGTTACCGGGGTCTTGGCTAAACATGGTTTAGCTATAGAGGCCTATGCCCGTAATGAATTATTTGCTTTACGCAAGAAAAAAGAAATTCAATTGATGGTTAATCGTAAGAGTGGTTTAGGTGTTTCGGGTCCTAAATTTGGTAAAATAGATTCTAAAAATGAGCCACATGTGGGAGGTAATACCTGGGCTGGTGGTAGTGGTGGTCGTGATACAGCGGGTCTTGGCGGCAAAGGTGGTCCTTTTCGTTTAGATGCTGGTCATAAAGTGCATCAACTTTCGGACGAAGAAAAAGATGATATTCCAGAAGAAGTTAAAAAGGCCGCACGTGAAATGAATCGTAAGGCTTTTGAGGAAAAACTGAAAGAAATTAAAATGTCTGCTCATGATCATAAGCTCTATGCCCAGTTTAGTGAACCTATACATAAACAGGTTCAACAACTGAAAGCCGTATTGGATGCTATGCAAACCAAGTCCAAAGAAAGACAATGGCAAAAATATCAGACGCATGGTGAATTAGATGATACACGTCTCATAGAGGGTATTACAGGAGAGAAAAACATTTACCGCCGAAGAGCTGAGGCTAATCCTTGGGCTGATCATATACAAGAAAAACCTAATCGTTTAAGACTAGTGGTTGATGTGTCCGGTTCTATGTATCGTTTTAATGGTTATGATGGTCGTTTAGATCGTGAATTGGAGGCTGTCGTTATGGTTATGGAAGCCTTTGAGGGTTTTGAGAAGAAAATTGTTTACGATATTGTTGGTCATAGTGGCGAGGGTTGGGAAATTCCCTTTGTTAATGCCGGCAGTCCACCCCGCACAGATAAAGAACGTTTTGAGACTATACGCATGATGCATGCTCATTCACAATTTTGCTGGTCTGGTGATAGTACGATCAAGGCTGCGAAGGAGTCTGTCGATACTTTGGCTAAAGAAGATTATGATAATTCCATTGTTGTTGTGTTAAGTGATGCTAATTTATCGCGTTATGGTATACATCCGAAAGATTTTGCTAAAGCTTTAATGAATGGTGAACCAAAGGTTAAGGGCCATGTCATCTTTATTGGCAGTTTGGAGGAAGAGGCGGATATGTAAGTAGTGATTTCAGAATTTATAAAATTAGGCATTTGGTTTAGATATATTTAGTATTGGGTCTGCTTTTCGTAAAAAATAGTAAACTTAGAAATTATAAAAGAATTGCCAACAACTAATTTCTTTTTAAGAGGAATAAAAGCAAATGGTATCAAAAGTGGTAAACAGAAACGACCGCATTAAGAAATTTGCAAATTTCCGGACAAAAACAAATCAAAAAAAAAAAAAAACTTGTAAACATAGTAAAACCTAGCATTTAAAAAAACACGACATATTATCAGACTCTTTGCGAGAAATTCTTTACATTAAAACATATTCAGGTGCCCGAGCAGGGACAGTTCAATGTAAACTGCGATTTTAACAAAAGCTCAAATTAAAAATATCGTTCTATTGAACATAATTGCTTTCTGTCTAGAACGGTTCCAGCTATATCTCAGCTATAGCTTACACTCATAAAAAAAAGTTAGTATAATAGTCTGAAACGGGTTATAATTAATTTAAACAAAATTTTCTGTTGCTTGCGTTTAAATAAAGTTATTAATTATATTATTTCACGACAAGAAGAAATTTCATCCGTATTTGAATTATATTTTTAAATTTACAAATTTGCCAGTTAGTTTAAACCACTTTTGTTCTTAAAAAATAATTTCTTTGGGTCTCCGCTGTCGGTCTCACTCGTAGATAATAGGATATTTCTCGGAAACTAAGGCTGAGTTTTTTGGATGTTGATTAACAAATTATTAATTACCTGGTTAGTTAATCAGAAAACATTTTTAACCGGGAGTTAATCAGTCGTGTTGTTTTTCAGTGATTGTTTAAGAACTGTCAAAAACTTGGCAACATTGACATTTTTTAGTTATATGGCAACATTTGCTTATGTCAAAAGAAAAAAAAATATAAATAAAAAACGCGCCCATAGCATTATTCCTAGAAAAATAAGAATAGTTATATAAAATATACAAAATATATTAAAAACATACTGGTAGTTCGAAGGATGTTTTATGTGAGTTCTAATGAGTTCCAGGACTACATATGCCGAATGTTTAGACAACCGGAACCTCTGGAAGAATGCTATGTCTGTATAGAGATGGAAATGGTATGGCCGTGTTCTTATTGTTTTTATTTTTCTAACACTAGTTTGTTTGAGATTTTGATATGTTTCAAAATCACTGAAATCTTCATCATCACTAGAGTATTCCATTTTTATTATTACTTTTACTTAAATTATTTTTTTTTTTTCATAAGCACATGTTTAGTTATAATTTATTTTTTCTTTTACATGTTTTTATGTTTTGACAGTTCTAACCGGTGTTTAACCGGCCAATGCTGCCCGGTTAAAGGGCAGTTAAAATTATATTAATCAACATCTGAAAAACAAAAATTGACCGGTTAACAAACCAACCTTGTTAATCAACATCCAAAAAACTCAGCCTAAAGGTGGTAAAAAATAATCTGTATTTTTACGACATTGTTAGTTGTTTTTACTTCATATGCTATTTGCTTTTCAACAGTTAAAAACAACTACATACACTACGCAATATTCTTGTGCAACTTTTGCTATTGTGCAAAATATTACCAGTATGTGTATGTATGTATTGGACAGTTGTACACAATATTGGAAAATATATTTTTTGATTCTTATTGCGCAACCAAGCAATATGAAAAATATTTTATGGTGTGTTGGCCACATTGTGCAATTTTTATAGCCCTCCACAACAGAACAAATGGAATGGTGTCATATTTTGTTTAAAAGTATGACGCATCTATTGCACTGTGTAGGACAAAACGACAATAATATTGCCAATAATATTTGCAATAATATTGCAAAGTGTATGCATAGAGCAAAATGGAACAAAAATCGTTAGTCCGTACACTTAAAATAGTTTTACAGTTACTACGTGACAGTTGTTTGGGCAGCAATCAGTAGTAGTTGTTTTTAATTGTTATTAAAGTTGTTTTTCTATGGAAAATTACAAAACAACTGTTTTGATAGTTATTTAAAAGAACAACTGTGGAAAACTACTATGGATTGAGATCATAAAAATGTTAATACACAAAAAGTTAAATAAAACCACTGAATTTTAAGACTTCAAACCAAATTTTTATTAAATGAAATTTGATACAAAATCAAACAAAAAAACCGCATGGAATTCTAACCACTACGAACAAAATAATCCACTTTTTCCGGAAACCCTCTCATTGAGGCTTTTATGGTAGTTTCTGTCACCTTTTTAGAGCAGGTGGTCCATCTACGTTTAAAATCTTGCATATCCTGGGAGGCCTTTTTTGTGCCCTTTAATTCTGTTTTAACAAGAGCTCAATATCTCTCCACTGGCCTGAGCTCCGGGCAGTTTGGTAGATTTGCCTCTCTTGGTACAAAAACCACATTTGTATCATTATACCACTCCAGCGCTTTCTTGCTGTAGTGACAAGATGCTAAATTGGGCAAAAAGTAAGTGGATACATTGTGCTGACTCAAGAATGGAAGAAGTCTCTTCTGCAAACACTCCTTGATATAAATTTCGCTGTTTATAGAGCCAGATGTCACAAATGACTGACTTCTTTGGCCGCAGCTACATATGACTTGCCATACTAGGAATTTTTTAGGGTATTTCGTTTGCTTTTTCGACCTAAATTTTCCGCAACATTTTCTCGAACATCGGAAACATAAAATTCTTGACCAGGGAGCTGCGAAAAATCTGCCAGGACACAAGTTTCGTCGTCCATTACACAACAGTTGTACTTTTGTATAAAATTTGATTACAATTTTCGAGCTCTGGTTTTGGCCTCCAAATTTTTAAATGCGTTTTTATCGGGAACTTTTTGAACTTTGTTTGCCTTACGTTTCACTTTACGTACAAAAAAGTCCGAGCATTTGGCTAACCGAGCTGTTTTTCTGCCAGATGTGTTAGGAGCTCTCTTAATGATGCTTTTAACTTTATATGCCTTTTCAATGTTACGATAATCAGTCGTTGTTCCTGTTGCCGGCTTCCTTTCAATTGTTAGGTGTTCCAGATACCTTTTTACCACTTTTGAAACTGTTTGGCGGCATACATTAGATTCTTTGGCAATTTTTTTGTATGTCCATGTTTGGTTTTGTTGAAAATATTTAATTATTTTTGAATGCACTTTTCTTTCATCGTCCATTGTGTAAAAAATTGAAAATTAAAACTCATGAAGTAAATTAATTTATTAACCGACATATTTTTAAAATGTAAACTGCCGAAAAAAAAATATGAGAAGCTTTAAACCAAAGTTATAGGCAAAAATGTGTGTTAACATTTTTATGATCTCACTCCTTATATTTTTTAACAGTTGTTTGAAGCAGTAAATGAAGTACTTTAGAAAACAACTACCACAACCGTAATTCTGCAGTACAGCTAATTTTTGTTAGTTGTTTAAAAATAGACGATTACAGTGCACTCGCGATAATGTGACTAATTAAAACCGGGAGTGTTCACGTTTGTGAGCTGTTCACCTTTCCGAATGCCAAAAATTTAAGGCAAAATGTATCAATAATGCCTTAAGTTTAGACTAACTATACGTATTAAAATAATAATTGACATTTTATTAGAATAAAAGAAGTAAATGATTTATTAAGAAAAGTACATTACATTTGTATGAAGATTTATGTAAAAATACTACATATGTAAATACGAAAAAACAACCTTTCAGCAATAAGTAAAAATAGCACCTAAAATAGTTTCTATGTATCTTCTGTCATTAATGCAGAAACAGTTAAAATAGGGGAATCCCAAAACTTAGAAAAAATTTAATTCTTAACGTATTTACGCATTTCCAACTAACACATTGACTTTTTTTCTGTTCACATTATAGGGCTTTCGTACTTTGTTCACATTATCGCGAGTGCACTGTATATAGATTTTTTAAAAATCCATAGTTTGCAAATAATAATTAGAAAATTTTATTGTTATCTCCAATGCATTAAAACGTCATAACTGAAATACGGTTTGGAATTTTTGACTAGGTTTAAAATATATTTTTAAAATTTATAAAAAAAAAAATAACCATTAAATCCAGTTGTTTTTAAAATTTTTTTCTGTTGTTTCAAAGTTTTTGTAGTAAAAAATTATCTTTTTTTTCGACATTGTTAGTTGTTTTTACTACACATATCCTATTTGTTTTTCAACAGTTAGAAACAACTACATTTTTAGTTATTTTAAAGGTAATTACCTTTTTAGGAGAGCGATTCTGAGACCAGATTTGGATTCAGCGTGCCTTATACCTTTAGAAAAGTATACTTTAGTTCTAGTGTCAAATATTTTTCGGGCTAAGTCTTTAGGTGTAAAAAGTACTTACATGTAGTCACGAGTGATTCCCACTGTAGCAGCTCCTAAAAGCTCCAATTGGAAGCTTTAAAATCGTTTTAACACACACACACAGACCGAAAATAAAAAAGACGGCTTAATTATGTTGTCACATAGTTAGGATCACTCCACCGCTTTGGTGAGAGTAAAGTGGTTGCTCTAGATATTTCCAAGGCGTTCGATCGCGTGTGGCACGGGACACTCGTGACTAAGCTAGTTGCTTTTGGTGTCGGTAATGTCTTCTCTCGATTTATAATAAGTTTTCTCAGAGACCGCACTATACGTGTTGTTTTAGATGGAGTCTCATCAAACGAGTTTCAGCTAAATTCAGGGGTACCGCAAGGTTCTGTTCTTTCTCCTACCCTTTTTCTTATTTTTATTAATGACCTTCTTGGTCAGACCTTCAATCCTATCTAATCTTTTGCAGATGACAGCAACATTTGTCATTCATTTTCATTCGATCACAGGCCAAGCTCTTTGGAGATAGAGGGCATGCGGCAGAACATGAATGACACACTCAATCAAGACCTTTCTACAATCTCTGAGTGGGGTCGCGCGAATAAGGTCGATTTTAATGCACGCAAGACCCAATGTTGTATGTTAACCCACAGATGGGCTGTGGAATTAACATTGTCATCTGTAACTATGGATGGTATATGTATTGAGGAATCGGATACTCTTGATGTTCTGGGTATGAAAATACAGTTTGATGTCCGCTGGAATAAGCACGTATTTCAAGTGTCGAAAGAGGCATTCAAGTGTCTTGGTTTTCTGAAACGGTGCAAGACTTACTTCACTCCATCCGATCTCCTTACTATTTATACCAGCTATATCCGGCCGAAAATGGAATACAACTCTCATATATGGGCAGGGGCTTCAGTGTCTATTCTGAAGCTTCTGGACCGTTTTCAGGGGAGGGCGGTGAAGCTTATCAATGACAGTAGTGTATCCAACTCTATTGATTCATTGGAGCATCGTCGGAATGTGGGTTGTGTGACACTTTTCTATCGATATTACCATGGGAGGTGCTCATCTGAGATAAGTGAACTTATTCCTCGAGCCCGAGTTTTTATTCGTAATACTCGCTTATCTAGTAGAGCTCATCCGTTTGTAGTTGATTGTCCTGTGTTTCGCACAACGCATTACAGAGAAAATTCGTTTTTTAGTCGAACGATTCGTATGTGGAACAAACTTCCCGCAGAATTCTTCTCTGTTACTTACAATTTAGAAAAATTTAAATCAAATATCCACAAACATTACCCCCTCTTTCCTCCCTCCCATACCCTATTTTTCTGATCAATACAATGCACTGCATGAGTAGGGGGCATCCCCTGAGTATTGGTTAAAATTAAAAAAAAAAAAAAAATAACACCGCATTTGAGAGCTGGAAAAAATGGTATATTGTAAAAAAAAAGATTTTTGCCACGTTAGGTTCTTTCTGGTGGTTAGTAATATAAGTATGGCAATTTTTAGCTTTCTAGGCTGACTGGTGGCTCCAGAAAGTTCTGGAAAGACAAGCTTGCACACCCACTAATGATACTAAATTATATGTATAGTTTTAAATTTTTTAATCTCTCATCTTTAAAAATTTGTTATACTTTCAGGATCAATTCTCAAATGCCTGCCGGTCATAGTTATGTTTGCATGGATGTTTCAACCTTGCCACAAATTCTAAAACAAATTTTTACTTCCTCCTTATTGTGATATATGTAATCTTAAAGTTGTATGAAAATTAGTTTAATAAGTTTAAAATATAACGGAAATCACTCGATAAATTATTTGGTGTGTGTGTGTGTGTGTGTATATTGTTATAAAATCGTGTTTAATATATAATTTATATTTTATATAATTGTTAAAAAGTCAGCATTGCATTTAATATTCAATAACCTCAAATTTGTCAAAGTAAAAAGAAAAAACCTTCAAAAAACAACACAAATTGTTTTAATTTTTATACGATTTTTAAGTATTTTTTTTTCTTTATTTACAAACATTTTTTTGAGTGTTATTTTTTAATAACGTCATAGATTAATTGTTTAGCTTAAATATGTCATCACTTACTTGCTAACTAGAAATACAAATTAAATAATTGTATACATTGAATAATTTTCGAATATAAACAAAAAAAAAAAAAAGTAAATAAAAATCTCAGTATGAATACAATAAGGTAACTCACAGTTAAAATTTGGGTATTAAAATGATCTTATATAGACGAAATTAAGTATATCACCCCTGTTACGGCTTTTAAATCAGAGCGAAAGTGAAAATTTTAGAATTTTTCGGTGTTCTTGCGATTAAATCAGAACGTTTTTCCCTAATTTTTATTCGTTTTAATTCGTGTAAAAAATCCTGGTCTAAGAAATTACAATTTAGGGTCAAAAATGGTGCTTAATATTAAAAAAATAGAACTTTTTTTTAGTTATTTCTGATTTTATTTTACTGTTTTAAAAAACATTTTTTTTGTTTTGATATTCTAGAAAACACTCAAACAAATTGACAACAATGTTAGAAGCATTTCTTAAAAGCATTTTACTTTCCATATGTTGTTTATTTTCCATAAAACCATATGGATTTTTCACTTCGATAATAATTTCGAAAAAAATTCGAGTTTTCGAAAGCTTTTAGGATTTGAGAACACCAAATTTCAATTTCGTGTGATATCACAAATTTGTTCTAATTGCAAAACGTTCTTAAGTAGGGATATGGGCGTATATGTTAAAATTTTTGAAATTAAAACGACAAAACTGTGACAAATTTGTGCTGAATGACAATTGTCATTATTTTGTGTCTTAAGAAACATATTTTTTGTTAAAAAATTAAAAACCTTTTCTAAATTTGTATTTATTTGTATTTATTTAAGGCAAGCGCGATTCCAGAGGGCGGGGAAGATTACATTTATTTACATAAACAAAATGATATTTCTTCATACAATTTTAGGAAAATTTGCATTAACTTAATGAAAAGTTTTAAAAGACGAATTCCAATGCAATTTCATTGACTAAATGCAAAAATTGTCTATCATACAGATGTCATTCTCTCAGTGCTATATCGAAACTTTATAAAGAAAAGTTACATTACTTTGCTGAACATTTTAATTATTTTTCGTTCACTAAAATTTTCCCTGTGTAGAATTTATCTTCAACAATCAGTGGATGTGTTTATCATAAACCGCCGAAATTATTCTGCAAAACATTTCTACGTGAAATAAGTTTTCATTGTTTTTTTTTTTTTTAACAAAAATACAGATTTATTTACCAGTATCCATTAAGCAATTAATTTATACAAATAATGCTTTTATTGGATATTCGGCATATTTAATAGTACACTGAGAGAATTATATGCATGGTATTAATGAATTTTTGCATACAACCAATGAAATTGCTCTGGAAGTCGTCCACTGAAACATTTCATTAAACTCATGCAAATTTAAAAATATTTAAAAAAACATATAATTTTATTTATTAAAAGTTTCATTAAGTCAGTAAATAAGTGACTTTTGAAAACTACCCAGGCAGTTTTTATGCAATCGGCACAGTGTTGGCAAATCGTTGGCGACTGTCGGTTATGCGTTGGCAGAACAATCTTGACAGTATTGTCCCGATTGATAACAGTGGCCGGACAACCTTTGGTTTGAGTGAACTTGCCACCGTTGGCAAAAAATTTGGTGCTTTCGAAATACCTTAAATTTAATTAGTTTTCAGAAATTATAAAGCATATTTAAAAAGCAGCAATACAGTTCGGCATTAGTCTTTTACATCATATTTATATGCGTGAAATATAATAAAATGTAAAAATAGATAATAGAGACGGAGGAGATTAGAAAAAATAAACAAAAATCTAAAAATAGAATATTTGTGTTGTTAGTGTTGTCACTTCTGAGTATAATATACAATAACAGAAAAGCTAATAGGAAAGAAAACTGCAATTTAGCTGCATTAAATTCGAGGCCATACTTGGGTGTGATCGCTAAACGGGCATGACTTACGTTTGTAATGTAAGATGAACGCAGGTTACAGCCGCAGGTTGTACAAAAATTTATCATATAGAGACAATCTGACAATTATAAAACACAAATAATAATACAATTTAAATGGAAAATCACTGATGGCAGAAACTAGTCTAGTCTGATTTAAAAATTAATAGTGTTTATAATTTTTAGAGAAAAACGTTTATTCTTCTTCTTAACCTCAACATTTCTAGAGTTTAACTTTAACCACAGATATGACATTCATAACTATGGTAAAGCCCTAACCCAGTGTTGCCATAAGCTGAATGTACTAGATCATTAAAAAAATAGTGCTAGAAAGTGCTAGATGGAGGAAAAAGAGTGCTAGAAAGAGTGCACGATTATTTTTATATCGCACTTGATCAACAAGAGGGTATTAACACAAAATTTTAAAATTTTCAGTAGAGTCAAAAAACTGTTTATGGCCACATTTTAACAGAATTTAAAAATTCAAGCATATCATAATAAGCTAATTCCATTTGAAAATATATATGCATTGTTTTTGTTTTAAACTTTACCACTCATTGCAAAAAAAATCAATTTTTTGAGTTAATACCATTTTTTTGAAATTTTATTGATTTAAATTTATAGAATAAAACAAATTTTATCAACAAAACAGTATCAACTCAAAATACAACCAAATATAAATAAAACAGTTTGATTATTTTCAACATAAATAAAGGCTCAAATCAAAATAATATCTTTTTTATGAAAATATACGATTCATTTCTATTTGAACTTTTGTATTAACTCGAAATAATACCTTTTTGTTGAAATAAAGGTAGTCACTACATTATCATGAAAATGGTCTCAAAAGTGGTTTTCGAGATGAAAGAGTAATCGGAATACGTTGACATTTTTACAATAGATAGATATTGATGTAGTTAGTTGATTTCTTGAAAAAAGTGATATTTTAAAAATTTTGAGTTAATACCCTCTTGTTGATCAAGTGCGATATATATTTTTTTTTTTGCATATATCTATTAGAGTTAATTTTGAAAAATAGATTTTTGGATATTATCACTTTTTAGAAGGTTTTTGTATCAATTAAAATAATGGCGTATTTTTTTTTTTTTAATTCCAACTCCTTCCCGTGCCTATAGGCGACTCAAATCCAATAAATTATTATATAAACCAATAAATTATTTTGTATTCACTAAAAAATTTAATTTTTAAACTTTAATAACTTTTGAACGGGTAACTACAAAATTAAAATTTTTGGACCTTTATTCTCAGATGTAAGTATATTTTCATTGTATATTAACAAAAAAAAAAACATTTTAATTTTTTTTTTTTAAAAATATTTTTTTGGACCACTCTAATTATGCATTCTGGTGCATTCCAAAAACTAAAAAAAAGCTTATGGGTCTAAGTTTTCCCGTAGAATCGAATACTAAAGTCAGATTTGACATATAATTAGCCGTTTTTGTTGTATGGGAAAAGGGACCCAAATCCGCGATTTGAGTCGCTTATAGGCACGGGAAGGAGTTGGATTAAAAAAAAAAATACGCCATTATTTTTATTGATACAAAAACCTTCTAAAAAGTAATAATATTCAGAAATCAAAATCAAAAAAAAAATTTTGAAAAGGAACTCTAATATCTATAGAACACTTTATACTTTCGATTTGTAAATGGATCTTTCTTTTTTTTCCAAATATGGAACCAAAAAATTCAATGTGGTGTTTAAATACACCGACTTATGTTTTTATTGATTTGAATTCAGCAATTTTAAATATAATTATAGCTCAAATATTAATATATATTTGAATGACTTTGGAGTGATCATACAAATTTTCCTCTTTTAATATAAAACTTTAATCCTTAAAATTTACTTACAAATTTGGTCGAACATAAATTGGTTTCAATTTATTGACTATAACCAGGGAAACCAGAAATATACTGTATCATATTTTTTCCTGTGCGTCGTATTAAAAATAGAAAAGATATTTATCCATTTCGGAACAATTTTCGAATTCTTGCATTGATTTATTAGGTCATGTTTTTGCATATTTTGCATCTTAATAGCATTATTTTTTAGATTCTTGAGATCATGCTTCTTGTAAAAAATCTTATTTTTGAGCATATTTTAGTAATATTTGGAACAAAAGTATATTTTTCGGTTTTTCTTTTAATTTTTTGTTACTGACATTTTTTTTTCAATAAAAATAAAAAAATTGTTCTTTATATTTTCTGGAGTTTGCAAAACTGATTTTTGGAGATTAAAGTAAATTTTGCAAATTTAAAGCAGTTTAAAAAAAATATATTCTTCTAAACGTAATATGCCTATTGAAGTTATAAAAGCTGGGGGGTTATTACGTAATTCGATTCGAAAAGTAAAACCTTTCGAAACGAATTTCCGTTTCGAAAGTAAAATTGTATTATCTAATTCGTTCGAATGTTTCACAGAGTTGTATTTGTGTAAAAAAGGGTAAATACAAGTGATGCCAAATTTTTATCGGCTAATACATAACTTGGCAGCATGTCTTATAATGTCAAAGTTGTCAGCATTGTGCTTAAATGTCAAAATTTGAAAACAAATATTTAAAAACTTTATTAAAGAAAATATTTATTTAAAAAGTCGAAGCTTAAATGAATTGTGTTTTATTGTGGACAGAAGATAGTGATGAAAAAAAAATGATTCCATTCCGGAAAGAGTTCAAAGGAAACTTATAAGAGATTCGTTAGATATAATGAATCTTAATGAGACAAAGTAAGAAAAATTTAAAATTTTACCTTTAAGATTAAATATATTCCTAACAATATCTTTTTATTTTCATAAAAAACTTTAGGCTTAGTAAAAATGCTTTTACCTATGTCTTGAGTTGTGAAAAAGATGAATTTAAACCAGCAGAAAGGTCAACTGCCATCTCACCTATATTAAAATTAGCTGCCACACTTAAATTTTTGGCGCAAGGTGGATATCAGCATCAAATTGGCCAAGACCGCCCATTAGGATTTTCTTAAGCATCAATTTCTGCGTGTTTGTCTGAGGTTTGCGATGTTATTGAAAGACTTCTTTGTCCCAAACATATTGTATTTGAAATGACAGAGGATAGGAAGAGGGAAGCTAAGAGATACTTTTTTGAAAAATGTGGAATACCTAGAGTAATTGGAGCAGTAGATGGCATATTCAATTAATCAGACCTATAAGGGATGAGCAATTATATTTCAAAGGGAACAAAATTTACTCGGCCCACCTCCAGTCCCTGAAATACTATTTCGGTTTTCCCGGCATTTTACCTTTATGTGGTGTTTATATTCTGGCCACACCTATAAACATATGTAAATTTGAATAATACCAATCTATAAACCGACAATTGATAAATTGAAACCGTACTTTTTTAAATTTCGTAATATCATGAGTCGGAGGGCCAGCTGCATCCAAATCCAAAGACAATATTGTAAACAAATCCTTGGACTTGCTTCTAGCATTCGCTACATTTAGCAAAATCCACTCCTTGAGCAAAATCCACTCTTTCAAAGATTCAACATCGTGAAAAAAACAATGTTTAGTGTAAAAACATAAAACATTTGATGTTTTTTATTTTTACTTATTTATTTAACACTTTTTCTTATATTTTGTATAACAATACTTACATTTTAAATTTTTTTTCTTTTTTCGACAACAAATTAGCTTTCGAATAAAATACGAATGTTTTAACGTTTGTGAAGTTCGCTTTCGTATTACATAATTGCATTTACGAAAGGGTAATTTTTGTTTTCGAAAGGGGGATAAAAAACGGCCGGTTCGAAAAAAAGTTTCCGTGCGTTCGTAAATACATTTTCGAAAATCGTACTACAAAATACAATTCATACGAATTTACACATTTTTTCTTTCGAATCGAATTACATAATAACCCCCCTGTCTACACTTCAAAGTTGGAAGAGGTCTGTAGTGATGGCTATGTGCCACTTGCTACAGACGCTTCTGTCCTGGATAATGGTTTTGGTATTGCTGTCTATGAAATTTCTACGGAACGTTTTCATCTTTACAAGAATGGCAATAAACTGTCATCTTTATCTGAAGAACTGCATGCGATTAAGATGGCGATCAATATTGCATTGGATAATAGAGTTGTCAAACTTGCTATTTTTAGTGACAGTTTAAATGCCTTAAAGTTAATAAGACGTGGTGATGACAAAAATTATCTCATCTCTGAGATCAATAAACTTCTCAATACATTTGAACATTGTAAGTTGGTTTGGGTTCCTGGGCACGTTGGTGTATCTTTTAATGAAAAGGTTTATTATATGGCGAAAAGTGCGGCTAATTTTGGACATCCGATTAGTATTATGTTCTTGATCTTATAAGAAACTTACTATGGGCTGATTGGATTACGAAATTTAATCAATTGAGTCGTAGCAAAGGAAAGTTCTTCTTCAACATATGTAATAATGTTAAGTCCAAACCATGGCATCATGATTGTAATCTTACTCCCAAGGAAACTAAGATAATTAATAGGCTTATGTCAAATCATAGATATGACAGGAAATATTTAAATGTGATTGGGGTTGAGGAGTCTAATACTTGCAATATTTGTGACATTGTGGAGACGGCTGAACATCTTGTATTTGAATGATAATTTGACGGGGAATATGTATCATTTCTCTCTTTTGCTGAATTTTATTGAGGAATATAAAATTGAATTTTAAAGGAGAGTTTTTAATCAACGGTTTGGTTTTACGCTGTTAAAGTTGTATTTATTTTTATAAGAAAATAACATTCAGAATTTTAAAATGGGAAATCGAAAGTTATGAATGTAAGAAAAGGAGAAAGAGAAGAAGGATTTAGGTTTGGCAATGAAAGGAAAAATATGGTTATAATTTTTGAATCTTTGAAGTAGGACATCCTGGCAAGCTGTGTGTTCTTTATTTAGACGCCGCCAAATTTTTATTTACACTCAGTCAAAAAAAAAAAAATATATTAGCGGAAAAAAATCATATAATTTTAAAAACGTGCTATCTAGCAAAATTTTTTTTTACAAAAATAAAGTATAGTAATATTTTTTAGTGAGTTGTATATAAGCCATATTTGGCCCTAAGGGATTGGTTTGAAGTTGTATAATAAAATATAAATTAAAATGTGCTAGATCTAGCATCCATTATTCTGAAATGGCAACACTGCCCTAACCTTTGTTAGATAAGTTAACAGTCTTAACTGCAAGTATCTTAATGTTTTATTTATGTATAATAAATAGTTTTTTTTTTTTATAAAATAAACATTAATCTTAATACTAGTACTTATTCTTAAATTTAATTTCTTTTAACCTGAGATCACATTTATTCAGAAAACAAAGACAAAGGAAAATTATAAAATTTTAAAACCAAGACACATTCATTCACTCATTCACACTTTACAACTAATCATTTCTTAAATAAAACTAAATTAAACTTATACTACGAATTTTGATTATTACGTCCTATAACCACCCAACTATCATCGGGTACTAAATCACCATTTTGGCCGGTAGTATTTGATTGCGTTGAATCATCTGTAGGCTGACCAGACTGCATAGTTTCCCAATGTTGTTTAATATTATTGTATAATTCCAATAATTCTTCCTAAAAATAATAAAAAAATTATTAAATATAGAAAAAAATATCAAAAACAAGATTTTTTGATCGAAATTGAAATCAGTATTTTTTTTTTCTTAAAATTGAATTCACAGAAAAAAATTATTGCCCAAAAATGTTTAGTTAAAGATTTGTTTGAAATAAAATTTCATTTCAATTAAATATTTTATTGATTAAATTAATTTCTTTAATTAATATTTGTAAAGAACTTATAACAAATAAAAATTTAATTAAAAGTGTGAACTAACTTAAAAATATTTGGACACAGTTTTGAAAGCTTACAATTGCATGCAATACATAGAAACAATTATTGCCAATAAAATTTCAATTAAACTTTTGTTGGAATTCAAACTCAGTTTCAATTAAAAGTTTAATAATATCTATTAAATGCTTAGTTGAAAATGAATTCGGTGCACACAAAATTTCCAATTTTTGTAGTCCATAATGCCAATATAAAAAAAATATACAGTAGTAACTCGATTCTTGCACATACTTGATACTTGCACACCTCGATTCTTGCAACATAGGAATATTTTTCATTACGCACTCAGTACTTGCGACATCCGAAAATTTTGAACTCCATACTTGCAACATTTTTGTATTACTCTTGCGTGCTGCTTTGTTTACGTTTTCTTAGACTGAATACATTTCGGGAAATCCCCGTCGTTTTATGCTGCTGATGAAATGTTGTAATTTGAATCAGTTTTAAGCTGACTATTGGGAGGTGCGAATTAATTTACCAGAATGTTATAAGGCTTACGAAGCTGAACTACAAAAAAAAAGCCTATTAAGTCACATTGTTCGTCGTGGAAGAACAATAGACGAGTCTTTGCGAAACATCACCTTAAAAGACGGAATATGTTTTTTAGCTAATGCGTGGAATGCCCTTAATGAGTCTTCAATTCGGTCATCATTTCAAAAACTGTTTAATAAATCATCCTTCTGGGATAATGAAGATGCCATTCCTCTTTCAGAATTACGTTTACAGCTAGCTGACGATGCATTCAATATTCAATCCATTGCAAATTTGCTTCAAGAAGTAGAACCATTGTAGCAAATATCATATTCTGAAATTGGCCAATGGATTGTTGAACCTAATTTGGCGCTCACCGCACAAAATAAAGAGCAGTGATGACCTTACTGATGGTGAAGAAACCGGTGACGTGGTACTCAATACGAAGCAAGTTACATCGGAGGAGGCTATATCAGCGTTCAATATTTGCTTAGAATGGGCGGAGCAAAACATTTATGATTATGATGCTCCAGAGACTAAGAAGCAGTGTAGTACTGAACAAGCGACTTTGTACAAAACAAACAAAAATTTTAAATTTCTTTGTATGGGAAATTAATACTCGGTACTTGCGACAACCTTGAAACTTGCACCGAGCCCGGTTTTCATTACGTGCAAGAATCTACTGTATTAACAATAATTTCATAAATCTAATATTAAAAAATTTTACCGCAAAAATTTAAAAAAAAATTAACTCTAAAATTATAAAAATAACCAAAATTTAAAAACTTGCCAAAATGAAAAAAATTACCAAAATTTAAAAAAAAAACCCGAAATTAAAAAAAAACTGCAAAAATAAAAATTTTTTCGTGATATGGTCGTTATAAATTTTATTTAGGAAATTTTTTTTACTTTTGCGTTCTTTTAAATTTTATTTCAGCGATTTTTTTTCAATATTCGCGTTATTTACATTTTCCATTTTCCATTTTGTAGTTTTTTTTTTTTTTTTTTTTAATTTTGGCGATTTTTTCAAATATTTGCATTTTTTCAATTTTGGCGATTTCTTTTTTTTTAATTTTGGCGATGTTTTTAAAATCTGACAATTATTCAATTTCCGAAATTGTTGTCGATTTTTTTTTTTTTGGTGTTTTTTTTTTAGTTTTGGCATTTCTATTTCGCCGATTTTTTTAAATTTTCGCGTTTTTAAATATATTTTTTTAATTTTAACAATTTTTTTCCAATTTTTTTGCAGTTTTAATTAGACAACTGCGTTTTATCAAGGATTTTTTTTTTATTAGATCTATGAACTGTCACTGGAACTCGTCCATTGAAACTTTTCATTAAATTAGTGCAGTTTTTCATAAAATTGGATGAAACATTTTATTTTTTAAAAATTTCATACGCCTAATAAAAAATTTTCATTAAAAATAGTTTCATAAAAATAATGAAGCTTTTTCATAAAGCTTAAGAAATATTTCATTCACTTTGTAAAGAAAACTTTATTAGTTTAGTGAACAATTTCATTAAAACTCGTCCAAGAAAATTCTTTCTGTAAAGTTTGGACCAATTTTTTGGTTAATTAAACTAAAAACTAATATTTAGTCAAGTAATTGGTCTCCAACGTATTGATATTAAAGCAGGGATGGCAGGCAATAAGAAAACATTATCGATTCAAAAGCCTTTCTTCTATCGTTATCGCTAAAATACTGTTACCGAAATAATTAAAATACCGTTACCGATATAACTAAAATACTAATACCTTTAAAATGCCGTTACCGAAATAACTTAAATTCCGTTACCGATATAATTAAAATAGCATTATCCTCAAAATACCGTTACCGAAATAATCTGACAAGATCAGAAAAAATAATCGCTGAAAATCGATGCATTTTCCCAAATATTCATCATAAACTAGCCAGTCATTTGAATTCGGGCATAATGGGGCTAAAAATATTAAAGTGTATCGACATTACCTGAATAACTAAAATAACGTTACCCCTAAAATACCGTTACCGTATAACTGAAAAACCGTTATCCTTAGAATAACGTTATTGAAATAACTAAAATACCGTTACCGCTTACAAAAACCGTTACCGAAATAACCGTTATATCATTAAACCTAAATTTTCGTTACCGAAATAAAAGAAAATGGCGTTACCCTTACCGATATCCTCATCGAATCGCTTACCATTAATGTCTTAAAGTATTGACTTAAAACTACACAACAGCTTTTAAATTCTACGATTTTCGCGTATTTTGATAAAAAATTATTATAGCGATTTTTCGTGATACATATTTGAATTTAATTTTGTGTTCGCTGTTCTGCAAAATTAAATTCCCAAAAGTATTTTAAAGTATTTTGTGCAGTAATTTTGGTCTACAAATACAACTCCAATGATCAAAACGTAAAAAATAGGAATTTTTAGAAATTTCACTTCCAGCGGGAGGTTTTTGTTTCAACAGCGGTTTTTATTATTAATTCAAAACTGTCCATCACGTGGTAATAGGTAAAAATTTTGCAAAAAAAAAAAAAAGTGATAACCCTAGTGTATATATTAAAAATTTGTTTGAAATTAAAACAATATACAATTAAATTTTTAATAGATAGATTAAAATCTTAATTAAAACTAAATCAATTAAATAGTTGCAAATTATTTTATTTGATACTACAATTTCCTTAATAGGACCGAATACAATTAAACTTTTAATTGTAACCTTTATTTTGTCACCTAAAATCCAAAAGGCCGTAATTAAACTTTTTAGTTTTTTTACAGGAGAGACAAAAAACAGTATAAATTAAAAAACTACTTAAAGCATAGTATCCCAGTTTTTGAAATATGCTTAGCAAACAAAGACGGATTTGTTTTTGAAAAAAAAAAAATTTATGCAAAAATAGTAGTTTTAAGGTACATCCATTTGTACTCAAAACTAAAACTACAAAAATGTATGCAAAAAACAAAACCAACATATAAAATAAAGAATACTGCTTTTCGGCAGTAATTTAAAAGCTTTTAAAACTAAACGCGTTTTAACTATTTAAAAGAGAAAAATGGATAAAATCAATTTTTCGTTAATAAAATCGGTATTGTTGGACGTAAACGTGTAAAATTTTGTGGAAAGGTGTATTTTACTTAACTACATTATAATCAATCAAAAAGTCAATTTTGAATTTTTTGTTAGTTACGGCCTTTTGGATTTTAGGCGATGATTTGTATGTTTATATATTTTTCCCCGTTTTTTATATTTTCAGGAAAATTTTTTTTTAATTGATTTGATTAGTATTGAGCATTTCCATTTTATTTCAACGACTAATTTTTCCATAGTCTCCGATTTTGATAGAATTCAGTGAGTATGTATGGCAGTGAACGAATATTTCGTTTTTGTTTTTTTATTTTGAAAATTGTGGCAACCCTGAAACTTTGAAATATCACAAAATAAAGGGGTTGGGGACATCATTCAAAAGTCCATAACTTGTTGTTATGGACTTGTAAACAATTCTTTTTGCATATTAATAGTGACAATTTTAGGGTTCAGTATAAAAAAAAATTCAAACATTTTTTAAAATATTTTTTTTTTTTTATTTTGAATTGTCAGGTTTGAGATCATAATTAAAATGTTACTATTACAAATAGAAAACACTAAATGTAAATAAATGTAAGAGAAGATGAAAAAATCTTGTGGGGATCAGCGCTAGAGGGAGAGCC
The DNA here is from genome assembly GCA_021234595.1 of Delia radicum. NCBI lineage: Eukaryota > Metazoa > Arthropoda > Insecta > Diptera > Anthomyiidae > Delia > Delia radicum. The sequence goes on along the minus strand of CM037852.1, from coordinate 223,016,030 downwards.
GCACTTATTTTTTTTTTTACAAAAAAAAAAAGAAAATCAGAATTATGTTAAAAAAAAACCCCATTTCAATTTATTTTATATTTTTTATACAAATAGTTAAACACATGTTAAAAACTCCCCCAAAAATTTCATAGTGGAATCTCTACTACTTTTTGAGATATCTAAACAAGTATGTAGTGTGTCACCAGAATTCTACTGATTTTGCAAAAAAAAAAATACTTTTTCCGTTGGCATACTACACATTCTTACAGATATCTCAAAAAGTAGTAGAGATTCCATTCTGAAAGTTTTAGTGTGTTTAGCATGTGTGTTTTCATGTGTTTTCACATGTTTAGCTGTTTGTATAAAAAATATAAAAAAATTAAAATTGATTTTTTTAAAAATAATTATGAATTTTGTTTTTATAAAAAAATTTGTTTTAACAAATGAACAGTTCATGCGAATAAGGACGAATAGACCACTTTTTCGCAAACACGTTTTTTTGCATAAATGCATTTTATTAGCAGAGCCCTACAATCCTATGCAGAAATTTTGGGGAAATTTTGACTTTTAAGGCTAAAAAAATGACTTTGAAAGTGCAATAATTCGTATGTTTTTATATTTTTGTTTAAATTGGGCGTGAACTAACGCACAATTTTGATTAAATATAACACAAAAACATACAAAAATTTTACTTTCGGTAACAATGTGTTAAAAGAACATTACGAGGAACAAACCACACTTATTATATTGGCAAAAAATTTTACCGTTCTTGAGTTATAAGACTTTAAAGTGTGGAAAGCAAAAAGGGCGAATATCCATCCTTAACAAAATATTATATAAAAATTATTTAGCTATGAGTTTAAAATTGATATTAGCTAAAATTTGAAATTGTACACAAAAAAACAATCTTAGCACAGACAAACAAATTAACCAGATTTGCGAAAAAAAAAAATCTTCAGTGTTACCGCGTAATTAAGATCATATAACCACGAATACATGGTCTAAGTATATTTTAACCGTCTTTTGAATTATTTTATTTCGGAAATCAAATCTTTAAACATATTTTATAGTTACTTTCTTTCGATATAGGAATATTAAAAAAAAAATTAACAAAAAAAATTTTTTTTGCATGTCCTTGCAATCCTTAAAAAGTGTATCCTTGAAGTCCTTAAAGTGTTACAACCAAATACCAACCATAGTTCGTCAATGAAAATGTAGTCAAAATCTGCTGCAAAATAACACATTTATATTCGAATTTCAATACATTTTTTTGGATATTCGACCTTTTTCCATTTACGCAAAAATTGAAGTCCAATTTTTGGCAAGTTCTCTTTCGAATACCTTACTAAAATTTTGTATATAGGAAGATGTGACTTAAAGCTAATACCAAAAAGTTGACAAAAATATTATTTTTCAACCGTTTCCTGCGTTTTTATTGTCCCCTGTAAAATTCTACAAATGGTCTATTCGTCTTTATTCGCATGAACTGTTGAAATATTTAAATTTGTTTTATAAAATTTCTGAACGCCAATATTTTTCCTATTCATATGCAAAAAGAATTTTTCAAATATCTTTCACACAACAAAAGTTATGGCCTTTTGAACGATGTACCAACCCATAATTTTGCGATATTTCAAAGCTTTGGGGTTGCCTCAGTTTTCGAAACAAAAAAAATTGGTTTTGAAACATGAGTACACTGCTCAGCATACACACCGAATTTTATCAAAATCGGAGACCATCGAAAAATTAGTCGTTGAAGTAAAATGCTCTATTGTAATTAAAATTTTAATTAAATTTTTAATGGATATAATTAAAATTTTAGTTGCTTTCAATTCAATTCAATTGAATTTTAAATTTTATTTACAAAGATTTTAATTGAAATTCGATTTTAATTTTTCTGTGTGGACTTAACAGTTTATTTTCCTGTCTTACCTTCTCTTTCATTTTCTTTAATATTTCCTCCTTTTCTTGTCGTTCCTGAGGATCCATTTGTATAAGAAATTTCTCTTTGAAATCTTGAGCATAATATAAATTCGTATCGACTCTTAAATATTCTTTGGCTAAACGTCTATGTTCTCTATAGATTTCTTGTGATTCTGAATTATCTGGTATAGGTTGTTCGGGCTGTAATTCTGGATCTAACATTTCATGCCATGATTGACCATTATCCTCATCTTCATCAGCATCAGTTTCTGCTGAATCAATTGGAAAATTGGAACTTATTGTTTCGGTTGGTTTAATAACGGGCTTAGCTTCGGTAACCATTATACGTTCTTTACCATCACTTTTAGCTAAAATTAAAATAAAAAGAAAAAATAAAGTGAGTACATTTATAATATAAATTTATATATTATTATTTTTATAAATTATTTTAATTAATATTCTATATTTCGCTATTGCCAGATAATAACGCTTGAAACAGTTTTTCACAGTTTTTCCAGGAATTAATATTTTGCACTAACTATGCGGTTTTTACTTTTTGACTGCTTCAATTATAACTCGACATATATTCATTGGACAAGTTTTTAATGGCATTTGCCATTAAATACTACTTTTGCCATTTTTTCAATTATTTTGTAAAAATACCATTCCTGCTATACTTTGCCATAAAATTTCCAATTTCTACTGTACTGCAAGTTTTTTCCACAAAAATTCCCTTTTTGGCTCCTTTTTGCATAAAATGATTTTTTTTTTACAATTTTTTTTTATAAAAAGTTTTGTTTTTGAATAGCCCTGGTGATATTTGATATCGTTTTAAAAACCACTAGCACCATCCACAACTAGATACCCTCATATAAATAAACCTGCAAAATTAGCAGAAAAAGCTACTAAAAATTAGTTAAAAACGACCTTGCAGAAAAAACTGCTAAATTTAGCAGATTTTTTTTTTTGCTTAAAATAATTAAATAAAATGAGAACAGCAAAAATAAATATGTTAACTTTACAAAATTGTAGTTATATTCGATGTAAATTTTAGTTAATTAAAAATAGCATTTTACTCTGTAAAATTAGCAAAAACTTTTAATAAATATTTGTAGACTCAAAATAGCAAACAAAAATTTATTTTCAATTTATAACGAGCTTTCAGCCTCCGTATATTTACAAAAATAAAGCAACTCAAACATATTAGCTAGGCTGATACTTGTATTTCGATCTGGCTAAATATCATATCAGAACCCGAAGTTTTAGAAAAGCTAGAACTTTGAAGACCAAAAAAAAAAAAATAATAATATTAACACAATGTTAGCTATATAAATGTAAATATCAGTTTATATTGCTAAAATCAGTTTATTTTGGTAAAAAAAATTGTAGATTGCTGATTTCGCATTAAAAAAAACTAAAAAAAATCGCAATGAAAATGAAAATTATTCAAGTTCGAGGCCATACTCTATATTTCTTTATTAGGATATTGTCCTAACAAATAATCTATAGAGCTTTTGTTTTCAAATTTATTAATTGACCACTTTCAGGAATGTGTTGATAGAACTATTTCGGAAATTTTCTAGGTTCCCATCATCAGAACACGTTTTGAAAGAAGTGACAATCCCATGCAAAACATCAAACATTCATATAAACTAGTTTTCTCACTAAATGAGAACTAATATATGAGCTCGAAGTTAAAGATTATCACCATTAATTATAGCACAATTAAAGGTCGTGAAAACATAATTTTTATTTTTAATAAAAATTATATCAAACTTGTATAAAAAAAACTTTAAAAATTTTCATATTTTTTAATGATTTTCTACTAATATTTAGTAAAAGTTTTTGCTAATTTTTAGCAAAATTTTAGCAGATTAATTTGTTACTGTCAATTAACTAAAATTTAACTTAAATATAACTAAACATTTGTAAATTCTACAGATTTATTTTGGTATTCTTATATTACTAATATTTAATAAAAAAACCTGCTGATTTTAGCAGTTTTTTCTGCAAGCTAATTTTTTATTAATTTCTATTGGCTTTTTTTTTGCTATTTGAACAGGTTTATTTCTACGAGTGCAGGATTAAATCTGAAATATATTATTGTTATAATTTCTGTCTAATATTCGATGTATTAGCTCAGTTACGATGATGCAGGCAGAGTCTATAGACAATCCAAAATTGAACTTTCAAAAACCTGGAATACTCGTATATCAAAAGTCTTTGTTTTAGCATCACAAAATTAGACACCTTCAATAATTATTGAAGATGTGTTATTTTGTGATGCTAAAACAAGTACTTTGGATATACGAGTATTACAGGTTTTTGAAAGTTAAATTTTCTTTTACGATTGTAATCGTTAAAGAAAACATTCAATTTCCAAAAAAGAAAATAATAAATTTTTAAAAAATTTAATACAGCTTTCCATCGATTACTGGGCTACAAACTTTGATGTGGAAAGCATATTTCCAATTAATTCCACTGTTTTACACTGCACCGAAAACAGCGGTGAAATCAACTAAATACCAAGTTAAATTGACGAATGGGGTGATCACTATGCAACCGTCAAAACCTGTCCGTAATTTTAACAAATTGTTTAGTAAATGTATTTTTTGACCTTTAACTATTGGTAGATTGTTATTTTGACGAAATATCGTTAAATGTATTAACATAAATTAGTTATTTTAACAAATTTATTTAATCAAATTGAATAATTATTTTGTTGTTTTAACAATGAGCTTTATTAAATTTAACAATGCTCTTTATTTAATCTATTCCATATATTATTAATTTTTAATTTTATATTTCTTTATCTTTAATATTTTATAAATTTGTGAGATTTTATTCGTTCGGTTTGAGATCATGACAAATTTTTCTCTAAATCACTATTAAACCACTCACCAGGTACAGTGTAAAAATCGTTTAATGTATATGCTCGACATATGTATTAACAAAAAATCTTTAATGTTTGTTGATATGCTTTGCTTATGTAGAAGAATAGTATATGATGACATTAGAGAAAAGAACTGCCATTTAAAAGTTTTAACTGAAAGTTAAACTGGCAATTATGATAATGACTAGAGAAAAAACAAACACACTATAAAAAGAAATCGTTTGTGGTAAATTTCATTCTAACTCAACACACAGAGTAATGTGGGATTTAACGTTACCCAATTTCTTTAACGTGTGAGTTAAATAGAAGATGTTTACGATTAACACTAAATGGCACGAAGAATGTTGATGAAGACCGTAGTGGGTCAGAAAATGCATTTCATTCATGCTAGTGTCTAATAACTTTTTCTGTGGTTTTTTTCTAATAGTCAAAGTAAATTATCATAAAAAAAAAAATTATAATTTTTCTGTTAATTTAGAGAAAAATTTGTCATGATCTCAAACCGAACGAATAAAATCTCACACATAAACTTATAGATCAACGATAAAATTCACTATTAAACCACTCACCAGGTACAGTTTTATAAATTTTTAATAATATACGTCTATAGTTAGTATATTAAAAAAAATAATAAAATTAAAACTTATAACGTAGTACGTACACAAACCCCATTTTTTTCAAAAACACATGAAACGTACCATTTACAAAACACATTAATTTATTTAATATTTAAATAAATATTGGGTATACAAGTTAATAATGTCGATTTGGACAACATATGGCATAACTATCACATATGGTTTGTGTCAATAATAACAAATATGGTATTTTGGAGGATAAACATCTGTCATTATAATTCAGTACTCGATAGACGCTAAAGTGTAAACACACATTTTTTCAATCGCTAATGTCGAATTTTGTGCCTAAAAAAATATGTTCTGCGGGGAAGTCTGATAACCTTCTTTCATTTGAAGAAAACGGCTGCTGAAAGTTATCAATTGTTGGTAGAAGCTTACGGTCAACATGCACCAAATCAAAAAACTTGTGAACGATTTTTTGCGCTATTCAAAAGTGGTGATTTCGACACAGAAAGCAAGGAGAGGCCTGGTCAGCCGAAAAAGTTTGAAGATGAGGAATTGGAAGCATTACTCCACGAAGATTGTTGTCAAACGCAAGAAGAACTTGCATTATTATTGGGAGTCACACAACAAGCCATTTCCCTACGTTTGAAAGCATTGGGATTCATTTAAAAGCAAGGAAATTGGGTCCCATATGAATTAAAGCCGAGAGACGTTGAAAGGCGATTTGCATGTCAGAAATGCTGCTTGAACGCTACAAAAAGAAGTAATTTTTGCATCGTATTGTTACTGGTGATGAAAAATAGATACATACATTGCGATAACCCCAAGCGCAAAAACTCATATGTAAAGCCAAATCAACGCCGAAGCCGAATATCCATGGCGCCAAGGTAATGCTAACAAATGCATATTTTATGGACCTCGAAAAATCCTATTTTTGGATGGGATACAAAAATTGAGCTAAATGGAGATTATGTTGAAAAATAAATTTTTTTTTTTGCAAAAAAAACTGTGTTTCATTCAAAAACTCACGGACTCGTATAAACTAAATATGCGTTGAAAAATTGTGTCAATTTAATTTTTTTTGCAATTTTCATACTTTCGACGACAATTCCAATTATTTTCAAAAAATTAAGAGATAAATATTCGAATAAATTGTAAATTGTTGTAAAAAAATTTGTTTAGTTTTCCGAAATATTTTGTAGAAATATCATAGAAACCATAGATACCAACTATCAAAAAGTGTTATTTCATACTACCAGTTTCTTTTTCGTATGAAGCTCATTTTTATTTGACTTTTTTACGTAATCCAGCAAAAATTGTATTGCTTTTCATTGATGAAATTTATCATTGGCTTGTCATAGGTAGAAAGTTGTTCGTTCATACAATGCTTCAAAAGAACTTCGCCAAAGAATAATATTTGGAATGCTTCCTTCTTTTAATTCATCGATTAAAATGCCAAATTAGAAGAAACAAATTTTTTTTCCGGAAATATTTTCTCTCAAAGTATAATTATTTTACATAAAAATGTAGAAATACTTGTTTTGGAGACGATTTGCATTATTTGGAAAAAGAATCAGCATTTTGACTAATTTAAAATATCTGTTACTTTTCCCCTACACCGTTATTTTTAAGACAAAAACCCTACATGTAGGGATTTTCCCCTACTTCTGGCAGCACTGAGGCTGATTTTTCTTGTTGGACAGTGTTATGTGTAACAAAATGCTTGGACTATATTGAATTACAAATGTTAAGTTTTCTTTGATCTTTTTTTATTTAATTCTTCTTATTTTAAAAGAGCTCAAAATCATTTATTTATTAATTTATTTCCAATATTTCGTCTTCACATTGGGTGACTTCTTTAGGTAACAATTATTACAATTTGATTGAAAAACTTGTTTTAAAACAAAAAATAATTTTAATAATTGTGCCCTGAAGAAGTCACCCAATGTGGAGACGAAATATTGGAAATAAATAATAATTATAATTAATAAATAAATGATTTAATTACACTAAAACTGTGTAAACCTAAACGTATAAGTGTTTTTAATAGTTTTATTATAAACTTTAAATAAATCTTACTGTAAATAATCCAACAATTATGTAAATCCGCTTGTTTTGAAGAAAATAAAGTAGTAGAATCACACATTCTTTTTAAAAGAACGATCCAACATTTATGATATGTTCTTAAAAAACTTTTTTCACTAGATTTTCAAAAGTTTTTACTTTAACTTTAATATTATTTAAAAAAAAAATTTCGTTATTTTTTTCTTAAGATTTTTTGTGATTTCAGTATTTTAGCATACATAAAATTTAATTTTTTTTTATAAGTTTCAATAATTATTTTGAAATGTTAATTTCAATTTTTTGTTTTATATTAAATAAACATTTTAATTTTTTTTTTCGAGGTTTAAGTTATTTTAAATTATTTAACAAATTATTTAAATAGTATTATGTAAATATTTGTGGTTAATTAAACATAATTTTTCAATTATTTTAAATTTTCACTATTTTAAACTACGAATTTTTCAACTACATAATTGTTTTTATTAACACGGCTAAAACGCTTTATTGTTAACAAATATATTAACACGACAATCATTGAAAACGTACTGATTTGTTATAGAGAAATAAAACAAAAAACTACCCAAAGACAGCATCCATCTATCCCAAATAAAAATCGTATGTATGCAACACATATAGCTCCGCTTCCTCTAAAGGGGGTCAACTCAAATTTTACAAATTTTCAGTAGAGACAAAAACTATTTTTTTTTAAACTACTCTCATATCACAAAGAGTGGTACAACTGTATTTTTTGGCGAAAGAGTAGAGAAAATGATGTAAGATTTTTACAGTGGGTAGCACTGTTGCCAGGTTTGACGATTTATCGTCATTTTGACGATTTTTAGTACCTAAATTACTAAATGACGATTTGACGATTTTTGCTTCTAAAATGACGATTTTTTGACAAACGTTTAATATGTCAGCAAACATGTTTATTTGCTATTATTAAAAAATCACCGGATCTATTTTTGGATTTTTATTATTTCGTTAAAATTAAAAACTATTTTTTATTGAAAGTTTAGCAAAAAAGTTATTTGATGGATTCATGTTAGGTTTATTTTAATTTATTTTCTACACTTAATAAAGGTAAAGACCACTGCAAATGTATCTAAAAACAAATGAAATTTCACTTGAAAAAAGAACGACTTACATTTTAGTAAATTCAACTAACATAGTCATTTGTTTTTTATTGTTCAAAAAATTAACTACAATTGTATTATTAATGAGTGGTTCAGTCAGTGCAATAAAATATAAACAAACATTAATTTGTTTTATTTAAAAAAAAAAAAAAAAAAATACTGTATAAAATGAATGTGAAATCATAATACTGTAATTTAATGTGGTTTGTTTTTTAAATGAACTACAATTGTAGTCAAAAATTAAATTTCTTCTACAAATGACTGTTTTTTCACTTAAAAATAAAGATACTGTATTACAACTGAAACAACAACTATTTACAGCAGAAGTTCCCTGAGTATGTGCTTACTTTTTTCATATTTGGCAAACACTACCTTTTCATTACAATGCAGTTGCCTGCCTCGGCCACACCAATGCCGTTATGAACGTTTTAAAGCTACGATTCCAATAGTGGCATTTGTCTTTACAGGTTTTATTTCAAAATTCTACCCATTAAATTTTGTTACATCAACAAAATAACGTTATAAATCGTCGTTTCGGTATTTTAGCGTAATTTTGACTTTAACTAGTTCAAGATATTTCAAAATCAAATTTCCATTCCGCTACTGTGATAGCCAATCTTTATTATGAAAAGTTATTGAATGCCAACCCTGCTTTTTTTAATATTTATATTTTTATAAAGTTTAATTAGTGTAAGATTGAGATAAAAATAAAATTTTTTTTAAATTAAAAAAAAAACATCCAAGCTTTTGCGAAACAAACATCGAGTTCGAATATTCTCATTTATAAATCCAAACATAAATCCGGTGCTTAAAAACAGGCCTAATAATAATATAAATAAAATGTTCCAAAGTAAAACTTCAGATATTCAGAATTTATATTTGAAAATGGGAAAACATGCAGTAATAAACAGTATTTAAATAAAAATAAATACTAATATAAATAAATAATAATATAAATAAAAAATAAAATAATAAATAATTTTTAGCAATATTAAAAACCAACCCAAAATGAAATATATGAAATAATCAAAAATTTCACAATTTATTGTATTAAACTATGTCATCACATGTAATGCAATTTGAAACTTAAACTCGTTAATGGAAGTCCAAATTTAATAATTAAAGAAAAAACATTGTTAAAGAATTTCTAAACTATTAATAGCAATTAACAGTTAAAGTGGTAAAGTGCTATCGTTATAAAATATCATTATTTTCGAAGTTTAAATTACAGAAAAGTGTAAAAAATCGTATTATATTACACCGATAGTACATGAGCACTTGAAATGTGAATTACATTGTTATTCTTTTTTTTATTAAAACTTTATCCCACTTGTAACAACATTTTTTTGTTTTGACGATTTTTGAAAATATAATGACGATTTTGACGATTTTTATTGGAAAATTTGACGATTTTATGCTCAACATACCTGGCAACACTGGTGGGTAGAAATAACTACTGTATATTGTTTTCTTGCAAAAAGTGAAAATTGAAAAATTTTGAGTTGACTCCCTTCAGAGGAACTGGTGCTAAATGATAAATTCTAAAGATACAACACGAAATAATTTTTCAAATAGATAAAATGATCAGTTTAAAATTGTTTGTATTTAAAAAGAGTAGTAGAGAGATTTATTATGAGAGATTATTTTGGTTTTTTTTCAGTCAGTGATGCCAACTTTTTAAAAATTTATGCAGCACGAGTTATTGTCGTGAAATTATTGATTTTGAAACATTTTTTAACAGGCTCTTTGAGTACACTCATATAAATAAACCTGTAGAAATAGTAGAAAACGGAAGTTAAAGAAAAAACTGCTAAAATAAGTTAAATTTTTGGTAAATATTAATAAAACAAGAACAGCAAAAATAAATCTATTAACTTTACAAAATTTCCTTTATATATTTAAGTTAAATTCTAGTTAACTGAATATAGCAACTTACTCTGCTAAACTTTTACTCAATATTTGTAGACTAACAAAAGCAAACCAAAACTGTAACATCAGCAAAATTGTTGCTATATTTAGTAGAATGCAAATAACATTAAATTTTGTTAAAATCAACAGAAATTTTTGCTTAAAGATTGGTGATTTCAGAAGGGCAGATTTTTATTCGCATCAAACAATTTAAAAAAAAAACCTTACAAATTTCTCATTTTTTATAATTTTTTTATCTACTAATATTTAGCAAGTTTTTTGCTGATTTTAACAGATTAATTTGTTACTTTGAATTAACTCAAATTTAGCTCAAATATAAGTAAATAATTGTAGATTCAACAGATTTATTTCTGTTAATGTTATCTTATTAACATTTAGCAAATAAAATCTGCTAATTTAAGCAGTTTTTTCTGTAACGTCAGTTTTAACTAATTTTCAGTAGTTTTAGCAAAAATTTATAAAATTTTATACTCTACTTTTAAAAAATTCATGTCTGTTTTTTTATAAAAATAGTTTCTTTATATTATTATTTCAATACAATAGTTTTTTAAACAATATTTAAAAATAAATAACAAGAAACATTTGATTAAAATGTTAAATTACATTTTCAGTTAATTTAAACTACAAACTATTTTTAGGGTGGCCTATTTTCGATTTTAAATATTTTATGACAACAAATTAGCCATATTATTACCAAAAAAAACAAAACAACTGTTCCTCGAAATCAGCAAAAATCAAATAGATTCCCTGTCCAAGTTTGTCGGGGTATATTATAATATTTTTTTTGTTGTTTTCGATGCCTAAAATGTATTTAACAATTCTATAAAGTTCAAATCTCAATTTTTTTCAATTTATTTAAAGAATTTTTTTTAAAATTTGATATTGGAGATTTCAAAAATATCCCAAAAATATTGTCCGTTTATTGACGTCGACTAAGAACAGGTTAACGACATGATAAAACAAAACATATTTTTGATATCTCACAAATTGTATGTTCATATAATACAAAATTATGTTGCAGTAATTAATTTCAAAAACCTTTAAAACATTTTTGTCAAAATAGTGGTCTGGTGCATTTTTTAATACGGGACTAGTTCTTAACCGATTTTGGATTTTTATACCTTTTTGAAAACATTATTTTGTCTATAAATCGATTATCATATTAAAATTTGTTTGCAAAAACTGAAACAAATAATTTGTTCGCCCATACAAAATACAGTTTTAATTTTAAATCGATTTCCTTTTCGGCTTTTATTTATCCAATCGGCGCTAAACTTCATATTAAATATTATTATATACAAAGAACCAAACTGGCTCGCCAATTCGTTGGTTTTAGAATTCACTTTAATTTTTTCGAACACCTCTAATGTACAACTGAAATCTACTTGGAAGTACAACATTTTTTTTTAAACTGCATTTTTCTGGATGTAATGGAGTCTGTAGAGTCTTTTGTGGATTGGTCTCACTCCATATGCAGCAGTTTTGTTTATATTGTGTTCAGCCTCATCGCTGAACACAATTAGTCGTCTATAAATTGAGCGAATCGATGACTGATTTTCAAAATAAATTTGGAGAATTTGGTAGCTTTGATATATTCATGATGATTTCCCATAGTATACTGCTCATAAATTTCAAAAAGTGAGCACAGTAGGACAGTTCGTTTGACAGCTAACCCTTTCGTAAGTTCTATCGGGCTCAAAAAATACCCTTTATTTATCAAATAAAATCGTTCCATATTTCAAAAAGTTTATAAAATAATTTAATATTTTGTGGACAGTAATAAAATTGTAAAGAAATTTTACTACATTAAATATGAACATCGATTATATCGAATTAATTTTTCTGGCCACTCCGACTTCATCTTAACTGGGATTGATTTGGTTTTGTCATGTTTTTTTTTTTTAAATAAAATTTTTGTCTGTTTCGTTAGTATTGCATTTATTTTAAGATATGAAAACAAATTTTTTTTGGAGGTCCGTGAACCAGTTGAGGTGTCTCCGTGAAGCAAAAGTAGGTGGGAATCAATGCTCTATCGAATATTTTAAATTTTGTGAGTAAAAAATCGCTAAATGTAGCATGAAAATCGCTTAGTTGGCATCAATGTGTAGTATGATCATAACCTACACCATTATAATTTTTAATTACATATCTATTGAATTTGAATTTGCCGCTGAATATTATTTTTTTATGTTGGCATAATTCCTAATAAAACTGGTCTTTATTAGAAAATACTCCTATAAATTAGAAAAACATAATATAAACATAAAAAAGGTAAAACTAATAATTTAATTTGAACATTTTATTTAATTTGGGGTATTCTAAGAATGGTGCACAATGGGTAAAAACGTAATAAAATTGAGTCAAAAGATTTTATTATAAAGATTTTGGTTATATTCGACCTTTATTAATTAATTTCCGAAATAAAATATTTAGGCTCGAGCATAAATATTTTATTTCGGAAAAAAAAAAGTTTTTATACTAAAACTAATTATATAATAAAGAAATGTGAAATGAGTATTTTAAATAAATTTTTTTTTTGAAAATCTCAATAAATTTTAATTAAAAAAACTGTGTAGTAACTTCATATAGTTAAGTTTTTAAAAAACTGTAAATGGTAGACAATTTGAAGATTACATTTTATGAGAAATCTATCTACATTCTTGTCCAAAAATTCTCGTAAAGAAAAGATCATTATATTATGATAGTTTAAAGAAAGGTCCACTTAAAATCTGGACAAAAGTAAACAGACATAACAACGCCCCAGATGTAATTACGAAATTGGTTTTTATATATGTTTTCAGAAATATTTCAGACATTACTTGCTCCAATTTTAAATACATTCGGTTAAGAACTGCAGAAAATGTAAGGAATAAACAAAAAAAAGAAAAGGAAAAAAGTTGCACAAAAACGGTATTGTTGCATGCAAGTGGTTAATGGCACGTTTCAAAAAGAGCAAATACGCTAAATGTTAGTAGCAAAACTACATGTTTTCTTTAGGATTTCGGATTTGTTTACTAGAATTAAAAGTATGGCTACAAAAAAAAATCTTTTAATTCTTTTGACTTCAGATTCTTGTTAGGGGCCATTAAATTAGAAAGAAAAAGTTCTCAGCCCATTTTTAACACAAAAACATTCGAATAGAAACAAATGCCTTATTTGATTTTGTTTTGGTCATTAGAAGAAGCTACATGCCAAATTTAGAGATTTTAGCTTTCTTAGTTTACGAGATACACAAAACGCCAACTTCTTCGACTCAACAAAACCGACAACGTCTTAAACCAGTATAATAATATTATTAAATATTATTCGCCAAGATATAGTGTGCAAACATTTTGCGATACGCACAGCAATACATCCCACCGCTTTGGTGAGATTAAAGTGGTTGCTCTAGATATTTCCAAGGCGTTCGATCGCGTGTGGCACGGGGCACTCGTGACTAAGCTAGTTGCTTTTGGTGTCGGTAATGTCTTCTCTCAATTTATAACGAGTTTTCTCAGAGACCGCACTATACGTGTTGTTTTAGATGGAGTCTCATCAAACGAGTTTCAGCTAAATTCAGGGGTACCGCAAGGTTCTGTTCTTTCTCCTACATTTTCCTTACTTTTATTAATGACCTTCTTGGTCAGACCTTCAATCCTATCTACTCTCTTGCAAATGACAGCAACATTTGTCATTCATTTTCATTCGATCACAGGCCAAGCTCCTTGGAGATAGAGGTCATGCGGCAGAACATGAATGACACACACAATAAGGTCGATTTTAATCACGCAAGACCCAATGTTGTATGTTAACCCACAGACGGGCTGTGGAATTAACGTTGTCATCTGTAGCTATGGATGGTATAGGTATTGAGGAATCGGATACTCTTGATGTTCTGGGCATGAGAATACAGTGTGATGTCTGTTGGAATAAGCACTTCAAGTGTCTTGGTTTTCTGAGACGGTGTAAGACTTACTTCACTCCATCCGATCTCCTTACTATTTATACCAGCTATATCCGGCCGAAAATGGAATACAACTCTCATATATGGGCAGGGGCTTCAGTGTCTTTTCTGAAGCTTCTGGACCGTGTTCAGGGGAGGGCGGTGAAGCTTATCAATGACAGTAGTGTATCCAACTCTATTGATTCATTGGAGCATCGTCGGAATGTGGGTTGTGTGGCACTTTTCTATCGATATTACCATGGGAGGTGCTCATCTGAGATAAGTGAACTTATTCCTAGAGCCCGAGTTTTTATTCGTAATACTCGCTTATCTAGTAGAGCTCATCCGTTTGTAGTTGATTGTCCTGTGTTTCGCCCAACGCATTACAGAGAAAATTCGTTTTTCAGTCGAACGATTCGTATGTGGAACAAACTTCCCGCAGAAGTCTTCCCTGTTACTTACAATTTAGAAAAATTTAAATCAAATATCCACAAACACTACTCCCTCTTTCCTCCCTCCCATACCCTATTTTTCTGATCAATACAATGCACTGCATGAGTAGGGTGCATCCCCTGAGTATTGGCAATGACTATAAAATCGTCCTCACACACTGAATATGTTTGCTGCTACTTAATATATATGTTTACAGTGATTCAAATTTTCAACCCTAAACAAAGATACATTTGCAATTTAAAATGTTTTAGATATTATGTTTGGGATATGTAAACATACCTATAGTAAACATATATTTGTTTGCGGGTAGACGTTTTTCACTAGTTCCAAACATATATGCATATGTTTACATGAAAACATAATTATATTTGCAAGCAAACATGTTATATTAGAAACATAGAAAACTGAAATCTGTTCCACACAAAAGTATATTACCAGCATTTATATTTCTACCAGGGCTTTTTTTTCAGCGTGCGGTGAAAAAAAAAACGCCCTGGTCAGTCAGAAAAATATACATGAACTTATGTGAACAATTTTTGAATTCTTTAAAATCATTTTGCAACAGATTTCGCAATTTTTATATTTTAAATTTTATTTAAAAATTAAAATTTAAAAAATAGCTAATATTTAAAAAAATTTAAAAACTTCATTTTTGGTGACTTTTCATTTTTGGTGACTATTCAGTTTTAGCGATTTTTTTTAATTTTGTTAATTTTTTTTTAATTTCGACGTTTTTTTTTATTTTGGCGATTTTTTCAATTTCAGCGATTTTTTTTTAGTTTCAGAGATTTCAACCCAATTTTCGAGTTTTCTAAAATTTAATAAAAGTTTTAATAGTATCTACTAAAAATTTGTTTAAAATTAAAAACAATATTCAATTAAAACTTTAATTAAAAATAAAATCAATTAAATTGTTACAACTCATTTTAATTGATACTACAATTTCCTTAATTGGACCGAATTCAATGAAACTTATAATCAACAAATATTTTAATTGAAAGTCGATTTTTGCACATACACTCTCATAAAAATCGAAAGATTTCATCAAACCGAATTGATTCGATTGCTGCAACCTCAGTTGTGACAACTGTATTCGGTTGGTGCGACGGAATTGAGGGGTTTTGGCAATCGAATTCGGTTATGACAACTGAATTCGGTTGAGACAAACGAATTTACGAAGTTGAAGCAACCGAATCTATTCGGTTGTATGAAAATCTGTTGACTCAACCGAATTTGTTATGTGAGTGTAGTTGGAATTACCTTGCAGAAAATATATTTTCTCTTCAACTGATTACGCAAAATTCAAATATAATCTCTAAAACAAATTATTAGCGGTATTCATTCTTGATAGTAAATAAACCTTGTAGATCTGGTACGTTTGATAAATTTACCAGAACCAACAAACAACAAAATGTATTGCACTAAAATTTACCACACGAAATACCACCCAAAAAAACTGTAGTAAACATGCGTTATAAATTTATTAGCAAAAAAACAGCTGACTGTTCCGCCGTCAAAAAAAAATTATTTTGTGTTAACCATTGGAAAAACTTAAAAATTAATAAAAATATCGAAAACCCCAGCATTTTTCCACTAAAAAATTTGTGATTTTGTCTTTTTCTGTAAATTTTGGCATTTTTCTTAAATTAAAATGATGTTTCATACACATGTGGCGGACAACAAAAATCAGCTGATTTATAAATTAACCATACATTCAAAAAAACACTCGCGCTTTGTTGTGAAAAATCACAGTAAATAAAGGGTCCGCCAAATAACTTTTTTTTTTTTTTTGAAAATGCTATAAAAAAAACTACTGAATATTTTCTCAAATTTCTTTTTTTATTTGAAAGTACAATCCTTCCGGTTAATAATGGAAAATAATTTCATTCAAATGGCTGCCTTGGCTGGCCATGCAGTAGCCTACACGATCGGTCCAATTTTTAAGCACATTATCGATTGTGTGCAGCTGTATTTCACCAATGGCTTCACGAATATTGTCCATTAAAGCGTAAATTGTCTCTGGCTTGTTGGCGTAACACTTATCTTTGACGGCACCCCACAAATAATAGTCCAACGGTGTCAAATCGCAGCTCCGAGGTGGCCAAACGACATCAGCTCTGCGGCTGATAATGCGATCTTCAAAAACAGAGCGCAAAACATCGAGTGTAGCTTCGGCTGTGTGTGGTTTTCAAAGTAATGTCGCAATATTTAAAACTAATTATCTAAACTAATTATCTGTCAAATCAGACATGAGCTAAGTGTTACCATACACGAAATAAGCACTAGTTGAAAAAAAAAAAAAACGTTAGATGGCGGATGGCGGATATCGAGTAAACCGTGATTTTAATTCAAAAATTATTTTTTTTAAAACACCACCAAATTTGGCAAATATTTTTGGGGTAAGCACAAAATAAGGCAATAAATTTCCATGAAAACGCTAAATTTTTTTTGAATTCAATAATAATAGTAATTTTGAGAATTTTTTTTAATTTTTAAACTTTTAACCGCCATAACTAAAACTTTAATTTTAGGGTAAATGATAAATTTTCATGATTCATTTATCAAAGATTTATAGAGATACCGTTAAAATGTTATCCAAGTCGTAAATTTTATATATGACAAAATATTACATTTATATAAAGCTTTCAACAAATTACAAAATTTATAAATATGCCAAAAAAAAAAAAAAAATTTTTTTTTTAAATTCTTAGAAAATTTGTTCATTTGTTTGCAAAACTAAAACTTTGTAGATTTTTTGTATTTAATTGTTCAATGAAGAGCAAAAATAAATATCACATACAATAATATTTTATTATCGGCGTCACAATGCCTATTGACGCGTTTTGTTTATTTCTCATTAGTCGTGTGAACTAAATGGTCTTCATTTAATGTAAAAAAAAAAAATAATTCAAAACAAAATCCAGACAAAAAAAAAAAAAAAAAATTCATTCTCAAATTATATTGAAAAAATATTTAAAATCAATAATGATTAATAAGTTTGGTATGTATTTTTCAATAGATCTTTTTCTTTTACGCTTGATCAATAGAAAAAGGTCAGCTAAAAAAAAAAAAAAAAACGAACAAGAAATATATCACAAGATAGTCTTATATCTAGAGGGGGATATCCCCAAAATCTCATCCTATAATATTGATTTTAACTGTAAAAACAGATTTAAAAAAAAAAAAAAAAAAAATACTTTGTAAAAGAACAAACAGTTCGTGACAATTTTCGTTTAAAACAAATGTATTCATTTAAGTTTTAATGCCAACAATTTTATTTTTCATCTCAATAAAAATCATAAAATAGGATAGTCTTTGTGTCTGTTCAGTTGTATTTTAACTTATAGATGAAAAAATTTTATTTTGTTATTTTTTCTGAAACAAAAAAATTTTAAATCAAATCAAAATAAAAGTGAAAATGACTGTTGTATGAGTCATTCATTTGAATTTTCTCCTTCGCCGAGAGTTTTATAATTCTATCCATTATAGTGATTGACTGAATGACTGACTGTATTTTATAGGTGTAGATTAAAAGTTCATAGAAATTTCAATTAAAAATTATATTTTATTGGTGTATGCATATAAAATGTTTAAATTTATGTTTTTTGATTGTTGTTTATTGTTTAGAACAGCGTTGGCAAGACTTTTTTCGATGCGTGCCACAAAAAGAGACTTTTTTTTGGAAAAATATGTAGCGTGCCACCTTAAGATTATCTTTTGGAAGCACTTTTTGTATAAAAACATTTTAATGCCATCTTCATATTAAGTTTTTTAGATCAACTTTTATTATATACTGTTTTAAACTTTTGTTTAATTTTCTGGCGCTTTTTTACTTCTCCGATTATGCACTGATAATAACACAAGGCAACAATTTTGAAAAAATTTTAGGGGCTTTGAAAACCACTATACAATTTTGATGTATTGTGGTCCCAGTAGTACAAATATGGTTCAATTTTGAAATTCTATGGAGAGGTTTTTTTTTAAAAAATTTTTAAGTAAAATTATAAATTTTTTTAGACGTTTCTCCACATAATTAATGATAACTAAAAAAAAATTAGTCCGATATTATTCAAATAAATTTAGAAAAACTGAAATTTACATAGCCTTTAATCCGTTAATATATTGCGTTTCAATCGGCTCAGTAGTTTCGGAGTTATAATAAAAAATTGAGGGAAAAAATATTTTTTTTACGTGAAAATAGCAAATTTTTTTGTTTTAAAAAAATCATAAAAAATCGAAAACGGCAAAAATCGTTCAGATTTATTGCTTTATCGCAAAGCCACATGTAATAGGAACAAAATGAGATATCGATCATATAAATCGATTGATTTTTTTCGAATTTATTCACAATTAAGTGAATTCGCTCATTTTCACCAAATTTTAGTTTTTTGTCTGATATACATAAAATTGAGTAGTTAATGTTCTTCTTTCGATTGATTGAATTTTGAAAACATTTTCCCCATGCTATGTACAAATTTTCACATCAAAAATGCATTACATAGTAACATTCGTGTATTTTTTGGCAAAACCCTACCTAGAATATACTGATTCTATTCTTCGGAAAGACATTTGTGTTGGATGAGCTTAAATGTAAATAAATAAATAAATTAAATAGTAGAAAATTTATATTTTATTATTCACATTTATTATAATAAATAAAACAAGAAAATAAATAAATAAATATGTATTATAAACTACAAACTCTGAAATTTTCTTTTAGTCGATTTTCTACTATTGTTGAATAACGAAGTGTTACTCTGAATACTCCAGCAAAAATCAGCCATCATGTGTGCATCCCAGCGACCCTGGTATCGTTCCTCCATTGTCCGGATATCTTGGTGGAATCGTTCGCCCTGTTCTTCACTCAAGTCTCCTAGATTTTCAGGAAAACGATCTAAGTGACTGTGCAGGTAGTGTACTTTGATGCTCATGTTGCATCCAAGATTCTGGAAGTCAGTTAACATCTCTTCAACGTGCGCAACGTAATCATCACCCTTGTTATTTCCTAAGAAATTTTGAATAACCCATACAAACGAATCCCATGCATTCTTCTCAATTTCTGACATTGAACTGCCAAATTCAGTATCGTTCACCAATTTGCGAATTTGTGGGCCATCAAATATGCCTGCTTTCAGCTTTTCCATACTTAGATTGGGAAACTTCCTTGAAATATACTGGAAACATTCACTATCTTTGTTAAGTGCTTTAACATATTGTTTCATCAGACCAAGTTTAATGTGAAGAGGGGGTAATATGATGCGATCTCGGAGCACTAGAGCCACATTTATAACATTTGGCGTACCTGGAACTAGTGTTTCCCTAGAAGGCCATTGTTTTCTCTTCCAATGTTCTGTTTTAGCTCTGCTGTCCCATAAACATATAAAACAAGGATATTTTGTAAAGCCGCTTTGTTGGCCTAAGAGCAAATTTACCATCTTAAGATCAACACAAATTACCCACTTATGTTCATCATACTTTATCTTCTTCATGACCAATGCAATTACAGAGTATTCTTCTTTACTTTGGTTGAATGTGCGATCGGCAAGGAGTGAAATTTATTTCCATTATGCAAAAGGACACACTTCAAGCTGCGTTTTGATGAGTCGATAAATAAACGCCATTCGTTTGAATCATATCTCTGTAAGCCCATGGCAGTCGTCAAACCAGAAATATCTGTGCAGTACACAAAGTCATCCTCTTCAGCAAAATAATGAAGTAAGTCTTTTTCTCGAGTACGGTAATACGAAACTTTAGTTTCTTTAGTTATGAGACCTGTTTCTTTCATCCGGGACGCAAGTAATTCAGAAGATCTTTTCGACAATCCAAGGTCTCTAATTACATCATTAAGCTGATCTTGATTCCATGGTCTCGGCGAGAAATGTTTGTGTGGGATGAACTCGTCATTTTCAGCTGTAGATGGTAGTGCTGGATCTGACATATCTGATTGGTAAGACATACTTGAGGTTGAGTGCCCTGGTGAAGATGAAAGCACATGACTACAGCTTGCACCCCGATCTTGAGCATATTCTATTTCTTGTGAATGTAGAACTGCAAGTGTAAACCCATCAGCAGACCTCGTGGGGTAAGACCATCGCATATGTTTTCCAAAACCGCTTTTTGTACTTAAACAAAAATAACACTCGGATGCGTGGTTCGCTGTTTCTCTCCATAGCATAGGCTTCAAAATTTCCAAGTGTCGTCTGTAAAATGAAAAAAAAAAATTGAAATCAGGAATATGAAGAATTCAAATTTTAATTAAGAAATATTGTAATTATAAAATATTCCAAATCTATTAATTTATACTTACTTTACGTTAGAAGACTTCATAGATAAATTCAATCGACATGGAATGCATATAGTACTCGGTGTCCAATGCTGGTTCAAATTGTGCGGATAGATATTAAAGCAATCTTGATATGACTTTTGCAATGAAGTTAAGAAGCACTTCCGTTTTTTTCCCGGTGATATATTGGCCGCACACATAACAAAATAAATCTGGATCGTTTTTACATGAAAATGTTCTGGCTTTTATTTTTATTAATATTTGAAAATTGTTTTTAACTTCTAAGCTGTATGACTCTAATTTTTGTGTAGGTATTAAATGATGTTTGCGTTATCGCAAACACTTCTTGAATGAAATAAAAAGGGTCAAGGAGATCTTATAAATACTGATAATATAATTTGGGATAACCCTTTGTGTGGATACAGTTTGTGTGTGCTGCAAATTTTTTATTATTCCCAAGAATCCTAAAAAACATTAAGGACTTTTATGAAAAAAAAAAAATCATCCGTTACAGGTAGCTAACGGAAAATAAGAGCACTTCAGCGTACACGCACATTTATGAGCGTTTTATTACTATCCTACCGCAATCGTAAAAATTAAACAATCTTTTGTTTATTACTTATTTTTTTTTAATTATTAGAATCATAAAAATGTCATAGAGGTTTTTCCCAAAGGGGTTTTGCCAAAATGCGTGTCGTAAAATGCACCTGAGTTTTTATGTTCTGCATTTTCATTATATAGTAGGTACAATTTTCTACAGTGCTTGTAAATATGCGATACCTTCAATTAATTGTAAATAAAAATGTAAAGCATGCATCGATTTTTATGATCCATATCTAGTTTAATTCGCATGATATGCAGCTTTACTACAAAAAAATAAAAAGTAATATTTTTTGCAGTTTTCGATTTTTTCCAGATTTTTGTTTTTCAAAATTTTTTTTTTTTTTGCTAACAATTTGTTTCATAACTTTGAAACTATTGATCGCATTAAAAAAATTTGTACACGTTTTTTAAAGATATTGTAAACCTTAATTTTTGTAAATTTAATTTGACAAAATCGGACTAGTTGTTTTTGAGTTATGACAACATAAGTGGAGAAATGTCTCAAAATATTGTCAATTTTACTTAAAAAATTTAAAAAAAAAAAATTATCCATAGAATTGAAAAATTTTACCATTTTTGTACTTAGGCAGCCATGATGCATCAAATCTATATAGTGGTTAGTCAAGCCTTTTTTTGCTGTTGACCTGTGTAATCCATGCATGAAAATACGAAAAAATGTCAAAATAACAAAAACTTTAGTAAAATATACAAATATTTGTTCATTTTACAAAATATTTCGTAGTTTTGACATTTTTTTCTGATGATGGGAACCTAGAAAATTCCCGAAATAGATCTATCAACACATTCCTGAAAGGGTCAAATAATAAATTTGAAAACAAAAAACTCTATAGATTATTTGTTAGGACAATATCCTAATGAAGAAATATAGAGTATGGCCTCGAACTTGAATAATTTTCATTTTCATTGCTCAATTAAAGGTCGAAAAAAACATAATTTTTATTTTTAATAAAAATTATAACAAACTTCTTTTTTTCGTATTTTTAGCATGGATTATTATGAGTGTGAGATTTTGTTTTCATTAAAATAATTTGAACCGCTATCAATACAAAATGCCGAGAGATTTGTACAGAATCTTATTGGAAATTGAAAAATGCATTTTTTAGATTTATCAATTGTAAAGGTTGTTTTTTTATACAGGTATAGAACTTTAAGTTGGTAGCACGTTCTTAACTGGCCGCCATTTTGTCAGCTGTCAAGTGATTTATGTTTAGTTTGTTTTGGCATTTCAACATGAATAGACTGATGCCTGAACATAGCTTCCAAATTGTGCAAATTTAATTTGAAAATCATGGTTCTGTTCGAAATACGTATCGCTCATGAATTTTGCTAATTTCGTTGTCGATGAACCTCACTTTTGGTTAAATGGATACGACAATAAACAAAACTGCCGTATTTGGAGTGATCATATTCCACAAGTGTATGTTGAGACACCGTTATATCCAGAAAAACTGACTGTTTGGTGTGGTTTATGGGCTGGTGGAATCATTGGTCCGTACTTCTTTAAAAACAATGCTGGTCAGAACGTTACAGTCAATGGTGACCGCTTTAGAGCCATGACTACTGACTTTTTCGTTCATCAATTGAACAATCATGATGTGCAGGAGCTGTGGTTTTAACATGTCACACAGCTCGTGCCACAATTGATTTATTGAAGGAAACGTTTGGTTACCGCATAGTTTCACGTTTCGGACCCGTGAATTGGCCTTCAAGATCGTGCGATTTAACACCCCTGGACTATTTTCTGTGGGGATATGTGAAGTCGCTAGTCTACACCGATAAGCCCGAAACGATTAACCCCTTGGAGGAAAAGACTAGCCGCGTTATTGCCAATATACGGCCACAAATATTGGAAAAAGTCATCGAAAATTGGACTTCCAGATTAGCCTACGTCCAGCCGTGGCGGTCATATGCCAGAAGTCATATTTAAATTTTAATACCAGATGATTATCTTTCGAATAAAGTAAATTTCATGTCAATTTAAAAAATTCATCTTTGTTTTATTCCATTTCAAAGTTTTATACCTCTATAAAAAAACACCCTTTATTTCAAAAAATAATGAATTCGCTTTTTAAATTGTGTTTTAGAAAAAAATAATTAAATTACACATTTATCAATCGTATTTCAGCAATTATCAATTGGGCGCAGCTCCATACAATTTGGGAGTTATTTCAAAACGAAATAACTCCCAAATCATGGGATTTTTTAATTTTTTCGGAAGTTATTATTTCATTATGAAATAACTCCAAATTTTGTTTTAATTAAATAACTCCCATTGACACGGGAAAAAATTAATTTAACAAATCTATTAAGTTTAACAAAAAGTCACAATTTGCATTTTCTACCACTTTATATGCACTCATAGAAATAAACCTGTAAAAATAGCAGAAAAAGCTACTAAAAATTAGTTGAAAATGACCTTGTAGAATAAACTGCTAAATTTTGCAGATTTTTTTTTTAACTAAATATTAATAAAATAAGAACAGCAAAAATAAATGTGTTGAATTTACAAATACTTAGTTATATTTGCTATAAATTTTAGTTTAGTATTCTAGCATATTAGTAAGTTAAAAGTACTAAATTCACACATTTTATAGCAGAGCTGAAAAAGGACTTAAATTTTAATGCAGTTTTTAAAGAAGACTTAATAAGTTTTAATTTAAAAATAAAAAAACATTCCGAAAATTTCTATAATATTCTTACTTAAAAAAAAAAATTATAGGAAATATATATCGAGGGCCTATATTCAAAACCCTCTATCTTTGATTTTCACGAAAATTACTTTTTGATGGTAAAATGTTCAGTTTTATTTGCATTTTTGTTATTTCTCTATCTTACGCAATTAATTTTTCTGAATGCAAAACCCTCTATCTTTTTAAATAATAAATTTTCCAATATTTTTTTGGAATAATTTCTTCTTGCAATACATGTTTTCTTACTATTATTTTTTTTTTGCATGCTGAACATGAATTTTTTTTATTTAATCGTTTATTAAAATAGCGAAAGCCGATTCTGAATTGAATTAAAATGAAAATATTTTACCTTTTGGTTTTTGGAAAATATAATGTCCATGGCATAAAAATAAATGGTTAAACTTGCAACTTGCTTAAAAAAAGTGTCTACTTTTAAAGTGTCATCTACGATATTATTGTCAAAAAAAAAAAAAATAATTTATATGATATTTAAAATCATAATTAAAATATTATTGTCGCGTGATAAACTTACATAACGGTAAGTTTAAAATTTAGTTAATTAGATTTTAATAATAAACTTTTGATATTTTTGTGAACAGAAAAATAAAGTGGCTTTTAATTCCTTTCAACGTCTAGCAGTCCATTATGCATCATCAAATGAAGATATGAAGGATTGGCGGATAACAAGAATTACTAGAGAAGTAAGAAAGAATGTTAAAATTAACAATGAGATCGTAAAAAAGCCGTTTGATGCAGAATATTTAAATTATGATTTCTTTAATAAGTACAACGATGACAAACTTATGAGTTTTTCTTCCATTAGACCAGGACGAGTAAAGAACAATCCTACTGTGTCTAATTTAAGATCTCTTTTATATCTTCCAGATGGTAACATAACATATAAATTAGATTTTGATACAGATTACATGGATCTACCTGTTCGTATTCAACCTTACACAGGACATATTGAACCAAAACCTCTATATTCTGGTCCACTATCAATTCAGCCAAATAAGTGGAAGAATTTGCAAGATTTGAAGAGCGTAATACCACCGGAATACCATTATTTTTACGATAAACTCCAAAAAAACTTAAAAAGCAAAAAAAAAGAAACACAACTTTTTGTTTCATATTGTTTATTATTAATTTTTTTATCTTATGTTGTATTACTAGCCGTTATCTTAAATAAATCACATTAAAAACTGACAAATGTCATAAATGAAATTCAAAATAATTTATTTTTATTAAAATGCAAAACCCTCTATCTGATCATTTTCATACATAAACATTGAATAGCAAAACCCTCTATCTATCATAAAGTCCCCAATAATGCAATATTTTAAAAACCAATTATATGTGAGATTCAGTAGTTGCTATAAAAAATATTGTAGAATATCGAATTTTAATAACTAAAGTAATACACGAAAAAACAGTTTTTTGGCTCTCCTGAAAAGTTGTGTTTTTTAAGATAGAGGGTTTTGAATATAGGCCCTCGATATAGTCCATAGAAAAATTGCTAATTCAAGCTGTACTCTCTGATTTTGTTAACACTTGGATATGAAAAAGAAAACAAAAATCTTAATACAACCATTGCTGGTTTTTGAGCCATCTCAGGGTCAGATTTTGTTAATTTTTTGCTGGGTTTTGGTTAAAATTTAATAAAATTCAAAACTAAGAAATACGCAAATACATACAAATTCAGTTTCTGAAAAATATTTTCTAGGACATTTTAATGTTATGTACGAGGGCTGTCCCAAAATTGGCCTACCTTACAAAGACAACAGAACAAATTTGGGCAAAAATTTCTTTATTTCTTAACATAATCTTCTTTTAGTTTGATACACTTTTCCCAGCGATATTCAATGGCTTCGATATCCTGTTTATAGTAAAAACTGTCTAGCAGATTCAAACTCGTCACTGTTGGCAAATCTTTTACCGAGCCATTTTTTGAATTTTGGAAATAGAAAATAATCCGAGGGAGAATTCAAACTCTAATTCATAGATTTTGGCCATCGCAATAGTGGCTGTGTGAACTGGTTCATTGTCTTGATGAAAGAAAACTATATTTTTCGCCAAATACGACCTTTTTTTCTCTTAATTATATCACTTAAACGCTGCAGTAAGTTAGCATTTGATTGTTTTTCCGTTGATTTTAGCCGTTGATTGGTTTTCCTTCTTGAAGATAATCAATAAAAATTTGAAAGTTTTGAATTACATAACGGTGACCAATTTTTTCCATGTTTACAAATTCACCGAGATCGTTTCTTTTTGATGACTTAAAAAAAAAATACTAAACAACGTGGCGCCTTGAAACTTAAAACATATCCCTCATTTACTTCAAGACTGACATAACTCAAAAACAAAAACACGATTTTGCAGAAAACGAGTTTAAAGTTTTCAATCCATATCTGCCTCGCTCGATAATTTCTCTATTTATTTGGTCTTGTTTTTTTATAAATAGGGGGGGGGGGGGGGGGTTTTAATGCACTTACTACTCTTACATCTCTACTACTCTTAGTGAGAGTTGTGTGCGAATTCGCTAATTATCGAGAGACCAGTGAGGAGCACAGTTTCTCTATAAAGTATATGCACCCACACACAAAAATAAAATATATTATCCTCTATCTCGAAAAGTATACATGATATTAATATAAAATTTTTACACAATAGAAAGCATGATATAACTAATAAATCTGCATCATTAACTCAAAAATCGTATTTTTTGACTTATGACAATCTTGAAGTAAATGAGCGATATGTTTTATAAGGTTGCCACTCTTCACCAAAGTAATTTTTTTTTAAACTACTGCCTCCATCTGTACGCCAGGTCGGCTAATTTTGGGACCGTCCTCGTACATTCATTGTAGATAATGTGAATCATAAAACTACTATCTCAACTCAAGATCAACAAGTGACAAAACATTAATTACTAAATTCAAAAAAATTATTTGAAAAACTGCCCGAAAATGTTGTTTTTTTATGATTTTTATCAAATATTTTCCGCATCATTTATAATTATGACTCATTCACATTGCTAATTTATTTTAGAAAACAAAAATTATTACATTAAATTTTTAACATATTTTTGGCAATTTATTTTGAATAATTTGTTGGTGTTATAAACAAAATCTAATTGCAAAAACAAAAACTATATTAAAAACAGAAAAAATTTACATACACCTGGGTGTGAAAAGATATAAAACATGTTGTTAAATAGCGAACTGAACATCACATCATTCACGCAACAATACGCAGTTTATTGTCGAAATTGTATTTTTAAAATGAGCACAGAAAAAAAAAACTGAAATTTAGTTTTTGTACGGAAAAAATTTATAAAATCAATAAAAAAAATATTTGAATTGATTAAAAAATTGTTAAATTAATAAAAATAATTGTTGATAGTATTAAAATGTTTTTGAGTCAATTTAAATATTTCTTGTCTTGAAACAATTTGAATTGTCAATTAACAATAAAAAATAATTGAAAAGTTTCATAAATTTCTAAAAGAAGTAATGTTTGATTTGTGTTTTTGTGAATTTTAAACTAAAATTAATTAATTGATTTCATATAAAAGTTTTTCAAATCAAAATATTAAATTAATAAAATGATTAATTGAAAATGTTTGGATATTAATTTTTTCTGTGTATTTATGTTTACAATTCTCATATGGTTGGTATTAAAAATAAATTTATTTTCCTGTACTCAGTTTTTATTTTTAATTGCATCATTAAAAAATGGGTTTCTTTTTTTTCTGCACTAACACTAGGGTGGGGCGATTTGAACATCTTAATGGGCGCTTCGCGATTCTGATTCTTGGGATTGTACTGAGCAAAAAAGTCCACTGGACCATACGTCTACGGTGAAAATCGATTTTTAGCCGTATTTTGTGAAAGTAACAATGTGTGGGATGGACATATCTCAGAAAGTAGGAGGAGCTTATCCAAGATTATGGTATCAATCTCTTCTTTGGAAGATTCTCTAGCAGATTAATGCATCAATCATATTTCTGGGTGGGGTTTAAGGGGTTAATTTTTAATTTCAAAATAGGGCTTTTTTGCCGTATTTTGTGAAAGTAACAATGTGTGGGATGGACATATCTCAGGAAATAGGAGGAGCTTATCCAAGATTATGGTATCAATCTCTTCTTTGGAAGATTCTCTAGCAGATTAATGCATCAATCATATTTGTGGGTGGGGTTTAAGGGGTTAATTTTTAATTTCAAAATAGGGCTTTTTTGCCGTAAAGTCAAAATCTGGAAGCTCGATTTTCACCGTAGACGTATGGTCTAGTGGACTTTTTTGCTCAGTACAATCCCAAGAATCAGAAACGCGAATCGCCCATTAAGATTTTTTTCCTTCTATACTAATCGCCCCACCCTAAGCAACACACAGTGGGTCAGAATTTAAATAATTTGGAAATGTTTAAACCATTTCTTACCGGCTAGTTGGTTTACAGTAGAATTTCACATAGTCATTTTCAAAGTAAAAATAATTTCAATTAAACGTTTCCCGGAAATTTTTATTAAAAAATTTTTAAAATTCGAGGTTTTTTGGCAAAAACTATTGGGAAAAAATGCAAAAATATCAAACTTTTTGAAAGAAAAAGTAAAAAAAATTGAGGAAAAAAATCATTTAAAGCGGAGAAAATCGTAAGAAAAAGCTTTACAAATGCCACAAAAGCAAATATGAGTAGAAATGGCAAAAAAAAACCAAAAAAGCATATTTGTCTTCTCTTGTTATCACATGAGGGGCACCTTGGAGTATCTGCTGAGTAAAACAAATTACGAATTTGGGGTAGAAAATTATTTCTCATAAAACGCACTTAAATAAAAGTAGCATTCATTAACTACGTTAGCATGTTCATTGTGGATCTTTAGAAAAACTAAAATCTAGTTTTAATTAAAATATTTGTTAGTTCAATTAAAAGTTTAATTGAAGTTGGTCATATTAAAGAAATTGTTTACCAATTAAAATAATTTGTAGCTATAAAATTGATTTTATTTTCAATTAAGATGTTAATCATATCTATTAGAAATTTAATTTATTTGAATATTGTTCTTAATTTCCACACACAGAGAAATAAAGTGCCAACCGAATTGAAAAGTGTAGTTTAATGGTAACAACTTATAAATTCAGTTAGAACAACGTTATTAACATTAGTTTTTTAAATATGTTGGGTGTTGCAACTAAAATTCAGTTGAATTAACTGAACTTTGTTGTGAAAACTAACGTTTCGATGTACCAACCGACTGAAATTCGTAATAACCGACTTTGAGTCGTACTAACCAAATTTCAGTTGGCAAATAGCAAAATTTTTCTCTGTGTGCAACAAAGTTTTAATGAATACTATAAATTACAATTGAGATTAAAAGTATAGAGATTAAAACTATTATGGAAAAAACATTTATAAAATTTCCAGAGATTAGTTTTGGTACACCATAGCGTCATTTATTTTGAAACAAGTAATTTTAATGATTACTCGTTGTAAATTAATAGATGTAAGGATCCAAACTTACTCTAAGGAAATTTTATAAATGGTTTTCCAATAACATATATTTTCTCCAAAAATTTTAAAAATACACTACGAAGGCCTCGAGTATATGCTCAGCATTATAAAACTTTTAAGCCCACTTTTGTAAAAAAAAAAAATCAAAAAAAGTACGGGTAGCCTATAAGTATTATTGATTTTTTTATTTTTCCCCATAATCAACTTAATAATACTCATCGTTTGAGCACTATTACGTAAAATATTGCACTTTCGTGACACCCTAATGTGAACTAAAACATAAATGGAAAACTGCAAAAAAGTAATATGTTTCTTAATATTTTTTATTGATGATAGGATGAACATACATTTGCATGAAATTATGTATATTTTCATATAATCATACACAATAATGTAACACTTAATGAAATTTACAAGTCTAAAACTCGGATCTAATTATACTTAGATGTATAAGTTTACATAAAATCATATACAATTATATCATGTCAAAATCAGATAAAATACTGTATTTAATATCTGTTTGTATCAGTTTAGATACAAACAAAAAAATCAAAAAGAATAACACTCCTCCCCAAAATCTTTTCCTATATCCGCGCTTGGTTGTATATAACCCCATACATAAGTTATATATGCGACGCATATCTAAATTATTTTTCTAAAAATTATATATGCCACGGAATTTAAGTAAATCCTATTTAATCTCAAAATATCTTATTCGATCCACCAACAATTACTTATCTTTTGGATTTAATTAGATCCCATTAGATCTTAATTAATCATATGGATATGTTGAGATCTGTCAGGATCTTAAATAAAATATTATTTTATCCCCCAATTTTGAGATAAATTTTGATTAGATCACTCAAAAAAAAATTTCAAGAAATTCGGGAATGATTTGGCTGCAATGAAAATTTAACTCAAATTAAGTATGCAGTTTTCTTAAAAACAAATACAAAACTATTTACTTCCATTAGGTAAATTTGTATTAAAATTTAGTAAATTTTATCTTACATTTTATGTAACTTTATTAAAATTTAGTATATTTTTGAATTAAATTAAGTATACATTTTAGTTAGATCTAGTAAAAACATCTTAAAATCTAGTTAATTTTTCTTAAATTTTAAGACGCTTGTGCTAATGCAAAATTAACTTATTTTTAGTTCATAATAGGTATATTTAAAACAAACAACAACAAACTTTTTGCTTGTCTGTTTCATTTTATTTGTAATATTATTTATTAATTGGTAATTCTCAAAAGGTTTATATACCTCCAAAAATATAAGTGTTTAGGTTCAATCAATTTCATATATCTCTTAAGATAATCTTATAATCATTTTCGTTAATAGGAACGTTTTGAATGTGAAATTTACTTAAAATTACTTAACTTTACTTGACAAAACTAAAACACTTATATAATATGAACTATAAACCAAATGAGAATTTTACAGATTTAAAAATTTTTATCTTCTTAAAGAAAATATTTAAGAAGTAATTGTACCTAATTTTAAGAAGTTAAAATTTGTAAACTAAATTTAAGTAAGTTGCGTATTTTGTTTTAGTACGAAGGCGGATCAATAAGTCCGAGACTTTTTGAATGAAACACAGTTTTTTTTTGAGAAAAAAAAATTTATTTGTCAACAAAATCTCCTTTTAGCTCAATACATTAAGTCCAACGTTTCTCCAATTTTTGTATTTCTTGGCCATATGGGGTCGTTTTTTTTTCAAAATCCTCGTCAAATCGGTCCAATAAGTTGGCATAATATTCGCCGTTTGTTTTTCCCTTTTGAAGGTAATCGATGTGGATTATCCCGAGTGCATCCCAAAAAACTGTTGCCATCACCTTATTGGCCACGTTTACGTTTATAGTCAATTGAGAGCAAACGCGGCAACCATCTTGCAGACAGTTTTCTTAAACCCAACTGATCATTTAAAATCGAAACCACACTCCCATATGAAATGCCTATGGCATCAACAATCTCACGCACTTTTACTCTTCGATCGGCCAACACCATATCGTGGATTTTTTCGACATTTTCGGGTGTATTGACCTCAATTGGCTGTCCAGAACGTTCAGCGTCATTTGTACTTGTGCGACCACAACGAAAGTCAGTAAACCACTTTTTTACCATTGAAATCGATAATGCAGAGCCCCCATAGTATTTAACAATCTATTCCTTGGTTTGATTAACGGTTTTTTTTTCCGCAAAAAATAATGTTTAATGAGAACTCGAAATTCACTTTTTTCCATTTTTAAAAAAATCTACGAGGTTGTATGTTTTGAACAGCTGTTAAACGCAAAGTAAATGACGGAACTTGCTCAAAATTTGACAGTAGTCTATTAACAAATGGTACTTGATGGGAGCAGTGTTGCATTTCATATAACTACGAGGGAAGTTCGAGGAGTCACGGACTTCTTTATCCGCCCTCGTAGTTTCATACAATTTTAAATTTCTTAACTTTTAGTGTAGTAACTTCTTAAAATTTAAGACTTTTTACTAAAAAGAAAAAATGTTTTTAATATTTTTTAAGAATATTAACCTAATTCAAGAAAAAACTTTATTTTAGTAAGGCGTAAGTAAGTAAACTTAATTTTTGTTCATTCTTTTTTTGAGTGATTTAATCCAGTAATATATCTGAGGGATCTCATCGGATATTTTTGAGAGTAAAAAGCGCAACAAAAACTGTAAAAAGCGTAAAAAAGCGTTTTTTGTGCTTAAACAGGTGTTAGACTAAAAAGCACAAGTAAATTTTTTTTTAATTTGTTTACAAAGTTAAAAAATGGTATTAGGTTTTTCGTATCAATTTAATAGACAAATCCATTTCAAATCTACCGAAAAATTACATTTGTTTGAAAATATTTTAAGACCGTAAAAATTGGAAATTTCAATTGTTTTTACTGCACTTGTAGGGTTTTTTGAACAAAGTACTAGTCTCTAAAACGTCATTGATTAAAAGGCATAAAAAGCACTATCCATAAATTACAAAAGTACCAGTTTATTGCCTTTTTATGTTTTGGCAGCATTAGTAAAATTTTGGCGCTTTGTGACATTGAAAAGCACCAAAAATAGTGCCAGAAGCAATAAGTTGGCATCACTGCTGGATACCACAATTTTGAGATAAACTTGGATAAGAATAAATATCGATTTATATCAATTGAGATCTGATTTTGCATATCGGGAATATAAAAAAAACACTAAAACTGGAAAAATCGCTAAAATTGAAAAATTACTAAATATTCATATTTTGAAAACATTTTATATATATTTTTTTAATTCTGGTGATTGTTTTTTAAATATTTGGGGGTTTGTAGTTGTTTTCTATTCGACCTTTCCAATTTAATTATAAAAATAAAATGTTTGAGCTCGAGGCCTGGATTTTTTTTTTTAATTAAAATTCTTCTTTATTATTTTCCAATATT
This sequence comes from Delia radicum, assembly GCA_021234595.1. NCBI lineage: Eukaryota > Metazoa > Arthropoda > Insecta > Diptera > Anthomyiidae > Delia > Delia radicum. The sequence goes on along the minus strand of CM037852.1, from coordinate 222,982,627 downwards.
TCAAAACTCTTCGAGTTTCATCCTCAGGGAGTATAATAGATTTTAAATAAAAACGCAAAATTCAAAAAATTAACGTTGTTTATAACTCGTCATCATATATTGTCATATTATTCAAATTATCGATTTATTTAAATTTTGGCTACTCTTTTTAGTTTTTGGCGTTTATTGTTTTTAAATTTTAGCATTTTTTTTTTAATTTAACAAATTTATCCAATTTTCGCGATTTTTTTTTAATTTTTACTTTGGCAATGTTTTTTTAGTTTTGGTGATTTTTTGTTTTAAATTTTAAAAATTTTTTTCACTTTGTCCATTATGGATTACAGTAAGGCCGATCTTACTATCAAAACGTAAGTTTGAAATCACTTTGACTACGACTGTGTGAATGTTTATAGTAAGAAGTGTGAATAATTTCCAAAATATTTTCATTTGGCCCCACTGTGCTTATAGTATAAGAAGAAAAAAAATAACATTTATGTTTATGTGATGTTTTTATTATTAAAAAATTGTTTGGGTTGGGAAAAACGTAAAAAACTTTTGTTTTTAGTTTTTTTTTTTTCAGTCAAAGAAAATGTTATAATGAATCATAATAGTATTTGGGTGATGGACAAATTCAGGGCCGTAAGAATTAATTTGTTACGGGGGACAACATGATTTAAGTGGCATGTACTTTGTCCATTAATTTCTTAATTATTCGAACGACTATATAACAAAATGTTAGAGATATATCAAAATCAGTATTGGCATTTAAAAATTATTATACTTTTAAAGCATGTGTAAAATATAATTATTTCAAATTCATCACAAAAGCCATATATTTTTAAATGATTTTATATTAAGTCAAATAAATTTCTAATTTAAAATTTTTATTGAAAACTCTTTTCCTGCAATATCAAATTTGAGTTTTAAGCATTTTTATGACATCATATTTTTTACTATTTTTACTAATTAATTATTGAATTCGTTTTTGGCGCGAAATTTATTTTAAGTTTTTTTTTTCTTTACTACTTTTCAAACGTTTTCTTATACTTTTTTCAAACTCTTGAGAAAAGTATAAGAAAACGTTTACTCTGCTAAAATTAGCATAAACTTTGACTAAAAGACTGTAATATCAACAAAATTGTTTGCTATATTTACATTAAATATAGTAGAATGCAAATAAATATTTAACTAAAATCAACAGAAAATTTTGCTAAAAGTTAGAGTATGGCAAATTTTAATTCACTTTAAAAAATCTAAATAAAAATTTAAACATTTCACATTTTTTATGATTTTTTTGTCTACTAATATTTAACAATTTTTTTTGCTGATTTTGGCACAGTCCCTTATTAAAAAAATTTATATGGAGCTTTATGTATTCATATTATCCGAAATATGGTCCCATATAATTGTATCTAGTATGGGTTTAGATCTAATCTGATGCAATAAATGTCCAGTACAATTTTATTTGAATTATGGCCAAATAGAATTGTATTAGATTGTAACAGTTTTGTATCTAATTGTATCAGTTTGTATCTAAACTGATACAAAAACACATAATTTCATACAAATGTATGTTCATCCTATCATATCCCTTAAGTCCATAAAAAAAAAATATTGAGAAACATAACAATTGTTTGCGGTTTACAAAAAAAAAGTTGAAAATTCCAGAATACATACAAGGTGGCGCAAAAGTAATCCTATTATCAGAAAATGCTATAAATTTTGCGATTGGCTCCTAATGTCAGTTCTGTTTTGACATTTGTGTAGTAAACACATGCGAAATACACGTTAATAAACAATGTTACGCTACACTGCTCCAGAACGCGGAATATTGGTGACTATTTATTTGACCAATAATCGGTCGGTGACTTTGGCACAACGTGTATTTCGTCGCAGATTTCCTGGCCGTCCAACGCCTACTGGTGAAACACTGCGACGTTTAGCCGCTCACCTCGAAGAGACTGGCACAACACGAGATGCTGCCAGGCGTGGCAGACCCCGGAGTAGCCGTTCTGCAGAGAATATTGCTGCTGTAGCCGAGGATGTCATGGAAGCGCCGTCGACATCGACCAGACGACGTGCAACGCAAATGGGTATCAGTCGACGGTCTATACAGCGAATTTTGGTACAAGATTTGAAGATGTTTCCGTACAAAGTCCAGACGGTGCATCAGCTGTTAGCTGCTAACCGCCAATCGCGTGTAACATACGCTCAAGCCATCCTTAATCACCACCAAGAGGAAGATGATTTTTCATCAAAAATAATCATGAGTGATGAGGTCCATTTCCATCTTAGCGGGTACGTAAATAAGCAAAATTTACGCTTCTGGGGCACTGAAAATCCGCGTGTAACCCATGAAGAGCCATTACACCCGCTCAAAGTCACTGTATGGTGTGCTGTTTTCGAAGACGTCGCGGGCCAAACGGTTACTGTGAATGGTGAGCGCTACAGAGCAATGATCAACGAGTTCTTTTTGCCGCAACTTGATGAATTGGGATTGGAAAACATGTGGCTCCAACAGGACGGTGCAACGGCACACACTGCACGTGCCACAACCGATATGCTGAAGGATGCATTTCCCGGGCGCCTAATCTCCCGTTTTGGCGATTTGCACTGGCCAGCAAGATCGCCTGATTTGACCGCTCCAGACTTCTTTTTGTGGGGCTTTTTGAAGTCGCGGGTTTATGTCAACAAGCCACAGACTCTTGCAGCTCTTAAAGACAATATCCGTCAAGAATGTGAGGACCTATCGCCGGAAGTTTTGGCCAAAGTGATGGAAAATGCCATAAAAAGCGCTCAAATGACAATCAACTGTGGCGGCGGCCATTTACATGACATCATATTCATATTTGTAAAAAAAATTAAAATACCAAATAAAAATAATCCACAAGAAGAATCAAAGTTTTTAATTTTTTTTTAAATTACAGCCAAAAAACATCGGAAGGTTATTTTTGCGCCACCTTGCACTTATAGTTCGATTTTTGTACAAAATTTTGCTCAAAATTTTAGCAATGCTGATCATATTTTTGGAAATGTATTTATAAAATTTCCATAGAGTAATTTTGGTTCGCTACATCTTTCAATTTACTCGTTTAAAATTAAATAATTAATTAAATTCAAAAATTTTTTTTTGTCAACCTTAGGTAGCGATGATAAAAAAAAACAACTAACATTACAGAAGTAGCTAATTTTTAGTTTTAAATATTTTATGAGAGCAAAAAAATGCAATTTCCTCGAAATCCGCAAAAATCAAATCGTTGCCCTACTCAAGTGTGCCAGTGGATATTTTTAAATTTTTTTATTTTCATTCTCTAAGGTGTTCTAAACAAGCTACTGAACTCCAAACCTTAATTTTTTCGGTTTCGTTGAAGAAAAAATTTTGAAATTTGAAATTAGAGATTTCAAAAACGTCCCAAAAATTTTGTCCGCTAATGACGTCATCTTACGACAGGTTTACGACATCCAATAAAAAAATCTTGTTCCATATCTCATAGCCTTGAGTCTTTTATGTAAAAAAATTGTAACTTAGTAATCGATTTCAAAAATATTTATGACGTGTGGTCGAATTTCTCAATGAAGTAATAATTTAACCTTTTTTGGTCTGGGGCATTATTTATTACTGGGCTCGTTCTTAACCGAATTTAAATTTTTATACATTTTTGAATAGATAATTATCTCTTTACATCAAATAATTTAACATGTAAAATAAAATAATTTCCCATAATTGAAAAATTTACATAAGTCTCGAAAAAAGTCCTTTTTTTCCCATATAAACGCATTTGCAATTTTCAATCGCTTTGAGCGACCTCTAAACTTTTTTCGATTGGCCCAAAACTTCGTATTTATCACTTTTTTGGCCATTCGCATATTTCTGGGGGGTGAGACCTTAAGATTTAACACTTTTTTTTTAAGGGCCACCCTAATAAACATACATAAACATATGTATTTACATATAATAGCATGCAACAACATATATATTTATATAAAATAATGCATGAAATTATTTTTCTTTTCTCTCCTAGATATGTGGATCTTAATAATATCATCACAATCAGAATACTAGTTTTTTATATAACATTTTATTTAAAAATTCCCTATTTTTACTAAGTTTTTCTAAAATATTTAAGTAGCTTAAAATTTCACAATTTTTTAATCTAATTGCTTTTATTTACTACTTTTTATATCATTTACTTTCATAAATTTAAAAATATTTTTTTTTAAATTATTTAAAATTTTCTAAGTTTACCATTTATTGTTAGAAATTAGAACAAACAGGCCTTTAGTTTATTTTAAAGAAATTTTCAGAAAATGAAAAAGAAACTAGTTTTGTTTACCACCCTAGATTCCCGAGATATACCGATACTACAAATCCAAATTTCATCAAAAGCGAAGTAGTACTATTCTTTGCTATTTTTACTAATTTTTTCTTAAATTAATTTTTAGAGCAAAGTTAAACAATTTGTTTAGTTAATAGTTTCTTTTAAAAAAAATTTTCTATAGCATAAAAAGCTACTATAAAGGGAACTGTAGAGCTGATGAGCTTACAAGGCTAGGAACCACCCTGCAAGTTCCTTCGGAATTTGCAGGAGTTGGTGTTCCCCTAGCAACCTGTAAGCTGAACAATCGGCTTTATTCCGAGAGGGCGACTGACCTTAGGTGGGCTAATGGAGTGACTTGTGTGGTGACAAGGCACATCTGGCCGGCTCTGGATCTGGGGCGAACGAGGGCGTTCCTGCCGCTTTCCAGGGGGAAAATCTCTGACATTTTGGTGGTGATAACCGGACACTGTCTTATTGGCAGGCACGCTCGTAGGTTGGGGGTGTTATCGCTCGACTTCTGTAGGAGCTGCGGGGACGAGTAGGAGGAGGAGAGTATTGAACACTTTCTCTGTTCATGTCCTGCTCAGGCGCTACGTAGGAGGGCCTCACTTGGATCGGCGTTCTTTCACGATCATGGGGATCTTTCAGGTGCTGGTATTCCGCACCTCCTGAGCTTCGTAAGGAGCTCTAACTGGTTCAACGGTGGAGTCTGATCGGTAATCCGTCAGTCTCGGTGCTCACGGAGCCGGCTACCACTCCGTCCTAACCTATTTAGCAAATTTTTTGTTGATTTTAGCAGATTAATTTGTTACTTTCAATTAACTAAAATTTAGCTCAAATATAACTAAATATTTGTTGATTCAACAGATTTAATTTTGCTATTCTTATCTTACTAATATTTAATAAACAAATCTGCTAAAAAGATTAAATAAAAAGCTATTTTGGTTTATCCATCTAGATTACCGAGCTATTTTGATCGTACAAATCCAAGTTTTATCAAAATCGTTATTAGCGCAAAATTTCTTTTATCCTAAAATTGTTATTAGCGCAAAATTTCTTAACTTTGTATTACAACTTGTTTCTTTTATTACTTTTTCTATATTTTCTTTCATCGGTCTGTAAAAAAATTTTTTTCTAAAACTTACTATTTTTTGCTGGATGCACACACAAAAAGACCCATAATTTATTTTTAAGAAATTTCCAAAAATTACAAAAGAAACAAGTTTTGAAAATGTTTTAATTATTGTATTAAAATACAAAAATTGTTTTTTCGGACTTTCTATATTTTTTAGAATATTGTTCTTTCTACCTCAAGTCCAAAATCTAATATGATATTGTCATATTAAATTTTGTTTCTTGCTTTTCAAAAAGTTTGATAATTTTCATAATAGACAATACAATTGTTTCATTGGCATCACCCAAATCTTCAGTTGACGCAAATTGAAAACGAAAACTAACAAATTAAATCTAACATGACATCTTTCATCCGTCTTGAAAAATAATTTTTTGGGGGTTTTTAAAGTTAAGTTTACTATTTTTTAGCTATAAATGTAATAAAAACGTTCTATATTTTAAAAAATTTAGAAAATAAAAAAATATTTTTGTTTATCCCTTAGATCACCAAGATATGTCGATCTTAAAAATTTGAAAATCATCAAAAACAGAGATTTTGTTATACAATTTTTATAATTTTTTTTTCTTAAATTCGTCTTTGTTGCGAAATTTTCCAATTCTGAAAATATTGCTCTAATCGATCCCAATAAATACAACAAATGCAACATTATTAAAGTCATTTCTCATTAAATTTTGCTATTCATTTCATTGGCATTTAATTCATCTAATTTACATTGACTTGTTTCATTATATTAATTATATGAATGTGATTAACATTTTATGTTTGTTATAATTTTCTTATGAATTTTCACACGGCTCGTCTTCAGAAAAATAAAAAATACTATCATATTTTATTTCATAAATAAATTTAATTTTTAAAAAAATATGTCTATTAAAATAGAAATAAATATTTGCACCTTGTAGCTAAATTAATTTTGTTATAAATTCATTGTGTTAAATTTTTATTATACGTTATTGTGACACTTTGTAATCTTTTATAATTGTAGTGATGATATATTGAAATATGAATTTAATAAGAAAAACCTAAAAGAGACTTCAAAATAAATTTCTATATAGTTCATTAAATCATATTTAACCACAAGATAAGCAACATTAGCTGTGTTTATATAAATCATTTAAATCAAAAGGATTTGTATGTACGAATTTGCAACAAAGTATTAGGATAATAAATTTTGTTAATTATTTTGGTTAATAAAAAATATGATTTGACTAGACAGACAATGTTGAACAACTGATTACGCTGAATAAAATACAGAATTCTTACTACAACTACACTCAAATCCAAAAGAAAATTTAGAACATCGCCACTTTACAGTTTTTGTAGTAAAGGGTCCGCCATCTAACATTTTTTTTTTTTCAACTAGTGCTTATTTCGTGAATGGTAACACTTAGCTCATGTCTGATTTGACAGATAATTAGTTTTATCCTTCCGCTGAACGAATATGGTTGTGTATACGCTTGAACAACGCTGGGAAATATTGCGACATTACTTTGAAAATCATGGTAATGAGCAAGGAGTGGCCGTTACAGTCAATGGCGAACGTTATCGGGCCATGTTGAACGAGTTTTTGTTCACAAAAACTGAAGAGGAGGATATTGGCAACATTTGGTTTCAACAGGACGGCGCTACGTGCCACACAGCCGAAGCTACACTCGATGTTTTGCGCCATGTTTTTGAAGATCGCATTATCAGCCGCAGAGCTGATGTCGTTTGGCCACCTCGGAGCTGCGATTTGACACCGTTGGACTATTATTTGTGGGGTGCCGTCAAAGATAAGTGTTACGACAACAAGCCAGAGACAATTTACGCTTTAATGGACAATATTCGTGAAGCCATTGGTGAAATATAGCTGCACCCAATCGATAATGTGCTTAAAAATTGGACCGATCGTGTAGGCTACTGCATGGCCAGCCAAGGCAGCCATTTGAATGAAATTATTTTCCATTATTAGCCGGAAGGATTGTACTTTCAAATAAAAAAAGAAATTTGAGAACATATTCAGTAGTTTTTTTTTTATAACATTTTCAAAAAAAAAAAAGTTATTTGGCGGTCCCTTTAGTTTTTTGAACATAATAATTTTTTAGCTAAAATTATTCCTATTCTTTTTTTACAATTTATTAACTTTTTTTTTATTAATTTTCATTGTTGATTTTAGCAAAATATTTTGCTAACTTTTTTTTATTTATTTTTTTCATAACTGAGTGTTTTTTTGTAAAGTTGAACATATTAATAATCTAAAATATAAAGAAAAATATATAAAAAATTTTAAAAATTAATTTTGAATTCGAAAAGATAATATATATCGAGGGCTTATATTCAATACCGTCTATCTACAAAAACACAATTTTTCAGGAGAGCCAAAAACTGTTTTATTCGCAAATAAGCAACAATTTCGATGAACTCATCTTCTACAATATTAACAGAATGTGTCTAACAAACGTTCTAACTAAAAAGTTTCTTGAAATTCGCGTTATTTTAGCTTCTATGATAGAAAGACGGTATTGCCTCAAAAATAAAATCATTGTGTAGGAAAATAATATGTAGATAGACGGTATTGCCTTATTTTAAAATTAAGTTTGTATTACGGTTTTTGTATGGGGACCCCGAAAAAGGTGGGAGATAGGAGGTAGATATGTTCACAAGAAATGTTGGGGATAGAAAAATAGTAGGAGCTGTTCTAACATTTGAACCCTTCAGGGAGCTAGGGGTTTTTTTTGACTAGTTTTTGTTTGTTTTTGGCATGGGTGTCTCAAAAAGCGTGTCAGATAGAGGGTAGGTGTGTTCAGAAGAATTGTTTAACCAGTTTAAATTCAAAGACAATGTTTTTTATAATTTTTTTATTATAATTTATTATAATTTTTACTGCGCGTGGCTAAGATTATCATAGAAGTAGTGATACTCCTCTGGAATTACCGCCTTTAACTCCTGTAAATGTTTCCATTTGTTTTGCTGAATTGGTAGTCGACCGGTATACAATTGTTTTGGTTCTATGTGACCTTCATATTGCTTTATTCTAATTGGTAGTTCAGTGTAATTATGATCAAAATTCACTTTAAACTTAATGGTACCACTTGGGGAATATAAGAGAGATCTTAGTTGGGATACTGTCGGATCATTTTTTGCTCGACCAGGTCTAATACTGGAAAATCGAATAAGGTTCGTATCCTTATAATTCTTAAAAAAATCATACTTTAAATGTAATGCATCAAATGGCATTTTAATAATTTTGTTCTTGATGTTGACTCTTTTGCGGGCATCTTTGGTTACCCTGACGTAGTCGTACGGCAAATATATGGTTTGATTTTTCAACTTAGCCTCTATCTTTGCATGGGCACTGTCACATTCCATCTGGGTGTGTCCTTTCTGCAAGTATTTTTGTTCTATGATTTTGTTGTTTTCTATTGAAAAATTGGACAAAGCATTCGACAAAATGTGATTACGGTTTTGGTAACCGCAACCATCGGAGTAAATTATTATTGGTAGAGTATCTGTTAGACAGTGTGTTGACAAATGGTGCATTATGCACGAAATAAACGTCGGAGCGGAGAGGTCTCCATCAGTCTCGTTCCACCAGTAATTTGTACATTGATGCGTGGCGAGATTGTACACGGTAAAGTTGTGCACTTGTGCTAGAAAATAACATTAAGGGCACACCACCGCATACACAGCGTATTATGGTAGGTATTGATCGTTCGACAAGAGAAGTATGTATCCGAAAAACGAACAGTGAATAAATAGATATCAAACAGAGAAATAGCCTGAAATTAAATAAAACGACAAAATTCTATGATGTAGATAGACGGTATTGCCGTCATAAAATTCATAAATAAGTATCTTTGTAGATAGACAAATGATAAAATACAGAATATATAGTACTAAAAATAGTTTTTTTCCACTGAAATTTTTACAGTACATGCAGATGGGGTCAGAGATGAGTTTGGCATAAAAAAAAAATTTCGTGAAAATGTAGATAGACGGTATTGAATATAAGCCCTCGATATGTACTAATTACACTGTACAACACAAAAAAAAAAAACCTACAAGGTCCGACCTATAAATTTTGATAGAAGAGACAAACAAAAAAAAAACAGACACGTGTATCGGCGTTTTGAAAGTTTACATCTGTGTTTCATTTTAGGGGGAGGTAAAGTTTCCCCCAAATGCAAATTTTGTATTGTCAAGCGGCATAGAAAATCGAGTAAAGCTTACGTTTAAAGTAAAATCAAGTGCTATATTTCTTATTGTACTGAAAACGTGTCAATTTGCGGTGCATATATTGTGTACATAATTTGTTTTGTGATTTGAGTGTATTCAGATTTTGGTGTACTCAGGGACGTATAGTAAAATTTCACGGTGAATATTTTTGCGAAACATTTTAATCCCTTAAATCCCTGTTTTAATGGTGTTTTTTGCTCTTTTTTAAAAGAAGGACAAAAAAGTCCCTTACCTTGAGGAGTTATAGGGTTAACATATTCAATAAAAATGTTTGATTTTGGTGTATTCAGGGATTTATAGTAAAATTTCACTGCGAATATTTTTGCGGAACATTTTAACCCCTTAAATACCTGTTTTAATTTTGTTTTTTGCTCTTTTTTAAAAGAAGGACAAAAACGACCCTTACGTTGAGGAGTTACAGGGTTAATATATTCTACAAAAATGTTTGGTTTTGGTGTATTCAGGGACTTTTAGTAAAATTTTAACATTTTAAATCATTAAATTCCTGTTTTAATGGTGTTTTTTTGCTCTTTTTTTAAAAGAAGGACAAAAAATACCCTTACCTTGAGGAGTTAGAGGGTTAAAATATTCTACAAAAATGTTCTCCGTAACATTTTACATAAATTTGCTGAACACTACATATACTTTAAACGTAAGCTTTACTCGATTTTCTATGTCGATTGATAATACAAAATTTGCATTTGGGGGGAAACTTTACCTCCCCCTAAAATAAAGCCCAGATGTTAACTTTCAAAACGCCGATACACGTGTCTTTTTTTTTTTGTCTCTTCTATCAAAATTTATAGGTCGGACCTTGTAATTTTGAAAAAAATTTGATTTTGTTGAACAGTGTTATTTAGTACTTAAAATTCACCCTTATTGTGTATGTCGTATTTAAAATACGCCTACGACTGTTTTGTAATAGATTAAAGAAAACAAGTTTACGTTCTCTTTAATCTATTACAAAACAGTCGTAGGCGTATTTTAAATACGACATACACAATAAGGGTGATTGTCTTATTCACCCTTATTGTGTATGTCGTATTTAAAATACGCCTACGACTGTTTTGTAATAGATTAAAGAAAATAAGTTTACGTTCTCTTTAATCTATTACAAAACAGTCGTAGGCGTATTTTAAATACGACATACACAATAAGGGTGATTATAAAATTCGATTTCCATTACTAAAAATTACTGACACGCTTTGCTAAAATTAGATTAATGGTCTACTGGCCTAAAAATTAATTGAAAAGTCTGTCAAATCTGCATTTTTTTTTTTTTTATTATTCTTCATTTTGTAATTTGGAAGCCTTTTTGGCCAATTAATAAATTACAATAATTCCACTCACTTAAGTTAACCTTAAACTAAAATTAGAATTAAATAAATTAAAATTAAATTTTACAGAAAAAATTAACTATATTTAGCTAATTTTAGCAAAACAAGTCTATAATTCTTAGTAAAAATTTAGTAAACTTTTAGAAAACATTCTTCAGCAACTCTGTTTTAAAAATGATTAACATATTTTGTAAACGGTTTGTAGTTTTTAAATAGATAATAGGGAATTGGTAAAAAGGGAATAGAATTTTTACTAAAAATTATTTTGTACTAAAAATTTATAAAAACCTGGTAAGTGGGATTATATGTAAAACGTTTTTTTACTAATTATTATACCAACATTTTTATTTAGGTGTAGTACTTTACGAGTTCGGATGACATTCACTGTATTAGAAAAGAATATAGTTCTTTACAATTCTTTGTTTCTATTTTCAGTGTACTAAATATTTAAAAATAATATTTAAAATGCTTCAAAGTTTTTATGTTTGTTTAAATTTTGTTAACACTAAGAAAATCATTTGGGATTAAATTTGTTTGACATTAAAATAAAAAAAAAAAAAAAAAACAAATAAAATGACACGTGTGTCATTCACTTTTTTACTAGTCAAATATAAACGCAAAATATAAAAATAAAGTATTTCACAAAAAAAAAAAATCTTTTCAAAAATATTTATCAAGATTTGGGTCAAATGAAAAATCATCTTTTTCATAAAATACTAAAAAAAATACTAATGGGTACAAATCTTGATAAATACAGAGCAGTACACAATAATAGGCAAATTTAAACTAGTGAAAACTTTCGACAATTAAATATTTTAGAAAATCTTAAAAGCTCTTTTTAAAATTTTAATAAAAGTTATATCATTAAAATGCTTAGATATATATTAATTAATTAAGGACCCGTAGGACATTTTTTTTTAAACAAACATTAAGAATTTTTTTAGTTTTTTTTACCTATAGCAATTAAACTAATAAATTAAAAATCTTAAAAGCTCTTTTTAAAATTTAAATAAAATGTATTTCATTAAAAAGCTTAGAAATATATTAACTCATTAAGTATGAAGAAATTTTTGTAATTCTTTTTTACTTTAAAGCGCCATCTAGTGGAAATATTAGCGGCCAAGTTAAGAATATGTGAGAATATGACTCATAGACGGTTTAGATATTTTAAAAATTTACTAAGAAGACAAGAATGGAGCAACATTGATTATTGATAAGTTTTTTGTTAAAGCTCTGCCTATTCTGGAGGCTCTAGCTTTTCTAATACTTCGGATCCTGATGAGATTTTTGTAAATAGGTTGAAAGCTCGTTATAAATTAAAAATAACATTAAAATAATGGCGATGTATATACATATAAAATACTAATAAAACTGTTAAAAACAAAATTTTGAGGTTGAGGTTAAGAAGAAGAATAAACGTTTTTTCTCTAAAAATTATAAACACTATTTATTCATTTTTGAATCAGACTAGACTAGTTTCTGCCTCTTTTTATGGACAGACGCCATTAGTGATTTTCCATTTAAATTGTATTATTATTTGTGTATTTATAATTGTCAGATTGTCTCTATATGATAAATTTTTTAACAACCTGCGGCTGTAAGAATCAAACCTGCGCTCTTCTTGCATTACAAACGTAACAATACCAAGTCATGACCGTTTAGCGATCACACGCAAGTATGGCCTCGAATGTAATGCAGCTAAATTGCAGTTTCTTTCCTTTTAGTTTTTCTGTTATTCTATTTTTAGATTTTTGTTTTATTTTTCTAATCTCCTCCGACTCTATTTTACAATGTTACCAGATTGACGTATGGTTTTGACGTTGTGTTGGCAACTTTTGCGTTTAAAGTTGAGACATCGCCACAGGGCAAATTTTATAATGTATTTTAGTACAGTGTTATTTTCATGTCATATAGACAGTCGCAATTAATTTTTAATTAATATGCATTTGACAAATTTAATTTAGAAATTTTTTTTCATTTAACCAATTTTGAAATTTTTTTGGAAAATATGATGCAAATTTTTTTACTTGGTTATAAGGCAACCCTGGCACTATAATATTTTTTTTTTTTTATTTCACTAAAAACTAATCATTTTTTATATTTTAGAAAAAGGCGGACATAAATTTTTGCATATTTTTGATTTGAAAACTTTACGCTAAGATCGTTCAGATTTCCAAAAGTTTAGTGTTCGACCGAACAGTTCGGCCAAAAACCTATATTTTGTCGGTTTTTTGATATCTAGAGGCAATAATGACAAATTTTGGTATTGGAAACATGTTTGTTGAGCCGATTTAATTCGATTTTGTGTATAAAATTTAAGAGAAAAGCCAAAGTTTAGCTATAAAGTTAAAAGTTCGGCCGCCGAACTATTTTCAATTTGGCCGAACTTTCTGAGGCCGAACAGTGAATTCATTGCTTAACTACAGACTTTTCTTCAAATTTGACACTCAAAATAGCATCTTATCAGCCCAATAAACATTTTTCCATCCGCCAAATTTGTCTATAATGCTTTCATATACCGAATACAGAAAAAATGCATTTTCTGGCCGAACTGTTCGGTCAGACACAGTGACGAACTAATTTTAAGCACGGAAAAATATTTCCGTATTTTCTCATCAATTGGGAAAGGCATTTCTAAAATAAAAGTAATATCGACTATTTATCCGAATCTACAGATTTATAACAAAAATGGCATCGATTTGTATGCATATTTCGTATATTTTGCCTAAAGTGCATATTTTGGCTTTTTATGCATATTTTTTGATTTTTTTTGCATATTTTGTCCATAGTTGTGTATATTTTGCAATTATTTTAGGTTTTTTTTTTAATTTGTTAACAGAATAAAATTTGGATACATTTTTAAATATTGATTTAAACAAAATGACGCAGAAAAAATTATTGTCAATTAAAATTTCAATTTAACTTTTGTTTGATTTCCAACTATATGTTTAATTGAAAATAATTTTGTGCACACAAAATTTCCAATTTTTATAACCCATAATGATAACAAAGTGAAAAATATTCCAAAATTTAAAAAACTCACCATAATGGGACAAAAATGATTAACTTGTTTTAGCTTTTTTTTTTTTTAATATTGACGTTTTTTAATTTTGGCGATTTTTTTTTAAATTTTCGCACTTTTTTCAAATATTAACAATGACTTTATTAAGTTTTGGAGATTTTTTTTACCAATTTAAGAGATTATGTCGATTTTTCCCCAAATTTTTGTGATTTTTTTTAAATTTTGAAGGTTTTTCTATTTTAATATAAGCGATTATTCATTTTTGGTGATTTTTTTAGTCAATTAGATATTTTTTTTTTTAAATACTGACATTTTTTTGCGATTTTTTCCACTTTTTTCAACTTTGACGATTTATTTTGTAATTTTTAAAAATTTTGGTATTTTTTAATTTTGGTGATTTTTTGCCATGTTAATTGAAGTTTTTATATTAATAGTACCTACAATACTAAAAATTAGTTTGAAATTAAAAACATTATTTATTTAATTTTGAATATGATTAAAATCTTAATTGAAACTAAATCAATTAAATAGTTACAAATTATTTTAATTGATACTAAAATTTCCTTAATCGTAACGTATTCCGCTAAACTTTTATTCGAATTAACAAATTTTTTAATTGAAATTTGATTTTAGTTATTTCTGTGCATTTTTACGTTTTAAAATTTTGTTGAACCGAAGAAAAGCGTAAAATTCTGTTCCTTTTGAATAAATAGATATCAAATTTATTTTTTTGTTCTATAACTTTTTATGTTTTTAAGCTTCGATTTTTACAAAGTGTTCTTTTAAGTGCATATTTTTCATGTTTTTAGTGCATATTTTTAATTTTTAGATGCATTTTATAAGCGCTTATTTTCCTTTTTTAGTTTTATGAAATTCTTTGCCTTACTCATCAACATACTGATCAAAAACAAAATGATAAACCTTTTTCTGTTTTTTAATATTTAAAAAAAAAATCTGCCATAAAAAAAGAGCAAAAATTTATTTTTCAATTAAATATTTGACAACTTTGGTTAACTAATTTCAAAAAAAAATTTTATTGTTAATTGTAGTCTAGATGTAAAATTATTTTATCAATTTCAAATTACTTGACTATCTTCATCCATCAAAAAGATGAAAAAAAAAAAAATGAATAAAATGTGTATCTATTATATTGTACAGCACTGTATAAATGTAAATTTTTTTTTTGTTCTATTTCATTAGCATGTATGAGATAGAGTAAATGTAGCTTTTAGCTACACTTTATTTTAAATATATTCAAATCATATTTATTTAAGATTTTTCAAGATACAGATGATATAATTTGAAAATCTCTACATAAAAAAAAAAACAACAGGTGGATCCGCTATTTTCTTAGTCAAAGCAATTTGTCAAAATTTAGCAACAACATCATTTTCACAATTGTTAATGAATGCAATTTACAATAGAATAATTTCTATGGGTTTGAAGTAAAATTTTTGAAAATAATGTATTGTATTAAAATTTGATTTAGTTTATCATGTATTTTTGAAAAAAATTCGAATTTTTTTCAGTTTTTAATTAGCATGTGGGTTGGTTTGTATATAATAGGTACACGAGAATTGAAAGATATCTGTCATAAATTGTCATTTAGGTAAATAGTTTTTAAATATGATGTGTTTTAGTGTTTAGTAGTAGATTGATTTGTATTTTTTCCCGAATTGATATCATAAATTTTAAAATACATAATGTATATTTGACTTATTTACTAAAAAATTGTTAAACCAGACCTTTTTAGATTTTTTTTCCAAAATTGCGATTTAAAAAAAAATCGCTTAGATATAAATATGTTTCCGCATAGATATAAATCTATGCTTCCTCAGAGTTTTGACAAAAAAACTTTGTTGCGAAAGTTTAAATTAGAAAATAAACGTAAACTTTATGAGCAGCTGGAAAATGGTCTTAAACTGTTACACACAGAGAAATAAACTGCTAACCGAATTGAAAAGCGTATTTTAATGGTAACAACTTATTAATTCAGTTAGTACAACGATTTTTACATTCGACTCTTTTTTTTTTTTTTTTTTAATTTAACCAATACTCAGGGGATGCCCCCTACTCATGCAGTGCATTGTATTGATCAGGAAAATTAGGTATGGGAAGGAGGAAAGAGGGAGTAGTGTTTGTGGATATTTGATTTAAATTTTTCTAAATTGTAAGTAACCGAATTTTGTTGTTAAAACTAATATTAAGTTGAAGTAATTGAATTTTTCTCTGTGTGTAGATAAAAAAAAAAATAAATGAACTTTCGTTTCACGCTGCTGTAGTAAATGCTGAGAATATTGATCAGATAAAATCTGATCTTAAAAATTGCTTTGATATTGTTGATAACGCATTGTTTTTTTTTTTAAGGATTGTATTGTTTTTTTTTTTTGGAAAGGAACAACAACATTTTACAGAGAAGATTGAACCGTTTAAATATCATAATTGTTGGATTACCATAAAACATCAAAGATTTACTTCAGGACGTTTTAAAAATATGCTCATTATAATATGCAAAGTTAAGGTATTTTGTGGTGATATTCGACACTTAGCTCATTTTGCTGGTGAAAGGAAGTAAGGTTTTAGTGATATTTAATTCAGTTCAAATTCGAGATAAAATATTGATGAATTATCATCACAAAAGACGCAATTTGAAATTGAAGGATGTGTTTGGTGGTGCATTACAGGCAGTTGGGTATTTAAATAAGCATCTAACAGATTCTGCTAGCAAAGTTTATAGCTGTCTGTCGTAAAAAGTCAGAGTGAAAACGTTGGATAATAGTGAGAAGACATTTGTCTATGAGCAATGTTTGGAACAACATTACATTAAAACCCCCTATTTATAAAAAAAGTGACCAAATTAATAGAGAAAGGGTCGAGCGATATGGATTGAAAACTTTAAACTCGTTTTCTGCAAAATCTTTCGCTTTTATCTATAATTATCAGATAAGACAAAAAAACTAACTTTAATGTATTTATTAAAGCTAAAATATTGCAAAAAAGC
This sequence comes from Delia radicum, assembly GCA_021234595.1. Classification (NCBI taxonomy): domain Eukaryota; kingdom Metazoa; phylum Arthropoda; class Insecta; order Diptera; family Anthomyiidae; genus Delia; species Delia radicum. Next base: position 222,965,619 of record CM037852.1, on the reverse strand, counting down.
AAAGTAAGTAAAAACTACAATTTAAAAAACAAGTTCAATTTATTCCTGATTACTGAATGTCCCGTTAGGTACTAACTTGGACTTTACCTGACACATTGTTGTTGTTCCCCATCTAAATTTTCAATTCAACTGTTTGTTACAAAAATTTCTTAATTATGCATTGCTCTATATATCTGCAAAGTTTTGTTAAAACATGCCCAGGGGATCTATGACGTGCCATTAATGAGTTAAAACACGATATTTTCAATTTTAAACAGCGAACTTATCAAAATCGGTAAGTGCTGGGAAAGTTAAAAGAACATAATTGGATTTAGGAACACATATATTTTTTAATAAGAATTTGATATTTTTACGTACACTCAAAAAAAAAAGTTTGTAAAGTCCTCCTGAATCAGAAAAATTTTAGTCAGGAGGATGCTTGCAAAAAAGTTGCTAATGTCAGCAAAATCTTTTGCTGAAAATCAGCGAGCTGATTTTTAGCAACAAAGTTTGTAGATTCAGCAAAAGTTTTGCTAACACTTAGTAGACTAGAAATAAAAAAGACTTGCTAAAAATTAATAAATTTTTTGCTGAATTTTAGTAGACTGAAAAAAAACGCAAAAAATTTTGTAGAAAAATTGTAATTTAGTTAATTTATTTGCTGAAAATCATAAAACATATTATTATTCTGATTCTTTTAAAAATAATTTACTATAATAACGAAATATATAGAAAAAAAAAATATATATAACATAACAAAAATTTTCTTTCAATTACTTACATCAATGGTTGTCTAAATGATGCTATCGTTTAAAGGACGCAACTGTCGAAGATAATTATAGAAACGAAACGAAAAAATAAACAAAAACAAACGAAACAAAAAAAAAAAACCCTTTTTTGCAATAAAAAAAAGGAACCATAAAAATCTACCTAAGATGTGTGTCTTTGTCTTTCGCTTTACTCTGTCTACATGTCTGTATATGTTTGTTTGCAATTTGACCACACTATTATTAATCTATAAACATTTAGTTTAAATAAATAAATATTTTATTTTGTCTTTTATTTAATTAATAGACAATTATTTTCACAAGCCGGTGACAACGCAAAATTTAAGTTGTTTTAATCCTCAATTTTGTTTTATGTATGAAAAAGAGATACAAAAACTTCCATGGTTGATTTTTTTATATGTCTTATTAGAGTTGTACTTTTTAGTATAATTTTCCTCTTCTCTACTACATCTTGACATGCCGCGACATCTACTTCATTCTGCGTATATCTTTCAATCTGGTTGTCGTCCACACTATTAATGTACTTATCAGCACAATTTTTTTTTAGCAAAATTAATTAGTAAAACATTAGTATATTAGTAAAGCATTAGCATAAAACAGTTAAGTGCTGAATAAGTATAACAAACATTTTAGCTGAAAACACGATTTTAGCAAAAAATTTTGCTAAAAAATAGTATACCTGATTTACAAGACGTTTTACTAACTTTTCTACTAACTTATTTTTTTAAGTGTAGAGAACTTTGAAGTTGACCAATGTATTCATTTGACGCATTTTAAATGAATTTTATACAACTTATATAAAAGCAGTATTACCAGTTAGAGGGTTAATATGACGCATCCTTTCATTCGTTGTGCTTATAAAAGCATAACAAGATTTTTGTAATGATCTAAAGTGTAAAATTAAAACACTATTTTGCTTCTCAAATCATTTTATATATCAAAAAAAAAAAAGAAAAGACATCTGGTTGCATACATTTGGATACGAAATAAACAACTTATAAAAATGCAACAAATTGATTTAAATTTATGTTAAAGTAGAAATAAGTTTTCATCATCATCTGAAAATAAAAATAAAACCGCACAATCCCAAGAAGAAAACCCATCATCATCATCTTCATCATTATTTCTTAAAATTACAAATCTTTTAAATTGTTCGTAGTTTCCCGAGTAAAAACGTTAATATACAATCATATATTGTTATAAAAAAAAACATAGCTTTATATAGCTTAATATGAATATATGTGATGGCTCATATGATCATATATACTTTTATCTAGGATTTGGATTTTCGAAAATTTTTGATATGACCCCATACATATTAATATCTAAATATATATTGATTGATATTACCGTAGATGTGGCATATATCACTTCATATGGTATATATTAATTAACATTATTTCATATATAATTTTGCATCGCTTAATACAATGTTACGTATATTAAAATTTTGTTTTACATCGAATCTGTTGTGTTAAATTTTGTAAAAATAATTAAGGTGCAGTAATTTTGTTGTTGTTTTTTTTTGGTTGATATTTTAAATGTTAAATCAAGACGAGAACAAGAAATTCTCATTAAGTTTGTGATTTAACCTAACAACTATCTTCAGAAAGAATAAAATTCGGAGAGACCATCTGTTAAATGATAAAGGATCGAAAAATTAACTTTTGGTTTTAATTATTTAAAATATCAAAGTTAAACATTTGTTAAATAAGTTTTGGGATTTTAGCACATACATTTTTAGCGCCGTTTATTGATTATAATGCTAGCTCTGCATCAAACTTAATTTTTATCATTCTTTGATTAAAACTACCAATTTGTTGAAATGTCTAACAATACTTTTGCTTCCATTAAAAAAAAATATTAATTTTAATTACGTCCTTTTGCACATTATCTGACGATATAAAATTAGTTTAAGAAACCTCTATTATCAGTTACAAATGTCAATTTTAAATTGAAACTTAAATTTCGCTTTAGACATGTTAAAAACTACAAATTAAATTGTGGCTTGCCATTAAAAATTTAGACAATTTGAAATGTTAAACAAAATATTAAAATTATATTTTCATTAGTGATTTTTTATTTAAAATCTTAGAAAAAAGTTTAGTATATTGTTCTGAAATTTTTAAAATTAGAAACATAATTGGAATTTTGCATTAGAACTTGCAAAAACTATAAATTAAATTGTGATTAACAATTTCAAATTGAGAAAATATTAAGTAAAATGGTAAATAAAACGAAAATCTTAATTTCGATTTTAATGTTCGAATATTCGCTTAAAAATTTAAAATAATCGTTTCTTTAAATAATATATAACTTTAAAATTTTAAGAAATCATAAGATATTCATATTTAAAATAATATATAGACCAACCATCCTATTATATTAAATTATAATCTTATAAAGGGTGATTTTTTAGGAACTTTCTTTTTTGGCAACACTGTTTTTGGCAGCTCAGCTGTTTTCGTGTAACATGTTACTGTTAAACATGTTCAGTTTGGTCAATAATTTAACAATGAATCGACTTACAAACGAATAATGCTTGCAGATTATTGAATTTTATTATCAAAATTCATGCTCTGGTAAGAAAGTGCATCGTGCACTTTTTCCAATTTATGGTAGCCTTTTGAAGCGTCTATTCAGAATCTTGTGACTAAATTTCGCACCAAATTTACATTATTGGACATTAAACCACCAACACGTATACGTAGAGTGCGGACAGAGGAATATACCGCAGCTGTATCCGCCAGTGTTGTTGATGACAGTGAATTATCGATTCGGCGCCGTTCGCAGCAATTGGGCCTCTGGTGGAAAATTTTGCTGAAGGATTTGGGTGTAAAACCTTTTGAAATACATTTGGTGCAAGAATTGAAGCCACACGACCTACCACAACGGCTTACTTTTGGTGAATGGGCGCTGGCAAAGTTGGATGAAGATTCACTTTTTTTATCGGAAAATTGTGTTCAGCGACGAAGCTCATTTCAGGTTGAATGGATACGTGAACAAGCAAAATTGCCGTATTTGGTGAATTTTGCAAGAACTGCCAATGCATCCCGAAAAATGCACTGTTTAGTATGGATTATGGGCCGGTGGCATCATTGAACCGTACTATTTCAAAGACGACGAAGGCAGGAACGTTACTGTGAATGGCGAGCGCTACAAATTACAAATTTTTTTTTGCCCAAAATAAAAGAGCTGGACTTGGGTGACATGTGGTTTCAACAAGACGGTGCCACATGCCACACAGCACGCGAAACAATGGCCCAATTGAAAGGCGTGTTCGGTGAACTGTTTATTGCACGTTTGGGGCCGGTCAATTGGCCGCCTAGATCGTGCAATTTATCGCCTTTTGACTATTTTTTGTGGGCCTATGTTAAGGCCCATGTCTATAGGGACACGCCCGCAACGGTTGACGCACTGGAAGCCAATATCGAAGAATTTATTCGTGAGATACCGGCCGTTATGTTGAAGAGAGCATGCTAAAATTGGACCCAGCGTATACACCATTTGAGACGTAGCCGCGGTCAACATTTACATGAAATCATCTTTTAAAGTTGATTTATATAGATCGTTCTATCGACTCAAATAAAGATTTCATACATTTCTCTAAATGTTATGTGTTTTTTTTAAATCAAATCCGAAAGCTCTTAAAAAATCACCCTTTAGTATTAAATATAATTTAATAAAATTTGATCAGGACAAAGTTCGGACAAAATTGTATCAAATTAATCTGATATGATACAATTAGATGTAATTTGCTACAATTTAATCGGCCCATTTTTCGGATGAAGTTTTATATAATTCATTACGGGGTCATATTAAATTAGATACAATTTAATATATCAGTTTTTTTAATCGGGGGGTTTTTTTTTTTTGTTCTGTTTTTCTAATTTGATGAAAATTTACGATATTATTATTCTTTGGAAAATAAACACTTGACAAGAAAATTCAACTTGAAATGTTTAAATATATTTTCTTAACATGCGTAATCCGTATAATCTCCTCTTTATTTGAAAATAAAACAAAAATACACTCAAAAAAAAAAAAAATTTGAAAGCAATTAAATATTTCTTTTTCGAATTAAATGTTCTGCGAATTTTATGCGTCAATTGTGTGAGTTGTCGCCATCTCGTCGAGAAAGTTTTATTAATTTTGTGTAAGATAATTCAACATTGATCATCACAGCATAGAAAATCTATTACGTTTATTCGAATTCAAATACGATTTTGATGATGACTATGACTCATTTTCATTGTCCAAAGTATTTAATGATTATTGAGAGCAAGTGTTAAAAACAACCGACTGTGTCAATGGGAAATTTTGTATGATTTTTCTTATTATTTTCTTTTGTTTTTATTTGTTGTTGTTGTCACAGTTGAATGACAATGCCTGACAATTTGACTTCATTTTTTAAATATTTGTTTTCATGTTTTCATTTTTGAAATTATTTTCACATTTATTTTTGGATTTTAAAATTCTTTATAATTTCTTTATAAATTGAGTTAAAGAACTTTTTATTAGTCTTTCAACTTTTAGCAGAAAAAAAATGAGATTTTGGTTCATGATCGAAAGGTAGAACCCTAAACTTTCTGAGAATTTTTTCTTGAAAAAAAAACGATCACAAAAATGAGTCAGAAGTGGGCTCAAAATAAAATATTAAAATATCAAATTTTTGTATGAAAGTGGTTCCTCCAAAAGAGCCTCTTTTTGTTTCGAAAATTACTCTTAAAAAGATATTTAAAAAACTCGATAGGAAATTATTTTTTTTTTCCAAAAATTTTTAATTTTTTGACTATAAAATTTTCAAATTTCAAAAATATGTGTTTTATTTGATTTATTTCGTACTCCTAGAATAAGAACTAGGGTATTCAAATTACTCGTAATTTTGAGGTTTTTAACTTTAGTCGAGTAAGACTTTAAAATTACTCCAGTAACTCGAACAATTTTAAAAATATTTTATTTAATTTATTTTTCATTATGACATTTTCATTATGACACACATCACTAATTTAAAACTAACAAGATCTTATCAAATAATATAAATTTGAGGTGTTTTATTTTTTTTGTCGTTTTTTTTTCGAATTTGGAAAACTTCAAGCATATAACTTTAGAATTTTTTGCAAATATCAAAAATAATGACCCATTTCAGTCTATGCCTTGGAAAAAAATAAAAAAATAATTACTTTTTTACCGCAGTTTAACAAATTACCGCTTTAAAGTTGTGAATTTTGTTCGATTTTTGCAAAAATATATAATTTTTAACTTAAGTGATAAAACTTAATTGTTACAATGTCCCGTTAGCTACTAACTGTGGGCGCCTTGGTGTAATAGTTAGCGCGTTGGACTGTCACACAGATGGTCCCGGGTTCGATTCCCGGTGACGGCAACATCAATTTAGAAAAATAATATGTATGAGTTTTCTATTCCTCATATGCATCGCAGCTCCCACCTTCGGTGTTCCCATAGCACTTAACCCCACCGAAGTAAAATAATGAATCAGGGCTATGAACCAAAAAGCTTTAATAAGTTCGCCAAATCTTCATCAGTTGGCGAGCAACAACTTTTCTAAGACTTATCATCTCGCGCAATTACAGTGTTGCCATGTCTGAAGCCCTTCATCTTTAACCGCCTTTCATCTCTCTACTATCCCCTTTCCAAAGAAAGCAACACTTTAATACATAGGTGTTGCTTCTCTTTAAAAAAAAAAAAAAAACTTGGACTTTAACAGACACATTTGTTAAGTGCTATGGGAACACCGAAGGTGGGCGCAGCGATACATATTAGTGATAGAAAACTCATATATATTATTTTTCTAAATTGATGTTGTCGTCACCGGGAATCGAACCCATCTGTGTAACAGTCCAACGCACTAACCATTACACCACAACGCCAAGAGCAAAAGCGGCACCCATCCTGCTTATAGCTTTCTAAACTCCAACTAAACATTTAAAATCGAAACCACAGTGACATATGAAATGCCTATTGCATTAGGAATCTCACGCACTTTCCCTCTCCGATCGGCCAACACCTTTTCGTTAATTTGTTCGACATCTTCGGGTGTATTGACCTCAATTAGCCTTTCAGAACGTTCAGCGTCACTAGTGCTTGTGCAACGAAACGTAGTACTTTGTTTGAGTGACGGGGTTTTATAGCAAAAAATAATGTTTTATGAGCACTCGAAATTCACTTATTTCCATTTTTTACAAACCTCCATGAGGATATATACTTTGAACACCTGTTAAACTCAAAATGTTGGAATTTGGGAAGTACAAAAAGTCACGGACTTATTGACCCGCCCTCTATATTTTTTCGCCTAGTTTAAGAACTTCAATCACATATTTTATTTCACCTTTCCCAACCCCGAAAATCCTTTTGAATAAAAAGTACAAGTTCTGACAAACTTTGACGCAAACTACGCCATTTTTAATATCTGATTGCAGAATCTGAAACAGTAACCCTAAACCAAATCAAAACAAAGTTTCTGTTTGCTCTGCTAGAAGTATACTTATTTTTGCCGCCATATTGGATCCTCCATTTTGAATTTGGAGATAATTTTTGAAATTACCAACCCCAAAAACCTCTTTATGTACAATTTCAGCCAGCTGCGGCTACATACATAAAAAAGGCTTTTGGTCAAAAAACACGAGTGAACGAATAGAAAAATTTGGACACCAACATCCAAATTTTTTTTTGCCAGACTCCCTACGTTTCAATAGAAAGAAAAAAAAAACTAATTTCTGTGTGAATTTGTTAACATAAGTATAAATAAATCTGCTAACTGAATGAGAATTACATGCCGGTTTAAATTCAATGTTATAAAATTCAAGATATAAAAAAACATTTTGTATGTCAACAACACTTTATCCAATTGTTTTTTTTTTTTTGTACTTTTTGAGAAGGTACACAATATTGAACACTTTTTAATCAAATGATTTTGTATTTAATTAAAAATAAATCAATTAAAGAGCTTTCAATTTCCAACTGAATTTGCATTTTTTGTTGTTGGCGGAATTTCAGCAATTAAAGTTATTGAATCGGTGGTTTTAGTGATTAAAATGGGTTTTTATTTTTTTGTGTGTAAAACTCCAAGTCCCTACTTTAAAACCATTTTAAAAATTTTTCTTAACCTATGCCCATTTAGTAAATGGACAATTTTGAAAACGATTGCAGTCAAAAAAGTAAAAATTTTTTTCTAAAAAGTATTATTATTTATAACACAGTATAAACTATAAATTATTAATTCACTTTTTATAAAGAGCCATCGCTACCTTCTATTTGGCGTATTTTATGCTTGATAACTCCGATCATGATTTGGACGACATTCATATAAAGTTTTATTACACTGCTCTTAATATTTTTTTCAATTCTTCAGTGCCAAAACGATGATTTATAACATTTTTTTGTTGATTAAACAAAATTGAAATGGTAGAATGTGATATTAGAAGACACATGCCAGTATTGGAATCGTAGTTTTAAAATTTTCATATCGGCATTGATGTGGGCGTGGTAGGCAACTATCGTTATAATGAAAATGTAGTGTTTGCCAACCATGATCTTAATCTAACCCGTGGTTGTCCCGTCAAAAATTCTACGTTTTCAAAAATAAGCCTAATGTGGAGGACAAAAAACGAAAATTTATTTCCGTGCTAAAAACTTTTTTTTATAGATTATAAATTATTTTTAAAAATCTGAGCGATGGGATCATGAATTTTTTCAAACACAATCTCGAAAATATGAAAAAAATGTATTCTGTTTTTACTTATATTTTTGTTGAAATACTACTAAACTTTAGAGCGACTCAAGTTGTATAGAAGCGAAATTCGTGCAAGGTGTTTTCATCCATACATGATCTAGAAACTAGAAACTAGAAATCCGCTATCATATTAGAGTTACCACAAAATTGCATTTATATATATTCCAGAGCACCGTGTAAAATGCATCTAATTTGCAAAAATCGAAATTATTTACATACAAAGATGATGTACTTGGCAAAAGAAAAAATTTGATACCCATATTGCCCTATTTAAAACGAAGAGTTACCACCCCATTGCACGAATTTTCAAAAAAAGCTGAGACCCTTATTTAATAAAACCGACTAAAGATTAAAATATGTTAATTTGGCACTTTTATTACAAACAACCCCGAACAAAAAATTCAAAAACCGTTTTTTTTTTTAAAGAATATCCTTAATAAGAGAACATGGATGATCGTCCTTGGACAAATTGTATATACAGTTGGACGCGCCTTAAAAAGCCTTTCTTATGATACCCATATTGTATATGTTGGTAAGGAAACAGATTCTCAAATTAACAAAACATGCAAAAATAGACCCATTTTCAAAATGGTCCAGCTCACGAGAGGTCAAAGCTGGAGCCGAAATATTTTAAATGTCTTCTTAAAAAAGTCCAAGGTTCATTTTTAGGAAGGTACATCGAGCACTTTTTTTGGTTAATCGCTCTACTAAATTTATAAATATTATGTTTGAATTTAAAAAAATAACTTTAAATGTGATATTTGTACAGACAAACTATTCGGATTAAAGAATTTTTGTAATAAAAAAATCTTCTTAAAAGAAAATTGTATAAAAACAGAAGAGTTTTGAATGGAAAATATATTTCAGAATCACAGCTTTGCTATGGAAACAATTTCAAAAAGACTTAAATGGCACTATCTAAACCTAAGAGAATATGTTTCAAAAATTTTGAATCAAAATCAGTACAAAAATTTAAGCTAAATTTTTAATTTTTATTACATTTGTAGTTATTGGAAAGTTTATGATTTTTCTTTGATTAAAGTACGAAATTTTAAGTCTTTGGTGTTAATTTGATTTATTAATTTATAATAAAATGTTAATAAATTTGTTGTATTATTGTTACAGGTCCTTTTTAAAAGGTAAGTGCTCTCTTATTAAATTATATTAGTGGACAAATTTAATTATTAAAAATTACAATAAATAAATTTACCCATATTTTTCCAATTATTTGTTAATCTCAACTCTCTGGAAGCCACTTTGAAGAAAAAATTACAAAATTTTCTTTTATAAATATGAAATTGAAACTATATTTATACGAAATATCAATATTTTTCTCGGCACAATATTTATTTATTGAGTTTATAAACGGAAAAAGGAGAACAAAATGCTCGTATATGTAAACAATTGTTTCGGCGGCGATAAACAATGTATGAAAAAGCGATTTCTTATTCAAACTAAATAAATAAAAATTTGCTACCGCTAATGTGAATACAAACGTGATCGAGATCTTTTTTTTTCGTTAAATTGAAAATAAACAATAGAAAACTTATTTGTAAATGTAAATAAGAATTAAATAAAAAACGTGAAATTAAATGTAAAAATCGAAACAATATGAATTCGTGCACAGATTGTCTACTACTGAGCAAGAATTTAAAGATGACGGAAACATTTTGTTAAAAGTCTGCGACCATAAAAAAAAAAACTGAGCAAATAAGACGACAAATTATAACAGACAGTATAAATAGGTGGACGGACGAAATAAAGTAGCAACTAAACAATTTACCCCATGACACATTCCGCGAAAAAAACAAAAACGACAAGAAGACAACAACTAGACAATGAGACGATGTTGTCACCACTATTTTCTTTTGCATACGAGTGCAACATTTTGTTGCACTACAAAATTTATAATTATAAATAGAAAAATTGTGCGTTTTCCTTAAAATAGTCTAAAAACACACGCATTTTGTGTTGAATTTTATAAAATGTTTCACTCATTTTTTGTGAATTTGTATAAACAATAAGTATGTGATGATTCATTTTGCATGTGATTGCATCTGTGCTTTATATGCTCGTAGTTTGTAATTTGAATTAGATTTAATTTATTTATTAATTGCTACACAATTGTTGCAATCAGCATTTATGTCTTGAAATACAGTGGTTTGAAGGAGATAATAGACTGTGATTTTAATTTATCTATTAATATTAAATAATAAATAGAACAGCGAAAATAAATCTCTAAAAACAATGCTTTAAGCTCTTAAAAAAAGCTTGACAACGTTAAAGTTAAATAAAAAATAACTATAACCTTAGGTTTAATCCATCTTGGTTTGTTAACAAAACTAACGTAGTTTTTACATACGAAAGCCAATGGCTACTATCTCTAGGTTCAAAATTTGCACTGCCAGTATGCAATAATAATTTTTCGAGTATAGATCTCATAGCGGATCTTGAACAATGGGTTCAGAGTCTAGATAATGATAGAGAAAAGGATATAATTAGATCTAAAATTGCAAATAGAATAATCACACATAAGAGAACGGCGAGGAACAATCCAAAAGAGAAATTAATTTTAAATATATACGAGGAAACCAAACGACTATTGAAAACTCACAAGGACAACATAGTAATCACAAAATCTGATAAGGGTAATATAACGGTGGTTATTTATAAAGAAGATTACAAAAGGGAGATGAGCAAATTATTAGAAGATAAGACAACATATAAAACGATACGTATTGACCCAACATTAAAACTGCAACGAACAAACAACAAATTTATTATGGATCTATACAAACAGGAATACATCACAAGGTACGAGAAAATTAAGCTCACATCAAACTCAGCCACAGCCCCTAGATTATACGGCCTTCCTAAAATCCACAAACCCAATACACCACTTCGCCCAATCTCATCATCAGTGGAAGTACCTTGTTATACTCTTTCAAAATATATAGGTAATATATTAAGAAACATAATCTTGGACAAATATAACATCAAAAATGCACAGGAACTTAAAAATAAATTAGACAATATAATTCTGGACGACGACGAAATCCTAATTTCTTTAGATGTGGTATCTCTTTTTACCAATATACCAATACATCTGGCAATAAATAATATAATGACACAATGGAACATTCTACAAAGACATACAAAAATACCCAGGGCGCAATTTCTAAAATTGCTACAATTTTGTCTCAATGACAATAACTATTTTATATATGAAAAAACTGTATACCATCAAACATATGGTATGCCGATGGGAAATCCACTTTCCCCGACAATAGCGGATATTGTATTGGATACGTTATTGGAAAATGTAACCGACGATTTAAAGAAGAAGAATATTGAAATAAAAGTAATGACGAAGTATGTGGACGATATGTTTGCAATAATTAGGAAAAAGGACGAGGAACTCATACTGAAAACTTTCAATAATTACCACAATAAATTAAAATTCACTATAGAAAGAGAAGAAAATAATTCTATTCCATATCTTGATATGAAATTATACAGGGAAAACAATCGTATCATCACCGATTGGTACACAAAAACGATATCATCTGGACGATTAATAAATTTTCACTCAACACAACCTACAACCCAAAAAACAAATACGGCAACTAACTTGATAAATAAAGTTCTTCTCTTAAGCGATGACAAATTTAAAACCAAAAATATTAATAAAGTTAAGGAAATTTTATTAAACAATAGTTACCCAAACCATATAATAAATAATTTAATTTCAAGGGCAATAAATGGTAATTCAACACACAATAATAAAAACGACACAACTGGCAACACCAAATTTTGCAGTTTGTCATACATACCAAAACTTACAGAAAATAAACAAATAAAACAAATAATAGAAAATGATGAAATCACACTGGCATACAAAGCTAACAAAACAATTAAACCATTATTCACACAAACAAAAACAAAGATAGAAAAAGGACAACAAAGTAATGTAGTGTATGAAATTAAATGCATAGGCAACACAGATGAAAGCTGTGGCAAAATTTATATAGGAACAACCAAAAGGAGTTTAAACACAAGAATTACGGAACATGAGACGGACATTAAGAAAGGCAAACACACAACTGCACTTGCACAACACTGTAATGAAAACGAACATATGGCTGATCTAGCAAATGTTAGAATATTAGACAAGGAGCGAAGGGAAAATAAACGATACACATTGGAAAGCCTTCGGATACAACAACAAATAAACTGTGCAATAAACAAAAAAGAAGACAGATAAAACAAACGCAAATTATACAATAGCGTTATATTAGTTTCTAACTTCAACTGTGATACTAGTTTTTAGAGGATTTTATTGTGATATTTACTTTTATTTATTTTTTACATTTGTTTTAAATTAATTTTATGTTTTATGTTGTGTATATGTAAAATATATTGTGAATTAAATGTTTAAAATTTGACAAAAAAAAGACTATATGTAAGTAAAATAGCTCTATAAAAATGTATCAGGTGTTTGATGTTTGTTATTAAATTATTGTTCTTCTTTTTTATATTTTCTCATAATGTTGCCAGATTAATAAAATTATCCCTGAGGATGTTGGGAATATCCAACGAAACGTCGGATGAAAAATGAATAAATAGTCTTTTATTTATTTTGAAAACAAATGACCTTAGAAGCCCACTTTAGATATTTCTAAAAATCTTAACAAATATTTACTAAAAAGGTCGATAATACTAATAATCAAAAAACAGTTAAATTTCGCAATTTTGTTTATTAAGATCGTTACTACAAATTAATCTTTAATTTTATTTGTTCCTACATTTCTTGGTGCTACACCACCAGTCAAACAAAGAAACCTCGCCAGTCAAAGCTCAAATTGGTTTAGCTAACATTTTTGCACGTAAAACTAAATTTTCAACTTTCAATTAAAACAACTTTCAATTATAAAAAAGCTCTATTTTAAACGAAAAAAGTTAAAATTATGTAAACTTTTAAAGAATTTATCAAAGATAAGCTAATATTTACAAAATAAGCTAAAATAAGAAAATATTTAAAAAAGCTTTAAAAGCTCAAACAAAGAACTTATATTGAAGCTCAAGTTTAGAACAACTTATATTCAAACTAAATAGTTCCACCAAAAATAATAAAAAAACTAGCCCAGCTTACTTTTTATTGCCCTTATGATAAAGCTTTTAAGTTAAACTGTAAAAAACGAACTAAGAAATGTGTAATTAGTTGGATCATTCAGCTGAGCTTTTAATTTGTGTATAAAATGTTATATAGTTGGCCTTTAAGTTAAACAATTCGTTAAGTTATTTAACTTCGCAGCAAAACCTCGGTAATAAGTTAATCTCCTTACCCTTACATTACTTCGTAACTGGAATGAAATTGCTCCGTCCATTAGTAATACCAAATTCACATGCTTAAATGTTTTTATGGTATTAGTTCGTTTCTATACAAAATTTAATCTAATTAAATTTTTACTACACATTTGACAATTTTAAAATAATATTCTATTTAAAAATTAAAGATTTAAATTAAAAAGTTTTTGATAACTCTCACGTACGTGAGGAGTAACATGTTACCACGGTAAGTACACTAAAAAAAAATAGTTGGTAGAAAAGTTAGTAAAACGTCTTGTAAATCAAGTATACAATTTTTCAGTAAATTTTTTTGCTAAAATATGTTTTCAGCTAAAATTTTAGTCATACTTATTCAGCACTTAACTGTTTTGAACTAATGTTTTACTAATATTTTACTAATGTTTTACTAATTTATTTTGCTAAAAAAATTGTGCTGATTAGCACATTAATAGTGTGGACGACAACAAGGATACTAAAAAGTACAACTCTTGTAAGACTAATAAAAAATCAACAATGGAAGATTTTCTTTTCTTTTTTTTTGAATTTAATAAATCATCAAATACAGTAAAACCCGGTTAAGACAAACTCCGAGGGACCAAACAAATTAGTTCGTCTTAAGCGAGGTTCGGATTAAGCGGGTTTTTTTTTAACGATAAAAAATATGTTTTTATTAAAAATTATTATTCAGATTTTTACATGAATAAAAGATGAAATGCATTTCATCCATTTACAATTAAAAATTCAATTAAAATTCTTAATTTAAAAAAAAAAACTTATTTTTTTCTGAATGACAGAATTAACGATTTCATTCGTTATAAGTTTTTCTATTACCAAAATATGATTGTCAGCTTCTTCGGCACACGATTTTGTTCGAATAAAATTTTTTTTAAAGGGTCCGCCATCTAACGCTTTTTTTCAATTAGTGCTTATTTTGTGAATGGTAACACTTGGCTCATGTCTGATTTGTCAGATAATTAGTTTTATCCTTCCGCTGAACGAATATGGTCCGTATGTTCGTTATCTTGTGAAAAAAATGAAAGAAACTGGCATCCTCATCGATAAACCAAAGCGTGAAAAGCCAAAAACAGTGCGTACACCCGAGAATATTTCTGCTGTGGCAGAAAGTGTGCGTGAAGCGCCAACAACATCAATTCACCGTCGTTCTCAACAATTGAACATTTCGGAGACATCATTGAGACGAATTTTGCATAAAGATCTTGGTATGACGCCATACAAAGTCCAATTGGTTCAGGAGTTCAAAAAAAAAAGTTATTTGGCGGACCCTTTATGTTTTATGTTTATTATGAAAACGAGTTTTTGGGACTGCTTAAAACAGTTCGTAATAACCGAGGGTTCGTATTAACTGAGTTTGTATTAAAAGATGTATTTTATATGAAAATTGTTGCCAAAACGTCGGGACTTTTAAATTAGTTCGTATTAACCGAGGATTCGTCTTAACCGAGTTCGTCTTAAGATAGTTTTACTTTAATAAGAAATTGTATTTTATATTTTTAATCTTAACATTAAACAATAAATTTTATTTCGATTCACTCACATTTGTGTTTAATTTTACTATAGCAACTCGCGCAACGATTTACTCGTAAAAGAATATGAGAAAATGGTTTGTTTCTTGTTGTTAACACCGCGTTCACATTATTATTAAAAATATACTAAACATATTTATTGAAATTTGGGATATTTTAACACTATAATTTATACATAACCCGCGAAGCCCGTTGGCTTATATCTGTTTTTCATACCGAAAACAAAATTGTGGTTTAAAACAACTTACATTTTGTATTGTCAGTAGGGTTTGGGAATTCATGGGAAATTTCTTCTTTTTTATTTAAAACAAGTAATTTGTGTCTAATGAATGTTATTCTTTTTTTTTTTTTTTGTTAAAAGGAGGTTCTTATTAAATAATACCTAAACATACCTATTGCATTTTTGCATTGAATATTAACATTTTTAAGCTCAAATAAAATCGTAAACCCAAAACTTATTTATAGCTTAAATAAAAGCTTTATAGTACAGATTTTTTAATTCAAAAAAGATTTATATACTATAATATTTCCATTCAAACCACTGTTTTTGCATATATTACACATACTGAGCGTATGAGTAATATACAATTATATGTATTCAAAGCGTTATTCTTTCTTATTTTGGGGTGTAACACAAACAACATCAACATCAACAAAATGAAAATGTAAATTAAAAAAAAAAAAAAAATGTAAAAAAATTCTTGGCATAAAACTCAATTGTAATAATAAATAGGGAGAGTAATATAAAACACAAAAATTGAATTTTAATTAAATTGAAAACAAAAATCGACGGCATTCCCTACTAATGACAAATTAAAAAGAATTATGCCGCCGAAATGTTAAACCCTTTATGCCCCCGTAGCCGCTTCCAAGTGGTCACTCCCCAAACGTAATGATTCATTATAGTTTTGTTTTTATTAAACATCCATTAATTATCCACTAACAACAATATTTATACGTTCACATGTAATGCGGCAGTAGTAGGTGTTGGCTGTAAAAGATTTTCACGTTTCATTGCCATAATTTCAAAATCGTACACTAATAGAAAAAGAATAATAATATTTTTTGCTAAAACTATTAAAAATTAGTTAAAAATTACGTTGCAGAAAAAAACTACTAAAATTAGCAGTTTTTTTTTTGCTAAATATTAGTAAAATAAGAATAGCAAAAAGAAATCTGTTAAATCTTCGAATATTTAGTAATATTTGTGCTGTGTTTTAGTTAACTGAAAGTAACAAATAAGCCTCATTTTTACAATGTTCCCTTAGCTACACTCAGAAAAAAAAGGTAGTAGAAATAATGTTCAATCGTTCTTTACTACTTTTGTACTAATTTTAGTACAATTTATTTTTTTTAGTAATATTTTTTGCTATTCTCATTTCAGAAATTACTGAATGTTGTACTAATTGTTGTTGCTAAATTTAGCAAAATATTTTATCAGTTTTGGAAAACCAGTTTGCTAAGGTTAGCAAACATTTTGCTAATTAGAGAAAAACCATTTTTTTAATAAATTAATAAATAAATTAAATTAATCACAGTTAAAATTAAAGGAATGTTCATCTATTTCAGGGGTAGCAAGACTTTCTCATTCTCTGTTGTAAAAAAAAAATGTCGAGTGTCACCTTGATTACTTCATCTAAAGCCTAGGACCTCTCCTTTTTTCAGTTTATGACAATGATTTACCACAGCAACTTACTTATTGTAAAATACATATGTATGCGGATGATGTTCAGTTGTACTTAAGTAGTCCTGTAAACTCTGTTAGTGAAAATGTCAAAAAACTTAATTATGACCTAAACAAAATACATTGCTGGGCAGTTGCGAATAGCCTTTGTCTTAATCCACAAAAATCAAAATGTTTAGCAATTCATAAAAAATCCATAACACCACTTTTTGAAAATGATATTTTAATAAACAATAAAAAAAATCGAAATGGTGCAAAGAGTTAAGAATTTAGGGGTAGTGTTTAACAACAATTCATCCTGGTCAAGCCACATACATACTCTCGTAGTTCAAACATATGTGAAACTTCGAACGCTGTGATTAACACATCACCATACACCACTAAAAGTAAGGCAACTTCTTGCAAAGGCTTACCTGATTCCTAGTCTAATTTACGGCTGTAAACTTTTCGCAAACTGTGATTCCATCAGCAAGATAAAATTAGAGGTTTTGTATAACAACATCATAAGATATGTTTACGGATTGAGGAAGAGTGATGGAGTCGTCTCTGCTGTTTCAAAAAATCTTTATGGTGTAACTTTCGAAAAACTTCTTAAAATTAGAGTCCTTATTTTTCTGTACAAAGTTGCATACACTGAAAAACCACAATGCCTTTTTAATTTTATTTGCTAGATCCACTAGGAAGGAGTTGGAATTAAAAAAAAAAAAATACGCCATTATTTTTATTGATACAAAAACCTTCTAAAAAGTGATAATATCCAGAAATCAAAATAAAAAAAAATTTGAAAACGAACTACTATTTATGTCTCAAAAAGCTTGTAAATTTTTGAATTCTAAAGGATTTAAGGCTTTCTTTACCTTTTATTTTTCATTTCGTAAGACGATTTACAACTTTTATAACAATTTTTTACTTTTTCGAATTGATTCACATATTTTAAAAGCGAAAATAAATTTTTCAAGCTCTGATCATTTTTTTGAACAGAATATAAAATTACGATATTTAAACTTATTTCAAAAAATTTCGCGTGTCACCGAAAACCCGCTAGCGTGCCACTACTGACACGCGTGTTATACTTTTTCCAGCGCTAATCAATTAGGAAAAAAGTGTAAAGTATTGAAAAAACAGAGTATTTTTATTGTACTTTTTTAATTTTTGTTCTGTGAAGTTCTATTGGATCTACTAAAATTTACCAAAAAGTGATTTTAGCAAATTAATTTTAAATTGCAGTTTGCTGAAATTTTACAAAAATTAAGTAGCGGATACTAATTTTTTCTGCTAATTTAGTTTAACTACAGTTCAGCAGACATGTGTTGGTAAATTTAGCAAAAAATACCGCAAGGCTCAAAATATTTAAATTTCCCGCAATAACAGCACAATTTTCCGTAGCCATTACAGATTTTTTTTTCTTAGTGTACTAACTGGGACTTTAACTGACGCATTTGTTGTTGTTTCCCATATAAATTTTAAAATTTAACTGTCTGTTAAATTTTAACTGCACATTCAGTTATCGAGCCTAAATCTACTAAGGTCAGCAAAAAAAAATTGCTAAATATTAGTAGACAAAATAAATATATAAAAAATTTTAAATTTTTAAAATATAAATCTGCCTTCTGGTATCAGCAATCGATAATTTTTTACCAAAAACTTCTGTTGATTTTCGCAAAATATACTGTTATATAAGTGTTTCCAATTATTCGAACTAGACGGTTAACCGTCTTAGGCGTTATTTGAAAAATCTCTAAAATTCTTTTGTTTATTTATTAATAAAAACACAAAGAACTGCTTTTTATATATCAAGTAAAGTCTACTGCATTAGATTACAAAGTGTTTGTTTAGTATCATTCAATATCCTTTGGAGTTTATTTTGGAGGAGTTTAAGGACTCTTCGAAAAGAAAATGTTCTCAGATATTTTTAGTGTAAGTAAGTCCTTAGGGTAACAGTTGTTATATTAATAAGCTCTTAAAATATATTTTTATTTTTATTACGTGCGCCCCGGTAGGCTAGTTGGTAGCGTGCTGGCTTATCAGTGCGGGGGTCGTGGGTTCGATTCCCACCAGAGGCACTGGTCTGTTTTCGCTACAACTCGCCGAAGGCCCTACTATGGCCTAGTGCACGGTTAGGGTAATCTATACTAATATTATAAAGAGGTAATGTTTGTATGTTTGTTTGTTTGTTTGTTTGTTTGTTTGTAGAAAGTAATCTCCGTAACTAATCATACGATTTCTAATTTTTTTTTACCAATATTTAATTTGGTCCTCCAGGATGGACATAGGCTATACATCGTTCCGAAATTTTTTTTTTTAAAAGTTATGAGCGGAAACATAAAAATAATCTATATATATAAAATACAATGTTTGTATGTTTGTCCTATATAGACTCTTAAACTATCCAACCGATTTGGCCCAAACAGGTTTCATTTGAAAGGTTAATAGTCCAAATTAGGTTTTCGGCTATATATATTTCAAGTGTGCGTGGCCCCTCCCACATAAATTGAATAACATCATATATCTTGACTATTGTGATAGCAAGAGTTTTGAAACATTGCAGTATCCCATATGTTACTGATTTGGATAATCAGGAAAAAAATGGGCGGGATCGGACCAGTGGGAGTGGCAGCTCCCATACAAAGTAAATATTTAATATCATATATCTACAGTTCTATAATAGCCAGAGTCTTAGAAATTTGTGCGCGTTGATTATTTGTTAATGTGAATAGTCATGGGAAAAATAGGCGTGATCGGACCAGTGGGCGTGTCAGCTCCCATACAAAGTAAATATTTAATATCATATATCTACAGTTCTATAATAGCCAGAGTCTTAGAAATTTGTGCACGTTGATTATATTATGAAGTCTTGGGAAAATTGGGCGGGATCATACCAGTGGGCGTGGCAGCTCCCATACAAAGTGATTATTTAGCTCATATACAAAATTAATATTAATCTATATATATAAAATACAATGTTTGTATGTTTGTCCTCTATAGACTCTAAAACTATCCAACCGATTTGGCCCAAACCGGTTTCATTTGAAAGGTTATAGTCCAAATTATATCAAAAATTGATATATATGAGATATCAAACTCTTAAATCGGTTATGTAGTTCCGAAGATATTTACAAAAAACCTATGTTAATATATACAAAAAACCTATGTTAATCTTCAAGCTATGTTACACGAACACAACAGCCTCATCCGTCTATTCAAAACAGCCCTATACCAGATGCCGACAGATGAATTTACGGTTGTGATAAGAGCTGACCAGACAGCGGCTGGTGAGCATGAGCGGCGCTTTAATGCACCGGTAATAGGTGACGTCGCAGTTGTTATGGCAGTTGCTTTCAGCTATTCATTTTATATACTTCAGCAAATAAAGGCGATAGAAGGACAAAGAGGCGTTGGGCTTCCCATGAAATTACAAATTTTAAAATGATTTACTAATGTGAATTTATTTTTTTAATTATTTATTTGCGTAAAAGAAATTTCTTGATTTAAAGAATTAATTACAATTAAAATTGGAAGGCAAAACAACGTTTGCCTGGTCAGCTAGTAGAATATAATTTGTAATTATATAGTTATTAATTAATAAAAAAAAAAAAAAATAAGTATTTTTATTACCATTTTCAAAATATGTGAATTTAAGAGAACTACTTGCAGAACAACTTATTTTTCGTTATAACCCGTTATAGTGTCGGTCTTATGCCAATGATTTTTCTTTGAACTTGTTCCAAAAGCAATCGATTCAATTGCTTCAAAGCAGAAAGTAGGTAGTCCTAGAATCACTTCTGAATTATATTTAGTTATATCTAGAAGGCAAATGTCTTTTTTTTTTTTTTGTTTGCCCTTTTTATTGTTACACATATTTGCCATATTTGACCTTAAGAGTATTTTTTTTTAAGATTTTTGTGATTTAAATGTGCCAGTTTTTAATTTGCATAAATATAAGATGTTTCCATCTAAAAAAGATTGTCGGTAGAATATACTGGAAATGGCAGTTAAACCAAAGTTATATGCATTTTAAAATTCGACAAACTAACTAAAAATATTGTTTTCTTAACTGTTAAAAAACAAAGTTTTTACTTATAAGTAAAAATTTGTATCTCCAATAATTATTGTATGTTATTTTATTTGCAAACTATGAATATGCAACAATATAAACTAAACAAGAATTATTTAACGAAATTTTTATTTTTAAATAACTTACGAAAATTAACTCCCCAGCAGAAATTCAGAAGTGGTAATTTTGATAAACGCTTCTGTTTTGCTTCTTTTCTGCTTCTTCTACTGCTTCTTAAGATTAATAGCTTGCAGTAGTAGTGCGTCAAAAGTATCAATAGTGGGTTGTTTACCACACTTTATAGCTTCGCGAAAGCACGAAAGAATGTTGATGATAACAAAATTTAGTTGCTAAAATCTGTAAATTCATATTTAGAACGTTGAAATAAGCGCATTTTGAATATCGCAACAAGTGCTTTCACGCGGGCTATCTCAAACAAAAATCATGCCTTATATCACCAATATCGCAAGCGCTTAGCTGTTCACTTTCCCTGCCGAAACTGCTTCCAAGCAAGCAGTGTTTTTTGCCAAGTCTTTATTGCAAAAAAAAAAAAAAAAATCAAACAACTGCTACGAAAATACAGTACCTACTTTTTTTAAATAACTGTCTAATCGTTGTTTTGTATTTTTTTTCATAGAAAAACAACTGTCGTGTAGTAACTGCCAAACTTTTTGGAGCACGGGTTCGAGTGCCATGATATTATTAGGAACCGATTGTAAAAAATATTCTTGCGAAATTTAAGAAAAAGAGTATATGCCTCTTTTCAATATTGTGAACTTTTAAAACAGAACATATTTAAAAATTGCCTTTCCTATCTTCTTGTTTTGAGTTGCTTAAAAAATGTTATATAAAGGCTTAATGATCGATTTCACTCGATTTTAAAAGAATTTAGTGATAGTGTTACTCTTTTTCTTGCCATTTTTATATAAAATTAAGAAAACTATGAAGTTTTGGGGAACTGGAAAAAATCCATATAAAAAATTTAACCGATTAATCGGAATGTTTTAACCGATTATTCTGGTTGAATAATTATTTGAGTTTTAAATTATTTGTTTTGACATTAACCGAAATCGAGGCTATTAACCGAGGAATCGATTAACCGAATTGAAAACACTTGTTATATGCATTCTAAAAAATTTAAATTAAATATAGCAAATATTATGTTGATATTACAGTTTTTATTTGCTGTTTTTAGACTACAAATATTTAAGGTTAGGTTAGATTAGGAAGGGTTATGTGCCCAAGGGCACATCTCCACTCGGAGACCAATACGGTCCATTGTGAATCCCTTCAGTGAAAAACAGTAAGAAAGAATAGAAATAGACAGCAAGATAGATTGAAAGATAGATATAAAGAAAGATAGAAGGGATATATACTCCCAGAACCAGCTCCTGTCGTCCCCTTGCTAGAAACAGCCGTCCTATTTCCCTGACAAATCTCAGCAAATCTACTGGATTGCATCCAGCGACACACCCAAGTTCGTCGTGAAATCTATCTCATAGCCGTTTCTGTCTGAGACCCTGCAACCTAGGACAGTTGCACATTATATGCTCAACTGTCTCCAATTCCTCAACGTCCTCGCACAACCTGCAAAAATACGGTATGTCCCTGTCCCATCTGCTTGTGAAAGCCCTGACAGAACAATGACCGGTCAGGAACCCCGTAAGGGTCCTGAGACCCTCCCTGTCCAGTCTCAAAAGAACCTTGGTTGCCCCTGCGTCCAATGCGGGCCATAACGCCCTAGACACCCTGCAATCCATTCTGTCCCTCCATGACTGGTTAACGGTTTCCCGGAATCCCTTCCGTATAAACTCAAAGTAGTAGGGTGGGCTTTACCCCTCCGTCCCTTACCACCAAGTCCAGATTCGAAACCACTCTCGCAAGTTCGTCCGCCAACTCATTGCCATCCACCTTGCAGTGTCCGGGTACCCCACACAGCCTCACTGTGAATGCCTCCATGAGCTCCCTTAGAGCACACCTACATCGTGCGACCAGGCGCGAGCGCACCGTGTAGTTTGTCAGTGCTCTGAGCGCTGCCTCACTATCGACATAAATTTTCACCCTAGATCAAATATTTAAAGTTTGTTTTAATTCTAACAGCGTTAATTGCTATTTTCAAATTCAATTCGAATGTAACTAAAATTTTGTAAAGTTAAACATTTTTATTTTTGCTGTTCTTATTTTATTAATATTTAGCAGTTTTTTCTGCAACGTAATTTTTAACAAATTTTTAGCAGTTTTTTCTGCTATTTTTACAGGTTTATTTCTGTGAGTGTATGTGTTATTGTATTGAATTATTGTTTTTCGTTTTGAAATCAATCAATTGCAATTCTATAATAGTGATGGCAGTTATTTCATAATTTTATTTAATTGCATATTTATAGTTTTATTTTTAAAATTGTCTCGAAAGATTATTTTAAAATAATTAATGATTTTATATGACATCGTGGGTTTTGATATATTTATTTAACACACATTTTCTATAAAAAATATAGAACTTTATCTTAAATAAAATAACGCTATTGTTTAGTGTAGACTGCTTGTCTTTTGTTTAGATATTATTATTTTTTTAGAGCAATGCAAAAAAGTTGAATTTTAAAATATAAAATGAAAAATTAAACAAATTAAAATTGAGATAAAATAGAAATTAAATAAAGAAAAAAAAACAACTTTTTTGATACATTATATAATATAACAAGACTTTTTTCGCCAAAATCTCGTTAATAAAATGTCTAATATATTTTATTTAGTTCTATAGATGTGTATGCCAGGACATCAAATATGAACACAGAAAAAATTATGAGCCAAAAATATCTAATTAATCGATTGTTTGAATATCAATGGCAATTTCAACAATATTTTTAATTGATTCAATTAAAAAATTTATTGAATTTTCTAATATATCCATACAGTGTTGACAACATTTAACAAAATTTTTAAAAATTTGGCAAACTATTTTTTTTATTATTTTATTTAGATTAAATAATCAAACAAAGGTTTAATTATATCAAAATATTATTTAATTTGTAAATAAAAAGAAAGAAAAATCGCAAATGATTAACTTTTAATAAGTTGAATAGTTTACCGATTTCAAATACACGCAAAATCGTAGTTACTTCACTAGAGTTTGCAACACTCTTTTTGTTGAGATATTCGTGTACGCACGAAAACTTAATTTAGTTTCGTGTTTTATCTGTGGTAATAAAAGTGCACATGTGGATTTAAATAAACCTTATCGAAAAAGGACAATTAAACTTTTATTTTTGTAAATAATTAAATTTTCAATAAGTATAAGTGTCATTAAACTATCATTTTAAAGTTGTGTGTGATTTTTTTAAGAAAGCAATTCAATTACAAGAAAAAGTTCAAGACAAGACAAGCAAAACAAAAATGTTGTCTTTACTTTTATTTGTTTTCTTATAATACATTTTTATATTAAAAAGCTTTAATTTTATTATAAATAACATTTCTTTTTTTATTTAATGGGGGGCATATAACAAAAATAAAAAATACGAGTTTTCAATTAAAACTACCATTGTTTTCTTCTCAAGTTTCAATTAAAATTTTAATGAATTTAACTAAACTTTTTAATTGAGGTTGTAAAGAAAAACAATAATTCTTTTAATTGATATTATTATTATTTTAATTGAAAGAGTTTTAATAAACTGTCTGCAAATTTTTTTAGTTAATACTATCATTTCAGTGGTAGGTGCAAAATCAATTAAAATATTAATTGATTGAATAAAATTTTTAATTGAAACCCGTTTTTCGTTTTTTCTGTGAAATTTAATATTTTTTTTTACATATTCAACACAATCGACAAAGTTTTCCGAGATGGCCAAAAAGCTAATGCAGGTTGATCTTAGATATTTTCGATATATATTTTTTTTTTTTTAATTTCCTCAAAATCAGAGAATTTAGCATGGATTACACACCTTGTAAGTAAAGGGTGTTTTTTTATAGAGGTATAGAACTTTGAAATGGAATAAAACAAAGATGAATTTTTTAAATGGACATGAAATTTACTTTATTCGAAAGATAATCTTCTGGAATTATAATTTAAATATGACTTCTGGTATATGACCGCCACGGCTGTCTCGGACGTAGTCTAATCTAGAGGTGCAATTTTTGATGACTTTTTCAACATTTCCAACAAGTGGTCAATCGTTTCGGGCTAATTTTTTTTTTTTTTACTTTGAACCAACACTCAGGGGATGCCCCCTGATATCAGGAAAATAGGTTATGGGGAGGAGGAAAGTGGGAGTAGTGTTTGTGGACATTTGACTTGAATTTTTCTAAATTGTAATTTTTTATTTTTATTTATTTAATATCAATACAAAGGAAGCCTTCATGGCCAATTATATATGTATTGTAAAATAAATAACTATGTACAGTAATAATAAAAACCTTAAATATTAAATGCAAAAATGCATAATATCCTAGCGTGTAGTAATTGGCTCCCCAGCCACATAAACATTACGAAAATATATTAAATATAAAAGTCCCATTTAGCCAAAGATACAAATAAACGTAGAGAGAAGAAGAACAATTTTTTGTTTTATTATTCCGTCCCAAAAGTATAGTAAAACTATCATGTCTGCACATTATTAAAAAAAATTTAAAAGTTTTCCCTTATGAAAATGAAACAAGTTTTCAATTTATTTTTTGATCAATGGTTATAATCTTTAATTTCAAACTCATATGTATATTAGTTCTCATGTAGTGAGTAAACTAGTTCATATGAATGCTTGAGGTTTGGCATGGGATTGTTACCGCTTTCAAAACGTGTTCTGATGATGGGAACCTAGAAAATTCCCGAAATAGATCTATCAACACATTCCTGAAAGGGTCAAATAATAAATTTGAAAACAAAAACTCTATAGATTATTTGTTAGGACAATATCCTAATGAAGAAATATAGAGTATATGGCCTCGAACTTGAATAATTTTCATTTTCATTGCACAATTAAAGGTCGAAAAAACATAATTTTTATTTTTAATAAAAATTATAACAAACTTGTGAAAAAAAGGCAGAGTACCGCCTAGTTTACTTTCCCTGTTTTGTTAACTAACTTAACAAAATATAAAAAATGAGAGAGAAACAAAAAAAAACGTGTATTGAATATCCACCAGAGGTGGATCTTGCACATCAAACAAGTTTTCAATTTATTTTTTGATCAATGGTTATAATCTTTAATTTCAAACTCATATGTATATTAGTTCTCATGTAGTGAGTAAACTAGTTCATATGAATGCTTGAGGTTTGGCATGGGATTGTTACCGCTTTCAAAACGTGTTCTGATGATGGGAACCTAGAAAATTCCCGAAATAGATCTATCAACACATTCCTGAAAGGGTCAAATAATAAATTTGAAAACAAAAACTCTATAGATTATTTGTTAGGACAATATCCTAATGAAGAAATATAGAGTATATGGCCTCGAACTTGAATAATTTTCATTTTCATTGCACAATTAAAGGTCGAAAAAACATAATTTTTATTTTTAATAAAAATTATAACAAACTTGTTTTCCCTTATAATTAGGATAAGAATACGAAAATAGCCTAAGTAGAGTTGGAAGATAGTTCCAAATACAATAGACTCTTACCAAAAACGAACGATCAAATATTGTGAGATGACCCAGAGGTACATCAATTTGAATATTACGTGTTGAATTTATAAATGTAAATTCATTTACAAGAAATTGAGGATGTCCACATTTCATGATTTTATAAAAATGAAGTAATAGAGGTAGTTTTAGATAATCATGAAAAGAACGCCTCAAAAACTCAGGGACAAGTTCAGAAACACGAATATGATCCTGTATTCTCACGTCGAATATGTAACGAACAATTTTTCTAATAACTCTTTGAAGTCTATCTACATTATTAGAAAAAGTTCCAGAAAACACCTCAAGGCCGTAATTAAATTGTGACATTAGTAAAGAATTAGCCAAAAGATATCTTACATGTATTGGTGTGTACGCTCTCAAAGAATATAGTCTTCTAGAAATAAGACAAACCCTATTTGACAGAGAATCAATATGATTGTCAAAATTTAGATTCGAATCCAAAATAACACCAAGGCATTTAAGAGAATTCACATAGTCAATTAACTGACCATTAATAATAATCTTAGGAAACAAGCAATTCTGATTTTGCAACTGAAAATATACTGCCTTAGTCTTAGCCGAATTGCAGGGAAGACCTCCGCAGGGAGACAATTCCACATTCGACTAGTGCGACTGAAAAACAAATTTTCTCTGTAATGCGTTGTGCGATTTGCCGGGCTATAGACAACAAACTGAGCCCCGGTCTATCGGGATGAGTAGGCTTATCTCAGCAGAACACTTCACATGGTAATATCTATAGAATAAAGTCACACAACCCACATTCCGACGATGCTCCAACGAGTCAATAGAGTTCGAAACCCTACTGTCGTTGATAAGCATCAACGCTCTCCGTTGCACACTATCCAGAAGCCCCAAAATAGACTTTGAAGCACCTGCCCATAAATAGGAGTTATATTCCATCTTCGGCCGGATGTATGTAGGTGGTATATATAGTAAGGAGATGAGATGGAATGAAGTATTTCTTACACCGGTTTAGAAAACCAAGACACTTGAAAGCTTCTTTCGATACTTGAATAATATGATCTGTCCAACGGACATCACACTGTATTCTCATGCCCAGAACATCAAGAGTATCTGAATCCCCAATAACGATCCCATCCATATACACAGATGACATAGTTGAGTCCACAGACCTATAGGTCAACATACAACATTGGTTCTTACATTAAAATCGACCCTGTTCGCACGACCCCACTCTGAGATTGTCGAAAGGTCATGATTGAGGCGGATAGACTGATTGGGGTCTTCCTCTACGCTACGCTCTACAGCAACAATTACTTCTTCTGTACGCACTGTTAGAGTAAACGTGGTGCGAAAACGTTCCATAGTTATTCGAATTAATTGCTCTGATGGACTGTTATGTTGACCGTATGTTGATGCGCGTATGTTGATGCGCGATAAGTATTTCAAACAAAACCATGATTTTCAAAATAAATTTGCACAATTTGGAAGCGTTGTTAAGGCGTCAGTCTATTTATTTTGATATGCCAAACCCAACTAAACATAAATCACCTGGCAGCTGACAAAATGGCTGCCAGTTAAAAAAATGTTGCCAACTTAAAGTTCTATACCTGTATAAAAAACACCCTTTACAATTTTTTTGCAATTAATTTTTTCTTTCATTATTACAAATTTAGGACACTTTTAAATGATAATAGTAAAAA
The DNA here is from genome assembly GCA_021234595.1 of Delia radicum. Classification (NCBI taxonomy): domain Eukaryota; kingdom Metazoa; phylum Arthropoda; class Insecta; order Diptera; family Anthomyiidae; genus Delia; species Delia radicum. The sequence goes on along the minus strand of CM037852.1, from coordinate 222,937,171 downwards.
ATAGTATCTTTAAAAAAACGTATAAACATGGCACAATATTTTCTTGTAGCTTTTTTATTAAAAAAAAAAAATTTAATAACTTTTGGACTAATGGGATGTGTATGAAATATTCATCAACACTAGGCTAAGAAACTAGAAACTTGTGTTCCAATTTGAATCTCGCTGAATATCACAAGATTAAATATGGTTATTACAAGTGTGAAATCAGCAAAATTAGCCGCATATGAAATGGCGAAAAAAATTATTCTCCAATTTCAAAAATTTTTACACACATCAAACTTAACAAAAAAAAAAAGCTACGTTTTTGGGATGCCAGTTAAACTTGGTTTAGTTAAACCGGTAACGAATTTTGTCTGCCATTTCCAAGTTTATGAACAAACATTTTTCGAAACCACTTCATCTTGTTTAGAATTTTGGTCTTCATCACAATAAAACAAAATAAGCCGCATTTCAGAAGCAGAATTAAATTTTAAAACTTCTTTAATCTAAGTTTATAGATAATCTACATCCTAAAAACTCGACCTTATAGTTTAAAGCTTATAAGCGATCAATGTTATAAGCGCTATATGGGAGTAAAAAGTCGCTCGCACAAAATACGATTTTTCTACAGATAAGAAATTGACAAGAATTTAAAGAAAAAGACTACAATTAATAAATTCTGTTCAAAAAATTGCAAAGCGAACTTACAAGGAAGCTACACCAAAATAGGATCAGCCGCGGCTTGGAGAAAATAATTGTCGGCGGTGGCTGATAATCGGCTGAAGGTTGAATTTCATAAGAATTTTGTATGCTACAGTAGGTATAAAATCAAATTTGTTTCAAACTGAAGACAAAACTTATTTTTGGGTGCACACACTGTGGCCAACTTTTGTTCAATAAAAGTAGTAAATCTGACCCAATAAATCACTAGAAAAAGCTAATTTTTTAAGCTTGAAAAGTGATAAAATGTCAAAACTAAAACTGAAATACATGAATTATTGGAATATTTGTTATTTTGTTAGGTTAAAATTAGAAAGTATTATTAAATAAAGCTAAGTAATACAAAATTTTACAGATATTGTATTTTATTAGTTAAACATTGCAAAAATTATGGCAGTTTTTGTGACTGGTCATAATGTGGTAATATGAAACATGTGGGTGGAGTAAATTCAGACATTTAATTTAAGCAATTTTAACGCTTATACATGTTGTTTGTATGGCATATATCGTAAATTATTAATTTATTTGGACATTGCTCCGCGGAGGCACAACAAAAATCAATGAAGCGATTTTTTCTAATTTTAATAAAAATTTTCATTTCTTTTAAATTAAAAACAAGATTCAATGAAATTTTTAACAGATATGATTAAAATTTTAATTGAATCTAAATCAATTAAATAGTTACAAATTATTTTAATTCATACAAAAATTTATTTAATAGGACCAAATTCAATTGAACTTTAAATTGTATTTACAAGTATTTTAATTGAAACCCGATTTTAGTTTTTTCTGTGTTCATTTTTTAAATATTGCTATTTACAAATTTTTTGTAAATCACATAATATGAGTTTTTGTTATGGAATTTGAAAGTTGAATGTCGTATGAACGTATAATTAATGTTTTGTTCTTCTTATCATCAAATTTTTTTTTATATAAAACAAAATATTGTTGCATCTTCATTTTTTATTATGTAGCATCTTTAACCCTAGAAAGTTTATCTATGTCTTTAAGACCTATATGTTTTATATTTTAAAATTTTTCTGATAAATCCTTAGAGTAAATTTTTTTTCGGAATATGAAACTTCATGATTTATATAAAAAATTAAAAACTTTTTTATTACTAGATTAACTTTTGTGTAACGTTTTTAACAAAAATAATAGCGGTATTCATTCTTGGTAGTAAACAGAACTTGTAGATCTGGTTAATGGGGTACGTTTATCAGAATTTACCAGAACCAACAACAAAATGTATTGCACTTAAATTTACCAAGCTGTGGCGAAATACTACACAAAAAAACTGTGGTAAACACGCGTGTTAAATTTATCAGCAAAAAATAAACAGCTGACTGTTCTGCCGTCAAAAAAATGTATTTTGTGTTAACTATTGGAAAAACTTAAAAATTAATAAAAATATCAAAAAGCCCAATTTGAAACGTTTTGCATTTCTAAATGAAATTTGTCAAAAGCATATGAATTAAGAATTAATTGACGTTAAAATAACAGTGTACAGAAAATCCTATTTTTTGCTTTATATTTTAGCTCCTTTTAAAATATATATTCCAAGGTAATGAATTTTTGTTTTGTAACAAAAGCTATTAACACATTTAAACTTGAGTTAATTTTGTATTATTTTAACAAAATTTCGGTATAGAAATATTTTAATTCATCTCGGTACAGAAATATTTTAGACCTAGATTAACTTTTATGGGCAAAAACAAGACTTTCTAGGGTTAAATATGAAATTTTAATAGTTTATTAATTCTTTAATTCATAAAATCTAATGTGTCATATACGCTGGCAAAAATAGAAAATTTAATGTTCTTTATGTATTGTTTTCCACTCAAATGAAGGAATTTTTTTTTTTGTAATTATGGTCGAATATGTCAAACGGCTAAGCCGACAGCCGATTCAAGCCGAAAGTGTCGTCGGCGGCTTGAAAAAATACCTGTCGGTGACGGCGGTTAACCGGCTAACGACTGGCGGCTTGCATCACTGCACGGTGGTGAATCCGCAGATTTGAATTAAACTTAAATATGACAACAAAGTGTTAGGCACGTATTTTTTTAAAGTGTGCAATCTCAAGTTTAGGGGTTAAAAAATTACCCAATTTGAAGTTTTTTTAATATATTTCTTATATAAGTTATTGAACTATAGGAAAATTTGGTATCAAATGAAAGGTATTTTAAATACGCATCATCTGGTATATAACAAATATCCATGCATTTTAGTTATTCAAAAAACAATAGCGGTTTTCAATCTTGGTGTTATATTTACTTCGTGATATATTTACTACGACTTGTTCACAACAGAGTGTCTTTTTTTTAATAAGTGTGTTCGATTCCTTTCCCAGTAAAGTCCAGTAAAAATTCCTCAGTAACAAAATTACAAAGAGTAAGACAAATTTACAAAAAAGTAAACGAACGGAAAATTTGTAAGAATTGGTAAAATATGTAAAACAGCTGATACCAAATATTAAAAAAAATCAACTGGTCGTTATGGTAAAGATAAAAGTTAATTCAAATAGTCGACCAGAAATTATTTAGAATGTTTTTTAATTTATTCCATAGTTAATTCTTTAATATTTTGCACTTTAAATCCATAAAAAATTAAAATTTAATTTAATATCTGTTTTTGTTTACTTAAAATACAAGCATATCTTTTTCAATCATATGTTTTTCTCTTCTTACAAATTTTTACTGGCAAAAATTTATCCAGTAAAAAGCTTTTTGGTATCAACCTGTCACTTTACTCTCTCTTCTTACTATTTCTTACAGAGTATTTGTGTAAACGAACACCTTCCAGTAAAATCTTTTACAAATTTGTACACATTTTTGTGTAACCCTGCAGGCACACGATCAAGATTTTCTTGATAGTATTTTACATATCGAGGGCTTATATTCAATACCGTCTATCTACATTTTCACGAAATTTTTTTTTTATGCCAAACTCATCTCTGACCCCATCTGCATGTACTGTAAAAATTTCAGTGGAAAAAAATTATTTTTAGTACTATATATCCTGTATTTTATCATTTGTCTATCTACAAAGATACTTATTTATGAATTTTATGACGGCAATACCGTCTATCTACATCATAGAATTTTGTCGTTTTATTTAATTTCAGGCTACTTCTCTGTTTGATATCTATTTATTCACTGTTCGTTTTTCGGATACATACTTCTCTTGTCGAACGATCAATACCTACCATAATACGCTGTGTATGCGGTGGTGTGCCCTTTATGTTATTTTCTAGCTACAAATGAGTATACAAATAAATGAATTCAAACGCAAAAACTCAAAAACACAAGCAAGAATGTACTAATTTGATACTGATTTGAAATTGACCACTTCACCTCGATTTAAAATCTAATGCCCAATTCACACGGTGATTTTTGCAACGTCTGTTTTTCTTAATTTGCTTTAGCAGTTGCTTCCAAAAATCATTTGCATTTAAAACTTTTAAAACCAAAGCAGATGTTTTTAAAGATTACCTTGAAAAATGTGCCGAGAAGGCAGTAAAGCCCGTTTCAATTTTTACATTTTCTACAGTTTTTTCCGAACAAAATTTAGCGCTCTTTATGCCTCGCAAAGATCAGTGCGATACTTGTGTGGGGTTTAAGGCCAAGCAAATAACAATTGAAGAATACGATGCACATATTATGGATAAACAACGGGCTCAACTTGAAAAACAACAAGACAAACTTGCAGCTGAAGAAGGACGATGTCACGTGTTCACCATGGATGCACAAGCGGTAAAGCTTTGCCCTGACATTAACGCCTCAGCCATTTATTATAAAACACGCCTGCAAGTGCACAACTTTACCGTGTATAATCTCGCCACGCATCAATGTACAAATTACTGGTGGAACGAGACTGATGGAGACCTCTCCGCTCCGACGTTTATTTCGTGCATAATGCACCATTTGTCAGCACACTGTCTAACAGATACTCTACCAATAATAATTTACTCCGATGGTTGCGGTTACCAAAACCGTAATCACTTTTTGTCGAATGCTTTGTCCAATTTTTCAATAGAAAACAACAAAATCATAGAACAAAAATACTTGCAGAAAGGACACACCCAGATGGAGTGTGACAGTGCTCATGCAAAGATAGAGGCTAAGTTGAAAAATCAAATTAGTGGTAACTTTTTAGACTTTATAGGGTTTTCTGAGACATGGTTGAAACCTTCTATAAGTAATGAAGTTGTGAATATCCCAGGATACAAGTGTGCACGGAGTGATCGTCCAAATAGAAATGGAGGTGGTGTTGCCTTATATATTAGGGATTCGATTAAGTTTAGAACTGTGTATGTTAGTGGGATGTATGGTACATTTGAGGCAATTTTTGTTGAGGTACTGGTACATGGTGGTAAAATGTTAGTTGGTTGTGTGTACTTGCCCAATGGCAGTATATCTACTCTGGAAGATGAGCTCAGTGATCTTATTTTAACTTATGATAATATTTTGATTATGGGTGACTTCAACTGTAATATGTTTCATGAGTCTCGTTCAATTGCATTTCGTGAAATTTGCCAGAGACTTAATATTTCTTGTTTACATGGATCCATTCCGACTCATTTTGATTTAAGATATCACTCGACATCATTAATAGATTTTTTTCTCGTCTCTGATCCTGCACAAGTTGGTAAAATTGGACAGGTTCAATGCCCAGGTGTTTCGCACCATTCTTTAATTTTTTTGGGTCTCTCTCTTCCGATTGTGAGAACTGAGATTTTTTATGAATACTTTGATTATAATGCGGTAGATAATGAGGAATTGTTGAATGTTATAAGTTCCTTTGATTTTAACCAATTATATGAGACGAGTAATGTTGATGAACATCTTAATATTTTAATTCCTTTCTTAACACAGTTCACTCTATAGTTCCATTCGTACAGCACAGTAAGGTAAACAGTATATCTAAGTGGATAAAGGCTCCTGAAGTTACATATTATTTATCTTTACGTAATTTGGCACATAAAGCTTATTTGAATGATAAGACCGATCAGAATTGGAAGATTTTTTGTAGAGCTCGAAACAAAGCCAAGTCGATTATGAGGAAGTACAAAAGGGAATCCAACAATAAAATCTTTGACAATCTTACTACAGAACAGATGTGGTCTAAACTTAGAAGTTACGGTATAACAAATGGTAATACCGATGTACAGTATTCGGATGTTGATGGTTTAAATAGGTTTTTTGTGGATTCTCAAAACAATAATTATGTTTCCAATGATATTGTCCTTGACTCAAGCTTAGATGGCTTTATGTTTAGGTGTGTTACTATTGATGAGTTAATTCTTGCATTTTCAACAATTAAATCGAATTCGGCGGGCTGTGATGGATTTTCAATGAAATTTTTAAAATTAGTATTTCCCTTTTTTAGTAATCACATTTTGCATATCGTAAATAGGATTTTGACTACATCTTGCTTCCCTTATAATTGGAAATTGGCTAGGGTTACGCCGATCAGGAAACATGGCACATCAGATGAATTAAATAATCTCCGACCAATTTCAATTTTGCCTATTTTGGCTAAGTTAGTTGAAATTTTGATTCCAATGGATTTTTACATGATTGTCAATATGGTTTTAGACGTGGACGTAGTTCCACACAACTGTTAATTAATTTAACTGATAGTTTACGGAGTGCGTTTAGTAACGGCCGATTGTCAGTTTTACTGTCGCTTGATTTATGTAGAGCTTTTGATAAAATTCCGCATTCGATACTTATTGCAAAGTTGGCAAATTATTTTAAATTTTCAACTAGTGCTTGCAGACTGATATCCTCTTATCTGAAAGATCGTTTTCAATATGTTTCGATTGGTAGTAGTTCTAGTAGGACTCTACCAGTAGTCTCTGGAGTACCGCAAGGTTCGGTTTTAGGGCCACTTTTGTTTGTGATGTTTCTTAATGACCTTTTTTATATATATGATAATAGTATGTGTACTTCTTTCGCATTTGCTGATGACTTGCAGCTGATGATATCGGGTGATAAGGAATTTCTAGATGTTTTTCAGTCAAACATTAACTATTATGTTAATGAGACAGTTGATTGGATGAATCGAAATGGTTTGGTAATCAATGCAAATAAGACCAAGACTTTGTTTTTTGGAAAGCCCTAGTATAGGGATAATATATCAATTTTTGTTGGACCTACGGAAATTGAGTTTGTAGATAGGTTGTCTTGTTTGGGTGTGGTTATTGATAGCGAACTAAAGTTTGTTTACCAAATTAATTCGATATCATCTAGAGTTCACTATGTTTTAAGGAAGCTGTATTGCACTAATTTATATATTCCATTAGCAGTTAGGAGAAAAATTGCCCATGCTATGGTTATGCCTATCTTTACTTATGGTATTGAGGTATATACTGGTACCCCTGGCTTTAATTTGAAAAAATTATCGTTACTTTTCAATCGTGTTGTTAGATATGTTTATTCACTAAGAAACCGTGATCATATATCTTCTTATGTGCAAGACTTTCTGGGATGTAGTTTTAATAGTTTTATCAAGATTCGTAATCTTCTTCTCTTCTACAGAATATTTAAGAACGGTAATCCTTCCGGCTTTATAGATCGATTTAGATTTAGTAGATCTAATAGGAATAAACAGATTTTGCTACCAAAGCTAACTACGATATTAGATCGTGCATATTTTGTAAGAGTGGGTAAATTATATAACGCTCTGCCTAGAGCGCTTAAATCATTTTCTAATTCATATGCTTTACAGAGGCGTCGTCTTATTGCTTATGAACAAGCACAAATCACAGATTCATAATTTCTCAATACTTTTTTTAATTAAAACATTGACTTGTAAATATTGTCTATTTAAATAGAGCATGAGGATCCTATAATTCAGATATTAACAGAGTTTATAATATGAAGTAAATACTTTTATTCATTGATAAAATAACTATCGCTGAGTGGGTTTCTTATATTCTTTTGTATTTTTAATATATTATTATTATTATGCACATTAGCTAGTAAGTTGTCTTTGTAATTTTGCTTAATTGGCCCCATGGGCTTTAAAATTACAATAAAATGAATTAAATAAAAAAAAAAATAAAAAAATAAACCATATATTTGCCATACGACTACGTCAGGGTAACTAAAGATGCCCGCAAAACAGTCAAAATCAAGAACAAAATTATTAAAATGCCATATGATGCATTACATTTAAAGTATGATTTTTTTTAAGAACTATAAGGATACGAACCTTATTCGATTTTCCAGTATTAGACCTGGGCGCTACGAAATAACCCCCAATGAAATAACACCCAAACGACAAAATGAAATAACCCCCAATGAAATAAATCCCAAAAAAAAAATGAAATAAGTCCCAACAAAAAAAAAAATGAAATAATACCCAAAAGAAATGAAATATTCCCCAAAAGTGAAAATGAAATAACACCCAAAAATTGGGGGTTGTTTCGTAATGAAATAACTCCCAAAGGAAGAAATGAAATAATAATCTTTGCTTTATAAAGTTTTTGTGCATGGCGGCCTACGGCCGCTCTTAGGGGTTTTCTCCTCCATGGGACGCGGCAGGTGGCTTCGCTGAATAAAGTTTCCCTGCGCGCGTCACACTAGGGAAGATAATGAGACGCGCGCAGGAAAACTGTATTCAGCGAAGCCACCTGCCGCGTCCTATGGAGGAGAAAACTCCTAAGATCGGCCGTAGGCCGCCACGCAGAAAAACTGAACAGTGTAACAAAAGAATCAAAAAATACAAAATAAAGGCTTTATTGCACCATTGGCTAAATTTCAATAAAGGCCTTATGTCACTTTCAAAGTGCAATAAAGCCCTTTTCGCAATAAAGGCCTTATTTCTCAAGTGGAAGTGAAATAAAGCCTTAAATGCATTATTTCGTAAGGCGTTATTGCACCCCACCAAAATAATTGCATATGAAATAATCTCCAAAGAATTTAAATTTTGGGCTTTATTTCATTGGGGGTTGCTTCATAATGAAATAATCTCCAAACCGTAAGATGAAATAATCCCCAAAAAAAAAAGAAAAAACCCCCAAACAATTTTACACAATTTTTTTGGGGGTTATTTCATTTTTGGCCGTTGGGGGTTATTTCATTGGGGGTTATTTCGTAGCGCCTTAGACCTGGTCGAGCAAAAAATGATCCGACAGTATCCCAACTAAGATCTCTCTTATATTCCCCAAGTGGTACCATTAAGTTTAAAGTGAATTTTGATCATAATTACACTGAACTACCTATTAGAATAAAGCAATATGAAGGTCACTTAGAACTAAAACAATTGTATACCGGTCGACTACCAATTCAGCAAAACAAATGGAAACATTTACAGGAGTTAAAGGTGGTAATTCCAGAGGAGTATCACTACTTCTATGCCAAAAACAAACAAAAACTAGTCAAAAACAACCCCTAGCTCCCTGAAGGGTTCAAATGTTAGAACAGGTCCTACTATTTTTCTATCCCCAACATTTCTTGTGAACATATCTACCCCCTATCTCCCACCTTTTTCGGGGTCACCATACAAAAACCGTAATACAAACTTAATTTTAAAATAAGGCAATACCGTCTATCTACATATTATTTTTCTACACAATGATTTCATTTTTGAGGCAATACCGTCTTTCTATCATAGAAGCTAAAATAACGCGAATTTCAAGAAACTTTTTAGTTAGAACGTTTGTTAGACACATTCTGTTAATATTGTAGAAGACGAGTTCATCGAAATTGTTGCTTATTTGGGAACAAAACAGTTTTTTGGCTCTCCTGAAAAATTGTGCTTTTGTAGATAGACGATATTGAATATAAGCCCTCGATATACTGTGACGTAGGCTGCACGCAAGTTGAAATCAATTTCAATATTTGTGAAAGGAAAAACAAAAACAATTTCAAAAGAATTGTAATCAGCTGTTTTCTTGAACGTAAATTGATACACTCCACTTGAAAGAGAAATCTGAAGCAAGTTCGTTTCAATTTTAAAAAGTGTGAGTGTATTGGTAAAAAAGTGTGAGTGTATTAAAACTTGATAGGCAAAACTTGATCGTATAACCATCAAGTAAGCGAACAAACTTAATGTATGGTAAATTTAAAAATCAGCTGATTTAAATTTAAGAAAAATGTCAAAATTTACAGAAAAAGAAAAAATCACAAATTTTTTACTGCAAAATGCTTTCGTTTTAAATTAGGTTTTTCGATATTTTTATTAATTTTTAAGTTTTTCCAATAGCTAACACAAAATACATTTTTTTGACGGCAAAACAGTCAGCTGATTTTTTGCTAATAAATTTATCACGCGTGTTTACCACAGTTTTTTGTGTGATATTTCGCCACAGAGTGGTAAATTTTAGTGCAATACATTTTGTTGTTGGTTCTGGTGAATTCTGATAAATTTATCAAACTTACACCATTAACCAGATCTACAAGGGTTATTTACTGAATACCGCTAATATTTTCAAATACCACATTTGTATGGGTCGTTGTTGTTGGTTTGTGTTCAAATTAGCATATAATAATGCTTATTTAATTTTATCGAGCGGGTATCTGATCTTTTTCCAATTTTCATAATCGTTAGGAATCAAAAGTTGTGGATAAATATCTGAAAAAAGATACCATATATAGTAAAAACAAAAGATTTACATAAAAACAATTACTTGTTGAAAAAAATAAAAACAAAAGTTTTACAAATATAGTTGTATATGATTGACAATATCTTTTTAACCCTCTAACTGCCAAACGATGTATTGCAACGAAATTCAACCATGTGCTCCACTCGAAAAATAAATAATAAGTTCTTCAGCAAAATTGTTTATCGTTGCCTAATTTAGGCGATATCAGCCAAAATATTTTAGGATGCATTTTGAAAACTAAAGCATATAAAAGAGAAGTTTTTAACAAAAATTATTTCTATTACCAAGATATAACCACACTCCAAAAACTATTTTATTTTTTCGGCTCCTATTTAAGAAGATATCACAATTTTCGCTTTTTGGAAAAAGCGAAATTAGGCGAAAAAGTATTGAAACTTCAATTTATATTGTTCAAACTTCAACGCTTTGCTATTAATACTTAATGTCTTCCTTCTGCCAAATTTCATAAAAATCCGTCTATTAGTTTATAAGTTAGAGGAATCCTGATAAAATCCTGTGAGTCCTTGGACCAAAGTAAGGTCTTATTATTAAAGATAAAGCTTCAATATTACTTGTATTTTATTAAAGAGTTTTTAGTCAACTTAAATTGGTTTTTTAGATTTTTGAAAACTATTTTTTTTTTTAAATAATTAGTTTTTGAAATTTTACGAGATTTTGAAGCTTACTAGCTTCCAAAACGGGGACGGCACACGAAAAATTTGTTCGCAAAATATTTAGCAAATTTAGTTTTCTATCGGAATATATTAGTTTAAAATTATAAAACGCTTATTTGACGCATTTGTGGTAAATTGTATGAAGACTGCACTGAGACAGCCTTGCCCGTTAGATGGTTAATGGCTTCAACTACGAGAGTCACAGATACCTCATTTTAATGCTACTGAAATCGTGGTATTATTGGTATACAAAAATAATACACTTTTTGACGAACATTTTTTTTTTTTATTTTAGAAACCTGTTTTTTGAAAAACTGTTTTTGAACTGCGGTTTTTGCAACATATGCATTTTACCAGGGTTTAAAATTTAGTCAATAGTTTATTTTTATCTAATACTGACTATGCTCAAAATATGAAACGTTTGCATATTTCAATAGCATCAAAACTTTAAATTGCCTTAGCTAAACACACACTGCAAATAGCATGCCTGTGTGTAGTAAATATTTTAAGTTCTATTATTAGTTCGTGTTGAAAAATATTATATGCACACGATCTTGCTGCTAGTTGTCGTCGTGAATAGTAAGCTATAGAAATATTAACTAAAAACAAATATTATATGTAAAAATATGCGACTAGAAATATGCGACTATTAGTAACTGTTAGCAGTTACTAATAGTCGCATGTTTCTAGTCGCATATTTTTACATATAATATTTGTTTTTAGTTAATATTAGAATTATAATAGAACTTAAAATATTTACTACACACAGGCATGCTATTTGCACTTTAGCTAAGGCAATTTTAAGTTTTGATGCTATTAAAAATGCGGCAAATGAAATATATTTAGTATTAATACATAGTAAATAGTAGTGTCCGACCGAACGTTCGGCTTCGGAGTTCGGCCAAAAAGTGATGTTCGGCCAAGTTCGGTGTTCGGCCAAATTTTGGCCGAACTTGGCCGAATACCGTATATTTGAAGAAGAACAGTTCATTTTTGATTTATTTCACGTAAAAAACAAAATTTTCAATTTTATTTCACGTAGAAAACAAAATTTTCAATTAAATTCGTCATATACTTTAGTTAAAATAATAAAGTTCAGGTATTTCCATATTTTTGTTGAAAACTTCAATAAAATAATTGAACTGACTTTATAATATTTTTGAAAAAATATTCTAAATTTGCTTTTTTACAGATTTATTGATGTTTGAATATTTTTTAATATACTTTAATGATGCTTTTTGTAGTCAAAATCAACGAAAATTTAAATTTTATTCAAACAAAAAAAAAATTAAAAAGTTCGGCTTCGGCCGAATATTAAAAATTTGGCCGAAGTTCGGCTACGGCTTCAGCATTGGCCAAAAAAAGTGACTTCGGTCGGACACTAGTAAATAGTTTAATATTCGGCAATTTGAAACTACTAATAGTATTTTTTTAATGCCTGCATTTTACAGTAGAGAAGTGTGTAATACCAGTGTATACCAGTAAAACCACAATTTAAGTAACTTTATAATGACTCGTAGCTTAAGTCATTTAAAAGATATGAAAGATTAAGTACGACTACGTTTTTTAAATTTTTAAAATATTTTTCAAATTCTGAAACTATATATTTCAATATCCGCTGGGATTAGCTGTCTTACATTTTGGCGAGGATATACATAATTATATGATGTGCATTTAATATTTGAAATCAGAAAGGGTGAAGGAAATGGAGTGGTTGATTTTATGATTTCAGTCAATATGGGTATCAAAATTTTTTTTTCTCGAGTAATTTAATACTGCGTACAAAAAGATCTGAATTTTTTGAATTCTAAAGATTCTTTCATAAAAAAAATTGTAATTTTTGACTACCCAATTTTAAACCCTAAACGTGAGATTGTTCACCTTAAAAAAATATGTGACTAATTTTTTTTTGCCCTCAACAACATATCCAAGTTTTATTAAAATCTGCGGATTCACCACTGTGTTTCCATGTTAGTTGTAAAAATATGAAAACATATTATATCAAAATCACTCAAACACAGGAAAACCAAATAAATTGTTTCATTAGTTTTTTTTTTTTACATTAATAACATTTTTTACAAAATAAATATAATCAAACTGAATCTTACTGGAAACCAGTAGTATTAGGTAGTTTTTTTGAAGATTTCCTTGGGCAGGAATGAAATCCGGATAGGGACACGCCTACATCAGATTGCTTTTCACAATTTGTTAAATAAGTTTTGGGACTTTAGCACATTTAATTACTATAAGTGCAATTAATGTTTATCCCGATGAAAATAAATTTAAATAACAAATATGCAGGTGCTTGTGCAAATTTAAATGTAACTGACACTAATAGAAAATATATGATTTTCTATTGTTGATTTACTTGAATAAACGTCACTACATTGCTAGGTCTGTCAAAAAACAGAGTAGTATTTGGAAGATGACAAAGCCAATTGTGACAATTTTTTGTTGTTGTTTTTGTTTTTTCTTTGATATTTTTAATTTTGAATCTCGCTCCTAGACGAGGACAAGAAATTCTCATTGAGTTTGTGATTTAACATAACAAATATCTCTAGAAATTCTAATAACAAAGTCCCCTGAAGATTTCCTTGGGCAGGAATGAAATCCGGATAGGGACACGCCTACATCAGATTGCTTTTCACAATTTGTTAAATAAGTTTTGGGACTTTAGCACATTTAATTACTATAAGTGTTTTTTAATTATGTTTTTCACAATTGAGTCATTTTGGCCCAAACAAGAAAGAAAAGTTAAAAGTATTTTTATACTAGGCGTAAATATAGTTGTTTGCTGGTTTTAGTAGGGCGAAAAAGGAGGTTCGGAGCAAAATTCGTGGTTCACAATTGCGATCGAAGTCCTAAAAGCTATAATAAAATCTTAAGAATCCAAAAATTTGTAACATTCATTATATAGCCACAATTATACCAAAGCCAAATGTCACTATTCGCTACATTTTACAATTCTTTTGGCTTAAATTGTTGAGAAACAAATTCCAATGCAATTTCACAACAATTTCACTCAAGTGAAAGTAGTTTTTTATATCGGAATTGACAGGTTCTTCCGCCAATATACAAAATATTGGACTTTGGCAAGTTACGATTTCTGGTGTGTCTTCTTACTGAATAATTATTTCATTATATTTACCGTAGAGAAGTAGGTATTATCTCCTTTCAGCCTTAAGTCTAATTTATCGTAACTTACCAAAATGTCTTGCAGCATTACCATTATACCCCAGTTCCCAAGCATTCTAAAAACAAAAGTTTCAATTAATCTTAATTTCAAATAACTCTAATTAACTTTAGCACTTACCGGATCAACACTAACATTTAAAGGAGCCATATGAGCATTAGCCTTATCCAACATACTATTGCGTATAGTTTGATAACGCTGTTTCGTCTCTTCCGATGGAGTTAAATTAAATAGTTTACCATCATCTAATTGATCTGTAGAATGTCCACTATCGGGTTCTTCGGGTATAACATCCCAGCGTATAGAATCAATAGAAGCATTGGGAACATTTGAATTGGACAGAAATGGATTAGTGCCAGCAGGATTTGTAGGAGTGGTAGAAGATGCGGAGCTATTAGTGTGTCGTGTTACTTGAGTACCAAAACTTGAGGTACTGCTAAAAGTACTAAAATCTATAACATAATTATCACCGGTAGTTTCATTGGCATTTGGACTTATAATCTAAACACAAGGAAATAAATTAAATATTTTATAATTTTTCTCCGAGACTTAAGTTTAGTAAAATAGGAGTTACCTGTTGATTAACAAATTCATATTCTAAGGGTTCATCAGCTCCATTAAACGCTTTTACTAATTCATTCATAACTTCAACTACATGCTGCATTGATGGTCTTGAATCTGGCTTGGTAGCCCAACAAGCTTTCATTAAATTTTCTATGGGTTCTGGTAAATTTGGTATCAGTTGAGGACGTTCTCCTTTGTGAATTTTCCACATTATGGCCAATGTATTGTCAACATCTTTAAAGGGTTTTTGTCGCGATAGTACTTCCCACAACACAATACTCCAACTAAATATATCACATTTTTCGGTATATTTTGAACCCTCAAATACTTCTGGTGCCATCCATGCGGCCGATCCTTTATTATTTGTCATCAGTGTCGATTTATCGGCAACTGTACCAAAATCACAAATTTTTAAATGTCTACCTTTATTCGTCAATAATAGATTGAGTGGTTTTAAATCACGGTGTATTAAAGGTTTTGGTTTCATGGCATGTAAATAGGCGACACCCTAAAAAGGAAAAGTAAATTAATAAAATTTGTTCGAGGTGTCCAAGTTAAAGCTAAATTAATTTGAATTAAAAACTTTCGCACTCAGAATATTTTACAGTAATTACAAAAAAAAAAAATAAGTAGAAAAGTCCGTAAAACGTCTTGTAAATCAGGTATAATATTTTTCAGCAAATTTTTTGCTAAAATTATGTTTCAGCTAAAATTTTAGTTTTATTTATTCAGCACTTAACTGTTTTGAGCCAACTTTTTACTAATATTTTACTAATTTATTTTGTTAAAAAAAATTTCTGATAAGCACATTAATAGTAGTGTACAACAACCAGATTGAAAGATATACGCACAATGAAGTAGATGTCGCGGCATGTCAAGATGTAGTAGATACGATAAAAATGATAATTGTGATGATGATGATAATTTTTGTGTCTGTTTTTCAAAATTGTGGATTGGCATACCAGCACTGGTGCTGAAACAGTGCTCTTCGACGCTTGCGCGTCCATTGGCTAACATTTTTAGCACTTCGTATCGTATGGGAATCTTTCCTTCGTGCTGGAAGGTTGCTAATGTCCAACCAATCCCTAAAAAGGATGCGGCAAATAACCCTGAAAACTACCGCCCAATTGCAATTTGCTCTGCGCTCTCGAAGGTGATGGAGAGCATGATCAATTACCATCTTGTGAATTATCTAGAGTCGAACTCACTTATTAGTGACCGTCAGTATGGTTTTCGTAGAAATCGCTCTACTGGTGACCTGTTGGCTCTACTTTCGGAGCGTTGGAGTCGGTCAATCCACCGTTTTGGTGAGAGTAAGGTGGTTGCTCTGGACATTTCCAAAGCGTTCAACCGTGTGTGGCATGGTGCGCTTATATCAAAGCTTATTGCTTTTGGTGTCGGTAACGACTTCGCTCGCTTTGTTTCGAGCATTCTTAGAGATCGCACTATACGCGTTGTTATACATGGGGTCTCATACGACGAGTTTCAGCTAAATTCAGGGGTACCTCAGGGTTCCGTTCTTTCTCCTTCCCTATTTCTCATTTTTCTAAATGACCTTCTTGTTCAAACTTTCAACCCTATTTACTCTTTTGCAGATGACAGCAACATTTGTCATTCATTTTCCTTCGATCGTAGGCCAAGCCTTAAGGAGATTGGGGGCAAAAGGCAGAATATGAATGATACACTCAATTATGATCTTTCTACAATCTCTGAGTGGGGTCGTGCGAATTTGGTAGAATTTAATGCGCACAAGACTCAATGTTGTATGTTAACCCATAGGTCCGTGGATTTAACGCTGTCACCTGTTCAATTGGGTGGTATTAATATTGAAGAATCGGATACTCTTGATGTTCTGGGCATGAGGATTCAGTCTGATGTCCGTTGGAATAAGCACGTTTTCCAGGTGTCGAAAGAAGCATTCAAGTGTCTCGGTTTCCTGAGACGGTGTAAGAAGTACTTCACTCCTTCCGATTTACTTAATATTTATACCACCTATATCCGACCGAAAATGGAATACAACTCCCATATATGGGCAGGGGCTTCAAAGTCTATTTTGGAGCTTCTGGACCGTGTGCAAAGGAGGGCGTCGGCGCTCATCAATGACGAGAGGGTATCAAGCTCTATTGACTCATTGGAGCATCGTCCGAATGTGGGTTGTGTAACATTATTCTATCGATATTAAAATGGAAATTGTTCTGCTGAGATAAGTGAACTTATCCCCAGGGCCCGTATTTTCATTCGAAACACTCGCTTATCTAGCAGAGCTCATCCGTTTGTAGTCGATTGTCCAGTGAACCGCACAACGCATTACAGGGAAAATTCGTTCATCAGCCGTACTAGCCGTATGTGGAATAAACTCCCCGCGGAGGTCTTCCCTGTCACTTACAATGTAGCGAAATTCAAATCAAATATTGACAAACACTACTCCCTCTTTCCTCCTCCCCATAACCTAATTTCCTGATATCAACACAATGTATTGCATTATAGGGAGCATCCCCTGAGTGTTGGTCTAACGAAAAAAAAAAAAAAAAACAACTTAAATTTTGTGTTGTCACAGGCTTGTGATAGTAATTGTCTATTTATTAAATAAAAGACAAAATAAAATATTTAAATTTAATAAAGATTAAATGCGTAAACTAAATGTTTATAGAGATTAATAATGTAGTGGGTCAAATTGCAAACAAATATACGTTCAGGGCGACAGCATAAAGCGAAAGACAAGGACACACATCTTAGGTAGTTTTTTATGTTTCCTTTTTCTTATTGCAAATGTATTTTGTTATTTTTTCGTTTCGTTTCTTGAATTATCTACGAAAATTTCATCCCTTTTTCAAAGAAATTTCCGAAAATTGGAAAACATTTTTTTTTGTGAGACTGTCCGCAACGGTGCGTCTTCACCCAGGATTAGTCTTATTCGAGTTCGTATCAAAATATGTTTTTTACATTAACTTTTACCAATTACAGCTAATCCTTAATAAACAAGGGTTCGTGTTAAGCGTGTTCGCCTTAAACGACTTTTACTGTAATTGAATAGTTCGCATTGTGTGTATTAAAAATAAACAAAGATGCGAAAAGTGTTTAAAAAACTATGATACCTAAAAGTTAAATTTTCCAACAAAATATAATTACTATCTACACTAAGGGAAAAAAGTTTCATCATATTGAGGAAATTGTTTCATAAATCGATTGTCATCAATTATTCGTCATATTTATGAAGCTTTCATAAATATGATGTACTGTTTTATAGGCTCTCATTATTTCATAAAAATGTTTCATAATCTCAGTGAAAATATACCTTTGCTTTATATTGAAATTTTTATTTATTTTTTTGAAATTTAGAAAATATTATTTGCAATTTAGACTTTTAAAAGTCAAAAACTACCAAAAATTATTTGAAATTCTGAAACATTAATGAAATATTTTTTGATGTATTATAAATTTTAAATAGAATTTTTTAAATATAATATGAAACATTTTATAATTTATAAAACTTTTATAAAAATTTATAATAGTAACATTTAGTTATGATCTCAAACCTGACAATTCAAAAATTAAATGCAAATTTTAAAAATTCTCAAAACATGCAATGTAAAATCTAATAAGAAAACAATCAACTGGAATATGTTGTGTTTAAATATTAGTATACATGCCGGATTCCCAATTCGTTTCCAGTAATGGTAACATTAGCAGTTGGACTGGCAAACCTGCCAAATAAAACGCTTTAGGATTTAAAGCTGTTGGCTAAACTTGTAAGAAAAGAAGAAAATAACTCATGTTGTTCGGGTAATCAATTAACATCATCGATTTTCTGTGGTTGGTTGATATATATGTATACCTGATCAAACCTTGAGTTTCTTGTGGTTGTGGGATTACAATGATGCTGGAGATGACCTAGTCGCTTAGGTCGAAAGTGCGGCACTATCTCTAGCGCTGATCCCCACAAGATTTTTTCACCTTTTCTTACATTTATTAACAATTAGTGTAACATTTAATTATAATCTCAAACCTGACAATTTAAAAATGAAATGCGATTTATAAAACATTAATAAAAATTTATGAAACTGCTTCATCCTATTTATGAAATATTTAATATCATTTATGAAGCATTGCATAAAAAGGTATTAAACTTTTTCATCATATTTATAAAACATTTCATAAAAATGAAGAAATTAGCCCATTTAAGAAACAGCTTCATCATATTTATGAAGTGTTTGTTACATTGGACGAAAACCAATGAAGTTTTTCATCCTATTTATGAAGTTTTTCATAAATATGATGAAGCTTTTGCCTCACCTTTGTGAAAATTCTATAAAAATTGAAAAACTCCATTTTGATCAAAATTCAAGTTGCAATATCTCAGAAAAATCGTGTTCAGGGGCTAAAATTAGTTAAAAATTATGTGTCACACAATATATTTTTATCATAAAAATTTTCAAAATTCTGAAACTTTGGTCGCAGGTCACCAAGGGTTAAGCTTTCCGATTTTTATCAAATTTGTACCACATTCATTTTTTATACATTGGTACAAAAATCGGCACTATATATAAAAAGAAAATCGAAATTTTAAAATGAAAAAAAAAAAATGTAATTCAAATAAATATGACCTTATTAACAATTATTTTTATTTGATATAAAAAAGGTCAAAAAAAAAACATTTACATATTTTTATAAAAAATATAATTTTTATATTTTTTTTAACCAGTTATAGCGTACAATATGTAGGAAAAGGTGGAATAATTTGGGACGTTTGGTAATTTGGGACTTTGTATATTTTCCCATTTTAATGCATTTTCAGAGTTTCTAACTATTGTGTACCGTTCCTTAATAAGTTGTGTTAATAATTTGAGCAATCCCTATTTTAGGAAGCGTAATTTTTTTACTACTTTTATGTAGCAAAAGTTTCTATTGCTGTTTCTGCTTTTTGTAAAAAATATTTTCTTTTACATTTTTAATCTGGTAAATATAAAAAAAAATATCAGAATAATCTCAGAATGAAAATTCAATAATAAATAAAAATTTAAAAACAAAATCATAAAATCATAAAATATTCATTAGTTTTCAATACGTCGCGTATTGAAGAAATACTTAGAAAAAAGAAATCGCAAAATTTTGTGCTGAATGTCAAAAAGCGTAATGGAACTCTAAGTGTTATAAAGGTATGTCCGGACAGGATTGCAAAACAAAATGTATCAGCAAAAACACGCAGTCGACTTTAACAAAATATAATTGCGTGATAATGGATTATGAAACATATTGCTTTGCAAACTTCCGGTACATGTCAGGACAAGACACAGCATGTAGTCGTGGTGATGCTCCAGATCAATGTACACAGAAAATTAAGTCCAAATTTCCAAAAAAAAGTACCTGGTTTAGCAAACAATTTGTTCTTGTTTGAGAAAATCAAGTCCTTTCTTTACAACTGGTACAATAAATGGTGAAATTTATAGCGGAGAATGCTTAAAAAAGCTTTTGTTACCATTTGTAAGATCTCACACCGTTATTTTGGACTGACCTAGCCAGTTGTCATTATGCAAGAGCCACAATTGAATGGTATAACAACAACAAAATCGACTTTGTACAACAAAAAAAAAATCCACCAAATTTTCAAGAACTACGTCCAATAGAAGAATATTTCATTTCATTTATTAATTAAAAAACCAAGCCCATATGGCCAAATTTGGTTCATATTCTACAATAAATTTTTACAAAAATTAATAAAATAAATTTATATATAAAAAAAATTCCTAAAATAAATAGAATTAAAACTAAAGTTTAACGGTCGAAAATGAAGCAAAGTTTAAAGTTTAACGGTCAAATTAAGTAGACGTTTAAAAAATATATATGTATGTATATGTATATAAAAAATATGAAAAATAATCGTAAATTATGAAAAATTTGTGCGCCCCGGTAGGCTAGTTGGTAGCGTGCTGGCTTATCAGTGCGGGGGTCGTGGGTTCGATTCCCACCAGAGGCACTGGTCTGTTTTCGCTACAACGCGCCGAATGCCATAGTAGCTAGTGCTCGGTTAGGGTAATATTTATATAATTTGTAATTTTGTGATTATTAATTAATAAATAAAATAATATGAAAAATTATAGTGAGTGATTAAAACACTGCCTTAGTTTAATCAATTATAAAATTAACTTTAAAGAAAACAGGAATAAAAATCTCAACTGTAGAAGAAGAGTTAACATTTAAATGGAATTTGGCAGCCAGAGAAGTGGATAAAAGTCTCGTGCAAAAACTAATGGGATGAATTAGAAAAAAGGGCAATGTTTTGCTTACCAATCGACTGCTAATTCATTTTTTTTTACATTTTGGTAGTTACTATACATATACCCAACAAGATCTTGGGATGTTTTTTTAAACATAAAAACAAAATCTTTTGGTGCCAGCGAGTATTGAACACACGAATATGAATCACAATCTGTTTAATTAAAGCAGACCGTTCTACCATTTGCACCAAAGTTACTTTGCCGTACAACAAACTTAAAACGAACTTAAGTTGAAAATATTGAAACAAGAAAAATATGCTAGACAAAAATATCTAATATAAAAAAAGACAAAATAACGATTTTTAAAACATTTTTAATATGTGCTTTCGTATCACTGAGATATAAATTATTTTTAAGTTTTAATTAGATTAAAAAAAAAAATATTAAGAAATAATAAAAAAAGCTCATTTAACATTTTTAAATTCATTGCATATTTTAAAATATTTTTTTAATAATTTAATATACCAGACAATGAGAAAAAAATATTGGAGAAGTAATTAACTACAGGTAGGGAAAAGTGTCCTGAAATGAAACGAGTGTGCCTTGGAACGTAACATTTTTTTATGTTTCTCGTATTTTTTTTTCTAAAGATCTGGAGAAAGAGGTCGGTAAAAACTCTATAGGTAAATTAAAGTGATATATTTAAATTAAGTAAAAGTTATCAATTTACTAATTAATTATTATTATTATTAAATACTAGCTTTCAAGATTTGGTTTCGATATTTTTCGCTTTTTTTAAATTTTTGCCATCCGAAACAATAGAATTAAAAAATCAAATATGTTTTTGAAGCCAAAATCAAAATCTATACACGAACAATGTTTATTAGTTAAAAATGTTTTAATTTTGATTTGAATTAGTTCAATTCTTCCAATTTTGTTTTTTACTTCTCATCGGGCAAATAAAACAATACGGGTAAAGCGTTTATCTTTTTAATTCAAAATTTGGGTAGACAATTCTAACCCTTCTACATTGGTTCTCTGAAGATTGTCGGTGACGCGAAATGAAACATGTAAGGACCTGTCAGTAGATAAAGTCTGCTATAAGTTAGCGGGCAAAAACTTTTTTGAGTAGTAAATAAACATTGCACGGTTTTTTGTTTAACAAAAAACAAATGATCTTGAACTTGAACTTGAATAATCTTGCTCACAACAAAATCAAAATTTTTAAACTAATTTTTCGGAATATTGCACATTTTTCAAGGCACAACACCTGAAAAAGTATATCTTGAAACAAATGTGAAAAATTCGATAAACTAATTTTTAGCCGTGAAATACATCTTTGCATTTTCTTTTCAACATAACAATAAAAATATAAAACTTTAGGTTTTTTTTTACATTTTTAAATAAGTTTAACAAAAAGTTCCATCGCAAAGTCAAAAAATAGATTTTTATCACATAATTATATGTCAATTCTGGATAACAATTTTCTCAAAAAAAGTCTTTATGATTAAAGTTAGGATGTTTATTATTTGGTCGTTTTTAGATTACTTAACTATTTTAAAATACACAGAAAATACTGAATTAAATAAAAGAAAATACTAAAAAATTAATAAGAATTTAAAAAAAAATAATTATCTCCCCAGTCCGGAATAGATTTCGTAACCTTCTGATCGCAAGTCCTACCACTTACCACCTCAACCTCCATATAAAAAAAAAGAATATATGAACTTATGAAAAAGCACTTCTTAGGATGTTATTAATTAAGATACTTTTTGTAAATATACGGAGGTTGAAAGCTCGTTATAAATTGAAAATAACATAAAAATAATCTCGATGTATATAAAAACAAAAAACTAATATAACTGTAAAAAATATTACTTGAGCCAGAGTACACACTTAAAATTTTTTATATAAATAGAACATTTTTGGTCTTCAAAATTTAGTAACGTCGTGATGCTTGTTAGGAAAAGACCTAACCACGTGGTTGATTACTAATAAGACAAGAATGGAGCAACATTGATTATTAATAGGTTTTTTGTTAAAGTTCTGCCTATTATATAGGCTCTAGCTTTTCTAAAACTTCGGGTTCTGATGAGATCTTTAGCCAGATCGAAATACTAGTATCAACCTAGCTAATATGTTTGATTTGCTTTATTTTTGTAAATATACGGAGGTTGAAAGCTCGTTATAAATTGAAAATAACATAAAAATAATCTCGATGTATATAAAAACAAAAAACTAATATAACTGTAAAAAGATACCAATTAATTTATATGGTGATGCAAATGCTGTTTAAAATAACTTTTATTTAACATTTCTGGCAGTTGACAACAATAACTTCTATGAAAGCAAAAAATGTGTGTATACTAATGCTTTGGAAGTCAAGTTAAAGGGGCTCTTAAAGCATTACTTCCACTTTATATAATAAAATATAAAAAAAAATTCAAAAGCTATCTTGGATATTTTTTTATTTAGAAAACAAAGTGGTTCGATTTTTTCGTTTTGTTTTTGCCAAATTTGGCTAAAACAAAAAAAAAAAAAGTTTCTGTGTGCACAATTCATTTTTACTCATTTGTAATTGGTTTTAAAATTTTTTTTTAACCGTTTTTAACTGCGGTTTTTACTAAATTGGTAGTTGTTTTTTAGCAGTTAAAAATGTCTACAATTTTATCTACTTTTATTACAAATGCAGTAATTACATTTTTAGTCATTTTAACTGTAATTTTTAGTCATTTATTTCTACATTTCTAGTTCCATGAGTGTACTTTAAAAATTTTTTAAGTGATTGATTTTTAATTTTTTTACCAATTGTTATAATTAGTTGAATAATTTTGATTAAACACTTAAAAATTTGTTTACATTTTAAAATACAAGTTTGATATAATTTTTTTTTTTAAATTTAAAAATTATGTTTTTTCGACCTTTAATTGTGCAATGAAAATGAAAACTATTCAAGTTCGAGGCCATACTCTATATTTCTTTATAAGGATAAATGTCCTACAAATAATCTATAGAGTTTTTGTTTTCAAATTTATTAATTGACCACTTTCAGGAATGTGTTGACAGATCTATTTCGGGAATTTTCTAGGTTCCCATCATCAGAACACGTTTTGAAAGCGGTAACAATCCCATGCCAAACATCAAACATTCATATAAACTAGTTTTCTTACTAAATGAGAACTAATATATGAGCTCGAAGTTAAAGATTAACACCATTGATAAAAAAAGAATTGAAAACTTGTTTGTTATGTGCAAGGTATATGTTTGGTAGACATACAATACACGTTTTTTGTTTTTTTCTCCCTTTTATTTCCACACTTGTTTTGTTTAAAAACAAAAATAAAATGTAAAGGGGGAGTAAACAAGACCGTACTTTGTATTTTATACAAGTTTGATATCATTTTTATTAAAAATAAAAATTATGTTTTATTGACCTTTAATTGTGCAATGTTTTCTTTCTAATTCTGATCTTAAAAGTGTATGTAATTATTAATAAAAAATTCTTCTTACCTCTGCACACTGGCGCGCCCAACTCATTGCATGCGCGGTTGAATAAAATGGTTTAATACGGCCATGTAGAAAATCGTGCAATGAGCCGCCTTCGGCATATTCCATGATCAGATATGTTGACATTTGATTAGTGGTAATACCAAATAATGCAATAATATTTGTATGGCTAACGCGCGACAATTGTTTAACTTCAGTTTCGATGGCTTTATCATCAGCATTTGGTTCGAATTCTTTAACAGCGACATAACGATCACGCCAAACGGATTTGTAGACGGTGCCATAGGAACCATGGCCAATTTTCTGCAATAACCAAAAACGGCGGGGATGAGGGTAATAATACCAAAATTTATATATATAAACATATATAAATTATATAATGACAACATTTGGAAGATGCAAAATAAACAAACAAACCTCTTTAAAAGAAATCTCACAAAAGTCCACACTTTGACATAGTAAACTTAAGCCACCACTACTAAATATATTTATGTTGGCTATAGCTGGTGGTAAACTAACAGCTCCCTCTGTTAGGGATGGATCCGTAGATGATTGTGATGGTGTTGAAGAATTGCTAGCATTTTGTTGTTCCGTTAATTCATCAGTCATGTTGCAACAAAAATCGTGTTGGTAAAAACTTAAGTTTAATGTTAAAAGGTTCTTGCTGCCGCCTGCCTTATCTAGCAATTCTTGAATAAATTTCTTATTTACGCAGATTAGATTTTTCCTAATGCTTAAATTTTTTTTTTATTTAACTGCGTATTCATAAATTTATACACACTTTCTTTTTTTGATTTTCCTTTAAATTAACTTAATTTTTTGTTGTATTACATAATGACATTAATTTGTTTAAGTTTAAGAATTGATTTTTATGTTTTTTTTTTTTTTTATTTATGGGCCAACAAATTTTTAATAACTTTTGTTAAAAATCTTTTTGGAAAAATTCTTTCACTGATAAAAGAAAATTGAGGAGTTCATTTTTTTTTGTTGTCAAATGTCAAAAACAGCTGTTTTTAATGATAAATAGTGTTGCCATATCTAGGGTAAAGTCGTAAGAGGGATTCTTGGTTTTAATTAAAAATTACTGTTTTTCGAATAATTCAAATTAATGCCCAGTTTTTAACTTCGTATTTAAATATGCAATTAGTTAATTGCCATTTAAATTTAAGTTGTATTTAAATACAGTTTCAGTTTTTCAGTTTTAAATGATAATTGTTATTTATTTGCGACAAAATTATGGTAGCATCATGAAATGTCAAAAAATTAATGATCATTATTCATAAAACAGCTGTTTAACCCTGCATTACTAACCTTAAATCATGTCGCATAGTTACTAACCATGGGTCTTATCGACCCATCAATTGTATTAACCATTGAAATCGTCTCAACTTATAAATTGATAAAAACGTATACTTCTTATGGTAGATTTTAGTCTTTTATTGTTAAATTTTAATATACAATGGTGTGTTAAACAACTTATATATTTAAATTGAAATTAAGTTTGTATTCATTACAACATAGCTAAAAAAAAGTGAAAAAAGTTATCCAGCCGAATTGCGCATAAAATTATGAGTTTTTAAGATATTGACGTCAAATAAAGTGCATTTGAAACCTGAAATATAATAGTAAAATGTTAGAAAGAAAAATTGGTATGGCTAAAGCAAAAAAATTTCAGTTATGTACTGTAAATGTTACCTTTTATTCGGAATTTTCATCGAACATATTGTCATAAATGGGTTCCTCTTGTGCAGAAGCAATGAAATTTGAGCACAATATACAACAGTGCTTCTGGCAAATATATTTTCCACATTTAGAGCACGTGGTTTTGGTTTTGCGATCTTGTTTGTGATCACAAATCTTCTTTTCAATTGTTTTGTAGGCAGCTCTTTTTCCACCTCCTCCAATGGCTTCGCAAATTTTGAGCAGCTTGCTTTCAGATTTTTTGGCAAAGTTAATATATTATTACGTTTCTGAATATTTGCCTGTACAAGATCCATTGCCAAATCCTTTATAAAAACCGATCGTTTTTTGTACTCTACTGGTGCGTTTTGAGTACAGAGTAAAATAACTCTAGCATTTATAGCTGCCATATTCATAAGTGAATAAAATATTACTAAAGGCCAACGCCGACAGTTTCTGGCTACGTTATAAGCAGCACCCAATTGATCTGTAACATCCACTCCTCCTTTCGTATGATTGTAGAAATCTATAATTTCTGGCAAGCACTTAGGGCCATTTAATACCTTACCGGTCTTGAGAAACGTTGAAAGAAGAAGAACGCACTTATTTTTTTTTTTTGTATGTAAGAGAGTAATGTAGAATTTTTGGTAAAGCCAAAGATTGTTGAATGCACTTCGCGATTTTTAGCGTTTGAAAATATGGGTGGCAAGAATCTTCCATATATTTTTTGTATAACGGTATAACTAACTTGGGTCTAATCGACCCATAATCTTTGTTACATTATTGCTAACTACGGGTCTAGTCGACCCAGGCTGTTTTTTTAAAATAATTTTATATGCATAATATCATAAATATTCCTTATGTTTATTGTTTATAAACGTTTAAATATAAACAAATTTAGACTACACATATATCTTGAGTTAAAATATCGTCTTGTTTTTTTTTAATTTAAAAAGTTTGCGTGTCTGGGTCGATTCGACCCAGAGGTTAGTATTGGAGGGTTAAAGAATAGAAAAAAAACAGAAAATAACAGAAAATATAGAAATAAAATATATATAATTAAATTATAATTAAATTAATAACATAAAAATGAAGAGAAGTGAAAATTTCAGTGCAATCGAAGTTGAATTTTTATTGGCTGCAGTAATTTTATTTATTTTTTATTGTTTGTTTTACCACGCGAAAAAAAAACAGACTGTCAAAATCATATGTTATATTTTTACAATTTAAATAGACTTTAAATGCCCAAGATTGGTCACTTAAATGTGATTTAAATTTGAAGTTAAAAACTGACGTCTGTATTTAAATTAAACTTAAAGTCCAAATGGCATTTAAATACGAAGTGAAAAACTGGGCATAAAAATAGCTGTCTTTTCGAATTTAAATTACGACCATATTCCATACAAATTTTAAATAATGTTAACAATTTTGGTAAAAAACTAAAATTTTCCAACGTTTAGCTTAACGTTTTCATTTGTAACATCGTCAAAACAATAGCAATTTAGGTCTCGTTTTCAGTAAAACCATATCGATTTCCTTAGAGAATCAATCTGTACCCTGTTTTTGGTTTCTCGAATTTAAAAAACCTAAAACAGGGGACAGATTCTCTAATAAAAACGGTATCGATTTGTTCAAAACGATACCTAAATTACTGTCGTTTTTGTCAGTGTTACTTACACACAAAAAAATCGTTGCCAAGCAATTAAGAGCATTTCAACTAATAAAGTTTATTCACAAAAGTTATGCGAACACTAGTAGTAATAATTGATTAATCTTTGCAAATGTATTTCTTTCTGTTTTTTTTTGTGTTAAATATCAAATAATATTCAAGTAAAAAATGCTTGTTTTAATGAAACATGCCTTAGAATCTTGGTATTTTATATTGGTATTTTTTTTGAATCTAATACTAAATTCATATTTAACGGCAAAATATGTATTTTCGTTTTGTCAAGCTTTCGATATAAAATTTATATGGAATTCGAGTCGAAAACTTGAAAAGAAAATACGTATTTTGGGGTTCAGTGTGAATGTAGGGCCGGAAAAAAAAACCAAATGTTATCAGCAGGGCAAAGTTTTATTTTCGAATTTGCCATTAAATGCCACTTTTCCAATTATTTTCTAAAAATTACATTTTTTGAATCCTTAGCATAAAAACCCATTTTTGGAAATTTGTTTAGACCCTTCGTTAAAAATTCTGTTAAATGTAGTTGAATGTGAAATTTAAATGTTTGTAAAAAATACATTTCGGAATATTTTCTTTTACCGAAATTACAAAAAGAAAAATGTTTGATAAAATCACATAACAGAAAAACTCATATTTTCCATGTAAAATTCATTATTTTAAAAGTAAATTTTTCAGAAAAAAACCAAAAAAAAATCACTTAAAAACTCCCTCCCCAAAAACAACTGTAACTGCAGTTAAAACAACTAGTGCCGATTACTACACAAACAACTGTAATGTAGTAACTGTAAAAATATTTTGGTTGTAGACAAAAAACAGTAATACTATCTACAAAAACTTTTCGAAAAAAAAATTGCAAAATTTTGCAGTTTCTTATGATTTTTTTCTTTAAATAATAGGCTTGATTTTTTCTTATGTTAATTTTTTAAATTTCGATAAGTTGTCAGTTTGTATTACAATTTATTAAAAGTGCGGAAAATAGTTTTTTTCACATCCATTTTAATTAAGTGTGAAAAACAAAACAAGGCTTATACTGCATTACCATATACGCGTTTTGAGCAATTTTATATGTTTTGATAAAATTATGTGTTTTGGTACGTATTTTCCCATATATTTTCAAGTGACCAAATCATCTCAAATAATTTGTTCTAATTCAAAACATATCGAAAATGGTCTGTGCAACACTGAATTTGTGTCTAGAATAAGCAAAAACTATATGTTATCCGTTATAGTGAGTGACAATTTCAACAAAATGTTATTTGGTTTTTTTACTTCAAAAATAATAAAAAATAAACTTTCAATTGGCTACAACAAACAGAATAAAAATATTAAATGTAATGTCACATAATTAACGAACATTGTTTCTAATAAAAAATACAACAAAATAATAAGAATAAACAGTGATGAACAAATTAAAAATTAGACAAACGTCAAATTAATTTCGAAAACTCGAATTCACAAAACACTTCATGGCTAGTGAAAACAATTCGAAGTGTTTTTTTTTTCAAAACATGTTGCTTTCCTCATAATGGAAACATGGTATAAAACCACATTCACACTAGACAGTAAAACACGCATTTAAGCTTTTTGTTCTTTCCAACGGCTTTTCTATTCGTTTTGGCAAAACACGTATTTTGCAATGCCGTATAATATATAATTTAAATACATATAATTTTTTGAAAATTTTGTATACTCAGCGGGTAATTGAAAACTTTACCTGTGGCATCACTGATTACTTGACACGTTTTCTAACAGAATTGCATCCGCTGTTATAAGACGTTTTTACACCAAAGCAATTTTCGTTTAGTACAACGGTTTATGTCTGGACTTGATTTAATTCTGTTCTAATAACAGCAGTTCGCTGTTGCATACAGTTTTTTTGCCTGTTTTCAGTGTTGCCAGATCACCATTTAGTTCAGACCACCATATCCCGAAAAAGTTTTACATCCCCACATTTGGTATTGAATAATAATGAATCAAAAATGCATCCGTGTTCAAGGGAATATTTTAAATCCACAATGTCATTCGGAAAATAGTAAATAAATTTGAAAATTTTATTAACGATAGTAAAGTCCCCCATTTTGGAGCCACTTTACGGATGCATGATATTCATAAAACAATACTTATAATAATTGTATAAAAAAAAAAAAAATGGAAGGAAGACTTTACTAACGAAAAATCAACTACTAATAAAAATTAACTGACAAATATGGTTAAAACGGAAGACCCGACGAAAAATGTTAATATGTAGTCAATTATGTATAGCTTGATTTAATTATATCTAATTATATATGTGTCCATATGTAACGATATATATTTACCTCTCATCATATATATACTTCCATGTATAGCTACATATAAGTATATATAATGCAATAAAGCCAAACAAATTCTATCACTTTTATTTAAAATTACCTATATATGGCATCACATATAATTCTATATAAATATTTGTGTAAACAAATAAATTCTATCACTTTTTTATATGGATGAAATTAATAATAAAAATTTTCGTTTTTATCTATAATTATCAGATAAGACAAAAAAAAGCAAAATGCAATGCATTTAAAGCTAAAATACTGTAAAAAAGCAAAGTATGTAAAAACTACAATTAAAAAAAAGTTAAATATAAGGAAATAAATAATATTTTATGAGTAAAAAAAACGAAATTTAAGTAAGAAAATCTTAAAAAAAACAATTAAAAGCTCAAGAATCTTAAGAAAATAAAATTTAAAGCTTAAAATCTCTATAGCCCACAGAACCGAATTGAATTTGTTAAGGAAAACCCGTAATATTCCGAGCAAAAAAAGTTACATCTCAAATACAAAATCAGATCTCAATTGATATTGATCGATATTTATTCTTATCTAAGTTTATCTCAAAATTGGCGTATCCAGTAATATCCGATTAGATTAAGTTAGATCAAAATTTATCTCAAATTTGGGGCATCCAAAAATATTTAATTTAAGATCCTTATGGACCCCCAAATATCCCGTGGGAGGAATTAAAATCTACTTGGATCTAATAAGATCCAAAAAGATAAGTAATTTTTGGTGAATAGAATGAGATATTTTGAGATTAAGTTGGATTTACTTGTATCCCATGACATTTATTATTTTTAATAAAAATATAAAAAAAATGTAAAGAAAAATAATTTGAACATCTGCGCATATATAAGTACATATGGGGTTATATATTACAATATATAGTTATGTCATATACGCATGGAAACTATTAATGATGTTGCACCATATATAATCATATCTCAAACTAAATTGTCAATCTTAGTTTCATATATAATTATATCTTGAATTGCATTATTGATATGACACCATATATAATCATATCTTATATAACAAAAAAAAAAAAATTTTTTTGTAATACAACATATATTATTATATCTTAAATTATATAGCTTATATGTCACCATATATGATTACATATTTATATTATATTATATTATTATATATGACAATATATCTAATAATATATGATGTATAACATATATGCTTAATATCGTATTTTATAAAGGTTAATATTTAACATTAGATCGTTATATACACTCAAAAAAAAGTTAGTAAAGTCAGCAAAAATTTTGCTGAGTCAGCAAAATTTTACTCAGGAGGGTACTTGCAACAAAAAAAAATGCAAATGTCAGCAAAATCTTTTGGTGAAAATCAATGAGCTGATTTTTAGCAACAAAATTAGTAGATTCAGCAAAATGTTTGCTAATACTTAGTTGATAAAAATTAGAAAATTATTGCTAAAAGTTAATAAATTTTTTTTTATTTTAGTTAGTCTTTTTACAGGAAGAAGAGGAAGAAAACATTTTTATTGAAAAATTTTACGGACACAAGGGATACACCAGACTGCCGCAGTTTTGTCCCCCTCCTGGGACTCGTCAGTGGTTAATTTATGTGTCAATTGAACAAAGTATTTTATATTGTTAATTTGCTCTATATGAAAAACTTTTTTTTTACTTTTTTGGTGTCGTACTGGGATTCAAACCCCCTGCCTTAGCATCAAGCTATGCATCGTAATCTCACCTCTTAACGAGTTGAGCCACGGTCGACACAGCGATGACTGTTTTGCTGAATATTACTGGACTGAAAAAATTAAAAAAATTTGTAGAAAAATTATATTTTATTTAATTTGTTTGCTGAAAATCTGAAACATTTTTTTGTGATTCTTTTAAAAATAATTTACAATACGTTACAAAATACAAAAATGTTCAGACTCCCGCATTGATGCCATGAATTCATTTATTATCTGAAAACATTTGGAAATAATTATATATATAACATAAACAAAATTATCTTTCAACTTCTTATATCAATGATTGTCTGAATGATGGCATTAAAGGATAATTCAAGAAACGAAACGAAAAAAACAACAGAATTCGATATACACAACCCTTTTTGTTTGTAATAAGAAAAACGAAACATAAAAAAAATACCTAAGCTGTGTGTCCTTGTCTTTCGCTATAGTCTTTGTACCTGAAAGTATATTTGTTTGCAATTTGACAACACTACATTAATTATCACTTTAAACGTTTTGTTAACACGTTTTTGCACATTTATTTTTTATTAAGTTTTAATATTTTATTATATCTTTAATTAATAGACAATTACTTTGACAAACCGATGACAACACAAACTTAACGTTTTTAATCCACATATCGTCGGCTTAGTATTGTTTTGCCGTATATACATATACGACAAAAAAATACTCAGCCGATGATATGTATTCACATTGTTAGCGTGCTTTTGTATGGAAAACAGATAAAAAAAATCTTCCATGGTTGATTTTACATCTTCACTAAAGATCATGCTTAAATAAGCCTGACAATAATGTAATAATCTTATATGCTACCAGTGGGTTTCCATACGACACTCAGTGTAGCTCAATCTGCTCTCTTTTTATTTGTTCGTAAACTCGCACCGAGCTAATATAAAACATGTTGCAGAAATTTCAAAATTTAAATTAATTTTTATCATGGTTTAAAATAATAATTTAATAAAATTTTTATTTAATTCAAATATTAATTATTAAAGCGGCCAAATAACATTAAAATATATTAATTTTAAATTGAAAATAACAAAATATAAGCAAAATAAAAGTGAGTGTTTTAAGCAAAAATTTTTTGTCATTTTTTAGTGAAAAAAAATATTTTCAATGAAAATGAAAATTATTCAAGTTCGAGGCCCTACTCTATATTTCTTTATTAGGATATTGTCCTAACAAATAATCTATAGAGTTTTTGTTTTAAAATTTATTAATTGACCACTTTCAGGAATGTGTTGATAGATCTATTTCGGGAATTTTCTAGGTTCTCATCATCAGAACACGTTTTGATAGAAGTGACAATCCCATGCAAAACATCAAACATTCATATTAACTAGTTTTTTCACTAAATGAGAACTAATATATGAGCTCGAAGTTAAAGATTATCACTATTGATCAAAAATAAATTGAAAACTTGTTTGTTATGTGCACCCTCTACCTTACGTTTTTTGTCTTTTTATTTTCACACTTGTTTTGTTGAAAAAACGAACAAGGTTTTTAATTTATTTTTGATCAATGGTGATAATCTTTAACTTCGAGCTCATATATTAGTTATCATTTAGTGAGGAAACTAGTTTATGTATATGAATGTTTGATGTTTTGCATGGGATTGTCAGTTTTTCTATAGATTATTTGTTAGGACAATATCCTAATAAAGAAATATAGAGTATGGCCTCGAATTTGAATAATTTTCATTTAATTTTCATTGAAAGCATTTAAAGGTCGAAAAAACATAACTTTTATTTTTAAAAAAAATTATTTCAAACTTGTATAAAAACGTTTTCATTTGCTTGCCCGAGCTCGGTATTTTGTTGCTGAGAGGCGTGGGAAGTGTAGTCTCGTGGGAAGTGTAGTCTCTCTATTTGTAACTCTTTGGTTACATACATAATTTTTTTTTTTATATAAAAATTTTATTCTTTTCTAAATATTTCAGGCTATTTTCAATGGATTTGCAATTTTAGTACAAAAATGTGTTTGGTGGAAAATGTTTAGTTCACGTATAATGATAAAATTTAAAATTTTCTTAGCAAACATAAAATTTATAAATATAAAACTAAACATGCAAAATTTTCAACTTCCTTCCGGTAAGATATCTTGAAACAAACACCGACATGATTATATTCAAATGAAAGATAATTTTGTATTTAATTTTCGAAAAACTAAGCAAAATATACGAAAAAATTAAATGAATGATGTTAATAAATAAGAAAATTTTGGATTCATCATTTTAAAAAAAAAAAATTAAAAAATTATGAATAACAGGTTCTGCAAAAAATATAAAAAATTAAATAACTAAAACTGCAGTTAATATAATTAAGCCGCTTAATTACATAAATAACTGCGATGTTGTCACTGCAAAACCTTTTTGAGTGTACGAAAAAGTGTTTCACTTGACGGTTTAAACAGTAAAATTTTTTAGAACCAAATTGTTCAATATTGGGGAATTTGGCATATTTGCATTATATCCGCTAAAAATGCATATTCTTTGAATTCACAGCAATATATATGCTGAAAATATCTTAAATTGCTTAACTAAAACATTTAATGGTAATTTATCTTAAAAATGACAACTTAACCCTTATATTGACCCCAAAATTTTAAATCAATTTCTCACCAAAACACCACCTGATTATTCTCAAAGCACGACAAACAGAAAAAAAACTAAAAAGGATTTGTTGCTTTCAACACACAAACAATTATGTATTGTAAAATGTTCTTGTATCCTTATGTGATATACAGGGCAGCGACTTTTATGCAAATGCATGTTTGTTGTCAGTAGGCCAAAGTCGGTTTAGACGAAATACTTTTCCGAATCAAAGAATTTGCAACAAAACGGCAGTGATTTGTAGTATTCGACCGAACTCACTTTTTTTTTTGCCGTAGCCGAACTTCGGACAGATTTTCAATGTTCGGCCCAAGTCGTAGCCGAACTTTTAAATTTACTTTTTAATTTGAACAAACATGAATAAATCTCAAAAAAAGCTAATTTACAGTTTTCTTTCAAAAATATGAAATAATGAGTTCAATTATTTTAATGTTGACCTTTGAAAAAATGGCAATGAACTTAGCCGAACATAACTTTTTGGTCGAACTCCGAAGCCGTTGCCGAATACTCGGTCGGACAGTATTGATTTGTTGATGCATATTTTTGCATACTTTTCCTTAAGTGCATATTTGTTGCATTTTTTATTATTTCTATTATATATTTTTGCATATTATACGTTTAACTGCATATTTTTAAAAATTGATTAAATTGATTTAAAATAAATAAAAGGAAGAATTTAAAAATCTTAACACAGCACTAATTTAAAATAAGAACTCTCACACATTTTTCTAGTATTTTGTTTTCAAAGCAATGCTCTCGAGTTCTAAATAGAATTTTTTAAAATCGTCAAATTTTAAGTGCATATTTTTTGGATTTTTAGTGCATATTTTTGTTTTAAGTGCACAGGGAATAAAATGGTTGGAATTCCATTGTAACCAACAAAATTTAATCATTATTCAATAATTTTAATTCTGAGTACTTAATATTTATCGTCAGAATAATTAAACTATATTATAAACAAAAAATATATAAAATTAACAAAAACACAGTCACATCAGTCAAAATACAGATTTTTCCTAATCAATATTGAAAAAAATATTATCTTCTACATTACCTGTAATACCAACAAAAACGCACTGTTCGGAGATTTTATCCCTTGAATAAAATATTTGCAGTTAAAATCTAATATTAGTTTTGCCTGCAAAAAACAATCACTCTATCTAAAGTATTAGTTTTCGTTACCAATTTTAAAATAATATAAAGTTTTTTTAATAGTTTTGGTAACTAAAATAAAATATTAAGATTAAAAATCCAATTTCTGTTGTACACATAAAACTATTTTTAGACATTCTGATTTAAACTTGAAAGAAAATAAATATTCAAGGTAAAAATTTGAAAATACAAATTCAAATTGGTTGTGGGCTAGAGGTAAAGTAATTGCCTGACAAGCAGGTCACCGGTTCGTCTCCAGTTCGCTGAATAAGATTTTTTTTTAATCAAATAATCTTAAAATAATATAGTAATTTTTTTATAGTTTTGGTAACTCTAATAAAATATTGATATTAGCAACCGAATTTCTGTTGTACACACAAATCTATTTTTAGACATACATATTTAAATTTGAAACAACAAAAACATTCAAGGTTGAAATTGGAAAATACAAATTGAGTTTTGGCTAGAGGTAAAGTAATTGTCTGATAATCACGAGGTCGACGGTTCGAGCCCAGTTCGCGGGATACGAATTTTTAATTAACAAAATAATTTTAAAATAATTTTAAAATAATATATTAATTTTTTTATAGTTTTGGTAACTCTAATAAAGTATTGAGATTAGCAACCGAATTACAAATCTATTTTTAGACAAATATTTAAATTTAAAACTAGAAAATATTCAAGGTTGAAATTTAAAAAAACTTATTTAAATTTTTTGAAGTAAAAGGTGTTTTTTATAGAGTGAAACAAGTTTAAATCATAATAAAACAAGGAAATACATTTTTTAATATCAAAGAAACGGGCTTTATTGGAAAGAAAATTTTATGAAATTAATGTTTAAATATGATTTCTGCCATGTGGCCGCTGGCGCGTAGAAGGCGCAATCTAGAACACCAATTTTCAACAACTTTTTGCAGCATTTGCGGCCGTATTTCGCCGATAACTCTTCGAATGTTATTTCCAGGTGTTCAATTGTTTGTGGTTTATCGACGTAGACAAGTGACTTAACATAACCAAGAAAATAATCCAATGGGGCCAATTAATTGGGCCATTACGTGAAATTATTTTTTCACCAAAAGTTTCTTTGAGTAAATCAATTGTAGCGCCCGCTGTGTGGCATGTGGATCCGTCCTGTTGGAACCACATATCAGCAAGATTAATGCCACGTAATTGAGGTATGAAACAATTTCGAATCATGTTCCTATACCGTTCACCATTGACAGCAACATCATCGTTTTTGAAGACATATGGGCCAATGACTCCGCCAGACCATAAAGCGCACCAAACAGTAATTTTCTGTGAAAGTTATGGTGTTTCGACAAAAGCTTGTGGATTCTCCTAACTCCAAATGCGACAATTCTGCTTATTTACGTACCCATTCAACCGAAAATGGGCTTCATCGGAAAATAAATTTTTTAATGGAAATTCAAAATCAATATCAATTTGTGCTTCAGCCCAATTGGCGGTGCATACGATGGTCGTTTGGCTTTAATTCCTGCACAAGTTAAATCTTGAAAGCTTTTAAGCCAAGATCATTTCGTAAAATCTTCCATAAAGTGGAAGAACACAACCCCAGTTGCTGAGAACGGCGACGACTTGATTGATTAGGATCATCTTCAATCTTAAAAATTTCAACAATTTGCACACGTTGTTTTGGTGTAAGTCGATTCATAATGAAATTTCAAAGCAAACTAAACAAAAAGCAACTATCAGCTGTTAGGTGGATGGTCAAATAAATCAGTGATGCCAATTCAAAGTTGTGCCACTTTAAAAAAACATGCTTTACTTGCCTGACAAACAGAAGATCGCCGGTTCGAGCCCAGTTCGAGGCAAACAATTTATTTATTAATAAAATAAATTTTATTAAATGCATGTGAATCTATTTATAGAATATTTTTTTTTTTTTTTAATTTAACCAATACTCAGGCCCCCTACTCATGCAGTGCATTGTATTGATCAGGAAAATAGGGTGTAATGTTGGGGTCTCACTTTTTAGATATATCCCTACCTAAGTGCTTTAGCCGGCGTTTCAAACGCCACTGGCTTCTAATTTTAATGCCGGCACTAATAAGCGCCAAGGCAAAGCACAATTAAAGTGCTGGTTACTTTTTAAATAAAAAGAAAACAGTAGCCAATTACTCGGCTTGAGTTCAGATTTAAAACTGGACCTTTATTACAAAATTTGTCTCCTTATAAACTAAAATAACGGTACTTAAATCTAATCCTAATTCTATCATTCTACATGTAAATAATATGCGTACACATACATACATAAATTAATGTTTATTTACTATTTACAATAAATAACACAGCTGTTTTAATTATTATTATTATAATTCTCGAGATAAATGGCGAGGTGCGAAACCAAAGAGCCAGGGTAAATCACACAGTATAGTTATACTGAATATATAAGATGATTAAAAACAGACGAACAGGAACATCAGCAACACATACACAACCATTGCCTTCGCAATGGAGGTTCAGCGAGATGAGGCCCCAATTCGCCATAAAAAGAACGAATTCCATCAGACCAACACGTGCACAAAACAACCATTGCCTTTGCAATGGAGGAGTAAACAATGTCTCCAAAGGAATCCGAACGGTTTGCATATGGCTAGACTCAACAGTCTAACGGCATGCTGAGACACGCTTTATAGTATTGCAAAAAAGAATAGAATTAACCGTTATTCCGTATTAATGCGAATGACGAGATAACTTATCTCTTCGGCAACTATCGGCGAACTGACAGCTGTTTTAAAAAGGAAACACAGCTGATTAAAATATAAATTATACAGCTGATTAGAGATGTGAGTTTATTTAGAGATGTGTAATAAATACACTACAAGGGTATGGGAAGGAGGAAAGAGGGAGTAGTGCTTGTGGATATTTGATTAAAATTTTTCTAAATTGTAAGTAACAGGGAAGACTTCTGCGGGAAGTTTGTTCCACATACGAATCGTTTGACTAAAAAACGAATTTTCTCTGTAAAAACTGTTTTCTGTGTGTGCATATTTTAAGCGCATATTTAAATTTTTTTAGTGCATGAAAGTCGCTACCCTGGTGATATATCACAAACCTCTGAAGAAAACTTTAGTTGATTTTTTTTTAGCTTCATGTTGTAAATTCAAATTATTTAAAATACTTTAGCATATCATTACATTGTTAATGTAAATGTATATTATATGTGAGAGTATGTAAATTGTTAAGAATGGGTTAAGGATGAAAAAAGTGTATTTATATTTACAAAACAAAAAATATCCTTTTATCTTTTACGCACATAGAAAAGATATTTATTCTTTACTTTATAGAGTTTTAGACGACTTTAGCACAAATACTCGTACAAAAAAGGACCCACATTAAAATAAAAACAAAGTTTTTTATTCAACATATGGATGACCTCCCAGACTTCACAATATAATATACATCCTTAGATACAAATGTATATAAGATTTCATATGTAAATAATGACATGCATGTTGAAAACAAAAAAAAAAAAAAAATTACGACCCACAAATAAATCTAAAACTTTAAATTTTACATTTTATATATTACGAGCTTAAAAGCCCGATACTTCGTTACCGGTAGTTTTATATATCGCAATATATTCGGATGGAAAATGATCAATAAATTAGTTTATCCTTTTTAAGTTAATGTTTTTATAATTTCATGTTTCAGATTTCCACCTTAATGGAATTCCATAGGTCAATAAAGGTGTATTTTCTTTCTTGTAACCACCATTTGTACCAAGATTTTATAAAAACCGAAAAGGTATATTCAGTGAATTAACCCATACCTCAAAAAATAAATAATTTTGCCAACATTTTTTGTGCTTTTTGTACCTCCCTGTAAAATGTTTAACCAGTTATAGCGGATGCCTGCACCAAATTATAAGTTTCTTGATTCAACGGTTCATTACTTTAGAGGCTTTTAGGAGCAGCAATCTCTTAGCAAGAATTTTTAAAAGTCTAAGGAGATGGAAGAACAAACTTATCAAATTTTATTTTTTCGCCTTTGTATCAAAATTCTAAAAGAACCTTAACAATACTTTAGAACATACATATTCCAAAGAACATATAATTTAAATTTAAAACTTTTAGCCATTAAAGATCCACAAACCAAAATTTCAATACGTCGCTTAAGCGGTTTTGCTGGGCCGCCAAGGGGAAGACTATACCCTTATTTTGGATTTAGGAATTTCCAAAAATCTCTTCTAAGGGTAAGATAACATACCATATTTCTAGATCCTTCCTTAAGCGGTTAAAGGGATCGATTTACATACTTTAACCGCTCTTTTGACCACGATTCTGGACATATATTTTAAATTTCAAATTTCTGGCCAAAGGGGGTTGGGCAGGCCGGCAAGGGGAGACTTGTGCCCCTATCCGCCAAGGTTAATATTTTTCCGCTCCCCGTGTTAATTTCCAGAAATATCATCTTCTCGTGATAAGGTACCCACATACCAAACTTCAAGTTCCTCGCTTTAGTGGTGTGGCCAGGCCGCCACACCTGCTTCAATACAGATACCTACTCATGATAAGGTACCCATGTACCATGTACCATATACCAAATTTCAAGTTCCTCGCTTTAGTGCTGAGGCCAGACCACCAAGGGGAGAACCTTTCCCCTTACTGCCCCTCCTTGCAGGAATTTCTAAAAATCCGCTCTGCACAGATGTTTACTCCTGATTACGAACTAGGGATGCCAATTCGTAAATCCCAAATCACGGGATTTTATTGCTGAAATCCCGGGTTTTTACAGGATTTTTGGCACCTTTCGGTGTTTGGGTTTTTTTTTTATAAAATTTAAGATAAAGTACGTTTTTTCTTGAATTTTCGCATATTAGAAACATGGGAAACGGAAAAGTTTTCCAAACAAAGTCACGCTATTCTTTTATATATATATAGATAAAAGCCAGTGTAGCTGTTTTAGTTTATAATGATATGACGGGATTCATGGATTGATGGTTGGTTGGTTCGTTGGCTAGATGGATTGTATATGGTCATTTGCAAAAGCAGTATTCGCTGCTTTGGTTGTAGCTAAAAAGTTGTTTTTTAAATATTTATAAAATGTAGACAAGAACACATATAAGTAGGAATTATACACTCAGAAATATTCTGCAGTTACTACAGGACAAGATAATTTTGTTGTAAATCGGTAGTAAATATTTTACTGCAATTGTAGTTGTTTTACTAAGGAAAACTATTTAAAACCATAGTTTCCTGTGAGCCCCCGTAGGCTAGTTGGTAGCGTGCTGGCTTATCCGTGTGGGGGTCGGGGGTTCGATTCCCACCTAAGGCACTGGTCTGTTTTCGCTACAACGCGCCGAAAGCCATAGAAGCTAGTGCTCGGTTAGGGTAATAGGATATAATTTGTAATAATAATGTAATAATAAAACCCTACTTTCCATGTTTAAGTGGGTTTCGATTAAATAATTCCCACACAGAAACAAGATGGCGCATGTTTAGAAATTTCCAGTGAAAGAATATGAAAAGACAATTTTTTTCTTCAAACAGACGGATAAACTTAAACTTTTTACGGTTATAAATTTTATTAAATACACACAGAGAAAAATGTTGCGGTTAATTTAACTAAATTGAAGTTGCTACACCCATAATATTAAGAAATATAATATAAATATCGTTGTACAAACTGAATTTATAAGTTGATACCATTATTCCATTCGGTTGGCACTTTATTTCTCTGTGTGTAAACAAAATAATAAGGCTGGTTTTATAATAGAAAATTTAATTATTTTTTTTGAAATTTACTGTCAAAAAAAAAAGTTAGTATAAAAGTCGTGTTCCAATTCAGTTGAACTAATTTTTTCAATTGTTCAGTTTTCCAGGGAAAGGAATTTCCTTCAAAGACTTGTT
Source organism: Delia radicum (assembly GCA_021234595.1). Lineage (NCBI taxonomy): Eukaryota > Metazoa > Arthropoda > Insecta > Diptera > Anthomyiidae > Delia > Delia radicum. Next base: position 222,895,650 of record CM037852.1, on the reverse strand, counting down.
TTTTCTTGATAATCTAAAATTGATATAGACGAAATATTTATCCCAATCATCAAATTTAGAAGAAAATGGCATCGATTTGTAGTTGCATATTTTGTAAAACGTGCATGGTTTTTGAATATTTTAACTTTTTGTGCATTATTTGATCTAATTAATAATATTTGTGAATATTTTCGATTTATATTAAGTATTTTTTTTAAGTTTGTAAAAAAACACAGAGATTTTGATTTAAGCTAAATCATTTTAATATTTTAAATTCTTGTTGATATATATATTTTTTTTTTATATATTTTTTTATGGCTTTATGCTTTGGTTATTGCAAAAAGTGTTCTTTTAAGTGTATATTTTGTAATTTTAGTGCATAGTTTTCGTTATTTAATAAGCGCCTAAAATTAGTTGCCTTAAATTCCTTCATTTCACCACAAGAACAAATTTCAGCCGTATTTGAACTAATTTTCTGAGCTAATATTTAGTAATTCGTTATTCTTAAATGTACATTTAAGAATAACGAATTTTTCCAGTTAATGTAAACAAAATTTTAATTTATAATGTGCTTTCAACAAAAATAAAGCAAATCAAACATATTAGCTAGGTTGATACTAGTATTTCGATCTGGCTAAAGATCTCATCAAAACCCGAAGTTTTAGAAAAGCCAGAGCTTTTGCTCCATTCTGGTCTTCTTAGTAATCAAACACGTGGCTAAGGTCTTTTCCTAACAAGCCTCATGACGTTACTAAACTTTAAAGATCAAAAATGTTTTCAAAAAATTTGTTTTTATTTTCAAAAAATTAATTTTTGTGTCTCATTTGTAGATGGCGTTATTTTGTCATATTTTTGATTTTGTAGTCATAAAATAATTACAAAATCAAATACAAATATTTATGCTTGGGGCACTGTGAAATGACAAGATCATAAAAAGAAATCGCTGATAACTAAAATAACATTAACATTGAAATAACTAAAATAACATTAACCTTAAAATACCGTTACCGAAATAACTAAAAAAAACCATTAGCCTTAAAAACCCGTTATATGATTAACCATGATTAAAAACCGCTGCCCAAATGTAATTGAAATATCGTTATCCCAGAAATAGCCTTACCGAAATAAAATAAAAAAAACGTTACCCATACCGATAACCACATTGAATCGGTTACCATCCATGTAAAATATCCCTGGCAGAAAAAAACAACCGACACTGTGGTGGCAAAGCGTAGGCGACGGTCCGTTATGCGTTGGCAAAATGTGGGATTAACAATATTGACTCGATTGATAACAATGGCGAACTTGCCAACGTTGGCATAACATTGGCAATTCAAAAAATGTTGTGCTTTTAAAATAACTTACACTAAATTTGAGAAATATGTATAATAAAACACATTTAAAAAGCAGCAATACAGTTCGGTCTAAGTCTTATACATCGCTGCCAGCAAACAAGCTCCAAAATGAGTCAGAAATAGGCTCAAAAAATATTATTAAAATTTTTGTATAAAAGCGGTTCATCCTTTTTGATTCAAAAATTACTCAGAAACTATAAATAAAAAATTCTATTGGCATAAAAATCCATCTTTTTTCGCAGCCTTTTATCGTGAACACATCGCTCATTTACTTCAAGACTGTCATAAGTCAAAAAATGCGATTTTTCAGTTAATGATGCAGATTTATTAGTTACATCATGCTTTATATTGTGTAAAAATTTCATATTAATGTCATGTATACTTTCCGAGATATAGAATAATATATTTAATTTTTTCTTTAAAGTGGATGCAAAGAGTATATTCCTCATAGGAACACTTTGCTACTCACGGGTCTCTCGGTGATTAGTGAATTCGCACACAAATCTCACTAAGAGAAAAATACATAAAAACCCTCTACTTATAAAAAACGTGACCAACTAAATAGAGAAAGGGTCGAGCGAGGCAGATATGGATTAAAAACTTTAAACTCGTTTTCTGCAACGTTTTTTTTTTTTTTTGAGTTATGTCAGTCTTGCAGTAAATGAGCGTTATGTATATTGAAATTCTATTACATATCTCAACCATTTTTTGAATTAAATAATTTCCTTTTGTGTCTTTTAAGACTCTTTTTAGAAAGCTCATATTTTCGTAAAAAAACATTAATAATTTTTGAAATTCCAAATATATGTGTTCTATTTGATTAATTTTTGACTAGTAGAATAGGAACCATCAAAAAAGTATCCAAATTTTGCTGTTTGGGATCACATTTAAATGTGTGAAATATAATAAAATAAAATCCTTCTTCTTCGTTGTAATAAAATAATAATAAATAAAAACAATACTGGCAAAGAATTTTGCGGTGGGTACTGGCAAAACACATGATTTACAAATAAAATAGCGTTTTCCTAGTATAATATTATTATTTTTTTTTTAAAGAGAAGCAACACTTAGGAAATTATTGAACTTATTGAAGCTTTTTAATTCATAGCCCTGATTAATTATCTTACTTCGGTGGGGTTAAGTGCTATGGGGACACCGAAGGCTGGCGCTGCTATACACATGAGTGTTAGAAAACAAATATATATTATTTTTCTAGACAAGTTTGATATAATTTTTTTTAAAATAAAAATAATGTTTTTTCGACCTTTAATAGTGCAATGAAAATGAAAATTATTTAAGATCGAGGCCATACTCTATATTTCTTTATTAGGATATTGTTCTAACAAATAATCTATAGAGTTTTTGTTTTCAAATTTATTAATTGACCACTTTCAGGAATGTGTTGATAGATCTATTTCGGGAATTTCTAGGTTCCCATCATCAGAACACGTTTTGAAAGAAGTGACAATCCCATGCAAAACATATCACTAAATGAGAACTAATGTTTGAGCTCGAAGTTAAAGATTATCACCATTGATCAAAAAAAATTGAAAACTAGTTTGTTATGTGCTTTTTTGTTTTTTCTCCTTTTTATTTTCACACATGTTTTGTTTAAAAACAAGATGTAAAGGGGTATATTAAAATATCTTAAGATTAATAAGGGATCCACTCCACCAGTCTTACTTACAATTAACACTAGGTAGCTTTTTAAGTATACATACTCTAAAAATGAATGTAAATTTACTGCTATTAATTGTGTAAAACTTTGTGTAAAATTACATAAAATTAGAAATTATTCACACAAAATGCTTAAATAACTAATTCACACATTTACGCCTGCAAGCATACACTCAAACGATAGTAATCTGCATGATGGGAAACATTTTTTTAAATATATAAAAATTTTACCTACATACAGTTGGATATTACTACCAAATGGTAGTAATCTGCATGTTGGGAAACATGTTTTTATAAGTATAAACATTTTTACCTACAAACAGTAGTAGAAAAAATATTTTATTTTGTAAATTGAAAAAAATACTCATATTTAAGATTTTTTTTCGTAATAATGATTGAAAATGCATAAAAAAAATAAGCTAAATCACAAATAAACATGAAATGTACCAACAAATTAAAAGAATAGCAAAATTCTGGAAACAGAAATCTTGAGCCGCTGAAGCACACGTTACATCTACTTGTGTATGACTTACCTTCTTTCCATTGTGTAATATTTTGTTAATATTTATAAATATAGATAAATTACACAGTGCAACACGAAAAAAAAATAACCATATACGGACACCACTACGTGATAAAAGACTAAAAAAAAAGACCCGTGTCTCCCAATTTTTCCCAAAGTCATATCCTCTTTTGTTTATGGGCCGCCAAAGATTTGGGGCCTCGGTATCATTTTCGCAAAAAAGTGATCATTTTCTCAGGCTCATATCTTGCAAACCGTTCAGAATTTCGATTTACTCTCTATGGCAAAGTTGTAGCTCTTGTCATAAAGAACAAAAATTGCGAATATATAAAATCAAAAAAACTTCACCTTCCAGATCAAAATCGCAAAAAACTTAAAAAAATTCGATTTTTTTTACCTTTTTTCCCGTGTTCAGGTACATAGGTAGCAAACCGTTCAAAATTCAAGGAAACAATCAACTACAAAAATTTACCTAAGATCTCAATAAACAAATTTCTAGAACATATAAACTTCCTGGGAATTGGGTTTGCTACCTATGCACCTGAACAGGAGAAAAAAGGAAAAAAAATGAAATTAAAAAATTTTTCACTTTTGCGCGCTACCTAAACAGTGTTAAGAATCATCTCTAGGAAGTTTATATGTTCTAGAAATTTGTTTACTGAGATCTTAGGTAAATTTTTGTAGTTGATTGTTTCCTTGAATTTTGAACGGTTTGCTAACTTTTGGACCTGAACACGGGAAAAAAGGTAAAAAAAATCGAATTTTTTTAAGTTTTTTGCGATTTTGATCTGGAAGGTGAAGTTTTTTTTTTTTATATGTTCGCAATTTTTGTTCTTTATGACAAGAGCTACAACTTTAACATAGAGAGTAAATCGAAATTCTGAACGGTTTGCAAGATATGAGCCTGAGAAAATTATCACTTTTTTGCGAAAATGATACCGAGGCCCCAAATCTTTGGCGGCCCATAAACAAAAGAGGATATGACTTTGGGAAAAATTGGGAGACACGGGTCTTTTTTTTTTTAGTCTTTTATCACGTAGTGGTGTCCGTATATGGTTATTTTGCCTTGACTTAAAAAATTACACACAGTGTTAATAATAAAAATTGTTTTTTATAAATTGCACATATTTTCATTTTTGCATATGAAAATATGTGAATATGTAAATACTAAAAAATTAATCTCGCACATTATAGGTAAATTTGCACACATGATGTGTAACGAACAATGTTGCTATACATTTTTGTACACATTTTGTGTGTACCAATTTACACATACAGTAAATTTACCCAACTTATAGTAGGAGTATAGTTTCCTACTATAAGTTGGGTAAAATTCAACAGAAATTAATTACAGTGTATATGTTGCAAAATGTTAGTAATTTTTAAGTAAAATTAACTTACAAAAACAGCGTAAATTTTAGAGTTTAACAATAATTTTATTTCTGTTGTTTTAAACGCATTTGAAGTAGTTTTAAACGTTTTACAAGAATTTTTATGTTTGTTCTTTTAACAGCGTTTGTAGTTGTTTTTATTACATTTGTCCATTGAATTACTTACAAATGTAGTTTTTAAGTTTTTTGCGATTTTGATCTGGAAGGTGAAGTTTTTTTTTTTTAAATGTTCGCAATTTTTGTTCTTTATGACAAGAGCTACAACTTTGCCATAGAGAGTAAATCGAAATTCTGAACGGTTTGCAAGATATGAGCCTGAGGAAATGATCACTTTTTTGCGAAAATGATACCGAGGCCCCAAATCTTTGGCGGCCCATAAACAAAAGAGGATATGACTTTGGGAAAAATTGGGAGACACGGGTCTTTTTTTTTTTAGTCTTTTATCACGTAGTGGTGTCCGTATATGGTTATTTTGCCATGACTTAAAAAATTACACACAGTGTTAATAATAAAAATTGTTTTTTTATAAATTGCACATATTTTCATTTTTGCATATGAAAATATGTGAATATGTAAATACTGAAAAAATAATCTCGCACATTATAGGTAAATTTGCACACATGATGTGTAACGAACAATGTTGCTATACATTTTTGTACACATTTTGTGTGTACCAATTTACACATACAGTAAAATTACCCAACTTATAGAAGGAGTATAGTTTCCTACTATAAGTTGGGTAAAATTCAACAGAAATTAATTACAGTGTATATGTTGCAAAATGTTAGTAATTTTTAAGTAAAATTAACTTACAAAAACAGCGTAAATTTTAGAGTTTAACAATAATTTTATTTCTGTTGTTTTAAACGCATTTGAAGCAGTTTTAAACGTTTTACAAGAATTTTTATGTTTGTTCTTTTAACAGCGTTTGTAGTTGTTTTTATTACATTTGTCCATTGAATTACTTACAAATGTAGTTTACACCCTTTCAACTGGAAATATAGTTATTTTATCTGTAATTCTTAGTTGATTTTACCTACATAATTCCCTGGGTGTATGCATATGTTTTAACAACGAATTTAAAATACCCTAAAATCGAAATAAGTCGTTAAGCATTAAACTATCTTGGCAAAGTAGAGTAGATTTTGTATACCTCGGGAAACACAAAATTCAAATTTTTTCAGAATTTTTCGAGATCGTTTTAAGGAGAAATTTTAAAGCCAATCGAGGTTTATCTTTCTTTATGATTTCTAAATTTTGTTTAATACATGTTTTGCTGAATAACTTTTCCATGCTGGGATCTTTTTTTTTTTGACAATGTAAATTTGCCTGTTCGTCCATTTTCTATTTTTACATTTCGTTAGATAAAGGACTTTTATATGAGTTAAATTCTGTGTTTGCGTGCCCACATGCATAATGTATCAAACAAACAACAACTACTACATATAGATATAATCATCCTTCCAGCATCTATTTTTTAATGCTTCGGGTTAAAAACAAAGAAAGTTTACAATTGTACACTCAAGCTTACATTTCAGAAAAAAAAATCTACATTAAAAAATAAGAATTATCCTTTAACTGCAGCTTTACGACTGCTGCATTTACATGTTTTCCAAACTTAAAAATCTGTCTTCCCTTCATACACTTTTTATGTGAAAACTCAAACCACCTAAAGGTATCCCAGCAACATTTTGTAGATACTTTTGGATTTATGTTTAACTCTTTACTTACTAAACTTCGGGACAATTTATACACAATGATTCCGGAACAGATTACGGGATTTTTAACTTTAACATGACGCTTTTATTGGAGACATGTAACACGTCTTAGGTAATTTCTTACAGTGTTACGATTTGTTTTTGTCCACTGTTTTTTTTTTTTTTTTTTTTTTTTTTTAAAAGAGAAGCCAACTCTCAGGAAATTCTTCCTATTAATTAATGTGTTGCTTTCTTTCGAAAGGGGATAGTGAAGAGATGAAAGGTGGTGAAAGATGAAGGGCTTCAAACATGGCAACACTGTAATTGCGTGAGTAGATAAGTCTTAGAACAGTTGGTGCTCGCCACCCGATGTAGAGTTGGCGAATTTATTGAAGCTTTTTGTTTCATAGCCCTGATTCATTATTTTACTTCGGTGGGGTTAAGTGCTATGGGAACACCGAAGGTGGGCGCAGCGATACATATAAGTGATAGAAAACTCATACATATTTTTCTAAATTGATGTTGTCGTCACCGGGAATCGAACCCGGGACCATCTGTGTAACAGTCCAGTGCGCTAACCATTACACCACAACGCCCACAAAAATTGTAGTTATTTGTCAAATTATACAATAGTTTTTAAGTCAGTTGTTTTAACTACATTTGTAGTTGTTTTTAAATTTATATAATTATTTTTGTTTGTTATTTCAACTGAATTTACAGTTGTTTTTACTACATTTAACACTTGATTTTGCATAGTAAAGAATAACAACATATTACAGGTGATTTAAATGAAGATATAGTGTATGCCTACACTGTCATTTGCAGTGACATTATTGACGTTATCACGGAAATAATTTTGTATCTTGTTCATTGATTTTTTGAAAATATATCTCATTAACTCCGTAAAAATCTTTGCAAAGATAAAAAAATATTTTTTTTGCATATTTTATATTTTTTGTAATTAATAGTAATTATAAAAAATTTAACGTAATTTGGTGTATAACAATTTTCACTGGGATTTATATTCCCTCTCCATTCAAGGATCTAAAACAAAAAATATATTTTTACTTTGTTTATTATGTTGCTGAGTTCCTTTTTTTCTGTTCACTCAAAAAAGTTGTACTGTTACTAACATGACAGTTGTTTGTTTAATTATCAGTAGTAGTTGTTTTTAGCTGTAATTACAGTTGTTTTTCTTTGACACAATACGAAACAACTATTATGACAATTGAAGAAAATTACAGTTGTTTGCAGCAGTGATTTAATAAACAACTACCAAAACAGTAATTTTGAAGTAAACAGTTAATAATGTTAAGTTTTCTTTGATCTTCTTTTATTTACTTCTTCTTAGTTTAAACAAGCTTAAGATCATTTATTTATTAATTATTTATTTCCAATATTTCGTCTCCACATTGGCTGACTTTTTCAGGGAACAATTATTACAATTATTGTAATTGTTCCCTGAAAAAGTCAGGGATTGTAACCTCTTTCAGAACGTGTTGTGATGATGGGAACCTAGAAAATTCCCGAAATAGATCTATCAACACATTCCTGAAAGTGGTCAATTAATAAATTTTAAAACAAAAACTCTATAGATTACACAGGTCAACAGCAAAAAAAGGCTTGACTAACCACTATATAGATTTGATGCATCATGGCTGCCTAAGTACAAAAATGGTAAAATTTTTCAATTCTATGGATAAGTTTTTTTTTAAAAATTTTTGTCAAATTAAATTTACAAAAATTAAGGTTTACAATATCTTTAAAGAACGTGTACAAATTTTTTTAATGCGATCAATAGTTTCAAAGTTATAAAACAAATTGTTAGCAAAAAAAAAAAAAAATGCTAAAAAAAAAAAAAATTGAAAAACAAAAATCTGGAAAAAATCGAAAACTGCAAAAACTATTACTTTTTATTTTTTTGTAGTAAAGCTACATATCATGCGAATTAAACTAGATATGGATCATAAAAATCGATGCATGCTTTACATTTTTATTTACAATTAATTAAAGGTATCGCATATTTACAAGCACTGTAGAAAATTGTACCTACTATATAATGAAAATGCAGAACATAAAAACTCAGGTGCATTTTACGACACGCATTTTGGCAAAACCCCTTTGGGAAAAACCTCTATGACATTTTTATGATTCTAATAATTAAAAAAAAATAAGTAATAAACAAAAGATTGTTTAATTTTTACGATTGCGGTAGGATAGTAATAAAACGCTCATAAATGTGCGTGTACGCTGAAGTGCTCTTATTTTCCGTTAGCTACCTGTAACGGATGATTTTTTTTTTTTTCATAAAAGTCCTTAATGTTTTTTAGGATTCTTGGGAATAATAAAAAATTTGCAGCACACACAAACTGTATCCACACAAAGGGTTATCCCAAATTATAGTATCAGTATTTATAAGATCTCCATGACCCTTTTTATTTCATTCAAGAAGTGTTTGCGATAACGCAAACATCATTTAATACCTACACAAAAATTAGAGTCATACAGCTTAGAAGTTAAAAACAATTTTCAAATATTAATAAAAATGAGCCAGAACATTTTTATGTAAAAACGATCCAGATTTATTTTGTTATGTGTGCGGCCAATATATCACCGGGAAAAAAACGGAAGTGCTTCTTAACTTCATTGCAAAAGTCATATCAAGATTGCTATAATATCTATCCACACAATTTGAACCAGCATTGGACACCGAGTACTATATGCATTCCATGTCGATTGAATTTATCTATGAAGTCTTCTAACGTAAAGTAAGTATAAATTAATAGATTTGGAATATTTTATAATTACAATATTTCTTAATTAAAATTTGAATTCTTCATATTCCTGATTTCAATTTTTTTTTTCATTTTACAGACGACACTTGGAAATTTTGAAGCCTATGCTATGGAGAGAAACAGCGAACCACGCATCCGAGTGTTATTTTTGTTTAAGTACAAAAAGCGGTTTTGGAAAACATATGCGATGGTCTTACCCCACGAGGTCTGCTGATGGGTTTACACTTGCAGTTCTACATTCACAAGAAATAGAATATGCTCAAGATCGGGGTGCAAGCTGTAGTCATGTGCTTTCATCTTCACCAGGACACTCAACCTCAAGTATGTCTTACCAATCAGATATGTCAGATCCAGCACTACCATCTACAGCTGAAAATGACGAGTTCATCCCACACAAACATTTCTCGCCGAGACCATGGAAATGTTATAAATGTGGCTCTAGTGCCCCGAGATCGCATCATGTTACCCCCTCTTCACATTAAACTTGGTCTGATGAAACAATATGTTAAATCACTTAACAAAGATAGTGAATGTTTCCAGTATATTTCAAGGAAGTTTCCCAATCTAAGTATGGAAAAGCTGAAAGCAGGCATATTTGATGGCCCACAAATTCGCAAATTGGTGAACGATACTGAATTTGGCAGTTCAATGTCAGAAATTGAGAAGAATGCATGGGATTCGTTTGTATGGGTTATTCAAAATTTCTTAGGAAATAACAAGGGTGATGATTACGTTGCGCACGTTGAAGAGATGTTAACTCACTTCCAGAATCTTGGATGCAACATGAGCATCAAAGTACACTACCTGCACAGTCACTTAGATCGTTTTCCTGAAAATCTAGGAGACTTGAGTGAAGAACAGGGCGAACGATTCCACCAAGATATCCGGACAATGGAGGAACGATACCAGGGTCGCTGGGATGCACACATGAAGACTGATTTTTGCTGGAGTATTCAGAGTAACACTTCGTTATTCAACAATAGTAGAAAATCGACTAAAAGAAAATTTCAGAGTTTGTAGTTTATAATACATATTTATTTATTTATTTTCTTGTTTTATTTATTATAATAAATGTGAATAATAAAATATAAATTTTCTACTATTTAATTTATTTATTTATTTACATTTAAGCTCATCCAACACAAATGTCTTTCCGAAGAATAGAATCAGTATATTCTAGGTAGGGTTTTGACAAAAAATACACGAATGTTACTATGTAATGCATTTTTGATGTGAAAATTTGTACATAGCATGGGGAAAATGTTTTCAAAATTCTATCAATCGAAAGAAGAACATTAACTACTCAATTTTATGTATATCAGACAAAAAACTAAAATTTGGTGAAAATGAGCGAATTCACTTAATTGTGAATAAATTCGAAAAAAATCAATCGATTTTTATGATCGATATCTCATTTTGTTCCTATTACATTTGGCTTTGCGATAAAGCAATAAATCTGAACGATTTTTGCCGTTTTCGATTTTTTATGATTTTTTTAAAACAAAAAAATTTGCTATTTTCACGTAAAAAAAATATTTTTTCCCTCAATTTTTTATTATAACTCCGAAACTACTGAGCCGATTGAAACGCAATATATTAACGGATTAAAGGCTATGTAAATTTCAGTTTTTCTAAATTTATTTGAATAATATCGGACTAATTTTTTTTTAGTTATCATTAATTATGTGGAGAAACGTCTAAAAAAATTTATAATTTTACTTAAAAATTTTTAAAAAAAAAACCTCTCCATAGAATTTCAAAATTGAACCATATTTGTACTACTGGGACCACAATACATCAAAATTGTATAGTGGTTTTCAAAGCCCCTAAAATTTTTTCAAAATTGTTGCCTTGTGTTATTTGTTAGGACAATATCCTAATAACCTAATAAAGAAATATAGAGTATGGCCTCGAACTTGAATAATTTTCATTTTCATTGCACAATTAAAGGTCGAAGAAACATAATTTTTATTTTTAATAAAAATTATATCAAATTTGTATTAAAGACAAAGTACAGTCTAGTTTACGCCCCCTGTTTTTGTTTATAGACAAAACAAAAAATAAAAAGTAGAAAAAAACAAAAATAAAAAGGAGAAAAAACAAAAAACGTGTATTGAATATCCACCATAGGTGGAGCAATGGTGATAATCTTTTACTTCGAGCTCATGTAGTGAGTAAACTAGTTTATATGAATGTTTGATGTTTGGCATGGGCCTGTTACCTCTTTCAAGACGTGTTCTGATGATAGGAGCCTAGAAAATTCCCGAAATAGATCTATCAACACATTCCTGAAAGGGTCAAATAATAAATTTGAAAACAAAAAAACTCTATAGATTATTTGTTAGGACAATATCCTAATAAAGAAATATAGGATATGGCCTCGAACTTCAATAATTTTCATTTTCATAAATAAATGGTCTTAAGCTCGGTTATGTTCATAGTTTGCAAATAATAATTAAAAAATTGCATGCATAAAAACGTTATAACTGGAGTACCGTTGGGAATTTCGACTTTACATTTTAAGTAGTATGTAGGAAATATAAATTTTTATTGTAATTGAAGGAAAAAAAATAGTTTTTTTTTTATTAAAAAACATTTTTTAAATAAATAAAAAATAACTGTAAAAAACAGTAGTTTTTTTCTTTTACTAATTTTTGCAATTGTTTAAACAAATTCTGTAGTACAAAAGTGTCAGTTGTCTTTACTACATTTGTTAGTTGTTTTTCCTACATATACTAGTTGTTTTTACTAGATTTGTTAGTTGTTTTTCAACAGTGGAAAACATCTACACTTTTCGCTTTTTTAACTAAAATCACAGTTGTTTTAGCTGTACTTTTCAGTGGATTCTACTATAAAACTTTTTTGAGTGTTGATATCCTTTGTTGTTTACATACTTTTTTAAGTTTTATTTGCAAGCAGCAACATAAGCAGCATTATCAACAACAACAAAAAAAAACTGATATTCTGAAGGATATAAATGCATTTACATTATAACAAACTTTATTTTGTTGTATCCTTAATGTGTAATTTTTTAATGTACATATTTGTGTGTAGACAAAGTAGTGAAAAAATGTATTCCTTTTTTTTCGCAATACGTTTCTTTTAAACCCCTCTATTTCCATATATGAATATATTTCTTTAGTTGAGAATAAATTGCAAATCTGCAAAAACATATTTATTTGTAAATATCCTTTTTCTTTTTGGCCTTTGGCTTGTATCCTTATTATATAACTATAAAATGGACTTTGTTTTACAGTCTCTGTGGACATTTTAAAGTTTTTTTCTTTGACTTGTTTTGTAGTAAAAAACAAAAAGTTTTTCCCTCCAAAAAAGTCCAAAGCTCTAATGCAAATATGTTCGATAAATAAAAAGTAGTTTTTTGTGTTTGAATTTGAATGTATTAATTTTTATTGAAATTTAATCCATGTCCTTAATCCCTTTTCGGTAGGACAAAAACACATACATACATTTGCATATGTTGACAGATCTTTTAAGAAAAGAAGTTTGCAAAAGGATTTATTCCGAAGAAAAAATTAATTGTGTTGCTTAAATCAGCATTATGGAACTTAAGTTAATTCTGATAAGATGATCGTACAGTACTTTTCGTTTACAGTCACATCGCTTATAGTCCATTTAGCGATATAGTCCATTTTTACACTTTTACTGTCATCTAAACTCAAATTGCATACAAAATATTTAGGATAAAGTCCATTCACGATATAATCACATTTGGCTTATATGCCACTAAACTCTGGCTACTAAAAGTAAATTTATATGCAAATAATTTAAGTTATAGTCACAATACAGAAAATTTCTAATATAATTGTGAAATCTTGATTTTTTTTGGTTTAAAATTATTTAAAAAGCTAAGAGGCTAAAACGAAAATTGGAACAAGGAAACTGAGCTGAATCGTTTCAAACATCGTTATTATATTCCAAATTTTCCACTTGTTATAATAATAAATAAATTGCATATAGTCGCATTTTATGATGACTATATCACAATTTATGTATAGGCAACAAAATGGCATATAAAAAAACTAGCGATATAGTCACATGAGCGATATAGTCCACAACTTGTGTGCAACTAAGAGATGTGACTATAAGCGAAAAGTACTGTAATACTAAATATAACTATAAAAAAGTAATATTAAAAACTAAATGACAAAATTAGTAAAAGCTGTGAAGTACCCAGTGCAGAAAAGCATTACCATATAAGTGGTTATATGTAGTGTCCGACCGAACAGTTCGGCCAGAAAATGCATTTGGTCTGTATTCGGTATTTTAAAGCATTATGGACAAATTTGGCGGATGGAAAAATGTTTATTGGACTGATTAGATGCTATTTTGAGTGTCAAATTTGAAGAAAAGTCTGTAGTTAAGCAATGAATTAACTGTTCGGCCTCAGAAAGTTCGGCCAAATCGAATAAACTTCGGCTTTTCTCTTAAATTTTATACACAAAATCGAATTAAATCGGCTCAAAAAACATGTTTCCAATACCAAAAGTTGTCATCATTGCCTCTAGATATCAAAAAACCGATAAAATATAGTTTTTTGGCCGAACTGTTCGGTCGGACACTAGTTATATGTATAAGTACATTCTTTTATATGGGGATGCAGCACAAAATGGTGACATATCATTAATAAACAGCCTACGAAAAATCAAAAAAATATGTGTTTACCTATATGCTTACTAATATGAACGGAAATAATGAGTTTTAAAATAAATTAAAAAAAAAAACTAAATATAATAAAAAAATATTTTTTTGATTTAATTTTTTTTTGTAAATAAAATGTGCCCACATGGCATTCAAACCAGGGACTCCAGGTTGTCAGTCCAGTAAGTAGTACTCGTTTATATGTACTAACTTACTACTTACTTACAATGTATTTGAAAAAAAAATGAGTCTAAAAAAAGATTTTCAAAAAATTTTTAAATCATTACTTTATATTTTAAATAATAATAAAAATCAGTACTTATGGGTAATGCATTACTTTTATGTAAGAATTGTTTGTATTTTTTTGGTTTAAACCGCCTTTTAGTAGAAATATTAGCAAGCAATTTTTATTTAAATTGTCATATGACAACCCTGAAATGCCGATCAAAAATAAGTAGTGTCTCAAATACAAAATCAGATCTCATTTGATATAGATCGATATTTATTCTTATATAAGTTTATTTAAAAATTTTGGTATCTAGTAATATGCGATTGGATCACTTAAATATATTACTGGATTAAATTAGGTCAAAATTGATCTCAAAATTGAGGGATCCAATTTGGGATCTGAAATATCCCAAAATATCCCATTTGATTAATTTAGATCTAGTTGGTCTAACTAGATCTAAAAAGATAGATAGATAGATTTCTGATCGAATAAGAAATTTTGAGATTAAATTTGATTAACTTAAATGCTATGATATATATAATTTTAATAAAATTTCAGAAAGTATTTTAGATATATAAAATACTAATGATGTTGGACCATGTCTATAACATATAACAAACTAAATTGTTTACCCTTTGTCATATATGGAATCTCACATAATTATTTCTTACATCATTTAATGATACATATGATTATATCTTAATTTGTATTATACATATAGTACCATATACAAGCATATCTTATCACACACAAAAATAGTTATTGTAAGACAGCATATTTTATTATGTCATAATTAATATATAGCTTATAATGTCTGCCTATATATGATTATATTTTATGTTATATATTAGGATGTATTGTTAAACATATACGACAATATATCTACCATATGTTATTATGTATACCATATAAAGTGTCCGCCAAGTAACTTTTTTTTTTTTGAAAATGCTATAAAAAAAACTACTGAATATTTTCTCAAATTTCGTTTTTTATTTGAAAGTACAATCCTTCCGGTTAATAATGGAAAATAATTTCATTCAAATGACTGCCTCGGCTGGCCATGCAGTAGCCTACACGATCGGTCCAATTTTTAAGCACATTATCGATTGTGTGCAGCTGTATTTCACCAATGGCTTCCTGTTCCGTCCTGTTAAAACCAAATGTTGCCAATATCCTCCTCTTCAATTTTTGTGAACAAAAATTCGTTCAACATGGCGCGATAACGGTCGCCAGTGGCTATAACGGCCACTCCTTGCTCATTTTCGAAGAAAAATTACAATTTTCGCACACATTCTGCAACATTACCATGATTTTCAAAGTAATGTCGCAATATTTCCCAGCGTTGTTCAAGCGTATACACAACCATATTCGTTCAGCGGAAGGATAAAACTAATTATCTGTCATATCAGACATGAGCTAAATAAGCACTAGTTAAAAAAAAAACGTTAGATGGCGGACCCTTTACATTTAACATCTAATTTTGTAAAGGGCAATATATAAAAATATATCGTTATGTATGTTACCACATAAGAAACATATTATAAGATATTTCAATGCATGACATCATATATAATCACATATTATAATACATTTTATGATAAAAAACATAACACCATACATAAATTTTTTTTCTGTTGAGCTTATCAAGTCGATCTTCAGTTTGGGTTTAATTAAATTTTTATAGGCTTTAGTAACGTTTACTATTATTTATTTATTTACATGATATTAAGCTTATATTAATATAAGAATAATATGGCTGCCAGCGCCATCAGCTACGATTTTGTATAATTAAAACTAATTTTAATATTTGTACTTCTTATAAAATTGTAAATTGCGTTAATGTTATTGATGGAGGGATCCTTGAGGAGATCAATTCAATTATTTGACAGGAGTTGTTCTTGTTGGTTTTTTAAATTAAGCCATGTTGATAGAAGATGTTTCACGTTTGTTGTTGATCCACAGTAAGAACAACTGTTATTACTAGTTTTTCACTTTACTTCTATTTACAGAAACGTTTTGCTAAAATTAGCAAACTATACTCTTCGTCTACAGTTAATTAACATTTCTATAACTTTTACTTACTTTTTATTTGAGTGTAGCAGAAGAAATTAAGAAAGTTGATATACTTTCTTTCATATCTGAAACATGTGTATTTGTATTAATCCAATGATTCAATTCATATATATCTAAAATGTATACATACTAGGCCGGGTCGATTTGCATGGAGGCAAAAAATCGCTCAACGTTCAAGGAAAATCGTATTCTAGGGATCAAAATAAGAAACTTTGCCGAAGGAACCATACCTCTAAAACGAATTCTGAAAAATTCCACTTTGACCCATTTAGAGTGCCTAAATCGAATCCAACCCCAATCAAATATAATTTATACATGCATCTGCTAGAACGTCTTCCGGAGAATAAATAGAGACCCTAATCTTGGAAAGACTCCTCCTACTTTCTGAAATATCTCTATCCCGAGATTTGTACATTTTGCTATAAAAACACGGTTAAAAAGGCTCTCTTTCAACTTAAATTTTAACCCCTTAACGGTCACCTAGAATGATGATTTATGCATTAATCTGCTAGCGCGTCTCCCGGAGAAGAAGTAGCACTCATAATCTTGGAGAGATTCCTCCTACTTTCTGCAATATCAAAGTGGGCTTTTTCAAAATTTGACCCTACGGGTCAAAAGTCGGGACTTCAGAATATATTTTAGAGGTATGGTTCCTTCGGCAAAGTTTCTTATTTTGATCCCTAGAATACGATTTTCCTTGAACGTTGAGCGATTTTTAAATCGACCGTCCCTAATACATACCCATATTAACAAATTACATGATGTACAATTTTACCATTTCTTTAACCAGAGTATAAGATTTTTTTTTGTGTTGGGGCCGTAAAATATTTTTTTTTAAAAAAACTTTTTTAAACTCTAAGAATTTTTGAATGCAATAATGTAAAGATTCTGATACATATTTCTTATAAAAATTCTTTCGAATTCAGAAAATGTTTTTCATAACTTCGTAATATTTGTTTTCTTTTGAAATTGTGTTCGAGGAGCAATTCTCTAACTTTATCCAAAAAAAAATTGATAGTTAAGGTGTAAGTTCAATATGAAAATTTTACAACTTAATCGAGCTACACTTTCGTAGGAATTTAACCGGATATTAAAATTGAGATTCGGAGTATTTTTTTTTTTTCATAGTTATTTATGCATAACATTTTAAGATGATTTTTAAGATAAATATGTAAAAAATATGAACCTTTAAAATCTGAATACTCTAAAAAATAATTTCAGAGTGCGCATGAATTTTGATTTGAGTTAATTTTTGTTAGAAAAAGAATATATTGAACAAAAAACTGGGCAATTTTTTTAAAAAATATTTTCCCTTAAAATATCAATTAAAATATATAAAATATATAAAATATCAGAAAATGATTAAAAGACACCTTGGCATTAAATTAGCGGATGAAGACATTTTTAATTAATAAATTAACAGTGCACTGTTTTTTGTTTAACAGAAAGCAAATGATATGTAACTTGAATAATATTGCTTACATCATAATTTATGATAAAAGATTGAAAAATAATCTTTTGGTCTTAATTTTTTTAAATTTAAAAGTGAAATGTTTGAACATTTTTTAAGAAAATCTATTTGTAGCCACATTACTTTTCCCAACCCGATAACCACTTATATGGTTTTACATTATCCCCTACGAGGCAATGAGTAAACCCATTACTTTCAGGCTCATCGACTGTAAGATTCATCAGTGAAATAAGGCGTATTGTATTGTTATTTGGTAATGTGTGTCAATTAAATAACATTTAGCCTACAACAAATTGGCTCCTATTTCGATTGTCAAAAAATTTTAAAATAAGGCCTCATTAGTTGTTACATTCTGCTGCCGTTCTGTGTCATTCTGTTCTGTAGGTAATATTTTGTAATTACTTTTTCTGTGAAAGTAATCAGCTGTTTTGAAAAGTAAAAAAAAATCCAACCAAAAACATTTGAACCGCTGGACCGATTTTGCTCATTTTTAATACCAAACTTTTCGGAAAAATGTACATAAAGCTATGTAAAAATTAGCCGATATTGATTTAAAAAATTATTAAAATTTTGAGATTTTTTCTTAAATTCACTAAAGTTTTAATATTTTTTGAATGTGCTATTAATACCTTGCTGTATTGAATTACGTTTGTCACAGTTTTTTGCGAATTAAATCCTTGTATTTGGTAGCAAACAAATTTGTTCGTGAACTCGTTTGATTTTAAAAAGACGCAGCTAATAGTCAATTTCACATTTTTATAAGATTTTTATTATTTACTGTTTTGAAAATCAAAATTAGTTAATAATAATTATAACCCTTAGTGATTGAATTCAATAATTGGTTTAATCGATTAATAAAACTCTAATACAATCATCTGTAATCAGTGACACTCAGTGAATTCATGTGATTGAATTCACAGCGTTTGGTTCCAAATTAATTCATTGTTCATATGGGACTGCAAATCGAATTAATAATTATTGAATTTTAAAGGGATCAAGAAATTCATACATAGAAAAATTTGTAAATCGTACTAAGTGAGTCATAGGAGTATCATGGTACATTTGATGTTCAAACAGTACCATAAAAAGTACTATAGTACAAACTTTATCATCCCTGATTCAAATATTGAGAAAAAGATTTTACAACAAACTAATACATACGCACTTGAGGCCAGTGTTGCCATGTATTTTTTTCTAAAAACTGTAAAAAAAACTGTTTTTTTAAGAAAAAAACTGTTTTTTTTTTTAAATAAAAAACAGTAGAAAAAAAACAGTTAATATGTGCATTTTGAATTCAATTGCATTTATTTAAACATAAAACAACATAAAAAACATTAAACACATAACATAAAGCATTTTATATACACAAAAAAAAATATTTATTGTTGCAGACTAACTTTTAATTATACTAACAAAAAAAAATATTTTCAAATTTATGTTATTACAGATCACAAGTTGTGCTCTGTTATAAAACTACATTTTAATTAACAATAGGCCTAATATGTTTTTTTTCTGTGTACTTGTTTAAAGTAAAAAAAAAAAATATAATATAAAAAAACATATTTATATTTAAAAAATATAAATAAACCATAAAAAAAACAAAATAATTCATCACATTTTGAGATCTTACTTAATTACATAAAAATATCAGTTATACACTTTTTGATTAAATTTGATTTTCATTTCGTTTGATTCCACAAAATTTTAACACAAACAAATGCTAAAAAGGGAATTAAAACTTACTACACAGTTGCATTCAATGAGTAGTATTATTTTTTATTGAAACATTTTGTGCAACTTTTGTATTAAATTTATAAATTCAAGTAAAAGAAAGTAAATCGAGCAGGTAAAATGCTGAAAACTGGAAAAAACTGAAAAAAAAGGCTGAAGTTAAACAAAAACTGTTTTTTTTTTCATGAAAAACTGGAAAACTGTTACGCATCCTAAAAAACTGGAAAAAACAGTCAAAACTGGCAATATGGTAACACTGCTTGAGGCTGTCACTTAACGTTGAATTCTATTTTCAACAGATTTGTCCGTAACAGAACAGAACGAACAAGTGAAAACTAACCACACATTCAGACTTTCATTCGAACAGAAACAGCTGATTCATAACAAAACAGAACGTACAAACTAATTCTGCCTTTAGACGTTTTTTGAATAACTTAGGCATTTACCAAATAAACATTTATCGCCAACTACATTTTTGCTGCCATATCCCCCTTCCACAAGTCACAAAATTTTATCCATATCGGAGACCATCTACAATTTTTTTGATGAAATAAAATGAAAATACTCTTATAGAAAAATTAGGATTTTTTCTTGCATATCCCATAAACATTTTCACATCCGCGTCCAGTCTCAGATTCCAACAACATTTTTTTATACACTATTTTTTTAATTAGTTTTTCGTTTTATTTGGTTTAATAACTTTTGAAACCTCTGGAATGGGCCACCAGGCCCCACTGCCTACATAAGGCCCTGCCTGTTGCACATACCAATTACAAATCCATTTTATTTAACAATTCTTAATCTATGAATAGTAATTGGGATTCCTTTTTATTTCAAATAGAGATTTTTTCGTATTTAACAAATTGGCTCAATTGGAATTTTATGAAACATTCATGGTACTCACTTTACGAAATGACCAAATGACCACCATTAAAAAGGAAAATACGGAAAATAATCATAAAAAAATACAGCAAACCCACAAAAACAAAATAAAAAAAAAAAAATTAAGATGGTCTTATGTATAAAAATTTGAATGGTTCGTAACTTTTACCACCATATGTGTTCAATTGTGGACATATGCGAAAAGTAATTCGTGTCCACACAGACACTCATTCACTCACATGCGATAAAGAAAAAGAGCAATAATTGCTGATGCTGCTGCTAGAAACACGCCAATATTTGTTATAAAAAATATCGTCCTTTTTTTTATATAGAAACTCCCCCATATCCTTTATTTTGGAGGATGTTAGTAAGGGTATTATGGCTTAAAAATTGTATTACACCTCAATAACAATACCAATACATGACTATCAACGACAACGATGATTGGGATTGTAATGATGATGATGATGACTAGGATGATGATGATACCATTGCTATGGCTGTTTATGATGATGAGATTTACAAGGACATCTTGGCAATGTTGACCATTGACTAAATATTCATTCTGCTAGTGAGTTTTTTTTTTTTGGGTGTGTGCTATTTTTATAGATATTTTTCGTTATCGTTTACAAGTGCACTATGGGATAGATCTACAGATTTTGAATTAAACGACTGGTACTTAAATTTGTTGGTAATAAAGAAGATTTGTTTGCAATAAAGGTATTTTTTTGAGATCACTATAGAAGCCAAAAATAGAAAATTTAATTAATTTAAAGCAAAAAATATTGTAAGAAAAGCAAAAAAAGCAAAAAAAAGCAAATAAAAAAGAAAATTTGGAAACCAACACTTTTTTAACAAAAAAGTATAAGCCCGATTAAAAATAAAATATATATAACGATATATTCTTTAATATTAAAATATATGATCATATAAAATACCAATGAATTTAAAGCAAAAAATATTCTAAGAAAAGCAAAACAAACAAATGAAAAAAAAAACTTAGAAACCAACACTTTTTTAACAAAAAAGTATAAACCCGAGTGAAAAAAAAATATATATAACGATATATTCTTTAATATTAAAATATATG